>OX596234.1:58443277-59750415 GCA_951394345.1 Salicornia ramosissima
GAGTAGTTAGTTATTCTCTTTTTTAAAAGTACTACGTAGTTTTCAACTAGGTTAGTCTCGACTCTCGAGTGTTGCACGATTTATATCAAATAATATTTATTTAGTAATTTTTCAGAATGCTAATCCTTATTCTATACGTACAAAATATGAAGTTATAAGCTTATTAATTTTAAAGAGGATTTTGTCAATATCGAAACTTATGCAAGGATATAACTTAATAACAAAAAATGACATCATCAATTAACTTTGGAGGGAAAATTTTTAACGACAAGGTGACACATGTACAATGATAACTTAATCAATACTTTGTTTTAGTATATAGTATAATTTTTTTTTATTTAAAAAAAGAACAATATAATTAATATTACTAAAAAAATATAAATTAAAGATGAAAAAATACTTCCTTCGTCCCAAAAAAAACTGCTTCACTTTGACCAAAAAACTCTCATATATTTGGTCAGAATGGACCAGTTTTTTGGGACGGAGCGAGTACAATTGTTTTTTGGCATTATTTTTTTTTTCCAAAATTCACAGGTGACAATAAAAAAATAGATTGTTGCTAATTTTCCAAATTTGTTTTTTTTTAAAAAAAAAAAAAACCAAATCTGCTTATATGAGATATTATTGGTACATATGTGATATCTGTAACTATATAGTTGATGTTATCAGATGACACATGTCAAATTCTCATGAAAAATTTTCCATCCAAAACTAATCATTACATTTTCTTATAAGAACAAACTAAATAAATCGTGAATCGCACGAGACTAACCTAGTATATGTATATAAGTTACATCACAACAAAATTTACCATTTTTCTTTGGAAAAAAACCAAAAAAAGGTTAACTCGTATATGATATACATACATCATACATCTCAGTTGTACAGTAATAATTTCTATTAGAGGTGGGCAAAAAACGGTATCTAGTTTCCGATCCATTATCCGATTTTTTAACCTGAAAAAATATCCGGTTCCCGATCCGGTATCCTTTTTTTAACCCGAAAAAAACCATATCCAGTATCCGGGTCGAGATTTTTGAAATCCAGGTACCCGATATCCGGTTTTACTTTTTAAAAAATAGAAAATAGTTTTTAAATTTTTTTTTTTTAAAAAACTGTTTATTTTTTTTTACTAAAAACAGTTTTTTTTTTTAAATTAAAAAAAATTATTTTTAAAATTTAAAAAAACAGTTTGCCTTTTATTATAAAAAAAAAAACAGTTTTTTTTAAATAAAAAAATAATTTTTTTTTTTTTTTCAAAAATGAAAAAATCAGTTTTTTTTTAAAAAAATATGTTTTATAAAAAACAAAACAAAAAATACCGGATCCGTATATCCGGTTTCTAAATCTAAATTTTCGGGTATCCAGATTTCAGTGTATCCAAATTATCCGAAAATCTACATACCCGAATTTGCTTACCCCTAATTTCTAAAATATACGAGTAACATATTTCCTATTTTCCTTGACTTGGATATATAACTTATATTTTTTCCCGAATTATGGACATATAGATATAGTCATATAGATATAACTTAAAAATCATTGTTTTTTTTGTTTTTTCTCTCCTTGATTCGGATCTCCCTCCAGAGTCCAGACTCCCTCTCTCCCTCGCGTCTCTCCTCCTCACGGCCACCTCCTCGCTGGAAAGAAGCTTCCGGAGACCACTTGAGGTACTCTCACTCCTCCTTCTTCCCCTTTAATTTAGGGTTTAATTAGATGGTTTACAGGTTGTTATTCTCGGGGAAAAAGTTTTGATTTTTGGTAATACTATTGGTTGTTGTTGTGTCATTAATTTTAAAGATGCAAATTCTGATTTTTTTGTTATTAGTGGTATTATTATTGCCTTCGTTGTTAATGATGTTATTATTTTTGTAATTATATGTTGTTGTTGTGGTGGTGGTGGTAGTATTTGTGGTTGTGGCTGTTGTTGAAATAATTGAATGGATGGGTTTAAGCGGCGATACAGTATTATGAGATTCATGAATTGATTTGGGAGTGGTTTTATGCTGTTAAATTTCTTAAATTTGTTGCCTTTTAAGTTTTAATTGTTGTTGTGTTGCTGCTATTTGCTGTTGCCCAGAACCCCTAAAATATTCATCATGACCATCAATGCATTGCTAAATCTGTAAATACAGTTACAGAGTCTGTTCTGCTATTTTCGTACATCTGCATTCAATTTTTTCCATAATGTCTTGTAATAGGAATTGTGGATTATAATGAATTTAGGCTCAAGAATTTCTCAATTCTGAGTTCTTTGTTTGGAATTATGATCATTTTACTGTGAGCTGTTCGAAATCCTATGAATTCTAGTGATAGTTTTATTTAAGTGTTGATGCTGTTGTTAATTGTTTGGAAATATTTAATAAAAGCAGTTTTTTTAAACCTGTAATTATTGGGGAGTTACATTAATTTATGAAATAATCTGGAATTTGCAAAATTTAGTATAAAGTGGACAACAATAATAGGGAATTAAAAAAGTATGTAATTGTGTAGTTTAACTTGTAGTCCATTGATGCAATAGAGCTATACATCTTAAAATTACAAATCTGGGAGAGATTTTTCTTTCTTTTTTTTCCCTTGAAAGAGACCGCGAATGTGAAGCAAATTCTATCCTATATCATCCTACTCAATGAGGCCAACAAAATCCTTCTCCATCCATTATGGGTGAGATTTTTCTATTTTTTTTCCTTCTTGGCATCTTGGAATTTTTTTTTTGTGGAGAATTATGTGTTTTTTTAGATGTTAAGCCCGATGGCATTTTAAATGGAGTCTAAAATATAAGAAATTTGAGATAACGATTGTACTTATTTTGAAGTATTGTTTGCGTGCAACCTTTTCATTTTCAATAAATATTTAAAATTTTCTGTCTTCAAAAATTTTGGTGCTACACCTACTCTTGCCCTTGTTAGTGATTAACATTTGTGTTGTACAAATCATAACTTATTGAGTAGGAATGTCCATTCATCATTGGTGTTGGAATCACACATATGAACAAATTTTCTAACTTGTGTATCGCAGATTTACAGTGGCATAAAGGCTACAGGATAGTAAATGCCTCAGGCCCTCAACGCAGTCAACTCAGTCTCAGGCTCAATTGCACAGTGGCTCAAAGTGTAAAGCATCTTCTACTTTCACCACTTTCCTAAACTTGTTTAGCCACCAAATAAACCCCAAATTCTTAAGACCCCTAAAAGTTAATCAATACTCTTCACTTAGTTTGAAATGGAGGAATCAGAAAAGAGAAGAGAAAGACTAAGAGCAATGCGAGTAGAAGCTGCAGCTGAAGCTGTTCCATCTTCATCTTCTTCTCTTTCTCAACAAACCCTAATTCCAACACCTCTTGCAAATCCATTGCTAGAAAATCAAGATTCTAATACGGCCTCAACGCCACCCCGTTTTGATTTTTACACCGATCCTATGTCTGCTTATGCAACGAATAAACACCGACCGTTCACCCCTAGGCCTCATCCTTCACCCTCTCAATGTGGTAATATTCATTTTCTTTTCTTGATTTTATGCTGGCAGATGTGTATTTGAGGATTTTGTTTGAATTCTGGTTGTTGGAAAGGAATTTTATGTAATAGATGTATATTAATTTGCAAGTTTATTCTTCGTGAATTGTTGATAGTTAATGTTCCATGTTTATGGATGAAATTGGAGTCTGGATGGTTTTTTTTCTTTTATATATATATATAATAATTCTTAATTTGGTAAGAAACCCATCTGTGTATTGATTGGTTTGTGGATTTGAACCTCTGACCTCATAGATCAGAGGTGGAGGTGGAGTCACTAGCCCATATCTCACTCAAAATCTAGATGGTTATATATCTTGGTTGTGGGGATTTTCTGTTATTCATTGAATTTTCTTTTACATTGGATTGTATTTCTTGAGATATTTCAGTTTGTTTCTCTTTGCCAAAGGAAGTAAAAGAAATTGTATCGTTTTTGGCAATGCTTATGGCTTGGGGGTAGTATATCTCATGAATTTACCTCCTTAAGTTAGTGCTGTGAGTTAATTTTCCAAAGTAGAAGGACTACCTAGTTTGCTGCTCTTGCATAGTCCATGCATTAGTTGCTAATTTCCGTGCTATTAGTGATATATTGGGGAACTTGGATATTTTGCAAGATTTATGTCCTCTTGCTTGCCGTATTAAGCTAATTGTTTTGTTAAAGTAGAAGCTTTTTTTTTTGGAGAAGTAAAGTAGAAGCTTATGAGTGGAAATGTTTGATATTCTTTTTTTTAATATAAAACTAACAGGACCAAGCAATCCTGGAATGCCCCCGTCTGGTGTTCACACTCACCAATTCCAAAGTAATTATGGACCTCATCAGGGTATTAATCAAGGCGGAGTTCCCTATTGTAGCCCCAGCTCTGCCTCAAGTCCAATGGGGTTCAGAAGCCCATATCCTATGCATCAAGGTCAAGGTGGAGATCCCTATTGTAGCCCCAGCCCTGCCTCAAGTCCAATGGGAATCAGAAGCCCATATCCTATGCATCAAGGTATCTCTATATATTACAATACATTTACTGTTTCTTCAAAAGTATAAATTATATCAAGTGAATGCTTATTAAATCGTCATTGGATGTGCAGGCAGCCCAAATTTCAGTACTGCACCTGGCAGTGGTAATTGGTTTAATAATACTCCCAGTCCTGTACCAGGACATGGAGGTAGCCCATATCCTGTGTATCAAGGTACTTTTATGTCCACCGGAGAAAAGCACAGTTGCTTTTCTCTCTCTTGGTTTCCCATATATTTTATGAATTTTAATTAGGTTGTTGGCTATGATTGTGTAGGTAGCCCTAATTTTAGATCGCCTCCACCTCCACCTCCACAAGGAATGGTTCACTGGTCTAACAATAACCCTAGGCCTAGCCTAGGGCGAGGAGGCGGTCCAAGCCCTAGTTTAGGAAGAGGTAGGGGACAGTGGGATGGCAGCAGGACGAGCCCTAGTCCAAGTTATTCATGTGGAAGAGGTAGGGGAAGAGGCAACGGTGATGGACAATCATGGTCTTTCTACAGCAAGTCCATGGTGCAGGATCCTTGGGAATCCTTAACGCCTGTTATATGGCAAGGATTGAAACAGAATGATTTGAGGAGTTTTAGAAACAACCGAGGGTTCAATCAGAGAGCACCTAATTTTCAGAAAACTCCTAGTGCAAAAAAACCCCGAGTTTCAAATTGTTTTGACGCGTCTAACTCAAACAAGGGTGGGAGCCTTGCTGATTTCTTAGCTGAAACATTTGATGAAGCTGTTGAAGATGCTTCTACTGTATGATGTTTTATTGTTAGTTTTATAACTTAATACTCCCTCTATTTCATACATTGCTGTTCGTAATGGAAATTCAATAGCTTTTTTTCTCCTACTTAGAATATTTTGATTTACGTAATGTGATACTTGAAAGCAACTTTTTTTTATTGGGTAAGAAAATCCCACTTTATTTGTGAAAAATTAAAGTTATTTGTGGAAAATTAGCAGCCAAAATGTATAGTGTAGATATTCTCCCTTACAAATAACATCATCATCATCATCATACATATTCCAGATATTTAGAATCTGAAATCAAAACAAAAAAACTCAATGAATAGTTGAATACAACAACAATCTGAATCTACTAATGAAAATAGTACATGGTCAGCTAAATAATTATTTATCACCCTTCTCTGAAGATGGTGATCTCAACCGTTGCAAAGCTTCCTTGGCAGGGACGGATTCAGGCGCAAGTCGAATTGCCTCCTCGAAAGCCTCTTTAGCCGCTTCATCCTTGCGAAGCCCTTCACAGCACTCCCCTAACAAGCACCATGCCCTAACACTATCCTTCTTCAACTCCAACACTTCCCTGAGCTCCCTCTCCGCCAACCGCCTAACGTCGTCATCATTCGGAGTGACCGCCATCCTCAACTGCGCGCGCTTGGCCATGGCATCCGCCTTCTCCTCCGTCTGAAGCGATTTGACGGCAAGAGGCGAAAGCGCGGCGTTGAGGGAGTCCAACGCGGAGGGTTTGAAGCCCTGGAGTTCGAGCGCCACGGCTTTGAGGATGTGGTTAGCGGCGTCTGTGGGGTCCAGCTTGATGGCGGTTTCTGCTTCGGTCACGGCGGAGGACGGGTCGGAATTAGAGAGGTGTTCGGCAGCTTTGACGAAGTGGCGGCGAGCTTGGTGTTTGTGGCGGTTACGGTAGGTGTTGTACTGTGTGAAGAGCTTTTGAGGGATGTTGTTGGTCCAAAGGTAGGCTGCTATGCTTACCAAGAAGAACAGGGCTTGTAGTGACAGATCCCACCACATCGACATTGCTTTGGATTGTTGATTGCTTGTGGCTTTTTCTTGATGGAATTAGGGATTATGAATTATTTGAAGGAGAATTTGATTGGAATTATGAATTATGAATTTATGAACTATGAGAGGGAGGGAGTATTTGATTGGAATTTGGGGAAGAAACGAAGAAGAGTGAGATTGGGAGTCAATGTTGGACTGCTGTAAGTTTGTTAGGTTAGATATTGAGGAATGAAGAGTAAACAGGGAACTACTGCGCTGCGTTGAACCGTTGACTACAGAATTCGCGCGTTTTGCTCAAATATTTTTACACTTTACCATTTTATATTCTTTGCCTTTGAAACATATTTTTGTTAGGAATACTAAATATCTAATGTTAAATCGAATTTCATCTACATTAATTTATAGTCATTTATCATCAAGTGAGAGTTTGGAGTAATTATGACCACAAAGTTAGAAGGAATTAAAAAAAAAACTTTTAATTTGTTTTTCATTTATTTTTAATTCTCTTATAAGATATGGCCCACCCAGTTGGCCGGACGAAGAGATCATAAACTTCTATACACAAAATCGTGGAAAAAAAATCTTGCTCGGTCGACCAGACGAAGTCCACAGATAAAAATGTCCGATTTCAAAATGTCATAACTACTTTCCTTCTTTCTTATTATAATCAAGCCTATGACCTCTCTAATTCAATGCATGGTTCAACTCTTGAGGGCTGCTTGCCAACACAACTAGAATCATATCAATCCAATTAGAATTTCAAAAGTTATTATCATTATAATAGACAGTGCTATTTTCCACTTTTTATCAAAATCCCATGCAGTTATTATTTTACATCAATAAATTCACAACACTACCAAGTAAACATAACAACGTAACTTGAATATCAATCAACCAATACTCTAAATTTTCAATCAACCGATACCAAGTAAATATAACAATGTTAAATGAGATAAGGTTAAATGTTGAGAGTTTACAATGTGAAATAGGTCATGTAAAACCTTTAGAATGATATACTGTATAAGCCATAAAGAGGGCCAATAGTAGAGGGGGGAATGGGAAAAGAGAAAAAAAAAACAATCTTAATTCACTTTTCAATTATGTACAAAAAGAGAGAAAGAGGCAAAATTAATATAGAGGGGGAAATGCACAATTGACTGACACTAGGGCAAAATTGATTTAAAACTGACCCAATTTAGGTATAGGGATAATAGCAATGTGTGAATCAACAAAAGATCGAAACGGGGCATTGCACAACTGAAGCAAATAAGCACTTCAGGGATGTTAGATCACACTTGATAATAAACAGAATCTAAAACGTGCTTACATGTACCAATTCCAAATTAGATCCTAGACAAAATCAAAGATACTTACTAACAAGCAATTCTCTTACCTAAAAGCTCTCAAACTAACCTAATTTCTTGTTAAAATGGAGAAGAATAAAGGAAGATTGCAACTTATTTCTAAGACAGAACATATGCCGAAGAAGCAGTTCTTTCGCTGCAAATATCATCAGCAAATGCATCAATTAGTTGCCCAGCCAAGCTTGATGGGTCATCTAACATTGTATCAACAAATGCACTGACAACTCTTCTCTCTTGCATTGTGGCTTTCAAGCTGAACCAAGTTAAAAATTTCACTCTAAAATCACTGCTCAAATGCGCATTGCGCTCCAAATTCTTGATCACCCTAACACAAAACTCATAATTGCTGTTCAGTTCTTCATGCCTCTTGCTACTTTGCCCTACTAAATCTTGCCTCGTGTCTACTTTGGACGGTGTGATGGGGACTAATCCCGAACTTACTATGTGTGGGGCGTTAATGTCATTAAGGGATCGAAGCTTTGCAGTATGATCAGCTGTGTCTGACTTGCCACAATCAGAAAGGGCCCGGAAAAACTTCCCGGGGATTTCATCGATTATGCCATCCTGTTCATCAGAAGCACATATTCCAATTGATGGAGGTGTGATCCATGTTGCTTCCCAAGTCCCATAAACACTTGTGCAACTGAACAAAGAAACCTTACAGACATATTCAGTGCATGGCTGAAGGTCAAAGATCTTGAACTTCTTTTCGGGCCTATGTACGATGCAAGAGGGCTTTTCTGGGTAGGTCTTTGAAGTAGACTTCCGATGCCACATCCGACAGCCTAAAAATTCGTCAAATATCTGATCTTGATAGTCTAGTACAATAACTACTGATGTCGGGAAAGATTCTTCAAACTGTATTTGGCATGCTGTAAAATGCAAACTCAATTAGCAAGCAAGTACTCCCTCCGTTTTTAGAAGTTTTCCCTATTTAAATTGTTGACACTGTTCATAATAAGAGAATCTTCTAAATTAATGCTAATATACAAGAAACAATACAGTCATGAATCATGATGTGAGGTGACTTTGGAACTGACTCTACGAGCACTATAATGAGATCAAATTTTTATAACTTGGACTGTTTAAAGATATTAAGTTTTAAAAAAATTGCATTGGCAAATATGTAAAATGGAAACGAGAACTTTTAGAACCGGAGGGAGTAAAATTGAAGCAATTATAAAGTGACCCAAATTTTAAAAAGAGGTTAAGCACAGAGTATTTGGAATAAGTAGAACATTTAATTTGAAATTAATTATTGAATAATTATCTATGACATAATGACAATGTAGAAGGTCAAATAATTTGGGGGGGTGGGGGTGGGGACTTTGTTCTATTCTCTTGGATTCTCTCCAACAGCTGCATTCTGCATGCTATTGTTAAAAAGAAATTGCTTTGTTAAATACACTTTTACACATGCAAAGAAAACAACAAGCATCTAAGACCAAGGTTATGTTTGAAAAATGAAAAGCAAGAAAAAGGGCTTACTCAGTGAGCTTTTCTGATTCAAAGATAAGGTGTCAAAAGCTTCTAGAGCAGAGGCACATAACTTCTGAACCTCAGCTCCACATGCAAGCCTGTTAACTATTCCTCGGCCCATTTTTTCACATACACGATCAAGAGGCCCAAGTTCCTTCTTTAGTTTCTTAGAAGCAGTATCAACACGCTTATGTAGATCCTTGTATCGTTCAGTTCCATCAAGAATTTTGTGACACAAGGATATTCGCATACAAAGCACATCAACACGTCTAGCCTCTCTAGCAACCAATAACTGCTTTCTCCATGTGCTGGATGTTATAGACAATCAACATATCTTTTATCAATTACCAGGAACGACATATATGCATAAAGTATAATCTGTAAATGATGCAGAGGTAAAAAAGGTGAAGCTTTTCACATTAAGATTGAGCAAGCAACATGAATTGAAAAGAGAAATCAAAAGTATTTCATGTAGACATTAACATTTTTCATTAGCTGTGGTTTCGCAAAATTTTCAATCTTTTCATAAACAATTTTCACAATAACTTTTGCACAATTCTGTTGTAAAAAGAAGACTAAGATTTGCCACTACATAAAAGAAAATAATGTCTTGTGAAGATGCTAAACTAAACATGATCCTTAACATAAATACATTATATTCAGGTGGAAAGGAATATGCATCTTGATGTCACCCCAACTTCATGATTCAAAAGAATCTGAAGCCTGTACAGAATAATGAAACTTCAGAGAGATCTTACCTCATCAGGTCATTAATTTTTCCGCAAGAAACACAATAAAATCTCCCATCCAATTTACCCCGCTTACAATTCTTCATTATACCAGTATTTTCATGCTTTATTGCACATTTTATATGACAAGACATCCCACACGAAACAGCCTCATTAGGCGGATCAGAATCACATGTTAACCAAAGGCTTGGATCCTTATTATCATCATAGCGATGGCAGACACAACAAGAACACCTCTTGCAGAAACCATCATCTTGGCTTAGAGTGGCTCTGCATGCTAGATTTGGACATAATAACGTCTTAACTTCACCATTACTTAATGGAACTTGTAAAAAATCCTGGTTGATAGGTAGTTGTTGGGTAGGGCTCTCATTCTTTCTCTGCTTCTTAGCCCAGTTTTGACATTTGGGCAGAGACACATCATGTCCATTATCAGTATTCTTTCTCTTTGAGTTTTTAGAAATTAAGTTTAGAAGATGCTCTATCATTTTAAGTTTGGTGAAACCGCTGTATTTTCTTTCTTTACCCATTTCAGCACAAATGATTTCCAACAATTCTTTGCGGCTAAATGAACTAAGAATCTCTGGAGCATCTTTTGACCACTGAGCAATTTCACGAACTAGTTCCCTCTTCTCTTCCAATGGAAGACCGCCACATTTTGCAGGGTCAAGGACAAAACCTACTCAAACAAAGTAAAACGGATTAGTCAATGCTCAATATTTGAATAATCCAATATTTTTAGTATCCCTCAAAGCCCTAACTCCCAATAAACTCACCTCAAATAGGTTGACAAGAAACAGGAACTTCCTCTTTACTTTCTAACACAGCATGTCTAGCCTATCATCTATATGTAAACTTTTATTTCATTCTCACATCTCATTTTAGTAGTTTGTTAGCTCTGTCCCATCCACTTGGATCCACAACATGATAACAACAATTTATATAATGTCTATGTCGATAAACCTTGTTCAATTTCAAGGTGAAAAGATACAGAAAATCTTCCATCATCCAACATATATCTCATACAATTGTTTGCACCACACTACAATCAGGTTTACTCTACAAACTTCTAGTAATAAAAGTTAGCTTACAACTTGAAATCAAAGAGGGAAAAAAGTAGTTGAAAAACTGGATTGATTTGAGAGACGGTTTAAAAAAAACTACTATAGCACACAAAAGGGTTTCAGACATTCAGCTGCATAGTTATCTCAAGTGTTGACCATGCACTACATCAGTGATAAAAGCCTAGTCATTGACTTCAGTCCCTCTTCCAATTTATCTTACTTCCTCCGTAAACGAATTCTTGCAACAAACAAACCCCATCGGCACGGACTCCAAAAATAATTTTGTAAGTATGTTTAAGTTGGTAGAATAGTAAAAGTATGAGAGAGAAATAAGATGAAGTGGACCCCTTAAGGATAGTTGGTATTTTGTTGGTAGATTAGTAAAAGTAGGAGAAACAAATAAGTAAAAACTTACCAAATTGGGGAAAGTTGGTATTTTGTTGCAAGAATTTAAAAACATCCTAAATAGCAAATGTTGCAAGAATTCATTTACGGAGGAAGTATATCAATCACTCCTTTATGAAACAGAAGCTAAAGAGAAACCTTCAAGGTCTGAAGAATGGTGGAAGCGTACCATTTCCACAAATGGAAAGAGTGAAAATTTATGGCACATTGTGAAGAATAGGGAGTTGTGACTACAATAAGTACAAGTCAAAATTTACCTGAAATGCTTCTATCGGATCAAATACTCAAGCAAAACATTCCATCATAATGCAAGTCTTTCATCTAATAACAATCTCAAATCCTAACCATACAAGACATACTATATATTTCAAACATTAATATTAATGCATAAGTTTCCATATCAAATATCAAAATATCAAATGACACAACTCCAAAATATCCTCTCATACCAATGAGAAAATATTAATGCATAAGTTTCCATATCTACTCTAATGCTTAACAGTAGGTCTGTGGTGAGACCAAATCTTACCAAGAAAAAGTTATGAAAAAATAAGCAAAAGTTATTTGGTAATTTTATGCATATGTAACTTTTTATATGTTTTTTCATGTAAACTTTTGCAAGTTTCGCTTTAATTTTTTTTCTGATGAGAATTGGTCTTACGGTCCCTCACCAAAGAATTTGTAAATGCCTAAAAACCGTTACCTACCCTGCATACAAACCGATCAGCTCGATTAAGAAGTATTCAGCTCAATAAGGTTAGCCACTACTAATAGCTATGTCTAACTATGTAGAACAAAGCTGTGTACAACATGTGAGCTTTCTTCCCATTTTCATCCATTTACTCCTTCCTTAAAAGTGAGTGCATAATTGAGTCTTTATCATCAACTTCATGATTGAAAATCAACATTCCAGAAAATTGATAGTAAAAACATTTAACCCATCACTAAATAAATAGACCTTTTAAGTTGGCAAAATCTTATACACAAAAATGAATGAAAAACCAATACACTCTACCTCTTACATGCACCCCTTTCCTTCTCTCAGAGAACTAATGTGCTGTCAAACTTTCTTTTTTGCGATCAACATTACATTACATTTCTAACAACGATAAAAACTTGTTCTTTGAAATCTACAGTTTCAGCAACCAAAACCCATAAAAACACCATTAACATGCAGTCATAAAGAACAAACAAAACCCACAAAAAGACAAACCCTCTCAACAAAAAACAGCCCAGAAATCAACAAACCCATAATAAATTTGCCCTCAAGCTTACATACATTGTCAAAAAAACAAAATATTAAAGCAACAACAACCAGAAACATCAACAAATGCGGTCAAAAAAAAGAAACATCGACAATAAACACCCAAATTAACGCAAAATAAAAAAAGGAAATGAAAAATTCACCTTTAAGATTCGCCTCCATGGCTCAAGATAAACCCAAAAAGAGAAAGTGAAAAAAAAAGAGAACCCTTTTTGGGGAATCAGTTGTTAGGCATTGTGGGGGAGAAGAGAGAGTGGAAAAGGAAGGTGATGAAAAGAAGAGAGAGAAGTTGAAGAGGAGAGAGAAAGAAGGAAGGAGAGCCTGAGAGGAGAGTGTAGTGTAGTGTGTATTGTTTGTTTGTTTTGGTGTAAAGAAAAAAATAGGGAGTGAGTGAATTAACATCGAGAAGCGAATCAAAAGGGAACAAAGGTGGTAATCAAGTGTTTTCTGCTTCATTTGGTGATTGTAATTGTTTAATTTTTGGGGCTAAGCTAAAGTTTGAGTGAAATTTTTATGGGAGATTATGATTAGTAATCAAGAAATTTTTAATCAAAAAATTGTTACAGAATCACAATGTGACCAGAATGGACAAAGTTGGCAACAAAAATTAACACGCGCCCGTTGTCTTTGTTTGTTTTTGTTTACCTACTGTGCTTTGTTTTCATCGGGTCGGGCATAGACACCTTGCTTCTCTTTACTGGCCTTGTTACTGGCCCACATTATCAATTACTCCTTTCATCCTATGAGACCTACTATCACAATTTCACAATTTCATGTTGCTTTGAAATCAATTAACTTAATCTGTTTATTTCAGCTTAAATTTAGTTCAGTTCAATTTAATTCAATTCAGTTTAGTTCATATTTTAATTTTCTTCTCTTATAAAATATTACTTTCAGTTGTATACATTTCAGTTCAGCTGTATAACCTGTATTTAGTAAACATAAGCAGGGCCTTAGATTGAAATAAATTGAATGGAGTCGAACTCAAATGAACTAAATTTTGTTGTTTTGACTAAATTGAAAATAGTTGAGTTGAATCGAACTGAATTGAATGAAGCCAATTTAAATTGAACTAAATTGAAACTTATATTAATTTATTATCTTAATTTTCAGTTGTCGTTGGAAAGCCCCCATTGAAAAACTAGGTTGGAAATCTCTCACTAGAAAAGTCAACCAAAAAGTTATCTCCGGAAAGTCAGTTGAAAAACTGCCGCAGGAAAAGTCAAATGGGATACTTCCACCAAATAAGTCGAATGGAAAACTACCATCGGAAAATCGTTCGTTGCCGAAAAAATCAACCGGAAAAGTCGACTAAAAATCCGTTGCAATAAAAGTGACTGGAAAATTGGTGTCATGCATGAGCGCACCCCACGCCGTTTTTTTGTTATCAATTTAGTAGAATTGTTTAAGATGTAAATTAATTTATAATGTTTTATCATATTTTACGTTTAAGTAATGAACCAACAAATTAAAGTATGCTGATTATTAAAATATTACATGTCATTGCAAATGTTACATGTTCGATTCTCAATCTAGGCCATGCTTATATTTTTTTCAATTAAAATCTAAAATATTTTAAAAAAATAAAAATGTATGTGCAACTTCATATCTGCACCTTTTAAAAAAAAGTGTAAATGATCAAATTAATTCTAATATATATATATATATATATATATATATATATATATATATATATATATATATATATATATATATATATTGGTAACACACACACACACATGTACTACCTCCTTTTTTAAGAATTTGCAACAAACACTTTTGTATGTTTTTTGAGGAACATATTTAAGAGTGTAAACAGACAAATTAATTTTTTTAAAATTTAAGATTGATAACTCCTAATCTCCCTCTTGCTTGTGTTTAAATTGTGCTAATTAATTTGTATATTTAAACTCTTAAGTCTTTTACTTAAAAATACGTGTAAAACAGTTTATTTACATCATCAAATCTGATCTTTCGCTTAAAAAGCGTGCAAATTAGTTGTTGCATATAAAAGTTAGTATACGTTTTTCTTATGTGACATGCATAAAACAACATCAAAAGCACATGTGGTTCCAAAGACTTATAACATATAACACTACAACAAAAGGTTGAACCTCAAGTGGTTTTCCAACCCATCGTTTGCCGATCCTAGCCCCTTTCTCTCCCCTTTTTCTTGCTCCATTGGTGATTTCAAATAGGCAATAATCGGTGGAAATAAGGCCTTAATTAAATTTTAATTTCTTATTTTCTTTGTTTTTTCTCTATTTTTCTCTTAGTTTATTGGCTTTGAATAAATAGGTTACGTACTCTCCATCATTTCTAATGATGTTTTTGGTCTCCCTTTTTGGTGGATTGGTTCTCTCATGTTATGTAGGTTGTTATTTCTCACACTACAAGATTCCGCGTTTCTGTCGTCTGCCTTTTAACGTCCGCTTTCTTAATGGACGTTAAATTCAATTTAACGTCCGCCTTTAGTATTAACGTTCGTCATAACAGACGTCCTGTAATTGGTATCGTAAACAATTTAAAATTCAAATTAACGTCCGCTTTTTAAGACGTAACCTCCGTCCCAGACGGACGTTAAAAACACGGAAAATAGAAAGCTTTGAGTCGTAATGTTAACGTCCGTCAACAGGCGGACGTTAAAACGCGACATATTTTTTAGAACAGATGCAGTTCACTGACTTCATTTGTTCACAAACCCAAAAAAAAAACCTTACTCTCTCTTGCACCGCGTCTTCTCTCCGACGAGCACTCCAGCCACTAGCATGCCGCCTTGCCGCCGTCGAGCACCTATCACGCCGCCGCGCCGCCGCCGTACTTGCATTTGCTTCTCTAGGTAGAAACCCTAACTATCTCTTTGCTTGTATTTCTATTGTTTTATGTAAATATTTACTCTAATTCTAAATTCCATGCTTTAAGGTTGATTTGAAGTTTGAATTTGAGCAAAAGAAGTACAAGGCAAACCCTAGCTCTATTTTGAAGGTAAATGTACGAATTTTGTTTGAATTTTATGTTGAATTTTGATTTTTATGTTGAAAATAGGTGTTGAATTTTGGTTGAATTTTAGGTTGAATTTTGATTTTTATGTTGAATTTTGATTTTTATGTTCAATTGTATTCTTAATTTATTTAGAGTTTTGGGTAGAGTTTTTATGGAATTTTAGGTTTATTTTATGTTGATTTTGTTTAGAGTTTTAGCCTTTTAGGTTGATTTTTATGGTTGCTTAGAGTTGTGAATTTTATGCTTATTTTATTTATTGTTTTAGGTTGAATTTATGCTTCTTTTGTTTAGAATTTAGGTTTTAATTTTATGCTTATTTTTTGTAGAGTTTTTGGTAGAATGATGGATGATTCTTTAATGTTATTGGTTGTTGTATTGTTTTTGGTTTTAATTTTTTTTTTGTATTCGTGTTAAGTGTATAAGTTATTGTTTATAAAAAATTTATAATAAACTTTTGTATGGGATGTTATGCGAAGCATATAATAATTGTGTTGCGGCTAGTGGTATACTAAATTATTCTAATCCAACTTAAACTACATAATAATAAGTATCAACTTAAAGAAACAAATATAATTATTTGAAAGGATTTTATAATAGAAATTATTTGTAAGGATTTATACAAACTTGGTTTAAAAAGTTAAGTATATGTTTATTTGTAATTCATCACTTTTATAATACAATTTCAATGACTCTTAATCTTAATTGTGTAGAATTTTTTAATCATGAGAAGGAATGAGCGTCGTTGGATGTACCAAAGATTAAATGGGCGTCGTCTTAGAAATGAATTTATAGAAGGGGTCGATGGGTTCGTCGACTTTTGTCTACAACATCCTGCTTATAACATGTTGCATGCAGATGTCTTCTCGTGGAGGTGGAAGAAGAGGCGGAGGTAGTAGACCGCAGGGTGGTGGAGGTAGATCTACATCTACAGAAGAAGGAACGTCTACATCTATACCTCATGAAGAATACGTTGGTTTGGGGGCGGAAGAAGAAGATGATGACCACGATCACGATTCCTTGGGTGAGGATACACCTCCTTCGCAAGGCAAGAAGGAGTTGGATCCTGAAGGACTGTGGTAAGTACAGTTTAGTATATTTTGTCTAGTTGGTTTTAGTTTGCATATGTAATTAATATTGTTGCTGAAAACATGATATTTTGTTTGCAAGGTTTAATGATTCCACAGTAGCACGATCCATCACAGACGGCATGAAGAAGTATTTTCAGAAACCGTGGAGGAACTATTCAATGGTCGATAACGCGACCAAAGATAAGTGGTACAATGTTTTCAAGGTACGATCGAAAAAATATTTTAATTAGTTGTATTATAATTCATTTAAAACTTATTTAACATTTTTATGATTTTGCAGGATTATTACAAATGGAAACCAGAGATCAAAGCTGAGGTTAGGAGGGGCTTTGATAAGAAAGCCGGAACTCGATTGAAAGACATACACAACTATGTCACGAAGAAGAAGAAAGGAATCCCACCTGGGTGGATGTCTTTGGACGTCCACAAGGAGATGATGGAGAATGCAAAGGATCCTACCTACCAGGAAAAGTTTGTAAAGACAAAGAAAAATAGGGCAGGTGGTGATCTGAGCAAGCCCATACCCCCCTCTCATTGTCAGGGATCTATGTCATCAGCGCTGCGTGCACGTAAATTGGTAAGTATGTTACTAAAATAACGTACAATAGTGTCATTTTCTTCAAAAGTTAATCAAATTCTATGTATATATTTCCGAAGGCCGCCAAAAGTGGAGGAAGGCAACCCACTGCTGTGGAGTTGTACCTAGATACGCATGCTCGAGATGAAGCTGGCAAGGGGAAGGTAGTAGTAAGTGATCGAGCAAAGCGTGTTCTGGTAAGTATTCAGGTCACATCTATTCACTTATATGTTTTAGAACATGCATGTAGCTTGAAATCATGAAATGACTTGATTAGATTGAAGTTGGGTAATAAAACGCTCCAAAACGACCATTTTGGTCGTTTTGGCTCCTTATTGTTCCGAAATGCCTTTAACTTGACCTAAACCATGCCAATGAGTGTTGATCTATTCACTTATATGTTTTAGAACATACATGTAGCTTGAAATCATGAAGTGACTTGATTAGATTGAAGTTGGGTAATAAAACGCTCCAAAACGACCCAAAATGGCCGTTTTGGCTCCTTATTGTTCAAAAATGCCTTTAACTTGACCAAAACCATGCCAATGAATGTTGATCTATTCACTTATATATTTTAGAACATGCATGTTGTAACGCCCCAGATTTTGGGCTAGTTTCGTGTCGGTTTGCTAGTAATTATTGTTGTTGCGGTGCATGGTCTAAAATTTATTTTAGACTATTTTTAATGCTTGGGTGTAACCATTTTATTTAATGGTTTATTAATTCCTAATTTTATTTTATTTTAATTAATTAGAATTTTATTATTTAATTTTCTAATTAATTAATTAGTTTTGGGCCAAGTGCGAAAATAATCATGATTAGTCATGAATTAGTGCAAATGGCCCAAATGATCTTAAGAGCCCATTTGAGCAAGCCCATAACCGGCCCTCTCACTCTCTTTAGTGGCTTGATTTGCCACTTGCCATGCATTCACACCTAACTAACTTCTATAAATAGAAGTAGTAGTAAGGCATGAGGATTCATTTGCTCATTTGCCATTCCTTGCCATCAAGTTTAAACACAAAACTCTCTCTTCTCTTGCCTTGTCCCTTCACGCCATTTTTGGCTAAGTAAACCCCATCATTTGATTCATCATCTTTTCAAGCCCAAACTTAAAGATTCAACCTCCATTTGATCTTTAAGTGACTAAAACACACTAGCCTTCATTGTTCTTGTTCAAGACTACTAGTTCGGGTTGGTTTGTTTGGGTTTCTCTCGTGTGGTTCGTGGGGTTCACGTAGATGGCTGTGTGGTGGTTCGAATATGGCCGTGCAACGTGGTCATGGTCGTGGGGCAGCCGTGCAATGAAGCCGTGATGAAGGTTGTGCCGTGCGTTGAAGCCGTGCATGTTCAAGAAGGTGCATCGTGTTGTGCGAGACTTTGAGTTTGTATGGGACGAATCCGGACAACGAGTTTTTGGTATTTTTATGGTTATTCTTTGTTAAGGTAACATACTTTCTCAATCTAATTGGTATACTATGTTTTATAGTATAGATTAAATGTTTAGAATTGGTTTTCTTGGAGTTTTAACATGATTTTTATGTATGATTTACATTCTGGTTTGGAAGTGATTTTATGATGATTTCAATGTTTTAAAATCATGATTTCATGATTTAAAGTTATTTTTAAGTTCTATGAAAATCGTGTTCAATTTTGGTAAAAGTTGGATGATTGGAAGTTGATGAAAATTGTTGTTTAATTGTATGGTTTATACGTACAATATGATGATTGGTATGGGTTTGATTCTTGATTGAAGATCTTGAATCTTGATTAAGTTCTTGATTGAAGATCTTGAATCTTGAATGATTTCTTTATGAGTTCTTTGAGTTCTTTTGAGTTCTTGATGAGTCTTTATGAGTTATTGGTTGAATCTTGAAAGTTAAAGAAAATGGTTTAAAAGATAAAGAAAGTTAAAGATTGTGTCTAATATGATTAAAGAATGGTTAATAAATGATGGATTATGGTTGGTTAGGCTCAAGATCAAGGCACAAAGGCAATATTGAGTATAACTTCGATGTTTTAACTAGTTATTTTCGAGAATCAAGGCATAGAGGCAATTCTTGAATTTAATTTAGTTATGTTGAAATAATAAGATGATTAAATGATTAATTAATAAAGTTAGCTTGATTTCATTTCTAGACGCCTAAAACTTAGAGTAAGATTCTTTGTTTTTGGGTTAAGACGTTGCCCCTATTCCATCCGCGGTATTGGAATAGTTGGAGTCATACTATGTGATCCTTTGAATTTCCAGTAAGATTGGTTTCACGGGACATGGATTTCCAGTAAGATTGGTTTCATGGGGTTTGGGAGTAAGATTCTCAAATCCGAACATAGTAGAAAGTTCGATGGCGTAAGATGCGTTCGTACGAGCACAGTCCGGTTTAGTATATGAATGATTGCGCCAAAGATAGTTGATTAAGTTGGTTTGAGTCGAGTTCACGTTTTGGGTTGTTCTCGTACTTTGTTTAATGATATTGTTTATTTGATTTATGCTATGTGCATGTGTATTCCCATTAGGGTGAGTCAGTTATGTTACTCGCCACTGATGGTGGACTGTTGTATGTTTTTCAGGTATTTCTGATGACGATACTCTTGCTTAGCTTTGGGTTGGGCGAGCGACGTTTACTGTTTCTGTTATTTGATGTATTTCCTATTTCTGTTGTTTATAGATAGTATTGGCGTATTGTATAGACTTTATACGTTATTGTTGGACTCTTTATACGTTGTTTAGACTCTGACGTGTGGTTGGAGTTACTCGTATTTTAGTATTTTTAGTTTGACTTTTGGACTAGTTATGTACAAACTTGTGGGTATTTGTACTTTTGAAGTTTATTAATAATATTTCGAGGAATTAGTTTTTAATTCTTAAGTATTTTGAGTTGTAGTTTATAACTATTCGACTTGTCGGTTTCTTCCGCGCCGATTTAAACGAGTCGGGTCGTTACACATGTAGCTTGAAATCATGAAATGACTTGATTATATGTTTTGCGCGTATCTCAATGTTTGCAGGAGAGTTATGAAAAAAATCTTGCTGAATGTGAAGCAATTGGTGTCAAAAAGACTCCCAATGAGGTTTTTTTGACACAGTTGGTGGTAGGAAAAAGGGAAAAGTCGCTGGATTGGGGAGTAGTGCAGACATGTACTACAAGAGACAAAGTCGAGCGAACAACCCTTCAAACACTCCTTCCGCAATAGATCAATTGAGTAACCGACTAGCTGATATAGAACTGGAGAGAGATGAGGAAAAACAGAAGGTGGCCGAGATGCAAAAGTTGTTAGAGTTGTACGGCAATGTCTTAAGCCAATGTAGCGGTGTAGACATGTCTCAGTTTCGGCGGCCACCAGGCGGCGGCCCAGATAACTGTTCAGGGGCCAGCGGAACATGTGCAACCTAGCTAGGTTTACTTTTTTTTAATTAGTATTTGAAAAACAGTACTAACAACTTTGTATAAATATTAATTGTATTAGATTGGATTGGCATTATATGAAATATTAATTAGTAAAAACTTTGTATGAAAAATTGTGTATGGATATTTATAACATGCAATGGAACAGGTATTTGTATGAATGAAGCAGATAGATAGTCAACGAATGAAAAAACGTGTGAATTGCACAGAAGTAGCAAATAATTACAAATTATGAATGTAATAATTATATTTAAATATAAATTAATTCAAATTAATTAAAAAAAAATTTTAGCGTCCGTCAATTGTTATATTACGTCCGCCTTAGAAGCGAATTTGCAAGTGGGGCCTAGGATATTTAACGTCCGCTTTGTTTAAATAAAGCGGACGTTAATCTTTAAATAACGTCCGCTTTGGTAGGCGGACGTTAATTATTTTTTAACGTCCGTTAATGACGGACGTAATAATAACATCCGCCATAAAAGGACGTTATTCATATAACGCGGACGTTAAAAGTTTAACGTCCACTAAGCAGACGTTAAACACCAGATTAGCGACCAAAAAAAATACGTCAGTTGTATAACGTCCGTTGGCGGACGTTAAACAGATTAACGTTCGCTATCCGCTTTTTTAACGTTCGCAGATGGCGGACGTTAAAAACACGGAATGTTGTAGTGTCATCTCGTGTTGGTTGTTATCTCCTTTCTCGTGAGTTGTTATTTCAATTCCCTTTTCACGTGGGGTGTTTAGCTCATTGTATGTGGGATATGTTTACTCAAATGAGCTACATACAATCATTTGATTTGAGAGTTATTACTATTATCACTAAGAATTTAAGACGTCAAATATATATATTTTCTTTTTCAAATATATTCAGAAAATGTTTGCAGTTAGACATAACACATTGAAGTCGAATAAAAATCACCATGTGATTCTGCAATTCAATCGGGTGGAAACGAGACAATTAGTGAAGTTAAAGTTTTTTTTTTTGTTTTAAACGTAATATCTTTCAAGAGATTATGAATTTGTAAATACCGTTAGATTTTTATGAAAATAGTCGATCTCCTGCCGTAAAAAAAATTGCCCAATAATTAATTAATACAATAATGAATTAAAGTTTGAGCTTTGGTTTTCATTAATTAAGGACAAAGACGCATGTTTGCATCTTGCATGGCAATTGCAGTACCGTAAGTCAATAACACATGATTTTAGTTTCTTGTTTGCAAAGCAATGATTAAGCAATTCTTGACCAAAAAAATAAAAATTGATAAACTTCTTCAAAGTTCAAACCATATTCAATATTATAATTGAAGTTTGAAGAAGTTTCTTTTCATTTTTAGTACTGTGTATTGTTTTCTCCCTGCAATGTCTCTTTGAACGATCTGAAAGATTAATTTAATTTAATTCAATTGTAGACGCCAATAAAATAGGCGATTATTCTTGTTTTTATGTAGTTATGTATGTATATGTGTCTCGGGTGATTTTTCGAATTTCTTAGATAATGAAAAACCTAGACAATTATATTTCCTCCATTTTTTATTAGAAGCGCACAAATACATAAAATTTCAAATATATTTCAGACTTGATAATATTAGTTATGCTTTTGTAGAAATTATAAAAATTAGAGTAGATATTCATAAAACTATCCAGCACAATTATATCTATCTTCATACATAGATAAAAAGAGGGAGTTAAAGTGTAGTGTTACTAAATAAAAAACGGATGAGGTGCTTAATCGTCCGCTAAAGTAAGACAAAAAATTATAATAGTAGATTTTTCAAGTTCACCACATGCAAGTGTACGTCTCACATTGAAAGAGAGATGATGACTAATATATAAGTTTGGTGGTTACTCCTAATATTACCAATTGATTTTATAATGAAACTCATCGGGCTTATGTATGGTCAAACTCTCCCTTTTTTGCGGGTGCGGCCCAAACACGTATTTAACATGGCATCAGAGCCAGACCCACGATATGGGACCTTGTTCACTGAGCCAAATTGAGTAGGTCCACGTGAGGGGGGTAAAAAAAGCACTCTAAACCCGAAAAATCACATGAGACAAATAGTTAAAAAGAAAGGACCTTACATGTGAGGGGGCCGGGAGTTAATAACAATCAAATTTGCAGTTTTTTGTTTAGCTAGAAATGTATTTAAATATTAATTTTATGCAATTTCTCTGAATAAGGCTCCGTTTACTGGAGCGAAATTTTTTTTCCCTGAAAACAGTTTTCCTATTTTACATTGTTTACTTTGGGTGAAAAAATACAATGTAAAAATTTGGGTGAAAACTCATTTTACACTATTGGAAACATTTTCCTCCAAATTTGAGAGTAAAAATTATTTTCTGTGCAAGTAAACATTGAAAAGTTTATATGAAAATGAGTTTTCCAACGTAAAATATTTTTCCTGCATCGAAAATGTTTTACACCAAAATAAATAGATCCTAAACTTATTACACATATATTACTATACTGTCTACGTCAAAAAAAAAAAAAAAAAAATTCCACTATACTGTCTAGATTCTTCAGTTTCAGTAAAAATATCTGGACTTGTTCTACAACTGCTCAGTTTGATACTCGTATTTCTCTTGAAATTTAATCAAATGCAGTAAAATAAAATATACGGAGTATTATAATATGTCCAATAATAATTATAAAGAAGATTAATAATATTGTAAGCTAATTAAGGTAGGGATCCTTTTCAAACCGTCATATTGCTGGACTATTCTTCCGCTTGACATCATAGATTCATTAATCAAAACAAGAATATTCCAATGTTGACTTTTGATGCACGATCATGGGAAATAAATCGCAAGAGGAGAAACCCAGAAAGGGTTGACTTTTCATTGATAAATATGATAATCTTTGGATGATCCAATGCATATTCTTCAGTCTGAATATGTATAGTACTGTACAAGGGATCAATCTTAATTAAGGGAGTATAATATTTAATTAACTTAATTAATAATAGTTTGTTGCAAATATTATTATACGTATGGAGGCAGTAGTTCAAGTTTCAATTACATGGATAGAGTTGGCAAAAACTACAAAATAATACGATCTTAACATGACACGAAATTAGCAAATTTAGGTCAAGAACATGAAACAATACACTTATTAAACAGGTCGGTGTTGGATCAAAGGATATCAACTCGTTTAGGCATTCAGTTAAGTAATCAAGGTGACACGACACTGTAAATTTGTTAAACAATTACGGTTTAGGTCAGGGAGTTTGACCCATTTATTTATGCGGGTTTCACACAAACAGGCAGATTTATTTAGGTTAGGGAGTTTGACCCAGTTCGATCTACTCCGTATTTAGTAAATCACTTGCGCACAGCTTGCTGTTTACATCAGTGATATAAGCAGGTGGGAAGTTTCTAATTGCAGAAAAGCTTAAAAATATGTGAATCAAGTTTTCATAGTTACCTCAACACGTTTTTGGTTGGTTAGATTCTTTGCTGACACTGCCATAATAGGCATATTTCAATTACGTCATTGACCCCCAATTGTAAGGAATTAGTGAGCTCAGGCCGATATTTTCAAAGTGATTACTAAATACAAGTGGACTTTCATCAAATTAAAGCATCACGCTAAGCCAATCGAGCTCAGGGCAATAGTGTTTTTTTTATGAAAACAAATTCCCTTTATCCTTATTATTTATTACTAGCAAAAGTTATTACGGGATTGGAGTGATTACGATTACTAAATAACTTGGTTATATGTGATAAGTAAATATTCATTTTTATTGTAAGAAAGGTTTATATATTATTGATGATGTAAAATATAAACAAAACGATTGTTTTTATTCACATTGTTCTTTAAATGGGTAAAATTAACGGAGATGTAAATGAATAAATACCCAAAAATTCAATACTAAAACTAGGCATGGCTTGGGCCGACACAAGGGCCAATTGGCAATGCACAAGATAAGCCAACCTGACACAAGCGTGATGTTGTGGGCTCCATACGTATGGACAATATTTTAAAATTTTGTCACGAGCACAACGGTATGTCCCACATATAATACATAAAATTTATAATAATAAATTTGTAATTAGACATAACTGGCACATCATATAAAATAAATATGAGACGGTCGGCCAGGTCGTCTTAGCAGTTAGCACGATATATGCCCATCTTTACTCAAAATGTGATTTCCCTTATTTTCATATATAAGGAAAATGATTTTTACCGAATGGGCCACTGATTTCCATACATACAAGAGCTTCTTCCCCTCAATGAAAAACTTGTTTTAATCAAACACTTTTTACACCCTACCAAACAGTGTCTATAGTGTAAGAAATCATTCAATATCAATAGGTCCTATCACAAATACAAATATAACCCTTTCACGTACTCTAATAGTTCAGTTATATTATATACAAGTAATAATACAATTAACAATTTAACATGGCAGAAGTATAGGCAGTGTCAAATATATCCAGGACAATTAGCAAAGTCAACTAGCTCTCACTCATTCAATAATCAAAGCTTCAATTATTAAACTTTTGCAATTAGTATGTTTTCTGCTGTATATTTAGTGGTAGCCCTGCTTCTGATACCATGCAGTAGTTCCCATCAAGGAACATACAACTGCTTGATGAAACACAAGAATGTCACTAGTAGCGTTATTGGGGTACTGATTGATCGCAGTACTCGATTGGGAAAAGAGCAGGAAATTGCAATGAAAATTGCTGTTCAAGATATTTACATGGACAGCTGCATTCAGCTGATTCTGCATATCAGAGATTCTTCTGGTTCCTCTAGTTCAGTCACTTCCACTGGTAAGATGTTATTGTTTTGCTGCCAATTAAACTGCTTCATTTTTTTATTTTTTTTATTAAGTGGGGAAATCCGCTCTTTTTGAGCTAAATATAAGATGGGAAGCTAAAGTGGAAGTGGGATACGGTGCGCTCTCTTCACCTTTAAAAATGAGATAAGTTCAATTTAGGTGTAGTAAGTTCAATCAGATCTAATAAGTTTCAATAAGTTGAATCAAGGTCTAATAAGTTTCAATAGGTTAAATCAAGTATAATAAGTTTCAATAATAATCAGGTGTAATAAGTTTCAATTAGTCTAATTAGGTAAATAAGTTCCAATAAGGTATAATCAGGTCAATAAGTTCCAATCAGTTTAATAAGTTTAGATAAGTTCAAGTAAAGTTGAAGAGAGCGCGCCTAATTTGCCACTCATCTTGCAAAACTGCTTCATGATCCTATATATGGGTATGTTCTTTTTTTAAAAATATAAATAATTCCATATTAGCCTTACCTTATTTTTGCTTAATTGAACTTATATAAACTTAATATTTCATAAATAAGCAAAAAAGAAGATGAAAAGAGTAATTGAATAGAATCTATATAGAGCATGGAAGTCTTTTTATAATTTTGTTAAAAATATATTACTAAAAGCGGACAAGGAAGGAGCTAAAGTAGTGTAGGACTAATCCATATATTGTGTTCTCAGATGCACAATGAATACATAAACTCGCAGTATAAAAATATTTTTTTTTTTGCTATGCATATAGAACATTTATATTGAGTATTTAGAACATTTAAACATGTTGATAATCGGCCATCAAAAAAAAAAAACATGTTGATAATCTTTCTCAAACTTTCTTATATATGCCTGCAGCATCAAACCTCATACACAATAAAAAAGTTGAAGCAATAATCATAGGAGCATCTTCATCTACTGAATTAGCAGCAACAATCTTACCTGAAGTTCTCAAGAACTCAACCATCCCTATAATCCTCTTGTCCCCAACAACAGCCATATTACCAACAATTCCATCATCCAATTTGATCCAAATGACAAACACTTTATCAACTGATATCCAATGCCTTACTTCCATCATCAACCATTTCCAATGGCAAAAAGTCTCAGTTATTTATTCCCAAGATTCCAAACTCCTTTCTGTATTATCTGATTCACTTAAATCAGTTAATTCGACTGTCGAACAACACTCGGCTTTCCCTAGTTTGAGCTCCATGTCTGACCCCGAAAACTTCATTGATCAGAAGCTCCGAAAGCTAAGTAATGGAGGAAGAAGTCGCGTCTTTATACTAGTACACTTGCCCATCGAACTAGCCACCGTTGTTTTCCGAAAAGCACATCAGTTGGGGATGCTAGAAAAAGGGTTTGTTTGGATAATATCAGATGAAGTTGCTAGTTTTCTTGACTCTGTTGATGTTTCTGTCATTGGTTCTATGCAAGGAGTCATTGGATACAAAACCAGCTTTCTTCATTTCAGTGGGGCCCACAAGAGATTCAGGGTTAGATTTGAGAGAAGCTATCTTGCCAAACATCCTAATGATCAAGGGAATTCAAATCCTAGCTTTTTTGGTTTCAGAGCATATGATGCTTTACAAGTAATAGCCAAGGCAAAGTTACATTATTCTAAAACATCATCATTATTGCCAAATCTTATGTTTGGTGATTTTCTTGGCTTAACTGGGAATATGAGCTTTAGAAATGGCATCCTAGAAGAACTCCCAATTTTCAAAATCATCAATGTAGTTGGAAATGGCTATCAGGAATTAGGTTATTGGTCATCTGAAGATGGATTGTTCTCTAAAAGTGGTAGAAAAGTTCACAAAAAGAATCATAAAAATGGGATTTCGTTTAAATTGGGAACTGTCTTATGGCCAGGCGGCCAGAAGACAGTTCCAAAGGGTTTGAATTTAGGTGTAAACAAAGAGATGATGAGGCCCTTAAGAATTGGTGTACCAGCTTCTGGTGCATTTCATCAGTTTGTGAATGTTAGCATTGATGAGGTATATAACAGGCCAGTTGTTACAGGATTTGCAGTTGATGTTTTCAGAACTACTCTCAAATACTTGCCTTATGATCTGCCTTTTGATTTAGTTCCATTTTATGGCACATATGATGAACTGGTGCACGGGGTATATGTCAAGGTAAGATCAAGCATAAAAACTACTCACTTCGTTTTTATTTAGGGTCCGTTTGGTAGGGCGTAAAACATTTTCAATGTAAAATGGTTTTCTATGAAAATCATTTTACAACGGAAAACTCATTTTCAAAAGAATTTTCCGTTGTTTGGTTGAATGGAAAATGAGTTATGAGAATAGAGAATCGAGAATGAAAAAAAGTTTTCCTTTGATTTTGGAGTTTTCAACTATGATGTAAAATCATTTTACACGCAACTTTTCAATTTCAATTTTCAATCCAACAAAACAGTGTAAAATGAGGAAAATAGTTTCAGGAAAATCATTTTACGCATACCAAACAAACCCTAGTTATACAGTTTAACTTTTACATCCATTTACAAAGTTTGTTTTGATCATCATTTGAAATTTATATGCAAGACAAAATGTAGTCATGTGGGGTCTCATTAAATTAGTATAACACGTACTTTTTTAATATCAAGTTGTTATAATTTTACAAAGACAAACAAATATATTAATTTTTAAAGCTAAGTTTTTTCTTACGAACACAAAAAGGTAATACGATATTTAATGAGAAATATATTGAACCAAATGATTAATACAATGTTATGTTGTTTGATTGCAAAAGAAGGAAGTTAAAATGATGTCTTAGGGTGAGTTCGACCCCTTCAAATAGACATAAACTAATCGATCTGAACTTATTAGTTATTAATTAAGCCCGATTGAAACTTATTAAACTTATTGGACCTTATTATCACATCAGATTGGAACTAATTAAACATTATTTGACTTATTACACCTGATTTGATCTTATCTGAACTTAGACCTATTTATTCCATATGTAACATGCATGTTTTGATTGACTGATTAACTTTTGTGGTTGTTGTATGTATGTTGTGGTAAGGGCTTTGATGCAGCAATTGGGGATATAAACATACTAGAAGAAAGATACAAATGGGCAGATTTCTCCCAGCCATATGCCAAATCTGGAATGGTTATGGTTGTGCCAGTTAAACAAGATAATAAGGCAACTAACATGTGGACTTTTTTAATGGTCTTTGACACCAAAATGTGGGTCCTCATTCCATCAATGGGCCTTTTCATGGGCTTTGTTGTCTGTTTAATTGAACACTACAACACTCCAGATTTTGCCCATTCCTCAATCTCCAACCAAATTTCCACTATTTTCTGGTTCTCCTTCAGTTTGCTCTTCTTTGCACCAAGTAAATTACCTTTCTTACCTTGCTTGATTTTTACTCCTTTCTTTTTTTTTCTTGCATATATAGCATGAATAGGCAATCATAATAACAATAATATTTTAGGGTTGATCTCGGACAAGTCTCCAGGTTTGATTAGCACAATTTTTTATACCTCCATTGATTTTTATCAGATGCAATATTTTTTTTTTATCTTGAGAAGCTTCACATTAGATGCAACATTTTTTTGGACAACAAATTACACTGTTTTTTCTATCTATCTCTAACTATCTCCGAAAATTATCTAAGAGCCTGCAATTTTTAAAGTGATGCATATAATAAAAAAAATGAAATTGTAAAATGAGCATGCATAAATCATGTGTAAGAACGTATCAAGAAAAAATTGTGTTTAATGCATATACAAGTGTAATAAAATGGTGGTTGGATGTTACTTTTTCAGAGGAGTCACCGAGGAACTATTTGTCCAATATGGTTCTTGCACAAAGGCATTTTCTAGTATCCATTGGATGTTGAACCTATATCACTTTCACCAAGCTAAGATATTATTTGAAACTTATAAACTTTTGCAGTGTTCACGTTATGTTATGCAGTTTGACTAAATTTTGAGATTATAGATAATGAAAATATAGTTATTTAGTTATGTGGACTCTAATTAGATTTGTCTCATCATATTATACTTTTTAATATCCGGTTGTTATAATTTTTACAAGCATGCAACCGAAGATATTAATCTAAGTTTTATCTTTATATATGTCGTAATTAGTGAAGTGTTGCAAATAATATGTAATAAACGGAGGTGTGATAGTGTATTAATACTAATCCTGGTCCCAACTATCAGCTTGGACTTTTTGTTGAGATGGTCATCTTTGGACACGGTATTTTTTTTTTTTGAAGGAAAAAGGGGAACTTAATTATTCAACAAAAAAGAGTACATATCCGAGGCAGCCCTGTTCAGAACCGACTCTGGCCAATCCTCTAACCAAATCCTTTCCCCTAAAACAACCGGGCTAGATTTCGCAATAGAGTGTGCAACCATATTGCCTTTTCTACCCACATGAGACCAAGAACAAAACTCAAAGAACTTTGACCAATACAAAATATCTGAAATAAAGAAACCAAAAACAGAATTAGGAACACATTTACTACTAAGTTTATTAAATAAATCTAAACAATCAGTCTCAGCCACCAATCTCCTGTAACCCATCTCCCAAGCCTTCTGAAAGCCGAACAAAAGAGCCTCCGCCTCATGAATTGGAGCTTCCAACTTTCCTTTCTTGTGACGTACGCCCACAGCTACCACGTCTCCTTCCCCATCCCGAATAACAAACCCGCATCCAATACCGCCCTCCATGTTCAAACCCGCATCTGTGTTTAACTTCCACATCCCACTACTCGCGGACTCCAACTTACAACACTGCTCTCACCTACAACGCTACCTAACTCCGCGTAATCACGATACCCCTGGACGAAAGCAAAGGCCTGCTCTACCACCAAACCTGGAGGCTTACTACAGTCATCAAAAACCACCTTATTACGAGCTCCCCACACAGCCCACAACATGGTTAAAGTCTCCTCAAAAACTTCCTGCCCGTGGGTTTCGACTACCCCCGCCAACCACTCCCGCAGCCACCTATTATGCCCATGCCAAATATCCCTGTGCACCGGGCCCTGCTGCCATATACCAACCGCGAACGGACACTCCAACAAGGAGTGCTCCATCGTTTCTTCAGAAGCACACATAACGCACATCCTGCTTCGACCAGCCTCCTTGCCACCTCCTTCCTCGTAGCTAATGCACCCCTTGAAGCTTTCTATGCCAACAATCAAACCCGAGGAGGAACTTTAGCCTTCCAGAGATACTGCCACAACTTTTTAAAACCAGAATAAGAAGAGCCTCCATTCCCCTCCCTTTGCACTTGCTTCAAGAGATTATACCCTGATCTAATCGAATATTCCCCATTAGTATTGTGGTGCCACCATAAACTATCCCGAGGCCAAGAGAGGCACAACGGCAATCCCATAATAATCTCTTGATCAATTGGTAAAAAGATTTCTGAAATTAAGTTCTCTTTCCAACAACCCAACTCCATATCAATCAACTCCCCCACCATCAAATAAATTTGAATTTTGAAGCCCTTTAGGTGTGACCACTCTGAACCAGTGTGGTCTAGGCAACCACGGATGAGACTTTGGACACGGTATTAATTAGAGCCAATGTGATACATTTAAAATTCTCTAGCTCAAATCCCACAAAGTAGAATTAATTAGCTTAGATATGGTGGGTTTGTGCTGCATCCATATTTAAACCCAATGGATCTTTCTCGTGGGGAGGTGATAGAATATTATTACTGTTCATGGACCTCAACTATCAGATTAGTTTTTTTTTTTTTTTTTTTTTTGTTATGATATCATATCACTAGCTAGTAAATGCATACATATACAAGTGTAATAATTAAAATAATGGTGGTTGGATGATGTATATATGTTACTTTTGCATGCAGAAGAGTCACCAAGGAGCAATTTGTCAAAGATAGTTCTTGCACCATGGCATTTTCTAGTATTGATGTTGACAATATATTATACAGCTGCACTAACCTCAGTGATGACAGTATCTCAGCTACCACCATCTGTGAAAGATGTTGATACACTGCAAAGAGAAAATGCATCTGTTGGATGTAACTGGAATTCATTTCTTTGCCCTTACTTGGTTGATGTTTTGCAGTTTAAATTTGATAATATTAGGCCTTTGAAATCAAGTCAAGAGTATCACTTAGCTTTTCAAAGAGGTGATATCAAAGCTGCTTTCTTTGTTACCTCTCATGCAAAGCTCTTTCTATCTAATTACTGCAAGGGCTACACTATTGCTGGACCTACTTACTATTTTGGTGGTTTAAGCTTTGTGAGTACTTAACTACCTTAACTTTCAAGCTAGTAGTTTCAACTCTTAGCTTTTTCCATCCATGCATTTTAATTTTGATTTGGATTCCAATCCATTAACTAAGTGTGAAGTCTTTGTTATCGTTGTGGTTTTTTTTTTTTTTAGTCATTTTATATATGTCACGTAAAGAATCAAAGTTGGTTGAACCTATTAAATTCACCATAATTTTAAAAACTGGCAATAAAAAAGTATAAATTACTTTTTGTGACTTCATAGTTTTGGTTTTTAATTTTCAAAAACTAAAAATAAAAAAAGTATTGAACAAGCACTAATTTTTGGAATTATTTTGTCTTTAAGTACCTCCTCGTTCACCCTAAAATAATATAAATGGGTTCAACTTAATGAAAATTTGGATGAAAACCATCAAATAGTTGCAACTTAGAAAAAATTGAAAACAAATAAAGGGTGATATAATATGAACTAAAAAAACAAAAATGGTAAAAGGACAAAAAATATATATATAATGTTGTATTTGATTTTGTTTCAGCTTTTTTAAAACTTTTGATCTACTAAAATTAGTTTTGATTACCAAAATTGGTTTTAATCATTATAATTAACCATCTTTGTTTGTTGGTGATGAATGATGATATAGTATGAGAATATATGCATATTTGAACTTACGACTTGAGCCTTGAGATTAATTGTAACCTAATTTAATTAAATTTACCATTAATCCATGCAACATTTGCATTTAATTATTGGAAACAATAAGTAATATATATTATAAATCAGGGGCCCTTGTTATTTGGAGCCTTGAGTGATCAAACACCCTGCGCATACCAAGCGTCCCCTGGTATTGGTGGTTAGGTTGTAATAAATAAAAGGCGCGTGGGCTAGCTAATTGATGAGATTGGTTAGACTATTTTTTGTTTTTGGTACTTTTTGCCTAACTAATTCCTATATTGGTTGTAAGTCTTAGTTTTTTTTATTCTTTCTTTCAATAAGAAACACTTCTTTTTGCTTCTGTAATGGTGGTTTTGAACTTTTAATCCATTGTGTTTGATGATCTTCTTCATTAATTGCTGAATTTCTACACAATTCTACATATAGAGATAAATATTTTTGTCAATTCATTGCTAAGGAGTATTATCAATTTTGGTTATAGGCTTTTCCAAAGGGTTCTCCATTGTCCATAGACATGTCACAAGCAGTGGTTAAAGCGATAGAAAGGGGAGAAATCAAGATGCTAGAAAGAGACTTATTGGCACGTTACAAGTGCTCAGCCTCGAACACAAACAATAATAACAATACCAACATCAAAACGATCAGCCTTAGGCCTTTCTCAGGATTGTTTTACATTTCTGGTGGCATTGCTTCTGCAGCACTTTTAGTTACTGTTTTCCCAACCATTCATGAACGCTGGAGAATTTCAGGCACCATACTAGTACTTATCGCAAGATTACGTGCATGGTTATCAATGTTCCCTACTAATTAAAACTTAAACCTAGCTAGCTAGCATTCTCTATTATATGTATGTTAAAGTTGAAGGGCATTGGATCAGTTGGTCCAAGTGCCCCCAGTGATCCTTGAGGTGATGGGTTCGACATTCCCTGCCTCGTCTACTATAGGTAATTTTTTGAGATAGGCACATTGTGTTCATACTAACTTCATTTCCTTCAAAAATAATATATGTATGTTAATATTGTCATATACTGTCCATTTGTCAATCGTAACCGGTCATAAAGAAAGTAACGAAAATTAATGACAAATCCAGACTGAAAAAAAAATTGGGATCAAAAGCATTTGATTAATCTTTTTTAGAGTTTTTTTAAGTAAAAGGGGAGAAATAGCATTAATTAATTAGATAGTTTTACATTACTCCAGAGAGTAAACCAAAGAGCATACCAAAAGCTAACAAGCTAGCCAAACCTACATAAGGATAAAAGTATAAAACAAAGCATGTAGTGAAAGCATAAAGATGACAACGAAGACTAAGATTGCTTCGCGATGAGTCTGAATCCAAGTAGGAGGTTCCTCAAAATTCCTAGCACAAAAGTTAGAAAGTTGACCTTCCTTGGCAAGAGTATGAGCCACTATATTAGCTTCCTTTCTCGCATGCAAGAGTTCCATATCTGGAAAGTTTTGGATGAGTTGGTTTACTTCTACAATGGGATCGAGCACCCAAGTAATGTGTGAAATTTAACTAAAAATATTGCCCGTGCCTTGTATTTGCATGGATTAAAAAAGAGGTTTATATTATATGATTAGTAATTGTCATTCTTTAATAACAGAGAGAAAAAGTATACCTTGGAAAGAGAACGTGTGGTTTTTTTTTTCAAAAAAAAAAATAATGGTTACTTTTTGGTAGAGATTTTAATTAATTATAGCATTTAAGATAGAGAGGGGAAGGAGATGAAATGTGAACCAAGTACGGAACAAAAAGAATCTGGGAGAGGAAAAAAAAAACTTAATTGATTTTTTGGAAATTTTTAGAGGGTAACACGGTCTTTTTCAGGGGGGGACACTATGGCTCCCCCATTAGCTTATATAATAGAGATTGATGTTACTAATAAGGTTTGAACCCGGAGGTGGGAGTAAGCAGCGCACCACTTTACCACTCCTCTTAACCTTTATTAATGTACTATGTATGTATTTAATTTGGTATAAATAAAGTGAAAAACATGATTAATATTAAGAAATTTTAAAGTCATAGTGGATATATTCTTGTAGTATTAGAGATGCGACGAAAATAAAAAGAATTAAATGAGAACAACAGTTTGAAACAACAACAAAAATGAGAACTATAATATTAAGAAACGGAATAATGGTAGTTCAATGCTTGTGATATTTTATTGCAATTTTTTTTTTATTTCAGTCAATCACAAACAATATGAAATTAATTATGGCATTATAATCATAAATGTTATCAAATTAGGGACCAATAAGATTACTATATATGTGTAAAAAAATTCAAATATAATTAACAAAAAAACACCCGAAACAAAATATATCTTATTACATAATTATGAACGGCTGGAGTAGGCCAATCTTCGAGAACGACAATCCAATGTATACTGTGGTACACACAATTACAAGACTCAAAACTAACAACCATACAAACTTTCAACTAATAAGTACTAACGTTGTAACGTTGTTATGACTTAATTAGGTATGTTCCAGCCCATGAAGACGGTCAACGGATCTATGGGCCCCTACAGTCACTACCCTAGTATAATAGGTTTATCTCTGTGTAAAATACCATCAAAGGTGTTATTTTTTGTGGGCCAGGCCCATGGCAGTTGTGGCTGACTCAGTATTCCTGTAATATCGAGAACTTACACCTATAAAAGGGACTTATCAGGCCATTTGTCAGGTACGCAATTCTTAATTCACAAGCTTGATACTTTTGACTCATTTTCACTCCGATCTCTGACTTAAGCATCGGAGGGGCGTTTCCGGGTTCCACCCCCAGGTTAGCAACCATTCGTTATCTTGCAGGACAGACCCTCAAAGAGGAGCCCTTGAAGTCAGCTCAAACACAGTCAAACACACTCGGTCAACGAGAGAAGTTCATGAGCAGGAACAAGGTAGTATTAGGTAGTACCCGCAAGATACACGGTTTTTTAAGAAAAAAACTTCCAAACAAAAATAAGTAGCAATTTTTCAATAATATGGAGAAAAAACTTTGAAAAGGAAAATATTGCAAAAAAAAAACACACACACACACAAACCAATAAATAAAGAGAAAGTTTTGGAAAAGCAAAAAAATGTCAAATAAAATTTAGGAAGCAAAATATTTAAGGAGAAGATGACACGTGTCTAATGATGATGTCAACGGCTTTTGCTTTAGTAATGGAGAATTAGTTAATAGTTCTGAACACATGCCGTGATTTTATTAAGTAAAATACTTGTACTATTTGTATCAGTTTAATTCTAATGTAAATTTAGTTTAAAATAATATTATTCTAAATTTTAAATAGTGTAGATATTTGTAAGTCCCCCCCCCCCCCAAAAGAGAGACACACGCATATATATATATTGCAAAAAATAAAATAAAAATGCTGCTATATATTGCAAATTTGCAATCAATGTCCAACTGGCTAGCTCTAATTTATTTTCCTTTGCTTAAATTGTAAAATGACTTCGTATCCTTTTCTAGGAGCTACATTAAAAAAAACTATGGGTCTATGTTTGATTGGTTGGTACAATTTATATATAGAGGAAGAAATAAACTATAGAGTGATGAGTAATCCTTTCATTCTAAGTTGGTTGCCTCGCATTTATTTTTATTTTGACTCAATTCTTTGCTTTATTTTTTTTATATGGAGTATATATATTTTGAGAGAAAATCGTTTTCCTTATATTTTGAGAGAAAATGTTTACTTGCAAGGAAAACGATTTTTCATTTTGGGGGAAAATGTTTAGTTGTGAGAAAAATGTTTTTCTCCTAATAATTTTAGGAAAAATGTTTTCAATATGATGTAAAACAGTATTTAATTCAAAATTTTCACTTAGTTTTTCTGTCAAAACTAAACGATGTAAGTTAGTTGTGTAAAAGAATTGTTAGTAAAAAATATTTTAATTTGCACTCTAGTAAACAGGGCCTTAATGTTTGATTTGTTTTCTTATATATTTTTGTTTTACCGTTTTTTCTTAGAATTTTTTTGACATGGATTGGAGCCTTGGAGGAGCCCAATCCGAAGCTTGTTGGACGCGTAATGGAAATAATATTTTTTTTTAAAGATAAAGATTAGATTTTTGATATGAATTGGATTGCAAAATGAAATTTGAACTAAAAAACACTCGGTTGATGAGAATCCTTTTGTGAATTGTGATAGGCAATCTCATAGCTCCCATGTTATGTTAGCATTCCTCAACACTCATGTGAGTTGTGACTCTATTCCCTTGTCAAAAAAGTAATTTCATGAATAGTCTTTATTGATGCACGTAAATCATCTCTAGAATAATAAAACCTTATAAAAAAAATAGATCTAATTAGTTTGTGTTTATTTTATTTTTCTTCTAGCAACAGTAACACCAACTATGTTTTTACAGATTAATTCATATATACCAATAACATAAATATACAAAATTTTAATTCCGAACATCTATCGGTCACTGATCGTGAAAAAGAATTGTATCAAAACCTTCATTTATAAAAAAAAAAAAAAAAACCAAAATTCGACCAGCCCGTGAATATCAAGGGTCATAACGCTAGTTATTTGTAAATAAGTTGATCTGTGGTATATGTATACCTAGTTCCATAGTATAAATTGTATGTAATAAATGTTGCTTTGTAAATTGTAATGCTATTTTTCACTACTTTCTAATGCTTTTTACACCCAAATTGCCAATTTTCTTAATATGGTAACTACCTAAGACATCAAACATATAACTATTGTAATGAGTGGTGAAACACATTCCTTAGTTAATTAATAAGCTTGAGTTGAAGCCCCACATTTCGCAATCCCTTATTAAAATGATGCATTAATAACCCATGTTGATACCCCTACCATGCATCCCAACTGGCACTATAAATTCATGGCAATCAAGCTCCATTATGATTACATTCAACTAACTATTATACATATTCACCCATCAAATTTATCAAAAAAAAAAAAAGGAAAATAAAAAAAGAAAAGAAAGAAAGATGGTGATTCCAAAGATAGTTGAGGAGGAGAAAATAATCTATAACAAAAGAATGACGTCAGCAGTACCAGGAAAAATAAGAGGAGAAAACAAAACATATGAGTTAAAAGGCATAGATATGGCCATGAAATTGCATTACATTAAAGGCCTATACTTGTTCAATAATGATAATGATAATAATAATAGTGGTGGTAGTTTTATAGGTTTTCAAGAAATAAAGGGGAGTATGTTTGATTGGCTTATTCCGTACTTCAAGGTTTGTGGGAGGATTAGATTGCCATCTTCGATCAAGCTCAATGATGCCGGAATACGGCTCGTCGAGGCTCGCTCCGGCTTCAGCGTCGACGAGTGGGTTGCCAGTGAGAATTTCCCTTGTCTTAATCATCATCTTGTTCCTGATAATGCCCTTGGTCCTGAACTCTCCTTCTCACCCCTTGTTTACATTCAGGTACGTAACATGATGCGTTTATGCATAATTTTTAGAATGTGTTTTTTAAAATCATTATCTAGTTAAGGCTCTTAAGTCTTATATATATGTGTATAGATAACATGATGGTTTGACTAATATACACTAACTTTTGGTGCACGTGATGCTTTTATGCATAATTTTTAGAATTATTTTAAAACTATTATCTAGTTAAGGCTGTTAAGATTTATATATGTGTGTATATATAGCATGATGGCTTGACTGATATAAACTAACTTTTGGTGCACGCTTTGCGTTTATGTATAATTTTTATAATTTTTTTTAAAATCAAGGGAAATTTAATTTTTGTTACAAAATACTTTCAATGTATTCCAAGGATTCACCTCTTGTTTTCATCTTCTTAGTTTCATCAATGGCTTCCACTTCAAATGGGTGAAAATAAGAGATGAAGTAAAAGAATGGGGAAGATGACTAAAAAAAGCAAATGAGCGGAAAAAGAAAAAAAAAAGAACGGAGAATTATTGCTGAAAGGGGAACGAGATTGTTGATTTTGACACTCCACGTACTTTTGATTTATGCAATCTATTTCCTCTAGTGTTTGAACTCACTACTCATGAAAGAGGACATTGAGTGCTGTATAAATCAAAAGTGAAGTGCCAAAATCACCCACCGACAGAAAAAGGGAGTGAGGACAAGAAATGTAAATAAAATAGTTTATTACTGTACAAATTTGTTGAGGCACCCGCGAGCTTGTCATCAGTTTTTTTTTTATAAAAAAATTAACTTAAAAGCTCTTGAGTGATTTTTTGTTTACCAAAAAAGGCGGTTGGTGCTTTTAATATATTGTAGAGGTAAATAATTTTTTTTTTAATCAATTTGGTTAATTGGCCTATCATTTTCCTTTATTTTAATATACTTCAACCATCTCTAAAAGTTTGATAGTATATTAATACACAATTTTAACAAAATTTTCACTTTATTCTATTACATCTCATAGTTATATTTTAATGATTAATTCACTTTTAGATTAAAGTTTTTACCTAATTTTTCCCAAATATAGACATTTTTTAAAAAAATTTAATACTTCATCCGTTTAAAAAAACTGCAACAGTCAACATTTTGCACTATTCACATTATATATACTTTGACCAAGTTTTGAATTATACACATATTAAAAAAATATACTACGTAGTTAAGTGGAACCTATTAGATTCGACTTGTAAAATACTTTTTTAATATCAACTTTTTATAATTTTTAATTATTCATAATTATATTTATTAAAGTTCAAAGTAATATCTCGACGTATGTAAAATGTTGACTGTGGCGGTTTTTTTAAAACGGAGGAAATATAAGGTTATTTGATTAAGAAAAATAACAAGTTGGAATGATTTTCAGGTGACATTGTTCAGGTGTGGAGGAATTTCGTTGGGCCTAAGTTGGGCTCACGTACTTGGCGATGTATTCTCAGCTATAGAATTTATGAACATGTTGGACCAATATCTCCAAGGTCATTTCCAATATCCAATCACTCTTATCCATGAAGACTATCCAAAATTCAAATACCCGCCCTCAAACTCGGCCCAAGAGCCCATTTCAGTGAAACGGGTCAACCCGGTGGATAACAATTATTGGATTGTTCCCACCAATTGTAAAATTGGCACCCTAACTCTTCATCTTTCCCCAATACAACTTAGCCAATTGCATTCAAAAGTGCATAATTCTAAAGGCAACCATAATTGTGGAAGCCAATTTTTTGAGGTGATTACTGCAATTTTGTGGAAATCCATTGCAAAAATTAGGAATGATTTGGAGGTGACAAAAAGTGTGACTATTTGCAAACCAAAATCAACTAAAAGACAACATTTGGTGCCTTTTAATGGACAAGTATTGGGCACAGTTGAGGCCGACTTTTCAGTACTAAATGCCGAACCATTGCAATTAGTACGATTGATTGTTGAGAGAGTAACAGACGAGAGTGAAATAGTTGAAGAATTGGTGAAAAAAGAGATTAGTAAATTTGATTTCTTTGTGTATGGGGCAAATCTTACATTTGTTGACATGGAAAATGCTAGTGTTTATGGTTTTCGATTTAAAAGGAGGTTTCCAAGATTTGCTAGTTATGGTATTGATGGAGTGGGAGATAAGGGGGTTGTTTTGGTACTTCCAGGGCCAAAAGATGAAGACGAAAATGGTGGTAATAATGGCGGTAAACTTGTTGTGATTCGTATACCTGAATATGAAATTGAACTTTTGAAAAACGAGATAAGGAAGGAATGGTGCATTGAATGATGTGAGTTGTGACAAGACAACGACAATCGTTACAATAAAGGAGTATGTATTATTTGCGAGGAATAAAAGTATTTATTATCCATAATATGAATAGGATGTAGCAGCTTATGTGATATATATCTAGTTTATCAAATTTGAGGAATATAACATAAAATGAAATGACTTTTTTTATATAAAAAATTATTGAAAACATTTTTCTAAAATAATATCTACTTTTTTCTGGACTTACATGTTAATAATTATTATAGTCAAAATGTCATTTCATATTCCGTCAAAAAAAGGTCATTTGATTTTCTCTTATATTTTTCATTTTGAGAAATTAGACACTTTTTTTTCCCGATCGTATAGATAAAGAAAATGGTAGCATGAATAAGCTTGTTATAGCTTGATATATAAACTCTTAACTATAGAGTATGCATTGTTAATAAGAGTATATGTTTATCGAGTACATGCTCCATATTCCAGCTTTTCACTTTATTGGATACATATTTTATTTTGGGTGTTTCATTTTTTTTGGCTACATTTGGAATAATCTTTTATAAATCAATCTTATTGGTCTTTGATGAAAAATAAATACGTAGTATTCCCTCCGTAACGAATTACTAGCAGCAATTTCCATTTTTAGGTGTAACAAAATACCTCAACAATTTTTTCCAAATTCATTTTATTCTTTTTTTGGCAAAAAAAACAACACAATACCCCACTTACTTTTCTCTTTCTTACTTTTATTATCATACCACATAATACCTCATTTACTTTTCTTTCTCTTACTTTTTTATCTCTCACTCTTATCATTATACCACCTAATACCACAATTAACCTATTTCATCTAGGAGTTTGTGCTAGTCCAAATGTTGATACTAATTCGTTACGGATGGAGTATTTATTATTATTATAATGTCATACTTCCTCCGTTCCAAAAAAAACGCAACAGTCAACATTTCACACATGCCGAGACGAAACTTCGACCATTAATATCTATAATTATGAATAATTAAAAAATATAAAAAGTTGATATTAATATAGTATTTAACGAGACGAATCTAACAAGATCCTACTTGACTATGTTTTTTATTATGTGTAAAGCTTAAAACTTGGTCAAAGTATACAACGTAAATAGTGCAAAAATTTGACTGTTACGTTTTTTTTTGGAACGGAGGAAATATATAGTCTATTCAATCTCGATTGTTATTGACTACAATAGATTTAAAAGTTGCATTAGTTTTCATGAGATCATGTGTGCAATGTTATAATGAGTAATTTTTTAAAATGAATTAATTAATATGTTTGCAAGGTAGATTATAAGTTCTCATTAATTAATGGCTTACCAAAGGGATCTTTATTTTTATGATATATGAACGGAAAATGATCGAGTATTTTTACATGATAGTTTTAAACTTTGGAATTTTGCATATTTGCAAGTAAGGCCATGTTCTTTATGACTAATCTGATTTGAACTGATCTGATTAGGTGGGGGTATTATTTTGTAAGAGTATAAAATTAAAACAAAGCTGAACTGATCTGATCTGAAAAAGTCTGATCTGATTACTGTAGCTTTTAAGTCCAAAAGAACATGGCCTAAGTCCTTCCAAGGACAACTAATGTTTGACTATTTTACATGATAATTTTGTTACAAATTTGAGCGACTATAGCTCATAAATGATAGCAATAATGATCTCAAAAACAACTTTTTAATGTTCATGGTATAGTAATAATTTTATGTTGGTTTTCATTTTGAATCTTCAAATTATTTACAAATAATAAAAATCATCTACATTCTTTCTCTATATATAAGTAAAAATATAGTCAGACGCGGTCTTATTTATATTATTTAGTTCTTCTTAATTATTAGTAGTTTATTAACACTCATTATTTTAAATAATTTTTATTGATACATAATTATATAATTGTATAATAATATATGGTCAAAGATATACATGGACTAAATTACACAATCAAAATGCATGAGAATAACAAAATAAAACCAATGGGGTATAATGTAATCACATAAGAAATTTTCAAATTTACGAAATATTTAAAGATTGGATAAGGGACATTTTGTACCAATATATATATTTCTTTGTATCACAAAGTGAAAGAACAATGGAAAAAGTACAATGATACAAAAGAAACAAACTTTTATGCCTAATGATACAAAAGAAACAAACTTTTATGCCTCTACTTTAATTTCATTTTTTAGTTGCAACAATTCAAACTTTGCCCTATTCAACTTACTTTGATTTTCTTATTTTAACTATGCATAGAAAAATCATAACTAATAGAAAAAATCGATTTTAATGATCACACCTTTGAGTGGTATGCAAACAATACTCCACATTTGAAAAATAACATAACACCCCATACTTGTTTACGATCTACATTTAATATACCAATTCGCCTAAAATATGAGATGCAATTTTGTTATTTTTTAAAGGTGAGAGTGTCATGAGAACACCAAAAGGCGAGCTTATTTATAAAAATCCAGTTTACAAATCCATAATTAAAGTTAGAAAAATGCTTGAGTAACCTTCAAAGTTGTCAACTCTCTTAGATACATAATACCTCAAAGTTGTCAACTCTCTTAGATACATAATACTTCCTCTGTTTCGAAAAAAACACAACTGTCAATATTTCACGCATGCCGAGACAATACTTTGACCCTTAATAACTATAATTATGAATAAATATAAATTATAAAAAGTTGATATTAAGATAGTATTTTACAAGGCGAATCTAACAAGATCCTACTTGACTATATTTTTATTATGTGTAAAGCTCAAAACTTGATCAAAGAAATATGATATTGTTTCCATTTTGATCGTGCACATGTGATACACATTATGTGTGGCCATTAGTATATAATTATGCATTAGTAAGAAAATATTTCTTGCGTTTTTTTTACTTGTAACAAATTATTTTGCACGTATTTTAAGGAAGAGATTTGGGGATATAAACATACAAATTAATTAAGATAATTTAAACACAAGGAAGAAGGAGATTAGAAGTTACCAATGTTAAATTTTTAAAAACTAATTTATTCGTTTACACCCTTAAATTTATTCCCCAAAAAGCGTACAAAAGTGTTTATTGCAAATAAATAAATGAAGTATTACTTAATTTGAATATTAATAAACTACATACTCATTTAAACGAATCAAAAAATTCCATATGACTATATTTTTGTGTGATATATGGATAGAAATTTAGAGGATTATCTTTAATTGTGAATGGTATCAAAATTTCATATGGGAACAACAAAATGAAATGGATGGAGTAATATATATGTAATAAGTTTGAAGGAGAAATTGCATACATTTAGTTGTTTTTAATTTTTTTTTTTCAATAAAAATTCAATATTAGAAGGGTTGGTAACTATTAAGGTTAGTCCTTACAATATGTTTGGGTAGAGAGAAATGGAAGAAAGAGAAAAGGATCCATGCTCTCTTATTTGGATATCACATGGAGAGGGTAAGGTGAGGAAAATGAGAGGATTGATTTTCCATCCTTTCAATAAACCAAATCCTTTCTCATGTTGATTTGGACTGAAAATGCAACCTCATTTTCACGCTCCATTAGACCCTTTTCTTTCTACCCCCTTCCCTCTTGCTTGTTCCCCTCCCCTATATTCCCTTTATCTCCAACATTGCTATCTAAATATAGCGCATAAATAAATAGAAATACAAATATAATTTACCTCATAACTAAATTTTTGAATTGGACCATATTGCAGATCAACTAATCCAATTTGACCAATACACGCATTCGCAATGTGAAAGAGAATGAATCATTGCAAATGCATACATACAATGAAGTTCGAACTCAAAACTTCAAATTTGACACTCATAAAACTTAACCACTATGATAAGACTGACACATCATGAACGAGAGGTACTTGGAAAAACGAGAGTACTGTACAAGACAAGACAAGATTTTGCTTAAAATAAAATTGTAAAAGTGTTACAAATGGGTTATGATTTTGGCACTCCAAAAATTGATTTTGGCACTCCTTCCCCTCTTACATGAATAATAAGGGGGAGGAGTGCCAAAATCAATTTGAAAAGTGCCAAAATCAATTTAGAGAGTGCCAAAATCATTTTTTTACCAACAAAAAATTCAACAAAAAGAACTAAGTGGAAAGGAAAGAAAAGAAAACAAGTAGACATTTACAAGAGTATAAGAAAAAGTCCACGAAAGTTCAAAGACGTGAGAGGAGGTTGTTGAATTTCTGTTCACCAACCATAATACTTGCTCCTCTCTAAAATCTCTCTTCGTTTTCTAATTTTAGGGTTTTAGAAATAAACAGAAGAGAGAAAGGTTCGAAATCACTCCATCAATGGCGTCTTCGAGCTCCGATTTGATCCGATCCATTGAGTCGGTGCTCGGAGTATCGCTGGATTCATCTTCCGCGGCTGTGGTTTTGACGACTTCTATTGCGGTCATTGTAGGATTGGTGTTTATTCTATGGCGAAGATCGAATGATCGTAGTAGAGAAAATAAGGTTGTTGTTCCGCCTAGGCCATTGAAGGTTGAACCTGAGGAAGATGAAGTTGATATCGCTGGTAAAACTAAGGTTACTGTATTCTTTGGAACTCAGACAGGTACTGCCGAGGGTTTTGCTAAGGTAAATTTCAATTATTTATTGAGAATGGGATCTTTTGGTGTTTGTAATTAGAATTAATTTGATTGTTCTGCTGTTGCTATCATTTGTCTTTAGTTGTTAAAATTGTGGATGCTAGAAAAAGTCAACAATTTTAATATCCTACAGCGTTTGAAAGCATTACCTGGGTTGTATTGTAGTTTGTTTGGTTGACATGGCAAGTGCTACTATGCTGGTAAAGCTACTGCTATGTAACTTGTATTGAAAAAGTTAAAGACATTGGAAATGGACATAATTTGCTAACTTTTAAGTGCAGAGTGCTTTGGACAGGGTGGTTGAATAGTAGAAATTTTTGTTAAAGGTATTAGTTGAGCTGATTTACTTGGACTGTTGGAGTATGTTGCTTGGATGGGTTTTTGTATATTAGAAACCGAAATGTTTATTACATTGATGCCAAACTGGATTGAATGCCAGATTGGAATGTAATTCTTGTCTCTCCTTTTTAATGCTTCTTAGCTATTCATTTCTTGGTAACCTAAAAGATGGTTTTTCCCGGAATAATCTGGTTCAGGGCATTATATTTTGAGTGAAATTCAGTTGGTCAGGCTTACATTTCTAGCAGACTTTTTTTTTGTCTACCTCCATGATTTAGCTGCAGAAAGTGTTTGTGCTGTAATTTGATGCTGGTATCTTAATTTAACAAATTAATGATTTTACTGCTAAGCCTAGGCATTTTGTTATGTTTGGATTTGGATGTCTTGCCAGGATTAATTGTGGATTAGAGGTTTTTTTTAATTTTTATTTTTAGGAAAATGGAAATTATCGTTAAACTTATGGGAATAAGGCTTTGATTGATTGGAAATTATCGTTAATATAAGTTGAATTCTTGTACACAATACTGGGCTGAATAAAACACCAAGATAGCACTTGATTTAGTGAAGTCTTCTATTTTTCTGTGAAAAGTCTTTTAGTTAAGCGGTTTTATTTTGAGGGTTATATATTATGAAGTTCAATTTAGTAGAAATCTTAAATTCCTCGGAATCACAGAGTGAGAAAAAAATGCAGAAAACACATAGATTGGAATATGGGAGATTGAATTCAGATGGTGAAATAATTTTGAGGAAGGAGAGAAAGAACAATAAACTGGCCTTTTGACTTTCATCAGAACAGGCTCTTGCTCTTGCATCTGATTCTGATAGTGAAGTTTATAAACATTTGTAATAGATAAGTACATGTTAGGTTGGTGATTTTTTTTATAACTTCATTTTAATGATTACGGTTGTTGATGTTTTGCCTTGGTGTCTTGCATTTAGTTGCACTAAGAGCATGGTTGGTAAGCTGGGCATGGGCTAGGCTAGGGTGGCACGAGGACTAACTCGGAACGACACGAGGGGCACATGGACAATTTTTTAAAGTTTCACACGAAACTGACACGAGCATGACAGATTGCCTCATTTATCGGCCCACACTTTATGAATATAATCTAGATTATTATGAATAAAATTCACAACATACCAAAATTTCCAAAAAAGGCATGAGGGACGAATGGAAACGTGGGAAAAAAGCAAAGGTGTGACTCAGTGCGCCTTAGGATGCGCCTTAGTGTGCCTCATCCGCACCTAGCCACAAACGCCTTGCCTTGGCCAAATTAAGTACTTAGCCCTTATTGCCTAGCGCCTAGATGCGCCTTTTCAAACACTGATTGCCACCAACGAAACTTGTATGTACGATGTACGGAGATTTCTTCCGACCCGACTCATTTATCTTCTGTTTTGATGGTTGTAGCGACTGTCATCTTGTCAAAATTACATACTGCTCCGTCCACAATGGAACCAACTTGGATTTCAGCGGTGTCCCCCCCCCCCAGATTTAATTAGATTTAAAATGGTCATATCTAACCTTTATTGCAGGCAGTATCACGTCTCCTCAATTAGCTGTTCCATCGTTTTGGAAATTATTGCTATGTGGGTTTTTTTTTTTCCAATTCTCTGTGGGTTTTTTCAATGTGCAATTAACCTTTGCTTTAGTTTCGGTAGATTTCTCACGGCATCGTACCGTTTTGATACCAATTGTGAGGCTGTTACAAACTTCCATAGTGTATGGGTTGATAAAGAAATGAAGAAGATAATATTGATGGATACAAGCTAAAATAGCTGATTCTACCAATGATTTTCAAGCATTCGAGTGGCTTGGTCTCTCCTAAGAACTAATAACAAACACCCAATTCATATACAACATGCCCCAAGCTCCCCACTCTCTCTAACTTGCCTTTAAGCCCCTTATTTATAGAAAATACCTCTATCTCCACTAGGATCCTCTTCAAGTTTCTAATAAGAACTTATTCTATATTCCATAAAATACTCCTTTCCCCAAATATGAGTTTGTTACTCCTCCACAACCATATTTTTTCTTAAGTATATGTAACTAAAGATAGTTAAATTGTCAAAGGATAGGTTATACTCCGTAAATAGTTTATAGTGTCTAATGTTGCAAGTAAGTTGGAATAAAGGAAGTGGCTTAGAAGAGGAGTGACAGCCTTTTTAGGCGGGAGCTTTACTATTCCTAATTTCCTATTCCCTTGATTTTTTTTGAGGATCGTGTGTATTTGAAGTCAACTGCCTCAACACGAGCATTGGTTCCTCTTCCTTTTTATCCCCTCCCCACCCACTTGATTTGAGGGGGTTTGTAATCCATAGCTTGGCCCATATTGAAATGGTTTTGTCACCTGCATTTTGAAAATGGGTGCCCCTAAACTCTATAGCTTATACTAGTTATCCTGATGAATAACAAGTTTTAACGTTGTTATTGGTATTGGAAGCTTTACAGCTTGCTTTGAAGTAGTATTATAGGTTGACATGTAGTAAACAAAAGTCCATGGCAGTTTAAGTGACATGTTTGAGTTTTAACAAGTTAGTTAAGTAGACTGATAATATGATATGGAGCCATGGATGGTGTCGTTGAAAATTGAAAAGAATGGAGAATTATGTTTCTAAAGCATTGTGCTTGTAATTTTTTGTGTTGCTGTGCTTTTAGTGACATTTCTGTTAGTGTCTGAAGTGTCAGTGACATGTTTATTGTTTTGTTTATGTTCTCTTCAGGCTTTAGCAGAAGAGATTAAGGCAAGGTATGATAAGGCATTAGTGAAGGTTGTTGACCTGGTAAGTGATGCTGGTACGGCTTTCGGTTGTTGATTTTCTTGCAAGTTTCACTGCTATGATTATTATTTTTGCCCCCTGTCTGCATGTCCAAAAATGCTATCTTCCACTGATCGTATTAGGATGACTATGCTGCGGATGATGATCAATATGAAGAAAAACTGAAAAAAGAAACTTTGACATTCTTCATGCTTGCCACGTAAGCATATATTTTTTTTCTCTACAAATATACATTTAACTTTTTGTTTTTATTTATTTAAAAAATTGATGATTGCAAAATGGAGTACCTTGACATTGTAGTTATGGAGATGGAGAGCCTACTGATAATGCAGCGCGGTTTTACAAATGGTTCGCAGAGGTATTTGTTTTGCCTGAAAGTCAACCATTCTTTTTTTTTGTTTTTTTTTTTTTGGGGGGGGGGGTGCGGTGGAGCCTTTGGTGAAGGTAAGTGTTAAGTTCATATACCGCACTGTGGAACATTATTGAGTAATTATTTAAAAAAGAAATTGATAGGGAAGTGAGAGGGAGCCCTGGCTACAACAACTGACATATGGTGTTTTTGGCCTGGGTAATCGTCAGTATGAACACTTCAACAAGGTAAGATCTTACAAAATCAAGTTTCGTAATGCCTGCTGTTTCTTTACTCACCCTTTTGCTAATAGAACTTTTTCTGGAACAGATTGGAAAGGATCTAGATGAACAACTTGCTGAACAAGGTACCAAGAATCTGCATATTTCATCCTTTTTTAATGTCAATATACTAATGAAGTGCAGTAGCATATAGTCCATATACTACTATTATTATATTTTTCTAATGTTTTTCCCAAGGGGTAGGGGAGACTGCAAGTAGCATTTGGCTGGTACTTGGGAGCATGCAGAGTACCCACAATTAGGGCTTTCTCTTTTTTGAGATTGAGCATCATCATCATCACCATTATTATTATTGACGTTATAAACTAGCCAGAGATTTTTAGTCTTTATTTGATTTCCTCGTACTTCCTTTGTATTTTCAGACTCATCTTATTACTTTCATAGACAAGATCATTGTATTGAGAACTTGTAGGTTTCTATCTTGTGATTTTTGTGATTTTGGTCTCTATCCCTCTACTGCATAGTTGGACATTCATATTTATAATATAACATTTATATAACTATATCGTTTTGTTTCTTTGCTTGGAATTTTGTGTGCTTATTAAAAAATTGATAACTAACAAAAAGGAACACAGGGGGTGGTATTTTAATATAAAAATAGAATATTGAAGTAAAGGAAGACAGATATATGGAAGATCTCTTTTGCAATTGCTGAAGATGTGCTATATGGCAGGTGCAAAGCGTCTTATTTCTGTTGGTCTTGGCGATGATGATCAATGTATTGAGGATGACTTTTCTGCTTGGTGTGTATTTACTCAGATTGTAATCTAGTATTAATCATCTGCATTCTGCAAATTTTACATTTGTTTATTCTGTTTTGACTACATGTATGTCTCCTTTACAGGCGGGAGTCTTTGTGGCCAGAGTTAGACAAGTTACTGAAAGATGCAGATGATGCAACAACTGTGTCAACACCATACAAAGCTGCTATCCTTGAATATCGTGTAGTCGTTCATGGGTCTGCTGTCACAACCTTTGAGAATCTGTACAATAATGTGCCAAACGGGAATGCTTCTTTTGATATTCATCATCCATGCAGGTATATAATCTGCATTATGACCTGTCATGTACATTCAGATATTGCTTGGACCTCCCAAAATTTCACAATCCAATGTTTTAAACCTTTTGTATGGTATTCCTTCGAAGTTCTAATGGCATAAGTCTACAAGTAATTTTTTTAGTATAAATATGTTTGGTAGGCATTGCAATTACATTGCAAAAACATCTACGTTTCTTGTCACTTTGAATCTATGAGTTTAATTTTTTTTCTTTTTTCATAAACTTTTATTGGTTTTTTTAGCAGAACGTTGAGTGGGAGTTATGGAACTGAAGGAGCACTATCTATTTGAGTAGATGATATAGCTTATTAGCTTACCCAATTGATGGAACACATTAATTTCCTGTTTTTGCTTTATTTGTCTGGTTAATTAGATTCTTGTTTTTTTCTTTTCTTTTTAATGGTGGCAGAGCTAATGTGGCAACACAAAAGGAGCTTCATAAAACAGAGTCTGACCGTTCTTGTATACACTTGGAGTTCGATATAGCAGGCACTGGAATAACGTAAGTTTTCAGTTAACTGTTTACACAACCTGGTTGTATGCATAGTTCTATCTTCTATGTTGGGGTTCCTTTGTGCGATGTCTTTCATAGTCCCCTCCAAAAGTGCAGTAACAACCACTTATAATGCATACAGTTTTTGTTGTCTAGAACTCTTACCTTTCTCATAGTTTCTTGTGATAGTCATTTTACTCATTGGACATTGCACGATCCCTTCCGTGTAAGCAATTGCATTTCTTGTGCATATCATTTTATGTTTTTTGGGGAAAATTACTTTTAAATTACCCAAGCATTAAGGGTTATGCAAAAAATGGTGCTAACTTAGCACACTAATGGAATTGACACCAACTTGGCAGCTTTATTACAAAAGTGATAAACTTTACAACTTTAGTATAAGTAACACTCTAATACAAAGATTATGGTGTCATTTTATGTCACTTTTGCAAAGTTTATTTCACTTTTGCAAAGTTCACTTTTGTTTTTAGGCTGCCAAGTTTGTGCTGTTTTTATTATTGTGCCAAGTTCGTGTCATTTTTTTTGTAGAATCATCAAAGTTTGTGTCACTTCAACTAATTTTTCTTTTTTTGGATCTTTTGGGGTTTGTTAACTTTGAGCCCAACAATTCCTTGTGTTGACAGTTTGAGTGTGGGAAAGCTTTTATGTTGGACCCTTGTTTAAAAAAGGGATGGACAAATCCACAAATGCAAATCAATACTTGATTTAAAGGAATTAATTTGTTTTGAAATCTGAACACATTGTAATATCACCTTTCTAGTTCCATTGAACATGGGCATACTGCTTATCCTATGTATGATTCAGAAGGTTTCTGACTTATAAATGTTGTGTGCAAATGGTTTCGCCTGTTCTTTCGACTTGCTGTTAACAAGCATGCATTGGTTCCTAGGACTTTAACATCTAAATGCCAAGAACTTAATGTTGATTTAACTATCAATAACTGTCACTTGAACAGTTGACTGAAATGTGAAATTCATCATTATGGCAGTTTTGTACTGGAAGTGTGCACCTAAATTGGATTATTTGCTTTTTAACTGGGTGGGGCAAAAAGAGAGAAGGGTGGGGTGGGGGTCTTACTTAAGTGAAGACTGGGAGGGAAGCAAGGGATTGCATGTAGCCACGTAGGTAGAGAAATTTCCAAAAGATATGCCAAACCTAATGTTGAAGTTATTTTAACTCCAACCCCAAGGCTAACTCTGTTCTCTCTTCTCACTGTCTTGTTGTAGCCTTGTTTTCTTGCACTAATATCCTGTTTTAACTTTTGTGAGCAAATATACCGACAGTCAAGAAATTGACTGCATTTGTTCCATCCTCATTTATTTCAAGGCTTCTGTGTTTGGAGGAGAAATCCTTGAAAATTTTCATTCTTGTTTCAGATATGAAACTGGGGATCATGTTGGAGTCTATGCTGAGAATTGTGATGAAACTGTGGAAGAAGCAGGAAAATTATTAGGGCAGCCATTGGATCTGCTTTTCTCGATTCATTCAGATGCGGAAGATGGTACACCTTTGGGAGGCTCACTACCACCGCCTTTTCCTGGTCCTTGTTCACTTCGATTTGCTCTGGCACGATATGCTGATCTTTTGATGTCTCCAAGAAAGGTTTTTCTGTGCCTTTTTGTCCGCTAAAAGCTCACAGTTTCTCACTTTCTGTTGATGCTGTACGACTGTATGGATGCTTGGCTTTCGAAGTTTTAATTTAGCTTTTATACTCAGGCTTCGGTTCTTGCTTTGGCTGCTCATGCATCAGATCCTAGTGAGGCAGATAGGTTGAGGTATTTGGCTTCACCTGAGGGGAAGGTTCGTATCTATATGGTTCCTGTGTGTTTTTTTAGTTTTCACCACAGATTATTATATTCTTCCATTCCTTCTAATCAAGTTAGATATTTTTGTTTGGAATTTCTATCTGTTTAGGATGAGTATTCAGCTTGGGTTGTTGCTAGTCAAAGGAGTCTTCTAGAAGTCATGTCTGAGTTTCCATCAGCGAAGCCTCCTCTAGGCGTTTTCTTTGCTTCAGTGGCTCCTCGGTTACAACCGCGTTACTATTCTATTTCATCCTCACCAAGGTGGATCATCTTTCGTTTTATATTTTTGAAGTGGTATTGATCACTACGCAGATTAAGAAGAATCTAAATTGTTTATTGCTTCTTTGCAGACTATATCCAATCCGAGTTCATGTAACATGTGCCTTAGTTTATGGTCCTACTCCTACAGGTAGAACCCATAAAGGAATCTGTTCAACATGGATGAAGGTGATCGAAACTCTTGTTATGCACTTATGCTAACACTGAATTACCCTTGTATTTCCTGTTTGAAATAACAATTTAATCTCAATCTGTGACTTGTCTTGTACTGTGATCTTTATGGATTTATACTCTTGCATGTCAAACCATGAAAGTTTTCTGATTTACCTCTATATGACCAGAATGCAGTTCCTTTCGAGAAAAGCGAGAACTGTAGTTGGGCTCCAATCTTTATCAGGGCATCTAACTTCAAGTTGCCATCAGACCCTTCCGTTCCAATAATCATGGTTGGACCTGGAACTGGTTTGGCTCCTTTCCGGGGATTTTTACAGGTGCAAGATCTCCAGTTCTGTGCATAATTGTGCTATTTGGATAACTGAATTTTCAATATTAATATTTCCATATATTTTGCAGGAAAGACTGGCCTTGAAACAGGATGGTGTCAAACTTGGTCCTGCTATACTCTTCTTTGGATGTAGAAACCGTAGAATGGTATATTGAAAACTTTCCCATTTTTATGGAAACTAATCTGTGTAATGACTGCTAATATCATGCTTATTTTGTAGGATTTCATCTATGAAGAAGAGCTTCAAAAGTTTTCTGAAGAAGGAGCTCTTTCAGAACTGATTGTTGCGTTCTCAAGGGAAGGGTCTCAAAAGGAATATGTACAGCATAAGATGGTGGAGAAGGTATGTCCTCTCACGCTTGATTTCGAGTTATCTTTTATCTCTTTGAACAATGATGTACCTCAATATTGTGATTTACAGGCCTCATATTTGTGGAGTCTGGTCTCTTCTGGTGGTTATTTATATGTCTGTGGTGATGCCAAGGGTATGGCTCGAGATGTTCACCGAACATTGCATAATATTGTTCAGGAGCAGGTACTCTATCTTGGTTTCTTTGCCTCCCCACCCCACCCATAAAGTGCATTTGGTAGCTTAGGATTCTGTTGTTTGAAAAATTAGTTCAAGAAAAATATCTTTCATTGCAATATATACTAACTCGATTGAGCTTTCTAGTGCATTTATTATTGTGGCATTTAGCTTAGGAAATTCCTATGCCGAATTTATAAATGTCTTATGAAGTTATTTGCATGTTCGTTGGCTATATTATCTTGTAGGAGTCCTTACCATCTTTACCCTCTGAATCTTTTATTTCATGTAATAATAATTTCTAAGCTTTGTGAGCTAATGCACTTCTAAGTCCAACTCTTGTTGTTCACCTTTACCTCTCTAATATAGAGGCATACAGCCAACAAGAGTTGCATTGTTAGAGAAACAAGGTTCTTTTCCAACAACCAATAACTATTTGATATGCTTATATGTAACACCCTGAAAATTGCCTACTTGAGAACTCTAAACTTTATTTAAAATTATGACATAAAATATATTTGAAAAGAAATTTCCAAAGCATTACCGCCACATGTGAAAACGTTTCGGCTTATTCAGAATATTGCGGCGGAAGAAAACTTAAATCGAACTTAATCTCAAAAATAAAGCTAACTAGTTAAAGCTTACAGTCTAGTAAAATTTTAAAATCCTTAATTAGAAAATAATTGTTATTTGAAATAAATGAAATAACATTTTAAGATAAGCTCAAATACAATAATCGTAAACTCTCTTCACACCGATCCCAAGACCATGCGTATGCTGAAAACTTGAACTTCACATCATCAAGTTAACCTGTGCAATTCTGCTCCCCAATAATACAAGTGTATAAATTGGTTCATCATAGGGTCATTAAGGCGAGAGCCATGACTAAGGAAGACACACACAAAAGCACGTAATCAGCAAAAGCTGAGTACATATATACAACAAGATATGCACATATAATATAACATGAATAAATAATGCAAATGATAACCTGCTATACACTATATGACCAATCCCATACACTCCTAGACTCTATCAGTTTATAAGGAGATTTGGATTCAACATCGAACGGGTTTCCAAAGATAAGTAACCATGCCCACCAGAGCCCCACTCGGTTGCAAGTCGAGTGGTAAAAACGATGCCACATAAGAGTGGCGGGATCCCAGGCCAAAATAATAAAAATAAACAAGGGTGAACAACGTCTTGTACCCCTTGTAGGAAGCTATTTAGCTTCCCCCATGTGTTCATACTCAAGGTGTATACGTTCCAAGAGTTTTGGTGTGAATCCTTTTTCGCTTTACGTGATTCATCATATTTAATTAGTATTTGTGAAGACTCACCCCACACAAGACATCACACAACGTCAATGCAACACACAACATACTTTTCGTTTTTAAATCCTCTAGGTCTAGGTGATCACATAACCAATTTTATTTAGCCAATCTTTCTACCGAGTCTCATTCTCCCAGAGGGAGCGAGTAAGATCCTACCCAGTCCTTTAATGCCCATGGCCCCACACAATGGTGGTAAAATAAATATTAATGCCTACTGGCCCCACATTACGTGGTATAAAGGTTCATAATTGAACTCATATTCCAAACCGTGGTAAAATAAGCATATAACTAGTCACCACAGTACGAATCATACCCTAAACATGATATATACTACACGCAAGCAGCTTCCTGAGTACATACGTACCTGGTATAATAATAATTCCGACTAGCCACAATTAACGGAATTCCCTGAATTCAAAGTCTCCTATAATAAAATATGGGACTAATTAATTCCCTTGAACATATAAACTATCCTAAGTATATATTACAAAATTCCAGTTCTATAAAATTCGAAAAATTATTTTTAATCATTTCTTTTAATTCAAAAATTACATTATTGTGTCCTCTATTTAAAATACCAAGCCAACGTTTAAATAAATAGATAAAACATCGAGTAGGCGTGATTATTCAAAAATTTCAGCCCCGATAAAACACTTAAAACCCTTCCGAAACGTCCCGAAAATCAATTTTTAAAGTTTTAACAACACCCGACACGTTCCTAAAACTAACGGAAACCCTTATACTCAACTAACAATTAAAATCATTGAAATTAAACTACTTTTCCAAAAATCACAGCAATAATAAAATTAATAAAACTCCAGAAATATAATCCAATTTAACAATACTAATCAAGATTAATCAAACATTTCATAAAACTTATTGAAATACAAAAACATAACTTCATCTTCAACCTTCTACCAAAACCTCCATTAAAACACTTCAAGAACTCCATTAAAACTTAACCAAAGCTTCCAAAACTTCAAATAATTCATCCTTTACCACTTATAATCAATCCTTATTGCTTTAATCATGAAAATCAATCAAAACAACAAGTTTTAATCAAGATTAACAAGGTAATAAAAATCTGAAAATTACTATAAAAACCTATAAAACTTGAATCCAAATGCTCATATAAAAACTTCAAATCTTGAATCAAAAATATGATTAAACACCAATCAAAACCATTAATTAAACACATATAATAAGATCTTGAATAAACTAAGACAAAAGGAGATTTTTTTTTTTAATAAAAAAAAAGAACCTTACACAGGTTAGGTGCAGCGCGGCAACGACGGCGGCAGTGGTGTGGCGGACGATGGCCGTCGACGGACTCCGGGGCGGCGGCGGCTACGCCTGCTGCACTGCTGCTTCGTTGTTGTTGTTGTAGCCTTTTTTTTTTTTCTTCTTTCCTTGTTTGAGGTTATACGGGAGAGACAAAGTGAGGAGTGTTGTTTTTTTTTTTTTTTTTTTCCTTTTTTGATTTAGGGTTTTTACCTGTTTTGTTTTACGCTATAGGTATATATACAACTTAGGTATGATTTGAATTTTCCGCTGGGTTGGGCTTGTGACAGTAGGAATAAAAACTATTAATATTTTTCAAACCGGGATATTATTTTATAAACGACGCCCAAAATACATAATTAAAACTTTTAATATTATTTCAAATATGATTTTATAAAATTCTTTATAAGTATATGGAAATTATTTAAATACCCAATAAATTATATTTTTGTAAATATTGACTTTAAACCATTTTATTAATCCTAATTCGTAAAGCATATAAAATATTCTTCAGCTTGCCTCATTCATCTGATCAAGTAGTCACTGTTTTTCCATTTTAGTTTTTGATAGAAGTCCTAAATTTTGTTTGGTAACTAGCTTGTCATCAGAAAAGAAAATATCAACTGTACCAATTTTTCTTGTTGACTTTATGATGTTTTGTAGGATAGGTCATTAGCTCATTATGCATGTAACAACAAATCTCCAATAACTGATTTTATTAAGGGGTTGTTGGTTCAATCCTAGGGAAAGGAAAGGAATCAACAAAGGGTTAGGAAAGGAAAGAAATGAAAAAACCTTTGTTGATTGTTTGTGACTTTGTGTTTGGTAGGAGAAATAAATCAAACATCCCACATTCCTACTCACCCACTGCAAACATCTACCTCCCCTTAAAAAACAAAAAAACCTCCCACTCCTTTCTCTCACCTCCATGAAGCAACCATGGAACCCTAACCCCAAAACTTAAATCAACTCTCTCCACCACCGCCGGACCTCTTCACGGCGCCCCTCTTCTCGTGAATCGCGTCTCTCTCAATTTTGTGGAGGTGGTTCACGTTTTTGCAGGGGTGTGTAGGTGGTGGCGGCGGTTTTTTGGGTTCGTGTGGTGGTGATTGTAGGTAGGTGGGTTTATTTTTTTTGTGGGTTTGTGTGGTAGTTGTGTGTGGTGTAGGGGCTTTTGTGGGTGGTGGTTCATGGGGGTAGGGTGGCGGTGGTGCAGGGGTTTTCGTGGGTCGTGGTTTGTGGGGTGGGGTTGCGGTGGTGCAAGGGTTTCCTGAGGGGTTGCACGGAGTGGGTTGGGGTTTGTGAAGGCTGGATGGGTGGTGGTCAGAGAGGTGGTGATGGGGATTCAGGGGGTGGTGGGTTTGGGTGGGTATGGTGTGGGGTAGTCATGGTGGTGATGGGTTGGTCAAAGTCATGGTGGTGATGGGTTGGTCAAAGTCATTGTGTGGTGGACTGGTGCTTAAGGTGAGTATGAGAATGGGGAATGCTGATTCCCTTGGGTGAGGGTGGGAATGGTGAAAAAGGTAAATGGGGGAATTGAAGGGTTAAAGGGAATGATTAATTTGGTTTAACAAACATATTAAAGGGAATTAAGGCAGTTGAAACCCTTTCCCTTTGTTAAAACCCCTCAACCAAACAGCTCCTAAATATCTTTCTAAACCCTTAAATCCTAATACTACTAGCTGGCTCAAACAATCAATACAAAGAGTGAATGCTACCAAATAAGCTTAGTGAACTAGCAAGCAGCTCCTTGCCAAAAAAGCTTACATATTGCCTAGAAACTGTAAGAATGTAACACCAATCCAAATCTGGAGCCTAGCTGCAGATCTTTTAGATCTTCTGAAATCAATTGAAATGCTGGAATTGGAATAGCTATGCTCAGGTCAGGATAGTAGAATGTATGTGCTATTATTCTTTGATAGGAAAATCCCTGAATCTAGAGGTTGCAATGTTGTATAGAGTGGAATGCCCAAGAAGCTTTGCTAGTCATACCTTCACTTTTGAGGTGTAAAGCACTAGAAGCTTTGCTAGCCATTCCTGATTCAATAGTTTGGTCAAATTTCAAACCTGTAACAGAAGCACATGTAAGTATCATACTTTCATTTGCATTAATAAACGTGAAGAAGCATCCATTTGAATAGTAATTTTGGGCGTTCGGTGTGTATATTAGCTGCACTGTTCATCTGTTTGTGGGTTGGTTGGTTGTGAGAGATGGAGTTTGATTTTCAGGCATACATATCACCATGTGAGGACTGTTTACCAGGTCATAAGATGTACAAACTACCTTAAAATATTTCATGTTTTCTGATGATTCTCACATAGGATGTGTCAATCCCATATGTTTTGAGCCTCTGTTTTGGTCTATGGTAAACAATTAAAGTTTATATGCTTCTGTTCCAATAGTCCAGTTGATCTTTTTGTGCTAGTTATTATATAAAGCAAAACCTGTACAAGTTTATGACACAATTTTTTGCTGTTTTATGGTACCTTGTTCAGGAGAAGGCAGAGTCTTCCAAAGCAGAAGCTATTGTGAAGAAGTTGCAGTTAGATGGAAGATATCTACGGGATGTGTGGTGATTTTTATCTATGAGTAACGGCAGTAACATTGTTGCTCGCTTGAGCATTAATGCAGGAGCTCTTTCAACACAATTGGACTCACTCCATCCCAAACTTCAAGTTTCTACAGCAGGTGAAATCGGATGTTGGGAAGTAAGCTGCTGTTGCTTACACCTCTCTACTGTATCTATTATCACCCCTTTTTTTGGCTGACAACAGGATAGATCAGTGTCGAATCTTTACATGTTTATTTATTGTTTTTACAGTCAAATAGTGTACCAGTTCGTAAGAGATTGTAGGTTTGTAGAAAATAGCTTCATTGAAATGAATTGAATTTGTTCCATGTAAGATGAAGAATAAAACTAAGCTTATAATTCTGTGATAGCTTTTTGTAGGAATCTGGTATGTGCTTCCTCACCGTTTTTGCCATTTCTTTTTGTTCTGGTTACTATGAAATGATTTTTGGCCTAAGAGACCGGCTTTAGTAGTTCTATATTCTGGCATTTATTTGATTAATAGGTTAAGAACATGATCTCATTATCTCATCTCATCTCATAGATGCAACTGAATTTCGAAAGATGTGTTGAGTTTGTGTTTCTTTGATAAAGAGCCACTTTCCTCAACGATTCCATCGTGTACTTCAATTATGGAGCAAAACCCTAGACACTACTACACAACTAGACATAGCTGAGGTTGAAGCATGGCTTGATACTAAGGGCCATGCTCCTCTGGACTCATGCCCCGGATTCGAACCTCGTACCACACATCCACACCCCTCCCCCCTACCAAGGTGTATCCAATGATAGAAGCCGTGCACGTGGGTCCTTACTGTTAAAAAAATAGGCATAAATGCTAATTTTTTTCATATACTAATATTCATTTCACTAAAGTATTCATTTTTTAAAATAGAATATTTCTTTTTACAATCTTCATTTTTTTAAGTAAGATCTTCATCTTTATAAACTAGAATTTTCATTTTTTTTAAAACTAGAATCTTCATTTTCCTTGTGAAATAGAATATTAGCAATCTTCATTTTTCAAAGTGAGATATTTATTTTTGTAAATACAATGTAGAATCATCATTATTTAACATTTAATATTCATTTTCTTTAAAAGCCAAAAAAAAATGAACAATTAGGGTCTAAAAAAAAAATTGAAGATTATAGTTTATAAAAATGAAGTTTCACTTAAAAATGAACAATTAGGATTTTTAAAAAAAATTGAAGATTTACATAAAAAATGAACAATTAGGATTAAAAAAAAGATTGACAAAAAAAAAAAGAACAAACAAGGTTTCCAAAAAATATGAAATTCACATCAATAAAAATTGAAACAAAAAACAATTGCATAGAAAACAAGAACTTACTAATCTCCACCAATATCATCATCACCAACATAAACTTCAAGTGTTAAATCAAAAACTTCAATAACATTCATCATAATAAAAAAGGGGGGAAAGTGGAGGAAAAGATTAATTGCCATGAAGAGGAGGAAGAGAGAGAAACGCGAATCATTTTTGAGGAGGAAGAAAAAGAAGCGCAAATCAGATTTCTGTTTTTTAAATGCCAAAACAATGACGTTTGGGCTGGGACCACAAAAAAACTAGGTGGTTCCGAGACTATCTAATAATTTGCGAGTAAAATGAGCAATATGTCAACATAATATTGGTTTGATTATTTTTTTTAAAGAAATCATGATCTGATTATTACAGGAAAACCACCTGCTAAAAGTAAAGGTATTTCATTCCCTTACATTTCGTTCTTTCATCTTTCATCTTTGAATTCCATAAACATAACCAAAGTCACCCACTATGAACCATGATGACCGAAAAATGCCAATCACCAACGCACTACCCTCGTTCTCCTCCCTATTTTTATGTCATACGCCATTGCCCCTTCTCCCACAAAGAGGTTCGATTTTAGTGGGCGGTGAGGATGTGAGTGGTACTCAATTATGTGGTATTGTTGCTCGAGGTGGGGATGGGGGGCCTAGATTTTGGGTGGGGTGAGGGGCCTCGATTTTTGGTGACTTAATTTGTGAAGATGGTTTTAATTGCTGGTAGTGAGTTTTAGGGGTGCGTTGTGTGGTATGGTGTTAGTGGCCAATTTCATTGTTGGTCTGGTGGTGTGTAATAGTAGCAATTAGCACGTGTTTAATATGTAGTAAACATTCTACTTTACTATAGTTGTGTTGTTCGAACTTAGTTAAGTGATTAGACTAACTGACTAGTTCCTCTTAAATAGACAACTTGTAAGATGTTTTGGGTATTGACTAATACATTCTCATATAATTCTTTCTCTCTTTATTTCTTCTTTCTCTCTATGATTGATCTCTTGTTTGTAAAATCTTACAAGACACTTTGAGTCTACTGTTACACTGGTATTAGAGCAAAAACATAACTATTCTCAGGAGTTCTTGCAATTCTTGATTATTGAAACCTCAGACTGGTGCCTCAAACTCGACTGAATGTTATGGAGAACCAGCTGCGAAGTTTGGAAAGTAAAATGGAGGAGAAGACTGTGCAAAATCAAAGACTTAGTGAGGCAATGATGAAATTGGCAGAAACTGTTGGGGAAGTTCGTTACAAGTTAAAGGAGGCTGATGCAGGACCAAGGAGTAAAAATTCACCAAGATTCTTCTCTGATTCTGGGTCGGTCAATTCATGACCTATTGGGTATGTTCCAAAACTTGAATTTTCTAAGTTTGATGGTATAATCGTAGATTGGGTTAAATGTAGATGAAAATAAGAGTTGTTATGCTGCAACAAAATCACATACTACCCGATTCTTACTTGGACAACTTTATTACTATCTAAAGCCTTCTTTAAAGCCTTTTGTTATAGGCTTTAAACCAGCCAATTTGGCATAAGCTATGGAGTATGCAAGGTTGCAAGAAGAAAACCTAAGCTAGCAGCAACCTCTCACACTTTTAAGCCTTACACCACTCAACCATAGATAAACCTTTCATTAAGCCTTTGCCAGCTTTATTGCCTACACTCCTTGCATCTCAAAGATTTCCCTCATCTCACTCCACTTCAAATTTAACCCACACAACCTCAAATTACTCTCCTATACCCACTTCTAAAACACAAATCACCCTTACTGCAACATAAACGAAGGAAAAGCAAGCTAAGGGTTGTGTTGCTTCTGTGACCAACCCTATGGGAGGAATCATAAATGCCATCTCAAACAAACACAACTCTTTACTGTGGAAATAACAAGAGTGGATGATGACTTAGAATGATTGGACATTGATAGTGACTTGGGTGAAGTTCCAGGGGACTCATGTATTTTTGTCATTATATTGTGTGGAAATCATTATTTTCAAACTATCTTTTTTCTTTGTGTCTGTCTGTGTTCTAAAATAAGTCCTCCGTAGCATATTAAATGCAACGATTTAACTTTTTTTTCTCTCTACTTTATGTCAAATCTTTGCAATTAATATGTTACGGAGGGGATAGTTGTCTAAGGTGACTATTGTTTAGTGTGAGATATGACAACCCTTTCTCTTCTCGAAATTTATGCTATTAAGGTGTGTAGAGTTCACTTGTCCCTAATACAGAAGAATGTTAAAAACTGGAAATTAAAGATAATCTTTGTCTAAAAGACAACAAAATGTACTACAAAATTACATACAGTAATCTACAATGACTAATCTTGTAATGAACTATGGTGATCCTTTGATGATGTTGAATTGACACAATCAAACATTGATTGTGAAGGCGTTCTCTTATGCTTTTTAAGCTTTATTCCAAACAGAAAAGTATGCAGTGGAATCCTCGGTTTCATGGATGGATTCTTTGTTGTACTTGTTGATTCTGAGAATCCGAACTCTTTATCTAACTTCGTCAACGCTTTCCCCATTTCAGTCTTGAGTGCTTTCACACGATGAACACCTGCTTGTAATTCTTCGGCGACTTTGCTATTTTCGTGCTTCATATTGAGAATCTCTCCTTGGAACTTAGCAGCTTGGTAATCACTCAATTCATTTTCTTCTTTGGTATTATTGGTTAATACTCTTGTGATTTCATCTTGAATATTGTTCAAAGAGGAGAATCTACTTCGTAGCTCATCTTGAAATACAGCACTATGTTCTAACCATAAGGTAAGTTCTGTCTGTATCTCTCTTAAATGCTTGTATAAAGGCCTAGTATCTGATTTTACTTGATTTTGCGGCATGTCGTTTCTTCCTTTCTTTTGGCATTGTTTCAACTTTCCTAGGTCTGCTTGTAGATCTTTGATTGATGTTTGAAACTTTTGAATTTGGTGAAATGCGGTGCTAAACCTTAACCAGAAATCAAGGTTTGCCTCTAGTAAATCATCAATTTGTGCACGAAATCTATTTTCAGTTCGTGAAATTGGCCTGGTCTTAGGGATAGGGTTTATCTTTACCCTCTTTACTCCATTTTCTTTCTCAGCTTCGATTATTTTATCATTTTCTTCAGCTGTTTGTTTAATTATAAGAATATCTTTATCATACAAATGATGGAAAAGTGGCTTCCTATCTGGATTACTATTTTGTGAAGAACCCAAAATGTCAATTTCCTTATTGTTATCTCGATCTTCCATTTTCAATCCACCATTTTCTTCCAACAATGAATCTGTAATATCATCTTCATTTCCTTGCAGAGCACTAAGCTTTTCTCTAAGCATTTGAATTTCCTCATCTTTAGCTGCAATTGTATTTCTCAATTCCCTTACGTGAGTTGCCAATTCAAAAGTGTTATCCTTGTGCTTTTTCTCCACTTCACTAAGCTTTGTTTTCATGTCTTTATAGTCCCTAAGAATTATAGTATATTCCTCTACCAAGATCCTCTCTCTTTCTTCCATATTATGCATATAAAGTCTCCTCCAGTTGATTCCGTCTTCTTCGCTTAGTTTTAATTCAAGTTCACTGGTGCTTTCTATTGTCTTTGACATGTCTTGCTTTTCTTCCTCTTCTTCTTCCACCTCTTTCACCTCATTTTGTGGTTCTAAATCACTATTATAGTTTTCTTTTTCTGTATACTCTTCCTTTTGTAATCCCATCGCTTGTTGTTCTGATTTTAATTCTTTGGGGTATTCAACATCTTCATATGGCTTCACATCATGAAGTTTTTCCTGAAGATGATCAAGGTTGCAACTAGCACCTGTAATTTCTACATCAATATTATTCTTTTTATCTACAACTTCTTTGTTAAGGCTTTTGATTTTGAGAAGCTCTTCTTCCAATTCCTTCACTCTATTTCTCATAGCAGAATCTTCATGTAGTTGTTGTTTTTGTTCTTCCAAGATCTTAATATGCTCCAAAAGTTCATCTATCTCTTGTCTTAACCTCTTCACTAGGGTATTCTGGGAACAAACTCTAGTCTCCAAACTAATTACTTTGTCTACTAGATCATCGATCTTCTCGGCCATCTCTGGCTCAGTGAAAGTTGAGTTAGAATTCAATTTCAACTGCTCCTTAATCTTTTCCCTTAGTGCATCTACATCTTCTACCCCTCCTCCCAATTCATCCATCCCCACAAGTGTTTCTTTGGAACTCGTTTCCAACATCGAACTTTCTATAGTGTGTTCTTCCTTCGGCCTACAAAGTTTCTTTAGAGACTCAATCTTTTCATGGGCTTCCTTGATCCTTTCATACTCTTCCTTCACCTCATGCATTGACCTTGCTTGTTCATCTTGCAACTTAGCTAAAGAGTTGGCGCATGAACTTAAGGCAGACCCTGCCATCAAAGTACGCGCCTCATGATCCTCAATGACTGCGCCAACTCCAAACTCATCCTGCAAAGTACAAACTTTTGTTTGGGATTCAGTGATCTTACTTTCTAGCTCTAAAAACTTTGCTAATGCACTCTCATATGCACTCTTCATAAACTCCTTCTCCGTTTGCATGCTTAAAATCTCTTTTTCATAGCCATCAATTTCTTTCAGTGCTTCTTCCTTGCTTAGTCCAGAATTTGAACTTATAGTACCAGAAGTGGTAAGATTTCTCCTTAGTTGTTCTTTCTTTGAGGCCAACATAGCTTGTGCTTTAGCATTTGGCATCTTAATAAAGGGAGGCTTTGGTGCTTTTGGCATGTTTTTAGGGAGAGGCGGCGAGCTTCTTGTTGAGAAGCGATCAGGAGAAGGAGCAGTAGAACTAGTGGAATTGTCGTCGTCGTCGCTCTCCATTGATAAATGGACTTGTTCCGGAAAAGCAGTGGCAATGGTTCTATTAGCAGACTGAAGATCCTTTGAAATGTGATCAAACCTTTCTGCTAAAGCTCTATATGCTCTATAAGACTCTTCCACTGAATTTATAAGTTCTGGCCTTTTTTTGTAATACATCTCTGCTCTTTTTGCAAATGAGTCTCCCTCTTGCTCTATGATTGCCAACATGAATTGTACTTTCTCTTCCATATCTGAGACACCATATATAATACGAGGGCCAAAGGAATATTATCAGTACTTGTTTTATTTTTTAAAATTGAAAACATTTCATTTGTACTTGTAAATATGTACTACCTAATATAATGGGACTTTTAGGGGAATTGATATTGGCACAACTAAATTTGATAAAGGCACAACTTTTGTGAGAGGAACATAAGAAGAGTGATCTCACAATGTGTTATGCCTATATCAATTTTAGTTGTGCCTTTATCATTTCCTGACTTTTAGATGTACATCAATTAGAAACATCAATAATTGACTACTTTCTACATTAAAAAAAATGATTCATTTTATTTACTGGATGACGCTTTTAACCTTATATTTTTTTGTTGGACTTTTTAATGTAACTAGGTTCTTGGCCCGTGCATAATGCACGGATTTTGTACATATTAGATTAACACTTTTATGTTTTCATTTTTCATTTATGATGGTGTTTGAATTGAAAACTGAAATTGAGACTTAATAATTCATTAAAAAAAAATGTATCAACTTTATAATTATTTAAAAGAATATAACATATACATTTTGAAAAAAATAATTTATCTGGATGATTATAAAATAATGGAAAATGATTTTGTAATTATGAAGTGTGAGTCCATTTAAAAGAGAATTTCAAAATGGGGAAAAAAAATTAATGAGTAACTTTTTTTTTGAACAAATTTAATGAGTAACTTAAAAAGGGAGTGATAGGAAAGAAAATGACATTATTTGAGAGAAATTGAAAAGTTTTATTAAATGTAAATAAATTATTAATTTAATTATAATTGGAAAATAAAAATAATTTTCTACCGAAAAAAAAAATGAAACACTTTTTATAAAGATGGCACATGACAAATTTTTTTTGGAGATATCAAGTACATGTGTCAATGTTATGTGTGGGAATTGAAAGATGACACATGGCAATTTTTTTTGAATATATCAAATACATGTGTCAAATGTATATTTGGGGGTGTGTTTTAATATAATAGGTATAGATGAGTAAGTCTCCACTATTAGCTGCTATAGCATTTAGCAGTTTTCCAGCCAATCAATTAGCTCCATTTGTGTCAGAAATAAATGGAGGTGGTCCCACATACAAGTGAAGCCAAAACAGTACGTGGACAATAAACAACATCTTTGGGACAATAATTGTGTTACACAGGACAATAATTGCGTTGCACGTGACAATAATTATGACATTCATTCAAAAACCGCTAAATACATTTAGCGGCTAAGAGTTTATCATTCCTCAAGTATACAAGCGAGTAAAAATTGACACAGTTGTAGCAAAACCAAAACAAAAGCAATTTTTGTAGCAACTTGAATGTGCTGTTAACTTAATTAGCACTCGGAAAGATTCAATACATATGTTGTACATTTTTTTTATGGCAATACATAGGTTGCATTTAAATTTGGAAAAAAGAATTTTAAAAAAAATAATGCATCATTTCATCATTTCAAGAAATATAAATTCAGCATGCCATAAAAAGAATTGGATATATTTAAATTCCTATTGCAATGATTGGATACTCCAAATTTATCAATTACTAAGTGCTCCATTTTGATCAAAATTGTGAGAGCTTTTTGGTTAAAATGAAGCACTTATTTGTGGATAGAATGAGTAATAATTAAAGAAGGAAAAAAAAAATTACTAAACTTGTTTGGTTGGCAATGTGAGAATTTGCATTTTCCATGAATTTTCATTAACCAAGGGGGACTTGGTAATTGATTTCCTATGATTTGTAGGAAGTCACAATTCCCATGAATTCTCACTTCCCTTATTTTTATATTTTTGTGTCAACCAAACAACATACCTAAAATGGATTCATAGGAATTTTGAATGCCCATAAAATTTTTTGATAACCAAACAACATTTAGTTAAATTATGTTAGATTGCTTATGCATAGGCAAATTAAATTTGAAGGGATAAACAAATTTGTGAAAAAATGTCAAACTATGGCAAGATATTTTAATAAATTTAATTTCACGCCATAATATAACACAACTAATAACACATCAAAAATTTGTGAAAAAAATCGTCTGATTCGACCATAATTAAATATGATCTTTTTTAGGAATGAATTGAAATTGAGTCTCCGTTTGACACGGAGTAAAATATTTTGCAGGAAAACTATTTCCCCTTATTTTCAATTTTATTTTGTTTGATTTGCAAATTAGTGTAAAAATATTTGGAGGGAAAATTATTCTCTTTCTCCAATCTCGTGTACACTTGTCCATTGCATCCTTACTTTCCCTTTTATTTTTCATATTTTCCATCGGTTTTGTTATATGTACCGGACCATAGAAAACTTCTTTTATAATTGTGTTTAATTTTATTGTAAATTGTTTTTACCTAAAATCACTCGATATTAAAAATGTTTTACACCCAGCCAAATTGGAGCACGAATGTAACATTTTTGTAACCTCAAATTGCATAAAAATTAAAGCTCGTTCCATCTCAAAAAATGAAGAAGAATAATAAAGAGGGAAAGAAAGGAGCTAACCCTGGAGGTTCTGCTCTAGCCATTTTGATTGTTTGGTTCTGATATGACTTGCCCACCACCATGAATATGCACTTGTTGCTGCCCTATGCAGCATCTTTATTCTTTTTTTCTTTTTTTTTTATGCAACCTTAGTCATGCATTGAATCAGCCAATATTTCAATAAAATAAAAATTGGTAGATTTTCTTTCTTTTTACCTAAAAAATAGATGACAAAGATTTTTTTTTTTTCAAGTTCTCTAGGCAAAAAAATCAAAATTATGGGAAAAAATGAGCTGAAAAAAAGGGTTCAAAAGAGTCGTTTGTGAGAGATGCACATTTTTTTTTTTGTTTAATCAATATTAAACTTAGAAAATGAATACATATCGGCTGTTTTTTAGGGAGTCAAATATGTTAATACCACACAATTTGGCGGTTGATCTTCCTTTAGCCTTTTTTTTTTTTAAAAAAAAAAAAAAAACCTTTCTCCTTAATTTAGAGAAAACTAGCTTCATATGGACGCTATGCGTGCGATTATATTTTAAATGTTACTGCTAATTTGTCTAAACAAACAAAAAAGAATGTTGTTTGTTAGAAAAATTGAACTATTTTCAAATTCACGTAATCATAATAACAGATTTTTCCCGTTTCATCAGGTCATCCGACAATAATGAACAAAAGAAAATGTTTATCTATTATATTCTATTTGCTATCAAATTTCTACGATAATTGAAATGAAAGAAATTTTATGTCACATTTTGTGTATAGCTGTTATTGAGTAGTAAAACAAACAACAAATAAATAAGGTTCGAATCTGAGATCTCTTTTATTTTGTGATAGTTTAAAAATAGGAAAAAAATATTCGAATTGAATTTATTTCATACCAAAAAATGAATTGAAGAAAATGTTGATCCACTATATTTTCCCTCCTACCAAATTTCCACTATAATAAAATTGTATAATTTTTATGTAAAAAGCTATATCAATATGGGTATCTATTTGTAGAGAATTAAAAAAAATGAATTTACATATTTTTATTTTATTTTTTTGAACTATATAATTTGTATTATTTTATTTAAAAGAATTAAAAAAATTGTACAAACTTTCCTTAATTATGTAATTTGTGTTTTTAGAATATTTAAAGGGCATTGTAGACATTTCTAGGGGGACATCATAGCTCCCCTTGGCTTATATAATAGAGATTAAACCCCAATTGGCTATAAGGTAGCTGTTTTTAATTGCTTTATTGTGAAAAATTGTGATACCCTTATTTCTTTGAGTGTTTTATCAAAATAATGTTGAGGCCAAAACTATTTATCAAAATACTGCCAATGAAAAAATAATTACGAGAATGTTGTCCACGTAGGAGAGAGAGTGTTCATTTTTTTTTAAAAAAAATTATTTGTAGCAAAATTGCTATTTGAAATAGTGATTTTGTTATATATGGTAAATCGCTATCTCAGATAGCGATTGCCCCTGCAACTTAATAACAACCCAACTTAATTTGGTCATTATTCTATACAATAAAGGCATTGTTTGAGTTTTTTTAACCTCAACAACATCACTATTTGTGATAGCGATTCGCTATCTTCGCTATCTCAAATAGCGATTTATGCTTCGTAAAAAAATTTAAAATAAGGCTGACGTGGATAGTATTTTGGTAAATATTGTTGGTTTGACAGTATTTTGGTAAATACTTTTACTCCCAACATTATTTTGGTTAAACAGACAATTTCTTTTAATTTTTTGAGGAACATTTTGCGTTTACATACGTCTCAACAATTAAGCTATCCTCTTATAAAATAAATAAAGGTATCACCAGATTCATAATCATAGCAATAAACTCTAGCAAACCGGTTAGCCTTTTATTGGTTGATCGAATGACTCATAACACATAGAATCAGAGATTCACCATTTTCCTTGAAAGAAGTGCATTGCTACCATGTGAATAAAAAAAAGTCATGTGATCTTTTGTTAGATGAAACACTTTTTTTATGCGTATTGAGAGAGCGATCTAGTAGTGTTAAGATTAAATTTTTTGGTGAAATTTTAATACAAGAAAAAATATGATATCATATATGACATGACTTAAATTTCGTTGATTAATTAATTTGATCGTTTACACCGTTAAATCGCTTCCTTAATATGCGTGAAAAAAAGTGTCCCATCTAAAAAAACGGATGAAGTATTAATTTGCAAAAATTATTTTTATTTAAAGGCAAATTATATATACAACCTTAGCGCTCAAGTGGTATATAAGGAGCTACAAAAGTAAGGTTGTACCGTGCTCAAGTGGTAAGAGCACGGTACCCCTGGAGTCACGCCCCGGGTTCCAATGGGGTGGCTGATAATGAGTTTGGCCTATCTAATTCGCGAACAGTTCTGGCTCATCTTGGTCAAGGCTCGGCTCGTTTTAGCTCGATTTGAGTTCGAATTTGGCTCGAGACATTAATTTACTCTAGCTAGCTAGCCATGGTTCTAATATGACTTGCCCAATCACCAGTTCATCACCATGAATATCAGAATATATGAACTTCGATGCTGCCCTATGCAGCATTTTTTCCCCGGCCCCTTCCTCCCTTTTTATTTAGTTTAGTTGATACTCCCTCCGTCCTTAAAAGATTTCCCCCATTTAATTTTTTCTCATCTTCCGAGACACATTTTTAGATGAAAATATATTGAGATAAGTATAATAAAAAATTATCATTACATATATTAAAAAAGTACACATTGAGCTGAATCAAACGAGATCTCATTTGACTATATTTTTCCTTACATGTATAAAATTATAGAACAAAGTTACTAAATGAACAGTAGCAAAAGTCAAAATGGGGCAATTTTTAAGTAAGGGACAGAGGGAGTATGAGGTTAGCATGGACGCAATTCACGATGATATTAACAAAATAATTGAAAATTTATATATATAAAAAAAGAATAATTAATTAATTAATTCATGTTCCTCTCTTCATTTTATTTATTAATTAATTAATTTTTAATTTTAAACGATGAAGGAATTTTCATGGGGCCGCGTTATAGGGTGCTCTTAGGACCACATAGCTTTTTGTAGTCCTGGAAATCTTCATTTTTTACTCTACAATCTTCATTTTTTACTCTACAATCTTCATTTTTTTTAATTTTTAATCTTCATTTTTGTACGCTATAATATTCATTTTTTTTAACCACAATTTTTTTTAAAAAAAAACTAAAAGCTTCATTTTTTTTAAACTACAGTATACAATGCTCCCGGGAGCATATAGAACAATTATGGTCTCGCGTGTCAGCGACTCAGTTTTAACAACTAAAATGAATATTCATTTTTTAATACTAAATATTCATTTTTTTATACTAAATATTCACATTTTTTTAATACTGGATATTCATTTTACCGCAAAAAATCCGAGCTTACATTCACGTTGGCAACAACTAAAATGAATATTAATTATTGTATATCGAATATTCATTTTTTAATACTGAATATTCATTTTATTAATGTTGAATATTCATTTTATCACAAAGAACTTGAACCAACAATCAACTTTGCACCAACTAAACTTAATATTCATTTTCAAATACAGAATATTCATTTTTTTATACTAAATATTCATTTTACCACAAAAAACCTGAATTTACATTCACTTTTGCGATAACTAAAATGATTATTCATTTTTTAATACTGAATACAAGCAAAAGATTAGCTTATGCGGGTAACCATATATAGAATATATTTGCAGATTGTTCTTAGGGAATTAGAAGCGAAGAATGTAGTTGTTACCTACTAATTAGTTTTTTTGATACGTAATTAAAAGCAGATACTTTTCACTCTATTTGCAGAATAGAATCCTTGAAAGTAGGAAGTTTATTTGTTATTTTTTTATTTTTTTTTTACTCCTAAACTACGTCGTTTTGGCCGGGACCACAGAAACCTACGTGGTCCTGGATCATATAATAATTTGCGCATGACTACGCTTTCAACACCATTCTGAAAACCCCATGTACTCTGTTTGCATCCATTTATTGAGAAAGTCTACGCATACACATACGGGCGGGTTATTATTGGTCATTACACTTTGCATAAGTTACACAATGTGTAAGTGTAGATTTTCCCATTTATTAAGGGTGGTGCATCATATATAGTACCGGATAGATGTTGATTATAAGAAGTATTTTGTTGGCTAATTGAGTTTTGGTTGTGTGGGGTTTGAGCTTGAAGTTCTGAATTTTAATGGGTTTAGGGCTTGTTTACTTTAGATTATATTCAGTTCAGTTCAGTTCAGTTAATCTCTATTTAGTTCAGTTCAGTTCAGTTCAGTTCAGTTCATCTCTATTTAGTTCAAATAATACACTTCTATTCAGTTCAGTTCAGTTCAGTTCATCTCTATTCAGCTAATGTAAACGAGCCCTTAATGTCCAGTGTTGTTTGAATTGAGCTTCATAATGGTTAAAAAAATGGAGGTTGTGGAATTGAGTTTTAGATTTTGGTAATTTATCATGGTTCGTTAAATGGTTGCATATATATATACAACATGTAATTGTGTATGGATTGTGTTGATACATACAGTTTGGTTAAGAGCGAGGTTGAAGGTCATGGATAGATATGTTACTAGCTTTATCCTTTAAAATTGTTTTGAAATAACTCTCCGGAGGGCTTGGAAGAGTGTTGCTAACTCTTGTGATTGGGCAAGAGGTGCTGTATGTGTTTTCTTTCTTTGCATTATTCTATCAACAACAAACAATTCATTCTATGCATGTTTTAACAAATCTTCCTATCTTCCAAATTACAACATATTTTAGCTCACTTAGTTTTGCTGAGTTGAGAGTACAGTGGTGCTAGTGACCAGATCTCATGCATTATTTTACATAGACTGTACCCCTTCGGTTCTGTCAAAATAATGTAATGCGTAGGGGTGTAAATGTGATCAGAAAATTGTTTGATCGACCGTTACCGACCGATACCGAACCTGTTTTTGACCGTATTTTTAGTGACCGGATACCGACCGCTATCGAATCCGAACTATACCGAAACCGACCGGTACCGAGTCCGTTTAAGACCGAATCCGTTTTCGACCAGTTTTTATTATACCGAGACCGACCGTTACCGAAACCGTATTGTACTGAATCCGTTTTTGACCGATTTTTTACCGACCGTTTTCGACCGACCGCTTTTGACCGATCGTTTTCGACCGAAATCTTATTGTACTGAACCTGTTTTTGACAGACCATTTTTTATCGAACATATTTTGACCAACCTTACGACTGAAGTACGACTTACCCCATTTTTTTATCGAACTTATTTACATGATTGATGATTATCATCATCGTTATCATGAGTATCATTATCAATTCGTTGTTGTTGCTAATTCTTATCAATATTGTTATCATCTTTGTTATCGTCAATTTATTATCATCCATCATCATCTTAATCGTCATCATAAGCTCATAACCATTTATTATTAGCGTCATAATCCATCACCATCATCCATGTCGTCATCATCATCATCATTCATGACCATCTATCATATTGATCATCAACATCTATCATCGTCATCATGCATCAGCATACATCATTGATGTCATCATCATCGTCGTCATCATATGCATCCATCATCAACATTTATCACCATTCATATACATCATCACCCATGATCATTATCATGACTTATTATCATCCATCATCAACGTTATCATCACCATATATAATTGATGCCATCATAATTCATCACCATCATCAATCAACATCCTTCATGTTGGCCAACATCGTGATCAACACCAATTCACCATGCATCATCCACCATGATTATGATCATCGTGGTTATTACCATCCATCATTATTATGATTGATCAATTGATTTTTTATGTCATTGACTCACCATCATATCATTATTACTATTGTTACTACAATATACGTAGTATATTGCTTTTATGATGATGATGACAAGTTGACAACGATAAATCCCATCCTCATAGCCATTGATATTCTAATGATATATATTTTTATTATAATCGTAGCCATCACACTCATCATAAATTGATATGGTTCATCGAGATTATTCGTTGATATCCATATATAATATTTATATTAGTCACTTATTAAAGTCGTTGTTATTCTCATAATTCAGGGCTGGGCATAGTTTTCGATCCCAAGATTCTAAGCCATATATTCTAAGCCAACTAACCCGAAATATCAAAATCCGATCTGGAGTTTTGAATTGACTAATTGTATTGTGATTTATTTGTGTTCGATCATTTAAGACTAACAGGTTACGTCCTACATTTGACCTTGATCGACCGATTATGACCCGCATGCTGATTTTGACCAAGCGATTATGACCCGCATACTGATTTTGACCGATCGATTATAATCCACAAACCAATTTTGACCGATCGATTATAACCCGTATACCGGTTACGACCTGTAAAAAACCGTTTTTAACCGACCGAATGTGACCTGTTACCGATAACGACCGGACCGATAAGTACCGGACCGAAACCGAACGACACCTGTTTAGGAAAATATTGAATTTGACCGGATACCGAATAAGTCCGACCGTTACCGACCGATACCGAAAGAGCTCATATGACCTGTTTTTGACCGACCGTTTTTTACCGAACCTGTTTTTGACCGACCAGTTTCCGACCGTTTGACCGTTTTTACAGCCCTAGTAATACGGAGTAACTATTAGTGTGACCGTGATGTCAGATCAATAGGAAACTGTAAATGTTAATAGTAAGGTATGTACTCCCTCCGTAACATAAAACTTTTAACAATTGGTTTTACACGCATTTTGAGGAAACGATTTAAGGGTGTAAACGAAGAAATTAGTCAAAATGGTTTTAATAAAAGCAAGAATTTGATTATAAGTTTCTAATATTAAAATTACATTGACTAATTCCTTCGTTTACACCCTTAAATCGCTTCCTTAAAATGTGTGCAAAACCAATTGTTGAAAGTTTTATGTTACAGAAGGAGTATATATTATTGCCTCGCTCTACCCCTAAACTCAACAATTAATTAATTTACACCTTGGTGCGGTGCAACTCATGCCTGAATTTTACTCGATTGAATCTATTAATTACAGGCCGGACAATACAAAATAAAATTGGGAGCAGTAGAGTAGAGTGGAAGGAAGCAAATGCAAAATGGAATATAAAAATGAAGGTAGCTAATTAACGAGCACCACAAATATTTTATTTTAGGAAAGCAGAAACACCAAGTAAATGAAATCAAAAGAAAACAAAGGCAGGTTTACCTTTCGCAAGTTATATCTTTACACTTCACCATAAGTTGCAAATACCTATATCATTGAAAAATAAAAACACAAATGGCAATTTGTTCAAACTTAATGTTAAAAGTTTCATATTTTAAAGGAAAATCAAGTAGCAAATGATTTGTTATTATGAAATATGTACCTGCTGGATGGATCTGCTGTGTAAGTTCTGATTTTTGCTTTTCTAATTGTCATACACAACCGTTGAGCTTGACCACCTTTTCTTTCAATTCCTTTATCTCAGAGTCCTCTCTACAATCAAGTTCCCTATCACGTACCATGCATCTTCAAGGAAAACATGTGTAAAAATTATTATTTGAACAAACTAAACATCATAAAACTAATTATTGACCCATCAGAAAAGATCATACTCCATAATCCGAGAATAACATTCCAAATGTAAAAAAGATAGCACAGCCAGCCTATAAAGGAAAGGTTATACGGACAAAGGAGTTGTTCAACGAAGCTATGTAAAGGAAATCTAAGACCCCTCACCATGGCCAGCATATACACAGCCACGCATCCGTCAAGGGGAGAACAAACAGTTTGGAGGTTTATGGGTCGAACTACAATAAAAGGCTCCTTAACATGGTATTGGGATGCAAAGGAGCGTAAGTCTTGCTTAAGGCGGTGGTTAAAGGTTGGGGCAATAAAGAAATATTTAGGACCTTTCTCAGGGGGAATCTTGGGGTATACTATGTTTTCCATTTTCCCCTGACCGGAGGTGGAGGGACCCTCGAGACTCATAACTTTAGTAATACGTACCTACACATTTTTCATATACAGAATGGTAAATGTTAGGGTGTGTTACAGATGGTTCCCAAGGATAGGGGGTTTCTACCTCTTCTCCCCCTGACACTAACTCATCTGAGTCAGAATGAATAGGGATGGCCTCAGGGATGTCATGGGATTCAATCTCATCATCACCCTCGACTCGAAGCACCCCCGTGCACTCAAGGGGTAGAAGGGGTGGAGTACTTGACATGTCCAATATTTTAGTTATTGAAAATCAACTAAGGAAAGAGGAAAAGGTACTCGACAGGACAAGGACTCACTTTATTTATATAAATACAATGGAGGGAGGACTGTTACCTTAACAAGGGAGGACTACTTCGAGGATTGCCTAACCACAGCTGGGAAAAAAACCTTCGAGGAGAAAAGAGGCTTCTAGAGAGAGAAAATTTCTTGAGAGAGATAGTGATAATGTGAAAATGATTAAGGGGTTGAATATATAGGAGGTAAATAATATGAAACGGTTTTTACCTCATCGTGGTAAAAAAACCCTTGAAACGACATCAGTTAATGATATTAGAAGATGAACAGTGTACAAAATCACGTTGACTTTTGGTCAAACCTCTCCACCTCACCAGGTGACATAAACCCTATTCAACATAGGCATCCATCAAAAAAGATGGAGTGGCTGGACAGGCACTCAAGTGTCCCTGGGGCTCATTAGCCCCTTGGCTTCGATAATACTCCTTTGGCCAACGATTAAACCCTATTCAACATAGGCACCCGTCAAGGCAGATGAAAGGCTGGACAGGTATCAACCACGTCATGAGGCTCATTAGCCTCTAAGACTCAGTTGATCATCTTAGGCCAAAGCCCCACTCAATGTGGGCATCCATCAAAGGAGATGGACAATCAAAACATGTATTCCTCCCAAATACCTTCATCACACTCGAGGTAGAAGGGAGACCCACGAGGTTATCAGGATAGCCTTGTCCTCATAACACTATCATAGTCGAGGTAAGGAGGACCCTTGAGGTCATTAGGGAGGCCTTACCCTACAACATTTATCACACTCAAGGTAGAAAAGACCCTCGAGGTAAAAAGTACCAACCCTGTCATGGGGCCCATTAACCCCTAAGGCTTGGTTGATCACCTTAGGCCAAATTAAAGTTGGCCATTCAATATGGACATCCACTAAGGAAAATGCATGGAATAATTAAAGCATATACCTCTCAGATACTTCTATCATAGTCGAGGTGGAGAGAGGACCCTCGAGGTCAGCAGGGAGGTCTATCCCCCTACCTCTATCACAGTCCCGGTACAAAGGGGCCCATCCGCGCGGCATCCAACGTACAGGTTTGCCCATTCTACGCCAAGCGTGGGGCTAATTGTTCCGGGCCCACCAAAGGGGCCGGCGCAAAGTAAAGGGGCCCATACCCTAGGCCCAATTCTGCTAGGGCTAGGGTCACATCAGGTATCCTGCAACGAATAACGTGACGGCATGTGTCATGGGCCTGGCCCATATGTCAACACAGTTGACTCAGCAAAACTTTAGTCAGGTAACCTACGCCTATATAAGGATCAGTCCAATCATCTTTCAGGTACGGAACATTAAAAACACACAACTCAAAACACTCTGACTCCTTACGTACTCTCGATATCTGACTTAAACATCGGAGGGGCGTTTCCGGGTTCCACCTTCGGGTTAGCAAACTTTGACTGTTTTGCAGGGCACAATCCCGACAAGGAGCACTCGGAGTCAACATCAACGAACATATCGAAGAGCATTGACTTTTCACAAGAAGTTTTAGAACGGGAACAATAATATATCCTTTAATTATTTAACAAAGGCATCTTATGATATTCTTATCCATAAGACTGGTGGTCGAGAAGGCAGCCTTTTTTGAATCCAAAAGGAAGTGTACTGTTGTTTGTCATTTTATTTCCGATTCGCTATTATTGCGAGTTGGCATTTTCCCTTTTTCCATCAAATTCAAAGAATGGGAAAATTATTGAGATAAAGACTTTAACTTTTTGGTACATGCTGCGCTGCCTGAACTTCTCCTCAACTTGGCCGAAATTGCCACCCAAGCTTTCAGTACGACAAACAGTCAAACTTATTGTTGATGTATTTATCTCTTCTCACATTTCTCACGATAAGAAATTTCTCACCGGAAGCCAACCCTATATATATATATATATATATATAATGGAAAACGTAAGTATAGTATAGGAAGGTGCAAGCAATTACTTGAAATTAGCCTCTCAAAAGAAAAAAAAGCACAACTACTGAATGTGATAAATTTGGGTGGTTAATTAAATTAAACCCTCTCAAAAAAAGAAACACAAAATCAAATTAACTACATACATACATACATACATAAATACGGCTGGTTTTGTGATATATATATATATATATATATATATACGTAGCCAGCTAGCTAAGAGAGTAAGATGGAAGGCGTAGCAATGGGACTGGCGGTGGATGCTGGGAAGGCCATAACGGGGATGGTGGGTGGTAGGATTTTTGAGGAGATGAAGCTTGTTTGGATTTTCAACGATCAGTTTGAAAAGCTCAATGACAAGTTCTCCTACATTCAAGCTCTGCTCCAAGATCTGGGTAATAATAATCATCAGAAGAGCCAGCAGCTTGTGAACACGTGGCTTAAACGTGCCAAAGGTGTGTCCTGCTCAACCGAAAACCTTATGGATGACTACTCTTATGAAATGCTGCGCAGGAAGCTTGAGTTCATGAAGATCACACATTATCCCAACCATCACCGGCCGTCCTTCAAGAAGAAGTGCCGCAAATATATTACGACGCCTTCAGCTATTCCCTTCATGTTCCGTGTTGGGATCACTCGCCGGGTCACCCGGATTCTGTCTGAGTTCGATGAGCTCTATAAGCTGGCCCATGAAATCGGTCTGAAACCAGTGGATCTAGTTAACAGTAGTAGTAGTAATAATAATAATAATAATAATAATAATAATAATAATAATAATAATAATAATAATAATAATAATAATAAGGAAGACGACAAGCTGTACCAGATTCGAAAATATGGTGCGGCCACAGGCTCCAACTTTGTAGGGAGGGAGGCTGATCAAGCAAAGTTACTGGAAATGCTTCTGAGTCCTCCAACCACCACCAACCAACCTCAGGATGACCTCCCCATCATTGCCATTCAAGGAATTGGAGGTATTTTATCTTTATTATTATTATTATTATTATTATTATTATTTAACACTACTACTAGTCTACTACATAGTATATACTATTATTTTCATTATATTAATTTTTACCATTTTTAAAACAATTACCACCTAAGTTTTTTATTATTTAAAATTACCACTATTAAAGTTAATTAATAGAGATGTTAGTGGGTCCCACTACTAAAGTTTTGAGGGTTTAATTGGGCGGGGGTGGTGGCAGGGGGTGGTTTGGGGGTCAATTGGGGGTGGGGGAGGTCGATTGGGGTGGTGGGTTTAGGTTTTAGATTTATGGGTTTTTTTGCGGCGATTTGAGGGATCGATGGTGGTGGTAGGGGTGGTTTGGGGGGTTGGGGTCGATTGGGTTTGGGGGAGGTCGATTGGGGTGGTGGGGGTTTGATTTGGTTTGGGCGAGGGTGGTGGGAAGGTGGTTTGGACGGGGTTATGGCAAGGGGTGGTGTGAGGGTGCAGTGGTTTGGGCGAGGGTGATGGCAAGGGGTGGTGAGAGGGTGGTTTGGACGGGGTGGCGGTAGGGGTTGACATGACTAAATTGTAAAAATAAAAAAGCTAAATTGTTAAAAATAAAAAATAAAAAAAGTTAACATGTTAAACAAGTAACAAGTCATTTAATTTAAAGCAGATTGGGTATAAAGGTTGAGTTATTATTGAATAATCAAAAGGTTGGTTTATTGGTTGTAAATCACTCAAAGGTTTTATTATTAAAATCAATTAATCCTTATCATCATCATCACCACCATCATTATTATTATTATTATTATTAAGGACTTGAAATAATGTGAAATTATATTTGTTGATTTGATCCGATATGGCCTACGTTTATTTTTTCTGATTTGATCTGATCTAATGATAATTAATAAGGCTCTGAAATAAGGTGAATCAAACATAGCCTTGCTTAATTATTTGCCCTTTATTTTCTTCATACTCTCTCACTTTTTAAATTTAGTTCTTCCACTTTTTCACAATACTCTTCAATGCACCTTTTTAATGCAAATTTTCTCCAATTGTTTAATCATAAAAAAAATTTAAAAAAAAACTATATATTTAAAAAGTATAACTCTAGAAAAATCGAATGCAACATGATCACATATCACATAATCATAAACAAACTTTTTCCTTTCATCCAGTCATGCCACAACAATGAACAAAACCGGATATCAAATTTCTATGGTAAAAATTTTATGTGACAAATTATATCAAAATGGCTGTTTATTTATAGAGAATTCAAAAATATGAATTTTGATGTTTTTTTTACAAATTATATATTTTGTAATATTTTTATTTTAAAATCTTAAAAAAATTTAAAAACTTTCCCTAATAAATATGAGTGTCTAAGTGATGCTAATTGATTTTTTAGAAATTTTTAAGGGGCATTATGGACTTTTCTAAGAGGGACACCATGGCTCCTCTTGGCTTATATAATAGAGATATATATCACTATTATCCACTATTACTATATAATAATGTTCAAATACGGTCATTTAAATTATCTAGTACTATAGAGTATAGACTAAAATACAAGCCACTACAAAAATTCTCTCCTAAACTTTACCTTTTTTCTCAGCTCCCTATTATTTACCATAATATTAAATGCTTCCCATTTTCTAAAGATGCATTTATTTTATTATTTTTTCCTAAACAATCATAGTTATTTGTATTTGACTTTCCAATTAAAACCATACTACCAAGGGCTTGTTTACTTCAGCTTAAATTCAGTTCAGTTCAATTCAGTTAAGTTCAGTTCAATTAAGTTTAGTTAAGTTCAGCTCTCAATTTCCTTCTCTCATAAAATAAGACTTTCAGCTATATTCAGTTCACTCCAATTAGTTCAGTTCAGTTTAGCTGTATTCAGCTAAAGTAAACAAGCCCCAATTCATCTTCAAAAAAATCTTATTAGTTTTCATTTTTCAATTTTTTAAGTTTTTTTGTCAGCCTCAATTCTTTAGTGTTTCTATATTCTTTGACTAAACTCGATTTTCTCCATCTTAGTTTTGTCCTATTTTTTTTTAATTTTTGAAAATTATGTACAATTCGGGTATTACTTATTCTCTATTTGTCTAATATAACTAAAATAAAGTACTTAGATAAATTTTAAATCTACAATAATTTTTTACTAATTTCTGCATAAAAATATTTTATTTTAGATCTAAATATTTACCTTAGCTGAATGAACCGAGCATTTTCACTTGTATTATCTAGTATCTTTCTAAGTCTTGAAGTTAGATTTCAAAATGAAATACAATTCATTTGTAAAATTTCCACAAAATCGATTTTTAAAAGTCTTCGAGTTTGGGTTGTGATCGAAATACTACATCGCCCTTTGATTTTTCATTTTTAAATGCAATAAACATATCAAAATGTACTTAAAATATTATAAAATTTTAAAAATGATATGATATATGTTAATTAATAGTCAAGTTAATGGTGTTATAGTCCAATAAAAATAAAGTTAGGTTGAATTCAAAGTTACAATGCTTGAAGGTACTTTCCTAAGTAGTAGTGATGTAATTTGAATTTTTAAATTAGAAAATTTTAGGGACAATTTAGACTTTTGTACTTTCTAGGACTCCATAATGTACATTCTGTTTTATTAAGTTATATTTCTTACGAAGCATTTGTTATGACATACAAGGATTAGATAGATTAAAGGATGGGATGAGGATAGGGAATTAGTGTGTGGAATATCGATCACTAATATAATCCTCATCCTTTGTTATAGAATTAAGTAATGAGGTAAAAAAGTAAATTAATCCCTCCTCATAATACCTATCTTTGAAGATATTATTTTGGTGGATTGGGGTTTTTAATTCTCATTTCATTCTTCATAAAAAAAATCTCATACTTTTTGTAAACAGTACAAACAATGGACTAACTTTAATAAGGATAAATACTCGTCCTTATACCTCAAAATAAACGCGGGTTAGTTCATCATCATATGTGAATATTTTATTGACTTGATTTTTTTGTGATGTGTCAAATGTATAGGTCTTGGAAAGACAACTTTGGCAAGATGGATGTTTGATAATTCGAAGGTTGGCGATCATTTTAATAAGGGGAAAAAAGTTTGGATATGTGTATCTGAAAATTTTAATATCAAGAGAGTTTTAGAGGAGATGCTTGAATCATTAACATCAAAAAAATGTGGCATGCTCAGCAGTGAAGCAATCACGAATAAACTCAAACAAGAGTTGCAGGGAGAGAAACTATTGCTCGTTCTTGATGATGTATGGGAAGATGATGAAGGGTTATGGGATTCCTTAAAAAATGAGTTGCAAAGAATTAGTCAACCATTAAAAATTCAAATCTTGATTACTACTCGCACCAATGAAGTTGCAGAAAAAGCTCGATCGTTGTCTACACATAGGTTGTTAGGTTTATCGGAAGATGAGGCTTTGGAGTTATTATTGAAGCAGAATAATCTTGTTAATAATTCTGATTTTGAGGATGTTGGAAGAAAGATTGTCAAAAAATGCAAGGGTGTTCCGCTGGCAATTAAAGCAATGGGGGCCATATTGTCAAAGAAAAGTAGTCCTCTTGAATGGGAGTGTCTTTATCAACAAGTGAGTTGTGGGATTTGCCACAAAATGAGAAAACCTATATCCTTCCGTCATTGCTATTGAGCTACAACCATTTACCATTGCCTGTCAAGCAGTGTTTTGCTTATTGTGCCATTTTCCCAAAAGACAGCAAACTAAAGAAGCGTGACTTGATCGCTCTTTGGATGGCTCAAGGATTCCTTAGTGAATCAAGTATGGAAAAAGATGGTGAGGATCATTTTGCTATTTTGCTAAACCATTCTTTTTTAGAAAAGGAGGAAGGAATCAACTTCATGGGTAAGGTGAAGGGGTGGTACAAAATGCATGATTTAGTGCATGATCTTGCAAAATATGTTTCAAAAAAGGATATGCTAGATTTGAAAGCGGATGATTCAAAACTAGAGGAAGTGTCTGATGATGATGTTAGACATGTTATCAATATTGGAAATGAAGATGAAATGAATTCAAAACATAACTTAAGGACAATAATAAGTTGTAGGGGTGGTGTACAACTAATGTGGGATTCTATTATTTGTGCACGATACGTGCGAGTATTAATTGCTGCAAATATTGGGGTAAGTGAGATTTCTTCGACTATTGGGGAGCTTATACATTTAAGGTACCTCGATGTTTCTTATAATGACATCAAGACGCTACCAGAGCAAATTTGCAAACTTTACCAACTACAGACTCTAAAAATCAAGAGAAATCGGAGAATGAAAGAGCTACCCAGAGAATTGTACAAGTTGATAAATTTAAGATGCATTCATGGCACTAAAGCTCTCTTGTACGAAACAGAGATGTCAGCTTCAAGAGGACTTGGTCTTTTAACCAACTTGCAAACCTTACCTCCTCTTAGGTTGTGTGATAAGAGCGAGGGATGGACAATTGATGAACTAGAGGGGTTAGATAAACTCAAGGGTAAGCTGCACATCCAGGGTCTAGAACATGTGAAAAGCAAGGAAGAAGCGAGAAAAGCTAGGCTTGGAAGCAAGGATGGTATTTTAAAATTAAGTTTGAAATGGAGCCTTGATGGACGATATAATGAGGAGATGGAAAAAAATAATGATGAGGAAGTGTTGGAGAGCCTAGAACTTCCATCAAGCCTAAAAATATTGGTGGTTTATGGATTCAGGGGTAAGAGGTTTCCAGATTGGATAAAGAAAATGACAATAATTAAGCATACAACAACAACCCCAACCCCTCTTAGCAATCTCATCACGGTGGAACTAGCTGATTGCATGGAATGTGAACAAGTTCCCACCCTGGGGCAACTACCTAATCTGAAGAATCTTAAACTAGTTAGATTCAAGAAAGTGGAAAGCATAGGGAATGAGTTTTATTATGAAGGCAGCAACAACCACCTGATTGCCACTAGTACTAGTAATAGTAGTAGTACTCATCATCAAGGAGAAGCAGCAGCAGCGTCGTTGGTGTTATTTGGGGCTTTAAAAAGTCTTCTTATTAATGGATTTAATAGGCTGGTCACTTGGATGCCGCCAGCAGGAGCAGTGGCTAGTAGTGTATTATTATTCCCTTGCCTTGAATCTCTGAAAATACTTAATTGTCCAAGGCTGGAAAGAGTAGCAGCTTTGCACAACTTGCCATTATTATCTCTTAAGACCAGGATTATAAGGGATTGCCCAGCACTAGTTGGTATTCCAGCACCACACCTTGTTCCTCCTGTTCTAGATTTAAGCAAATTGCACATGCTTAAAAGCTTAGAGTTGGTCAAAGCATAAGCAGGTGATGAGTTGATGAGGTCAGCGGGATGCTCAATTCCACACCTTGTTCGTCTTTCTTTAACGAGATTAGATATTGGTGGGTACAGATCAGAGATGAGCAAGAATTTAACACCTTCTTCTCTGATTGGATGCTGACTACTTCTGCCATCCCAAACCACGATTATTCATCACACCCGCTTTCCCAACTTAGAGAGCTTGAATTACATAAATGCCCCAATGTCAAAAGGCTGCCTCAACAACTCCAACCCCTCTTATTCCCTTCTCTTCAAGATTTGACAATTAGAGATTTTGAACAACTTGAACAACTTCCGGAGTGGATATTCAACCTCTCATCTCTTAAGGAACTGGAATTATATGGCTGTCCAAAGTTGAAAACCCTGCCTTCAAAGCCGGAGCCGGAGATGCTGCGCCGCTCCCAATTACAAAGACTAAGCATTGCTGGCTGCCCACTCTTGAAAGAATCCCAATGGCACAAAATCTCACATATTCCCTACATTAAACTCGATGGGATGTTGTTCAAGATTTGCATTGAAGAAATTCAGGTACGTACTCTTTTTATTCATGTTCCTCTCTTCATTTTATTTATTAATTAATTAATTTTTAATTTTAAACGATGAAGGAATTTTCATGGGGCCGGGCCGGATTGGACATAAATACATGCATGACTACCGATTGTTATATGGTGCTCCTAGGACCACGTAGCTTTTTGTGATTCTGGAAATCTTCATTTTTTACTCTACAATCTTCATTTTTTTAATCTTTAATCTTCATTTTTGTACACTATAATATTCATTTTTTGTACACTATAATATTCACATTTTTTAATACTAGATATTCATTTTACCGCAAAAAATTCCGAGCTTACATTCACATTGGCGACAATTAAAATGAATATTAATTATTGTATATCGAATATTCATTTTGTTAATGTTGAATATTTATTTTATCACAAAGAACCTGAACCAACAATCAACTTTGCACCAACTAAACTTAATATTCATTTTCTAATACTGAATATTCATTTTGTTATACTAAATATTCATTTTACCACAAAGAAACTGAATTTACATTCACTTTTGCGATAACTAAAATGATTATTCAGTTTTTAATACTGAATACAAGCAAAAGATTAGCTTATGCGGGTAACCATATATAGAATGTATTTGCACATTGTTCTTAGGAAATTGAAAGCGAAGATTTTTTTAATTGTTACCTACTAATTAGTTTTTTTTATACGTAATTAAAAGCAGTTATTTTTTACTCTATTTGCAGAATAGAATTCTTGAAAGCAGGAAGTTTGTTAATTTTTTTTATTTTTTTACTCCTAAACTACGTCGTTTTGGCCGGGACCACAGAAACCTACGTGGTCTTGGGATCATATAATAATTTGCGCATGACTACACTTTCAACACCATTCTGAAAACCCCATGTACTCTGTCTGCTTCCATTTATTGAGAAAGTCTACGCATACACATATGGGTTATTATTGGTCATTACACTTTGCGTAAGTTACACAATGTGTAAGTGTAGACTTTCCTATTTATTAAGGGTGGTGCATCATATATAGTACCGGATAGATGTTGATTATAAGAAGTATTTAATTTGTTGGCTAATTGGGTTTTTGTTGTGTGGGGTTTTGAGCTTAAAGTTCTGAATTTTGATGGGTTTTAATGTCCAGTGTTGTTTGAATTGAGCTTCTTAATGATAAAAAAATGGAGGTTGTGGAATTGAGTTTTAGATTTTAGTAATTTATCATGGTTCACGTACACTCTACTTTTTACTCAAGTTAGTCTCGCTCCATTATTACATTTCAAGCTGTATATATATTTTACTCTTGCAGAACAACTTAGTTCGTTGCATGGAAGCTAGTGTGAGTGTTGCTGGATAACATGAATCTTGAGAATGAATCAGATCAGGCACTTCAGTTCTGGTTAGTATAACACTACACTTGAAATCAATCCCCAAACCTTGTTATAAAGGGATGATTCTAGTATAGTCTTATGACTATCGACTATGGTAGTGGATTACTATGATCACATGATTTTTGATTTATTTTTAATTCCTATATCTAATTTAAAATCTTTTTTTAAAAAAAGTACTTCAATTAGATTTCTTATTTTAGAAAAAGAATTTCTGATTGTTTAAGAATAAAAAACTGATTTTATGAAAAACCAAAAATTATTTTCCTAAAGTAAGAAATCTAATTAAAGTATTTCTAAAAATATTTTTAATTAAATTTAGAAATTAAAAATAATTAAAAAATCGTGTAATCCTAACCATCCACTACGGTAGTTGGTAGTCATAAGACTACACTAGAATTTTATTTGATCATCAGAGGATCTTTCTTCTCCCTGTTTGAATTATAAAGTTTTAAACCTTGTATACTTGCTTTTAGTAGTATATTGGCATGAGAAACAAGCTTACAGTTGGTGTTTCAACTTGTTTTGCAGATTACAGTATCTTGCTATGTGAAAGACTTCTCGCTTTGAAGATTACCTTTAATTTGTGTTAACTTATTTTCTCATTTCCTTTTTTTTTTCGGGTGACCCTCATTTCCCATATATTGTATACTTTCAGACCTATGTTTGCTCATTTCTCATTCTTTTGTTGTACTCATTTGACAATTACATTGGACATTATGTGAAATTTTTATTCATTTATTTGCCCAAAGTACTCATTTTTTTATTCAGATTTTACATATTGAGTGTATAATAAACTCGTATTTTACGTGATGGTTTTCTTTTAGTTGCACCCTTTGTCCTCAGAAAAAGTATTACATTTGCCTTTTGGCTCAATTTCAAGGAAGCTTTTAACTTTTTGTGTTTTAGTAAGCATGTGATGGGTAAAATAAATCAAAGAAAAAATTGTAAAAAATAATTCAATTTTTAGCCGGTCGTCTTTTCAAATTAAGGCAACTTAATATACATGTCTTTCTCAAATTAAGTTTTTTCACTAATTATTTGTTGATTAAATTAACATTTTCAATTAAAAATCATATAAACAACAACATATTAATGCACCGCTTTGATTTTACATTGAAATTTGTAACTTTCTCTACCAATGAATTATAATAAAAAATAACCTAATATGAGCGGATATGTATAATAGTTTGACTTAATTTGAGTTCATCTATTTTGATAACACCGGCTAAATATTGACTTATTTTTTTACAATTTTTCCTAAATCAAAATGGGATAAAGTCGTGAATAGATAAATATATGTGGACGAACAAAAGGAAAATGGAGCAACTATTTATGGACGGATGGATTATCGTTTTATATTAGATGATACATGAGAGATTAGTTGTAAGTTGAATTGACTTGTTCATTGTAGCTGAGTTAATACATTCATTTAAAAATTGTTTCAAACATATTAATCTTTTAACGTGTATGCTACACGTTAGATAATTGAATTTGAAAGGAGGTTTCTTTAACTCGGGAGATTCAATCAGAAGGAATCAATAATTGAGTGTTATTCAAGAATAGTGAAAACCCAATCCTGTGTGGCTGTGTCATATAGAAAACAAGTGATCTCTTTTCTTTGTGCCTTTGAATAGCCTCTTACATACAACAGTGAGCACACTGAAAGCTCTGAAGTGCTCCTCCTTGATTGAAGGTCACACATAATTTTGTGTTTTAAAAAAAAATACCCTAGTACGTACAATAACTTCCTATCAATCAATACTCTAGCAACAAAAGAATACCAATCAATCATTCTAAGGATCGATCAATCCTCTTCTAGACATGAACATGAATTTCCCAGTAACCAAGCTTGTGATGGCATCAAATTCTAAACCTACGACTGTTACTTGTGAAGACAATAAAGTTATAATATCAACAGAATCTTAGCGGCCGAAATTTTCTTTTTCCTCGGCTTTCTTTTGTCGGCGTAATGGACTTCTCCGAGCAGGTTGACCAGATTCCTTAGGTACAGCAGGTTCTTCTCCATGCTCAGAGTTTCTAACTCTCAAAAGATTACTACTGTTTGACGAAGCAGGTCGCATGGCCCTAGGCAGCTTTAAAGGGATGTTTTCTGCTTCAGCTGTACTGCTCTCTGCCTTCTTACCTGCTTCTACATTGTCAACCACCACACCACTGCTTTTTTCTGGCTGTACTATGTTACTTTCAACTTGCGATGAAGCTGGGGTTGCAGGAACAAGCTGAATGCTAGATTTCCGCCATTTTTTCCGCTGCAATGGTCTTGGTGCATCCGATTTCCCCTGCAACAAATATAACTTACCAATGAAAATGACAGTAGAGATCTTTGAAAGGACGTAGCAGAAAGAAAGAGGTGCAAATGTAACATACCGCTGTATTCCCAATGTCAGCCAAAGGCTTCCTTCGAACACCATTTTCTTCATGTTGTTCAGTGGGCATTTCAGCTAATGCACTCTGTAGAAGGGTTGCCCCTTGGGAGGCAAGATCATGATCATGCTCTATTTCAAGCTTTTGACCGTCTCTAAGACTGCATTTATTGGAGGAGCAACCACAGGATGATGAGCAGCTCCCTCCAGCGGCCCGACATTCACATTTCATAGTCTTGCATGATGATTGTTTGCTGCATGAACAACAAATACCAGCTGTTGAGTTCTCTGCCACAGAACTATCAGCTTCGACTGTAACAGAACTAACAGCTTCGGCTGAACCTTCTCTTTTAGGGATTCCAACACCATCAGCTGCGTCGAACGAGTGAGATTCAGAGGCTGATTGACCTCCACTCGTAGAGTTCCTCTTCGTCACCATAAACATGGGATGTACCCACTCATCATCTGCAGACTCCTCGTCAGAGTGAGAGTGCTCTGATTCAGATGTATCCATGTCTTCCAATAATTCCGAACTGTTACCCATACACTTGAAAGATCCCACATTCCTAGGACCCTAAAATCAATAATGACACGATGAGCTGCAACTATTGTATCTAATTTTAAGGTGCCAATTAACGAGCACCACAAATATTTTATTTCAAATTTTGCACTAGAGCTTTTTCAGGAAAGCAGAAACACCAAGTAAATGAAATCAAAAGAAAACAAAGGCAGGTTTACCTGTCGCAAGTTATATCTTTGCACTTCACCATAAGTTGCAAATACCTATATCGTTGAAAAATAAAAACACAAATGGCAAATTTGTTCAAACTTAATGTTAAAGTTTCATATTTTAAAGGAAAATCAAGTAGCAAATGAATTGTTATGAAATATGTACCTGCTGGATCTGCTGTGTAAGTTCTGATTTTTGCTTTTCTAATTGTCTAACACAACCGTTGAGCTTGACCACCTTTTCTTTCAAGTCCTTTATCTCAGAGTCCTTCTCTCTACAATCAAGTTCCCTATCACGCACCATGCATCTTCAAGGAAAAAATGTGTAAAAATTATTATTTGGACAAACTAAACATCATAAAACTAATTATTGACCCATCAGAAAAGATCATACTCCATAATCCAAGAATAACATTTCAAATGTAAAAAAGATAGCACAAAAATTTTCCCACATAATAATTTCCCGTATCACAAATACCATTGATTGATGGAAATCAAATCAACAGTTCAAATACCATTCCAATTTCACAAAAGTAATACTACCATAGGAATCATTACCTAGAGGATGAAGCCAAATTGAATAGATAATTCATCAAATTTTTTGCTTCCGGAAGAGACCGTACTTGGTTCCAACGCCCTCTACCACTAAAAACACGTTCACGTTCTTCTGCCTCTGATAGTTGTGAAGCCATAGAGACTAAGGTGCTAGAAGAAGTCGAAAGCATATTTTCAAGCGCAAAAATCCTTGAGTTCCTTGCACCAGGAGACATGGTTTCAGGGCATTCACTGCATCACATGTACTAGTAGTTAGAGTTACCATCACATGATTGAGCAATGACACATAAAAATAAAAAATAAAAATGTAGCACCTCAACTTATTCTGCTTTATCAATTCTGCCTCTTCCTTCAGCTTAGCAATCTCTTGTGCCATCTTGGTTCTCCTGTGAAGTTTTCTCAAGTCAATTTTGGTAGACATGGAATATATATAGTAAGATCAAGAAAAATGTAAATGCAACCATCTTTCACTTTCCACAGTAACATCATCACTAGATCAGCATCTTTCAATTCTGTGCTTTGCTTCATTAAGCAGGATATAAACTAATGTATATTTTGGTAACTCTAAAAAAACGGATTCATTTTAATCAGATGTAAAACAAAACTGTGGCCTATTGTAGTTTTATGATAATTACAACTATAGTGAATGTTCCAAATAACCCATTTTCCCTAGCTTGATAAAGTTGATGCCCCAAACAATAAATGCAAGACTGCTTAGAAGAATTCCATTTTCCCTAGCTTGATAAAGTTGATGCCCCAAACAATAAATGGACAATATAAAGAACACATGCAGAAATCAAAATTATTGTGTTCTAGGCTCCGGAGTGATGTATATAAGATACAAAAGCAGTATTTCTAAATTCTAATATCCAAAAAATATCAATTAGATGAAGTCATACAGCAATCTGAAGGCAGACTACAAACACCTGACACCTAGTATGATCAGTAATTCGATGCCAACCAGATTTGCTAAACATGATTGAGGGAAAGAGGGGAAAAAACTCACTCTTCCATTTGGCGCTCATATTGTGAGCGAACTTCATGTACCCATACTGTGACTTCAAGCTCATGCTCGATCCCTTGCATCAATGCCTTAACAGCAGAAAAAATATATATTAGCATCAATATAAAAGATTGAACGGCAGAAGAAACCCCAACAAAACAAGAAAAATAAACTAAAAAATCTGATTGATCCAACAAGATCATCAAGGGTAAGGGGAAATATTCATGAAAAATTGAAAAACCAGCTTACCTGAGCTCCAGGACCATTGGCATTCCCGGCACCTGGATGATATAAACAGATGAGGAAAACTGAGAACTTAGAATACTGGTATATCATAGGTATACATTATGATACTCATGCTTTTCTTCTCACCAGAAATTTCTCGAGAAGCAGCTTTTCGGGATTCAAGAAGCTCTTTTAGCCGTTTAGTTGCCATAGATGCCTCTTCGGTCTTGCGTTGCAGAACCTGACACAGACAAGGACTTCAGCAAAACTCCCCACAGGCCACATCCATGTGGAGGGATAAAGAGTTGAATTTACCATTTTTTGCCTCTGATTCAATGCCAACAACTTGTGCATCTCATACTCATTCCTCCTTCCTTCTTTCTTGAGCTGTGGACCAGCAAGTTTGAGATAGAAACTAATTAATTCCTTTCTAACATTCATTTTAAAAAAAATATACCAAAACCAAAAAAGAACAATGCAATGAAACCTGAAATGGAGATTTTGAAAAATGGGGAAAAAAAGTTAAATATGAATAACTTGGTACATGTTTATGAAAGATCGAGAAAAGCCCAAATTTATACTCTTCATTTTATATTACTTAGAACATTAGGGAGTTTTAAGCTTGCCAACACACAATTTAAATTATCAAAATGTTTGATTTTGTTTTTGCAAAAATTATATTAAAAAAAGTTGTCTCATAAAGTACTTGTTGAGACGAAGTTAACAAAATCCCCCACAACCATATCTTCTTTCTATACTACTAAAATACAAACCACTAAAATTCCCTCCTATTTCTTCTTTTTCCCTCTCAAACTCAATCCTTAACTATTAGATTTTCATTAAAAAATAATTAACATTTTTGGAAATTAAAAAATTCATTTTTTACCTTTTGAAATCCATTCACCTAATAATTAATATCATTGAAAACATTAATTATTTGTTCTCACCCTCATCCCCCTACCTTAAATTTTTTTTGTTACTTAGAATTTCACTTAGTTTTTCCCCAAATGAAAAGTACTAATCACTTGATTATTTATATTTTAACAGACTTTATCATAGTAACAATTATATAGGTCAACACATACTGTTATATATATATATATATTCAACATTTTTCCTTTAAACAAATAGTTTGTGATATATTGCTGCAAAACTTCCCTTCTTTTTTCCCTTTCAATTTTTTTAATGTACATTACCTCTTAATATAAAATAATTGCATAGGATTCAAAAATGGCCATTTTCTTCCATGTACGTGATCGGTTAATAAACAAATTAACTAATAATGTTGGATATTTGTAGCAAAAATCTTGATTAACTACTTAATGATGTTTGCTTTATAGTTAAAAATTACAAATTGATATTTTGTTATATATATGAACTAAAAAAACCGAGCAATTGCTCGGGGGGAGTGATTTTGGCACTCACCAATTTGATTTTGGCACTCCTCAATGTTACTATTCATGTGAGAGGGGAGGAGTGCCAGAATCAAACTGGGGAGTGCCAAAATCATTTCTCATTGTTCGGGTATAAACTAGTTTTTCTAACATATAAATCACAAAATTCAGTCAAAGACAAGATTGTGAATATTGAAAAGTGTAAAAAATAAAAAAAATAAAAAAAACAACAATGTTGCAAGTGAATCACAATGGAAGAAGCATCATTTTCATTTATTATAACGCATAAAAGGCAACAAGGGTCACTAAAGAGAATGCTGGAGCAATTGAAAAAACTTCTTAACACTGAATTACTGTCCCCGACATTTAAAAACGAAAAAACAAAGAACCCAAAATTCCTCCGTGTTCAAATTATAAAACCAACTAAACCCTTCAACTAATTTTGAATAATGTGAAAAGGAAATACCAATCCCTTTTATTATTAGCGCTACTTATTTCTTATACTGTAATTTTTATGACAAACTGAACTGAAACATTGGCCACTAAACATACCTGAAGCACTTCTTTCTCCCGCATTGCCTTCCACAATCTAAATTGCTCCGACTCTTGCTTAATCTTATTTTGTAATTGAACCTGTTTTCAATACCATATCCAAGTAACAGAAAATAACAATGATCATGGAATTTCTCAGAAATATAGGAGCCTGTGGTCTCCACCACAAGTCCACAACCAACCCCAGCAAAATATTAAAACTTAAAGAATAAGGCAACTAACCTTCTGAGATTTCATACGCTGTATCTCGTCCTGCAACCTCTTTGCTGCATCATCACTTTTCTGTTTTTGTTTTAAAATTTGAGCTTGAGCTTCTTGTTTCTTTTTTAAATCAGAAACCTGAAATATAGAAACATGTTAGTCCATAGAACTCATTAAAACTACTTCGTATAACAAATGCTGCAAGCTAAAGAGCTGACCTGTGTTTCAAGAAGATTTAGCTTCTGAAGGTATTCTTCCTTGAGTTTTTGAGCACCATCACCAGAGACAGATGAAATACTCCCAAGTTTATGCCTCAATTCTTCTATCTCTTTCTGTCAACATATGAGGAATAAGAGAAACGAAATTTCTGTAGTGAAAAACAAAATTCGATTCACTTTACTCACATGTAATGCCTTCTTTTCATGTTCCAATTCATGAACTTTCTTCTCATAATGTTGTTTCAAAACAGAGGAATCAGCACCAGAGACCCGCTTCATCTCAGCCTAATAAGCATTAGCAAAAAACAGTGCTATAAACATGAAGGATAGCAGTAAATCCACAAAGAAATAGCATTAAATATTAGCAACATCGCATAAACAGACACAAACTACACAAACATAGTGACTAATGAACAAAGAAAAGAAGAGGGTTGATTATTAGCAATAATTAATTAATTATCTAATCTTCCCTCGACTCTAGTGTTTCAGGTATCAGAATCATCCATCCTCCCTCGCCCTCCTCCCGTGAAAAACACGAACATTTACAATAACAGAAAGGGTTGAAGTGAAAGATGCAAACAAATGTACCTCCTTTTGCTGCAGTTTCTTGTCTAATTCTTTGAGTTCCATATCTAATCTTTCCTGAAGGGAGGAATGCTCTAGCTCCTTTTGTTCAATATCATCACCTAAACAAGGGGGGAAAGAACCTATTTAAAGAAGAGATTTTTTTTTGTTCTTGTGGTGTGTATCTTTGGACTGCTAAAAAAATTGAACTTGTATAGACGTCAACAATTTACCTGGCATCTCATTTGTATCAGAAACAGAAGAGAGCTCACTGAGAGTAGTTAGATTAGCATTCTTTGAGGGCCGAACTTCGTCATCAGAATCAAAGGAATCAGAAAATGCCTCTCGCTTGTTAACATTCGAATGTTGTAGACGAATCAATTCTTGCTCCAATTCTTGAATTTTTGACACATAACTCTTGACCAAATCAATTTCCTGTGACATGCATTAAGGTTTCTTGTTAAGGAAACTCTAGACTTGATAGAAAAATCTTAATGAGTCACATACAACATTAAATCAAAAGCAAACGTGCATACCTGACTCCCGAGAGAATCAATTTCATCCCAAGGCTTTCCATTCCTTGCTGCTTCGAGTTTCATGATAAGTTGGTCCTTCTCAATCTGAATTAAAGAACTTCACATCAGCATACTGACTAGCTATATCTGTTATGATTTTAGAGTGTACATTCCACACATACCTGAGCATCAAGAGCACGTTGAGATAAATGCTCACAACTAATGCGACGCTCTTTAAGTTCTCGTTGTAGCTCAGCATTGCTGGCTTCAAGCAATGATATTTTATGCTTCAAAATCTAGATACTCAAAGAAAATTAGTAAATATAGCATACAATGGTGAACTAGCCTTTGAAAGGATTCTGTTTAAAAAGGCAAAGTACCTGAAGCTCATCAAAAGATACACCAGAATCACCACGATAATAAAGCAGCTCTGTCTGAAGCTGCTCAATTTGGCTGCGCATTTGTTGCATCTGAGCTGCAACTGGATCACGATTTACCTGCAAGATGAAAGTAAAATGAAAAGAAAAGTCGACAAAACCAAAAAGGATTAAAATAGGGCCAGAACTTACAACAGCCTTGTTTTGAATGTTACGAGCACGATTTGCATACTTTAGGGTATTGAGAGTTTCCTCTGCATTTGTGTCCGCAGGGCTAACACAAGCTGATAAAAAAAAAAAAGTACAAAAAATTACGAGAAGGTATTAGCAAAGATTATGGGGTTAGGTTCAATATTGAGGTTTACAAGTATGCAGCAGTAGACCAACATACCAATCATTACAGTTTTGCTATTTCCTCCCAAGGAATCCTGGCAATATGAAATAACCAACATGTTGTAAAATATACACATATGTATGCAGAATTAACATAAAAAGTATGGATAGGTACAGTACAGATTCTAATACATACCTGTAATAGGCGAGTGAGCTTACTATCACGGTAGGGGACATGCCCTCCCTCTTTCCTTTTTTTTTCATCTCCAAGTGCACTAATCACATTCCCAAGGGACAGTAATCCTTTGTTTATGTGAATGCCTAGAGCAAGACACAGATACCAAAAAAATAAAAAATAAAATAAAAAAACAGTGGCAGTTATATCACATCACAATAAAGAGATGGAGATGAATTCTTTGTACCTTCTTTCAGGCGCAACCCATCTGCACCTGTCCTTTTAGCTCGTTCGGAACCCGCAAGATCCACCAAATGAAGCTTTGCACATAATATATCATCAGTAGTGGACCCTCCTGAGCATCGGGCAATCTTCTTTTGCTCCATAGAAATTGTGAAAATTGCATGGGAACGGCTGAAGTATAGGGGAAAACATTTCATGAGAAGAACCATTATTAACAAAGAGGCAATCCTATGGAAGAGATAACAAGTCAAGAAAAGTAAAGCAGTAAACCTACAATCATGCCTCATACCCAGAATTTAAGAAATTTAATTAATCATAACAGGTGAGGAAAAATAGGTCTGAATAAGAGAGGCAACACAGAATTAATGAGGAAAAAAAACAAGAGGAAAATCAGGCACAGAAAGTTAATGGCGTGAATTTTTCCAAAAATAAACAGAAGTAAAGTTTCATGCAGGTTAAAATCAATCATACCTTAGCTCACAACACATAAACATAAAATAAATACTCCTTGATTAATTACAAAATCAACTTCAAAATAAAATCAAAACAAGTCCTTGATAAAGTAATAAAATAGTAAAATTTCATAAAGTAATTAACATGAATTTAAGATTTGGTGTTTTAAAACTGTGCAAGTACCTTGATTGGCTATTCATATTAGTGCTTCCGGTAGCACGAGCAACGGATCCCCGTGTCAAGTAAGAGGCCATCTCCTGTTTTGACCTCACCTCAGCCTCTGTGACACCAGCTAGTGTAATGCCACCATTTACTGTTTCTCTAATTTGGATGGGAACCCTAGCAGGCCCGCTGGCCTTTGTTGCTTCACCTTTAGAACTTGCACCTTGGTTTGGATCAAGAAGATCGAACACTTCCTCTTTGAATATCTGATAAAATGTCAAAAAAAAAAAAAACATTCTTACTCTCAAATTAAACAACATATTATTGAAGTAAATACAACCAAGAATGTATCACTGCACTAATTTTACCTCAATAAATGACACTCGAATCAGGAATTCAGTAGAATCCCCCATCGACTCGGCTCGAGAATAAATTGTCTGCATTACTTGAGGAATAATACCACCAGCGCTGTCTTCCCCATTGTAATTTGTTCCCATGGTGTAAGTTTTTCCTGACCCCGTCTTCAATAAATCAAATACAATCAGCTTAATCATATACTCAAAAGCACAAACAACATGAAAAGGCAGTAAAAGATGGCCACCAACTAATATACAGTAAATTTGTGGATGATATACCAACACCAACAGAAAATGAGCAAAATTAAGAAAATAACGATGACAATCAGCAAGTAGATAAATCCCTAATCCCTAAACCTAAAAATCAAGCTAACATCTATAATACTAAGAACTAACCTGTCCATACGCGAGGACTGTTCCATTATATCCCTTGAACAAAGCATCAACTAAAGGGAGAACGCACTCATCGAATATTCTAGAACACGGAGTTGCTCCACTTCCGAAAACATAATCAAATGTGAACGGATGAGACCCGATTTGCACCTATTATCACATGCATGCAACAACCACAAAAAAAAACCACAAATTGAAGCCCTTGATTTTCAGGTCATGCTAACAAAAGAAATTACAGGCAAAAATCAACTTCAAAATTACCTGAGGTTCACCGGGAAAAACAGTAATGCAATCTGTACAGCCCAGGAGATGCTCTGAAGTGATTAATGGACGAACATTTACAGCAACACGAACACATTCTTTGTCAGATGCATTCTTTCCATCGCCGTTATTCTCCATGGATGAATTGAAATACAAGGTAAAACCTCGAAATCAAAGCGAAATTCAAACCCAGAAAACGAAGAAATTAGGATGAGGGAGAAATTAAATTAGGTTAGAGAGAGAAAGGGGAATTTTGAGAGAGGTTTTGAAATTGAAATGGAAATGGAAAGTTTTAGAGGGGAAGTTCAGGGAAATGATTATTTTTTTATTTGGTTTGGTGGACCAGAACCAAAATGTTTAAACGGGAGAGACGCTAATTCGAATTCAAATTTTATTGATCACGTGATACTTCAACGGTTCACTTTGGATATCACGTGAATTAACTTGGGCCAACCTGAATATTGTTTTGGGCTATTTTGTACTACGGAAAAGAGCCCAGGACGTGAGGTCCTTATCACATGATAAGATCATAAGAGTGGCCAAATTTAAGGGGGCTTCAAGGTTCCAAAAACTCTATACAAAATATAAGTCATTTCACTAAAAAAATTCCAAGTATATATATATATATACATATATATTTTTGTAGTCATCTAGATTATCTTTGTTTTATTATAGTAATTTTTTTCAAAACAATAGCAACAGTGTTGTTACTGTTTAAGATAAACACTTATATGGATATATATCATATTTTATTTTCTAATACACTTTTTTAATTGAATTATTATTGATTTATGTTGATGTTATTATATTTATTATATTGTATATTGTATATATTTATATGTAATACAGTACGATATAATACACTAATTAATCATATATCATATAAAAAAAGAAGATGATAAAAATACTTACTATTTGATACTAGTTTTTGATTTTTCACCCTCAGATATATTAACTCGTCCTTATATTTATCTACCATTTTCTATTGTTAGTTAAAAGTTGCATATTCTCTATCAGAAGAAAAAGAAAGGACGTAATAAGTGATTACACCAAAAAATTATGAATATTAGAAATAAGAATGGTAGGGAGGAAACTGTGTTGCAGTGTTACCAATTACGAAAAAGGTTGTTGCGTAATGCACTAATGCCCGTTTCTTTCTCGTTTAACTACTTGCAAATACATCCCAACCAAATAAATTATTAAGTAATTTGTTGTTGGATTTGCAATTTTTGCAAAAAAAAAGAGCTCAGATATCTAAATGTTTTAAGACTTTGTTTATTTCAACTTATATAAGCACGATAGTGATTATTTAAAAATTCATATCAGAACAATTCTTAGCACATCTCAAATAATAAAAAAAAATAGAAAAAATCATATCAAACATATTCCTTAAAAAATAAAAATTCAAATCAGATCAGAAAAAGTTCAGACGAACTGAACACAACTTAAAAAAAAAAAAGTATACATTAGCATATTTAAGCAATTATTTGGAATAAAAAAAACACATCAAATTTTAAATATAAATAAATTACAATGAGGGCACATTTACTTTAGCTGAATATAGTTAAACTGAACTGAGCTGGGCTGAACTGAGCTGAACTAAACTAAGCAGAACTGAACTGAACTGAGCTGAACTGAACTATGCTAAACTGAACTAAACTTAGCTGAACTAAACAGAACTGAACTGAATTTAAGCTGAATTAACCCTGACTAACTTATCATTTAAAAAATTCTAATTGCTCGTTTATTTGTTGGATAATCATTTGTGGTAATGGTAATAAGTTTAAAGTATAATTTATTAAGGAAAAATTTCATAATCTCATGGAAAATGCAATTTTCATTTAAATTCCATAAGAGCACTTGTACTCATGAAAGAAATTTTCCTTCTCTCCTCTTTCTTTACCACTTTCTCACTCATTGATCTCTATTTATAGAACTTGAAAATTTATGAATTTTGGTATTTTTTTTACATTTTTGAAATTATTTTATAAAAAAAAAAAATTCCAAATAAAAAACTTAGCAATTTCATTAAATGCTACTAGCAGAGACACGTTTCGTTGTGTGATTGGACCATGTGTCCCTGTTGGTGTCAGCATCCACAAGGTATCAACAGCATGCAAAATGCTCATCTTTGCTGAAGTCATTTAACGAACGACGTCGTTTTAGTGTGGAGAAGGCAAAAAAAAATTAAATCTGCCCAGTTTTCCACAGGTCCCACACGTACCATTTCCTTCAATCTTCTCCATCTTGTTTAGACGCAAATGAAGATAAGTCTTGCTAAGACAAAAAAAAATATGTACAATTTTCATCATTAAAGCTCAAGACCCATTTAATCTTGTCATCAAATGAATTTTTATGTCATGAGTACAAGTGATATAATAATTAGGAGTGATATAAATTGAGATTTTAGAAAGTTATGAGGGGTAACGTAGACTTTTCGTGGAAGACATTATGGCTCCCACTTAACTTATATAATAGAGATTTGTAGTTTTTTTTATATAAAAAAACTACATATTATCTGATAAACTATATTGACCATATAGTTTATTTAATTGAATTCATTTATATTTTTATAACAATTTTGTGCATGTTAATCCATTTGCAATGATTTTACATTTTTTATGTAGTTTTGGAATCACAATTAATCGTTTACTTACTACTTTTCAAGACAATATCAACATGTTTAAGATAAATATTTATATCAATTTATATCATATTTTATTTTCTAAAACACTTTTTTAATTAAATAATTATTGATTTATGTGTTGTTGCTGTTATTATGTTTATTATTATATTGTACTGTATTAAATATTTATATGTAATACAATACGATATACTATACTAATAAATCATATATCATACTAATAAATCATATATCATATAAAATAAAAAATTATGATAAAAAAACTTACTATCTGATACTAGTTAATAGTTATTGATTTTTCATCATAGGATCTATTAACTCGCCCTTGTATTTATCTACCATTCATGACTTCCTATTGCTCGGTAAAAGTTGCATATTCTCTATCAGAATAAAAAGAAAGGATGTAGTAAGTAATTGGACCAAAAAATTATTATGGATATTAGAAATAAGAATGGTAAATAGCAAACTGTTGCGATGTTGCCCACTAGAAAAGATGTTGTTGCGTAATGCATTAAATTCCGTTTAGGTTTTCTCGTTTAATTATTTGCAAATCCATCCCAACCAAATAAACTATTAAATAATTTGTTATTGCATTTGCAATTCTTGAAAAAAAAAATAACACATTTAAATGTTTTAAAGCTCTGTTCATTTCAACTTATTTTAAAAAAATTACAAACTTTAAAAGTAACAGATCACTACGAATAGGATTTCTGATTTTTTTTTTCTTTAGAAATAAAGAAAATCATATGAATCAATTCTAAATTTAATGGAGAAAAAATTATAGAAAATAATCAAGTTTACTTGCTCTTTTTTTATGGGCGTTTCTAATAATTTGGGACCATGACAACGTAGTTTCTTTGAATATATATAATTTGTAGATTTATCTTATAAAACAACTACAAATTATTTGATAAACAAATTAAACATATGATTTATTTAATTGAATTCATTTATATTTTTATAACAATTTGGTGCATGTCAATGCATTCGCAAAAAATTGATTTTTACATTTTTTATGTAATTTTGAAAACACAATTAATTATTTACTTACTACTTTTCAAAACAATAGCAACATGTTTAAAATAAACACTTATATCGATATATATCATATTTTATTTTCTGATTGTTTTTGAAAAAATTAAATATTATTAATCACTAGTAAGGATTTCATATACTCACGATGCCATGTTGTTTAAGATTTCAGGCTTCCATTCAATCTCCGTTTTCGTTAATAATTTTTCAATTAATACGTCAGGCTTTTTTGGTTCACCATAGCGGTAGACCAGATTTCTCGGGCAAGCGCAATAACCAAACCTCTAGTTATAAACTTCCTCGTCTATCCAAAGAAGACGTGATCGGGCCTCAACAAACGTACAGAGTGAATGATGGGCACAAGAAACTGTTAAACAAAACAAAATAACATAAAATTATGCATAGACATTATATAAAATTAGGATTGAACTTTTAAAAGAAACATATAGAGTATATTGAACAAGAAGTTTTGAGCTTCTTTTCTTTTGTAATTTATTTGGAGCCACATGAATGTTATTCAAGAGTGATATAAATAAGGTTTGAGAGGTTAGAAAAAGAAGAGAGATATAAATGAGGTTTGAGAGATTAGAAAAGAAGAGGGGTCTAGATATGTTTTAGAGGTTAGAAATATTTGAAAAAACCAAATAAATTACTCTCTCTCTACCAATGTTGTATTGGTCTAGTAGTGTCAGGGGCTAGACTTAGTAGGGAGAACCACGGTTCGATCCCCTGCAAGCACGTTGGGAGGGGTTTAAAACCTTAACCTCGGGATGCGCTCCGAATCCGGATTAACCCAAAATGATAAATCGGGTGGGTATACCAAAAAAAAATTGCTTTTTCCCTATAGGGGGACACAATATCTTTTAAAAAATTGCAAAAGAAAGGATGTCGTAAGTTATTAGACCAAAAAATTATTATGGATATTAAAAATAAGAATGGTAAATAGCAAACTGTTGCGATGTTGCCCACTAGGAAAGATGTTGTTGCGTAATGCATTAAAGTCCGTTTAGTTTTTCTCGTTTAATTATTTGCAAATTCATCCCAATCAAATAAACTATTAAATAATTTGTTATTGCATTTGCAATTCTTGAAAAAAAAATAACACATTTAAATGTTTTAAAGCTCTGTTCATTTCAACTTATTTTAAAAATTAAAAACTTTAAAAAGTAACAAATCACTACGAATAGGATTTCTGGTTTTTTTTTCTTTAGAAGTAAAGAAATGGGATATTTCCCCAGGTATCCCTGAGGTTAGGCCTAATAGCCAGAATGCCCCCGCTTTTTTTAACTTGCATTAGGTACCCCTAAGGTCAACATAAATGGCTAGAATGCCATTATTGCAAATTTCGACCTCAAATCATGACTAATCTGTTCATTTTTTTCAAATTCCGACCTCAAATCTGGCCCTTTAGGGTTAAAATGACACGTAAATTCTTAAGAGGACAATTTTTTTAAACACGTAGATCAAAGCGCGCAAATCGAGGTGAATCAAGACGTAGATATATGTGCGCAAAAATTGTCATCTCAAGGTTTTACGAGTCATTTTTACCCTTAAGGGTAAGATTTGAGGTCGGAATTTGCAAAAAACGAACAGATTAGCCCTGATTCAAGGTCGGAATTTGTAGTAATGGCATTCTGGCCATTTATACTGACCTCAGGGGTACCTAATGCAAGTTAAAAAAAGTGGGGGCATATTGGCTATTAGGCCTAACCTCAGGGGTACCTGGGGAAATATCCCTAAAGAAAATCATATTAATCAATTCTAAATTTAATGGAGAAAAAATTATAGAAAATAATCAAGTTTACTTGCTCTTTTTTTATGGGCGTTTCTGATAATTTGGGACCATGACAACGTAGTTTCCTTGAATATATATAATTTGTAGATTTTTCTTATAAAACCACTACAAATTATTTGATAAACAAATTAACCATATGATTTATTTAATTGAATTTATTTATATTTTTATAACAATTTGGTGCATGTCAATGCATTCGCAAAAAATTGGTTTTTACATTTTTTTATGTAATTTTGAAAACACAATTAATTATTTACTTACTACTTTTCAAAACAATAGCAACATGTTTAAGATAAACACTTATATCGATATATATCATATTTTATTTTCTGATTGTTTTTGAAAAAATTAAATATTATTAATCACTAGTAAGGATTGCATATACTTACGATGTCATGTTGTTTAAGATTGCAGGCTTCCATTCGACTTCCGTTTTCGTTAATAATTTCTTCAATCAATACGTCAGGCTTTTTTGGTTCACCATAGCGGTAGACCAGGTTTCTCGGGCAAGCGCGATAACCAAACCTCCAGTTATAAACTTCCTCGTCTATCCAAAGAAGACGTGATCGGGCCTCAACACACGTACAGAGTTAATGATGGGCACAAGAAACTGTTAAACAAAACAAAATAAAATAAAATTATGCATAGGCATTATATAAAACTAGGATTGAACTTTTAAAATAAACATATAGAGTATATTGAACAAGAAGTTTTGAGCTTCTTTTCTTTTGTAATTTATTTGGAGCCACATGAATGTTATTCAAGAGTGATATAGATAAGGTTTGAGAGGTTAGAAAAAGAAGAGAGATATAAATGAGGTTTGAGATATTAGAAAAAGAAGAGGGGTCTAGATATGTTTTAGAGGTTAGAAATAGTTGAAGAAACCAAATAAATTGCTCTCTCTCTCTCTACCAACGTTGTATTGGTCTAGTAGTGTCAGGGGCTAGACTTGGTAGGGAGAACCACGGTTCGATCCCCTGCAAGCACGTTGGGAGGGTTTAAAACCTTAACTCCGGGATGCGCTCCGAATCCGAATTAACCCAAAATGATAAATCTGGTGGGTATACCAAAAAAAATTATCTCCTTCTCTTTAGGGGGCCACGATATCTTTTACAAAATTGCAAATTACTTAATAGTTTTTCTCTCTTTTGCTTGTGAACCCTGATACTTTTCAATCAATTCAAGGTTTAAGGTATTTTTCTTCCATAGTTTTCTCTTATAAGATTATTTTTTGGAATTATGTTTGTTTTTCTCTTCTAATTTAGTTTATTATTGTTGTTATTAGTGATATTGCAATTGTTTTGTTAATTTTTTATCATGAATTCATTGTTGATTTTTAGTAGCGTTTTTGTTAATTCAATTATGATTAGTGAGTAGTTTTATTCTAGGGTTTGGTGAAACTATGCAAGGATCATGATTCATGATAGTTTTTAGGATTTAAATGTGGTTTGTTTTAGTGAATTCAATTGATATGTTATGATTGATTGAATTTTTGGCCAATTTGCAAGTATTATACATTCAATTTTAGATGTGAGAGCTGCGAGTTTGAGGGTAGGATTAATATCAATTGAGATTTTAAACCTTAGTTAGAAAATTTATCCCATTAATTGTTGCTTGATTTCATAATTGATGCATAGTGGATCCTGTCCACCCTAGATTTTATTTTTGTAGTCTCAATCGAATATTTCTGTTGTGCCTTTTCAATCTTGTTTTATTGATTTTAGTCAATTTGATATGATTTGAGTTACTTACTCATTTTCAAACAATTTTAATCTCGTTACTAATAGTGAGCTTGGTTTAGTCAGTAATTAAAATTCGTCTTTCCTTAGTGGTTCTGATATAGAACGGGATGGTCAAACAAGCGTTTTCAATGGTTAACGATGACTTTTTCCACATCTAATTAACTTGGCTAGTTTTAGCTTTACTTTTATGCTTTTCGGGTTGTATTAAGTAGCTTAAAATTTTGTTTTAATGCTTTAGTAGTTAACTAGGATTGTAATAGCATGAGAGTAAAGGATTTGAATGGCTTAGAGGGGCTAAAGGGGCCTACACAGCCATGCAAGAGCAATGCACAACAGCGCAAGCAAAGTCGTGCACAAAAAAGATGAAATTTTAAGTGCAAGATTGTGTAAGCTAGGTTGCACGACCGTGCACAAGTCAGTAGTATCTTTGGGGAGTGCACGACCGTGCACGATTACACTGCACAATCGTGCACGGGTCTGTACGCGATTTGCAGTTTTGCCTTTTTCTCTCTTATTTTGTTTAGTGTTTTTCTAATCTTGGCCTTTGATTATTATGAGATTAATGGCCTAGATTAATAGTCTTATTAGGGTGTGTTCAGTCTATAAATAGCCTTCTTGCTTCATGTAAAATCATATTTTGTTGAAATGAAAATTTAGAGTTTTCTCTTGGTAGAGTGCTTAGTGAACTCACCCTTCCTTGGTGGTTGGCAAATCTTGCAAACTTTGTGATTGTAAGTCATTCTCTATTCTTTAACTTTGTGATTTAGATTAGATTATGCATGTTTAGTTCATGATTATAAGTCCTTAGTGAGCTTATTTCCATGTCCATATCCATGTGTTTATGAGTTTTTCATGTTCATATTTGGGGCTTGAGTTAGACCTACGAATTTCTTGTTCTCTTGGTAAATTTTAGTAGTTTTTTTCTTGTCTTTGAGACTCCATCCTACATCAGTTCGACCCTATTTATCCAACTATACTAGTTAGGTTATTAGGTATTATTTTTTATAGTGAAACGACCTATCAGCAACCGCCTACGCCCATTTTAGAAAAGCCCAAAATGTACTAAAATTACTTTATATAATGGTGATATTTAAAGCTAGTTGGTAGAAATTTTAAAGAAAGCTCTATGATTCAGTGTATTACCCCAAAATTTTGGGCTATTGTAAATTTTATTTATTTAATTAATTATTTAGTTAATTAGTATTTGATTAATTACTATTCTAGTTCTATAATAAGGTTGCTTATCAATCTGGACACAATCCAATTGCATTACCTAGCTAAAACCAAAGCCCATTCCTACCCATATGCACGCCCAACCACGGCCCCATAATGATGTTTAGATCTAATCATTCTATTTTATTTACCACCAAAAAATAAATCTATATCTATCTTTAACCCTTACTTAAAAATTTAACTTTTATCCTATTCTCACCTTACTAGATTTTAGGAAGCCCACAACCCTCCTAAAGACCTTATTATACACGGCCCCCCTAATAACCAAAAAGAGGAATCACTTTTCTAATACACTTTTTTAATTTAATAATTATTGATTTATGTTGTTGTTGTTGTTATTATTTTTATTATATCGTATTATATTGTACTATATTACGAATAAGTATTTAATACAGTACGATATAATACACTAATAAATCATATATCATATAAAAAGAATAATAATAAAAATAATGATAAATCATATATATAAAAAAAAGAAAAAAGAAAATAGAACAAAAACACACCCTCACTCCATCACAACCATCATCACCCACCCCACACCCCAAGCCACCAATCCCACACACCATCACCATTCACCAGATGCCCTACAGCACCACCACACAATATTTTTTTAAAAAAAAAAGAAAAGAAAAAGAAGAGAGACAAAGTGGCAACAATAGTGAGGAGGAACTGCACCACCACAACTAGGTCAAAACTCGGTCAAAGCTCGACTCGATATGGCTCGTGCTCGCTCGAATTAGCTCGAAACTCGATAATTTTACAGGTTAATCAATAATTTTCTATGTAAAATCATTGAAAATAATTTAATATAATAAAGAAAGAAAATTTTGTTTGACACTTAATATAATAAATTAATATACTTTAAAAATAAATAATTTATCTAAAGAAAAAAGAATATAATCATTAATTTTCTTTAAAAAAATTGAAATTCAATAGCGCCAAAAATTAAACGAACAACTCGTTATCGACTCGAGCTCGACTCGAAACTTAACGAGCACGAATCGAGCAACCCCCAGCTCGAGATCGACTCGCTCGATAAGCACCCCTAACCACAACCCACCTTTAATCCACCACTCTAAACCCATCACCATCAACCAAATTTATAATTTGCAACCACCAAAACTACTTAACATAACTACCTAACAAAAAATTAAAATATAAATCTATTAAAGGAACAAACTATTTAATAACCTAAGCATTCAATATCATTAATTAAATCTTTGGAGCCAACATAACGTAATGATCCTTCCTTAGTTCCTTACACCCTTCAACTAAAAAAATTGAATAAATGCCTACTATTTTGGCTCTGTTTACTAGAGCGTAAAATGTTTTCCTTGAAAATGATTTTCCCATTTTACATCGTTTACTTGGGTGAAAAAAATAAAATGTAAAATTTGGAGTGAAAATCATTTTACACCATAGTTGTGACGACCCGACTCGCTTAAATCGGTGCGGAAGAAACCGACGAGTCGAATAGTCATAACTACAACTCAAAATACTTAAGAATTAAAACTAATACCTCAAAATATTATTATTGAACTTCAAAAGTACAAATACCCACAAGTTTGTACATAACTAAACCAAAATGTTATTATTAATACTACTAACAATATGAACTCCAAACACGGTCAGAGTTAGAAATTTCAAACTATAAACAAAGTCCAAAACTATAAACGAAATAAAACTAAACAAATTAAAAGAACATCGGCACTCGCCCAACCCCAAGCTAAGCAACACCGACATCATCAGAATTACCTGAAAAGTAAACAACAGTCCACCGTCAGTGGCGAGTAACATAACTGTCCCACCCTAACGGGGATACACAAGATCATAGAATAAACCAAATAAAACAATAGTTAATCAAACATGCCAACGTACACCAAACATACGAACCATCATAGCAAGCTACCGACAATAACTCAATCACTTAATCATGCTTACACGACTAACTTGACCATTAATCATCTTCCTTATCTTTGGTGCAATCATTCGCATATTAGACCGGACTACGCTCGTACGAACGCATCTTACGCGATCAAACTTTCTACTATGCTATGATTGAGAATCTTACTCCCAACCCCATGAAACCAATCTTACTGGAAATCCATGTCCCGTGAAACCAATCTTACTGGAAATTCAAAGGATAACATAGTAAGACTCCAACTATCCCAATACCGCGGATAGAATAGGGGCAACGTCTTAACCCAAAACATAGAATCTTACTCTATGAAATAGGCGTCTAATAGTGAAATCAAGCTAATCTTTAATCTTTAAATCTTAATCAATTTAATCAACTCAATCATAACATAATTAAATTCAAGAATTGCCTTTGCGCCTTAATTCTCGAAAATAATCAGTTAAACACGAAGTTATTCTCAAGATTGCCTTTGCGCCTTGATCTTGAGTCTAACCAACATTAATCCATTACTTTAAAATCCATTCTTTAACCAATCTTTAACTTTCTTTAATTATTAACCCACTTTCTTTAACCATCAAGACTCAACCAAGAACTAATCAAAACTTAACAAGAACTTAAATAACTCATCAAGAACTCATAAAGAACTCATTCAAGATTCAAGATCTTCAATCAAGAACTCAATCAAGATTCAAGAACTTCAATCAAGAACTCATCCAACTTCAACAATACACGCATAACATCAAGACATCCATTCGAAAATTACCACTTAAACTTATCCAAAATTCATCAAACTTTAACACATTTATCATGAACATAAAACAACATATATTCAATCATAAAATCATCAAACCATCATCAAAATACCATGAAAACCACATAAAAATCAGATTAGAAACTATACACAAAATCATGATTAAACTTCACCAAATAACCCATACATGCATTTAATCTATACTATATTCATAGTATGCCAACAAGGTTGAGAAAGTATGTTACCTTGATCACGATTAACCCCAAAACGTACCAAGAACTTGCTGCCCGGAACGAGTCTTACACGGCCACACAACACACACGGCTTCAACACGGTAGCACCACGGTTGCACCACCATGTGAGACACCACGAACACAACCACCACCGCTGCCCACTGCCTGCTGCCCTGCACGGCTGCTTGCACCACTGCACACGGTGCACAGCTGCTCACACACGGCCTGCTGCTGCCCACTGCACACACGTCCCTCTTTTGGACCACGTACCAAACCCCAACCAAACCTGAACACCCAATCTTTGATCAATGGCAATGAAGGATAACTTGTGTTTGGATACTCAAAGATCAAAAGATGATGAATCTTTGAGTTTGGGTTTAGAAAAGATGATGAAAAATTTTGGTGTTCATCAAGCCAAAATGGCGTGAGGTTTGTTGGAGCAAAAGGAGAGAATTGTGTTTGAACTTTGATGGCAAAGGTGATTAAATGAGCAAATGAACCAAAAGATCCTAAGGCCTTACTAACTCCTCTATTTATAGAGGCTAGTCAAGGTGTGAACATGAAGCAAGTGGCAAAACTTGCCATCAACACAAGGAGGGCCGGTTATGGGCTTAAACAAGGGCCAAAATGATCACTTGGGCCATTTGCAATAATTTATGACTAATCATGATTAATTTTGCACTTGGCCCAAAACTAATTAATTAATTAGAAAATTAAATAATAAAATTCTAATTAATTAAAATAAAATAAAATTAAGAAATATTAAACCATTAAATAAAATGGTTACACCCAAGCATTAAAAATAGTCTAAAATAAATTTTAGACCATGCACCGCAACAACCATAATTACCAACTAACAACACAGAAATAGCCCAAAATCTGGGGCGTTACAATAGTGGAAACATTTTCCCCCAAATTTGGGTGTAAAACGTATTTTCCGTGCAAGTAAACATTGGAAAATTTCTATGAAAATGAGTTTTTCAACGTAAAATGTTTTTCATGGAAAATCATTTTACATTGAAAATGTTTTACACCCAAATAAACGGACCCTTACGTAAATATCTTACTTTATGATATAAAATATCAAAGCAAAATAAAATAAAATCACCAACAAAGAAAGAAACAACTTTTGTAAAGACAAATTGTACGTAAAAATGACATTTTATACTCCAATTACTAATCGACATAAAAACTAATACATAACAGCATTTAAAATATGACAATAAAACATTCTACCATCTTATATAAATATCTTACTTTATCTTATATCAATATCTTACTTTCTGATATAAAATATCAAATCAAAATAAAATAAAATCACAAACAAATTAAAGAAGGAAATAGCTTTTGTAAAGACAAATTGTACAAATGATATTTTATTCCATTTACTAATCGATATAAAACTAATACATAACATCATTTAAAATATGACAATAAAACAGTCTACCATCTCATATAAATATCTTACTTTCTTGTAGTATATCCAATTAAAATAAAATAAAATCACCAACAAATTTTATAAAGAAAGAACTTTTTAATTAAAAGACAAATTTTACAAATGACAATTCATATTTACTAAGCGATATAAAACTAATAGACAACATCATTTAAAATATGATAATAAAACACCAAATAAATTAGCATTTCATATTTACGGATCGATATAAAACTAAATAATTTTTATATTTTCAAAAATATATTGTATATCTATTCTTATCATAAAATAATAAAATATACACCCGGCCGGTGCATTAGCACCAGTTCACTCTAATATTAATTAATGAAGAATAGATTATGAAAAATACAATCTTTTAATAAAGACATATGACAAATTAAAATTAAGGACAATAATCCAACAGTTCTTACTCAACGAATCGTTGTGCTTAGCTTTAGGTTTATTTTATTAAATCATCGTGGTTTTAGTATGAATCAGTGGGTTCAATCGATTCATAGGGTCTTAAGAAGATAAATTCTTATCAATGATAAAAAAAGCCACATTATAAAAAAAAAAAAAAATAGAAAATCAAAGAAAAAACAAAAAGAGAATATTCAAGAGGCCTGTAGTTACTACATAAAAACTCACACAACAAGGACAACTTATCATAATCAAAGAGGGCAATATGAGTATTGTGTTACTTAATGATGCCTACTAGGACAATTATTTTTGCACTCATTAATATTAACAATGAAGACAATATGATTATTTTGCCCCCTTAGACTTTTGAAACTTTGCCCTATTTGACAATAAATAAAGTGTTTAAATCAAGGAAAACAAAATGTATTGTCTTTGTTGATGATCAATGAAAGCAATTTTGTTTCCTCTTTTTGAATTGAATCAAAGATGGCAAAACATTTAAAATTGGCTTTAAAACCTAATACAACGGGGTTACAAGGGCAACATAAAGGCAATACTAAAATTGTCATTATATCCCAAGAAAACAAATTTTGTATCAAATAAGGCAATTTTTATATCCTTCTTGAACACATTTTTTGTAGTGAGTAACAATCAAGAAAAAGACAAATGAGCCGACTTGATATTTTGGCATTGTCACTACAAATTAAAGAAAAACCTTTCTATTTATATTCCTATTCCTATCTTCTTAAAAAAGAAAATAGGAGATTAAAAAGTTTTAAACTTTCTATTATATATACTTGTTCCGGGCCCACCCCGGCGGTCAACACGGCATGGATGGACCCAAACCCGAGGCCCAATTCTGCTAAGGCTATGGATACGTCAGATATTCTACGACGAATAAACGCCACGTGTCATTTATACGTCAACACAGTTGACTCAGCCAAACCTTAATCGGATAGTCTACGCCTATATAAGGATCAGTCCTATCACTTTTTCAGGTACGCAATCACAAATACCCAACTCATAATTCACAAAAATACACCGACTCCTTACTCCCGATATCTGACTTAAGCATCGGAGGGGCGTTCCCGAGTTCCACCCCCCGGGTTAGCAACCTTTGTCTGTTTTGCAAGTCAAGGCCCTAGCGAGGAACATTCAGAGTCCACATCAGCATACCAAAGAGCATTGACTATTCAGAAGAAGTTCCAGAACAAAAACAATACTTTTTAATTTTAATCAGTATTAATCATTATTTGGTTGTGTCTGCTTGAGCTGTATGAGATGAAAGTCTCACGTACATTTCTTAGGGGGGTTTATAATTTATCTATCTCAATAAAGTCTATGATCGGTTTGAAGAACGTCTCGAGATGCAGGTGATTGCGGATTACACATTAATTTAACCATAATATATTAATATTTCCCAATAATATTATAAAACATAGTTTTACATTTTCTTCGAAACTAATGCTTACAATATCGAATATGTATGCTTCAATTTGAAAATATAGTTTTTTTTTTTATATGTTAACGAGCAAAAAAAAAAAAAAAGAAAAAGGAGAGAATCATCAAGGATAGTTGGGTTAATAAATGTATAAACCATGGAATGAATCGAAAATTAGCAAAAACAAAAAAAAAATAATAATTATTATTATTATAAACAAGAAAATATAAGTTCATATTATTTTATCACCTTAATAATAATAATAATAATAATAATAATAATAATAATAATAATAATAATAATATACGATTCAAGCATAGATTAAATCGAAAGTAAAATTTTGGCCACAATATCACCGAAGTTTTTTTTTTTTTTTTTGTTATTTACTAATCTGTCATTTAATGTGTCAAATTTTAAACCAATTTGTCATTCTGAGTTAATTTTTTTTTTTTTTTATCAAATTGTGATTTGAAGCTAACTATTTTTACCAAGTTTTTGTCCGAAGCTAGTATCTTTTACCAACTTGTCACCAAACCTAGCTTTTTTTACCAATATTTAGAGATAGGTTTTTTTTTTTTTTTTTTTTTTTTTTACTACTTTACTCAATTGACCAATGTATAGTATATGTACAATTTAAGATCAGTAGTTTAAATTAAAGGTGTAAATGGGTCGATCTGGGTTGGGTTCAGGTTGACCCATTAATATAAACGGGTTGAAATTCCCAACCCAAACCCAACCTATTTAATTAAATGGGTTGAGATTCTCAACCCAACCCAACCTTATAAATAAATGGGTTGACCCAATAACCCGTTTAATAATATTTTCATTTTTTAATTAGAATCAAATAAAGTTATACCTACTAGTACTATACTATTATATGGACCATAACAACAACTCAAGATAGTCATATATATTTTAAGGCATATTGCTAATAATTTACACATAATAAAGCGGTAGTAATTAATAAGTAATAAGCTTTTGAGTTCTAATGTTCAAGATTACATTAGATTTGAAGACAATACAACCACCTATATTACGCGTGAAGAATCTATAACATTCTATAACATAATAATAATAATAATAATAATAATAATAATAATAATAATAATAATAATAATAAAAAGTATGAAAGTGATATATTAGATTAGTACGTCAATTCAACTTGAAACAAATTTTATTACAACGTATATTCTTAATGGGTTAAGCGGGTTGAGATCGGGTTGAGAATTTTAACCCAACCCAACCCATTAAACTAAACGGGCTGGGTTAGGTCAACCCATTTAGCTAAACAGGTTGAAAAACTCAACCCAACCCGCTATTATTGGGTTGGGTTAGATTTTTTTTTTTTTTTGAGAGAAAAAAAAGAGGTTTATTGATTATTTAAAAAGTTATACATATCCATAGCAGCAAGATCATTCACCTCTTCCGGTCAATCTTCTAACCAAATTCTTTCCTCCTCACAGAAAGGATTCAAATTTACTAGAAAATGGGCCACCTTATTACCACTTCTAGGAAGATAAGACTAACTACAATGATTAAAATACAAAGCAAGATTAAGGATATCAGCTACAATCATTCCAACACTAGAATTATTCACACGTTGATCCTTTAACTGTTGGATGAGATTCAAACAATCGGACTCAACTTGAATACTTCAATATCCCGCATCCCATGCTGACTGCAACCCAAAAAGAACCCCTTCAGCCTCATGAAGCTCTACAGAAATAGGCCCTCTACGTTGTCGAGCTCCAGCTGCCACCACATCCCCTTCACTATCCCGAATCACGAACCCACAACCCACCCCCTGCCCCTGCACCGAACCTGCATCCGTATTCAGTTTCCACAATCCCGTTGTAGGCGGACACCAGCCCGTATTCGTCATCCTCGAGCCATCTGACACCGTCACCGACTGCTCCTTGAAGCTATTACAAAAGCTCCGAGCGTTCTCCACTATCATACTCGGACTTTGGAACCCCTTATCAAAAAAAATTTTATTACGAGAACCCCAAATAGCCCAACTAATCGTAAGTACCAAATCAAAACAAACCCCACCATGCTCCGCCCAAACCCGCTCCAGCCATGACCGAATATCCGGAACCCTCATCCGCCAAATACATTCCTTTATACCACTAGCCTTCCAAATAGCCCCAGCCATTGGGTACCTAAGTAAGGCATGCAAACCTGAATCTTCAACCGCTCCACACAACGAGCACGAGATCGGCCATCCCCCGATTCGTTTCGCAACATTATCCCTAGTCGCTAAGGAACCCGTCACAGCTCTCCACCCAAACATTCTGAACCTCGGTGGGACATTTGCTGTCCAAATATGCTTCCATATGTTGTTGTCCCTTCCCTGACTCACACCACTCGAACTTGGAGACGCCATAGTACTTAAAATGTGGTAACCCGATTTAACTGAATATTCTCCATTAGCATTAAAATGCCAACTGAATTTATCATTAGGCCAATTCACACATAACGACAGTTTCAAAATTTCCTCAACATCCATAGGGAGAAACCATTGTCTAATAATCTCCTCTTTCCAAATCCCTCTCTCTTTATCTATAAGACATTCCACAGTAATGTTCTCATCTCTAAAATTATCCTGTTTGACCGGCTTGAAAGACCATGGTCTAGATAACCAAGGATCCGAAATCATACAATATGGTCCGAAATCATACAATATGGTCCGAAATTATATGCAATATAATTCATGCTATTCCTTGAACTTTTCGCATGATACCATGTTCTAAATGATTTAAGTTTCGCGTAATATGATTAATTATTTACATATTTCATGTATTTTAATTAGAAACTAGTGTGTCAGGGTGTTGCCCCAGGTGTTATTTTTTAAATTGATATGTATGTATTTTTTACTTTTGTGAAAGAAAATCACTATATTTAATAATAAGAATGCATAAAAATATATCAGCAATTAGATTATTAATAAAAAGTTAGATGAGATGGTTTATATATAATCGTGATTTGTAAGAGGTTGTAAGTTCAAATCTAACTCTAAACATTTTTAAATAAAAAACAATGTAGCTAGCATGCTTATATGGTGCACATACATTAGAGAGTGCCACAAAAAAAATGTAGCATGCTTATGTGGCGCACATACATAGAGAGTGCCACATGTACAAAACTATGTGGCGCAATGTGGAGCGATTACGGGGCGCGATGACTGGACGTCTACGTGGCACACTATGGCGCGAGGAGCGCCTTTTAATAATATTTATAGATAGATTAGTATGAGCTAAAAGATGAACAAAATATTATTTTAGACTATCTGTGATGGGTAAAGGTGGGCACGGGCTGTGCCGAGATGGCCCACGTGCCAAGCATGCGTGCCTCATGCCACAATGTGTTGTGCCTATAACGAGCCAAAAAAACTTCGTGTCGTGTTGGGCTCGTGCAAAGTTATAAAAATATAAGGCCCATGCATTTCCCAGCCCATGTGCCATTTCGGGCCAACTCGTGCCATGCCATCATGTCTTATACTAATTTTTATATAGGAAAAATTAACAAGAATAATCCCAACTATTACATGTATTCTCATTTTAATCCCAACTATACTTTAACTGAAAATAATCCCAACTTTTGTAGTGCTTTTCTCAAAATAATCTCCTCCACCTACAACCTGTAAAACCCGTAAATATCATAATACAAACCCCCAATACCAGTCTACCACCACCACCACCACAAAACAACTTAGACCCACCGTACCTTACCACTATTATCAAACCAACGCACCACCACCAGACCCACTACACCACTACCATATGAAATCCAAAAAGAGACATTGAAGAGATAGAAAATACATATCACCCCCACCACAACCACCCCAAACAACACCCCAAAACAACCACCCCACCACTACCACGTAGTTTTTTTTATATATAAAAAAAAAAGAAAAAAGAAAATAGAACAAAAACACCCTCACTCCATCACAACCATCACCACCCACCACCCACCCCACACCCCAAGCCACCAACCCCACACACCATCACCATTCACCAGATGCTAGGGGTGTTCATAACCGGGTACCCGGGTTTTCGGGTACCCGAAATAGCGGGTACCCAAAGTTTCGGGTAGTGAACCAATCGGCCCATGACCCGACCCGGTAAAACCGGGTACCCGACTTCGGGTATCCGATTTTATCGGGTCGGGTCTCGGGTACCCGGATTTTCAAAGTTTTTTAAAAAAAACACAAGATTTTACCGGGTCGGGTCCCGGGTACCCGACTACCTAATTAAAGAAATGTACTTTAAAATGTATTATCATGCAATAATTTTTTATTTTAAAAAATATTTTTACTTGATTTTTTTTTTTTTTTAAAATTACAGGTCAACCGGGTACCCGACTAGCGCATTGCTCGCCCCATTACCCGGCCCGACATTTTTGATTTTTAGCGGGCCGGGTACCCGGCCCGAAAAATTTAAACATCCTTTAAAAAATACCCGAAAATAATTAGCAGGTCGGCTGGTCATCGGGTCGGGACAAGCGGGTCGGGTTTTTTTGAACACCCCTACCAGATGCCCTACAGCACCACCACACAATTTTTTTTTTTAAAAAAAAAGAAAAGAAAAGAAAAGAAAAAGAAGAGACACAAAGTGGCAACAACAGCGAGGCGGAACCGCACCACCACAACCCACCTTTAATCCACCACCCTAAACCCATCACCATCAACCAAATTTATAATTTGCAACCACCAAAACCCAGGTCAATTCTTTTTTAAACCCACCACCATCACCTTTTTTTAACACATATTATTAGTGTTAACGATAATTAGATTATTAAAGTTAATTAGTGTTAATGATAGTTAGGATAATTGATCAGGGCCTTACAACTTTTTTTTACTAGTTCAGCCGGTAGCAGGTGGAATGGAAACATTGGTGGAAGATAAAGGGAAAACTTCAAAATATTCGTGGATTATTCAAAGTTTGGAATAATTACAGAAGATGACCGAAACTTCGGAATATTATTTGTATTTTTTTTCTTAATTTTTTGAGTAAATAACCTTTATTTATTTTTGTTTGTTTAGACAGACTAATAGATATATTTAAAATATAATCGCACGCAAAAATGTGTATAGAAAGCTTGTATACACATGTCTAAAAGGGTACAATAATTTCAAATGATTCAGGGTTTCATGGACCTTCATAATTAATTGATGGAGATAATAAAGTAGAGTTGATCAAAAGTGGCCTGACTCACTTTTTTGCGGGCTTTGGACATGATAATTAGGCCCGAATTTGGGCCCGACCCGATTTTTTTAAATTTTTTCGTTCGGGCTTTGGACATTTAAAATTAGACTTTTTAGTTAATTTTTTAGGCCCAGCCCAAAAAAGCCTGAAAAGCCCGCCAAGTCCGCACTAAATTTTCGGGTTTTAGCTAACAAATTTGGGCCCGAACTAAGCCCGACCTGAACCCGGCCCACTTTATGGGCTTGATTTTTATGCATCGATCCGGCCCTTACCCGGCCCACGATCACCTCTATAATAAAGTAGCCGCTTCGGTTAACGGACTAAAAAGCTAGTTTTTTTTTAAATAATAAAAAAAAAAATACGTAGTATTAAAAAATGAAGACCGCCTTACCAATTCTTCACAATTCACAAATACAGAGTACTAGGATACACCTTTCCAGTTTCCAGTTTCCACAGGCACGGAGGGCGGAGGCACCCCTTTTCCAGTTTCCACCGATTCAACCCCAACACACATTGACACACATAAACCCTTAAACGCAAGCGTCTTTTTCGAAACCTCAAGATGAAGGATACACAAATTCCTGCTGCAATTGACGATGACGAGATGTACATATCTACCTCTTTTTCTTTTAATTTCCAGTTTGTACTGTGAATTTATTTATTTATTTATTTATTTTTTACCTATACTAGATATGTTTAGGATTACAATTTTTAATTTGGTTGTTACTTGTTTTTTCATTGGTTTTAAATTTTCAACATTTATCAATTAATTTATTTTTTTCAAAGATGTTTTTTGCGAAAATTCTCAAAATTTGATTCCAGAAAACTCTCTCTACTCATCAATTTAATATTTTTCCACAGAAACGTCGTCAAATTATGAAATTCCATAGATGTTTCGGCCTCTGAAATTTGGTTCCTGAAATTATCATCTCTAACTTTTGTCAATTTCATTAATTTTTTTTTTCCAGAGATGCTTTCTTCAATGCATGTGCTTCTCTTGAAGATAGTGTCGTAGCATCTGCACCGTAAGCTCTGAACCTTCTTGTGAATCCTATCAATTAATTTGCCATATATTGTTGAGTTCGTTTGGTTGGATAATTATGAAGTGTAGGAAATTAATCTCCTACCTTCTCACTTTGAATGCAAATTACAATTTTCTAGGAATTTGATAAGGAATTTATTTCCCATGAAATGAGACTTTCTATGAGAATTGATTTCAAGTGTTCAACCAAACGAGCTATTAGTGGAAAGTTGAAATTTAGTTGATTGAGAATTTATTCCCATGTTTGGTTTTGTTTTTTCAGTGACAAATCTTATGAATCTCCTCCAAAAAAGCGTCTCCGTTATGACTCATCCTATTCTGGTTCGTCTGATGATGAAGGGTGCGTTTTTTGTTATAATGAGATTTCTGTTATATTAAATTAATAATTGAACTTAATGTATATTTACTTTGTTTGTGGTTGTTTTTGAAATGTATTGATATGAAAGAACTGCTGTTATATTGAAGGCTTGATTTTTTTGTTAATAAAGTTTAGTGTTGCTTTATATGATTGAATCTGTAGTATAGTTGTGATTTTCTGGTTTTCTGCTGTTATTGAATGAAGTTGTATTTTAAGAAAAGAATCATCCGTAGTTTATATCATTACACATATACTCGTATATTTTAGTCTGTAGAATTTAGCCATATGTACTTGCTTCTAATGAATTTAGAGGTTGTTTGGTTGGAAATACAAATTCCTATGAATTAACTAAGTGCCTTTGTGTTTGGTTAGTATGAAATAACGCAAGCGTAAGAAATATAATTTTCAAGAGAAATAAAATTTCCTATGCAATATAGGAAATTAATCATCTACCTCTCCTTGGTGAATGCAAATTACTTTGTCAATTACAAATTCCTAAGCTCAATCATACACATATACTCATTTCCTTGGAAATTGATAAGGGAATCTATTTCTATTCCCATGAAATGAGAGTTCCTATAGGAATTAAGTTCCGTGTTCAACCAAACAACCTCTTAATTGGTTATATCTTTTACTTGATGGCTGATGCTATGATCATAATCTGATGATACTTGATGGCTGCAGGTCTGTAAGAGACCAGCATGATTATGATGCTTTTCTTCGTAAACAGGTTAAAGAGGTGCTGAACTATTACAATTCAAATCACAAGGTTTGCTTCATTGTCTCTCTGTTTTTTTGCATATTTGTGTTTCCCTAGTTTCTATTGTGGTGATTTTTTTTTTTTTTTGTTGCCTATGTATTTAGGATGCTGATTATGAATGTGTGACGATTGTGCACAATGTCCGTATAAGGGCAAAGGACGCTGGGCTGTGGGCACTCATATGAACTTCTTTGCTCGTCAGAAAGGCAGTGATTCTTCTCCAGAGCTGTTTTATGCTGATCATATTGTTTGTGACTCGCAGAAAGAGATTGAGTGTTGTATTCTGAATCCCAGTCCCATTTCTTTTGGTAAGTTTCTAATGGAATCTTATATCAATCAATCAATTAAAGCCTTATTCCCATAAGTGGAATCTTAACTTGATAAATCTGAACAAAACAAAGAGAAGAAAGAGGACAATTAGAGCATCCTTATTGTTGTGGCATGGACCGGTAAAAAAAGAATCCTCATTAGAGGATAGGAGAGGATTTCCTTTCCATCCTCTAATGAGGATCCTCTTCTCTAGGATTGGGATGGAGATCCCATTGCACATGCTTTAACTGTCATCTATTCTTTGTTTTCAATTTGTAGCTTGTTTAAGGCAGTAAAATAATGGCTTTCTTGTGCATCTTTTTTTCAGATGAATTTGTCCCCGAAGGAGGTCCTAGTATATCAGTTTATCATCGTCCAAATGTAAAATGTGTGGATTGCGAGACTGTGGCTAAGGCGATGGCTATGCAGGAATTAGAAGGAGATGATGATAATGATGATGGTGATTATAGTTGTATGTATATTTTGTAATCAAGGAGTGAGTATTATTTACATCCTCTTATGTGAGACTGTTGTATTTAGAGTACTTGTTTGTCATTTTCAAATATCTCTCACCTGTGAGATGCCTCAAAAACTTTTGTTTCTACCAATGCAAAGACTGACTAACTGCTTTGTTTTTTTTTTTTTTTTTTTTTTTGATTAGGAAAGAAAAAACCGATCAGCCTCTGTTAGAAGGCTAACCACAGGCGTCCTTTCAGACAATAAGGGAAAGATTATGATCATAAGGAGAAAACCAGAGAGTCATAGTACGGAAATTATGACCTAGATTTGCTAAATAGTCTGCAGCATAATTGGCTTCTCTATAAATGTGACTAATGGAATAATGGTTCAAATTGTTGAGATCTAGTAGAGTGTCTTGAATTAAAAGATTGATTTCCCAAGGAATTTGCCAAATGCGTCTAATAGCATTGATAACTGCGAGGTTATCGCCTTCAATTTGTAGGTTTCTAATTCCCAAGGAGATGACATTTTTCACACCTTCTCGAAGAGCCAAAGCCTCTGCAAATAGGATTAAATGAGTGCTATGAATTTGTTTAGCTCCTGAGGTGAGAATTTGGCCTTTATGGTTACGAATTATGAAACCTATCGCAGTACTAGAGTTAGTATACTTAGAACCATCAAAATTTAATTTATACCAATTATCATAAAGGGGGGACCAGTTAACAAGTTGGGTAGAGTTTTTGATGGAGGAATGTATACTAGTATGGGAAGGGATTCTATCGTCTATATATTTAACTGCTTTGTTAAATATATAGCAACTAATGGCACCTGAAAATTTATTTATGATAAACCAATTATTATTATTATTATTACAAGATGGGCACCATTCTGGTTCCACCATTTATATTTGCAAGCATGAAGAATGATCTGAATCAAACGAATACAATTGAGAAAGGTCCTACAACTATTATTGCCTCTGATAAGTAATGTAAAAGAATGGTATATTGATAGATAAGCTTACAGATAGATATATAGATATATGTTTAGCTGACATTTATCCAGTTAGATATATATATATGTATGTATGGACAAAGCCTTTTTTTTTCTTTAAAAAAAAAAGCTACTTACTGGTACAATTACCACCGGTTATTGCAAGTTATTATCAATAGTGGTTCATTAAGGAAAAAAAAATGGTACAAAGCCAAGTAGCCAACAAAGGTTGTATTATATATAAATTATTGAAAGATAATCATAAAAAAGGTTATATTACTAGAAACAAATTTTGTAAGAGCAAGTTTAGCCTTGACTTTTAAGACTGAAAGTTACATTATTTTTTGGTGGGCATCGCTAAAAAGTAAAAGTGTTGTGATTCTAATTTGACTAAGACCCTATTTTTTAAGACTTTTACCCAGTTTAAATTTTCTAAATTCAGTTCATATTATTATTAATGATAATGAAGATGATGGAATCGGTTAACCTATACCTAGAACTCTGGAAGACATGTTAGAAGACTTGAAGGAGGAAAACTAAGGGGCCGTTTACATTAGCTGAATAGGGATGAACTGAACTGAATTTAATCTGAAGTAAACAAGCCCTAAAGGTTAATATTACAAGGTTGACTTGGAGAACAACTAATATTGACCTGTAAATCTATAATACAAAAATGTACACATAAAAGTATGGAACACAAGTTATAAGACCTGAAACACAAGTAACAACAACCGAAAGAAAAAAAATCCTAACGAACCTTTATATATTTCTATCATATAAGAGAGGGGGGAAGCCGAAGTGAATTACACTTTTACCCCATCCCTTAACTAAATAACAAAAAAAACATTATACTTCCCCTGTCTTTCAAGTTTGTTACATTTACTATTTTATGCTTTTCAAAACATATCGTTACAAAACTGGGTAATAAACCAAAATCAGTATACACAAAACATTTGACTAAAATAAACATTCAATCAATACAAAATAAGTCAACAACAATCATTGTTTTACGAATCTATATATAATAATCTACCTATCTGTATTGCATTACCAACACGCATAAAAAAGTTTCACTTTAAAGAGTTCAAACCATAAATTTCAGTTTAAACCATAAAATTTCAGTTTAGAACAGATTCAATCACTAAAAGAATATTATATCTATCGACAAATTTTACAACAATAATACAAAATTTTCAAAATTAACGCGCGAATCGTGTGCAAAAAAAGTTAGTTAGGCCCTGTTCTTTAGAACTGATCTGATTTGAATCATTTAAAATAATGATAATATTAATAATAACTATTAATTTTATTATTATAATTGTAATTATTTTCATTATTATAATTATAATAATTTTTTTTATGAGAAAGGTAATACATGATTATATTTACTAAAATAATAATAATAATTATTATTATATTATTATTATTATTATTATGATAATAATAATTTTTTTTGGGGTGAGATTGAGGGGAATGTAAAACGACATAGCAAGTAGTTTGGTTTGGGCTTTGTCTCATAAACCCAATTCAAAAAACTTTCTTCCTTTAATGATGAAGAAATTGAAGCCATGGATGAGGATTAGTAGCTAATCATAATTATAGGATGCTTATTGAAATAACTTTTTTCCTTTAAAACTCTTTTAATTCTAATTTGATCTTATAATTAGAATTTGTAATCTTTTAAGTGTTACATGTTTAGAATTTGTAATTTATTGGCAATTATATTGTTTTTATTGTTTTTTTTTTTATTTTCTTAAGTTGTATCTCCTAAAAAATACAAGCTAGAATCACAAATTAATTAAGGCGTATCCGATCTACTAATAATTAGTATATTGAAATTATTCTTACAACAAATAATAATAATAATAGTAGTAATAATAATAATAATAATAATAATAATAATAATAATGAGTAATAATGTCTTATATGATCTGATCTGATGTGAGTATTCTCCAGGGCTCAGGATATTGGGGCACGTGCTGCTACCCACATTTTCTTCAGGATAGGATTCGCTATAACTAGGGGAGTGGGGGCCCAGATTGTTTCTCGACTCCCTTATAACTTCTTGTAGTTCTTGGATATCGCAGTTTGTAATGTTTTTATAATAAATAAATAAATAAATAAATAAATAATAATGATATAATGTCTGATATGAACTGATCTGATTTGATTAAGTCTGATCTGATCTGATCTGATTACTATAGCTTTTAAGTCCTAAAGAATAGAGTCTTACACAGAAATCAAACCTAGCTAATCATCAATTCTATCATGACATTCACATGGTGTTTCATCCCTCTACGGAAGAAGGTAAACCGGAAACCAATTCAACATTTACAAATCACAATTTCACACAATCACTTGTCCTATACGATGAAAATACGTGTCAAATTTGTACAATACTCCATATTCCATAAAATCGAAAAATACCCCAAAAAAAACCCTAAAAGGGTGGGGTGTGAGTGGGGGCCATTATTTTAACGGTGCGATCAAAACGCAGCAACCCGATATTGCGGGAAAAATACGAAACACAAAAACATCCTCCCCGTTGATCGGAGATTGGACCCAAATACGCCACGTAAGCACACGAATATAATAAAAAAATCAAATCACCATACAAGATAATGTTTTAAATTCAGCGTACATTTAAAACGCTGCGTTTACGGTTTCTCTCCCTCTTCCCAGCTCTTCTACTATCAAAGAAGACGTAATAGCAAAAAAAAAAAAACCAAAAAAAGAGGCTAGTTTTGCTGTTGATTTGGATTTTGATTCAACAGTGTACGTTTTCTTAATCTGAATTTTTTGAAGTAGTTGTTGATTTGTTGTAATCTCTGGTTTTGTTGATTTTCGTAATTAGTGGTTATTGATGATTTGAAGTAGAATTTGACATGCATTGACTAGGATCACTTGATGTTTTATAATATGAGCTGATGATTGATTTGAGAGCTGATTGATGTTTTTATTGCGAGAATGTGCTACTAATTTGGCTGAACTTGTAGTCTGTTTTGGTTGTAGCTAGTTTGGTTTAGCGGCTAATATAATCATGATTGTATTGTCTGGATCAGCTGAGCTTATTTAATGTTTGTAAAAAGGTTGCTAATGAGCTTATTATGATTGTTTTGTTGTTGATTAAGTGAAATGGTTTAGTGTTGAGGTTTTGATTGAAAGGATTGAGTGAAAGGATTGTTGAAGAAATTAAGTGAAAGGGTTTTGTTTTTAGGTTTTGATTGAAGGTAGCATTTTTACCATTGGTAATTTTATATTTGCATCATAGTATCACATAATTGTTAATCATTTATAATATGGTTTCATCATCATTTGCTCTCGTTAATTGATGTTAATTTTGTATTGAATCTGTATCTAGGATTAGAAAGGATATTGGTGAACTAACATGTACTAGTAGTTTACAACTTTATATGCTGTTAAAGTAATGACATAGTATCTTTCCAATGGCAGGTCTTGTGGAGTTGTAACACTAGTGTTTTTCGTCTGACTTTCATTTTTCTCTATTATTAAACTTATTTGATCATCTGCTGAAGCTGGGAGCTGATCTCCAAGAGTTTTGATAGTATTTAACAAGTGGTGCCACTCGTAAGCTTTCTGAAAGAATGGTTGTTGCTTCTTCATTGCAATTTTCCTATGAATTCAGACCCTATAGCTCTCATGGAATACCTTTTCCGTCAAAGGTACAAACTTTTAATGGTGTGTCTAATAATATGAGTATATGACATTGTAGTTGTTATTCAGAAGTTTGTTTCTCCTTGTGGCCCGGTGTCTACTACTAAAAAACCTATCTGTTTCAGCCTGTAATGCAAAATGGTCAAATTCCTTTCTCCAGCTCAGTTATTACAGCAAATGTTGTGGTAAGCCTACCTATGGAAACAGCTTAGTTTTATATCAATTTATTTATTCAGATTTACGAATAGCAACTCTTGTGAACTTTATGCCAGAAGGTTTTTTTTTTTTTTTTTTTTTGGGGGGGGGGGGGGTGTCGGGGGTGGGGGGTCGGGGGTGGGGGTTGATTATATTATTTCTTGATGTTTGTAATTTCAATTCCATATTTCTTCCTTAAACCAATCTGCTATAGGCGTTTACTTGTGAGATTTAACCTTGTTTGATTGTATTGACAGGCAAAGGATGCTTGGAATTTTCATTTATTAAGCAGAGCAATCAATAAGAAAAGCCTTGTCTCCTCCAAACATAGAGTGTTCTTGTGCCGATCCCTTCTCTTACCAAGTGGAGGAAATTGTTCTCCACTAATTCAAAATACACCTGTTGTTTTAAAGAGGTACTCTTGCTGGTGTTGGGCTTCTTTTATTTATTTTTACCTTCCTTTTTATATCCATCTGTAGATGATATTATCTACCTTTAATGCTTTTAGTTAGTTACATTTTGAAAGAGTTACAGTAGATATGATATCATAATATTTCTGTAAATATATGTACTACTGTACTACCCTGTCTGATTTTATTTGCTCTCTGGAAACAGGGAGCTGCCATTCAAGGTCTAATTCTGTAGGATAAAGCTAATGCGACCTTTTGGTTCTATATGATAGCAAGTTGTATCAAAATTATAAGCCAACTGTTCTGTGACTTTCTTTGGCCCTTTTATATTCTTTAAGCCCACCTCATAATGGTAAATAAGAGAAATGTGGAATTGAGTCTTAGATTTTGCTATTTTATCATGGTTTAAACTTTAAGTGGTTGCATACAGCATGTAATTGTGTATAGCCTGTTGATACAATTTTGATTTAGAGGTTATTGTTCATGGATCTGTTACTAGATTTATCCTTTTGTATGCCTATACTTATTGCTATAAATGCGCATCAAGGTTTCCTTATGCTCTGCAGGCTGTGATACTGGACAACTAAATTGAGATCCAAAATAATGCAAAGCCTCATATGCACGTTTTATTTTTATTTTTTTCCGCGTCCTTTTCAATTTCTCAAATATTCATTGTAAATGATAAGTAATCAAATCTGGGTCATGCAGGTTGTGTGACAGTTTATCATCTAAATCGTGTGCATACCAATTGATTCCAGCAGTTGGTGTCATTGCTTTAGCATGGGGACTTTTGCCACTTTTGCGTCTTGGTTGGAGTGTTTTCATTCATGTAATTATCTAATCTTTTACTATCACCGGAATCCTTCTAAAGTTGGTGACTTATTTCATTTACTAAATCACCACTTATGATTTCTTTCTTCATTTTCCTTTTCTGTCCAGAAAAATGGCGGCAACTGGAAAAAGAGTAGCACTTATTTTTTTGCAACCTCATATGTTCGACCATTGCTACTATGGACAGGAGCTTTACTTATTTGCAGGTGCATGGAGTATTTTTTTTTAAAAAAGAACTCTTTATTTTCTTTCTTTTCACTTTTTTGAGATTATATATTCAATGGGAAATCAACTAGTAATAACAGTTGTTGGTTTTCCCCCTAGAGCTTTGGATCCTATAATTTTACCTTCAGAAGCAAGCCAGGCTGTTAAGCAGAGGCTTCTGCATTTTGTACGAGCATTTTCCACTGTGGTAGCCTTTGCCTATTGTCTGTCTTGGTGAGTTCTGGTTTTATCCTTTTTTGATGCATGCTAAAAGAAGTAGGTTGGCTTCGAAATTGTTTTGAAATAAATTCCCAGTGATGTGCGGCAAGTTTTACCTTATTTGAGCAACTTGCTCTCCTGATGATAATAGTTTTAAATTTTGTTGATCCAACAATGTTCTTATACTTTCCAAAAACAAAACAATGTTCTTATGTTAGGTTGGATCCTTGAACATCTGGACAAATATGGAATCATAAGGAGTAGTTTCTCTTTCTGCAAAAACTTAAAATATATGCCTGCAAAAACATCTGGACAAATATGGAATCATAATTGGTTGGTATCATTTCTGCTTTACCACACTGATTTAATTCTGACGGTGATCATGTGCCATGATTGTTTGGGCTTCTATGAATACAAGAGGGGGATAGCTGCATTGAACTTCATTTAAATTCCTTGCTTTTAATTCTGAGGATCCCATGTCATAGATCTGTCATATTGGCTTTGTCATGGTGTTTTTTTTTTTTTTTAATAATGTTACCCCCTTCTTTTCTTCCTTTTCTTGAGCAGCTTGGTTCAACAAATGCAAAAGTATCTTATGGAAGCTAGTAACTCTGATGACACAAGAAGTGTATGTTCTAGGTTCCCTTTTTCTTTTTATGCTGGTAACATGCATTTTCCTGAAATAGATTGTTATGCAAACAAAACGTGGTTTCTGTGTGTCATTTTTTTATAGTAAATGTGCAAGAAATTAGTATTAGTTTGCAGGCTTTCTGGATGTTTTCAATTCCATTTGAAGGGAAATCTTTGCCTCAAACAATATTTTTCTTATTTTGATTCTGAGCAGATGGGATTTGAATTTGCTGGGAAGTCGATCTATACAGCTGTATGGGTGGCGTCAGTTTCACTGTTCATGGAATTGTTGGGTTTCTCTACTCAGAGGTGGCTAACTGCTGGAGGTCTTGGAACAGTGTTGCTAACTCTTGCTGGGCGTGAGGTGCTGTGTTTTCTCTGCATGATTCAATGAATAACAATTCTATGCATGTTTTAACAGACCTTTCTGTCTTCATCATTCTAAATGATTGCTTCAGATTTTCACAAACTTCTTGTCTAGCGTCATAATCCATGCAACTCGTCCATTTGTTCTGAATGAATGGATTCAAACAAAGATTGAAGGCTATGAGGTGTCTGGCACAGTTGAGGTGAATTTTATATCTGATCATAAGTGTTTACTTAACACTTCTTGCTTAAGTTACCTTTTTAGTAATTTCAGAAATTGGAGCTGGCCACTGTTTTATCCCCATTGGAGATTTATAGTAAACAGGGAATTTACCTTTTATGATTTTGTTATTATCACAGCATGTAGGTTGGTGGTCACCAACAGTCATCAGAGGAGATGATCGTGAAGCAGTTTACATTCCAAACCACAAGTTCACTGTTAGTATTGTGAGAAATTTGACTCAAAAGAATCATTGGCGCATTAAGACCCATCTTGCTATTAGCCACCTGGATGTCAGCAAGATTAATGTAAGTTCGATCATACTCTACTTGGTACTCAAGTTAGTATTTGCTTTCAATTATTGCATTTGAAACAAAATATTTTTCTCTTGCAGAATATCGTAGCTGATATGCGCAAGGTTTTGGCCAAAAATCCCCAAGTAGAGCAGCAGAAGTTGCATAGAAGAGTGTTCTTGGATAACATCAATCATGAAAATCAGGCACTTCTGGTTAGTATAACACTTTAAATCGCCAAACTTGCTATAAAGCCTTTTTTATCATCAGAAGATCTTTCTTCTCCCTGTTTGGAAAAGTAGTTCTAGCATTAATGAAGTGAGCTTAAGCCTTTTTTACTTGCTCCATTGTCCAGAGTCAAATGAAGCTTCCTCCTTGGCATTTACAGAGACAGCATCCCTGTTAATATTAGTGGACTGTAGAAAATTAGAAATTGTATGTTTGGTCTCCCTTGGATTATGTTATCATTTTTGCATTAGTGAGTTATCCAACTATTTGAGAGCATATCTGGCTCAAACTGGTTAGCATAGAGTCCTACATGATTTCTTTGGCCTGAACTCTTCCAGCTCAGTAGGTAGTGTCAAGTGACTCTTGGAACCTGCTTATGCCCTACACCACACTGTCGAAAATTTAATCCTCAATTGTCGGTTAATGTGGATCCTGGACTAGATTCACTGACCACTTCAAGTTTCTTTATACCGAGTACTGACCATTTCAAGTTGCTTTATACTCCTTTAGCAGTAGCATGAGAAACAACTTACAGTTCTTTCAACTTGTTTTGCAGATTATGATATCTTGCTTTGTGAAGACTTCTCGCTTTGAAGAGTACCTCTGTGTTAAGGTATGATTTCATCATTGTTGATTTGTCAGATTAACTAGATCACCCTCTGCGTGTAATAATTTTATAATGTCACAAAATTGGTTCTGTTTTCTGAATTTTAATGATTCTTGATTGGAAATTAGGAACTTTTGATGTACATTTAAAATAAAATAAAAGGTCTTTCATTGAATGATGATATCCTTAATTTTAGGCTTGATTATAAGATTAAGGACAATTTTACACCTAATGCTAGACAAGTAGACAGAGGGATAGAATGGTCGATCATATTACTGAATTGTGAATTATACATAGTTCTGTGTGAGATTTGATGCAGAATCTGGACTATGTAGCATTCTCATGAAAAAACTGTGTTCCATGAAACAGGAAGCAATACTCTTGGATCTTCTAAGAGTAATCAGCCATCACCGTGCTAGACTTGCTACACCTATTCGAACTATACGAAAAGTTTACTCCGAAGCAGATGTTGACAATGTTCCATTTTCGGAAACTGTCTACAATAGTACTAGTGCTGTTAATAACCATCCTTTCCTACTAATTGAACCTTCTTACAAAATAAAAAATGATAGCAGAACCAAACCTGTAACCCGAAAGGATGAAAACATTGATGCAACCCCAAAAGCCGAATCCAAGTTGGATACCAAAATTGATGATCAAGATAAGATAGATGTCAATGATAAAGAAACTTCAGAAATAGAACTCAATGTATTGAAGAGAGACGATGAAAGTCAAGCCACTACACCAACAGCAAGGACAGTGTTGGATGAGAACATTGTTCTTGGCGTTGCTTTAGAGGGTTCAAAACGAACCCTTCCTATTGAAGAAGAAGAGGTTTCACCATCGCTGCCTTCCAATGGGGAACCAAAAGAATTGGCTGCATCTCGAAATGGAATTGGATCTTCATCAAGTTTAGAGGACAAGAAAGAAGATCAGGTATCATCGGGTAGTAGCGTGAACACAGGTGATAACAGCGAGAAAAAGAGTGGGTAAAAAATTGTTGATCACTCAGTCTAAATATCTCTGCAAAGAAAAATAGAAAAATGCCTTGTAGCCCTAATTTTTTTCAGAGCTGGCATATTGCAGGGTATCTCTTTTCGTCCATAGTGTTGTATATTATAAATGTAACTATGTAAGTATTCATTTAGTTCAGTGAAAAAAAAGGCTAAGAAATTTAGCTAGTGTTGCCACTTGCCAGTGTAATTAACAAGGTTGCAGTTTGCCATGCAGCCCTGACTTATCCTAGACCCAATCAGTGTTACATAATTCGTTTTTTAGTTCATTTATATAATTCATGGATCACCCAATATGGGCCAAAAATAGCCCGGAATCGCCATAATTTGCTTTTCTCTATTCATAATTCATGGATGACAAGACTTTAGGAAAGTATCTAACACTGGACTCGACCATCTGGAGACCAGCTTAGATTGTAATTGATGTTTTGCCTCATCTTATAAATTAGGATGACAAAACAACCCTAAAGTACTTATTTCCTTGTATACCTGAATACCTGTGTACATGTATTGCCACCTTTACCTTAACATTTTACAATGAATTCATCTTCCAGAAAATAAAGCTAAAATTCTTGTGAATTTGCTAAAGAATACTTGCCTTCTGTTTTGCTAAACTATGAAAGAGGAAGTACAGAGGCAAAAAAAAAAAAAACTCAAAGTTTCATTAAGATTAGGTTTGGCACATACAATCAGGAAAAGGGTAAGTATATATGGACTGTTTTTCCTTCCTCAATCTAATTTGTCCTTGCCTATTTTTGTGCCCAGCAACAATCAGATTCTGAAACTCAGGCCACTCAATACTCTTATTCAGGAAAAGGTGGCCTAGCAATGCCATGTTTGGTCTTATAGTCTTCAAATTCTGATATGCTCGATGTCCCAACTGATACAAACAAGTTCCATATCAAGTAATTAATAATATGAACAGCTAGGAGAAAAGTAAAATACACACTTGTGAAGCAGAGTGAAAGATCAATGGTTGCTTACGAACAAGACATTCTATGTGCCAAAATACGTGTCGTTATCATAATTTCATTGTTCTGTCGTTATCATAATTTCATTGTTCTAGGTCAAAATTTTGATAATAAAACTCTCTTAAAATCAGAAATAATATCAAGACAATCCAAGATAACTGTTGAATTCATTATTTTGCAAGAGTATTCTAGTGTCATTGACTCATTATCAACTGAAATAATCCTTTTCATGTTTGTTGAAGTTAAAAGTTTATGGATTAATACCTCTAATTACATATTTGTTGAAATCGTAAAAACATGTTAAACTAAACATTGAGACAAATCCAACGAAACTCACACGACTAGTTTTTTCCTTGCATATAAGTCGCAAACAATGATCAAAGTGAACAATATGAAAATATCAAAAGTCAAAGTACTCCCCTTTAACAATTAAACAAAAACAAAGGGAGTATTAAGAAAACAATGAGAGGTTGATGTAAAACTGTACAGGTTAAATTGGACATTTAAGTTGCTTACCATGGCATTATGCATGTTTCCTGGTGACGCGGAGATGAAAATATCACTGTGCATGCTCACATAATAGTCTACTGCAGCAAGCAATGAAGCTTTGCCTTCTACCTTCTCACGCTCATCAGCAGCAGCAAGACTCCTTTTGTCTTCTATACGAGGAAACAACTTACGTAGAGTTGATATCCTGGCTTCTCCACCATAAACCTGAATTAAGAAATTTAGAACAATATAAGTTCTAATACAAAGGGCCAAAGGGGAAAGGAACAAATTTTGAAGGCAAAAAATAATTCACTGATTATGTCACACAAACCTTGTGGGAAGCCAGGTATAGGCGGGTGTTATTAGTGAACCCTAAAGCTGCCAACAATAATCCAATCTCTTCCGGAGTCAATGGACATCGTCCTTGATTTCTCAATTCCTCATCACTGAATTGAGTTTTCAAAACTCTACCTTGCCAGATGACTTGACGATATTTTGCAAGAGCCAATTTTTCAGCTCTACCCCCACCAAAATCACAAGCTGAATGTGCAGCCATATCCTGATATATAACAGTTCAAACACAACTATTACTGAAAACCCTGCACAGTTGGATGATAATCAAGCAGGTAAATATAATACATCATGCAGAATAGGGCATATTTTGATCTCATTCTAAGACAGTATTTCTTACACAAACACGGATTTTGTCCTTCTGTAGAGGAGAGAAGAGGGGGAAGATAGGTGTGTGAAGGTGGAATAGTGGTGTACTCATGATCATTGAAGGGCACTGAGTTATAAAGGATGCATCTTTGAAGATCTTTGTCTTAATTGTAATTATAGCCCAAAAAAAGAAAAGGAAACAAATAAAGAAGAAAACACAATTACAATAAGCCAAAAATGCGATAAGAGAAGGATGGAACTTGGAGAGAGCCATACTTTATCAAACCGGAGATGTAACACAACATACTTTTCAGAACTCTGTCCAGAAAAGGCACCAGGATTGCGCAGTCGACTGACAAGGGTGTCACCCAATGTTCTAATATGTGGAACAAAGAGTAGTGCTTCAAAGTTGACCTTACAACGAAGTTGTTGAATGCTTTTAGGCAAGTTGTCAAAAGCCAAGCGGTGCGAGAAAGGGGAAATTGCAGCAATTCCATATCTGAAACATATGAAACAGAGACTTCACATAAGAACCTGTTACTGGATATGAAAGAATGCAAGATTATGGGAGGAGCTATAAAAGAAAGATTTTTTTTTAAAAAAAATGCAAGTTGTCAGTCAGAGAAAGAAAGTAGGCAAGAAGCATTAAAGAGAGGAGTGCAAGCTAACTTCAGGCCTCAAACAATTGTATATGTCATTAACATCTAAACATGCTTGTTTTTAGCATTTCAGTCTGAAAAAATTCAATTGATTCATTCAAAATAAAGTCCATCAAGTGTTTGGTGTGCTTGGAGGATGCTAGATGAATACCTTACCTATGCAATACAGGTAACACATTTTCCAGATACCAGTCAGCTGATGCATGAACAGGTGCAGTCTTGATTCGGGTTTCTCGTATCCCTGTACCATAGTACTCCCTTGTGCTCCAAGAGTAGTCAACAGGCAACTCTGTAACTATGGAAATTTCATCTCTTAGACTATCCATGAAGTGATCCAAATCAAATACTTCTGTGAATGAACTGCAAAAACACATATAGCACTACAATTTAACATTCTTATGACCCTAAAACCAAAAACTAATGATATCAAATTTGTGAGGAGATACCAGTGGCGGACCCAGAATTTTGAAATTGGGGGGACGAAATGTAAATTTCTAAGAACTCAAATAAAAATCAGGCACTTGGACAAAAAATAAATTTACTACAGTAGATAAATTGTTTAATACTTAAATTTTTTTCCTAAAATCCTAAAAGCAAAAATTCTTACAATCTAAATGATATTTCTAAAATAGGAAAAATTAATTTTTTTATACTCCCACTTGTTGATAATTTGCCCAAAATATTCCATTCTACTGTATATTTTCTCAAAATGCTTTTAAATTTAATTGTATTCTATATGCAACAAATACTTTTTTTTTACTTACAACCTGTTAATCAGATAAGCCGTATCTAATTAGTCCAACTATCAGGAGATCATTTACTCAGATAAAAAAAATGAACTGCTAAACCTAAACCCCGTTTTACTTAGTATTCAAAATGCCCTTATTCTTCTATAATCTTATCAATTCAATCAAGAAAAGTATTGTAATTACTCAAGTAAAAAACATACAAAAGGAGGAAAAAAAAAAAGCAATTTCAATTTTCAATGCAAAATCTCCACTGTTGAGTACTCCGTATTATAATTACTCAGTACCTCAAGCATGTTGCATGCAATTTTAAAAGATGTAAAAAAACGCGACCTCAGGGATTCGAACCCTGACCTCAGATGGGACTGAAGTGCATAGTTACCACTAGGCTGCCTTGTCTCAACACAGGAAATGTTACACGCGAATAAGTTTTAACGCTTTTCAAATATATTTTGTTTTTGGTTTTTTAAGATGGGGGGACAACTGTCCCCCCATGTTCCAACGTGGGTCCGCCAGTGGGAGATACCTTGAATCCTGCCATACAGGATTTACTTCCAGATGTGGAATTACAAGAGTGGCATTCAAAATCTTAGCAACTGCCACAGCATCGCAAATCTGAAATAGGAGAAAGGGACATCACCATATCTATTACTACTGTCATATCCCTTAGAGTAAATCAATAACAACAGAAAACAAAACAAAGTCCAGTGAATGCCTATATAGCAGCAGCCACTAGCAAGTCAAGAAAATAAATCTACCCCCATTCTTTGCTGGTTTAATCCTCCATCAAGAAACACTTGGATATAACCCTGCGACTTCTCGGGCAAGGCTGCAAACCAAAAATAGGAACATTACAACTATGTTCAACTCCCAATTAACAAGGATGAAACAATTTCTAGTACTTACAAGGAGCGCTCACGGGATCATGACACGGTTTCCATCCTTGGTGCGGCAAAGGAGACCATAGCTCCAGCTGTTGCCTAAAGGGCTGGAACAATGCAAGAATAATATAAAGACCAACTAGTAAACAATCGCCCTTTCATACAACGATAAGCCTACACTAAGGCTCCGTTTGATAGGGTGTAAAACATTTTCGGCTGAAAATGATTTTCCATGGAAAATTCATTTTCATTGAACTTTTCCATTGTATTGTTGCAAGGAAAATGAGGATGAATAGAAACATTTCCCCTCAAATTTTGGGGGAAAATATTTTCAACAGGGTGTAAAACAATTTGCCAACCCAAGTTTTACAAATAATTTTCCAACCCAAACCCAGCAATGTAAAATGGAAAAAACAGTTTTCATGGAAAACATGTTTTCGTCCTCCTAAACAGATTTTTAATTTAAGAAAAAAAAGCAATAAAATGATCACCTAATAAGAACATACTCACAGTTTGCCATTGTAAAGCACCCTGAAGGAGATGCAAATGCCTTGGTTTGGGTGCATTCCATTCCTGAGATTTGGAAAAGAATAGAACTATGATCGTCACATGAACTGAAAATCAACTATAGTCGAAAAAAAAAATTTTTTTTTGCTATGTCCATAACACTCACAGCCTTCAATGATCCCAGAGATAGAAACATCTCATCATTTCTAACAGTATTTCCTTCTACATTTGCGATAAATCACGTATACTTATATATATTTCAACAATGATTCAAGCCATTCAGTGAAAATCTAAGCAACTTAATTCGTACAATAAAAATAAAAAAACATCACCATCAAAAACAACAGCAGATTGAGGTGCCCAACAACAATAGCAGTCTAAAACGCCAAAATCGACCATCAATGAGTAGATTAAAGGCATAAATTTCAATCAATTACAAAAAAAAAAAAGAAAAAAAAACGACATCACAAAGGAGAGAAACTTACAGAGAAAAGAGAAGGATAAGAGCGAGAAAGGGGAGAGAAGAGATGAGGAGAAAAGATTGGGAGAAGAAGCACAAAGAGGCAAAGAAAAGCTGGTGATCTCTGTGAGTAGTAGCTCTGATGATGATGCGACACCTTCATCATCATCTTCTTCAACAACAACAAATGCCTAGAGTCGTAACTGTGTGCAATTGTTACTTTGAAATCCTCATGTGTGCAATTGTTTTGGATGTTAAGAGATACTCCTCCATACTTGTGTAACTGTGTCACTTGAGAGAGTCGTAGTCCGTAGAAATTAATGTCGAGATTTGCAGAAATAAGTTCAACCCCCAGAAATGGAGAAGGTGCTAGCTAATGATTATGGGGAAATTCCCGGATAATCACATTGAGGGTTAGCACTATTCTTCTAAAAAAAATGATCACCCAAGTGGTGTTTGGTTTTATTAGGTTGGAATTGATTGGTATGGAATCACATACCACATGGGTATGGAATCTCATACCACATGGGTATGGATTCTAAAACATATACTACTTAAACTTCATCAAAAGAATGGAATGTGAATCTTATGGAGAGAGGTGGATATGGGATTATAGGGGTATTGAATGGAGTTAGAACCCTTTGGGTATGAGATTCCATAGTTTAAAAGCTCAACCAAACAAAAAAATAGATGGAATGGATTCTAACTCCATTCCAATCCATTAAAAACACACAACCAAACACACCCTAAATATAGTCGGTTTGATTATTTGTGTTAATTAAGTTGATTTTGGTAATTAGACTTCACTTTTCTTTTTAAATTGATTAGAAATTTTCATTTGACTTAATTTTGAAATTTAAGTAATCTTCATTAACATTTATTGGGTTGAACTAATGTTATATGGTAACATTGGGTACATAGGTGTATCTTCAAATTTGTATGTGAGAGGGGGTAAGGTTTAAACACTTGGGACATATATCGATATTTGGTAATTGCTACATTGACCCAAATGTACTGCTTGACCCTTGTAGTAGAAATTAGATTGTAACTAAGTATGTTATTTTCATGTGGTCTAATACTAGTCTAATTTGTTTTTAATATTTGGTTTAATCCGCTCTGAACTAAACCTTTTGCTTGATTATTGTTTTGACCTTATTTTCACAATATGCATCAAAATCATATTATATCACGCCATTAAAAAATCTTGTATGCATATAAAAATTAAGTAAATGCTTTTTTTTTAAACTCAATATGTATGAAATAAAAACTATGTTTATATACAATTATTTATTTTAAATAATTGGTTATTTTCTAGTTAAAAAATTATTGTAATTTTTAATGAAAATTATATATCGGTCATGATTTATGTGACCCTAAGTGTGTAAAATTTTCTTATTTCTCCCCAACGACATAACATGAACAAATGTGATATAGTATATGAGTAAATTTAACTATAAAAAAAATAATTCACCACATCAAGAATTCAAGAATCAAGATGTTGATCGATTGAATGAGAATTCTAATTAAAATTTGGGTAGTGACATTAGCAATTTCGTACTCCAAAATATTGAGATTGAGGTTTCTCTGATACAATGTTCAATAAGTTATACACAATGAGATGTGACATTATGAATTTGAATAGTGTTAGTATCATTTTCCAAACTTTGGCTTAATCTTCTAATTTTACCAATGCAAGAAGCTGGCAATAAGATTCTTAAGCTTCGTTTAGTCCCTAGCCCTTGCCCTCTCTTACTTTTGTTTACAAGAATTTAGCTTTTTATGTGGAATATAGATAGGACTAACAAACAATTTTTTTAGAATACGTGTACTTTATCACAACTAAATTGTGGTAGAAATAATATAATTTATAAAGCAAAAGCTAAAAAAATCATCATATGTTAAGTATCGAATAGAAAAATCTAAATTAAAATTACAATTTGGAGTTTAGCATCCGATGAATATGAACAAGTTCAGGGTTAGGCTGCAATTGATTGATCCAAAACATGTTCATGTCCACTCCTTTATCCCTATTCATGTTCATGACCTGCTTTGGCAACAACTTTGGATTTTGAATATCCCCCAAAAATGAGTAACTTTGCGTGGAGGGCTTGTTGGGATGTGCTACCACATAACCCTAATCTCTACATGAAAAAAGCAATTAATCATACAGCATGTACAAGATGCGGTGAACCTGAAACGAAAATACATGTTATGAGGGATTGCAAGTGGGCGGCGAATTTTTGGGTAGCTTCAAACTGAGATTTTAAAGGCTACAATGCGGGCGCTTTCTGTGATTAGCTAGCATGGGTATGCAGTACATATTCGAATGAAGGAGGTTTATGAGCTGTTTGTGATATTAGTGTGGCAGGTCTGGGTGTGCCAAAATAAAATGGTGTTTCAGGTGGAGGAGCAGCTGTAGCAGGCTAAGGTGCAAGCTTCTGATCTGCTGCATGAGGGAGTTCAGACGTGTTGCTACTCGGTTGGCTCCTCATTACCTGGGGTATGTTAAAATCAATTTCAATGTAGCTGCGAGTTCAGAGTTTGAAAGAGTGGGAGTTGGTTTTGGGGGCTCAGATGAGGAAGGGAAGGTGGCTGGAGCTGGTGCAAAAACTTTTACACAACTCAATGCCCTGAAATGGTGGATGCAAGGGCGACACAAGCTGCAATGGAATATGCAAAGGACCAAGGACGGCACAATGTGATTATTGAAGGTGATGCGTTAATGATTATTCAAGCTCTTCAAAAGAAATGACAAAGGAGTGACTATATTTCTATATCCAACTGTGTTTAGAAGAGACTATAAATTACATACAAAGGGATGTAATTAAAATGTAATCAAAATGGGCCATGTTAAGGGCCTGGTTTTTATGCCGTAATTGTACTAATGCTAGCTATAATTTCATGGGCTGTGATGCACATGATCCTAGAATGATTTATGTCCTGGTGTGCCACATGGCAGCAGGTCCTGTATTAGGGTAAATGTATACATTACATTAGTTGTTTTGATAATGTTGTTTTTTTATTTTGTTATCGTGAGTGTAGTGAAGTAGCCCATAGGCTTGCTAGATAGGTTGTGTCTTCCTACAGTGATGAGGTATGGCGTGTTAACAGTCCTCCTTGCATCGTGGATCTTGTAGAAGTAGATTTCCCAATTAATCAATTATCAAAGCCTTACTTGTTCTTTCAAAAAAAAAAAATTGAGCAGGATGAAAATTCCTCATTCGCTTATATGGAAACATTTTCTTAACAATCAAACCCTTTAGAAATGCAACCATAAGAGCTTGAATCTTTGCACTAACAAATATCAAGTTTTTCAAAAAAATCTATTAGTCAATATACAAGAAAACCTCTGTCCGACAATCCAACAAACAAAAAAAAGCCGTTGTAACCTTGCATCAGATAAAATAGATAGCAGCATGATTACAATAGTTCTAAATCCTAACCATCTCCTATAAAGTCAAACTCGATCAGCTAGTATTTTCCAAGTACAAATGCACCATTAGATAAAGAGCTTAGGCGATGCTTTCGCAGCTTTCTCTGAATCTGCATCTGCATGATCAGGGGCAAGGACTCAAATAAGTATTAAATGAGCCAAATGTTTTACTGGATAAAAATTGTGCAACATAACTGGGAAACAAAATGACCAAAGTGCCAAACCAGCACACAATAAGTGATTGATTAATGGTTATGAGGTTATCCTCTAATACAAGTATATATTTTACTGTTTGCCCCATTCAGAAGATAACAGGATATTCCATAGTCCATCCCAGATGTATTGATATTATAATTCTATACTAACTCAGATGTATCATGACTTTAAAAAGCTAGTTAAATGGATAGGTAGAACAGAACAAGGGAGAATTTACTTCCCCAACCCTCCTGCTTTATACCCTTTTTAACCATCCAATAATCATCTTCAACAGTAAAGATTAGTCAGTTTATACCCTAGAAAATCTGCCCAATACATCCTATAACTCATCTGCTCTCTTCAATATTATCAGTTTATCACTGCTTCAGACAATAAAAAAACAAACTTGGCAAAATTTCATCTGTAATATTTTTCCAAGATAAGGTGGGATGCCCGGATGGGGGTACAAGATGCCAAGATGGCGTGGTTAAGGGAAAAGCTGTAATATTTTTTAAATGTAAGGTGGGAAAAGCTGCTTTATAGGGGCAGTTAGTCAGTTGATCTTTCAATATGCAAACAATATAAAACATGCCAAGATGGCGTGGTTAAGGGAAAAGCTGTAATATTTTTTCAATGTAAGTTGGGAAAAACTGCTTTATAGGGGCAGTTAGTCAGTTGATCTTTCAATATGCAAACAATATAAAACATTCAAAAAAATGCACAAGTACACTGCACATGATCATTCAAACAAACGGCCTAAATTTCCACCCAAACTACAATGTGAAGTTGATGTATGAAGCAAATAATACACTCTTAGAACTCATGCAGATTAACTCTATTTGACGAACTTAACCACACAGATTTGACACAAACAGTAATCTCATGTACCTGATATGATGATGTCGAGTTCTCTACTAGATTCTCACTCTTTCCTTCACATAAATCCCATCAATCATCATTCCTCCAAACCATAAATTTCCTCCCACAAATTAGAATGGCCATAAAATTCTAAGTACAAAGATAACTAGATAAGACTACCGTATGTTTAAACATCTTTCAAAAGTTTGCTTCCTTTCAGTCCCTACATGTTCTGTATTTGATGGAAAATTAACTTTCCCACCATCTAAAAAACCTTCTACTTTCTCCCATGTACCAATTGTTGCTACTGAGCCTTAAATTATGGAACTTCTGTATTTGGAGACTCAAGGTATTCATAATAGTACATTACATCTGAACAATTCTTTTTGTCTCTCTTCTCATCACAGTATCACAATTTACAAGCCCTCCATTCCCTTTATTCCTTGAATCTTCCTAACTTAAACAATTTGATCAAACTATAACCCCATAAATCCAATCCTGATAGACTGACATCTAAAAAGACAAAATGACTTCTATGACACGTTGTAGCTAACAGTGGACATAAGCAACCCACCACTATAGTGGAACACTAGAACATGATGATTCAAGTTATACAAAAAGGAAGGCGAATTAAATGAAAACCTTCACAAGCCCTTTTCCTGCATTATCACACTGAGAATAGCCAATTCTATTATCCATACGAACATATATTATTAGAAACTTAGCTTCATCATATAGCTCCATTCCAAATGATACGATCAGGTGAATGTATCCTCTCGATGATGAAGAGGTTTCTAGGAAGAATAAAGAAAGTAAATTTTAAGCATCAAGCATGGGGAATTTGAGCCTAAGAACAGATTCTCTAGTCGCTCAGCCACTCAGTTTGCAAGTAAATTAAGGCAGTGGATTCAAGCCAGAAATGGCATATCCATTTCCCTAGCAGAGCTACTGCAAATGAGCTTGTCCCATCCAATATAAATTGGCACAAACTGGCCATAGCCTTTAGTCAAAATATCACCAAACCATCTGATTATCAAAGTCATAGTTTAGGTTTAGGCATTTAGCTTCAAAAGAACCTTTACGCTTTATTTATAGATATAATATAATGGCAGTTGCAAGGAGTGAACAAAGGTTCTATGCTAATACATTCACTCTGCTAATGTATTGAGCTGCAAAGTCCTCATAATGGCTGGTCAATATGAAATGAAAGATTATCCTCCTCTCTACAAGCTATCCTCCTTTCAAAACTATGTTAATGACGATTTTGCTTCATTTATGAATACGTGATGTTGAAATTGATGAGATTTGGGATACTTTGTCGATCAAACCTTAGCCAAGTTCATATGTTTATTTATTTTCACCTTTAACGCGAAAAACACCCCAAAAACTCTTCTTGAATCTTCTCATACTCACACAAAAACCCTACAAAATCCTTGATATATCACCTGGTCTAGCAGGTCACAATGTCACATGCTTTATATCTAACCTAAGAGAACCATCCAAAAAAACTAGCTACACCATGAGTAGATTATCCAATCATAATCCTTTCTATTGACATCTCTAAATATCATCCTTGTCTTAAAAAATCAATCATCACATATTCACATACATGAATTGATGACAAGAGCAAACAGTATGATCAAATCAAATTCCACAAAAACTCCAGCGAATTCTTTGAAAGGAGGATAAACCTAATCCTCTTATAATCCATATAAAACCCACCCTCAGTCAGAAAATCACAATTTCATCACAAAAACACAACATAGCAACAAAACAAAACATTCAACTTCACAACAAATCACCCAAAAGAAAATTAAAAACAGAAGGAAGAAAAATACCAGAAGGAACAGAAATAACTTCGCCATAAATGGCCTTGAGGCGAGCAAGAGGAACAATGGCGGTATCAGGGGAAGAAGCTTCAGCGTAGAGTTGTTGTTTCCAGTCCCAAATAGATTTCTTCATAGATTTGTTGGTATTAGTTAAAGCTTGTTTCTCGGCTTCTAGGGCTTCAATGAGGTTTTGCTGATACATGGATCTTGCTCCAAGCGCCACGAAAGAACCCACTAAAAATATGTTGATGAAAGTGTTGCTGTTAATTAGTTTGTTCGCCATATTCATTGCTCTATTTGCCAACTCCATTTCTCTACTTCACGCCTTAGCTCCTCACCTTCGCTAATGGGGAAAAATGAAGGTTTTCCCGATGATTCCAAGTTTTATCAAATGTTGAATTGCTGATGATTGATGATCAACCAACATTCTAACGATATTTTGTAATTTGTGGGAAGAAAGAGACCATTTTCGTAACTTCTGTTTATAAAAATAATAAGGTTTTTCTAGGCTATGCACTTGACGTTTTCGTCTTTTTAAGTTGTGCTCATGTTTTTTGAAACTTTTAAGGTATGCCTTTAACAGTGCTCACCCTGTTATCTCAATATTAATTATAAGTTGTGCTCATGTTTTTTTAATCAACAGTGCTCACTCTGTTATCTCAATATTAATAGATCTGTTTAAAGTAGTTGCATTTCGTGGGAGGGTAATTTTCCTTCTAAAATCCTAGGGTTTTTAGTTGATTTTCACCCTTTATTTTAGTGAAATACATCAATTATAAAGGCTGAAAATCACTTAAAAACCTTATAATTTTAGAGGGGAAATGACCCTTCACACGAAATGCAACTCTTTTTGACGGATCTATTAACGTTGAGTTAACGGAGTGGGCACTGTTAATTAGAAAACCTAAGTTGAGGGGCATAGCTTAGAAGTTTCAAAAAGTATAGGCACAACTTAGAAAGCCGAAAAACTCAAGGGCATAGCTTAGAAAAACTCAAAATAATAAAAAAAAGGTACCCAATTACCCATGAGTCCATGACTCCTAATTCGGTTTTAAAAATATATTTATTTATTTATATTATGTATCATTTAGATATCATATTTTGTCTTGGTTATAAATTTGTAATAATATCATACTTTGTTTTATACTTTTAAATTTTTATATTGGTAAAATTAAAAATAATTAATAAAACAATCGATACAAAGCTCATTTAAACATATACTCGTTTATAACTCAGCTTGAGCTTGCGCTCGAATGTGTAAACGAGCAGCTCGAACATGAAAAAAATTAAACGAGTCAAGTTCAAACAAAGTTTTTGGAAGCTCAATTATGCTTGAGCCAATATTAGTCAAACCTAGCTCGAACAGCTTAATAATCGGTTCGGCTCGTTGACATCACTAATTGATATACATACGTGTGTTTAAATTTGTAATATTAGAAAGATATTGCTAGTGAACTACAAAGTTGATGGTCTTGTTTGGTGATTAGAGTTTAGAGTTTGTGGTTAGATGATTATTTTTTATTCAGAGAATTTGACTGCTGATTTAAATAGTTGATTGTGTAAAGGTATTTGGTAACACATAGCTGATTGTTTAGAATTTTGTTATGTAAAATAACATTTATGGACATTTTAAAATAATTTCTTAGATTTTAATAGACTTAAATATGCGGACAAATTAGTCAATAAATTTCTCTCTCCAAAACTCTGAAGAAAAAGCTGCTCAACCCAGCTTTTCTAAAGAGAATTTTGAACAGAGTTTTTAGTACAAAACTCTCTTTTAAACTCTAGCTTTTCAAAACTCTATTATCCCCGAAACCTCTTTTTGCTAAACACTCCATAAATTTTATGTTAAAGCCCTTATTTTATTTTATTCAAAACTACTAAGGTATCAATGTATCATTGAAATATGTTGTCACAATACCAACCCAATTACTTGGGAATTTTTATATCCTATTAAAATGCCAATTTCTTGTAATTATGATGAGAAAAATTAGGGGATTGGTCGTAATTAATTGGAAAAGAAAGTCGAGAACTATGTGGCAAAAAAAAATAAAAATCAATTGGATTATTGGACCCAACTTGATGCCTAACCAAAAAGATAACTCTGGAAGTATTTTTTGTAATGATAGGTTTGTTTAATTTTGAAAAACATACTCTCATATAAACATGAACGAAGGCCTGCCTCATATAATAAGATGAAAGATGCAAATATCTTTTTACAAGGACTAAATTATTTTAATCTCTAATACAATTCACAGCGTAATAGATAATTTGGAAAATGCCATGAGCTAAACTTGCGTATTAACTAGCAAAAAAAAAGTTTAATAAAATCACTTATTAGTTGATGTTAGTGTAGCAACTAGCAAGTACGGTATATATTTGTGAACCCATTCATGTTAAATGAGACTGCCGATCAATTTCGCAGAGAAATTTAATCCTATGATACTTTTGAACTTCGCTTTAGCAGATTTTAATCTGTTTCCAAACTTGTAGATTATGCAATTGAAGAGGTGAAAGTGATGACTTCGTGCTTCATGTCAATTCACGCTACAATTGTGATAACTGATAGGCCATGTTGAGATTTATGTCAATAGTGCTTTCAAAAAAAGAGGGGGAATGGAATTCAATCTCCAATTGTCAAGCAATTCAAGCAAGTACAAAGTTGAATTGTAATTGTGACTTGTGAGGCCTATATTGGATGCCAGAACAAAAAATTTGTACAACAGAGGGAAGATTAGTAACTGCGACCCGCTTGCCAAAACTTAGGGATCTTTCTGTGTAAACTGAGCTATGCCACCCAAGCCAACAGAGGGAAGTCGCCATCCCCCGCAGTTTTGCTCAATCAAGTTACATTCAATAAATCAGGACTGCTTTTGAAGACAGATAATTTGCATATTACACAAGCTCTGAAACCCTATGTAGGCAGTCACTTTACACAACATGAAAAATCCTGGTGAAGAACGGTAGATAATAATCATAGCAGCTACTACGTATTAAAGATCTCTACAGCAATAGCAAAAGACCAGCACACATTTGACCGCGAAAATAAAGCAACATAATATTCCTTCCTCAACTCCCATATACACACGAGATAATCCAGGAAGGGAACAGCAATCAGGGTACAAAACCAATGTCTTTGAAGTATTCATGCTCAAGAGCATTCCTGGCTGTAATCCTTTTGGTCGGATCCAAGCGTAGCATTTTCTGGAACAAAATGCACAAAGATAAAGTAAGGGATCTGTGGCATATCCTGTTGATCTCATGACTGAACTTTACGCTTAGCTAACATCAAAATGATATGTTTAGGAACAAAGCAATACCGTAGATGCCAAGGACTAAAACCTAAAAACAAAGGACCAACTGCACCATAAAAATGCTACATAAAACGAGGATATAAAGGAAAATCGATGCTAATTCTTCAACTTGCTACCCCATAGGAAGATACTCAGGATTGTTCCTAAATGAATTAAATGTGTAAAAACTCTGGATATCCTTGGGGCAGAACAGTTGTAACCTCCCTGAAACAAAGGGAGACACTAGACCCCTTGCACAGACAAACCTAGGAGCTGTAAATCTGAGCAGAATACTAGCAAAAAAAAAAAGAATACTAGATTATAGGAAGTTATGCAAGCTCGGTCAAAAACATATTTTTTCCACGAATATGTCTCAAGCTTGTATGAACAGAACAAACAGATATCTAAGCATATTTGGATAGGAAAGTATAGCACACTCTTAGGCTCCGTTTACTAGAGCAAAAAATGTTTTCCCGGAAAACATCTTTCCCATTTTACATCATTTACTTTGGGTGAAAAAATAAAATGTAAAACTTAGACTGAAAACTCATTTTACACCATATTAGAAACATCTTCCCCCAAATTTTGGAGTAAAACATACTTTCCGTGCAAGTAAACATTGGAAAAGTTTTATAAAAATGAGTTTTCCATGGTAAAATATTTTTCATGGAAAATCATTTTACATTGAAAACGTTTTACACCGAAGTAAATAGACCCTTAAATGCAAGAAGGCAGGTGAAAACAGAAAACCTCTTCCAGAGACCAAAACTGAAGGCTGGGCATAAAAATGTAGTACAACAATCGATATTCCTTTATTTTTACATCAAGCAGAAAGTTGGAGCTATAGCAATATAAAGGTGTGTTCCAATTAAAGCTGAGAGAACGAGTATTAAAACATTAAAACCAAAAGAAAGGAGGTCCTAGAAAATGGCGATTGCTCTTTTATAAAAAATAATAATAATAAATTACTCCATAAAAATTATAAAAAAAATAAAAACAGTCGCAGGTTGCACTTAGCAATGAGTAATAATCATATCACCCACAAGGCCCCCAAAACAAAACTAATCCTAACAAACAGAGATGAAAGGTGAACTTACATTAAGGAGATCAATACCAGCAAGATCAAGATTTGGTACTACTGCTGATAGTTCCTGCAAAACATAAAATGAAGAGAGTTGCTCTACCAGAAGTAATAGCACGCAAGTTGAAAACATGAAAAACCAAAGAAACCTTGGAGCTCCATTTAGGAAACGAAGATTTGAAGTCAGGTAAGGAGGTCACTCCAGGCCATGTATCTTCATTTGGAGTGCCCAAAGTCCTGTAAAGAGAAAAGGAATGCATAAGCAGCTGTACAATGTAGAAAGAGGGATCTTCACCGCAACTAAAAAAATCCGGTGCTATATCAGCAAAAATTTGGAGACGACAAAAGGCAGAGAAAATTACAGAAACACAATTTAGCAATTATCTCTTTCCACTGTAAAGAATAACATGTTATAAAAAGGTGCCAGGAATTGAGATAACTACCTGGAATCAAATGAAGATAGGAGTTAACTTTCTCAAGATACGTAACAAATTCTAACAAATGCACTCCTGAACTGAGCAACATCCTCCCCCCACCCCCACCCCCACCCCCCTAAAAAACTAGCACATTCATATTTACTTTCATACAGACGCATTGAGGGCAAGTGAACTATAAACTTCTTATTTAAAAGAAGCATCATGATATATTGCCAATGCAGACAATCTCCTTCCTGGAAAAAAGATCAATTTTACATGCAGAAGAAACGAGAGAAATCAGAAATAATCATATGAAGTACTATAGACCTGAAAATCTTGAAAAGTTCATCAATCTCAGAATCTCCGGGAAATAATGGCTTCTGATTCACCATCTCAGCAAAGATGCAACCCACAGACCACACATCCACAGGAGTAGAGTAATTGCGAGATCCAAGTAATATTTCTGGAGCTCTGTACCACAATGTCACCACCTAGAGAGAATCATTGAACACATAAGCCAGCAGAAAGACAGTTTAACCAGTCATAAGTGTTAAGGCATCTGCATGATACATAGTGTGGAAATCTGCATGATACAATAGCATGGAAATCTGCATGATACAATAGCATGGAAATCTGCCCAGCAGTAACATGCATGATAACCCTTATTCAGCAGGAAAAATGCCAACAGTATACATCTGCCTCCAAACAAAATGTCGTTCACTTCATTTGGGACAATTTCACCCCTTTTACTGTTTTCAATTGGTTCAGGTTGGGCAAGAATGTTGTCAACAGTTGACACTTGAAAATAAAACATAGAATTAAGTTAATACACACTGACAGAAGTCTAGGCAATTCAAGATAAAAGTTATGCCCATCTGGAATGAAGTCGCTGAACCGAAAATTAAAGCTCCAGGTGTAACGAAAATTAAAGAGCCAGGTGCAAAGTGGTTTTTTTTCTAAAAAAATAAAAATAAAATACAAGGTACTGGAGATAATATCTTTAAATAAAGGAACAGAACAAAATACTTGCCCATGCACGTTCTTCTAACTAGTACAACTTCAGAGAATTCAGTATCCTCAAACCAGGCTCCTATCCTACCTCATGCGTAAAAGTCCTCACAGGAATACCAAAGGCCCTTGCCAATCCAAAATCTGCAAGCTTGAGTGCATTAGTTTGGCGGTCTATCAACAAATTTTGTGGCTTCAGATCTCGGTGCAGAACCCGATGGGAGTGACAGTATGCTATGCCACGAAGAATTTGATAGAGAAACCTCTGAAGAAATAAAGTCAACGTCCCATGTCATTGAAAGCAGAAAATAACTCTCAGCAAGATTTACCACATGAAAATAACAGAAATACAACTGCTAATCCACAAGAACACCTTGCGCTTTGAATATCGGTGGTAAAAATATAGGGAGATTTGCAGTTACAGTATACAAGTGAAAGGTAAATTGAAATGATTTAATGAAAATGAAACAAATACATGTCCTACAATTTTTTTTTGCATATGATGGACCAACAGCACAGCTAATACACATGCAACCAAACCAAAATTTCAAAACTGATTAAATATAAAATTCAGATAATTCAACCATGTAAAAAGGTCTTACTTTTATCATACGTGGATCCTTTGAAAATTCAGGGCATGAATCCATGTGTTTCTTCAAATCAAGGTCTAAATACTCAAAAACCAAATACAGTCGCTTCTCACTGTGCACTACATCCTGCAACCTGTCCGATATCATCAACACTGATACTGTCAACAGATGGCATGAACAAAAAAAAGAAAGAAAAATGAATGCAAAAATTTTCAATCAGGGGGGAAAAAAGGAATATAAAAGAAAGTTCTTAGGCTGCATGTTGCATCAACCGCAGCTCAAATCAGTCACCATAACAGAGTCTGCAATGGAGAATATGAGATGTACACTACCAGGGATGACACTAGAAATCTAGAACAACAAGATGAAGGTATTAATCTTGCAATGATAAAACAAGATGAACTGACGGTGACAACAGTTAATGCATCCCAGTAGTCAGAATGCAGTTACATCAGTAAAAATTATTACAACCCTTTCATTAAATCATTCAGACCCTATTGTTTGATCAAAATAAACACGAATAACTTCTTTCCATGCCTAATATAGGCTGTATGAGAGTGGTAGTTATATTAATATTCGACTTCTCCTGCCAGTTGTACAGTCCTCAGATGAGTTGTGTCATATTCTGAAGTACTTCAGAGCATATTTCATACTGCTGTTTCAAAATGAAGTTGCAACATCCTTTCTTGCTAAAGACCGGTGGAAGTAATATTGCAGGAAAGTACACTTTTGTCACTTATCAATGTTTACATCTTTAATCCCAAGTCATTGGTTTCCTAAGAATAATAAAAGATGGACCCTTTTAGAATAATCTACTTAACAATAGTCAGGGCCACCTACTCCTTGGTGAACTTTTTTCTTTCAAGTTTTGGCTCATAGATTCCACTTACTTTCATGTAAACATCAAGCATGTTTTGCTTCAATGGAAAACCAACAAGAGCAACCTCTAAAAATGAGAAATTTTACCCAGGCAGCAGTTAAGAATCCTAACAGCTTCCATGTAAAGCATGGACTATTATAATGAAAACGTAGGGCATGTAAAAGTCCATAAAGGATTATAACAAAATACGTGGGTACTGGGTACACAAAGCGCTCCACCCTTCAAGCCATTATAGTACATAAGGCATACTGAGCATAAGCACTGCAATCTGTGTGACCATCTGCCATAAGCACCAAAAACAAAAGGCATTTGCTTAAGCTAAGTACTTCAATCTGAAAGATACACAGCAACCCTCTCTGACATTCTGTTGCCTCTGCACTTTCTTGATTACTCTAACCACATAATAAGGCTCATAAAAAATATAAATAAAAAAGGCAATCATCACTTTCAACAACCAAAAATGACTTAAACACACATTGTATCCGAAAAAGATACTTGGAATATAAATGATTTATATTTCCTCCACAAAAAAAACACACACACACACACACAAATATGATAATCTTAATCAAAATACCACAAATGTATGTCCTGAATATAAATGATTTGTCTATACTCCAAGATACAAAACATTAATAACATAATCTTAGTCAAAATATCTCAAACCTCACTCTATTCAGCTCAAACAAGAACATTATAAGTGTTTTCCAAATTTCAAAGCATCCTTTTTTGGTTAATACAAAGTCACAAGGGTAATGATGTAAACACGTTTGATCGAGTACCATGATCAAAACTTTGACTAATTAAGCTAGCTACCATCCACAATTTCAAACCATGTTAAGCTGATGAATGCAGATTTAGCCCACTTAATCTCTTCGAAAATATATGACATGTGAAAGCACCGGTCAAATTGAGCACTTGTTCCAGCTTATAAAATCCTACAAGTCTATAATGACAGCTTAGGGCTCACAGAACAAGCAACACAGCATACAAAATTTCGCTACATTGACAGCTGTGTGGATTTATAGTTATATTGACATAACATCAGAGTATACCTAACAATGTTGCCATGCTGCATCTCCTTCAAAAGCGATATTTCTCTTATTGCCGTGCTTGGAACTCCCTCATCCTCTTGCTCCAACCGGATTTTCTTCAGAGCTATAGTCTCATTTGTAACCCTGTCCCGCGCCTTGTAAACAACACCATATGTTCCTTCACCTATCTTCTCAACTTTCTCATACTGTCCACATTAACATAAATTCATATAGTCACACTAAAACTACTATCAAAACAAAAGAGAATCATCACCAAATGACAACAAACCTGGTCCATTTTGCTCCACTATATCCACCCCTGAAAAACAAGCGAAAAGCAGCCAAAATTAACACCTAACCAATTACACATTTACACCTATGCCTCTGTAATAAAATGCCGTGAATTTTTAGTATAAAAACTATAAATAAGTAATTAAGTTCCAGTACACTAAGATTGATTACTCAAAATTAACTGTAATGTATAAAAACTCATCAGTGATCGCAAGGATTAAACAATGAACACTAAACAGAAAAGAAAGAAGATAAAATTAGAGTTGGATCTTCCGCATCCGAAGTCATCAGGCACTACATAATCCATAAAATGGAGAAAATTAAAGGACAGTGACCAGAATCAACTCAACAAAAAATGAAAAAATTTGGCAAAAATCAAAGCATGGAGTAATTAGTGCAGTGGATAGATTAGAGAGAAAAATCAGTGAGTGATAAAGTGGAAATGTAGGAAAATTAAGAGGTAAAAAAAAAAAAAACAACAAAAAAATTGAACATCCATTACAAGGAAAAAATATGAAAATAACTAACACCTAGTAGATCGGCAGCGGAGGAGCGATGACGCGAAGGTTGTGAGTCAGTGTGCGAGAGTAGACTTACAACCCTTGCTGCGGCGAATAACAACTGCTTCTCTCTGGACAAGCAGCAGCAACAACTACTCTGCCACAAGCCCTTCTGGAGATTTTTGACTCTCCTTTAGACTACTTATATATGGGGTTGAGTACTTTGTTGATAATGGAAGGGGGGAAATTGATTAAATTTTTGTGAGCGATGATTAAAGTAATTTATTGTTCCAATTTAGTTGGTACATTTTGACTTTTATTTTGATTGCTTCTAGTTGTATAAACGTCAGAAAAAACATAATGATTAATGATGATCTAATTTACTACCTCCGTATCGTAACTTGCTACATAACTAATGACACGGACTCTTATACAAAAAATGGATTTAAGGAGAAATAAAGTGAAAAATGAATAATTAATTGGGCCCACAACAAAAATAAAGTTAAAAAATAAATAAATAACAACACATGGATAACTTTTACACTAAATATAGTAAAAAAAAATTATTGTTGCAAGTATTTTTTTTTACCTAAAAATAGCAAAAGTTGTGAGTATTATGATACGGAGGTAGTAATTCATTTTAACATGTATTTTTTAAATATATAATTTTTTATTATGTGTAGTTATAAATATTTTTATTTAAAGTTATGTCTCGAGAAATGTAAAAAAATGAATGTAGCAACTAAATTGGGACGGATGGAGTAGGATTATACGACATATTTGGTAACAAGATATAAATATCAATAAGAATAATAGATTTATAGTTAAATTTGAATGGAAAAACAATATTCATTAATAAAAAATCATACAACGTCTACAATAAAGATCAAAACTATCTAATGTAAAGCAATTTAAATCAAATCACATTCTAATTTAACAAAACTATGATCGTTGTGAATGAGATCTAACAATGATGGCCGCCCTTTTACACCGTTGTTCTATGCAGTTTTCTACAATGGGTCTTTTGATCTATTGTATTTCTGGCATCAAACAAAATTTAACACAATTGATTGTAAATGTAGAATCGACATATGTTGTGCATTAATAAATCAAATCTGGTGGAATACCAAAACAAAGCCACACAACTTTCACAATGAGAGAGATGAAACCCAATATATAGGTAAAAACGACTCAATATATGGGTATGTAGCAATACTCTTAAACAGAGAGACAACGGAAGAAATGTTATGTTGGAGAGGAAGAAGGAGACCATTACGAAAAGTTATAGCTTCAATTACCAAAAGATAGGTATAACATAGAAAGTAGGCCTGTGTGGCAATGCAGTTATTGAGATGATCTCGAATAAGAACACCCGCAGAAGCATAATTATTAATAAATGAACAGTCAAAATTTAGCTTAATTATACATGGGTTCGAAGGGGACCATTTGACAAAAGTTGACAAATTAGGATGATGAGACTGATTAAGATCTAAATGGTAAATAAAAGAATATTATCTAAAGAGAGACGAGTCTTCCATTCTTGAAAATAGCACAAAAGCTTGAGTAAATCTGAAGATAGTACTAAATGGCTTATCATTGAAAATCAATTTATTTCGAGATTTCCAAATACTCCATAAAATGTGCAAAATTTTAACAATCGAGGGATGATGATTATTGCTATATAAGTAACCTAGCAACGGATGGATTAAAGGGCTAGGAGGAATTGCGGAATCCATCTTATAGACTAATAGTAGGACCAAATAGGGAGTGATACAGAGCAATGTAAGAAGATGTGGTCTTGAAATTCATTGGACACATGATAGAGTGGGCAGAAAGTAATCAAGAATGAGAAACTTTTGACATACCTAGAGGCCGTTATACAAAAAATTGAAAAGCAAAGATTATAAGTTTTGGGTTAATATCCAATTTTTCAGATCTAATGGAAGTCCCGACCCATTTGGAGAGTAAGCGACAATGTCATGCATTAGCCAAGTGGCAGACTTAATAATAAAACGACAATTAGAAGAAAAACCCCTGCATGGCTCATCAAGAGTAGGCGTAGAAGGAAGAGAGATACATTGGATCATATGGCAAATATTCATATGTAGGAGAGCAAAGAGGTCGGGGATATCCCATTGACCATTAGATATGAAATAAGCAACTGTAAGACCTGGGTTAAGGATGTTATAAGGGTTTAAACTTTAAATTAAGATAGAAAGTCGAATTGTTTTTAAATATCCAATTATCAAACCAAATTAAAAGAGAATGTTGGAATCAGAGTTAATGTAACCATTAAGTGGTACTTTTAACGATTAATTTAGCAAACCGTTAATTTTAAACGGTTTCAGTTTTGAACCATTAATACTTAACGGTTACCGTTATCCGTTTCCATAAATGGTTAACATTTTTTTAAGAGGCATTAAGTATGCTTAGCTCAATTTTCAACTGGTATAGATGCATTATTTTTAGCATGCCTAAATATGTTATTAACCTCATTGCCCCATATGCATAAGTATGATTCATGCATTATTTCACATTTTCATGATCCATTATTTGATTTACCTTTCATCATTTTTAACGGTTTGACGTTTAACCACTTCTTAACGGTGAACCGTTTGTTAACGATTCGGTTACTATTACAAAAATCTAATAAATATTGTAACAGTTTGGTTAATCGTTTATGCACACCCCTACCTTTAAGAAAGATTTGAAGAATATGTTTCCAAATCCATATAATTGCTAAACAAATCACATGTAACCCTGATGTATGGTTGTATACTTGTATTAATAAAAAATTCAAATGTTTTTTTTTTTTGGACTCCTTAGATAAAATAAATTATAATTCCATTAAAATAATGACACAACCAAAAACACCTATAGACACAAAGGGAGTATACTCCCTCCGTAACGAATTAATTTCACCATTTGTTTTTTCACACATTTTGAGAAAGCAATTTAAGAGTGTAAATGACCAAATTAATCAAAATAATTTTGATATTAGTAACTTATAATCACATTCTTGCTTGTCCTAAAACCATTTTGATTAATTCATACATTTACAACCTTAAATCGCTTCCTCAACATGTATGAAAAAACAAATGCCTAAATTAATTCGTTACAGAGGGAGTAGTTCTTTCCTAAAAAACCGTGAGACCGTGTTAATGACGCGCTGTAAGCAGCAAATGAGTAGGGCTCAAGCACGTGATCACCCTAATCACGCAGAAGTAATGTGCAGGACAACAAAGGCGGGAGAGCATTTGCACTCAAATAAAATAAAACTCACTCTTCTTTTTCCCTCCGCCATTTTCCTCCCTCTCCATTAACAAAACTCTTCCCTAAACCCCATCTTCTCTCTCCAAACACCGCAGTTTGTTTTCAATGGCGAAAACTCCAGAAACAGTTGTCGCCGATGTCGGCAAACAGCTTGGTCAACAAACTCGTCTTACCAAGGATTTTATCGTTAAATTACTTCGAGTGAGAGCCTCTAAACTTTGTTTTTTCGTAATCCTTTTTTTTGCTTTTGTTATTTTAATTTCCCGATTTTAATTTAACGTACTGCGTTACGAAAAACTTAACCCTAATTTTTTATTGTTCTTTTTTTATATAATTTTTTTTTTGTTTAGTGCGTGGATGCTTCAGTTATTAATTAAGCGGCTCCCTACCCCTTCTCTTGATGTATTCGTACTTGTTTTTTATGTTTATCTCATCGTTATCGTTATATTTTGGTTGTAATTATTTCTATTTTTCGTTATATCGTGATGATGAATGAATTGGGTTTTGGGGTCTCTACTCGTAGTTAGTATATGGACAAAAGATTGGTGGGAATTTGATTAAAAAAAAAGATTGGTGGGAATTGATAGAGTATATAACATAATGTTGGGCTTCAATTATTGGCTTAAGCGTTTAGTTGAGATCAACCAAAGACTTAAGTAGAAGATTGAGGCCAAGATTATCTTATATACTATACCAGCATTTGCCTATATTATTAGCTATTATTACCGGTGATCGGTAATCCATGCGAAGGGGAAAAGGGTTGAGGAAAATATACATGGGTCTTATTGGTTTTGATGCTTTACTGTAAAATTTTCTCCTATGATGGCTAGTTATAGTAGCTAAAATTCCCCTTGATTTTATGGTATTCTATGTTAGACTATCAGTTGAATCTTTAGAGGCGGACTTGCTAGTATTCTAGAAGTATTGGACAAAGACAAGTATTAGTTGTTTCTATATACTTGATGAGTTGATGGAACACACCCAAGAAACCTTCATATGTTTCAGGTGTTTAGATAGATAGCAAACTTTGGTATGGGAAGGCGATTGGAGAGGTGAAGTCATAGTTATGGAATTTTGTTTTATAGGATTTTTCAGTGTAATTTGAATCCAGGGATAGTATTGGATCTGTCATTCTGTCATATATTTATTGTAATTAGTGTCAACCCTGGTGAGTGGTGACAATGAGGATTTTTTTTTTGCTTGAGCTGAGTATCTAAGTGTATCATTCTCATTGTGTCAGCATTAATTTATATGATAACTTTAACCTTGGGTTTAATTGCCAATATGGGTACTCCAGTGCTTATATGACACTTTGTGTTATTCTTTGCAGCAAGCTACTAGTTCTCTATTGGAGCTTGATCAGCTGTCCTCGCTAAAACCTCACATAAGGCCGTTGACTCAGTCACTTATAAAACACAAACTTCTTTATCATAAAGACAAAGATGTCAGACTTTTGGTTGCTGTTTGTTTCTGTGAAATTATTCGGGTTCTTGCACCTGACCCTTCCTTTGATGATAAAGTATTTAAGGTAACCGATTTTTCTATGCTATATCAAATTCCTGGGTTCAAGTGTCACTTACACATTTTTCTGGACTTTGTTTGTATTTGCAGGATATTTTTGAGCTTTTTGTTAGTGTTTTTATGGAGCTAGCTGACACTGCAAGCCCATATTTTTCAAGAAGAGTTAAAATATTGGAGACCGTTGCTACATTGGAATGCTGTCGTCAGATGCTAGACCTGAACTGTGATAATTTAATACTTAAGATGTTTAACACATTCTTTTCTGTTGTAAGGTATTAATACTTCCTCTTTCCATGCATGCTTCTCTGGTTTATCAGCTCAGAGACCAGAGAAGTTTATGCTCATCTTTTCCATATATGTTTCCTTTCTGCATGATTGTGGCAGTACAAGTGTTATGGCAACCTCCATTCCTCAGAAAAATCCTCATTTCTTGATAGTTTATGGGCAAGATGACTCGTTGCTGGAGGGATTGTATATTTTCTATGAATTATTTATTCATATTGGGTTGAGGTGCTTGCACGTGATTTTGGGATAATGTTATTTTATTACTCTAGTCCTTGTTTTCTGTAGGTTGAGAACCCTCCCAGTTTAATTTTAATACAAGTCTCTTACTATTACACTCTATAAGGGTTAATAGCAGCCGGCAGTTGCTTTTCAGCCCAATCAATTAATCTCTATGTCAATCGTTTTAATTCATCTTCCGATCGTTGTGAGGCATGGTAACTAACTAACTATGCTTTTCAGAGAGGAGCATCAACAAAGCTTGATTAACAGCATGGTGTCCATAATGTCGCTTATATTGAATGAAGAAGAGGCTTCTCAGCCCCTGCTGGAGGTGATTCTACGAAATTTAAGAAATAAGGGAGAGGTAATTATCTCCACAATAAACTCATTGTTATTGCTACAGTATGAGCCTAGTAAAATGCTTATGTGATGCCAAGAGAAATCACTGACAGTCCCTTGCATGCCATGCTATTTTAAAAAAAAGAATGATATTTCGCGTGGTTTGAGTTCAAAGTAACTCTTGTTTTCCTAATGTATTCATCGAAGTATGGCTTCTGATTTATGTTGCTGATGAACACTATATTTTGTCCCCTGTTTCAGAGCACTGCTCCTGCTTCTTATCATCTTGCTGTTGCTCTAATTCAAAACTGTGCAGAAGCCATCAAACCTGCAGTTTGTGGATTTTTGATGTCTTGCATTTCGGATAGAGATAGCATGACAAGTGACCTGAAAGAATGGTACCACGAAATTATTTATGAAATCTTTCGATGCATGCCAGATATGCTTCTTGCAGTCATCCCAAATTTGGCTCAAGAATTAGTGGTAGGTCTATCGGTTTGGTTTCAGATTCAAAGCTTCTGTTTCATGCTCTTTAGAGTCTTTACTGCTAATTTCTGCCTTTCCTTATTAATAAAGTGATTTTCTGGCTCCAAGTGCAGATTGATCAAGTGGATTTCAGGATAAAATCTGTTAATCTAATTGGAAAGCTTCTCGCACTGGTTGAAGATCACGGAGTAAATGAACATAATTACTTATTTGTTGAGCTTCTGAAAAGGTTTTCTGACAAATCAGCTGAAGTCAGAATCAATGTTATACGCGTGGTTAAAATTTGTTACACGGCGAACCCATCTGCAATAGAATCACAAAAAATTCTTTGTAAGTCTCTATTGCTGGAAGTTATTCTAAATTTGAGATGCCGTTGCCACCTTGCATTTCACAATTTTTTTTTTTGTATCCCATATCTCAAGTTTCTTCTTTTACACTGATTGCCTAAAGGTGGACTATTTGCTTCATATGTAATCTACATTTTTCCTTTGTACTAAGATATGTTCTTTCTAAAGTCTGTTCTCTAATTATGAATTCTTGGCTTATAAGCTTCTTTGGAAGGCCGCCTATTGGATTTTGATGCCAGTGTAAGGACAGAGGCAGTTGTTGCTGTTTGTGATTTGGCCAAGTTTAGCTTGGAAAATTTTCCAGAATCTTTAATAGTTCAGGCTATTGAAAGACTTCGTGATAAGATGGTGACTTCTTTTTATTCATATTCTGTCTTTTTTTTTTTTAATTATCCCAGCTGTGTTTCCATTCCTTCTGTCATCTTGTAATTTCTTTTTACTAATCTAATTTGAGCCTGTCATCGCTTCATCACTACTGTATACAGACATCAGTAAGAAAGGAGGCACTGAAAAAGTTACTGGAAGTTTACCGTGAATATTGCACCAAGTGTCATGAAGGAAAGATCGAGCTTAATGAAGTTTATGAACAAATTCCCCGTAAAGTGCTGATGCTCTCTTTTGAGAAAAATTTAAAGGAGTTCAGGTTAGCGGTTCTCGTGTTTGACTGTTTAACTTATTTGCCTCATAAATAGTTCAAGTATCAACTAATTTGCCGTGGGAATTTTTAGGCCCCAAAACTTGGAGCTTCTGCTGGCAGAGAATTTGTTTCCAACATTTCTTCCAGTAGATGATAGGATAAGACACTGGATCTACCTGTACTCACTTTTCACTCCAGTGCATATTAACGCACTCAACTTGTTACTATACCAAAAAAGAAGGTACTTTAATTAGGCTTTGTTTTGGCGACTAATATATGATTGCAATTGTCAGTGATTAGTGTAGTACTGTTATTCTCTTTTTACTTCTGTCAAGTACTATTATTACTGTCACCTCTTCTGCTTCTGAACTCAAAATAGATATGGAATGTTGTATGAATTTAAGAATGGGTAACCGGTAAAAGCAATCTATCTTTATTTATATGCAAAGCAGTATTCTTTGAGTTCAAAGAAAAAAGGCAGCATTCTTTTAACCCTCAATGTTATTTTATTTTTTTATATTATATCTTAGATACTTTAAAGTTTTTAATGTTCAAAGTTATGCATTGATAAACGTAAAATTCAAGTCTTTATAATTGTTTTTGACCATTTCTGGTTAGATTGGGTTTTGTTGGACATCCTGAAAATCTGGCAACTGCATGCCGGAAAATTGATAATCCTTTTTTTTTTTTTTGAAAGAAGAAACTTGATAATACTAGTCATCAACTCATCACTATTACAATTGCAATTGACGCTGACATCTTTAACATGTTGAGAATATCTCTTTATGTTCACATTCATTTTCAAACTCAGAAATCTCCTGTGATTCAACTATGATTGACTGGTCCCAAGTATTATGGACTTTGGCATTTTAAATTTGCAATGGCTGGTCCAGCCTTCGACGACTTTTATTAACTGCATCTGTTGATTTTGGAGTATTAAACTGTAAACGAAGATTGAAGATGCTGAGCATTATTATTTTAAAGAAAATATTCTAAATGCGTAGCAATGTGGCATCTTTTTGACAAGTTTTTCTTGAACAAAACATAGTGAGGCCAGTCTTTTTCTTCCTATTTTCTTACTTTTAATTCAACCTTTTATTATGAGGTAATTTGTTTCCACTGTTGAGGAAATCTCATGACTGCATGTTATATATATATAATTATATATATATATATATATATATATATATATATATATATTGATTACTCGGAAACCCTAGCATTATTTGATTGCCTGTTTCCATGCTAAAGGCTAACAACACTAATTAAATTTATTTAACGTTGGGTTCGGTTTATCACTTTATCTTTATGTTCCTGGATGCAAGGATTGTTTCTTGTGCTTTCTCAATGTTCTGTATAATTCAAGAATGAAGTATGTTATAATTTTTGGTTCTCAGGTTTCAAACAGAGTTGCAACGTTACTTATCCCTTCGGTTAAAAGCAAAGGTAAAAAGGCTGGTAGTTTCTGTAAATCACTGCCTTGTCTATGTACTTGTATTATCTGGATCATGTATACTTCTTTCATTCATCATTTTACTTGTTGAATATTCAGCTTCTGCTCTAATACCTTGTTCTTTCTGGTTCGCTATAGTTTAAATGTATATATATCAACAAATTAAGGGCAATGTAACCTAAACAGTGGAGGTGGATTACAGAATACTGGTGCTACCTGGATTTTACATTTAGCTTTTGCTATTATGCTAAAGCTATTCTTCAAATATAGATGACTACAGTTTTACCTTATTCTTCAATATCCAAGGAAGTAAAAAAAAAGGTCCATGGGGAGTTTAAAATCTGTGTAACTTTCCAGCTATTTCATGGTCCATAGTTTTAGTGTTCTGAGTGTTCTCTGTGAACTCTCCTACGCTTTGTCTTGTATCTGTGTAACGATGAGAAAGGAGTTCTTCATCATTAATCGGGTGGTAACAGATATAGATGACATGTGATTTATCATTTTCAGTTGTTGGGGAAAGATGAGGAGGGATGTCATGGATATAATTGCTACTTCATAACTCAAAACCTTAGTTGTTGAAAATATCTGTCTAATGCCATCTGAACTTGGAGTCTTTGAGACAATTTTTTGAAACAAAATTGACTGATAAGAAATTAAGAACTAATATACTCTAAAATTCTATGCTTCACCTGCACTTTTGTCATTCCAATTACAGATCAAATGATAGATTCACTGAAATCAATTGCTTTCATATCTCAGTTTGCACAAAAATTGTGATTATCTCCTAATTAAATACAGTCATTTTCCTTTTGTTTCCCTTTACTCATGAACTTAAAGATTGTGTATGCTTAGATTTTGTTCAGCTGTTGGTGCCAATAATCATATCATTTGGTATCTTCTGTTTGGTTAGCTGAATTAGGCATCTTAGGTTCTGTATGCTATAGGGTGATTGAATGGTAATTGGGATTATACAAAACCTCTAAGATGGTATTAATATGGCAGGGAGTTGATACAGAAGAGGTGAATTCGAAAGTAAAAAATGCTTTCACTCGGATGTCAGCAGCATGCCTCAATCCTGTCAAAGCTGAAGAATCTTTTTATAAGCTTGACATGCTGAAGGATAATGACATCTTGTTTCATTTGTCGCGGCTATTGGAAGAATCTGAACTTTCAAGTGCAAATGCTTTGCGGGTATGCCTCTTTAATAATTTACTCCCTCCGTCCCATTTTACTTGCTACATTCCATTTTGGAACAAATTTTTATGCAAACCAATTTTTATGTGGGCCCACCATTGATAAAGTTAAGTGGAAGAAATTTATTTGCTTAAAGAGGATAAAAATAACAAAAAAGAGGGTAAAAATGTAAAATATACGTGGGGCCCATAGACTATAAAAGGAAATGTAGCAAGTATTTTGGGACATCCAAATAAGGAAATTGTAGCAAGTAATTTGGGACAGAGGGAGTAGTATATTATGGTTTTGATTGTGATTATAAAGTGTATATGATTGATGTGGAAAATAATTTGTCATGTTCATTGGAAAAATAATTGAAACAAATGTTGGAATGCCAGAAGCATACTATTAAACATTCAATACTTCATCTTCACTGGCATTTGCATCAAAATAGCTAATTTGATAATGTTTCAACAAGCTGTTTGATGATTGCTTTGTCCTTGCTACAAGCCTAGAACTATCCTCATTGGCCCCACATCAGAGGCTTACGAGATATAAGCAAATGCTCTTTGCTTGAAGCTTAAACCCCATATACTTGATAGCATTCCATATTTTCCCCCCTTTCAATTAGCCTCTTCATTTATTATTGGCTCTAAGGGACATCCCACCAAGGCACCAATTACTTGAGCTCCAAGGGGGTGTCCATTTCTTACTTTTGTTCTGTCTTGTTGCTTCAAGGGGTAGTTTATGTTGGTTATGAATCAATTATAATGCATGGCATATCTCCTAAAATCTCATTTCTTACTTTTGTTCTGTCTTGTTGGTTCAAGGGGTAGTATAGCTTGCCTGAATTTTCAGCTGTCCTCTCTTTAATTTGTTTGTTATATGGCATCTACTTCTTTAGTTATTATTATCTTTTTTTTTTTTTGCAGGACAATTTTTTGAAAGGCGTTGGGGATAAGCATCCACTTTTCGAGTTTTTGGAACAACTCACTCTGAAATGTTTGAACAATATATTCTGTGCTGAGCATGTTAGGTATATATTGGATTATATTTCTAGCAACAGATGCAGATGTACTCATCAGGAGAAATATTCTTTCAACCTCCTTTCAGTAAGGCTCATTACTTTGACATCCCTTTACGGTCCATTTTGTAGGCACATATAGACCAATGTAATTGAAATGAATTTACATATGCTATTGGACTATTCGTATGGGAACTCTTGTGCCAATTGCCTCTACCCATGTCAATGCAATTTAATTCCCAAGCATTTTTTTCCTTACTAATTTTCCATTGTCATTCCATAACACTTATAGAAGTTGTGATGATCATTTGATAAAGAAAAATTGATATATGGGGTTGGACAAGCATTACCATGGACATTGGCATGCGACTCTCCTAATAAAATTACGCTATAATTCCAATATCATTACCACCATTTATTACCGGTTAATGAATTTTAGTGGTAGACTTAATTACATTTATAAGGCTTTCTATGTTTTCCCCATAACATTTTCTTGATAAATTATTTGGCATATTTGACATTTATTAGGCTCATGTGAGAAGACTAGTTCTGATGAGAAGGATGAGAATGAACAATGACCTTTGGATCAACAAAGAAGGGTCAATATTATCTTAGATCACTTCCTCTTACTCTTTATAAAGTTTGCCAACAACCTATCTATAGTCTAAAGTCAATGTACTTATAATAAACCGCAATGAATGTACCTATACTTGGTAGTCAATGTACTTAGAGGTTATAGTTGGTGTATCTAAGCGCTGTCAACCTTCTCATCAGAACCTAACCCTATATATATATATATCTTGCTAATAGGTAGCACGATCTCTACCTCCCTTAACATCCTCACCCCCCTTCTCCTCAAACAAAAAATCAAGGTTGTTATAGGCGGTGAGTTATCAAAAAATCTTGCAAAAGCGAGATTTCAAATAGATTTTTGATTTGTAGTTCTGTGATACCTTGTTTGGAATGTGACAAAGAGAAATCACATCTTTCTCTTCATGTTATCTGTTTCATGACACAAACTTTACTATGTAGAACTTATTTTCCCAAAATGTCCTTTCTTTTTTTTAATGGTTGATAAAACATGATATTTTAAGTAATTACTCATTTGCTAAATATATACTTCACTTACTTTATTGTTTATTATTTGTTACCTTTGGCTCGTTTATGTCCATTGTGTTTAGATCAGAGGCTTACAAGTATAAAATAGTTTCCAAAATCAATAGGTAATTGAAGGCGTATTTCTAGGGTCGTAAATTAGTTTATTCACTTTTTTTTCTCCTATGCGGGGCAATTCACATGTGGGGTTTAACAATAGTTGCTCAATGTGCTTGATAATATTTGTGCAAATTTTTAATAGATTAAAAAATAATAATACTCCGTATATTAATATGTTGGATGCTTGATAGATTTGCAAAATTAGGATGGTTTTGTGTCTAGAAATCATCTATAGTGGTTAAACTTTTGTGTTTGGTAGGGTGAATAATTTTGTTAGGACTTAATTTTTTTTAACATTTGCAGTTTTCTTTTGGGCTTGTGCTGGGAGGGATATTTGAGATGGCGGTTGAATATTGGGACGTAGTTAGTTTTTCTTATATAGTTAACAAATTTGGTGGGTTAATCTAATTGAATTGACCTTGTATGGAATGGGATCAGCCAATTTTTTTCCCATCTTGAATATAAAATAACATATTCTGTTCTCTCATGACATAATCAATTAATGTGCAGCTATTAAGCTCTTTTAAACATTGTGCTGTAGCATGTTTAATTTAATTATTGTGAAGTTTTATTATTAGGTTATGTTTTATTGTGTGCGTGACACCCTTGCAAGTTGCAGCCAGGCTCCTTGGAGTATTATGGAAAATAATATGTATCTTGCCCTTTGCTGGAGCTTTGTTTTAAGTTGTTCTTTGTTTCAACTTAAAAAATCTATTTATCGTATTTAATTTATTGCATTCATGGTCATGTCGTGTTACAGGATATTGTTAGAAATTTCCCAAAACTTTTGAGAGGTTCAGAAGAGCGCTTGAAAATGCTGATACTAGAAGAGGATTCCCCATGGTGTGAAAAGTTACTTCAGATGTTAGCAAAAGTTGGCTCGTTTCTCACTATGGATCTCAAGTATGATCTTTGTTATGCTCCTCTTATTATTGAATATTGATATTGTAGCTAAACAGGCTTGGAGATCATCATACGAAAGCCATTTGTTGTTAGAATTGCCTGCCCTTGGCAGTTCATGAAATTTCTTCTGAATTGATAACTCTAATCTCATAATGGCTAGTCAATAAGCCTACCCTCATTTCAGCTAGTTGTATTCTTTTTCTTATATTAGTCTTTAAATATCTTGAGCTACAACTGTTGTTTGAATTTCATATATTTGCTTTTGTATAATTTCAGTTTGAGACATACTCATCATGTGAATCTGTTCTTAATGTTCAAGATTGTATATCATCTTTGTTCTATATTGATATTCCCACTTTTCGTTTAAAGCCATTATATATTGGTTTTTCAAATCTTTCTTTCTATTTTATTTGGACAACAATTATTCTTTTTCTGTCTTGCTTTCATCAGTAGTTGGATCTAATTACTTTATCACAACCACGTTCTTTCTTTTTAAAAAAATTTAGGGTCCACTTGTACATTTTCTCTTATTTTTTCGAGTATTAAATCTTTAGCTTATGGGAATATTAAAATGGAATCGAAGGAATACTTGCCTGAAGCTTAATTGAAATTATTGGTCAAAACATAGATCTTTTACGATTCAACTTCCTTGTGAGCTGTGACTTGCTATTTTTTCCTCTTGACACACTATTATTTCATCATACATTGACTCTGTTGCTTTTTGGGGATTTTTACTTTTTGAGTGAAAGGGCAAAGGAGAAGACTGAATATGGTGTTAGACTTCTCCAGTGACAGGAGGCTTGCTCTTCAACTTGTATTTTCTGTTATTGCAATGTTCTTCCAGTTTCCAGTAGCTCTGTTCCCTTTCTTCCCCCTCTTTTTCCTGAACATGTAGATAGAGGTAGATTTGAGAAAGCTGAACCTCACCTGACAACTACTGATCACACACTCTTCCTCTCTCTTGACCCTTTTTGGATTCTGATTACTTAATGCTACTATTTACTCTCTTAAATCAGTCCTTTGGATTTTCCCATACAGCAATTTTACTTTATTTATTGCTTTATTGTAATGCCAATTATTATATATATTTTTTTTTAAAAAAAACTGAAAAAAGTTTATTAGCAATCATTCCTTATGGTTTTTGAAATGTTTTCTTTACTTAGTGATTAATTGTATTGCCGATTATTAGACAGAAGTATGAAATTATAAAAAAATAATTATTTTTTCACCAATTATTTCTATTTTTTTGAAATATAATATAGTATAAAGTCCAAAAATCGTTGTAACTCTTTATTTAAATTTTTTAATGATTCATGTACTTCTTGAAATTCTCCACATTAGAAATTTGGACACATCTCAAATGTATCCCATTGACCTTGAATTTAGAAATTCCATTTCCGATTTTCAAATTAATTTATATTTGGCACTCTTATCTGAGTCTGGTCATCTTAGTATTTAATTAAGAGTTTAGGTCAAGAGTTTTCACTTGTACGATCAAATTACTTATTTTTATTTTATTTTCCAATTGCGATTTGGTATTCCACATGCTTTGAAAGAAAGAATGATATAATACAGAGCAAGGCATATTAGTTCCTTTCTTCTTTCTTATTAATGCATGTGGTTTATGATGTAATGACGCTGTCTCACGTACTGGTTTAATTGCATTAGTGAAATCTACCCATTGCTGGAGAAGTTATGCTTGGAGGGGACTCGTGCACAGTCCAAGGTTGCTATATCAGTTATTGCTGCATTTTGTGGTTCCTCTGAACAATATATCTGGGTGGAGTTGTGCAAGGTATATACATTTGAACTCCTACTTCTCCGTTTGCTTTTTGATCATTTTGTGTCCTGATTTCCATCTGTTTGCAAACATCTAAAATTTTGAGTCATTTAAAACATGGCATATTTTAGCTCGTGCTCAATGAGGCGCTTCCTTCTTATTAAAGTGATCCAGCTATATTGCCTTAGTCACATGTGGTGAATTGTCTACCCAGATAGAGCTTATCCGTGGCTTAAAATTTTTACGAAATCTCCAATGCCCTTGCGTGGGGATTTGAGACAAGGATTTCATACAAGCAGCTTTCTAAAATCTAAAAAGGTTTCTTTTTTATTTCCTATATTCTAGATGAAATATTTCTCTCTGATCCTTAATCCGGAGGGCAAGTGATTATCCTTTGGCTTAATATGACATTTTGGATGTCAATGCACATGATATATCCAGTAGCTCATGAGCTGACTCCATTTGTTGCGATTAAGACATATTGTTTTATGGTTTAGTGCGACATCTTAGCTAATCGTCTGGGATTCAAGTTTGAGAAATTCCATCTGAGATTCTTTTCAACTTTTTTAATGATAAATGGCCTAATATTTTAATTTGCTGAACATTTAAATTTTTAACACATATGTTGACATGTTCAATAATATATTTGAAAGTGAATAATTAATTGACCACAAGTTTTCTTCTTTATTGCTTCGATTAGTATTGTCATCCTAAGAATAACATGTCATTTAATTTGAAGTTGGTCTATCTTTGCTAATCATTCAAATTTCAAGTATTATTCCTCTAAAATTCCCAGGGTTAAAACATATAAACAGACAAAGCAAAGATTTTCTGTACTAAGTGTTTTATAATTTGATGAAGCTGAAATGGTCTCAGTCTTGTATTCTTGAAGGAAACTAGTGCCAGTTCTAACTGTATTTTTCTTGTTTTCCTTTTCTGATTGACCAGACCCCACTTGCATTATTTTGCTTGTTTACAAACCTATACTCTCTAAATTAATTCCTTCCTCTCTGTGCTTCCAGAAACTTGTGAAGTCGCTTCATAGTGGCCAGAACCTTCCCACTGTATTGCAGTCCTTGGGATGCTTGTCACAACATGTAGTTATGGTTTTTCAGAAACAGGAGAATGAAGTCTTATCATACATCAGGGAAAGAATTTTTGAGGTATTTGACCTGAGCCCTCCTCTCTTCCTGGTGCCCATATGGTGAAGCTATAAAACACAATTCATTTTTTGCGCTGCTTTTTTCTAATACTGTGAGCATATCTGTTGCAGAGAAAAACATATGGAGATGCTGTTATATTAGATGAGAAATCTGGAAGCAATGTCTCCTTCCATTGCAAGTTGAAAGTAAATGTCAATTAAAATTTACAGTGTGATGTTGAATTTTGCCCCATAATATCAGTTTTTCTTGTTATTTAGACCTGGACTTTACTCTTTGTGGTGTTTTTTGAGTCTTTTTTTTGGGTGGTATTCTCTGATCGATGGATTTTGTTTAGAACGGCTATGCACTCAGGCTGAAAGCTTGAGATCCGTTGGTGGTCTAGTGGTTCCTTTTCTTCTTGCTGCTTTCTCTCTCTTCTCTGGCCTTGTGTTCTGATTTCTTTTTTCTAGTTTTCTGTTATCTCCTGATTATACCAAACTAAGTTAATTTTCATTTCAAAGGAAAAATTGAAAAAGAAAATGTGACCATTGTATTTGACTTGTGTCACCTGTGTTTGTGTTTTACTTTTTGTTAATTGATGCTATATTATTCCTGATTTGCTCTGTTGTCAGCATCTATTGAGAACAAGTACAACCATCATGTTGAGATAACTTTTGGATTCTTCTGAAGAAAACGTAATGGGATTCTGAAAGCTGTCTCAACATATTTCTTAAAATGAAAGAGAGAAGCGCGAAACTCTTAGTTTTAAAAGGCATGCCTAGACGCAAGTCGCTTCAAGGGACAGGTATTTGGGCTTTTTTAGGCGAGGCGCAAGGACCCTTGGAGGCGCTGGAAAGGCGTGCCTTTTGGGGGTAAGGCGCACATCAGGTTTTTTAAAAATACAAATAGGTTTTATTAGGTCATGTGAAGCATTTAAATAAAAATAAAAAAGAAGAGAGAAATATAAGAAAAGGATCCACATTTTGAAAGAAGAGAGAGAAGAAGTAGAGAAGCAAACCCTAAGTCCCTAATTGCTGCTACCATCATCACCCCACCCACCGCCGGAGCTACCATCATCACCGCCGGTCACCGAAAAGTTTCTCTCTCTCTCTTTTTCTTCTTTTCTTCCTCTTCTCCGGTATTCGTCTCTTCAAAATTGCTCTGTTTTTTTCCTTTTCTTTTCCTCTTCAAAAACATTGAAGTGTAAACTCTTCTCCTGATTTGCCTTGCGTTCCCCCCCCCCCCCTTCTATTCTGCTTTCTACTCTTCTTCTGCCTCTACCTGTTGTTCAATGGGTTAAATGATGATGATGATGACGAAGTGAAGGACACTGGTGGAGATTGAAGATTACTTGGGAGATGAGGATGGCAATGAGTATAGTGATGGTGATGACTGATGAGTATGATTTGGATTAGGATTGTTCTAGTACTTAAGGCAAAAAAAAAATGAGCTTGGAGAACCAAGTTTGCTTATCTTTCCCTTTTTACTTTTCATTATGCATGTTTTAGTCTTTTGCCGCCTTGTTAAATATGAATTATACTTTGTTATGTCATTTATGCATTTATAACGAGTATAATGGTATTTTGAGTACAATATATGATATAGTTCTCAAAAATGAATGTTTTAGAAAATTTAGTGAGCCTCACCACCTAAAGGCGCGCCCCTTTGCCTTGCGCCTAGGCTCCAGGGAAATCGTGCGCTTGTGCCTTTTGAAACTAAGGCCAGACTATCTGATACTCATACTACCAAAGGTTCTTCAATTATCTCTTTATTGAGCTATTTGATGCTTATTTATTTCTTAGGATATGAAAATGAAAAAGGAGATTAAAACAAGTTTGGAATACATGCATTTTGGTATGAAATAAAATGCATGAACGGCTTTTCACAGCATATATGTTGGAGGGATCAGGCCTGTAAATTCTCCATTAGCAGGAGCTTTCAATCTACACAACTTGTGGATATTTGAATGATCAAACTATTAATATGTAGCATGGGAGATATAGGGCTAAATTCTGTATTGAGAGGAGCTTTTACACCTTTGTCGACCAATGGTCCTAGGCTGCATCTATCTATCTATGTGTGGAAGTAGGAATCTATGTACACTAAGCAATTAGGACTGATAAGAGTCTCATATAGGGGATAGAAAATTTTTCATGCCTTGGTGTATAGGAATTGCTTGGCAAGCTAAGATTTATGTCAAGAATCAAGATTTAGATGAAGTGATGAACATAGCGGGAATTCATTTCTATGTCTCTGTCAGTTTTGTTAGGCCCTCCCTTCTTTAGAAGTAATTCCTCACCACATCCAGAGGTTTTAGGTATTGGAAAAATTAGTTTTAAAGGTATCAACTATGGAAAATCATGTTCTAAAGATACTAATTATTTTTTATTCCACATAGGTAAAAGGGGTCTTTTATTACATTGTATTCGGCCAAAAATAGCCTTTGAAATTATTTGCATAAAACACGTGGAATGATTTCAATCAATATTTTTTGTATCTTATTAAATAGGAATATAGTTCCATGTACTTGCTTTATGCAATCAATTTCAAAGATTATTTTTGGCTGAATACCTATGAAATAAAAGGTTCCTTAAAGTTGATACCTAATTACCTATGATGAATAATCATAATTGATACCTTTAAAATATGATTGTCCATAGTTGGCACCTTTAAGACTATTTTTTCCTTGGGTAATTTACTAGGTATCTTTGTTAACTTTGAACCCCAAAATTAAAATTGTAAAATGCACAACATTCCTTAGGCAGTGAGGCCTGAGTGAAAAATATAAATTTCAGAACATAATCATTAATATTAACTGACATTACCTTTGTGTCTGATTGTTAATACTATTTACCTTTTGAATTCGTTCTAGGAGTTTTGCAAAAATAACTATAGAGATCTAGGGAGTAGAAACCTATTCACCTATCCTGATTATGACCAGTTGAGAGTGATTACTGTTGGGTTTCCATTACCGTACCATTATGATTAGGTGATGCATGTGCTTTATGCAAGCATTGAGGGCTATAACTTGATTTTAGGCTATGTAGCCATGTGATTGTTTTACCAATGTATGTATACTATATCTTTTGGTTTTATTCAAAGAAGCATCTACCCATCTACACTCCTTCCATTTTGAAATAATTTTTCTTTTTTTGTTTGTCAAAATAACTTGCCTACTTTACCTTTTTCCAAATTCAGAAATAATGCACACCACTTTATACTTGTATTTATTTACTTTGCTGTTGTTTCTCTCTCTGTTCCTCACACTTATAAAGTGGGAGCACAATAACTAACATATTCAAGATTTGATTCTGGTTCTAGCTAGTGTAAATTCGCTGGTGCTTATGAATTATGCGTAGTTTGTTTAGTGATAACTTTCATGGCTAATTCTTGTTCTTACTTGGGTCTGACTTACTGTTAATACTATGCTAGATATATGCGCCATTAGCACTTAATAGCACAATTGTAAAGAAAACCATGAAAGTCAGTTAATCTTTTTTGTTAGCAGGGGATGACATTAATATGAGATATTTGAGACAATGGATGTGGGACTGGGTGTGCCATCGTTGCATTTCATGTTCTAAATAAAGTGTCTTTATGCTTCTTTGTCTTCTCTTCTTTCTTATCACATTGGTTGCTGTTTCATATACTATAGTATCTAGTTCTAAATCCTCTTTACTTTCTAGCGTTTTTACTTCTCCTTTGCAGATATATGGGCTCAAAATGCTACTCAAAAGTGTCTTACCAAGGAAAGAAACTCATGGGACAGGACAATTCAATTACTTGTTGGATATTTTATCCAAAGTGCTATTGACAGATAGTTTTGTTGATCCTGCAACCGGATGGTAACTTGTCTCCTCATAACTACATTTTTGCTTGGCATATCAAGGATAATGTAACCTCTTTTTTTTTTTTTTTTTGGAGGTCCTTGTCTGGGGAAATTTATAATTATTGTAACTCTTAGTTCAGGTCATAATTAATGGTCCTCATAACTGCTCATGCTTTTTTAATTTTTTTATTTTATATGGCGTAGACTTGAATTATGTTGCTTTTCTTTCCTTGCTAAACGTCCCTATCCTAGCTTCCTTGAGTAGCTGATCTTTCTACATTACCATCACCGCTTCATCTGTATGGAAGAGCTCAATATTTCTTATTATTATGTGTCATTTGTGCTTCCCTTTCTTATTGAACTGTTTTCTCAAGCTCTTGAAGTTTGATGCATTTTTGTTTTTGCTCTGAGCCCTGTTCATATTTTGGTGCTGTTATGAATTTTTGGTGGCTGTGTTGTATCAGTTCATTTCACCTGCTATGCATGTGTTATGCCGTAGATTTTGTGAGACAAAGAACCGTCCTTTTTCGCCTTTTAAGGAAGCTATGCAGTTATGAAACTAAATGTTCTAGATCATATTTGTCCCTGGTTTCTTTTTCTTCTGTTGCACTACAATTGCAATTTATTTGTGTAAGGTCTCAAGGGAATATGAGTATCTTTTTAGAGATTGATGTATATGCTGACAAGATTTTGGTGGCCTAAAAATCATTATTTTCAAATTCGATGTACAGTTTGTGAGTATTTGTGTGACAATAGATCTTTGGTAAGACCGTCTCACATTGGTAAGACCAGTTCTTCCCAAGAAAAGTTATGAAATTTTTTGTTGAAGTTATTGAAAATATATAAAAAGTTATCAAGTTGATTTATACATATATAACTATTTATATGTTATCAAGATGTCTCACCAATGAATTTGCATTTGTCTAACAATAATGTTTACTCTTTGCCCTTTTGGGAGGCTACTCTATGGGCATAGTCTATTTTCCCTAGGCTGTGTTTTGTTGATTTAATGTGTTTGGCATGCTACTTTTCATGTATTGATTGATCTCTATCAGAGTAGAACATGCCCTCTTTAGATGATCATCTTTGTATATTATTCCTTTATCGGAGGTGCTGTAATGTAACCCTAAGTTCTAATTTAATACTTCCTCTTAGTCGTTACACTTTTGGAATATATGTGAGAGATAAAATAATAGTGTAACAACTAAAAAACGGATGAAGTATGTAAATAACGGTTCCTGCTAAGCTCTTACTAGAATCGAACTTGAATCCAAAAAAAAGTGTATATGCAGTTATTAATGTCTTATGTTTCTCTTTCCTCTAGGAACATAGTGTCTCCTACTGGAGTTTCTAGTCTGGTAAGCAGGGAGCCAGGGCCCATTTTGGACTTAATGATGCAAGCTTGGGATGAATTGAGTTTTTTCAGATATAGGGTTAATAGAAGAAGACTGTCCAAATTGAAGATTTTTTTTTTCCACTAAATTTTTATTAGCAACTTTTTCTCTGGGCTTTAGTTAATATATTTTTGTGCAGTGAAGATGACTTGGTTCACATGAGATTAGCTGCTGCCAAATCTGTACTGCGGCTTTCAAGACGATGGGAGATACATATTTCACCCCAAATGTTTCAGTCAACTATTCTGATGGCAAAGGTATGGAGGCTATCATGTGTTAAAATTGTACTGTTGACGCAGACCAGTGAACTACATCTAATTAAAAAAATTGCACCATCTAATTAAAAAAAATCACCTTCTCATAAATAACTATCACCTATCTGACTATCCGATCAACAATTGGTGCTTTGTTCTTAACATCATCTCATGGCCTCACTGTCTAAGACACTGTTCAAAGAGTGATTTATTTCTATTTCATACATTGAGTTTACTTTTTCATTACATGCAATGTTAAAAAAAACTATTAAGAGTTTAATATGTTTTCCATGTTTTGACCAGATATGTAGTAAGCTATACTTTTCTTGAATGTTAAGCATGTGCTATATTGGAATTCTAGAAACAAAGTCACTTTCTTCTAAAAACAATTGTAAAGAGTAGAAGCTTATTGTAACGTCCCGACTTCTAATCCATTTTATTTGGTTAATTAGTAGCGGAATCCTAATTAGTCGGTGCGTCACATGCTATGTTTCTTAGTTGAGAAACACAGCGCAAGAAATAACATAACTTACTAATACTCCCTCCATTTTTTATTAGATGTAACACTTTGACTTTTGTTACTATTCATCCAACACACTTTGACTACTAATTGCGATTTATACATAAGGTAAAATACAGTCAAGTGAGGTCTTGTTGGATTTGTCTCAGTACAAATTATCCAAATATATGTTTTTTTATAATTTTTACAATTATACAATTAAAGATATAGTCACTCAAACTTGTGCATCGGCAAGTGTGAAAAGTCTAAGTGTTACATCTAATAAAAAACGGAGGGAGTATTATATTGGGAAATCATAAGACTTATACATAAGCTAAAATATTGGTTTACAAACCAATATAATTAAAGAACCCAACTTTGCCAAAAAAATAAAAATAAATAAATAAATTAAAGAATCCAAAGCTAGAGCTTTATACAAGTTTTATCTAATGTTTTTCACTAAAGTAAGCGGAGAAATGTCACTTCATTGATCATCCTCACACTAATTGGTCCGTTGTCTTGTTTGGTACCTACAACCAAAAAACAATATCATGAGCCGAGGCCCAGTAACATTATACCCTGACAACGTAAATTAATTTCAATTCATTTTATTTGCAAACATTAAGATACTTTAGAATAGCGTAAAACCTTTCATAAAACGTTTATAAAAAGTACTTTACAATAGAATAAAACCTTTCATAAAACATTCATAAAAAAAGAAGTATATCAATTTAAAATAATAAACAATTCCAATGGTTATATATTTAAATCAAGGAATCTGGTAAGTATAGACATAAACAAAAACAGATGTTACCCACTTCGGCGTAACCAGATACTTAGTATCCCATAAACATAACATAATATTACCAGAACCTTTTCTTTCACTTTTATTTATCATGTTTCATATCTTTTAATCATGTGTCAATAAAACACCATTTCGTAAACCATAAAGTCATATCTCAAAAACCCATTAAAACATTTGCACCTTTAAAGTAATATCTGAAATCATAAAAAGTCCGAAATCGAAAAAGAATAAAATTGTAAACTTAGTTGTAATAAATAATAAGGTAAACATTTAAACATAATCTCCATAATCACATTTGCAAATGGGAGCTTTGATGTTAGCAATAAATGTTACCAAAACAATACTTTATAACATAATAATAATAATAATAATACGTAAAGCTCATTAGAAATAAGCACTTTTGAGAAATAGAGGTCGAAGGTGTCAGCAGTAGTTGTTACAAAATATTTTTTCATAAACATAAAAGCAATTTGTAAAACTCATTAAAATTAAACATTTTGCAAAGTAGGGGTCGAAGGTGTCAGCAATATATGTTACCCTGATCTACGTTTAGTATAAAAGTTCCTTAATTTCAATGGATCGTTCTTTCCGAGCACTTAGGACTTCTTTATTTAAAAAAGTAAATGGAATAAAGTAGCTTATTTGAAAAGTGTAAATTAATGCTTTATAAAAGAAGTTAATAAAAGCATTTTAAAATAATATTTAATAAGATAATCAAAATTATATCTTTGTTAGTAAATAAAATAATCGTAATAAAAACAATTGTAATATGAATGAAATTAATGTTAATAGAAAAATAATAATACTAAAATAATAATACTAAAATAATAATAATAATAATAGAAAGTTAAACAATAATCAAAGTATTAGTAATATGAAGGTTTCATTGGGCCAACTCACTCTTAATGGGTTCAACTGTTCAAGTGGGATTTATTTTGTGGATTGAAAGTTACTGACTTTCTTTCTTTCCTTTTAGAACCAAATGCCCATCTTATGTTTTGGTTCACAGAGGCAACGAAAGAGGAGAAATTGGAGGAAGCAGGGGAGTTGGGGCTGACATCGACGGTGGTTGTCGGTAGATAGCCGGTGGCGGCTGGGCGATGTTGAGGTGGTGGTGTTTGGGTGAGGAAGAAGAAGAAGAAGAAAATAGGGTTTCTTAAATTGGAATTTGATGGGGATTTTGATTAAAACTAAGCTAATGATGTGTGAATTAAAATTGGAATGAGTTTAAGTAATGAAATCAAAAGGAAGGTAGCACTATTTAATGATGAATTTGAGTATTAATTTAATCAAAACTTCATTGTTGATTGGGCAAAAACAGAGGTGGAAGATGTGGAGGAAAACATGTTTGATGGTGTTTGGTTGGATTGCTTACAAGTGGAAAGGTGGAGATGGAAGAAGCTTGAAGCCTAAGGTTGGAGGTGATGATGGAAATGGTGATGTAAATGGGTGATGTAGGAGGGTGATGATGATGATGTAGTTTGGAGAAGGAAGAGGGTGATAGGTATACGTATAAGAGGAGTTTGGGGATTTTTGTTTTTTTTTTTTTTTATATATATTTTAGAATAGCTATAGAAATGGGTGATAATTTAAGTGGGCTTGGGAAGGGTGTATTTTATGGGCTTGAACATGTAGGAAATTATTTGACCCAAAAAACTTTCAATAAATTGTACAAAATAATTTGTACATAGATAAATTATTAATCATTGAAAATAGATAGTTTATCAAGAATCAAATAGTGTTTAGGAAAATATTTATACTCTTAAAATAATCTACCATTAAAACTTTAAGACTTTAAAGCGATTTTTAAAACTCTGTAGTTTCGTTAAAAATAATTGAATTGACTAATAAAATAAGACAATAAATTTGAAAATATAGTTTTAAATACGTTAATTAGACTTGTAAAATAATTAATATTAATTAATTAGCTTTTAAAAACTCGGGGTATTACACGTATAATTATCTAAGAATTTCCAACATATGTCCATTAAATTTGAGGAGAGTGTCTGTTTTGGTGAAATTAGGTTAGATCAATTTTCCACTGCAACGGTTGTTTGTGGTACAATCCTCTCACAAATGGAGAATGATTGGGGGGATTTTTGGGATTTATTTTAAAAATAAATTCTTTTTTTGTAAGTGTTGATTGGCTGAGTAATAGTGTTTTTGATAATATATCCTGTCAGACCAATTTATTGAGGAGACTAGACAATGAGACACTTATTTTTTAGATGGAAAATAATCAAGTGAATCAACTATTCCATATTTCTATTGTATTTTGTTGGAGAACCATATAAGCATTAGGATGTTATGTAACTTATGTTGTGTGTAGCTGTAGCCCAATACCCACTTGGATGCTAATTCTATGTTCTATATGAGAAGAAATGTCTGATTAACCTTTATTTACTTTTTTTCTGGGGATGCCATTTTCTAGTTGAGAATCATGATAAAAATAATACTTTTCTTGTTGGGATGATTAAATCCTTGTACTTAGCTAGAAATTGTGCAGTGTTTGCTATTAATATATCTTGTGTTTGCTAACTTGATGAGGTAGAAAATTTGTTGTTGAGAGAGCAAATAATGAAGCTACATGACATTAGATTTTTTCTTTTCTCTTATGGGTTGTTGTTAATTGGTTTAAACGTGCAGTTGCTGCTGTCTTTGCACTGTACTTGTGTTGAAGTTGTTAATACCTCCAATGAATGCAGGACACTGCATCTTTTGCAAGAAGATCATTTCTTGATAAAGCTCAAAAGTTGCTGAAAGTTCGTGCTACCTCAAGTAAATTTGCTTGTGCATTTGCACTGGCTGCATCTGATAGTGTCAAAGATTTGCAAGAGGAGGTATGCCTTTAGTTTGGGCATACATAAGCTTTGATGTTCCCTTAGATCACTGCCAAGTGCTTACATATTGTGTCTGATAAATTTGCTTGTCAGTCATTGAAATATCTGATAGAATTCATTAAGGAGTACAGCAAAGTTGTAAGTACCTGTCCTACTTCAGGTAAGGAAGAATCTATGACAGATTGCCCAGCATACATAGTGGTGTACCTGCTCCATGTCCTTGCCCATGATACAGGGTTTCCACATATAAGCTCCCACAATGAAGAAGATGCTGCTGAGTTTTGTAGGTAGTTCAATGATCTCGATCTCTTACTAATATGGTAATCATGTCACGATGAAAGTGCTTGAGCAATTTTTGTTGCAGGCCATTTTTGCTGCTTTTGCACGTGTTGGTTGACTCTCAATTTTTTGATGGGGATTTGGATGCTGTCAAAAGAAACTTCTTGTGTTTGCAAAGTATTTTTCGGGCCATCCGAAAAGCCGAAGATGCTGTTAATCCTGACAAGACGCCTGTAAGTATTTTGGATATATTTCTCATTCCAGTTCATTTTGTTGTATTAATTATTAGTTTTTTTTATTAAAATGTTGCAGAAGCTGCATTTGTTAGCAGAGATTGGAATGTCTGTTTTGAGTGCTGTCAAACATGAAAGCATAAATTGGTCCCGTGCCCCTGGACTGGTTCTTCTGCCATCATCAATATATAAAACTTGCATGACTAAGAGAATAGACTCTGTAAGATTTCCTACTGTCATGTGATAATTGTTAAGAATGAATTGAACTGATCATTGTTGATTTACCTCCTATTTTCTGTTTCTTAGGATAATTGTTTTTCAGTGGTATCTCTGGTCAATGAAGATTTCCTGAAAAAGCTTGTTCAGGTCTTTAAATATAATTTCATGCAGGTTTGTCACGCTGAAATTTTACTTAGTTTTGTTTTATGACCTTGGGGAATAATAAAATATCATTGCATTTTGTTGCTCAGTTGTCCAGCTCAACTATTAAACGCAGTCAAAAGAATCTAAAAGACGGTTCACAAGGTCAGAATCTTCTTGATCTATCCATGTCAAAGCAAGTGGAATTGTCTAAAAGTGAGAAGATAAATGTAAAGGGTTCCAAGAAAGCAATGGTCTCTAATTCCGTTCTAGAAGCATGCCCTAAACAAGGAGAACAAATTTCAACAATTCACTCTTCTCTAGAAGCACTGCAATTGCAAGGTGGTTCATCGGTTTTCAAAGAGGCAGCTGTTTCTGGAGATGATGCACATTTACCAGAAAATAAGCGTCATTATGATTCTGAATCTGCAACACTGGAACTTTTTGATATTGAGTCTGATATTTCAACTGAAGGGATTGATGTTTCAATGACAACTTTACCACAGGAAGAGAGGAAAAGGAAAAGTAGCTGTCGTTTTACAGAAAGTCCTGCTCACTGTGAAACTAATACCAAACAAGGATGCAGTTCAGATGTAAGGTCCAGCTAAACATGATAAAAATTTTGTCTTCTCTGGTTATGTTTATCATGCCTTGCAAAAGTTGAAATGGTTTGGTTTAGAATATAGTATTATAAAAGGTCTTCTCAGTCTTATAATTTAGGGTAGAATTAGTTTTTAGCAGAAGCCTTCATTTTATTGAAAACCAAGATTTTTTTTTTGCTGCTTCTTTTCTTGAAAAGATTAAACAAATGCGTTTATTTAGCTGAATGTTGGAACCTGTTATGCAAATGAAGCGGGACTCTTTCTCTTGCGTTTGGGTTGCTTTTATTGTATTCTTTCCCTAATATTTTTTTCAAATTGTTGAATAACTTGCTTAAACAAAAGATTCTTGTACACGTGTTAGATATATTTTTTTGTCATGCACTGAGTGTGATCTCTTTGACCCTCAAGTTCTGTGCATGAACTGTTTATTTTGGTCAAGCGATTGCATTCTATAGTTCCTTATCCCTCGTTGCAAAGAAAGGATCCATGAAACAACCACTCACCATAGAAAGCATGAATTGGTCTAGCTGTCTTTTGGATAATGGAAGGACAAATTATTTCACTTTGGTTAATTTACTTTAGATTTTATTTGCATAATTGTTTGTTTCTAGTTCCATTGTAATTAGGAAGTTTGTTTCCTTTCTTTTTTGCAATACTTATATCCTTGATTTAGTTTTTCAACTGATTGTGAGTTTAAATGCAGGGATCAAATGTTTCCTTTTCCCAGCAGTGGTAAGTTGTCAAATCCTTTTAATTTTGGGTCAAATTTATGTTTCTCTTTCCTTTCCATTTCTTTTTGTTTCTTTTCAGCTGAAATTCCGTTTTCTTAATCTGTGTTTTCGGTTCATGAATTTGGTAACTGTTACTAGGTGGCAATAATGTAAATAATTATGTGAAGGCTTAGTGTTGTGTGGTTTGTTTCCTATGCTGTTTTTCATAAGCATCTAATGCTTCACATTATGTTGTCTGTTGATTAATTTGACTCACGTTAGTCACGTAGTTGATTTGTGTTTTCTTTTGATGGACTATTTGACATGAATGTCATACTCTATGAAGAACATGATATCCAGAGTGCATGGAAAGGTTTTTTTGTACATTCATCATCTAGTAGACGGGTTGCATACTATACTACATTACTACGGTAATACCTTGTACTACCCCTCCGTCCCTTAAGTTGCTACATATGGATTTTTTCACTTTATTAAGATTTGTATTGAATAGGTAGGTAGCAAGTGGGTCGGACGGAAAAAGTGGGGATTGTTGGGTCACATCACTCACATGGCCTGAAAAGGAAATGTAGCAATCTTTAAGGGATAACCCATAGTGGAATATGTATCAATATTTTAGGGACAAAGGAAGTATTATTTTGGGGATACATCATGTGCTAGTATAAAAGTGACGGGGGCTGAGAAGCTTTTTATTGTTGTGCAGTTGGGCACAGATACATTCGTGAACATGATATATTGTTCTTTCTTTTCTACTGGAGCTTTCATACTATTTATAGCATTCAAATGTGTGGGATCTATATCAGGAATATTTTATTCACTTCATCAAAGATTTTTAAGTTATTCATACTATTGGTATTGTCTTCTCTGCTTCGGTAAACTTGTGTGTTTGCAGTTTCTGTTTTGAGTGGATAACTGTATACCTACCTCTGCCATGCATAGTTGCTTCTCTTCTGAAACTATGTCTCTGTAATGTTCAGTTACATTGTAGTGCTATTGGTTTGTGTTGGAGTTTGGACACTTAGTAGATGTATCAAAATAGGCATGATATTTGTATTTGTTATTTTGCCTAAAAGAAGAAATACCATAATAATTTATCCTACTGTACAACTATTAGGCTGGTAATGCTATATGGAACAGTATTGGGCTTTCAAACACTGTCACGTTCAGTAGATATGTGTATGCGTTGAATGTGCGGGTTTACAAGATAGGGTAAAATAAGAAATGAGTTAATGAGGAAGAAGATAGGGGGTGCCACCTATTGAGAATAAGATGAGGGATCATCGTCTAAGATGATTTGGTCATGTGAGACGGAGAACGGTAAGGAGACTTGAGGATTCAGGATTAACAACCGGATTGGAAGGTAAGAGGTAGAGGAAGAGTAGTTGGAAGACCAAAGCAATCTTTGACGAGGGTAATTGCGGGTGATATGAGGCTACTAGGGTTTGAGAAATACTTGGTGTTAGATAGGGAAGAATGGAGGGAGAAAATATGGGTGGATGACTTTTGTGATTCCACATATTGATTCATGTCTAGCTAACCCCAATTTTTTTGGTACTAAGGCTTTGTTGTTGTTGCTATTATGATGAATACCCTTGGATTATTAATTTAGTCTCTGAGATGCTGTTATGCTAAACACTCATAAAAAAATGCATTTTATATGCCCAGGCGATGAGAATCTTTTTTCTTCTTTCTTCCTTTCTGTATTGGAATTACATATCTGCTGCACACCCCCTCCAGACCACCACGTGGCCGGTGGTCTTGGCTTTCGAGAGGCCAAGTTCTCTCCTAATTTGCCTTTCGAGTGGACAAATTCACTCCTGAAAAGATACTAAACTTTATTAATTCCAATGTATGAAAATATTACACACACTAATGCCTTATTTATAGACTAATGACAATTCTAAAACTAATAAAACTACTAACAAACAATTATTAAAAGACTAATCTACCCTTATTACTAAAATACATCAAAATAACAAAAATGCCATTATTAACATAATTAGGTGATGTATAGCAATATCCTTAGAGAAAACTATTTTTTCTTGGTGAATTTTGTTTCCTGATTCTGTTGTTATTTACTGATCAATAACTTGGTATGGTATTGTATGTGCAGTGGTCACAAAAAACAATGTGCTAGTGGCATTGGGAACAGAATAGTCACTGTTCCAGAAAATGGCAGTGCTAGAACACTAAGATCAGGAACAAGCCATCGGAAAATTCTGTTTGATAGAACAAATTCATTGTCAGGTATACTTCTTTTATGCATAATTCTATGATGCCTCATTGCGAGTCTGGCTGCGTTGCTTAGTTCTGATATGCTAGTAGTTGCGTGTTTATTCATGTATAATTTGTTTGTTCATCTTATTTCTGCTTAGTGTTTCTATGCACCTTGTAATGCCAATTCCTGTCTCTTCTTTCTCAGTAAAAGTGGATATCTTGATCTCAATCAAGAGCTACGACAATTAGGGTGTATAAGAAGCTAGAGTGGATTATAATATCCATTGTTTCATCTGTTTTTCTTCTTTGACAAAACTACAATTATCTGTTGGTAGAGCTAGGAAGCCTGTTTATGCTCTTGGTGGATTGCTGTGCAGTCTGGAGGCATGTCACAAGAATAATCATTATCTGCTTTTGCCTTTTTTGGGAATTTTCCAGCTGTGTTCTTAAACTTAGAAGGCTATTCTGCTGATAAAATATATGCAGCGACCAATGTATGAAAAGGCGTAAGGCGCACCAAGGCGATAGGATTTCCTAGAGCCTTAGGCGCGCCTTGGTGCGCCTCATTGAAGTGAGGCGCACCTAAGAAGTAAGGGGAAAAAACAGAAATGCGCCTTATGGTGCGCCTCAGTGCGCCTTGCCACAAGCGCCTCGCCTTGAACAATTTAGGCGCTTACCCCCTTGCGCCTTAGCGCCTCAGGCGCGCCTTTTCAAACACTGGCAGCGACCATGTCAAGCCATAAAAAGAATATGTTGTCACTCTGCTTTGTTTTTTCCCCTTTTGGATCCACACACAATTTTCCTTTGTCGATGTTATGTCATGTTTTTACTGTTGAATAGAATTCTAAAATAATTTACAAGTCATGTTTTCATGCAGTGAATGGTTTGCCGAAAAAGAGTTTAATTGGATGTAAAGTATCTAGAGACGCATCAGAGTCAGATGTTTCTCATGAGAATAAGGATGCGGTAGGTTTAACTCTGCCTTTTCATACATATGTAAATTATCTTGCTTATTTCTACCTAGTTACTTGGCGTTATTCAGCTTTCTAGTTAATGGGGTACAGAATATAGTTAATCCTTTTTTTCAGAAAAAATAGAACTCTGTTTGGAAGTATCTCTCCTACTTCCTAGAGAGTGATACACACATTTTTCCCCTCTGCCATATGATACGTTGTTATTCCTTTTGTATCTGCGTATTCTTCTCACTTTTATCAAATTTGTCTCACTAAAGAATTGCAAATGGAAAAAAAACTTTACAATATGGAGGAAGTTAATAGCAAGGTCACACTAAGTTTTATTTGCTTACCATTTCTTCCTTGTAGCTTATAGATACTTTTAACTTTTAAGACTTTCATTATCCACGCATTTTTTTTTTGGCATACAGCATTTAGAAAATGTTGTGGTGTAATTATATCCACACATTATTTTTGTGACATACGGCATTTGATTGTCATTTTCCCATGACAAGATTAGAGTATCTTTTCCTTTGCTGCAAAAAACTAGAGAAGTCTGCAATGCATGGCAACAATGTTTTTTATTACTTGGTCCTGAATGCGTTCATCTCATCTCATGTTATTTATTTTTGGTTTTTTCCCCCTTTTTCTAACTGCCATGTGCTTCATTATATTTTGTAAACTACTATTGTACAAAATTGCATGTATTGAATAAATGTGGTGCCTCGTACATGATGTGACTGTTTTTGGGGATGATGTGTTATAGATTTTTTTTTTTTGCTTTATATATGTTCCTTGGGCTAATTCCTTTGATGAATATAGACCTTAAACTCCTTTCATTAGTTTCATTTTGCTGTGGGTTTTTGGTAGTTTATGCCTTTCCATCAAATCATTCATCTTCTTTTGGTCATTTATAGTTTATACATCTTTGAGTTTGCAAGTGAACCTTACTGTACAGTTTTGCTCATTGCAGGTTGCCTTCAGAACTCGGAGAAGGAAGGTTTAACTTATGTTTGCATAACACTAACACCAGGGATAATTATTGAACGCAATGCATAGTTTATGATGTAGATTTTTGTGAAGCTAATTACCTTATGTGTATACACACACATTGGATGCTTCTGTAAATGTTCTGTAATCAGTGTGGCAGCTTTTCTACTCCTACAAGAGTAGCAAATTTTGCGGTTGCTGAGTGCTATGTTTCCTTGTAAAAGAATATGTTTTGTTTGCACTGTGCAGTTTGTATTAGGATGTGGGAGTATAATCCAGAATGTGATGTGGGCATTGTGATCCCAATTACCATCTATTGTGTTATTAACTTCTTCAGAGGAAGCCCGTTGATTCATGGTGGTGGTGTTAGTGTGGTGGTCGTGAGCAGTAAAGAGAGAGTGAGATGGGTGAGTGTGCTGTGAGGTAAGGGTAGTGAGATGGGTGACTAGTAGTAAGAATGGCAACGGGTCGGACTCAAATTTTTTAGGCGAAGATAATTGCGGAATTTAATTTTTCGGTTTCTACTTAGATTTTTTCTTACGGTTCGGACTAGGGTTAGATTTAGACTATATTATCATCCCTAGACTAAAAACAAATGTATATAAAATTTAGGAAATTATGTTAGTTACCCCCTTAACTTTATAAGTTTTTGTGAAAAACTTGTATTGCCTTTTTATTTATGAAACCCCTTAAAGTTTCTAGCTGTTACCATATACACCACAAATATCATATATTTGTCAAATTAAAGGGAGATGTGCTAATAGAATTATACTCGCGAGCAAGAGGGTTTAATACATCAATGACCTAAATTCAAAAGTATCTTAAAGTGAGAAATGCTGACTCATAATTTTAGGAAAGTTAGAGGACTAAATATGAAAGTATTATTTAAATTTTAGAAGTTTTCATAATTTTATTAATTTGACAAACTAACATTATTAGATCACATATCATTTTTGGCTAATGTGATACACAATAAAAAAAAACGTTTTCACCAACTATACTGAGACAATTTTTAGCTAACAGATGAGCAACTACATTGCCATCCCTTTTAACATCACACCAACCAATATTATCAAAAGACTTAATAAGATTGAGAATATCACTAGATAGCCACAATTAATCAACACTTTCATTGCATAAGATATGCCTTCGCTTTAGTTGTTTGAGCATCCAAATTTCTGTGAGCATAATTAATAGCTGCCACGAGCACCTTCTCATTTTCGTCCCAAACACCCAAGGTTCACCCCATTGCCCCTTTAACTGCTACATCACAGTTGGTCAGTTGGCTTTCATTAACCTAGACCCATGAGGTTTCCATGCCATTCCCCCCACCAGACACCTCCCCGTCATCCATAACATGATAAAAGGCTATTGCTCTTGCCCGATAGCCCTGAACAAATCAACAAAGACTCAAGCAGCTTGCATGGCCTAATTAGGGGTGATTATCAATCGAGCCGAGCCTGAACTTTGCTTAGCTCGGCTCATGGTCATTTAAATTTAGTCGAACTCGAGCCGAGCTCGAACTTTGATGAGCCGAGCCATAATCGAGCCGAACTTTGACCAATCGTTGACCGAGCCTTTATCGAACTGTTCACGAACAGTTTCACCTAATATTATTCTTAGTTTATGTGTTCTCTATTATAAAATTTTTCAAGATGTTTGTTTTTTTGTTAATATTTAACAATAACACTATTAATTTATTCATATATATAATAACTAGAATAAATAAATTTATTTATATAACATAATATAAATAAATCTATTATAAATTTATTTACATATATAAAAAGTTAATCGAGCTTGTTCACGAGCTTTTTGAGCCGAGCTTGGCACAACTCAAGCTTGGCTCGTTAACGTCTCGAGCCGAACTCGAACCGAGCTAAAACGAGTCGAGTCTTGACCGAGCTTTGACCGAGCCGAGCTAGAACTGTTCGCGAACAGGCCGAGCTCATTATCACCCCTAGACCTAATCATAACAACGTGTCTTATCTTAGTGTCTCCTCTCATTTCTCGATTGCCATACATCCCAACAAGTTTTAGCAACTTTGCACACCACATCCTTCCTGCAGCTAGGGGTGGGCATAAAAAACCGTATCCGGTTTCCGATTCGGTATCCGGATTTTTATTACCCGAAAAAGCGGATATCCAACCGGATCGGATATTCGATTTTTAAAACCAGATACCGGATCGGATCCGGATCATAGTTTTCAGAAACAGGATTATCCAGGATCCGGTTTTTGTTTTTTAAAAAAGTTTTTTTTATAATAAATAACAGCAAACAACAAGTATCAAAAGCAGTAAATAATTTATTTTTTTGATCCAAAAAGTAGTAAATAATTAAATGAGGGTAGTTGCATAAATAATTTACCTTCTGATACTTTTTAAAGTTTGGTTTTCATGTATATGGAGTTTTTTTTTTTTGAGAAGAATATATGGAGTATTGGACCTCTTTTTTTTTTGGTATTTTTTTTTTCTTTTGGCCCTACTTCTTCTAAAGCTGTATTTAAAGAAGTTTCTAATGAGATTTTTCTACGGTTAAATAAGGCTTTGAGGAGCTAAATTAATATTTTTTAAAATTTGGAACTTGGAAGTCAGAGGAGGGATTTGAAGGTCAAATTTGGATCCGGATATCCGGTTTCCCAACCCGGATTATCCGGATCGGATCAGAAAATATGTGATCCGAAAAACCGGATATCCGGATTCGCCCACCCCTACCTGTAACACTCCACCAACGCACTCCACCACTCCATGAAAGATCAGCAGCTAGATCACATAACCCCTCCAAATCATCATCAGGCCAAATTTTAGCACACTTGTCTACCTGCAAACAAGAGCAATTTCTCCTTCCACCTCTTCAATTTTTTCTAAATTTTTTCCTTAATCAATTTTAAAATATGCTTCTTTGGTCTATTAATAACAATGGGCAACCCCAAATAATGAGAAGGAAAATCCACTTTATTAACCCCCAAAACACTCACAATCTCATCTTTCATCTCCCCATGACACTAGGACTAAAAGCAAGCTGAGACTTTATAAAATTAACAACTTGACCTTACCAATCTCCATAATTTTCAAGATATTTTTAGTGGCTTAGAGCTCCCTCATATCAGCCTTTGTAAACAGAATACTATCATCGACAAAAAAATAAATGACTAACAAGCATTTCTAGTCACTTTAATACATACAAAATAAATGAGTATATTGAAAAGTTGTTAATTTATTTTTTGAGTAGAAATGTGTGTTTCAGTTCTTATTATTTTTACGGGAAATTATAATCTTTATTGTTAGTGGAGAGGGTTTTTTTTAAGAAAATTAAAAAACATTGAGAAAAATATGCAATTATGTAGAATGATAATTCTTACAGGAATTTTTTTCAGAGATGGGTAGTTAGTTATGTAGAAAAGTTTTGTTTTTTTTTTTATTTTTTTTTAAATAGATAGATATGATAGATAGTTATGTGGAAATTTTTTCTTTTTTTTTGTTGGTTTAATATGAGCCCTCCGTTCAAGTTTGAAGACTTCTCATGCAAAAAGACTTTATAATATAAATGTAGATTCCAAACGTAACCAACTTACAAAAATGACGAACTATTTAATTTTGCAGGGCAAATATCATACATCAACTATGTGCTATAGTCCTGTTAGGTACAATACTATAGTTCTCCGTTGCTTATCAAATTTAAGATTTAGGGTGCGTTCTCTTCATCTTAAAAAAAAATAAGTTTCAGGTTTAATAAGTCAGATAAGTTCCAATAAGTTATTTTATGTCTAATAAGTTCCAATAAGATCTAATAAGTTGAATGTAATTTATTTTTTTGATTGCATGGAACTGAAATAAAGATTTACATTGTAATTTTATATAACTCAATTAGGATTGTTAATAATTTTTAAGAAAAAGCTATATGCAACCCTTTTAAAGAGAAAAAATTTGAAAAATAAGACATTAATTGCATTGTGTTGTGAAAATAGGAGGAGTGTATCTCATTTCATTCAGTAAAGGGGTATATATAGTATTTACAACAAACCCTAATTCCAGAATGTTCCTAGAGTATACATAGGGGTATAATGGTCATCCACTAATATATATTACATAACACTCCCCCTTGGATGTCCATTATACAAAAACAACAATTTAAAATACAATATTTCATAACATTTATTTACAATGCTCATTAAGGATGCGTTCTCTTCACCTTAAAAAAATAAGTTTCAGGTTTAATAAGTTCAGATAAGTTCAAATAAGTTCAGATAAGTTCCAATAAGTTATATCAGGTCTAATAAGTTCAATAAGGTCTAATAAGTTGCAATAAGGTCCAATAAGTTCCAATAAGTTTTAATAAGTTCCAATAAGGTCTAATAAGTTGCAATAAGGTCCAATAAGTTCTAATAAGTTCCAATAAGGTCTAATAAGTTCCAATAAGGTTTAATAAGTTCCAATCAGGTCTAATAAGTTCCAATCAGGGCTAATAAGTCCAAATCAGGTCTAGATTATTATTTTTAATTATTGATCAAATAAAATTAATTAAATTAATAATTAACTTAAAGCACTCTTACACAACATAAACCAATTTTATTTTATCATTTTTGTTTTATATTTTTTTTAGAGAAACCAATCAGAGTTAGATTGAATTAAACTATTTTTTTATATTTTAAAATAAAACTTATTTTTTTATTTTGTGTTTGATTTAATTTTGGTCCAAATTAAACTTTACCCATCCTCCATATTATTATTATTCAATACGTTCTAGTTTGATAATTTTACTACAAGTGAATTAAGAAAAATTAAATATGTAGATAAGTTGTTATTGGAATTGATAATATTAATTAATAATAGGTTTGAAAAAAGATATATTAATTATTATTACCTTCTTGAACGTAATTCAACAATAAAAAAAATATAGGTTCAAATGTATAGAATATTATCATTATTATTATTATTATTATAATTAATATATTTTATTCAATCATATAAAATACGTTCCAATAAGTTTCAATCAGGTTTAATAAGTTCCAATAAGGTCTAATAAGTTTTAATAAGGCCTAATAAGTTCCAATAAGGCCCAATAAGTTCCAATAAGGCCCAATAAGTTCCAATAAGGTTCAATAAGGTCTAATAAGTTCCAATAAGGTCTAATAAGTTTCAATAAGGTCTAATAAGTTAAATAAGGTCTAATAAGTTAAATCAGGTCTGATAAGTTCAGATAAGTTCAGTTCAGATAAGTTCAGATAAGTTCAAGTCTAATAAGTTGAAGAGAACGCACCCTAACTCCCCCTAATGATGTAATCGATCAATATCCTTGAGACGACGTAACCCAATTGTTGAATAAATTTCTTGAATGTAGTCGAATAGAGTGTCTCGTTAAAACCTTTACTGAGAAAAACCCTGTGGGATAAAAACCAGTGAAGGAAAAAGATTACAACATTATCGTAATACGCTTTGATGAAATGCTGCCTCATTAAAAACCTTACCAGGAAAACCCAATTCGGGACAAAACCTTGGTTAAGGGAAAAAGAGTGCAACGCGTATTTTCTCCCCCTGATGAATACATAACTTGAGATCTTCAAATGTAATAAATCCAATGCCGCTGGGTAACTTCACATTTGTTGCGTAATAACATTCTTCGGTGACAAATCTTCTTAGGCTGCTCTTGAATCTTTAAATCTTCTCTTGGACACAGTGAGACATCTTCAATTATCAACACTTATGAAGACACTGCATGAGTCTATTATCAAGTTGCCTTAATTATTGAATTGATGCCTTGTTTTGAATGTCAAAGTAAAATTCATGATCAATGATTGATCATACATCCTCTAATCACAATGTTATGGCAACACTTGATATATTCACATAGAATTGTCTAATAATTCATTTCTCATGGTTCTTGTAGACCATAACAACTATTCTCACTGAGAGATTGTTATTTCTATTCTTTAGACATTTCATATATGCGAGAATTCTCCAATGTGTATAAAAATCAGTTATCTATCACATGCTCAAGCTTCAGGTTGAGATGTCAAAAATTAAGTCGCATAAACTTTTTAGGAGTTCAATAGTAATATTAACTAACATTGCTAAACTACAAGTATATAACTTGTAGAATCAAATATTAAAATACGTTGTGTATACGTTTTTTAAGAACTCTTCTTGCATGATTCATAACATGCTATTAAATCAATGTTATATATACATATATATAGTCTCGTGAGAGCTATAATCCCATTGGAGTATAAATATCTCATGCAAACTCATAAATTTCTTCTCACTATATTTTGGACAAACATTTAGAAACACCACAATTGTTAAGTATAAATAGTGCATGTAATATGAGATGCAAAATAGATGATAAGATACAGAACCAAACTCTTTCATAATTCATTCTCTTCTGCAAATAATATCAATGGGGAGACATGTATTGTGCAGTTGTCTCTCTTTTTTTCTTTATCTTTTGTGTTGACTGACAATAGCCCCAATAATCAAGAGATCAGATTGTTGTATAAATATAAATAACTTGTATGTAATTCCACTAGATGATGGTCTTCTGGATCAACAAAGATTTTAATAATAAGATACTAGTTACACAAAAATTTCTACATACAAGTAGCTAGCTTTGGTGAACTCCAAGTCACCTAATATGGTGAGTTTCTAGTCACCCCATACTAAACAACTTATAAGTTATCATGGTGAGCTTCTGGCCACCTATTACATATGCCCATACAAAGTTGTTAGAAACTATTTTATAATCTCTTGAAATTTCTCAAACAAACTATTAAAATCATAATTCAAATATGGCTCAATCTCAATGTTATGTCTTGCCATTCCGTTCACTTCATATATCTAACATGAGAGAGCGTCAACACATTAAATGAAACTTCGGGTTTCTAATTATTAAACCCGGATGGCCTAATATTATTATCACATCCAATCACATTTTTTAAATTTAAATTATACATAGTCAGTTTTTCATTTCTACTAGTGATCACTTTATTAGATGTATTTTATTCATGGCGATGAATATGATGTGATATAAGAACACTAACATGTGTTTTTTTTAAAATTTATTTATTTATGCAATTTGCATTTGGCAAGACAATTAATTCATATTTTACTCAATAATAGCTTATACTCTAACTTATAATATGCTAGAGTATTAAATTAAATCATGATATTGATACATGCTAATATTGTTGGATACCTTATATTCTTCTAGAGCGTTTCATATCATTATAGTATATATAAATTTTATTGAACATAATCTTCCGTAGGAGATTCATTTAAATGTATCAATTTCTCGAATTTACCATTGTTAGTAACTGCTCCTATCTTTTTCATATATTCTGATCTTTAGAATCCACCGATTTAACAAGCTTTAAGCATGCTCTAAAATCATTAGACATTGATGTTGTCCTTCTAGGACATCAAATTTAGTTGTAGCATTTACAACCAGTGTATAATCAACACCTAGATATTATCACGTGGCCACTTCTATTAAATACATCATTGACATTTAAGTTAATGTACATATATACCAAAACTAACCATCAATATATCGTATTATTGATATTTTATCTCCCCCTATTCTATGCATGGGGTTATGAAAATAGTCCAACAATATTTTAAAAATCGATCTCTTGCACTTTCTAAACCATAAATTCTATCACTAGTAAAAAAATTAGTATTTGTAACTGCGTATTTGCATCGTGCCTACTCATGTACGATCCAAATAACAGGTATTTGTATCGTGCCTTATTATGCATGATCCAAATAATGCACTATTTGCATCGTGCGTTAAAGGCACGATCCAAATAATACACTATTTGCATCGTGCGTTAAAGGCACAATCCAAATAATGCACTATTTGGATCGTGCCTTAGAGGCATGATACAAATATGCATTATTTGTATCGTGCATAATAAGGCACGATACAAAATGTTTTGGTAAAAATCAGAATTTTTCCCCCTTCTCTAATTCATTCACTACTCTAATTCTTTCACTACTCTTCCTTCACAGTCAAAACTTCACAGTACAAGCCCAAAAACTTCTGCCTTCGCTGCCCCAACCGCCACCACCAGTAGCCGCACCAAACCCGCCACCACCAGCAGCCGCTGTCGTTCTCTGCCTTCCCTGCCTTCGTTCGCTGCTCTCTGCTGCTCGACCCCTGCCTTCGTTCGCTGCTCTCTATTGCCTTTGCTGCTCTTTGCCTCTGTTGCAGTGCTTCACAGTGAGCCGCCACTAGTTACCGACATCTCACCACCACCAGTTAGTTGCTGTCTTGCTTACTCCGACCACCACAAGTTGAGGTATTATTCTAAATTTTTTTTTATTTCTTTTAAATTAGTTGATAGTTATTGTTTTTTGGTATTAAATTTGTTTGAATCTTTGGTTGTTATTGTTAATTTAGGGTTTAAAGTGTTGATTTTAGTTGTGGTTTGTTGTTGATATAAACAATTGTTGAATATAAACCCTAAAATTGTTGAGTATAAACAATTGTTGATGTAAACCCTAATTTTTTGGGTAACAAATGTCTAGTTTATGTTTGAAATTCCCAACAATACCAATTGCTTTCTTTTCAGCCAATGGAGTATGAACATTGTTTTAATTGTTTATTTGCTTGCAGATCTTCTCTCATTCTATCATTGTTTGGACATTCTTGAAATAGGTCTTTGATGTTGTTTAGTTGTTAGGAAACTATATTGCCCACCAACTGTTTGTTTTATTACCTAAAAGAAGATGTTGGAAATTTTGTTGTTTGGATGGAAAATTACCAGAGAAAGATGGAGCAGAAAGAGAGTTGGGATAGCGCTTATGCCATATCTTCAACTCAGGTAACTGAGTAACTACTCATGGTTTTTTTTATTCCCTTCTGGAATTTGATTAAGCTAATTTAATCAAATAATATGAATATATATACGGAGTACATACATATATATATATATATATATATGGATTTCATATGATATGGTATAAAAATTTTGATGTGTACATTAATCAGTTCTAATTAGTAACAATTCATAAATAGATTAATTTTAGTTACTTGTCCTGTTTTTATTGCCATTTTATTCCATTGTAGTGCAAAAAAATAAAATGATAACTATGAATGAAATAGTGGATTGAATAATACATAGAAATATGGTTTGTTTAAGGCTTGTTTAGGTGAAACTTGATCATGAATAAATCTATGTGCAACTATGCTTTAATTTGTTAGCTAGCCAGCAAAGATTCTATTTTTCCCATGTGAAAAATAATGATATAGTCTCCAATACTGCATTACCTTCTTGGTTCATGTAGACAACTTATCTATTTTATATATATTTATCAATAATTTATAGAGCTTGATTTAACCAATTTAAGTTGTGACCCTAAAGCAACTTTTTTATGGTTTTCCTTTTTTGTTTTTCCAATTTAATCGGATTCTATCTAATTTTGGGTGCTTGGTATATTGTCTTTAATGCTTTTTTACCTTCATTCTTATGATGGATTTTGTTCCATATGAGGTAATAATATGGCAGTGGTGCGGTGGTGCCTTATCATGAGGATGCATGGCTTTGAGCATAATGTAGTTGTGATCAATATCTCTGGGATATTTGTAGGTACCACAAAGATTTTGAGGAACTTTTTCTAATCCATTAGCAACTTGTTCAAATTCAAAATCAACAATCCAGCTTCATGGATGTACTTCAGGTAACTCTTGCTCTAGCTAGTTCTATATTCAATAAATAATATATATGCACAACATTAGATTTCATTAACATTTTTATTCTACCTTCGTGCACTCGTTCTATTGAGCTGATCGTTGTTATTAGACCTGTTAATAAACAGAAAAATTAACAACTAGCTTGCTGATAATTTGGGAAAAAATTTATTGTGTGGTCACTTTCATCACTAAGCCTCCTCGTAAGCATCTGAAGTCAATCAAATTCCCCCCCCCCTCTAAAATTATGTGGTTGCAGACTTGCAGGTCTTTCTTCTTTTATGATTGAGCTCAATATATGGTTTAATGTCTATCAAGATGGTTGATTTGCCTTTTTGGTTGTTTAGGAGGTTGTATTGGAAATAGTAATGGAGTCAATAATGGAGTGTGAAGCTTGGGAATGGAGGAAAGTTTTATTCAGCATTATATACCACAAGCTTATCTTAAAAAACTCTAAGTGAATTAATTGGATCATGGAAATTTGTTATTTCTTTTAACTCCTTGGTCTAGAAATTTAAGGAATGATTTTATTCTGTGCGTTTGACCAACTATGGAGGAAATTTTTTGTTGCAGCTACTTTACCTTCATTGCTGTTGAAAAACTATGTAAAACACTGGAGTCTAACAGTAGTTCAGGTATATCCTAGAATTAGTTATTTTCACATGTTTGTGATTTTTGTTGGTGCATTCAAAGGTTCAGCTTCTGAAAATCTCTATTTAACAATTTAAGCATTTGTCCTTTATAATATTCGACATGTCATATTACAGGAGAACCTTTGATAATGATGATATTCTAGTTAGAGAGCTGGAGAGATATATGTTTCTTTTTGCTTGGTTATTATAATTTATATTTTGTAATGCATATGTAGTCTATATTCCTTGTTTATAATATAGTCTATATGCCTTGGTTATGATATATATGCTCGTTACTTATTCACTACTTATGTTATATAGTCTATATGCCTTGGTTATTATAATTTATGCTCGTTCATTTCACCTCTGATCTGCAGCTCCGCTCCTTTTCTTGCATCGATGTCGTTCCCCTATTGCGGTTGCCGCCACCACCACTACCATGCTATTAGGTTAAGGTATGCTCTTCTGTCCTTTGGTTCCGCCCGTTGCTGCTGCGAGACACAGGTGGTTCTGCTATAGGGTTCCCCTGGTGCTGTTCGTGATGGACAGTTGCTGCCGGTGGCCTGCTGCTGCTGCTGGTGGCCTGTAGCTGCTGCTGTCCGAACCACCAGTAGCTGCCGGTGTAAGTTGAATGACTTGAAGGTAAGTGTAAGTGGGGTATCTTTAATTGCTCGTGGTTTAGATTCTTGCCTTTTGAGTTGTGTGCTAGGATCCTAGAATATCAATTTGAGAGTTAGTCCTGTGGTGTACTTTCAGGAGGCCAGGCAAATGAAATTCTAAAGCTCATCCAGTTGACCTCTACTCTTCGGATCACTCAGATTATTCATGACACATTGTATAGTTGGGTCCTTTTTCAAACAGGTATTCAAGTTACTTGTTTTTTTTTTCTTTATTGATGTTTGTTGTGGTTATAGGTGAGTTGGGAAATACTATTCTTGAGTTTCATCATAGGCAATTACACGGATTACATACTCTTGGGCCGAACTAAGGTTTTCAATCGACATTCGTCAAGTACAGTTTAGCTAGGTTCCAGGATATGAAAGTTGGAAATGTAATTTATAGAAGCCTTCTAGTTGTCACTAATACAAGTGAAAAGGCTAGCTTAGATAGAAGCTTACTTTTTTAATAATTTATTTAGTATATATATTTTGTATAGGTTTTTAGATGAATAATTTATTATATATTTTTTTTTGTTTTTTTTTTCGGTATTGTAATATCATAATTTTTTTGTATCAATAATAACAAAAAATGCATAAAATTCAAATTTTCATGCATATGAAATAAATCATGTCTTATTTAATGCTTACATGTATATATGTTTATAGCACAAAAAAAAAGTCCTAGCTATTTGCATCGTTTCTTTGAAGGCACGATCCAAATAAGAGCACTATTTGGATCGTGCCTTCAAATGCACGATGCAAATAAGTCACTTAATTGTATCTTGCATTTTAAGGCACGATGCAAATAATATTTTTATTTGCAACTGCTTTATTTGTAACTGCAAATGCACGATACTAATAGCTTGAAATGCATGATACTAATAGTCTTTTTTCTACTAGTGTATTAGTAAAGTCATGTATCAAGATTCGTGTTCCTCTTGCATTCAATATTGAAATTGAAATATCTTTTAAGTATGGGCGTAATAAACATATTTATCAAATGATGGGTTACTCACAATGCCATGTTCAATTTCTTAAACCGAGTTTAGTATCTTGAATATCCACCAAAAAGATAATATATAAACTATACAAATTCTTTATAATTCACATAACATTGTGTATATAGGAACACATTATTTATATAAAGGGTGGATTATCTGAGCAACATACATTAGAAACTATATTTCTAGGTTATATACATATCTTTGTATTGTTGTCGGGGTTGTCTGATCCTTCATGAATTTTGCGGAGCTTCCGGTCCTAAAGATTAAGAATTCCATGTTCAATCTATACCTTATTCCAATCATCCATCTTCATGTAGATACTTAATGCCATGAATAATTTGGTAGGTCTAAAACTGAAAGAGTATGTATGACCTTTTAAGCTGAATTTGGTAGGTCATTTTATTTATTTATTTATTCATTTATTTTTATTTTACTCGGTCCAATAAAAGAAGATCATGTGTTAAGGTGAAATTATTAAAATTAAATTTTCCTAACAATCATCAATACAAAAATGATTGTAGGCTAATCTGAAAAATTAATCTAAAAACTTTCCTAACAATTAGCCTAGTGGTAATACATGAGATGGTAACTAACTACGAAATAGAATGCTAACTCTTAGGGACACATTCTCCTCTAAGCGACTAATTCTATTTTCCACTACGAGATTTATTAATTAGGAATCCTAGGCTATCAATACCCTAAATAATAAGAGTTGATTACTTGATTTTGATTAATACTCACTGTATGCATGTTTCTGCATATATGATAATCTTTATGAATGCAGTCTAAAAGTATTAGGACTTTAGAAGTGCTTTATTAGTTTAATGAACTTCTGGCCCATAAGCATGAGTTCTTTATATAAATCTGAGGAACTTCAAGTCCGAATAATTCATTTTTAGTTTTCTCCCAAAAATAAAATAATAGCAATTAAAGAAAAATATAATAACTTAATAAGCTATGTTTCCACCCTTGAGGATTTATTTTAAAATAAATTAATAAGCATAACGAAATAACGCAAATCTCTAATAGGTTAGTCAACTTACCAAAAAACTGGTTTTCCCTTTTATTTTATTTTATTTTATTTTATTTATTTATTTATTTATTTTTGACTTTGATTATGAGATTTTTCTTCAAGCACTTTCTATATTTTCTACTTTTTTTTCTCTGCAAGTCGTTATGCAATTTAGTCAAAGCTAAACACAAGTATTAGTCCACCATAGCTTTAGCCCAATGAAATAGAAATGCCAATTATAACAGAAAACCATAGCATCACAAACAGACTGAAATCTCATAATATGTGAACCAATTTCATTATCTTTAACAACATTTTCTTTAGTTGGGTAATGAAGAATTCAAGTCAGAGAATCAGCATTTTGACGCAGTACACATTGACACATACCCATATAATCAATTAAAACATACGAATCAATTATTCGAGAAAGATTACATAACAAATTATCAATTAAAACCCTATAACAACACATTCTTCTCAACAAATTCTTGAACCCTAACAAATTATTCATACTATGTAATCTTGCAACAATAATTATCTCATTTTTAACAATGAATTAGGAATTCCAATGAAATATAAATGCAAACAATAAAATCAGGTTGTAATTTGGTTGCTAATACTATATACAATTGCGCAATCAGGAATTGTACATAATTTAGTTGCTAATAATTTATGTTCCTATTTTTCGCAATTTGGTTGCTAATAATAGCGCAATCCGCAAAAGAATTATAGCAAATCAGGATTTGTAATTTTGCTTATCAATCCGCAAAGATTTATAGCAATCTCAACAAAAACAACTTATCCCACAAAAAACCTAATCTAGCGGTAACCATAATTACAACAAAGAATTCTTACCTGTAGCCCAAAAGTGTGAATACTCGACAATTTCTTGAGAGATTTTTGAGATTTTTCAAGTTGTATTTTGCGATTTTTGAGAGAAATTGAGATTAAGAGAGGGAGGAAGATGATTTTTTTTTTTTTTTCAAAAGGAAAGTGATGGCTACTTTCCTCTTTTCTTCTAGGAACCTAAAACCCTAGAGCAATACGTGCTGATAACGTGTTGTGAAAATAGGAAGAGTGTATCTCATTTCATTCAGTAAAGGGGTATATATAGTATTTACAACAAACCCTAATTCCAGAATGTTCCTAGAGTATACATAGGGATATAATGGTCATCCACTAATATATATTACATAACACATTGATTTTTGTATGATTTTGTCATAAATACATAAAATATTGTCATATAACTACCCTATTTTATAACCAAGTTAGGTAAAAGTGTTTTTGTCCATGGTTAATTAATTGCGCTTGTATTTGTCTAGAATAATTTTGGCTTTGGCAGCCCTCGTTAATCTTCCATTTTCTCCAAAAACTCATCATCAACCCCTCTTTGCTCAGTTCGTCCTTGTCATGGCAAATTTCAGGACTGATACTCCTACTTGTCGCCGTATTGCTCGTGCTTTCTTGGACTTTCTTGATTCTGGTTCTCTCTCTCTCTCTATTTATGTTCGTGTAATTTGCGGTTTTTAGATGTTATTGTGTTTTGTTGATGCATTCTTTGCATTTCCCTGATTTCATCATGTAAAATGACAGAATAATCTTCTTCACGTTAGGGTTTTCATCATGGTTGTTCTTATTGAATATCCGACATTGTTGACCGATTTTCTGCTTGATTTAGTGTGAATCTGTTTCCTAAATTTCATGTTTTGGTTGATTGAGGGTACTGGGCACCGACTTTTTCGCTTGGAATTGAGTTGAGTTCATACCTTTTATAACGATTAGTGAAATTTTATTTATTTATCTATTTTTCCAAGGGTTGGCAATTGCTTATTCATTTATTTTGGTGGGTTATAGCTTAAATGTTGGCTTAAGCACACCATATACAAGATTAATAGCATCATGGATTTAGGACATCCCAAATGGAGACACAGTGGGGATAGGCAAGTCGTGGTAGTTAGCTAGAAAGTGCGGTGATCTTCTGATTAGGGTGACGAGGAGGGTGATAGATGGGAAGAATTGGGGAGCAAGAAGAGGAGATGGAGCTGGGTGACTAATTCAAAGGAGGAGTATTTTTTGTTGTTGTACCTAGCTTTATTTCTTTTGAATTAAGCAATGTTAATGTAATTTGTTTGAGTAGAATCTGCTACTTTCCATTAGTTCTTTTGTTTATAAGCAAAGAATCGTAACGTATATGGATATTGCTAGCAAGCGTCCGGGGTGCTAGTTAAACATTTATACATTTCCTGATGTGGTAATAATTTTGAAATGCATGCCAACATCACGTGTCAATTGATGTAATTAATATTTATTATAATTTATTATTTCCACTTTTAGTTTCTTTATCTAGCGTCTAGGGACCCTCGTTAGCCTTTGCCATATCCTTGTATTGTGTGCTTGTGTGTTGGGGGTGGGGGTGTTACAACTTATGAAACATATTTACTGGAAGTTGTGAATACTCTGTTGACTGAGGTCGATGGGGCCTTCGGCCTTATTTTTTCTAGTTGAATCCTTGCCACTGATCTTGTCTATTAGCTGTTTCTTGCAAGTATATTTTGTGTACGTATTTAGCTTGATGTGATTAGCATAGAAATGTCTGAAGGACTTTTAATTTTCTGATAAGAACTAGGCAATCAAGAAAAAATCAAAGCACAAACACTTATCTTTCAAGAGGGTAAGGTATCTCCCAAAGAGATGATTTCTCTATTAATTTTTCTGGATATCCCCTTACATACGCCAAAGGTACTATATATATAGAAAGTAAATAACAACAAACTCCTAACAACCTTCCTTCTAGATTGTCTCCACTCAAATATTTTTTTTACTTAAGGCAATCAAAATAAAGTCCTTTTTATTTAGTGGCATCAGTACTCAGTAGTATCTGTGACTTCTCTTGTTGACTAGGCAGTGGCCTCCCACCTTGCTTTGCTGATTTGCTCCTTTTATAAATCATTGTACCAGGTGGCCTAGGCTAATGTCTATCATTTTTTAATATAGTAATATCAAATTAGGTGGTTTGAAACTGGTTATTGTTTAAGTGTGCCACTTATCACCTCGGGGTGATTTGATTTATTACCCAACTTTTACTACCTACAAACTTTCCAGTTGGATGTTAACAAATGTTGGGAATTTCTGTTTCACTGTTGCATTTTCCCATAGTCATACTTGCTTGCCTAAAGGCAATTTTATTTACACATCCTTAGTTTCTATGCTATATATATATATTCATACTCTCTGAGCCTCAATTTATCTGTGTAATAAGCGTAGACCTAGGATATTGGACTTTGGGTTTTTGTAAACCAAACTTTAGTATATTGTATGTGTGTGTGTATATGTTTAGTTTTTCTCCCGAATTATCTGCTTTTTGTGATAAGGATCATAATTGACTAATTTCTATTTTGACACACGAAGTGCCTGCATTGCAAAAAAAAAAGGAGACAAGCATAACGAGTGTTAAATATCCTGTTATTGAACCCCATATTCTCCATTGTTCAAACAAAAAACCCCCATATCCTCCATGTGGTTAATTGATTGTGCTTAATATTAAGTATCAGTTTGGGCATTTTTCTTGGATGTAAGATACCTTCTTTAGGTAATAGCCATATGGGCTATGGCATTTTCAAAAGGTGTCATAATCAACACTATCTCTTGATGCATCATTGCATCCTTATTACCACACTATCTCTTGATGCATCATTGCATCCTTCTTCAAAATTGTATTCTTTGTAATGGAAAAGTATTTTATTTCTTAGAAATTAGTTGAACAATTTTTACCCCTTGCAATTGCATTAGAGAACAATAAATAAAAGGTAAACAAGAATCTCCAATGGTAGAAACATTTTAACCAATTGATAGGTGGATTGAGATTATGCCCTTGTTTACCTTTTATTTGATGTGTAAAGTACTTTTGGAAAATGGGTAAGATTTAGGGGGGTATATGTTTGTTTATGGTTTTCAGTTATGGGTACTTTTGTCATATTAGGTCTAAATTTAGAAAGATATGAATTGTTGTAGTTATTGTGTTACAACCTTATTTAGAAATGTTGCAGATAAACTGATACAGAGGGAGTAATTAATGAACTATATGCAAGAGATTTTTTTAAAGAGAAAACTATGACTTTCTAGTTACTACGATCAGAAATTGTAGTCCTAGCCAAATTATTTATCACAATTTACAATAGAAACCAAACCTCTTGTGCTTATTATTATGTGCTTGTCTTGTAGGCATGAACTTCTTGTACTTGTTTGGTAATCATTTTTTAAAATCCCTTGACAGTTGAACCTGCACCTGGTGTTGATCTTGAAGGTCTTGAAGTTGCCAAGGATTGTTTAACAGAAGTCTTTGGACTTCATCAACTTCCTGAAAGTGAGCGTCCTGAACCTAATCAGTTGATAAATATTTTCAGTTCACAGGGAAAAGAAGCTGAATGTGAAGCCAAAATCAGACATGAGGAGGCCCAACCTGGACCTTCTGCACAAAATTATGCTAATGGTGATTTTTCAGGGACATCAAAAGTTCAGGTTTCTGCTATTTCATTTACTCATAGATGCAGCAGCATGAACCAATAATTTATATCATATGTTCAATTGTTCATCCAAAAAGAGCATTTCCTTCTAATGATAATTATTGCTCCATATAGTCATGTTGAATTATTTTGAAGTGTCAAGATCCTTTGGGCAATTTGGCTTGAGGATTGGATTTGCACCCCCTTTTGTGGTTTGTTGGGTTGGGTTCTTTTGAAGGGGGAAACGAAGGCTGTTAATTTCTTTGGCGCCAAAAAAATTGGTCATTGGCGGGATTTCTATTTTGTTCCTGGTTAGTATGCTAGAATTTTGACTTTATTTATTTCTTTTTGTGTCTTGGTAGGATGATGTTGAAGTGAGAGAAAACAATGACACAGGTATCTATATGTATTTCAATTGTATTAATCTCGTCTGTCATTTTGTGTTCTGTTGGATATCCATTCTTCTTGTAAACCAATGGGGATATTTTGTCTTTGTATTTAAATTTTACTTATTTTAGGAGATATCCTAAAATTGGTGCTTGAGGTCTGGCAGAATCAGTTGGTGTGTACTTTAGTTTGGCATTCTTATTTCTAGTATCTCTTTTTTCAATTTTATTTCTTTTTGGGCAGCTAGATTTAACTTCCTCATTGCTGAGTGCCGACACAAGGCATAATGGAATTGCTTGAGAGAAGGGTGACACTGGTTTTGAATAAATAATTACTCTATGTTACTTGGACGTGGATTTGCCAGAAATTTTTGCATGATAGATTGAACACTTCAAGATACTCAATACTGGTTTTGTAGTTGAGAAAAGATGTGCCCCAACTATAATAAATTATGGAAATATGTGAGTAACAAATAAACAATGGACAATGTCTCAAAGTTGTGAGCACAACACCATCTCAGAATCCTGCCATGGCTACAGAATAATGGAGAAAGTTAGGTCCCTATGCTAAGGTTCAGGTACCTAAAATTAATTAAATTATCAGAAAAATGGGAGCTTTCAGAATAGAGGTTCATGATAAAAGGTTCTTTAGGGTCCTATTTTTGAAAATTTCATCTACTGTAAGGGTTTTTTTGTTTGGTGTTTGTGGTGGGGCCAGCAGAAGAGACAGTAGAAAGGATTCTGCTTCATATATCGGTTTAGATGAGAAATGGAAATAAATTTCTTTTGGATAATATTCCCTGATTGGCATTGAGATTTTTTTGTCCCTCTTTAGTTTTATAAAAATTAGGCGCTTTTGCCAATAAAGTTTTGTTTTAGCTATATGAGTTTTAGATTTCTGGCCACTTGCTATGTTCAGGCTTGATAAACTATGCGAGTATCTTATATTAACATATCTGATTGCCAAGCTATTATCTATTGCCTCTTGTTGGTTTCAATTTACTTTTCTTACCTGGATGCATTTTTTTAGGATGATGTTCTAGCTGTTGCTGATTATCTTAGCTCTATAGTTCGAAATCATGTTTTAAGGAAAGGTAGCACCATTTCTCATTCCCTAGCTAAGCTAGTGCTGTTTGGAGTGGAACAAGTTGGGAACACCATTATCCAATGGAGGTTTCTTCTTATTTATGATGGATGCCTTGTCTATTGTCTATCGATCAATAAAATGCACTAATGATTATTTGAAGAAAGAGCAAAAATGCTATATTTTATTATTACATTTGCTCAATTTTCTCTCTCTTCTCCCTACATTAAGGAAATGAGGTGATGAAGAAAGTAGTTATGTCTTCAAAAATTTTAGGATTATGGAGTTCTAAAAGACCAAATATGTTGATAGTCGTTAAATTGGAAAGGTAATAGGGTATTGAGTTTTTGGGCTACATATCTTTGTGTAATGTTATTTACAAACAATTGTGATATACTGGTATGGTAACGTACATGCAAACACTCCTATGGTTGTATCTTATATATCTAATTGAATAGTATGATTTATTCCTCTATCTTTTTATGTGTTTTGTTATTGTTTGAAGTTATTTTGTATTTTTTGTATTTCTTACCCCTCTATAATTATTTATTTATTGTTTGTTTATTAATATACAATGTGAACATGTGGGGCTACAATTTTTGTTTAGGAAATTTGTTTCTGCTGCATTTTCTGTACTTGCTTTGAGTTTGACATTTTCCCAGCTCTTTTAGATTTTGGATATTTTTCTTAATTTTACTGCTATTCTGAATGATGATTACCTTTTCAGGATCGACTAAAGATGAGCTTTTTGTTCATTTTTTGGGTGCATTGGAGAGGATTCACTACTTTAGGACAACAGTGAATGGAGATGAAGAACATGTATTGCTGGATAGAGCAACCAGCCTGTTCAACGACGCTGTCAATGTATGCCCTTGAATTTAACAAGCTTCACATGTGTGTACGGCTTTTAGATAATGTTATTTGCTAGTCTCTGTACCATATTTCCATGAGGTGGTGATACTGTGGGTAAATAAATGTTCATTCATTTGGGTGCATAGCATTCATTTAAGAGTTAAATGAACAAAAATAGAACATGGAATTGAAAGCTGATCACCCTAGCACTTACTATTCATCAATATAGACGTAAAACATTGACTCCCTGCTGGGACTATCATCCTCTGTTCCTCTTAAAAGATATCAACTAATTTCTGCCATCTATCGAGAGTTAGAGACCATCCCACCACCTAAAGCAACTGGTACTCTATTAACATTCAACACCTACCAATGTAGCTTCATTAAATTCCCGTGTTATAAATGCCCAATGAAATTGGCAATGATGGGAAGGTTCCTTATGAACAAGTGTATTTTGAATATGTTTATTAGGTGATTGCCATATAAAATTAGTTGAGTGTGTATTTATATATGTTCAAACTTTAGCAGGTATTGTTGCCCCCCAAAAGGATCCTGAGAAAATCGAAAGGGAAGATTTCAAGAATGGGAAAGAATTGCAAGCTATTGACAACAGTTAGTGGCGTTAGCATTAGTTGATGGCATTGATAGTGTTGGAGCAGATTCTTAGTTTATTTATCAAGAACAAACTTGCTTCCTGAGGTTGTGTGAAAAATTTGAGGATACAAGGAAATGCTTATCCTATCAATTGATGGCATAGGATGACTAGAATAAGCGATTTGCTAGTACACCAACTTTGTATTCGATGTCCTGGGGTAATCCTTTTAGGTTCATCTTTTTTGCTCCGAATAAAGTGGAATAGTGGATCCTAAGTGCTAAGTCCAGAGTTTTTTTCCCTGTTTCATGCACGTAGGAGGCTAGAGTTAAGAAACATGAAACATCCATAGCTCGTACTATTCTATATAGTCAGCAAGAAGGTTTTTCAATCGTATATTTACACCTATGTGATATTATATATGCTGCTGGTTGTTTGTTCAATGATTGCTTTGGAGAAATAAGTGCTGAGATTCATCTACTCTGTATTACTTTTGAATAGCAACTTATGTGCAACTGTTTATGTGACGGATTGGAGTCATGTGACTCGTGTATGCTAGGATGCTCAGACTAGTGTATGTATTTGAGTGTTGGATCTGGGACACATTTCTGAATTATCTTAAATTTGAATTTGGACTCAGTGACGCAGATAAATACCAATAATGAAAGCATTATCATCATTGAGACAATAGTCTCAGTTGTTTTTTGGCCTTTTCTTTTGTTACTGCCTTTGCGGCTATTTAGATGAGTTATGCTGCATGATCATGAGTTAATTTTAGCTATGTATGTTCCATGGAGTAGTTAATTCATCTTCTGAAATAAAGTTTGTTTTTTAAAGCATCAAGAGTCAATACACAAGACACATAATCTTGAACACAGAATACAAAAGAAGTTTTACTTAATTTTACCATCTTGTCCCTCATATTCTCGATTGTTGTTCTTTGGTTAGGAGCTGAGCTTTCATTTTCATGATTGTTTTTATTAAAAAAAAAAGTTATGCTAGCTTATCCAACTATTGATGAACAACTTATGCTGTCTGTTTAAACTGAGCTACATAATTTATTCTATGTTATTGTGTGGACTAAATTCGTCAGATATATTTGCTTGACATATGCCGTTTTCTTTTATGCAGGAGTTGGAAAGATCTCGACATAAGATATATGATAAAAAAAACCTGGCTGATGCTCTAAAAACATTAGGTGACCCTCAAATAGTATATTGTTTTAGCCTTTCAGTTTTTTTTTGGATTTGTTGCCACCTATCATTTGTGGCAACAATATTGAATGTATGACAATCTTTATGGATGTTGTTAAGGCTTTGTATAGACATATTGGAGGTCCATGGAGGATCCCATGTGAATATCAATGATCTGTTCACTTATGACCCAATGATCTTTCAAATCTTCCACTGTCATTTTCTTGAGAAAATATTTGTTTGTCTGTGTTTCAAGCCTAGATTATGTTCTGACTCATTATTATAGAATTTTTTAAAAACATTTTTAACCAGTGGATGCATTTACTAATTTATTGTGTAATTTGTGTTAGGCAACAAAGCTATGCAATCTAATTCATACTTAGACGCAATTGAACGGTATACTTGCGCTATTGCACTTATTGAAAATGCTGTATACTACTGTAACAGGTAAATCCACATATTACTTCAAAGTAGTGATCCCCCCTCCCCCCCCCCCCTAAATTATTTTTAGTTGTTTGTTGATACAAGATTTTTCAGTTTTATGTTTTTTTCTGTTCCATGGTTCTTTCAATGTTTAGAAAGTCGCAACTAAATGAATTTGCTGTAAATTTGGGAAGCAATAGTGCTGCTTTTTTTGGGTTTTTGACACCACCATATAATGTTGCAACTGAATTAAAGGAGACTGCACGACTCTTTTGTTAGTTTATTTTCCCAATATTTTCTTAACCAAGTTCTCTATAAGACTGATTAAACTATAATATGTATTAGCAATATAACTTAAAATCATTACAAGAAGGTACCTGCTAAGAACTTAGATGAACCTTGCAAGTTGCAAATAATCTTGACTTTTGAGTGGTCAAGTCACTCCCAAATTTTACTATGTTTATTTATTTCTCCAAGATAGTTTTCCAAACATATCTCTATTATATAAGCCAAGGGGGGAGCCATGGTGTCCCCCCTCGAAAAGTCCATCTTACCCCTAAAAAACTTTATAAAATCTTAATTTTTATCACTCCTAACTATTAAGGAAATTTATTACAATTTTGGGACTTTTTAAAATGAAAATCGTACAAAATGTAAACTTCAAAAAAATATAATAAAAATACCAAAATTCATATTTTTAAATTCTCTATAAATAGACATCCATATTGATATAGTTCATCAAATAAAAATTTTACATAATTTTGATTATCGTAGAAATTTGGTAGCCAATAAAATATGGTAAATAAAACTTTTCTTTTATTTATTGTTGTGGGATGACCGAATGAAAGGGGAAAAGTTTGTTTTTGATTATGTGAATGAGTGTGAATTTGACCCTTTTTTCAATTTTCGAACAAATAACCTTTATTTTTTTGTTTGTTTCGACAGATTATTATATGTATTTAAAATACAATCGCACGCAAAGCGTGCATAGAAGGCTAGTAATCCCTTATTTATAGCCTACTAACACAAGACTTAACTACTTTAACTGACTCAACATAAAAGACCTATATGCCCCTAATTACAAAAAAAGGAATACAAAATTAAATAACAGAACCCAGAATTAAACATGGGCTGGGCTCATAATTGCAGTACCCCCTGTAATTAAACACTATCAATCTTTCCTCCACCAACCTCAACCATTCACAACCACCTAATCCATCACCAAAATGACCAGTCAGTTGTGGCAGTGAAGGTGGTGGTTGGTGTGGTGGTCACTATGGTAGTGAAAGGTGGTTGTGGTGGTCAAGTTGGCGGGTGGTGTGGTGATCGCCATGGTAATTGGTACAAAATTGGTGGTGGGCCAGTGGTGTAGGTGGTGGTTGGTATGGTGGTTATTTTATCATGACTTTTTTTTTTCTCAAGCTTAAATCATACCCATAATACTCCATTAGGAAATTCTCTCTTGGAGTCCGTGTCAACCCCACTTGTTGCAATTATTCAAGTATGAAGTATAAAATTTAACTAGTTACACAAAAAGTTGTAGATTCATGATAAAAGGTTGCGTTTTTGTAGTTGAAAGATCAGTTGGTTTGACAAGAGATTTTGTAAATGATAGGCATTGGTGGGAAATTATAATCATCTTCGGGACATTTTATACACACACACACATACTATACACGCGCGCACACACTTTGGAGTTATTATACACCCTGAGATGTCGACAAGTCCCATTTAGACTTTTGTGTGTGCCCTCTTTTCAGATTAGACGATTTCAGCAAAATTTGATAAATCTCTTGGTATGTTGGGTCGTCATTGTGGATGTATTATTCCTTCATTTCTTAGTTTTGATGGTTGCATTATGTAAAGCTCTGAAAATCTCAAGATAAAATATGGAAATTTTTGATTAATAATCTCAGAAAAATGTAATACAAAGGATAGTTTAGCAACTTAAGGTTGCAAATCTCCAATTAGTGGCTTTAGGTCACAACTCTCAAAATGCCTAAGCTTCTCTCAAATATTCTGGATAATTCTACTCTCTTCCCCTTCCTGCATATATATACTACTACTATCTTAATTACTATATGTCCATATTCAAGTACAAGGTCACCCAAAAAGCTAACAAGACAAAATACTACAAACAAGGACAAATAAAGACAAGTAAAACAAAATAAAAAGTCTGAAAATAATAAAATATAAACTAATTTTCTAATTAATTGATTCATTACACTACAGCCCCCCTAAAAACCACCTTGTCCTTAAGGTGGTGCCGTGGAAGCTTGCGCGGCCTCCATTGCGGCGAGTTCTCTGCGCTCGTACTCCTCTTCATCTTCCACAATCATGACACTCAACTCTCGGGCCTTGTACTTGTGGCCGACCTTCCACCTCTCATCACACTTGAAACACAGTCCCTTAGCTTTTCTCTCTTGCAACTCCTTCTCTGTTAATTGTCGTACCTTGCCATAGAAGTGGGATGTAGGTTGGGCAGGGCAGGGCAGTGAGGGTCTGGGTGGCTTGGGGCTTGCTGAAATGGTTGGGTGTTTGACTTTTGGTGGGAGTTTTTAGTAATCACGTGATTTTTGTGTTTGAGGGATTGGGAGTATGGTATGTTTAATTGAAAGGAGTGGGCCTTAGTAAATGAGTTGGGCTGGGATTGGGGAGTGAGAATTAGTGCAAGAATGGGCTAGGCCTTTTAAGTGGCGTGGAAATGGGTTGCCATCAAAATAAGAAAAAGAAGTTGAGTCAGCTGGGCTTACCTCTTGGGCCTGACCTTATTCTTTTCTTCAATCCTCAATGCTTAGTCCATGGCCTGCTCCAAGCTTCTAGGGTTAAGCATCCTCACTTCAACCCTAATTTGCTCCTTGAGCCCATTGATAAACTGACCTTGCATGACACTTTCAGGAACATCCCCAAGAGGTGATACCATTGATATAGGACAATAGGAGAGCCACCTCAAAAGCTAGCCTATGAGGGGGAGAGCCTATTGAACTATATAAATCTCACATCAACCTCCCATACGATCGATGTGAGATTCAAGTCTCATACCTTGCAATGAGATTAGTCCTATAACATTCGCCCCTCCTCAAGGACCAACGTCCTTGTTGGTCACGGCCACGTTTGGTCATGGCCACGTTTGGTCACGGCAGGCTTTTTCCCTGGCCACCAACTCCGTAGGCCACCACTCCGAGGTCGTCATCCTCTCCTTAAGGACCGATGTCCTCGTTGGTTACGACCACGTTTGGTTACGACCACGTTTGGTCACGGCAGGCTCTTCTTGGCCACCAACACCGTGGGCCACCAACTCCATGGGCCACCACTCCGAGGTCGGCTCTGATACCAAGTGGAATAAACTAACTGATCGAATACCCAAATCTGGAAAATGGACAGCAAAGAACACGAAGGAAAACAACAACAAAAATGAATGTATCTGATTAATAACTCAAAAAGGTGGAATACAAAGATAGTTTAGCAACTTAAGGTTGCAAATCTCCAATTAGTGGCTTTAGGTCACAACTCTCAAAATGCCCAAGCTTTTCACAAAAATATTCTGGATAGTTCCTTCTCTTCCACTACCCTATATATATACTACTACTAACTTAATTGCTATTTGTCCATATTCAAGTACAAGATCATCCAAAAAGCTAACAAGACAAAATACTACAATACAAGGACTAATAAAGATAAGTAATAAAAAGTCTGAAAATATAAAAAATATCAGAAACTAATTTTCTAATTAATTGATTCATTACACATTATATCCTAGCCATTGGGCTTTGCAGGCATTGGAAGATTACATCACAAATGTGGTTAATATATAATGTGTCATCTGTCATGTTGGGTCATCAATGTGGTTGGCTGATTACTTCAATGGTCAGTTAAGGGTCCGTTTACTAGAGCGAAAATGTTTTCTTTGAAAATGATTTTCCTATTTTACATCGTTTACTTTGGGCGAAAAAATAAAATGTAAAACTTTGGGTGAAAACTCATTTTACACTCTATTGGAAACATTTTCCTCCAAATTTGGGAGTAAAACTTGTTTTCTGTTCAAGTAAACATTGGAAAATTTATATGAAAATGAGTTTTCCAACGTAAAATGTTTTACACCAAAGTAAACGGACCCTAATTGGTAGCTGCATTATACCCTAGCCACTGGACTATTGATGAATGATCTCTTCTAGTAGGATAAGTTATTTATTGTAATGCTAAAAACCATGAAGAAAAGAAAATATTAGCTTAAAAATTTAATGACTCAATATCCTTTCATAGTGGAATTTTGCTTTTTCCAGTTGTATGACTGGAATAGGAGTATAGGACACAGAAAATATTGGGGATGTTGGACACTCGGGTTTGCATCTTATGTCCTTCATTGGGGCAAAAGCCATGTATTAAGATGCCTACTCGTTTTTTTTTCCTTCTAATTCTAGATGTGGTGGTTGCTTTTTAAAATTCATGGATTATTTGGTCTTTGTTGATAGGATATTTTGTGAACTTCACCATTTCGAATTTATTTCACACACACTATCCTGTTTGAATTCCACAGGGCAGCAGCTTATACTCAGGCACACAAATACAACAATGCAGTTGAAGATTGCTTTAAATCCATTGCAATCGACCCAAATTATAGCAAGGCATACAGTCGTTTGGGTCTCGCATATTATGCACAGGGAAAGTATAGTGATGCAATTAATAAAGGTTTTAAAAAAGGTCCGTATAATGTCTTTCTCTATCTTTTAAGTTTTATAATTAAGAAACTGTATACTTCTATTTTTTGAGTTTCCTTCTTGAATGATGCTAATATGTGGTTAGTAGTTTGTTCTTGGTTACATTAACGGCCCGTTTGGTAGCCGGTCATAAATTGTGGTAGTGGGAATGAATTTATAACTAAATTTGGAAGGGAAATCAAAATTCGTTCCCATGGTGGTGCTAGTTTAACTCCTATTTATCTAATTTTCTTCACAAATATCCATTCCCATCTAATACCACACTCTCCCAAGGTAATGGATGCGAATAGAAAATATGTTTTCTTGGGGATTTTAAGATTCTTCCTTAACAAAATTACACTTTAAATTCATTACCATTACCACAATTTATTTACCAACAATCAAACGGGCCGTAAGGGAATCTATTCCTCTTATAAGCTATTCATCCCTCGATTAGGTTACTTCATGTACTTTTTTCTTTTTTTGAAGTATTACTTCATATTTGTTTTGATGAATATGTCATGATGTTTTAATTTGGATGTGAGTTGTTCTATACTTCCATCTCCCATCTACCTTTGTGAGAGGATTTATGTCCCTTATATAGAATTCTATGATTTGAGAGTTGAGACAATGTACTGAGAATTCAATGTTAAGGTGAGAAATAAACTCTATTACTCTGTTACTGCAACAAATAGAGTTGCTATAAAATATTTCCCTGGGTTGGCAATAAAATGCCCTTTCCACTGTAGTGCTTCTCAACTTTGTAGATATACTAGAGAAATAAAAAAGGTGCTTCTGTTCCTGGCTTCTTCCATATCCATATATTTAAAAGACTGGATTTCATTTCTTCCATGTTCTCACTTCTGCAGCATTGGAATTGGATCCAAATAATGATGCTGTCAAAGAAAATATTCGGGTTTGTACTTCGGGCTTATACTGTAATTTGCTTTTCTGGTTGCTACTGGTTTTATTCTCTTATATTTCCATTGTTATCTGTAGGTAGCTGAGCAGAAATTAAATGACGAACAACAGCAAAGACGTCAGTATCAGGTACTTTTCTGGCTCTGCCAATGATATTATGATGAACATTTTTTCTTGTTTAGTGGTATGGCATCTTAATGATCTCATCCATCATTTCTTCCAATTAGAAAAAGCAAGCTGATGTCACTGCCATGAAGTCTCAACTCTTGAACCTACTTTTTTTTGTATTTTTTTAAGGATGTTGATTTAGTAGAAGCAATCTCTGAAGATTGTGTTTTGAGATGATCTTGGATTTGCTAGCAATTAGTGAAATGTTGCATCTTCTCTTCTTTTTGTTTTGCTCAACAATGGTGCTTATTGTTGTCATCAATAACAGGATTCAAGGAACCAGGCTGGCTCATCACCTTTTGCAAATGTAGCATTTGATGCTGGTACATTGCCTGGCAATTTTGCAAGCATGTTCACTAACATGGCTGGAAATGCATCACAATACCAGAACGGGCAAGGTGTACCTGCAGAAGATAACCATGGGACACAATTCCCATTTGCATCAGCTAATTTTGATGGCAACACTATTCCCTCGGATATTGCAAGCATGTTCATGAACATGACAGGAAGTACAGTTCAAGGACAGGGTTCTCAGAACAGATCTACTGAACAAAACCATGAAAGTGGACCTGCTAATACTAATCCATTGTCAAATTTTGCAAATATGTTCATGAATATGGCTGGAAATGGATCTCAGCAACAAAGTTCTCAAGGCCAACCACAAGGAGACAACAATGTCAGTGGTGACCCAGGATTAGGAGCAGGAGGAGCGAGCTTCAGTTTTAACTTTAACGAGCAAATGCCCGAGGAATTGAATAGCACTCTCAGATCAATGATGGGAATGTTTGCGAGGGGACCTCAAGGAGATCCACGCAATGATGGTGATGGTGATGGTGATGGTAATGGTAATGGTAGGTCTGCCTCGTGATAGACTGTACTGAATGTGATTACTAGGTCTGCTAGTCCTATCATCTCTACTGAAAGTTGCAAGCTTTACTTATTTTTATCTAGTTTTAAACTTGAGCTTGCACAAGGACAAGATGTATTACCTTACCTCCTATCCTTGTGGATAATTTGTACATATACTAATGTCTGTTGCTTGAGTTTGTACATTGCTTGAAAAACTTAATTATTTTCAGGGCTCCACTCTTTCCCCCCACCCCAAAAATAAAAATAAAATAAAATAAAATAAATTGGAAAGTATGACTTTACTTCATCCTTGATGAATGTGCGGTGGTCTGCTTTAGTGTGGTTGTGTAGGGTATTTCCCAAGAACGACTAAAACAACGCATGATTGTAGATTTGTTGGAACGACATAAGAAAACAGTGTGTCAGTGTGATCTAATATTTTATATTTTTAAAAGATGAACCACAACACATTCTTACGGGGATTAGGGAAAGATAAGGATCACATGGATGAAACTAAGAGGCCATTGTATGATTATTGTCACCTTTGTTTGTTAAATAGTCCGCTGTTTGATTGGTTAAAAAATAGGTAAATTGTTGGGCAAATTTAACATTGTAGGAAAGCGTAAATGAAATGTGGAGGATATAGAGAAAAGTAAGTGATAATATAGAGAAAAGTAAGTGATGAATGTAACATAAAAACACCAACTGCTAGGGAAAAAAATCTTGGGATGAGGAGTCGGTCTATAGATATTATCATGACAATTTTTATCCATACAAGACATTGGTGAGTGGGATGTAGGAATAAAACCTTTGTCACCTCCCCAGTCAGGGGCGGAGCCAAGTAGGGGGTTGTGGAGGCCTTGGCTCACTAGTAACAAATTGTTCAATATGATTCTTGATTACAGGAACTCATGGATCCCGCCTTGGTTTGCTTCCTTTCGTTCAAAGGTAGAAGGCAAAACCATGTGGTGGAAAAGATGGTGAAACATGTTATTAGAAACCTTTATTTATAGACTTTATGTATATTCAATTATTTATGTTCTAAGAGATATATTTTTTTATTGTATCTCCCTATTAGTTTTAACTTTAATGTTACTAATTTAATTTCTCGTACCGTTTAATAAAAAAAAATATTGATAAATGAGATGGAGGAGAGAAAAGGTGAAGTAAACAGTAAATAAAATAAGAATAGGGGATGAAAAGGGGGAAATTTTGGAGCCCACCATTATTGCGGAAGGACCAAAAAAACAAAACATAATTTTGATTTTTTTTTTACTGTACTTTCTTTGTCCCAATAAATACTCCAAACTCTTTTACCTCATTTTTAAGGTTAAATATTTTAAAAAGTGATTTTAAAGGTGTAAAATTACAGTGGAGTATATAACAAAAAATAGATGGTGAAACATTTATTTTGAGACGGATTAAAAGGAAAAGTTGAGCACTTATTTAAAGATGGAGAAAATATTTATTTTTTTGGATAATGTAAGTGGTAATAGGTTTTGTACCAGGCCAAACTAAAAAAAATGATAAGAAATCATCACAAATGTGTGCGGTGATAAGACCTCCTCTTAATTTTTTAGTTGTAAAATGTAAAATAATCTTTCCATTTTACACATTTTTCATTGATTGATTGATCTAAAAACCAATTGATTCAATTATAGCAGAAAATATTTTTCTTCTGATTGTGATGTAAAATATTTGGAATAATGGAATCTAATAATCCCACCTTTAATCGGCCTGAAAGTAACAAATTACTTTTTGATTAAAAAATAACAAACTCAAATTTAAGGTTTATTTATTTTCGGTGCACCCTACCAGCTTGTAACTTGATATAAGAGATTGAGTTGCGACGTGACACCTATTAATGCTTTAGTCAGCACCAAAATATTTGTAATCTGTGAGAGTACAAATTGCACAGTAACTATGTCGAATAACAACTAAAGTACAGTAGTAGTGTAGTACAGTATTAGCAGACCAACTCAACCATGATAAATTAGCAGTACAAATTGCAAAAGCAAGCTGGTGTTCTTTCTTTCTGATAAAGTTTATCCTTCTTCACCCAATACTAAACTACAGTAGTAGGAGAAAAAATTAGAGTAGAAAAACCTAATTTTTTATATATTTTTTTAAAAAAATACAGTAAAAAAAGGAGGGAATCCCCATTATCAATTTCCTCGATTTCTCAGACGGTTGGGAATATTTATTGCAATTCAGACATTCACTAACCAGTAACCATCACGAATTATTAGATTGAGAGAATTCATCACATTGAAGACACACACTCCTATTTCAGTTCAATTATTACCGCCATTACTAAACTCAGGTTCGTCTCTTTTTCCTTTTTTTGTTATTGCAATTCACTAACTAGTACCATCACAACTACTTTCCTTCAATTACTACCATCACCTTCACTAATCAATCATTGTTTTACTCCCTTCTTATTTATATATTTGCATTTATTTATAATCAAATGTTAAGATTGATCATCATATCGCATGCATGCTCTTTTGTTAACAGAATTTGAATTTTTGATTTTGTTTTGTTATGTTTTGTTACCCTTTTCATTGTTGATTTTGAAGGATTTAAAATCGAAAGTGGAAAGTTTATTTCAGGGATAGCAGTATCTAGTCAGTCAGATAGTTTAACAAGGAAAAGTAAAGTTGAAGAAAAAACCAAGGCACTTTTTTAATTTTTAATCTGAGGTAATGAGGGTTTTTTTTGAATTTCTTTTTCCACTGTTATGTATTAAGCAAGCAATCTTCATTTTCATATTCTAGTGGTGGGTCCCATTAATCGTTAGCTTTTGGCCTTTCTTTTGATTTGATTCTTGTTTTTCAGTCTGCACACTCACTAATTTGGTGGTTTTGCTTGATATGAATATTTGCTTGTTTAGTGTTTCTTCTGTTCAAGATTGCAATCATACCTTGCTAAAAAAAAATACAATTGCAATCATTGGCTTAAAAGTTCCAGTACGTACTAGCTTTAGGTAGCCAAAGTTTGTACTCTGTATTATTCTTTAAATTTATTTAGCTTTTCTTCTGGCGCACCCTATTCTAAATCATCTCATATGTTAAAGAACTTATTTGAGGTTATGCATGATAAATTTATTGATTTTAGTTAGTTTGATTGGCATACTTGCTTGCTTTATGAGAAATGGTTGGACTTGATTTTTTGCGCTTGAGACTAATCCGTGGATTGTGCACCCGGGTGCAAAACAAAACATTATGCACCCATAGTTAAAATAGAATATTTGTTTTATGTATTTAGAACATTTATCTTATGCATTTAAAACATTCAATGTTTTACATTTATAACACTTAATTTTATAAAGTTGTTATACTAAAAGTAAAACATAAATGCTCTAAATGCATAATATTATGATTGATTAATTTTAAGTCCAATGCATGGTAATCACCATGCATGCACCTGGGTGAACCAAGAATTTTTCAGCTTGAGGCTCCATGTAAACTGAAGTTGATAGGATTTGTCATACATTGTAAATTGAAGCTGATTGATCTTTTATTAGTGAAAGTAGGTCGAAGAGAGTTGGATCTCATAGATTTGCCTTTTGGGAGATACATAACATGAAATATATATATTTTTTTACAGGAGTATTCCCTAGGAGATGAGTCCTTATGTTGTCGGAGTCCTTGTTCCTCTTGTATTCTCCCTAATTCGCAAGACAAGGCGTGAGAGAAAAAGAGGGTTGCCTGTTGATGTTGGTGGTGAACCTGGCTTTGCAGTTAGGAATGCTCAGTTTACTTCTCCTATAACCACAGCATGGGAGGGGGTCTCAACACTCGCCGAACTTTTTGAGAAAGCATGTGAAGAGCACAGAGACAAGCCCCTTCTTGGAACTAGAAAGCTGATTGCCAAGGAGAATGAAGTAACAGAGGATGGCAAATCCTTTGAGAAACTTCACTTGGGAGAGTTTGAGTGGCTTTCCTATGGAATAACATTTGAAAAAGTCTGCAATTTTGCTTCTGGTTTGGCACAATTGGGACATTCAAGAAATGAGCGTGCTGCAATTTTTGCTGACACGCGGGAGGAATGGTATATTGCGATGCAGGTAATTGGTAAATCCCTTTGTATTATCATGCTGCTTTATTTCCCATGTTTCGTTAATTCGAAGAAGAAATTAACTCTTCCATGAATTAGAAGAAGAAATTAGCTAAGTGAAACTTGCTAATAAGGATTAAGGCATGTGCTATTCCAAATGCGTTTTACAGTTGTTTGGATTTATAGAAGCATCTCAGGTTTATTATAAATTTTTTTCAGACTTGGTGCTACCTTTGTTTTTTTGGTAGCTGTGAAGCAATTTTCCCCTGCTGTAACTCAGTAACTGTCCTTCAATGAGGCATAACATTGGCTTTCTTGGTCCAGGCTTGTTTCAGGCGTAACATTACTATTGTTACTATATATGCTTCTCTTGGAGAGGAAGCCCTAGCTCATTCGTTGAATCAGGTTGGTTACCATAGACTCTCACTCTCTCAATTGGTATTTGCTTCTTCCTTGATTTCTTCCCATTCTTGTATGGTTTGTAGCACTTGCATTCTCTAAAAATACTGACATGTAATTGATGCCTAGTGAACGTATAAAGTACTTGTGCGTGAAAATGGGCCGAAGGTGGTCACTCTCTAAGCAGGTTTGGTTTGGGGACTTCTATATGAGGACATTTTTCACAAGGCTATTGCCTATTACAGGCCATGGCTGCTCCGGCGAAAGATCTTGCATTATGATTGCATGCATTAACTTGGCATATCTAACTTGGCATATCTTTTACTTGGGTGCAACTTTATTGGAATTTTTGAAGTCCTTAATGGTGATTGGTGAAGAATTGAGTGCTTTTTTGAATTGGCTGAATGTCTTATTTAACAAATACACCAATAAAGTAACACTGTTCTACTCCGTAGTTTAGAATTTTAACTAGGTTATATCTCAATAATTAATACCCACCTGACTAGCTACTTTTCTTTTGGCGGCTTGTTTTCTTGATGGGACTATGTAACTGCTCCTTTTAGGGATGTCAATGGAGTGTGGCGGTGCAGCATGCGTAAAATTTCCTCCTCATCCCCACTTTTACATGAGAGTAAGACTCATACCAATCCCTGCCCCCAACGGGTACACAATTAAACCTATCCTCGTCCCATTACCCCTATTGGGTACCCATCCCCGCCTCCCGCCTATTAAATCCCCATTTTAGACCCGCCTACCATGAGAATTTTTTTAACCAAAGAAAGCGCACATAAAATATTTATTTCCTCACAAAATGGGTTCAAATAACAAATGACATAATAATTTCAATAGTAGATTATTGCTTCCTCCATGGATGATGGTAGATTTTTTTGCGTTTAAATTTTTATATAAAAGCACGAATATGGGGTGGGTATGGCAAGGTGGGGTAGTGATGGAGTGGATACAACATAAAATCCATCCCCGGGTGGGTATGGGACACATCTCCTATTTGACCCATCCCACTGACATTTCTAGATCCTTTTCCCTTTAGTCTATATTGTTGACATTCTTAAGCTTGCATTTATAAGTCATGAATTTGGTGTTCTCCTGTTTACTATTCTGGTACTTTGTTACACTTCCCTAACCAGGATTTCTTTGAGTTTTTGTAGACAGATGTCACAACTGTAATTTGTGGACAGAGAGAAATAAAAAAGCTTGTGGATATAAGTGGGCAGCTTGACACTGTAAAGCGTGTTATATGTATGGATGATGAGCTCTCTTCCAGTGTCTCTTTGGTCAAGGAAAGATGGACTGTCACCTCATTTGCTGCTGTGGAAAAGCTTGGACGAGAAGATCCTGTTGATGCTGATTTACCTCTATCAACTGATATTGCAGTGATAATGTATACCAGTGGGAGTACTGGGTTGCCAAAAGTGAGTACGCAACTAGAATTGGTCAAATATTGATATAGTTTCAGAATAATTCTTTTCTTTTTCTTTCTGCTGTTCTGATTATCTGAAGCTGATTATGATTTTGTTCCTTGTAAGTTAGCTGCATTCTATAAATTGCTTCTCTTGATCTCTTGATGTTCTTGAATAGATGAATGATTGATTTGGCCCTATTTCTTATTAGGTGATATTAACTACTGTTGGGTCATCTTCACCAGTTTTTTTTTTTTAGTGGTCGGCAAAATAGATATTAAGTTTGATAGGATGGAGGGAAATACTAAACTGTGAATATCTTTTTGGACAGCCTAGAATACTATACTATTATCATTGATGAAAATTTATAATTTTGTGTTTTTGGGACTTGCTTTATGATTTCCGGATCGTGGTTGCTTGTGAAACTTTATTTGACGACGTATAAAGAAGAAAATAGTTCCCAAAAAGCTTAGATCAAACAAGGACTGCAACAAAAGGCTATAAGTAAACTCAACCTTTTCCCCATTTTTATTATGTGTAAGGTTCAAAAGAATACTTGTACTGACAAAGGTGTGGCTATGATATCCTTCTTGGCAAGGGCAGACCTTTTCAACCTTATCTGTCCTTTTTTGGGAAGAGATGGAAGGATTTGATTGAAGATATTCATAGTCAGTCACTCTAGATGTTAATGAATCAGGCTTTTTCTGATGTGGTGGGTGCTGTTTGGTGCTTTGAACATATATCATGGATCACTGAAATTTGCTTTTGAATTGATTGCTGAAGACTTTGTGATGGATGTGACATGTGGATGATATGTAATTACCTTCCCATTACTTCTTTTCCCTGCTAAAATGGGGTAAATGAAAAATCAGTGGGGAGTTTCGTTGGTTTCTTGCAACTTTAAGTTTTTATTTTCTCAAATGAGGTTGAGAATGTCTTATTTCGCATGTACTACCTCTGTTTCTTTATAAATTATTGATTTTGACTTTCTAGCTTGCCAAAAGAGATATTTGATCATAAATATATGAGTATGTTATTAGAAAAAAATATATAGAAAGTTTAATATTTGAAAAATACATGTTGTGACAAATCAAACAAGATTCCACTTCACCATGTCTTTCCCTTCTTATAAGTCACCTCTAATGGAGTAATGGTCAAAGTGATTCATGTGAATAATGCTAATATGGGAAGTGTTTAGATTAAAAAGAAACAGAGGTAGTATACACTAGAGTACTAGACAAATACTTCACTCTCTTATAATTTACTGGAGTGATGATTCTTTCTTTTTAATCCTTTTTTTCCCTAGAAGAGGTTTTATAATGTGTGTGCTTTGATGTCAACTAACAGGGGGTAACGATAACGCATGGTAATGTACTTGCTACGGTTTCTGCTGTCATGAATATTGTTCCGGGACTTGGCGACAAAGATGTTTATTTAGCATATCTACCTCTAGCCCACATCCTGGAACTGGCTGCTGAGGTATTGTCTATTGTTATTGACTTATTTGTGCAGTAGGGTTCCGTATTCATTTGGCGTTTAGCTGGCTCTTATTTTCATTAAATTATCAATACATCCTAAAATTCAACTCTGAAGTTTCTTATATTTTTATTGCTGCAGAACATAGCAGCTTCAATTGGAGCTAAAATAGGTTACGGAACCCCACTTACCCTAACAGATACATCAAACAAGATAAAAAGGGGTACAAAGGGAGATGCCTCAGTTTTGGCACCTACACTGATGGCAGCTGTTCCAGCAATTCTAGATCGAGTTCGAGATGGTGTACGTAAAAAGGTTTGTAAAATATTTTCATGCTTATTTAGTTATTAATGCTGTCATATTGCTCTTTACCTCAAAAGAATGGAGTGTTTGTTAAAGAGGTAAAGAGCAGCTGATTGAGCAAGGCTCTTAGCCTCTTATACACTATTAAGAGAAGCTCTATCTTTTCCATTTGCTTTAGTAGCCGTATGAAGATAACTTTGACTTGTCAGCCATTGAGCTTACTTAGTAGCATTTGTTATATATATATATAAAAAACTGCTGATGTGCTGATAGCTTTATTTAGTTCTGTTTGATTCTTTATCATTGTTTGCCTTCTATAGCATGATTGATTAGTAATGCTACCTATTTGGAGTTTCCGACGTTGCTAGAGCTGAACTTATGGAGATTTGCTGTATATCTTTATGAGCACTATGTTTCTGTTCTTTAATTGAAACCATATTAATTTTATAGAAGCTTTTTGACTATATCTTCAGCAGTCTTAACTGTTACTCCCACTAAGCAAATTAGAGAGAGAGAGAGAGAGAGAGAGGACAGAGGAGAAATGCTCCCTTGTGAGTTGTGACTATTCGTATTAGAGGCCTTGAGGTCAACTTATTTTGAATAGCGGGCCCAAAGAAGTCAGCAAATCTTTTCTTTTCTTTTAGTTGTGTTTTGAGGTTTTTTTCTGGTAATCGTGTACACCAACAAACTTACTAACAAAGAAGTAGCTTTAGGTAACCTTTTGTCTGTACGGGAGAAATCAAACTCTGATTAATGTGTCCATGTAATTTTACATATGCATAGTTAAAGATACAAATGAATGAAAGTGTCTTGTGAAGTATAAAAAATAAAACGTCGCGACTAAAAAAACAGATGTAGTATACATTTTACTAGCTTTGTACTCACCAACCTCATACACCTAGCAATTTAGTGATTTTTACTAATCCCTCCATTTCAACATGTTGGTTACATTTGGAATCTTGGGTACAAAGAGTGAGAAACTTTATGTATGAAAAATCTTTATTACATATGGGAAAAAACGGTCATGTTGTATTTTGTTAGATTCGGCTTGATCCATAGTTTTTTAAAAAAACAACCTTTATAATTTTTTCATAAAGCATAGTGGAATATATTGATGTTTAAACATCTGCATTAAAAATCCAATATAACAAATATTATGAAAAGTAGGTAGTAGCTTGTTTTGTGCTTTTTTTTGGGTTATATTTGGTATCCAGGGTAACATTAATAGGAGCAAAACAAATCTTGCAGTTTTCTAAGGGCACATACTCCCCATATAAAGTTGTCCATCCCCATTAAAAAATTACATGATAGGGGTAGAGGTGTAGGTGGAGTTGTATTTCTATGAAAATGAAGATAGAACATGATAGCTGTGATCTTCCCTCTTAAGTCTCATCTATATACTACATTTGTTGAATTTTTAATTTTTTTTTTTTTGAGGGAGCAATTGTTGAAGATTTAATATTTCTTTTTCCTGTTTAGGTCGATGCAAAAGGTGGATTCTCCAAAAGATTATTTGAATTTGCGTACAACCGTCGCTTGTCTGCAATGAACGGTAGCTGGTTTGGCGCAAGGGGTCCAGAGAGGGTTCTTTGGGATTTGCTAGTGTTCAAAAAGGTCCGAGCAGTACTGGGAGGGCGTATACGTTTCATTTTATCTGGTGGCGCACCTCTTTCTGGAGACACTCAAAGATTCATCAATATATGTATTGGGTTAGTATCCTTGTGCATTCATTGATCTGTTGTTCTTTCCTGGTGCATCAAATACCTTCATGTTTACTTGGTGTGAAAAGGGGAACAGTTACTTTTCATATATGTCTCACTATTGCTCCGACATTTCTTTTATATGTGGAGACTAGTAGATTTTCTGGTTTTGCAAACATTTGTGAATGTCTGCGAGTTGGCTTCAGGGCTCTTTATGGCTAATGAATACATTATATTGAAACTTTTCGTGTTATCCTGAATCTACTGGAGTCCTGATTGAGGGACCTTTGAAGTTCATCTTTTCATTCCATCGATTAATATATACTCATGTACTTAATTAATAAGATAGGAAACCTCTTTTATTTCCGCTATTCAAGTAGCATTTTACACTATGACAACCTAACCACAATCTTCTATGCTTCTATGTTAATATGTTTAACGTTATCCAGAATGTGGAAGGGTAGCTTACACATTCCTTACTAATAGTTGTGCTATTATCTGCCGGAAATCATCATTACCTGTAACATTTGGATCTGATGGCTTCCTACTAGTGTAAAAATAGGGCCTTTTCTTCCATTTCATCAAAGTAGAATGGGAAATAGAGCCTTTTACTGTAGTTTATTTCATATTTTCTTAACATTGGATATCTATGGAGACTGGAGAGAAGAGGATGTTGATTTATTGAAATTAACTCAAAAAATGTTATATTGGTGTGGACTTGTGGAAATCAACACATGTATGTCATACACTCATACTACTGTTGAGTTTTTGAAAAATCTCACTTTGAAGTTTGAACTCTTCAATGCTAGCTCAATAAGGTCATAACTTTCAGCTTGCATAAGTATTGTAAGTCTGTGTAATATCATGTTCAAGTTAGGAAAATATAATTTGAAAAAAAAAAAAAAAAATAGCGGTGTCTTGTTCTGAAATTCAACCTATCGAAGTCCAAACTTTCTATTTTCTTGCAAGTAATGTGCAATATTCTTTTACTAATTTTATTCTTAAAACTATATATTGCATGATTTGAATATTATGCGAAAAATAACATCTTGGTCATATTCAGTGCTCCAATAGGTCAAGGTTATGGGCTTACTGAGACTTGCGCTGGTGGAACATTTACAGAGTACGATGATACTTCAGTTGGTCGTGTTGGTCCTCCTGTTCCTTGCTCAATTGTAAAGGTGAGGGACATTGATGACTATTGCTTTTAATGTCCAAGCATTCAAATTGCTACCCATTAAAGAAAAAGAAAAATAAAATTATAAGCTTTTGTGTGATCTACATTGATTACAATAATGGTTCTTAGGTAGATGCTCAAACTTCCTTGCAACAGCATTGGGCTTTCAGTCCCAAAATTCCCATTTTAGGCTTCCTTGCATACAATTGGACTCCTTGGAATTACTTCTATAATACTACGCTATTTCCAAGCTTTACTGTCATGTCTATATCAGATTTTTTGTAAATGTAAAATTGTATATTGAATAAATCAACTTGAATACATTGACGATACTTTGTGTTTCACTTGCATGGATAAGGGTCTTTTTTTTTTTAAATGTCTTGCCCCAGCATGTTCTTGGTTTGTGTTGCAAATGTAACAAGTTACAACCCTTTATTGAAGCAATCGTAACATCTCATGCTGCAGTTAATAGATTGGCCTGAAGGGGGATATCTTATAAGCGATAAACCAATGCCTAGGGGGGAAATTGTTATTGGTGGCCCAAATGTCACGTCTGGATATTTCAAAAGTGAAGACAAAACCAATGAAGTGTATAAGGTATTTCTAATCTTATTCTTTGATTTCTGTGTAAAATCCATGATTATGAGCACTCTTATTTTACCTTTGGGAATTTTTGTTGTTGGAAGGTTGATGAGAAAGGGATGAGATGGTTCTATACTGGTGACATAGGGCAGTTTCATGCTGATGGTTGCCTTGAAATAACCGACCGTAAGAAGGACATAGTTAAACTTCAGCATGGGGAGTATGTTTCTTTGGGAAAGGTAGGGTTTAACACCTTTTCTGAAAGTGGTTCGGTTCTTACTATTACAGTTCCAAACCCTGAAGCCAGTTTTTGCATGCAGGTTGAGACAGCTCTAATTACAAGTCACTATGTCGAAAATGTTATGTTGCATTGCGATCCTTTTCATAGCTACTGCGTTGCTCTCGTAGTGGCTTCAGAACCTGCTGTTCAAGATTGGGCTGTCAAGCAAGGAATTACTTTCAATGACTTTACTGATTTATGCCAGAAAGAAGAAACAGTTAAAGAAGTGCTTAGATCCCTAGTAAAGGTTGGTCTTCTACATTAGCATTTCATTAAATTTCACTTTGAAGAATAAGATCTTTGGTATTACCTTGTGTTCAGTCTAATCTTTCAGTTTTCACCATTCAACTCAATAATTTGCCAATTGCAATGTATATGTCACTGTGTGTGTGTAACTTGGTGCAATATATAGATGATTTTTTTTTTGTCATTAAAGTGCCTAGGAAACATGCCACTTAACAACATAATTCCTAATTATTTATTTATTGCAAAAAGGCATCACAATAAATTTAAGTTTTGTTTCGAGACACCAAATTCCCATTTTCCAGTAGAAAATTCAAAGCTCAGAGAAGAAAGTGGCTTAGTTTTATCAGAAAAATAATAATGTGTGACTTACAGTCTTGCACAGTATACACATTATTTCAATGTGAACACTTAAAACTAGCCTACTTTCACCCATGAGCATTAACTTCTTTACCAAAAATGAGAATTTGGTGCCTCTGAACTAAACTTAAGGCTTTGTTTACTAGGGTATAAATCATTTGGGATGAAAACTTATTTAGTTTGGGCTAAAAAGTTAGATGTAAATTTGTGATGGATAATGCTTAAAATAAAAAATCATTTTCCTTGCAACTAAACATGTCCCCCCAAAAAAATTTAAATGGAAAATCATTTTCCTTGCAACTAACAGTGGAAAAGTTGTTTGAATATGAGTTTTCCATTGTAAAATGTTTTCTATGGAAAATAATTTTCAATTGAAAATGTTTTGCACCATAGTAAACGGAGCTTCAATTTTTTTTGGTGCCTCCTTGCAATAATTAAATAATATGGTGCTGTGTTGCAAAGTGCACTATTGACAAAAAAAAAAAAATCATAAAGACATATGTTGCTGCTTAATCCCTTAATAATAATGATATGCAGGAAGCTAAGAACGCTCGCCTATTAAAGGTCGAGATCCCTGCTAGAATCAAACTCCTTCCAGAAGCGTGGACCCCAGAGTCAGGATTAGTAACAGCTGCTCTAAAGCTCAAGAGAGAGGTCATTAAGAAAACATTCTCTGACGAGCTTGCCATGTTATACGAAGCATGATAAACCTCAAACAAGCTGTGGATTGAACATTCCAGAAACACAATTTGGATATAACCGGTAAACACGTCTGCACTTGGCAAATTCAAGACTACACTTGGTAAATGCACGTTTGCAGTTGGTAGTCTGGACATTTGCTTCTTAATTTGTCTTATGCGGTAAAATTCAAGACTATCTAATCCACTAATTGTTAGTGATTTATCACTCATGTTATACTCGTCATAATACATTGTGCAGAATCTGATTATGTATGATACGTGAGCTCTCCTCTCACTGTGAGGTACTTTCACTTTCACCGTCTTTTCTTGTTTTTAATGTAACATTATACACCTTGCAAAAGGCTCCTTTTTCCCCTTCAATTTGAGGAGGGGAGGTGACAAATTACAGGATGCCAAAGAATGAGATAAAATCATTGAATTTATTTGTAAACATTATGTTAATGTCTTATTCATTAATCATCATTGATCTAGTCAGATTGTGGTGTCATTTTCTTCACTGGACCGATTCTTTGAGCTTGTTCCCTTGTAAATATATGAAACTAAGACTTTGTTTGGTTAAATCTCATTTCCCTCGGAAATACAAGCTCCTAGCAAATAGCCAAATACAATTATGTTTAGTTGGATAGCTATGGAAAAGTGGTAGGAAAATCAAATTCCTAAGAAATGTAGATTCCTACAAACTATAAGAAATTACTCACCAATCCCCTTTTCTGACGAGTTGAATTACCTAGCCACTGGAAATAAACAACGTAAATTTTGTCATATGAAATAGAAATTTCTATGGGAACTTGGGAAGTAATCCTCAAAAACTTTATTGACTGTTATCCACAGCCAAATTATAGTATCTTATACTATGATACTTCATTCTATGCATTTGAATGATGACCTATAAGAAAAACAAAATGACAATAATTTTTACAGGTATTTGTTAGGAATTGGGAGAGAGAAAAAGGGGGAGAGAAAAGCCCACACATAAGCCCAAGTGAGGTTCCATTCTAAAACCATATGGCAATAGATTGAGTAGCTCACTTAGGTAATAAACTAGTAGCTTTTTATTTATTTTTTCAATGTGGGACAACTCACACTTGCAACCTAACAATCTCCCCCTCAAGTGTGAGTTTGAAATACTCCCCCTTGAGTGGAAACGAATGCACCTAAACCGAACCATCGGTTCTAATACCACTTGTTAGGAATTGGGGAGAGAAAAAGGGGGAGAGAAAAGCCCACGCATAAGTCCAAGTGAAGTTCCATTCTAAAACCATATGGCAATAAATTGAGTAGTCTACTTAGGTTATAAACTAGTAGATCTTTATTTATTTTTTCAATGTGGGACAACAACTCACACTTGCAACCTACCAGTATTGCCATTACCCATAGACCATTGTTTTGTTTAAAGTACACAATATTTATTTAATATAGGTAATGATATGTGTACATATATAGCCATATAGGCAAAAAAATGGGCCCTAACCATCAAAGACGTGAGGATAGAAACTGTAACGAAGGAAGCCTACATCTAAAATAATGGGAACATCTTTGACCTTTCTTCCATGTGAGCCCATAACTTAGCCTTTCTCCTTTTTGCTTTTTATTTTTAGTTTTTGATGCACTTTTTCTAGGGAGCTAGTGCCACCCGATACATGATAGTGAGAGGGATTCGATTTTAATTAGTTTAATTTATTTTAAGACCTTATTGCTACATATATTTAATGTCATAATGAAAAAAATTATAAAACTTAAAGATATAACTATCGGCAGAGCATTTTTTTCTTCAAATTAACATAAATTTAAATTAACAAAAAACTAGGGTTGCATGTGGTGCGGTTTAAGTTCCAAACCGCACCAAATTGTAACCTGCGATTTGAAAATTTTCCAAATTAAAACGCACCGCAAATTTGATGGAACGCACCAAACCGTACCACGAATTGTGGTTTGGTGCAATATGATTTGCAGTTTAACCATAATACTTGTTTTTTTCTTCCCGACAAGTTATTGAAATACTCCGTAGTACTTTTTTTTAATAAAGACGTAGTTTAACCACATCCAAATACATTAATATAGCAAAACCATAATGCAACAAGTCTTAGTAGTCTGCAGTTAAAATGAGCCGTAGTTCACCAAACCAAATTGCAAAATTATGGTTTGATAATTCTATAAACTAGACCCCACTTTCTAATGCCGCAAATCAAACCACATCACTAAAAACATTTTGATTTGTAGTTTGATGTAGTCTAGACCGTATGATGGTCATCCCTAGCAAAAAACGAATTAAACAAACATAGCCATCTTGGGTTTCACCTCTCAAAATTGCATCTACTTTTGGAGTTTTTATTCGCTAGCTTTAATTTCTTCGTTTAAATTGGTTTCATTATTTTACTAGCTCCATTTATATTTTAAAACATGGTATTGATAAACTTAGGCCGTGTTCTAAATGAAATTGAAATAAAATAATCAACAAAATTGAACTGAATTTGCCTAAAATCAAAGCTCACTCCCTTATCTAGATTATACCGTGTTGTACCTCTAAAGGATGCAAAGTTGTAGATAATGTTTTGGAGTTGAAGCTTTGATCTTTTGGTAGGCCATGGTTATGTTTTATCATAGAAGTTCATGCTTTTTTAACAAGTTGTTTGATTGTTTGATTGTTTGATTGTTTTTTCCAATATTAATTTAGTAAAAAGAGAAAGATGTTTTTCTTTTCTAAAGCTTTTACGTTCTTGTCATTCTTTTCCCCGGTAAGAAGTAACAAATTGACAGATTGACTTTGTAAGAGATTTTTGTTATCTTTATAACCTAATAGGCTAATACTATAAAGTTTGGGGGTTTCTAATTCTACCCTTTAGTGTGGCAATAACAACGAACTCACTTTCAACTGGATTTTTGGTGCAATCATGCAATTCAGTAGTATAATATTCAGCTTAAAGTTATTACACAAATTATATTATATGTCAATTAAAAATGAAATATGATGATTTTTCACTTTCAAAACACATGACTATATGACTCGGTTTACTTTGCCCTGGAACATGTCAATAACTACTACCGTAATGTTATTACGGGCTCGTTTACATTAGCTGAATAGAGATAAACTGAACTGAACTAAACTGAATATAATCTTGAGTAAACAAGCCCTACATCCATTTCATATTACGTGCAATACATGAATATGTTATACATACCCACTACATAATTTTCAATTATTGCACATATTATGAAATACAAGTTGTAATACATGATAGGGATTTTTTTTTTGTTTAAAGTTCGTGTGAGAGTCCAAAATCGTATATATTTGTAACTTTTACACCAAAATAACGAATAATATAATGAAAGATTAATTGTTTCTTAATTCTTTGGGGGCAAGGTGAAGTTTGGATAAATACAAAAATTCTCAAAAATCTATGAGATTATAAAGAAGCAGAATTAACAAATTCCAAGCAATTTTTTAAAAACCAAGATTTGACCATAAGCCAAATTAAATCCAAGACCCAATAATCTCCCCAACTCTAAAGCATCGTTGCGTAAGGAGTGGAAAGACACCCGACCAACCTTTTCAATTTGTATGTTGGTCCGCTTTACGAATTCGATAATAGACTACCATACCAATAATTCTTCATTCCATATTCTTTTAATTAATAACCCTTCGGTTTTTTTAATTTAATACTCCATCTGTCCCGTATTAATGGTGCATTTGATTCAACTAAAATAAATATTTTTGTGTTTGTTTTCAGAAAATTCAGATCAAATTAAAAAAATTCAGATTAGATCAGTTTAGATCATAAAAATCATAATAATAACTACTATCAGAAAAATTGATATCATATTAGACTAGATCAAAAAATTTCAGATCAAACCATATTAGATCAGATCTCAAAATTTCAGATGAATCAAATGCATCTTAGTGTTTTATTTTGACTGGAGGCACTATTCATATGGTAATTTTGACTCTCTTAAATTTTATATATATTATGTGGGATCTCATTTGATTTGTATCGAAGTGTACTTTCCAAATATATAATTTTTATAATTTTTTATTATATATAATTCAAGATATTAATATTTAAAATTGTTTTTCGGAATATATGAAAAAAAGTAAATGGAGCACTTATTTGGTTTTTCATCTATATCTTGAAACTAATAGAGAAAAGAATAAACACAATGATAATAAAATGTGTGCACAAAAATATGAGAAGGTCTGGGTTATGAAAGAGGAGCGGGGAAAAATAGTAATTTCAAAAGTATGAGAGGATTATGAAAAACAGATTTGAAATTTTGAAAATCATAAATTAACAAGTGTTGAAGAATCAAATTTTACTATTTTAGGTGATGTAAGGAGTGAGCTATTTTAAAAATAAATTAAAAAAAACAAACAAACCAAAAAGGTTAATACATTGTTTTAAAAAAAAATGGAAAAAAGTCAGTAATAGAAATAGGATAATGTTAAGGAGCACTTTGATGTTTGTTATAATTTATTATTTCCACTTTAAATATAAAGATGAACAAAGTAAAATGTTAATAAATACGGTAGCACATAAGGTTTAATTTGTTGAATTGTTGTATAAGTAAAAATTATAATATTTACTACTGTATTATACTATTATGTACAATTAAAAATTTTAAACATTGATATTATGAAAGTATTTAACATAAAATGAAACCTATTAACTATTTTATTTTTATTTATTTTTTTGAATGGGATATTAATTATATACTTGTATATTTATTTTTTTTGTTATGTGGAAATTATACAATAGAAATTTTTTATTTTTTTAAAAAAATTTTATAGGATAATGTGTGGGATACTATAAGAGGATAATATAGAATCCTCGCAAATGTATGCGGTGAGAATCGAACCCAAATCTCATGCCTGAAATTCTAAAGCCCTAACCACTGGGTTATGGTATAAAATAGAATTTGGTAAAAGTGAAGAATATTACTAGTAGTAGATAAATGCGAGTAGGTTAAAGTAGAGTGCAGTAGTTACTGGTGCTACTATAAATAGATAAAATAGATTGAAGAAGAAGTTTCAGGCAAAGTTTGACCAATGTCTGTGGTTTGAACAAGCTAGGAAAGTACTATCTTCTTCTATCCCATTCTGCAGGGGCAGTGCTGTGCACCCAAATACCCAATGATCAAACTAAACATCTCTATCTTTTTTCGTGTTATTTTGACCTTGAATTCACCTATACTTTATGGATGTTTGTAATTTATAGATAATATCACTTTCTTTTTTTTATTTCATTAAATCATTGTAATTAATATGTTACATATGAATGGAGTATATGACATTAATAACAAAAGATAAGCTAATAAAAGTATCAAGTTTCAACAAAATGTGGTTGAGTCTGCACTTTGCAGCTGAAATGTTGTGATTAGGGGTGCTTATCGAGCGAGTCGATCGCGAGCTGGGGGTTGCTCAACTCGTGCTCATTAGGTTTTGAGCCGAGCCGATCACGAGCTGCTCGTTTAATGTTTTAGTCCTCTTGAATCTTAATTTTTTCAAGAGAAAAAAAATTGATTATATTTTCTTTTCTTTATGAAAAATATATATTGTTAAAGTTTATTAATTTATTATATTAAATATCAAGGTTAATTTTGTTTTTCAAATATTTAATGTAGAAAATTATTGATTTTTATTAAAATTATCGAGTCATGATCTGTTTCGAGCGAGCACGAGCCAACTCGAGTCGAGCTTTGACCGAGCTTTAACCGAGTCGAACTCGAGCTGCTCGCAAGCTACCCAGCTCAATAAACATCCCTAGTTGTGAGTTTCATCCAATAAATGTAAGATAGATGTCAGCTCAGTATTACTTTGAAAGGAATCGTGCGCTAGATAGGGTCTAATAAGTAATAACCTTATTAGTAAAAAAAAAAAAATGGCAAAAGCTAATCATTCTACTCGGGGAGTGATTTTGGCACTCCTCAATTTGATTTTGGTACTCCTCAATGTTACTATTCATGTGAGAGGGGGAGGAGTGCCAAAAACAAATTGGGGAGTGCCAAAATCATTTCCCATTCTACTCATATACTATTTTGTCTGTTCTTTTAATTGCCATGTTTTTCTAATAGAAATATTGATGTTAATGTGTTTGATTTAACTTATTTAAGTATTATAGTGCTTATTTTAAGTTTAGATCATATTTGAAAAATTCAATTTAGATAAAAAAAAAAATAAAATCAAATCAAACCATATCAGAAAAATTCAGATCATAGCAGTAAAATTATAACTATAAAAATAACTACAAAAAATAAGATCATGTTAAAAAAAAAAAATCAAATCAAATCAGAAAATTTCAGACGATCAAACGCATCCTTAGGATTCGTTTGGTTCATGATAATTTACATTTTTGGGAATTAACTTCCTTTACCTAATTCATAGAAAATGATATCTTTTATTTGATAGTGGAAGTCAAAATTCCTAAGAATTTTTAACAATCTAAGGGGAATTAGGTGATTATTGCTATACATTATGTAGGAAATTTAACTTCCTCCATTTTGTAATTCTTTTGTCAACCAAACAACATTATTTTCTTGGACTACATGTTTTATAATGCCCGTGGAAATTTAGTGCAGTCAAACAAGTTCTTAATTTCTTTGCTACATTTTCTTTTTAGGTATGTGGGTTACATATAAATTCTATCTATTTTTTCATTACTTGTGTCATATACTCATTTATTGTCCTTTCTGTTTTACCCTTATTTTGTTATCTTCTTAATAAATAAATAAATAAAAACTCTACATTTTCATGAGTGTTATCATTTCACTTGTTGTTCCAAAAAAAAATTTGTGCATTAGAAGATTTAGCAACTAAAAAAATTGTGCATTAAAAGATGTAGCAACTAAAAAAATAGTTAAAGGAGAAAAAAAACGGAATTCTCGTGTGATTTTAGCATGCATTTCCAAATTAATGTCATATTGGTTAATATAGACTTCGTAATTATTTGTCAAACGTTTTAGAACGTACATCAATTAGAAAAATCCTATTTAAGAGGGTTGAGTTCCAATGACAAGATTGCTAGCACAAGAATGTGAGATGAAATTAGATTCACAAAATATAATTTTAACCATATTGACAACTAACGATAAACATATTTATTGTAAATTATAAATGCGTTGACTATGTATACTTTGACCTTTGATTATAGATACATTTCTTTGCAAATTTTGGAGTATAAAAACGTAAATAGGAAACGATCTAATTTAACCATAATAATTGGGTATCCAACCAACTCTTTAATGAAGTGTAATCTTCAATAACATGAAACCATCTCATTAATATTAGGATTTTTTGTCCAAAACCTCCTAAATTTTTAGGGGGTTTGTGAAAAACCACCTTAAATAAAAAGAATTGTCCAAAATTATCAGAATTATACAAAACTATTGTTGACCCATACCTTGATGGTTTTGGGGGGGTTGACAAAACTATCGGAATTATACAAAACCATTGTTGACCCATACCTTGATGGTTTTGGGGGGAGTTGACTATGGTTTTATACGTATTTTTATGTGTATCATTATACGAATACATATTCTTTTACGTATTTGTGTATTTTTATGTGTATTCTTATACGAATTCATATTTTTATATTTATTTTATACGAAATAGGTATAAATATTTTTTAAATGACACGCGAATCGAGGCTATCCATGAATACAGTTCGGGGTTGATCGAGTCATTTTCTGCGAATTCCGACCACAAAACGAACCCCATAAGGGTTAAAATGACCCGTAAAACCTTGAATGGGCTATTTTTTTCCTAATACGTAAATCGATGCACGCAAGTCAAGGCTATTCATGAAAGACGTTCTCAGGTTGTTTTTTTGCAAATTCAGACCACAAAACGGACTCATTAAGGGTCAAAATGACCCGTAAAACGTTGAATGGACTATTTTTTACCTGACCCCGTCGATCGATGCACGCAAATCAGGCTATTTTCTATCTGTGAACCTCGATATGTGATCGGTCCATTTTGGACCCATTTTCCGGCTTTGTTTCACTTGTCTTTCGGCCCTTTTAGACTTTATTTTCTTTGGTTTTTAGTATTTTAGTATAGAATTAGCTTATTTCATGGTTTCCTTCAATAATCTTGTGTTTTATTTGTTTTCATGAATAATTAGGCTCAAAATTGAAGTATTTCAAATGCTCTTGCATATATAGTCTGATTCAAAGACTCATATCTTTTTTTCTATAACTCTTTTTCAGGTGATTCCACTTGGGGAAGATTCCTTATTCCAAGAGCTTTAATTTGATATATTATATGCTCAATTCCGCTAAGAAACAAAGGAGATATGAGCATTTGAAGACCGAGTGCGCATATCTGCACGATCGTGCATTTAGTTGCACGATCGTGCAGAATGCTCGTGCAGTGGTCAAAAAGCCCTTTTGGAGTGCACGATCGTGCAGTAATAAGCTGCACGATCGTGCAGCAAGTCCTTCGTTTCGCCACGATCGTCCAAGGTTCAACTGCACGATCGTGCACGATGCAGATCGAAAATTTTGCTTTGACCATGTGCTTTGTAATCTTTTAGTATTTATAAGAGGCTTAGGCATTGTTGTTAAGACCAAGTTTTTCTGATTTTAGAATAGTTTTAGCTAGCATTAAACACACTCTCAAGTGGTAGATTTCTCTCTCAAGATTTGAATTCAATTCCAAGTTTTAATATTGTTCTTAGTTCTTGTTTCCAATCCTTGTAAACCAAGATTCCGTTAGTTTCAATTAAAGTTCAAATCAGGTTTTGTTTTAGTTTTCATTGTTAATTTTGTTGAGTTTCTTAATTTCTTGTTATCATTTTAGTTTCATTAGAATTAGTTTTGAACTCATAGAATAGTTTAATTTGAATTTCATGATTTTAGCTTTAATGGATTGCATTAGTGAGTAGTTCCTTTTCTAAGGATTGGATGACTTGATGTTATAGATTTTGGGGGTTAATCATTGGATTGTTGGTGTTTGAATAATCTTGGTTGTAATTTCTTGATTGCTAGAGGTAGTAATTAGGATTGTGAATTGATGAAAGTATTTGATGAACTCGGTTTTGGGTTTTGCTAATTTGACTATTCGAGAGAAGTTATCTTAGCCGATCCTAGAATTTCCTATCACCTAATCGAGAGAGGGTGTTGGGATTGAGTCCGTTAAGTGCTTTTGAATGTTCACATTGCAATTGAGATAATCGAACATGAATTAATTCAATGACTATAATTCCTCCGATTGAAGTAACGTTAGGAATTCCAATCTTTAGAGTTTTTGAATCTTGATATTTCCATTTGCATCGTTCCGTTTCTTTTCGATTAGTTTCAATTCTTGTAGTTTAGGTCTAATTCGAACTTTCAATCAACAATTAAGATCCTTGGATCATTCTAAATTCACGACTAATTCCGCATTAATTCCTCGTGGTTCGACCCTAACTCCACTAATACTACGTGTTAGTTGTTTAGGTTTATAAATTGTATATTTGATAGGCGTCTAGGGTCGCGACACCCTAGAGGCCGGTCCATATGCGCGCATCGATCTACGTGTCAGAAAAAAATATTATTTGTTCAAGGTTTTATGGGTCATTTCAACCTTTAAGGGTCCGTTTCGAGATTGAAATTTGCAAAAATGACCCAATTAGCCTCGAATTGCGTCCGTTTCGGGTCATTCATATTTTAATTGCGTCCATTTCGGATCATTCATATTTTTACAATTATTTTGACCCGAAATACGTATAAATACATTTTTTAATGATACGCAAATTGATGCAAACCGTGGACGCAATATGAGGCTGATCGGGTCGTTTTTGCAAATTCTGACCTCGAAACTGACCCCATAAGGGTTAAAATGACCCGTAAAACCTTGAATGGGCTATTTTTTTCTTGACACGTAAATCGATGCACGCAAGTCGAGGCTATTCACGAACGTCGTTCGGGGCTGATCAGTTCGTTTCTTTTGCAATTCAAGGCTAATTGGGTCATTTTTTGCAAATTACAATCTTGAAACGGACCCTTAAAGGTTGAAATGACCCGTAAAACCTTGAACATACTATTTTTTTACACGTAGATCGATGCGCGTATATCAAGGTTCATAGCTACAAAATAGCCCGATTTTCGTGCATCGATCGACGTTTCAGGTAAAAAATAGTCCATTCAACGTTTTACGGGTATTTTAACCCTTAATGGGTCCGTTTTGAGGTCTGAATTTGCAAAAAACGACCTGATCAGCCCGAACGACATTCGTGAATAGCCTCGACTTGCGTGCATCGATTTACGTATCAGGAAAAACTAGCCCATTCAAGGTTTTACGGGTCATTTTAACCCTTATAGGATCCGTTTTGTGGTCAGAATTCGCAAAAAACGACCCGATCAACCCCGAACTGTATTCGCGGATTGCCTCGATTTGCGTGTCATTTAAAAAATATATTTATATGTATTTCGTATAAAATAAATATAAGGATATGAATTCGTATAAGAATACACATAAAAATACAGAAATATGTAAAAGAATACGTATTCATATAAAGATACACATAAAAATACGTATAAAACCATGGTCAACTCCCCCCAAAACCATGAAGATATGGGTCAACAATGGTTTTGTATAATTCCGGTAGTTTTGGATAATTCTTTTTATTTAAGGTGCTTTTTCACAAACCCCCCAAAAGTTTAGGGGGTTTTGGACAAAAAAACCTTAATATTATGAGATCATTTTCACATGACCAACTTTCTGTTATCACTCGATTAGCATTTAGCAAATACCAAACTCATGGATGCATTGTTTGGATATAGAAGGGAAAAATCAAAGAGATAAAAGGAAGGGAAAGGAAATGAAGGAGAACAAACATCTTTCCCTTTAAAAAAAAAATTTACTTTTATTTTTCAATATAAAGGTCAGAATTGGATCGAATTAGGTCAGATTCATATCAATTCGTTTACATAAATGAGTTGAATCCCATTAATTATAGCTTGACCCGTTTAATAAACGGGTTGTGTCAATCCACTTATGCAATGGGTCAAACACCTTGACCTAAACCCATTAATAACGGGCCGATTGTATGTCGAGTTGGTAGATCATGTATATTTTGTATATGAAGTTCACAATTAGCTAGATGCAATCGTGTTTTATTGTACGTATCAACGTGTTTACTCAAACGATTGAAACCAAAAACCCTCAATCTTAACTTGATCTATTTAATAAACGTATCGTGCTGTATCAACTCGTCTACTTAAACAGGTCATACCCTTCGACTCAAACCATTAATAATAGGTCGATACCGAGTTAGCAGATCATGCCAACTTTTTTCCACCCTACTCTAATCACTGTACTTTCCAAATAAACTCCTTAATTATTCGAATTGCTATTTTTTAAAACCTTAGTTGATCTATTTTTCATCTATTATATACCGTAGGAAAGTAGAATCACACAGTTCAGTTATCTAAAGAAGCTAAGAAGCAACCATCTATAATTGGGATTAAGAATCAAAATTCAAAATTATTTTAAATAAAAAGTTGAAAATTATGACTATTCCGTATTTGATAATATTTTTTTCCGTTTTTATTTTAAATAAACAGTAACATGTACCCCTTGATTGTACTACCTCCTTTTTTAAGTGTACTCAGTTTGACTTTGTCACTATTCACAAAGTTTACTTTGACTATCGTTTGTGATTTATACATAAGATAAAACATAGTCATGTGGGGTCTCGTTGGATTCGTTTCAACATTTAGTTTTTTAATATCTAGTTTTTATAATTTTTAAAAACACACAATTAAAGATATTAATCTTCAAAGTTTTGCCTCGGCAAGTGTGAAAAGTAAAAAGAGTAAATTAAAAAAAAAAACAGATTTTTTTTCTCCGATTTTTTGTAAAATTAAATCGACAGTCAGGCTAAACAAAAATCAATGGCGAGGATATCTAGTTTTTAGATTTTTAACTTCTTAGGAGGTTTTTACATGATCCTGTTCCTATATATATATATATACTTCCTCCGTTTCGAAAAAAACGCAACAATTGGGGTGACACAGACTCCTAGGCAATTTTTTGTTGTGAGAGTAAAAGGAATAGAGAGAGAAAGTGGGATATGTGATGATGTGAGAGATAGAAAGAAAAAGATTACAAAAATAGAAAATTAAAATTGTTGCATTTATTTTGATAATTCTTAAAATGGAAATTGTTGCATTTATTTTGAAACGGAGCAAGTATATATTTTTAAATACAAATGGCTTGTTTGGAAACTGAATTTTTGGTTGATTTTTGACTTTTCATTATGGTCAAACAGTAAAAAAAATATGTTTGGTTATTGCTTTTTGGATTGGCGGAAAAATTTGCTTATAAACTTAAAAATATGTTTGGATCAGCTTTTTTTGTTGATTTTTGGCTTATTAAGCCACAAACTCCCTAAGAAACCGCCAACAACCACAATTAATTTTATCAAACACTATTCCAAACAGCTAACTTAAATAACCAATTTAAAATGCCAATACATACCGTCAATACTTTCGGCCAATCAAATAAGTCAATTACACCAGCTAAAAACCCAAACAACACCAAAAAGCCCCTCTAAACTCTTTTTTTTCCCCTTTTAAGCACTTCAGCTTTTCCATAGACAGAGTCTCACGTTTTTTTTTTATTATAATTATCCCTCCCCCCTCTTTCTCTCTCTCTCTCCTCACATATTCTACCAATTTATCACCAAACAAACAAACACCTCCTTCTTTCTTCTTCTTCCTTTTGCACCATCTTTAAGAAGAAGAAAGCAAAATTGCAGAACCAAACTCAAAATTAATTTAAATTCCAAAAAAAAAAACCATAAAATGAAAGAGAATAATAATTATAGAGAATATGGATGTTATTTCCACCCAAAAGAAGTGGTGGTAGGAGTTTGTCATCTCTGCTTAAACGACAGACTCGTCGTTTTAGCAGCCAAACAAATTAGTGTTAAATCCAAATCCTCCTCTAAATTGGGTTTTAAACCTGATTATTATAATTGTAAAACAAGTAATAATACCTCCTTTAATCATACTTTTTATCATCATAATAAGCCCAGCAAGTCTTATGTCACTCTCCCTAATTTTTTCGGCATTGCTTCGTTTTTCAATTCCCGAGATAAATTTCACCGCCACCGCCGCCGTAGCCGCCGCCGTGAGTCCGATCATGATTTTCCTGATGCCGCTCATCATAATGATGCTTTTGATGATGATGCTACTTCCACCAGCATTGAAGGTATTATATTCTTTTCTATATTTAATTCAATTCAATGTGTGCTAATTTTTTTTTTTAATGAAATGGAGTTGTTTGTTATATATACGACAAAGAATCGCCGTGTTATCATTTTTTTAAAAAATTGATTACAATAATACTGTATAATGCCGGTTTCTAAAAATAAAATAAAAAAAAAGAAAGAAAAAAGAAAAGAGAAATTGAGGTTTTAGTGATTAATAAAGAAATTGAGGTTTTAACTAGGACGAATTTTGTTTAACTCACATGTCAAATGACATTTTTTAATTTTGTTGAAAATATATTATCAAAACACCTCTGTAATGTTGGTGTAATCAATTTGATTTACCTGATGATATCCCTCGTCAATTGATGTAGAATGTGGTACTCTGTATTTGATACTTAAAAATGGGCTAAAAAAAACCCTAAAATCCAACATAATTTGCTTTTTTGGGTTCACAATTATTATTTTAGGCAATAATGTAACACTGCTGAAGTGCTGAATGTATTATTGTATTAACTACTCCGTATTAATTATCATAATAATCTGGCTAATATTATATTGTAATGCACATGAAATAGTATCATAACCTAATTAATTAGTGTAATGATATCATTATAAAGAGACAAGAATTGCAAGGAAGAGGGGGTAGAATACTTGAATTAAAGGTATATGTATAAGAGTCTTGAAAGGATGAATACATGTTGAAGAATATAATTGGATATAAACTAAATTGGACCACGCTAGAATTCGGTTCAAGGCCAAAGATATATAATGGTCAAATTAAATACTACCCCCTCCGTTTAACATTATTAATTACATATTTCATTTCGATTGTTTCCGTTTGGTTACATTTGGGAACCATTCTGTTTACATAAATCATTCTTAGTTGAAAAGTGAAAACATTTATTATTGCAGTGTTATGGTTAATTCAATCTTGATTGACTACAATAAAAAAAAATGCATTAATTATTGTAAGTACTAATAAAGGTATTAAAATAAGCATTTTTTTAATAAAAAATAATTATTAATCATCAATCCCATTAGTCCATTACCTATTTAACTTAATAAACGCGTAAGATTTCATATGTAACTAACAAACTGAAAGTTTGAAACTGAGAACATAGCATATATAAAGGTCAAATTAAAGACTACTATTAGTATATACAATTGGATACAATGGTCAAATTGGATATTAAAGACTGATAATTGAGGTAATCACACTAGTAGAGTAGCAAAAAATTGTTGCACCTAACAATAGTAAAGATAGTAGTTGTAGACTTGTATTAAATGTAGTTACTGAAAAATTACTCTTGGTACTAAATTTATAGAAAACAAGTTTGGTCTAATTAAGTAATTAAGTGTAATATATGATTGGTTTTAACAGCTCTAAACCTAATTTCAACTAGAATTATGAAACCTGCAAGTAAATCATGATCAATTATGATTCGTAGTTGGGATGCACCGCTTATGGTACATATAGAAAAGAACCTCTAGACTACTCTAGCTAGTTGTGTATCATACTTGTTTGCTTTGAAGCTACTCATTTAACAGTATGTGTGTGTGTATATATATATATTGATGAAGCCATGAAGGACCTACATTGTTGAGCAATCAATTATCAAAATCATAAAAGTGTAGAAAATACTTTGTATATTATAGCAAAAATCTATTCAGTTTCATTAAAATGAGGCCAAGGATACATAGAGATTTGAATTTTTGCTTTTTTATGCCCTTTGAAGCAATAACAATTAGAGTTTTGATAAATGTATAAAGCCATAAACCGTATTGGACAGGGGTGTCTAATATCACTCAATGCACGATATCATATGTTATCATTTATCAATATCACATCCGAATAAGCTTAAACAAAAAGAGTATTTTATTTTATTTACATGAATTATCATTGAAAAGTTTTATGTACAGTGATTATCTAAATACAAAATTCTGGGGTGTATCCAGACATGTAGTAAGTTAGCCGTCCACACAAAGCCTTCGAACGAAAGAGGGCATTAAACGGTATACGGCTGTTATTTTAGATTGTAACTATAAACAAAACAAATTTGAATATACCAGTATTGAGGGAAAGGGTCTCATATGTTATAAGTCTTGGGTTTTTATTAGATTTTACAAAGGGCCTCCATAATACTAGCTTGGCCTTTCCAAAATTACATCTATTGATTCTCATATCATGTCAGCTTGTCAATATATATCATTATCAAATATGAACAAGAAGCTTAGCTCAGGTGGAACAAGCTTCGGTTCTCGTGGCTTTGTCCCGGGTTCGAGGCTCACCCCACTCGTTGTGGGTATTTCCCCTCTCTCCCTGCTTGTCTCCTGAGATAGGAACAAGTATAGGGCCCGTCTACCTTTCCTTCTAAAAAAAATCATTATCAGATATTATACTTTGGACTTTGGAGTAGCAATTGCACAAAGTATACACAATGTACAATAGTATTGTGATTGATCAAAGGTTGCTGATATTATTTATGTTTGCTTGTGTTGGAACCAACTGAAGACGAGTCATTCATATCAATCAAGTTTGGGGACAATGGAGTGGCATCATGGGACAAGGGTAGCAGTAATAATGTGTCAAAGGTGTCACTAGAACGCTGCACTTTGTCTTGGGGTGGTCAAAACACCTCAGTCAAAGATGGTACTCTTAAGGGTACTGTGGTGGAGCATCCCAAGCGTCGGCCGCCCTTGCTGAGGTGGCGAAAGCGGATTGGGAAGTTGTTTCAGGTCATCAGATGGAAGAAATCTACCAAGGCCAATGCTTGTGGTGGTGGTGGTGGTGGAGTAATAGGAGGGGATAATAAGGTGGTTAGGAATAATAAAAGTTGGATAAGGACATTAAACATCAGGACCAATGCAAGGAGTAATTTAAAATGAACCATATATATTATTGGGACCTACTCAAATTTTATATCCATCCATAAATAATACTCTATCCGTAACAAAATCACTACAATAATTTGACATAAAATAGAGAGAAAAAATGTCAAATCGTTGCAGTTAATACATTACGGATGGAGTAGTAAAAAACAATTATAGTTTTTGGGGGGTTTTTTCTCTTTTATTTTGGTGTGTAATTTGGGGTTCAATTATATTATAAAGATCAATAGAATTATTATTGAAGGAATATGGTATAGTATTCATAAATTTGCTGTATTTACTTTTGTGATGGAAAATCTCTATCTTTTATGCTGTCACATGCTACTCTATCCTCTCTTTTTTTTTTCGGTTCCAAGTGGAACTGTCTCCAACTTTATTACAGTATTTAGTGGTCAATTTGACTCATGTAATAAGACTAATAACTAACAAATATTGACATTATACAGTATCTAATAATCTGAGAAGGAATATTGAGTTCATCTTTTTGTTATTTTTAGTGTCGGTTGGTAATTTGGTATTGTACCTTGAGTTGGAGTATATTTCTTATATGTTAAAGATTGAATGTTTTCTTTTATTGGAAAAGAAAATTGTTAGCTTATTGGCTGCTACTGGGCTATTAGTCAAGAAAATAAATTACATTGTGTTGGATTAGGAAGAAAATTGTCCGCTTATTGGATGAGAATCGAACATGTGAACTCTAACCAGTTGAGTTGAAGTGAAGATGCTTCTTCTATGAGTTTAAATAACTTGATTGCAACCTTTTAACATACTAGCAACTCCTTAATAAAAATTCAGATCCTCTAGATTTTAAGATGGTGGGGTACTGGGGTTATGATAGAGTTGGGCAAAACAAAAGTTGAATTTCGGGCCGAAAAATAAGGGTTTGGGTTGTTAATAAATGCAATTTTATTGTTATTTGCCAACTTCTGCCACTTAAAATCTAAGATCAAAATTCGTTAACAGTAAGCAAGTGACTTTTACATATGTATTGTATGATACATCATTTGACTGTTGTCCCCCCTATCGAAATCTATTGTCATTATATTTTTAAATTTGTCGTTTTCAATCCCCGTATCAGTATTCATTTTTGTCTTTCTCCATGGCTATATATAGCACCATAAGCTAAGTAAGGAACAGTAAGAGGAAGGGCCCATTGAGTATCAGCAGCTTGTGGTAGACTGGTCAAATATAAGAGTGTATCTGGTGTCTTTTAGCTGTTGCCTTAGTTGGGAGAATATCTGCTTTCATTCATCTATATGACTATATATAAGGAGTACAAGCTTTATGTAATGTAATCAATATGTAATGTAATCAATAAATCAATCTTCCACAAACTAACCCCTCAATAATAAGGCTCTTTAATTTGGATTGTGACAGTCCAACCCAGTTAGTCACATAGCTGCTTAGTTATCATTAGATTATGAAAGTCAGAGTTGGTGTCATATGTCTCAAATTTGTCATCTTGTGCCTCGTCTCTCTTTTCTGTTTTTTTTTTTTTCTTTGGACAACCTATCAGATTTTCATTACTCACCCACTAGACCGAATTTTGGCTGTAAAGTGCACCTCCAATTCCATTCGACCTCATTTTGGGAATTAGGTCTAATAATCAAAATTACCAGTTCATTGGCTAATATAAGCATTTCAGGTAGAGGATGAGCCACCATCCTAATCTGCATTTCTAATTCGGCTTGACACGGTCACACGGGCTCATTGATTATCTTATCTAGTGTAACATAAGATGAGATACAGGCATTGTTTGGTGATTAGAGTTTAGAGTTTGTGGTTAGATGATTACTTTTTCTTTAGAGGATTTGACTGTTGATTTAGATAGCTGATTGTTTAAAGGTGTTTGGTAATACATAGCTGATTGCTTAGAGTTTTGTTGTGTAAAATGACATTTATGGACATTTAAAAATAACTTGTAGATTTTAATAGGTTTAAATATGTGGACAAATTAGTCAATTAATATTTCCCTCTCCAAAACTCTGAAGAAAAAGCTGTTCAACCCAGTTTTTTCTAAAGAGAGTTTTAATCAGAGTTTTTGTACAAAACTCTCTTTTAAACTCTATTTTACCAAACACCCAAATTAGAGTTTTGATTGGTCAAAACTCTTTCCAAAACTCTAAACTCTCATCAAAACTCTCTTAACCAAACAAGTCCACAATCTAAAAAGAGATGCTCCATAATATATGTAATGGGTTTGGCAACCAAGTCTAAGGAAGTAAAAAAAATTAGAGAGAAATTTGTTGGAAGATTTATGTGGGTCCATACCATAAATGAAAAGGTATCGAGAAAAAAGTTGTCAAAAAAAGTAAATGGAACAAAGAATTAAGAAAAATCAGATAAATAAATAGATAAATCTACACATACAATGACTTTCTATTGGTTAATTACATAAGTCATAAAGTCCCTCCTATTTTTTTCCTTTCTTAATTAGGCCCTGGTCTTTTAATTTCTAAAATTTCAGTTCATAAGTCATAACTGTTGTGTAGCATCGCTAAAAAAATGGTGCAAACTGCAAAGAATCGGAGATAGATGAAGTAATAATTAACTGGTCCAAAAAATGGTAACGATTGTGAGACGTTTGGTTTAGTAGGTATGGTATCCACAAAATGTAAGGATTGAAGAGGAAAATAGGGGCAAATTGGTGGTGCTCCCCCCATTATGCAAAGGTGAAATGATTCCCAAATATAGTGGTATGTTTTGGGTGTAGTATAGAAAGCCAAAGCCCCAAAAGGGAAGGGGGGGGGGGGGACCAAAATTGGATGATTAATAAGTTGAGATGTCTAAATGGACCATTTTGTTTTTGTGAGAAGATATGGAGGAAAAAGGTTTCATAAGTAAGAGGGCATGGGAAGAATATGACACCACGTTCTTCACTAATTTATGACTCTACCACGTACCACATCACATGCCTTCACTATTTAATTTGAAATCTGTTTTTTTTTTTTTTTTTGTTCCTTTGTCTGTCCTGTTCTTCACTTTTGTAATTTTTTTTGGTCGTATGTTGTTTATAATTTAGGACGGATGAAGTATTTAAAAGTACTAATTGGTGCTCAGTCTCCTAAATTTTTTGTCTCTTATTATGAGCTCCTTAACGAATCATTAATCAATCAATCAATATCAATATATATACTATAACATGAAGCAACTGAAACTATGGATGACACATGTCGTCCTGTGGTTAAAAGTTTTCCCGCTCTTTTCCATAACCTTTAATTTTTGGCAATAAAATCTTTTTGTGTAATTTTTATTTATTGCAAAATTACTTTTTATCTTTCCTAAAAAATCACATCAATTATACGGCAAGTTAGCATAAAAATAAAAAAAATCTAATACACAATGTCTCAAAGATGATATTTTAACATATATTTTGTAATCATATACAATATATACTAAAAGAGAAAAAACTAAAACCACATCTTGCCACATGTTAATCTTACTTTAAAAAATTTCCCGTCTTTTTTCTTGAACCTAAAAAAAAATTATTCTATCTTATATATTTTCTACCGTAATAAACATTGATATTGATTATATAATATATTTTATCTTTTATCAACACTATACTTTAAAAATTAATGACTAACATATAATGCCGATCATTATATTGCGGGTTAAAGTTTTTTTAAAATTGGTAAAGATGAATATTAAAAAGTTAGACCCTTAAAAAATAGGGTGAATTAAAATAAAATATTTACTTTATAATAATTGTATGTCAAAAGTCACGAAGAATTTATAAAAGAATACGGTGAAGGATGGAAAACTACAAGAGAAGCAGGACAGTGTAGCCTGGGTAGGTAGGGGATAATATGTTTTTTTAAATTTCAAGTTTTTACAAAAATATGTAATTGTGGGTGTTATTTAAAACAATTTATCTTATATAATAACGGGTATAAACAAACTTCTGTCGACTTTTTTCATTTAAAAAACTAATATTTTGTTCATATTTTATTGATAGTATCGTACTGTCTAAGATTTTTATTATGTATTTTTTTTACAAAAATAAAATATTTTACATAATTATTGAATTAACTATATAAATCTTTACATTACTATTTATAAAGTTAATATTAAGATTTCTAAGTCGTGCATCGCACGGGTGCTATTCTAGTTCAATACTATATGCAATTGTTTGAGAGATAAATCTAAGACGCAAGTAAAATGAATAAATTGAATCAATATGTAATTTTGTTATAAGCGCCAATACCGTTTTAGAATGTGTATTAAGTACTTATACATGGTAATTGTCATTTGGTACTAGAAACCTTTCCCTGGATTTAATTTGGTATGTTGGCATTTCCCAAGATGATTATTCAAAATTATGAAACACATTAGGGGGTTATTTACAAATTAGCCTAAAATTTGTTTTTAATAAATAGATAATAATAATAAACTACATACATTATAAAGAAGAATAAAGTAAGATACAAATATACAATATGGCTATATTTTTCTTTTTTCATAAATCATAAACGGTAATCAATCCAAAATATGACAAGCTAATAAGGGAAATGATATATATATAGTCCTTAGAACTATGTTTAAGAAGTTAAAAATGGTAAGTTTAGTTAAACAAATTTTATTACACTAATTTTCGAGTGATTTTGATATACATTTTCTAACCATTTCATATATTTCATGGGATAGAGAAAGAAAATAGGTTATGTGATGATGAGAGATAGAAAGAAAAAACTTACAAAAATAAAAAGATTAAAATTGTTGCATTTATTTTGAAAGTTACTGAAATGAAAACTGATGCATTATTTTGAAACAGATAGTAATTTTTAAAAGAGCAGTGGAAAACAGTCATCAATTCTTTCTTTTTTTGGAGAAATAATCATCAATTCATTGTATACCACGTAGTATATAATTTTTTTCATAAGGAAAGAAAGACCGATCAACCCTTAGAATAGGGCCATCTACAAGCGTCGTTTTGGTTTTTTTTTTTTTTTTTTAAATAACGAAATATAGTACAAGTACTATTTTCTTAGATTAGACCGACATATCAACTAAAAAACTTACAAGGCCTCATCTTTTGCAAGCCCAAGTCAAAGTATAATTAAGAACCACGTTCTCATGCCACCATATTCTTACTTCACAATTCCTTAAACACTGTAGTATTAATAATTGCCTAATTGGAGTGGTTCACTGCAAGGAAAAAATATCCATAAATTTCTCTATTTTAGAAACACCAAAATTTATGGCATATGGTATAACAGTACAGTATAATGATGCTGAATCAACCCACATATTTTGATTTTTTTGATTTTGATAGCTTGTATAATGATCTTAAAAAATAGAACCATTATCGTAATAATAATTATGTATATTTTGATTTTTTTTTTGAAAACTAATAATATACTAAATTACTAATAAGCATAAAGATTTTAACAATTTGACTTTTGTCACTATTAACAAATTATATTTCGACTATTAAACATATTTGTGTGATCTTTTTAGATTTATCTCAATATTTCATTGGAATAATTACATTAATAGGTATCAACTATTGCACTTTTTATTTTATAGGTACCAACTTTTGATTATTCACCAGCAGCACGAACTATTACATAAAGTTGCAACGATAGGTATGGATGACCTATAAATAGTTATGGATGACCTATAAATAGTTATGGATGATCTATAAGTTGCAACAATATTTAGGTCATATACCTATAATTGCAACTTTATGTAATAGTTCGTACTGCTGGTATCAAAAGTTCGTACTATATTACATATCAAAAGTTGTAATAATTCATAACTATTACAAACTTTTGATATTAAGGTACCAATGATATCAAAAGTATATTACATACCAACGATATGTACGATATCAAGGTACCAACTTTTGATATTAAGGTACCAACGATAACAAAATTATTACAACGATAGGTACCAACGATATGTAATATAGGTACCAACTATATTACATATACCAACTTTATGTAATATCGTTGGTACCTATCATAGGTACGATAGGTCATATACCTATAATTCACATGTATGTAATAATTCGTGCTGCTGGTATCAAAAGTTGATACCTATAAAACAAAAAGTGCAATAGTTGGTACCTATGAATTTAATTATTCTTATTTCATTTCAAAATATCGATTTTTAATAATTTTTAAACACAGACACAAACATACATGTGTGCGTGTGTGCGCTCGCCGCTCGTGCGCGCGTGTGTTAAGTGATACAAGGTCTTGAGCCGGACCTTAATGCAAGTCATCCGACATATTTTAGCTGAAACACGCTTCTAAAAGAAAAAGATAAGAAAATCTCAAACCTTTTGTTCAAAGACGCAAACCACTAGGGCAATCGTCCAACCTCATTTAATTTTTAATATATTTAGGGCTACAAAATTGGTTATTTGGATGAGTTTCATGTCGGGTCATGTCAGGTTGAGCTATATCGGATGCAAGTTACCTCAGGTTAGGTCAATGATTTTACTCAAATTCAGCTCAGGTCAGATCAATTAGGTATTTTCAAGTTCAACTTATTGTCAAGTTTTACATTTTCAAATTCAGTTCAGATCGGTACATATTTGGCCAGTTCAAATCGAGGATCGGATCAATCCATTTCAAATATGAAACAAATAATATTTAGATTAATTTCGATTCTCATATCAGGATACCTAAGATTTCCTTTATCAACAATTCAACTAGTTTAAGGATACCAAATTACCAATATGGCAATATTATCATATAGGGTACATAGTTCCAGTTCCCACAATAATCTTCATAATACCTCCCTGTCAAATCATCAATACTATTCTCACTTCGTTTTGGGATCCTTTTATATTGATATTTTTACTACTATTAATTTTTTTTTTTAAATAAAAAAATAAAAAAATAAATTGAACGACAACAATTCTCCTCTCCTTTTGTCCCTTAAAGATGACATTTGATTTGGCCAATACGTGGTACAACATGACCCAAGACGAGCAAAGGGTAGACAAATAGACAATAGACATGTATGAGATAAGACATTATTGTATGTGCCAAACCATGGGCCTGTTTGGTTGTTGCTAATGAAGTGTGGTAATGGTAATGGATAGTGTAATTTGTTAAGGAAAAATTTCAAAATTCCCATGGAAAACATGTTTGTCATTCCCAAACTTAAAATTTCATCTGATTTTTCATTATCATCCATTACCATGTGAAAGGGTGGTATTAGATGGAAATGAATATTTGTGAACAAAATTAGATAAATTGGATATTTTTCATCCAAGCGTGGTTTGATGCAAGAAGATCCTAAATCAATTTAGATTCAGAACAGTAACAAGTGAGACTTTACAGTGAAAAAAACAAAAAAACTTTGATCAATGACAAATTGAGGGATAATGCCCAATTCCTCTCAGTTAGATGTGAAATTCACATCTAACTTGGTTTTTTGGTAAATAAACACAAGTTTTGGGGGTTATTGGGTGGGGGGTTTAGGGTTTTATTTACAAAACTGCCACTAAAAAGTTGTGGTTATTTACCACAATGCCATGTTAGATGTGAAATTCACATCTAACTGAGAGGAATTGGGCACTCCTCCAAATTGAGATTTGGATTAGCCAACAAATAGCATAGCTAAACACATCATGGGCATGGAATTAATACAACAAGTCAACAACTGCCTAAACCATTTTACAATTATAGACTATGAAACTATGAAATACAATTTTCTTCTCCAAACACAATACCTTGTTATATGACTCAGAAACTGTACAGTTTACAATGAAACATAATTTATCTTAACATAAATAAATACCTGGTTTCTTCCTTCAACATAAAGTGTCTCAAGTTATGTGCAATTGACAGCCAAAACAGTTTTCAATTAAGCTCACTCGCTTGCTCACTCACATGCTCGATCTACATCAATGCACCAGAGGAGTAGCGACTTGGTCAGAGGATGAAGGTTGCAATGAGCGGATTCTGATGTCAAATTTTCTGTGTGGGACAACTTCACCCGAACTCGATTCATCTGGTACGACTGGATACGAGCACCTTTTGTCCTCGTACGCTTCGCCAACTTGGTTACCGCATTTGCGACAAAGGAGTTTCGTTCTTCTACGAAAGAAACCCCAAGAGCTCTTCGATATGAAATAAGGTACACATTTGATTTCATCAACCTTCATAAATCTGCTGTCGTCGATTTGGAAAAATGAGATGATCCCCCGCTTAATGGATTTTCCGTACTTTGAGCCAATAGTGGCAGTATTCCTATTGGACGAGCTCAAATTTAGCTCATAGCCGCATGCCCCACAACTGAATGAAAAAGACAACTCGAGTATTTTAGATTAGATCAGAATGATTTAAACTAAACCAGACCTTGAAAAAGTCAGACCACACAGTTACGTTTTGTGAGTTTTGCGCAAAAGGGCTTCACGATCTCTAACCAACTAATTTATAATAACTCTAAGGCGATGTTCTTCAGAACTTAATTTCTGAAATATAGTTCAGCTCGGCTCCTGCAGTGTCTAGGATTTGGATTAATTCAGTTTAGTTCAAATTAATCCAATATTCCAGTCTAAAAGTACAAGGCCTAAAAAGTGAGATTTTGCCTTTGGGAATCGGTTTTCCCTCCCATACAAACACGCACACGCAACTTCAATAAAGATCAATACTCGAGACTCAAGACTTAAAGAGTGTGACTTGATTCCAAATCTAGCCTGCACTTAAACTTCTCAGCTTTTCGCTTGCTCTGTTTTTGGGCATCATATCCTCTATCTTACAGATTTTTTTTCGATAAATTTCATAAAAAATTAATTAATGATTGTATCATATATAATTATATAGTACAATAATGTAGATTTCAAGTTATCCTTGCCAAAATGACCCACAACAACACATCAAGGAAGGTAAATACTTATCTCCAAAAACTTCTGACCTAACAGATAGCCAACTATGTCTAGCATCCACTACACTTAGAGCACTAGTAACCATGCCACCAGGCCAAAAAGGGGGGGAGGAGGGGGGAAGAAACATTGTTGTACCTTTTAACACCATGCTTCCCTCTAGGTTCCTTTCTACACTATCATCTACCTGGACTTGCAACGAATATCATGTTAAAGATCACCTCCTCATTCAAACTCCGAAATAAAGCAAGAAAGCCAGGATATATTCCAAAAGCTATAATAGTCAGCAACTAACGGCAACGCACTAAGCATTTCAGGTGCTTAGCCCAAAAGCTATAGTAGTCTACCTTATCTAACCAGTTTTGCACCTGTATCAACCCATTCCCGAGACAGGCATTTCAAATACAACAAAAAACTTCCAAGTGCATGAGTGCATCCATGTTAGACATCGTGTCTGACGATGAAAATTTTCCTGCAATTCTAGTAACTTTGTACTACCTCCGTCCCTTAAAGTTTGCTACATATGGGTTTTTTCACTTTATTAAAAGTTGCATTGAATAAGTAAGTAGCAAGTGGGGTAGGAGGGAGAGTGTTGAGGACCACATGGCTTACAAAAGAAATGAAATAATCTTTAAAGGATAACTCGTAATGGAATATGTAGCAATCATTTAGGGATAGAGGAAATATATAGTATGGGAAGCTAGTTCCCAGTTGAGTTGATTACTGAACCAAACCTAAATTTAGACTTAATATGTTCTCAGTTAAAATCATGTCTACAAAGATTTTGTTTTCACCCATTTTTGCAACAATTTGACTTGTCTTCATTTCATAGAAGCTAAAGAACAAAAGAAAAAAAAAGAGGAATCTGAGTGATTTGACTCACTCCCTAGCTAATGTAATAATTGCACATGGGAAGACAAATGGGGAGTCACATCCCCTAACCACCTTTCTCCTTTACTTATCTTCTTTTCCCTTTCTCTTCTAACCTTTTCATAGGAATAATCACTTTTTAACAAACATTAACAGAAAGAGCAGAGACATGAAGTTGTCAAGTGCTATCTATGAGATGCAATACCTTAAAATTCTAATTACACCAAGCTTAAATCCCTCCTTCCATTTACAGATCGCATTGTGGATTATCCCAATCCCTCGTAACACTATCATAGGAATTCACCGTGACTTACTTCACTTGAAGAACCTTTAGTCTATATTGTTGTCTTCCTCTTTCAAAACTCGACAACTCATTTTATGTAAGAAAAACTAATTCTTTCGGATTCAGTTTACTTCACTTCGGTTTAGCTCCGGGTGCGTTAATATTTAGCTTAATTCAATTCAGTTCAGATTAATTCAGTAAAAAAGAACATGGCATATGCCTAAGAGCATGTTCAAAACCAAACTACAGTTCAATTTATTGATAATTCAATTTAGTTCAGTTCAGATTAATTCAGTAAAAAAGAAGCCTATGGCCTAAGAGAATGTTCAAAATCAAAACTACAGTTCAATGTATTGATAATTACTTCCAGAACTAAATGAATTAATTTATGTTCCTATGTAAAACAAAAGTTTAATTTTATATTCAACAAATGTTTTTTCCCTTTTTAAGATGTCCCAATTTTAATCTATCTCTTCTTTCTTATCACATGCTATCTCTCATTTCCATTTAAGAGTCACATCTCCTTCCACTTTGTTATTTACAACTGAAAAGGACCAGAGCAGATATAGTAGTAACTAGGCTGATTTCAGGTGAATTAGTAGTTCTTCTAGAATGATACCACCAATTATTAATTTCATTTCATTTGAAACAAACTGTTCCTGCTAATTTATAAAAGCTACTGAATTCCATCCACCAAATTCAATTGACCCAGTAGGTCACAAACATGCAAGATTAACTGCATTACAACTAATCAAATGAAGATCCAATCTCTTATAAGGTACAATTCTATCAATTCACAACTCAAATTCATCCCCAAAAAAAAAGATTAAACCCATCAATAATTCAATTCAAGAACCCAAAAGAAATAGAGAAAACCCTATTAAAGTAAATGATGATCAATTGAAGAGGAACAAGAAAGAAGGAAACTTGACCTGTAAGAGACATGTCTTTGAGAAGTAAAGGAATCCCTGTAACTTCCAGTGAGATAACCTTCGATGTTTGCAGTTTCCATTAATCAATCAATCCCTTTTTTTTTCCCTGGTGCTTAACTTTTTACCAAAACTGTAGTTAATTTAAGCAGAAAATGGCAACAAATTGGGAATTTGGATTAAAAAAAAGGTGAGGGAGAGAATAAAGTGGTAGGTGAGTAAGTGGGGATCGTGGGGTAACTGGGGTTTGACAGTTGAAATGCAAAGTTGCAAAGGGAAAATTGAAATTACAGGTGGAAGAAAGGAGAGGTATAAGTAGGTTATGTTTGTTTAGACTAATTGACACATTCTGGAGAATTGATTGGGTTGAGGGACTCAGAAGTTGATTGAGAAGGAGGGAGAAGTTTTGATGAGAATAAGAACATGGGAATTGGGACACACACGGCTTTCATGACTTGTTGTAGGGTCTCATGTTTCCCAACAATATGTCTAGACCTGGTTATTGGACATGGTACTCCAATAACATGCTGTTAGAGTGAAGGTTATAGGGTATTTATTGGACAGAACTAACTGAACAAGGCCTTATTGATCATGGCAAAAAATAATAGCCTAATAATTTTTTCAAAAATAATTACATTAATATATTTATATACATTTATTTTAACTAATGGCTACCTTAAATTTTATTTATATTTAATATTTTAATGGTCCGACCGATCCACTAATAACCCATGACCCGCTTTGGTCCGACCCGCTATCGACCCTTTTTAATCGACCTTGGCCCTGACCCGACCCGCATCAGCCTGACCCTGACCCGCCCAATAACCAGGTCTAGTTATATCCAAAGATAATTTAGCACATTTTAAAGTGTTTTTTGCTCATTGTAAAATTTTTAATGAACAAAATTATTTAAAATGAACAATAAGACAAATGCATATACCTATACATACATCTGGATATATAATAGACCTGGTGCATTTTACTTGTTCACGATTTCAGGAACCTCATAGAGTTATAGATGTACATGAACCCGAGCAATCCCCGATATAGCTCCGTTCTATCACTTGTATGTTTAATTGAAAAAAAAAATCAATTTAACTCCTTCCATATTATTTTATTCTTTACATTTTTGTTTTTAGTGTTTTTTTAAAAAAAAAAACTCATTTTCACATTTGGTTTTTTTAACGAAGTAGTACTTTATTCTCAATGACTTATTTTATCATTTGTAAATTTAATTTTTCGTCAAATAAAATTAATATTCAATTCTAATAATACTTTATTACAAATTTAAATTTTTTAATTTACGTCAAAAGTCAAAATGTAATTAATAAGATGGAACCAAGGGTAGTAGTATTTTGCATGTTAAAATTACCGATGAGTATATTCTATCTATTTCGGAGTTTTGATTATATGTAGTATTTATTAAAATATCACTGAGCTATGTTAGCCATTAATAGACCTGGTTATTGGACGGGTCGGGGCTGGTTAGACATCTAGGGGTGCAACTTATATTTGTTACATAAATATACCATTCGAGAAGCATTTTGTTTGATCCATCATCTACCATATCAGCTCAATTCAATCCAAAAGAACGTAGTCTTACTCTACATTATAAATTTATTACTGTATTATTTTACATGCGGTATATTGTTTAATTGTGAACTATAATCTAATAAAATTATAAAAAAAAATTCGTTATTTTGCAAATTACATGCTTATTTATAGCAATCAAATTTACATAATTTCCAACCATATATCATATATACTAATATCAGTAATAAGTATATAAAAATCTTTCAAACAAAAAATCCAAACCTAAACCTCAAACCCTTAACCCACGAACCCAAAAATTCATCATTCTACCAAGCTCAAGAAATGGAAACATATCAGCCCAATTTGGACCAGGCGACCAGCCCATACATTGACCCACTCCAACCCCTAACCGTTCTATGGAGCCATCGTCGGCATGCTAGGATTATGGTCAACCAAGCCCAACCCAACCCAATCCGCCCCTCAATTCAATTTACGAGTTGACCTAATTCCAAACATGGCCACCCTTTTATAAGTATGTTATTCAGTTATTTGAACTCTTTATTTTTTCTCAAATACATGTGTCTGACACAAGAGACAAGACCCTAGACATTTGAGGATGAAGTCATAGCCCAATGGTTAGGGCTTCAAAATTTCAGGCACGAGATTTTGGGTTCGATTCTCACCACACGCATTTGTGAGGATTCCTTATTATCCCCCTTACAGATGCGTGTATTGGCTAAAATTGGACCGGATGACCTACAGTAGGGCCGGTTCCAAGGCCTAGTATCCCATACATTATCCTATTAAAAAAAAAAAAAACCTAGACATTGAAACGGTATATATGATGCTTGGACAATTGATTTTGAATCCCAAACATTCATATTTTTCATAAAATTTCCGTGTCTGACATTTAGCTTATGTATCGATGATTTTCACCTGTTGCTAGCTAGGATCATGGTTTTGTTATATGAAACTACAAATGAATCCTTATATATGATTCATCAGAATTCATGGTTATATAAATAAATAAAATACCTACATACATGAAATAAGTACATGGATCGTTCCTTTTTTTTTTTTTGTTTGTTTTTTATTGAGCTAAAGCACCCAAAATTACAAAGAAGGTGAGAAAAGAAAGGAAAGGAAAGGAAAGCTATTCTATTCTTGCTCTTCATCGGTGATAAATTTACCAGTACCAGGGTTAATAGCAGCAATGAAGAAGAAGAGAACGTTCAATAAAACCAAAGGCTCAATTTCGTTAATTGGAACTCCGGTCTCAATGTTGAGTTGTGCAAGTGCTCCTTTTCCGGTTATGATTTCTCCTATTAAGGAGAATGCAAACCCTAATTGCGCCAATCTTCCCACAAATAGCTCATTTGACTTTGTGAATCCAAACAAAGGACCTTTTTTTCCCAACAAAAATACAAGTAAGTCCGTCTTCAACAATATTTACAACACCACAAACATAATATTTAACTTGCAAATATGCATCCATACAAGTGCAACGGTCGTATCATATGGCAGTACGTAACTACGTACAACCATCATTAAAGGATCGGAGAAATAAAATATTTTGCGTGGTGTGATTAATTGAGCTTCTATACTTGCATACTCAAGTCCATGTAGAGCCGTAGAGGTACATACATCCATGATTATATTTTGCTCGTTTAATATGCAGTTTTGCTTATGAAATCATGTCACATTGTTCATTTAGTTTTCTATATAGCTTATTTTGTAAAACTGTAATTACATAAACAAAATATAAACATGGATTTACATATGACATTCATAACAAAATATAAATTATTTGATTAATTGGTTACGACTTAAAAGGGATGGTGTTGTACCATATGACATTCATAACAATGGTATTGTATGTGACATTTTCATGCATATACCAAAACTATGGAAACTTGTTTAAGAGAAATATAAACCCTAGAGTATTACAAATAAATTGAAATCGAAAATAAAGTAACCGAAACAATGCACAACAACAAACTTTTGTTAAAAAATTGTAACTTATTTATAAAGATTAACTAGTTTAGGTAATTCATGGTAAAAAAATTACAGTTACGTAGTCCTTCCGTAACGTATTAATTGCAACAGTTTGACATTTTTTTTTCTACTTTATGTCAAATCGTTGCAGTTATTTTGTTACGGAGGAAGTAGTTAAAAGTTTTGTCATGCCGGACGTGTGACAAGAGTTCATGTATTATTATGTATATAGGTTATTTTCAATGTAAAGATGGAAATGAGGGGATTGCATTACCTCCTTCCTTGAGACCCAAAGCAGATCTAACATTTTTTCCAGGAGGGATGACAGCCTTTTCGAGACCAGTGGGCGGGTCGTCCACGAACCTTCCCCGGTCTCCTAGAGCTCCAATGGCTCCCAGCAATGTAAATAGGATAAAGAAAAGTAGCAGTGGCTCTGCTTCATAGATGGGAACTCCTGTTTCTAAATTAAATTGTGCCAATATTCCCTTTCCTGTTATTCCTTCTCCTAGCAATGATGCCTGCACAATTTTACTCACAATATTATCATTATTTTGTCACCTCATACATGCATTATCTCATATAGTATATAGTATTAAAAAAAAAAAACAATCTAAGCCTATATCCATCCACCAGCTTAAGCTTTTGGTTGATGAGCTAGTTCATTAATACAGTAATAACAGTACCATCAAATAATGTATTGTATTAGAGAAAGTCATGTTCTAGTATTTGTATTGCACATAACTAGAACTGGCAAAAATTCACCTAATCGAAAATTCGAAAACTCAATTTCTTGCATGCATAATCTTCAAATTATTACACAATTACTGTAGAAAATATATTAAATACTTATTATTAACGACCCTAACGACTGTATATAACATTACCCAGAAATACATGAAACTTTAATTATTGAAATAAAGGTAGTCCCGAAAAAAAAAAAAAAAAAAAAACTCGAAATGTGATATAATTGATGGCCTAAAGGTAACATTTACTTAAGAGTTATGATCCCATTGTTTAGTTTAGTGCTACAACTTGGTTGGGGGTGGGGGGGATTGATAAGTTGAATAATTATTGACCATAAATATCAATATTCGGCCAGCCTTGGTCAGCCTGCAACTTGACAAACTGGGCCAAAAGCCTAATATCTTCATCTTGTAAACGAGGCCCAAAGGTGCATTGGCCTCTAGGCATACATTTCTCCCCAAACCCAGGCATCCTCCCTTTACCATAGTAAGTAACATTAAAAATATCATCCTCACTATCAACACCATTTTTTTTAAGATCATTGGAAAACAAGGTGGCTCCTGGCTGGATTATGTTCCCTCCGGTGTCGTGGCATCCGATGCACGATCTTCTAAACACGGCTGCTGCTCTCGGTGCATCGATAGATGATGCAGCCATCGAGGCCGGGGTCGTGTAACACCCCGGAACTAAGGCTACTACCATTGCCATCATAGGAGCTACCAAACATTTCTTCATCAACTTCCATGCTTCTTCTTTGCTTTGCCCTTTTGCAATGTCCTTGTTATTTAAAGATCATTCTTATGTAAGAAAGAAATATGGTATGCAAGATAACAATCTTTTTTAGTCTAAATCTTTTGTATCACAACTATCATTTTCATTGGTCCACGTCACAAGTTTTGTTTAATTAACCTTTTTATAACAAAAATAAAATGAAATTCTTTTTCAAATTTCATTGGACCAATGAGGTTGAATGACACGTGTTGTGGTAAATAATTGTGGTATAGATGATTCGCATCTCCAAGCGCATTTTCATAATTTTTAGTTTTTGTTTTTAGTGAATGTAAATTGATTTCATAGAACTAAAACTGCAAAATGCTTAAAATAACTCCTTAAAATACGTATCAAGGGGTGTATTTAATACTTCCGCCGTTTCATAATACTCGCAACGTTTTGACCAAAAAGCTCTCAAATATTTGGTCAAAATGTTGCATCTATTTCAGAACAAAGGAAGTATGTTTTTATGTGTCATATATGCTCAGTCGTACTTTAGAGGAGATTCCCTAATTATGCATGAATAATCTTCTTCATTTGAAGTCAAATAAATGAACTTGTTTAGCTTAGAAACCAAAGGTTCCCTTATAATATATTGTATTCCTTTATCTGTTAACGGGGGTGGTACGAGGACTTGAGTACTTAACCCATGCCCTAGTGAAATGGGAGGATTAGCACACATATTAACTGCAACGATTGGACATTTTTCCTCTCTACTTTATGTCAAATCATTGCAGTTAATACGTTACGGATGGACTATTATATAATAATATGTGAAGTTATGGAGTGATTAACTTACCGCAAATCCAAGCATAGCAACACCACCCACAGAGAGTTCATTCTCCTTGAGTCCTTGGTGAATATAGATATAGAGAGAAAAGAAGTGAAAGTAAAGGAAGAAGAAAAAATCTTCTTGTTTGAGAATTAGGTTGGGGGAAGTTGGTTGGGGGAGCAAGAGGAAAAAGGAAGAAATCCATTTACCTCCTCCACAAATAATCATTAACCCTCTAAAATTGGAAAGATTTGGAGGAAAAAATGAGCTCCAACTCTCCCTCACCCTTTTCCCCCCTCCGGTTCCTCCTTTTTCATCCCCTTCATATTGTTTTAGCACAAGTGATCGCAATATAATTAGCGGTTATAAAAAGAAGGCAAAATAGTGTAACGACTTATTTTTGTTTTAAGGGATGTTTTTTTAGGCCTAACGTTAGAGTAGTGTGACATAACATCAGTCAAAACTCGCCCTTCATAGATCAATATTCAATAATAAATTAATAATGATAAATAGTAATTTGTTAATTACGAAGGGCTCGTTTACATTAGCTGAACTGAACTGAATAGAGATGACCTGAACTGAATATAATCTGAAGTAAACATGCCCGAAGTTGGAAGCAACAAACCAATATATTATATAAGATTGCCAAAATCACCACAAGAACAATGGCCATTGACAAATCTATGTAGTCTTTTGCTATCGCGGATTATGATTTCGCGGTTAGTAATTTTAGAGACAAACTTGATAAACGTATGACAATCACTACATATACTGCTGCTCTTGACAATACGTAATGGAACACCTTTTCTTGTATGCAACAAACCAAAAGCAATGGCTAACTTTTCACTGTGATGTACTAAAGAAGATACATGCTCCACTTCATCGCCCTCCCCATCAATTACTTGTGGACTCTGAGACTGATATCCCCTACTCTTTACATTTTCAAGCAACATGCTCAAGTAATACTCCACTTTCGCTTTATGAGGATATGACCAAATTTTTGGCGAAAATGAGTAAACTTTATCCTTAATGCTTAACCAACTCCAATCTTGCAACTTTCCAAACTTTTCAGCCTTCATCATTTTTCTTACTCTTGATACATCTTGCCATCTTCCAGCTGAGACATACATGTTTAACAACATAACATATGTTTCCTTATCTTTGGGCTTCAATTTAAGCAATTGTTCCGCAGCATAATAACCCATCTCCAAATTTCCTTGACTTCTACAGCCGGCAATTAAGAATGACCAGATAACATCATTGGGTTCGCACCCTATTTTCTTAGTCATGTCAAAAGCTTCCTCTAACCTCCCTAGTCTTGCAAACATGTCTATCAAACATGCATAATGCTCCATTATGGGCTTAATTTTATATCTTGTCTTCATCATTTCAAAGTATTCTAAGGCTTCATCAACCAGTCCGGCTTGGCTACAAGCAGAAAGCACACCGACAAACGTGATTTTATTTGGTTTTTCTCCAGCTGATAGCATTTCCTTGAATAGCTGAAGTGCATCCTGGGATCGGCCATGTTGGGCAAAAGATGAAATCATAGATGTCCAAGATATCACAGTCCTTTTATGAATCTCCTCGAAAGCTCTAAAAGCAGTGTTAATGCTACCACATTTACTATACATGTTCACCAAAGCGGTCCCCACAATCACATCAGCCAAAAACCCACTTTTAATGGTCTTAGCGTGAACTTGTTCCCCTTGATCTAAGGCTACCAAGGCACTACAAATACTCAAAACACTAGACAAAGTGAAATTGTCCGGTTTTGCACCTGATCTATTCATCTCCAAGAAGATATTCAAAGCCTGGTTACCACTTTCGTGAGCAGAAATTCGGTTCCCAACAAGATCCATCATTTGGGCATGGCCCGCAATCATAGCATTCCATGTAACCAAACTGATGGAATCCATCTCATCAAATAATTTATTTGCTTCTTTAATCAATCCACATTTTAAGTACATATACATGATTGAATTATCGATTGGCAAGTTTCCTTGAAACCCCAATTTAATGCTCAAGGAATGTATTTGTCTCCCAACCTCCAATGCATGTGTTACACAGCACAAACTCAAGATGCTGGTGAATGTGAACTCATTGAGCTCAATATCTTCTGAAAGCATCATTATAAAATACCTTAATCCCATCATAGGATCCCCATTGTCACCACAAGCAGAAATAACTGTAGTCCATGATACAACGCTCTTTTTTCCTAATCTTCTAAATGTATCAACAGCTGAAGGCAAGCTCCTACATTTCGAGTAAAAGCTACAAAGGGCATTACCGACACTGGTATCAAATTCTATACCATATTTGACAATGTAGGCATGGATTTGCTTCCCTAATTTCACAAGTAACAAGGATGAACAAGCACTCAATATTGTCCCAAAAGTATAAGTCGTTGGATATGCCCCAACTTCCAACATTTCTAAGAAAACTCGAATGCCTACCTCAGGCTGGGAGTTATGAACATATCCTGTCATAAGCCCTGTCCAACTTACAACATTTCTCCCAGGCAATCGATCAAACACCATCTGGGCATAATCCATGTGCCCACATTTACCATAGACATTAACAAGAAAAGTCATAACAAATTCATCTTCACATGTTCCTGTTTTAACAATGTGGGCATGCACCATTTGAGCATTCAACAACGAGCGTTTCGCAACACATTCTTGCAACAAGGGAACATACAAAGATGATTCAACTTGAGTACCTCGATTAGAGGTACATAATGACTCTCTTATGTTACATAAATTCTTCTCCAAGTCTCCATTTGGGCAGCTAACACTTTGACTCTGAAATTTCAAAATGTAGCGCATAATCAACAATTACCAAGAGAAACCAACACCATTGCAGATTTGCAGTTCACTACCGAGAATTTATTTACGATACATCATTTGGAACGGTTTTGTTAATAAGTTAGCTGGAAGATAATCTCCCAAATTAATCTTAAACGAAGATCAATTTCATATCCATTTAATAACTTTTTAATTCAAATTATTGTCAATGACAAAAAGATGCATTTGAAATATCAAGCTGAAAAAACTAGCAATCAAAACAAGACAAATGATCACAAACTTAGGCTCTAACGGAATTCCATATTGGCATTTATGGTGAAATAAATAGAATAAAAAATGAAAGGTTTGAAATATCTTATCAAAAGAGGGTTTTTTTGGCGTCAGGGTCAAGATTAAGATTACCATTAAAGGCAACAGAAGGCAAAGAAACCATGAATATGTGAGGGCGTAAGTATAAGCACACACATACGCAGAGATGAGAAGTGAATTTTTTAGATAGAGGTGCTTCAGCTCAGATTTTTTTTTTAAAAAAAGAAACAAAAAACTTTGATGTTAGTTTCTTATATCCCCCTTTTTTCGTTTCCCTTGTGCAAATTACACATATGTTTGATACCATTGGAAAACAAGGTGGCTCCTAGTTGGTCCATCGTTGTGGCATCCGATGCACGATCTTCTAAACACAGTTGTTGCTCTCAATGCATCGATAGATACAACCATTAAGGCGGGGGTCGTGTAAACCACCGCAACTAAGGCTACTAGCATTGCCATCATATGAGCTACCAAGTATTGCTTCATCAACTTGCATGCTTCTTTGCTTTGGCCTTTTGCAATGTCATTATTTAAAGATCGTTCTTATGTAAGAAATATGGTATCAAGATAGTAATTATTTTTTGAGTCATCTGAATCTTTTGTCACACTATTTTGTACCACAACTATTTTGTACCACAACTTGTGCCGTCATTTTCATGGGCTCACATCACAAGTTTTTGTTTAATTAACATTTTTATAATGAATAAAATTAAAATTAATCTTCTTCATTTGAACTCAAATAAATTAACTTGCTTAGCTTTATAAGCCAAACATTCCTTTACAATACATTTTTGTCTCTCTCAATGTTGGGTGGCACTGGTACTAGGACTTAAATACTCCCCATTCCACTCAATTCAAATCCAGAATCTCACACCTACTAACATTCGAAAGACTTATCCCACTTCATCATAAGCCTTATAATAAAGCTAACTTGCCTTATTTTTTGGGACTTAATTTTTGAAATTTCTAATTCAATTCAGCTCACTCATTATAAGTCTAGCTTAATTCAACCCAGTTCAAAAACACTAAAAAGCCTAAAAACACTGCAATACCACACACAATAATATTTTGGAAAAATTGTACAAAACTAACAAATAAATGTCAGGCTTTTGAAAAGTACTGCCAACTAAAAAAAGTTGTTACAAAACTAACTAATAAATCAATTTCGACCTGGTAGCAATACCACTTTCTATGTTTTTTTTCAATAGCGAGGGGCCATAACATCATAAAAATGAAAGAAACACAACAAGTGGTAGTGCTACAAGTTCAAAATTGATTTATTAGGTAATTTCATAAAACTTTTTTTTATTTGGTAGTTTTAGACAATTTTTCCTACCTTTTTAGTACTCCCTCCGTAACATAAAAATGGCAACGATTATTTTTGCACGCATTTTAAGGAAGCGATTTGAGGGTGTAAATGATTAAATTAATTAAAATAATTTTGATATTAGTAATTTATATTCATATTTTTACTTGTGTTAAAACCATTTTGATTAATTCATTTGTTTACACCCTTAAATCATTTCCTTTAAATCATTTACTCGAAATGCGTGAAAAAAATAATTGTTGACATTTTTATGTTACGGAGGGAGTATTTCTTTTTAACAGCCGATTTTGACATTTTTAAACTCTGTTTTATGTCAAATAGTTGCGATCAATAATATTTGTATATAATACTAATAAGTGAAGTTATGGAGTGAATAGACAAACTTACAGCAAATCCAAGCATAGCAACACGACCCACAAAGAGTTCATTCTCCTTGGTAAATCCAATTCCACCAGAGGTTCCAAACAATCCATCTTCAACTTTTAGCTTTGGCTTTTCCACCTAATCAATCATCAATAAAATAAGGTTAGAGATAATAAACTATCAATAATGTAATAATCCTGAAATGGGATAATTTAATTCAGAAATTAAACCTTCTTAGGAGGGGTTTTGGGTTTAGACTTGAAGAGAGCAACAGTCTTCAATGGAGAAGAAGATGAAGAAGAAGAAGAAGGAAGAGGAGAAAAGAAGAGAAGAGAAGAAGAAGAAGATTTAGGCTTAATTTTTTGAATTTGGAGCTTAAGCAATGCATCTCTTTTCAAATCAACAGAGTTTGAAGTTAAAACTCCAGGCATAAGTAGCATTGCTTGAGCCATTATTGAAAGTAGTTATCCTCTACTTCAATATCACTCACTCAGTCACTCACTCTGCTAATTTTTTTTGAAATTACTGATGAAATGAAATGGGTATTTTGATCTTGATAATGTGTTGTATTTATTGTCCAATGGTGTTTTTAAGTGGAGGGGGAGAGTGTAAGGATGGGTGGATATTTGGATAGGATTTTTTGGAGGTGTGATAGGTGTGTAAACTGACCACGTCTCCTTTGAATCTTTTCAAGGTTAGATATGTTATGTACCTTAGGAATGATGCCACTCCATGATCCTAGTTTTGGTTTGTCAAAAATTTTACTGCAACCTATTTCTTATTATTTGTAACATTCCATGTTTCACCCATGTTGAAATGAAATTATAGGAATTTAAATTTTTAATTGTATGTTTTTAAAAAGCCAAAATTGACACCACCAGGTCATACTATTTGTCATCTGTCCATATCAGTTCGAACAATCGATTATCCCAGAGTAGGCCAAACTATTACGCAAATTTGCCAAAAACAGTCCGGCTTACCTGTTGACCTATTGTAGCCGGTAATACACAACACGTGACTAGCACATGGCGTTTAGTGGGAGTTAATTGTTAATTAAATTATATTAGAAAATAATTAATTGATAATCAAATCATTTTTATAAAAATAATTAATTGATAATCAAATCATTTTTATAAAATAATTAATCCACAAAACGTGACTAACACATGACTTTTAGTGGGGTTTATCGGCTACAATAAGTCAATAGGTAAGCTGGGATTGTTTTTGGCAAGTTTGTGCAATAGTTGGGCCTACTCTGAGATAATCAATTGTTGGGACTGATATGGGCAGATGGCAAATAATATGGACCGGTGCTGTCAATTTTGCCTTTTAAAAATTATTATTACTATATAATAACAATAGTAGATCCATAAATAATATCTAATGGGGTTTAAATGTATTATATATATTTTTATAGAGGTTAAGTGAACAAATTTTATGAAAAAAAATAAAAAAATACTAAATATTATAGGTAAAAAATTTATTGATTCAGAGGGTCAAACAACCTCATTTAAAGCGTCTCAAACTCTCAATGTGCTACTAAATATTAAGAAACTAGTACATATTAAGATGAATTCAATAAGAATCTTAGCTTGTTCAAAATATATAATATGAATAATGCAAATTTTTAACTGTTGCAAATAACACTACAAAAAATTATTCCATTAGTGACGGGTACACATTAGTGACGGGCCTAAATCTCGTCGCAAATGTAGAACTTTTGTAATGATTACTGAGCTCATCGCTAAAATTTACATAATACCTAACCCAAACTCTACTATACATGACCCATTTATGACGGGATTGCGACGGGAAAAATCATTTGTGACCCTCTTTTTCTGCGACGGGGTCATATTTTTACAACAGGAAAAATCATTTGCGACCCCCCTTTTCTATGACGGGATCACATTTTTGCGATGGGAATTCCTGTCACAAATAACATACTTTCTAGTAGTGTAACAAAAACTGAGGTACCATTATACGTACTTGGAATTTAATTTGGGAGTATATACAACGTAGTATTATTCCTAGGTTTGTCATCTAATTTATTCATCCAAAATTGGTGGGTTATTATTAAGAAAAAACTAGATAATACCCGAGCAAATGCTCGGTTTATTTAACTAAGGTAAGTATTATCACATTTTTGCGATGGGAATTCCTGTCGCAAATAATATCTTTTCTAGTAGTGTAACAAAAACTGAGGTACCATTATACGTACTTGGAATTTAATTTGGGAGTATATACAACGTAGTATTATTCCTAGGTTTGTCATCTAATTTATTCATCCAAAAATGGTGGGTTATTATTAAGAAAAAACTAGATAATACCTGAGCAAATGCTCGATTTATTTAACTAAGGTATTTAGATCTACAAATAATCTTTCTATGCAAAAATTAGTAAATTATTGTAAATGGAAAACTTATCGAAGTACGAAGCACTTTGATTTAGTTATATTATATTATAGAGAATAAGTAATACCCGAAATGTACATAATTTTCAAATTAACTTATGTAATAGATTAAAATATAACAATAGTTTTTTCTATAATCATTTCAAATTTGGATTTATATCAATCATGTTACTTTTTTTTTCCATTTATTTTATGTCTACTAACGTTGACAATGGAACATTCTACAAATTTTTTTGTCAAAATTATATAGTTATTTCTTGTATATAAATTTGTACTATTGTAAAAAAACTTTAAAAAAATCCATGTATGATTATCATTTCAATAACTTTTAGAATAAATTGTATTCATGAATTTCACTTTCATATTTTGTTAATAATAAAAATAAATATTTTCAAATGTAATAAAAAAGTTAATTATAATTAAAACACTCATCTGAAACTTAAATTATATATGGAATACAAAAAAAAAAAAACATATTTAATATATATAATATAATGGTTCATTCATTTTAGAATATTTTAAAAAAATGAAAATTAAATAGGGTAAAAACTAAGATAGAGAAAATTGGAGTTTAGTCAAAGAATATAAAATCACCAACGAATCAAGGTTGAAAAAAAATTCTTTAAAAATTGGAAAGTAACACTAATAAGATTTTTTTGTTGATGGATTGATAGTATAGTTTTGTATTAGAAGGAAAAAAAAAAAACACACACACACACACACAAAGGAACCTTTGGAAAATGGGAATCATTTAATATTATGGTATATAATAAATTGGGAGGGAAAATAAGAGTTTAAGAGGGAATTTTTTTTTTATGTGGCTTGTATTTTAGTATATAAGTAGTAAGTATTGGTTGATATTCAAAAGGTAATTGATAATTAACACTAATCAATATGTGCTTTTTATCAAAAATATATGTAAAAAGTATTATTGTGAGAATACTTGTATAGTTGTATTTTGAATAATTAATAAAATAATAATCCTTATCTTTGTGTAGACTGTATCGATTTTTTTTTTTAGAGGAAGGGTAAACAATTGAAAAAATAAATCAAGATCTCTTACTCTCGAAGAGGATTCTGATTTATCTAGTGCTAATATCATGTATTCTTCTAAAAAACGATAAACAATGTACTATAATTTTTTCATGAATTAATGAACTTTAATAAGTAAAGAATTATCATGAAGTTACTGTTTTACTTTATATTAATCACCACACATCAAATACGAAATTTCCTTTTTGCAATTCACAATTAATGGAATAATGGTTACATGATATTGTCATATTAAAACTAAATTTTTATGTATGTATATTTTATAGAAAAGGTATACAAATTCACTACACAAAGCTCATATCTTAGAAAATAACATTGGCATGTAGGGCAGGGAGCGTGTTGAGGATCAAACCCTAGTCACCACCTTTGAGATCCCTTGCTCTATCACTAAACTAAGGAATCAATGTTATATACTCCATGTCGACCCTCTGTTGCACAATAGTAGCAACATTTGAATATTTTATCACTTACAAATAACACAAATGTTACCAATACGTAACGGGAAGAGTACAATTCAATTAGCAGATGAAAAAATACGTACTCCCTCCGTAACATAAAACTTTCAACAATTGGTTTTGCACGTATTTTGAGGAAGCGATTTGAGGGTATAAACGAAGAAATTAGTTAAAATGGTTTTAATACAAGCAAGAATGTGATTATAAGTTACTAATATTAAAATTATTTTGATTAATTCCTTCGTTTACACCTTTAAATCGCTTTTTCAAAATGCGTGCAAAACTAATTGTTGAAAATTTTATGTCACGGAGGGAGTACAAAATTCAATAACTAACTAAGGTATATCCGTATATATAATAATATATATAAAAAAAACAGGTGAGCAACTCGGCAGTCGGCAAGGGCTATATATTGCATGTCGCTCAAATGTAATCATTGAACTCCATTGGCATAAATTTAAAGTTGGGATATATTTAGTAACGATATGAACCACACATAGAACTATAGAAGGATATATAGTAGTCGTATCAAAAGCAAGAGCACGTAGCTAGCTTGCAAAAATCATCGTGACAAAGAATACAATTAAGTGTTAAACGGGTCTGGGTCACGTTCGTCACGGGAAATGTGAGTCCATTTTACAAGAGCAAATAGGTTTTATCGACTCAACACTCCTCCTCACATGAGAGTTATCCACAACTTAACCCAAATCAATCAAACCCAACATGTGCTCTAATATCATGTCAAATTAAACGGGCTTGTGCCGGCCCGCCATAGGGAGTGCAAGTCCATATTATTTATAAGATCAAGAAAATTTCACCTCAAAACCATATGTCAATTAAGAGAATAGTCCCTTAGCCTTATAAAGTGGTCTCAACTCTTGAATTCTTTCAATGTAAGATTTATCACCGCATCACTCCCCTTAATTTCAATGTAGGACAACAATACACTTATGGTCCGTTTACTTTGGTGTAAACATTTTTTATGTAAAATGATTTTCCATGAAAAACATTTTACGTTGGAAAACTCATTTTCATAGAAGTTTTCCAATGTTTACTTGCATGGAAAATAAGTTTTACTCCCAAATTTGGAGGAAAATGTTTCCAATAGGATGTAAAATGAGTTTCCACCCAAAGTTTGACATTTTCTTTTTTCACCCAAAGTAAACGATGTAAAATAGGAAATTTGTTTTCAGGGAAAACATTTTTCGCTCTAGTAAACGGACCCTTACTCACATGTGGGTTGTTCATGGGCTCAACACCAAGTGGCATTTCACTTGAGGTTGAGGCTTGTATTACAGATTTGCAGTGGCATAAGTCTTTTGAATATCCGATATGAACTTATGAGTTCGAACCCACCGCTCGTATATGGTAAGATTCATTTTCATTCTCCCTTTTTGAAATGTGTGCATCACCTAAATTGAGCAGGGTGACATACAATAAGACCCGACTCAAATTCTAATACTGAAACAGACGTCACTTCTACTTAATGTTAATTAAGTCTAAATAGAAGACCTTTTTTTTCGGGAAATAATTTTTTTGAAATTAATTGTAAATAGGATGATGATGGAGGATTTATTAAGTCAACTGAGGGGGTATTATTTGGGAAGAACGTTAATTAATAATTAAGAACCGAGTCCGATCGATTTGTTTTAGAATAATTAATAATTCAATGTCAGGATAAGTGAATGGCTAGATATTAGACGAGCGTCTAATAACCAAGTGTTTGGAATTAATTACCTTGAGCTATGCTTGGACTGTAAGGATCATCCCGTAAGACCGGGTGGAAAAAAAATAGATAAAACCGAAACCCGAACAATGAGACGTGTCTAGAATGGGACACTTGTTACATGAAAAAAAAAAGAAACTACCCCACCCCTCCCGTGAACTCTAGAGAAAGGAAGTAAAGGGGATTAATCCCACTTACACCAAAAGCACTTCATGCTTCATCTTCTTCCTTATTTCCTTCCTCCATTTTCAACCAAAGCTTCATCCATTAAAGGTACGCATCTACATCATTTTCGCCCTAAATTTCACATGCAACAACATAATCTAATCCTACTTCTCACTAGGAGCACATGGGTACCAAATTCAAGCTAGATCGAGAAGTAGCCTATAACCCAATTAAGCTCAAGGTTGTCTTGAGTTGGGTTTAAACCTAGAATTGATCCTTTGAAGAATTTCCAAGGTACACAACTTTTCTCACAATTGGGTAATTTAACCATGGATTTACTTGTTTTCAATGGTGGGTATTTTTGTGAAATCTGCTCACTAAATTAGAATAAGATTTCCAGATTTGATGAGCCTTGTTTTTAAAGTAGATAATTTACCGTTGATATGAGTAAGTGAATCATTTTGGTGAAAAAGTATATTTATGACCAATTGGTTGTGTAAAATCTGAAATGTCAGTTTGTTGGATTGAACTTATTGTTTTGTTTATAATTAAAATTGCACCTAAATCTAGCTACATGCCGTAAAACGATTTGTATTTGAAAATAAAAGAATTCGGGAACGAATCTGGAGCTCCGGAGGGCTATCGGAGCCAACTGAACAGAACTATGCTCTTCTGCTGCTGCTGTGAGGTCGCCTGCTGCTGTTGCGGGGCTGCCATGGTTGCCCGCTGCCCCTGTGGCGGGTGGCTGCTGCTACTGTTGTGCTGCTGCTGTGCCTGGCTGTGGCATGGTAGTGGTGGTAGTGATATGGCATCCCACAACTTCTTCCATACATTATGTTGGTGTTTCCCTCAACAATCTTCCCAAATGAACTAGATGATACTAAGATGATTAAATTGAGTAGTATTTGGGTTGTGAAATGTTTATAGTTTAGTATTAAGTTATGAATTTATTGCAAGAGTTAATTGTTGGCATGTGTATCAACTATGAGTAAGTTGGGTTATAATTATTCATGGGTTGGTATCAAGATATGGATGTATGATGAGCTAACATTTGAGTATGAATAATTATGGACATTATTTGGGTTACGAACTATGAAGTGGGTTGGTACTTATGGTATGAATATATTAGTATATTATGAGATAATGTTAGGAACATGAGTGTGTCATGAATTGAAATTTGAGTTACGAATCTACGACAAGCAATACCTAAGCTATGAGTTTAGTTTGGGGTGATGCTTGGGCTAAGACCTCGCAAGGTTATACATAACCCTTAAGCTAAGGTTTATACATCTTCTGAGCTGAGATTTAAATGATATTTGTGAAAGTTACATGAAAAGACATTCGAACTTGAGTTTTATATGTGATGATATTCTAAGTTAAGGTTTTATAATACTAATTTTACATTTGACTATATTATAGTAACTCTTATCATGATAACCCTTGGTATCAATTATTATTTGGGCAAAGTTTATCTAAATATAATATAAAGATAAGGGTTAGTTTGGACTAATACTTGAGCTAGTATTTTATATAGTTCAATAAACAAGTTAAAGTTTCTATGAAATGATATTCGGGTTGAATTTCCTTATGGAATAATGATTAAGTGAAGTTTTGTATGAACCAATATTTGAGATGAGAAGTTGCATGAATATTATTTAACTTCAGGTTGATGTGGGATATATACGAATATCGAAGTGAGTTTTCTTGGGCTTATGCCTAAAATGAGTTATAGAAATAACCAATGTTAGCGTTTCGAGCATATTCAACTATAAATAAATACAATCATGGCTTGGTAACTAGACGTAAGGAGCAAAGTTCTTGACTATACATAAATAATGTTAGAATAGATCAATATCGAACTTGGCTGTTGAAATAGCAAGCATTGTGCTTAAACGAAAGCGAACTAAATGCTTGGAACGAAATGAGATACTATTACAAATACCCTAATGCTTGGAACGAAATGACAAAGACGGTCGACGTGGCCTTGTGATCATGGATACTTATGACCGGTGAATCAATTGCTTTTCTTGTCCGATGCAATACATGGATTTATACTTTGTTGTACAAAGTCTGTTTTACCGTGAATTTATATTCGAATACGTATAAATTGGGTACGTTAAGAGATGTACCTGACTTAGCAATTTAAGTTTGTTTAAGTTTGGGTATACAGATTGTCTGTGTTAAGGTTATACATATATGATTTATATGTAAAACGAGCTAGGGTTATATACATAGCTATTAAGCTAAGGTTATGCAGTATTCGAGAAAAGAATATATATTTATGCAAAATTATATATAGAAACCGTGTTATAAGGTAGCTAGGCCTACGGAGCAAGGCTGGTGAAATGATCTAGGTAAAAATGTGTATTTGAGCTTATTATTAAAGCTAACATACTTTTATTATAAGTAATTTAATTATGAATGCATGCTTAAGCTCCTTGAAGCCGAGCTATTAAGGTGCAAATAATTTAAATAGTTCTCATTAGTTTGAGCTTATTAAAGATAAACTTATCGTTGTCATAACCGGATAAAACCATGAATATTATGGTTGAGCTTAATGAAGCTTAATTATTGTGATTAATGATGTCAAATGTGATAAGTGATTTAAATACGAATATATGTTTGGACTTATTGAGCTAAACTTATCCAAGCCAAGTTTAAAATTGTGCCAGTGTGGCAAGGTCGGTGTGACTGACAGGGCGTCGCAACCCGTCAAAAATAACCTAAATATCAAACTAATGTAGCAGTGATAAGTAGGGTCGAATCCACAGAGAAGCAATTTAATTTCTTTAATTACTAAAAAGTGTGAACTATGTAAAGGGCCTTTGTGATTGAATTATCCTAAATAACTAATAAATAAAGAAAAGAAAATAAAAGTTGAATTTTTATTGGAATTAAATGAATGAAGGAAATTCTAGGGTTTAGGATTTTATGAATGAAATCATAAACTAATTGAATTTCAATGTTCAATAATTCATTAACAAATTCTAATCAAGATCTAACAGGCTTTCGCAATTTATTAGATCTACAGATTTACATAACAGACTCTCGCAATTTATTAAATAAATCTGCCTAAAATCTTAAGTCTTAATGAAGTTTTCACCTTTCGGCTACCGGCTAGATTATTACTTAAATTTATATGATCAAAACAGATTTTAGGGAATTAAAACTAGTCATGAATTAAAGAACAAAAGACTCAATTAATCTAATCATTCAAACATAATTTTCCCAAACCCTAGATCTAAAAGACTACTCACACATGTTTGAAAGAATAAAAGAAATAAACATGATCATAATAAAAAGCATAAATAAAATAAATAAGAAAGAAATAATACCAGAATTGGAAAAATATTGAATCTTTAATTAACTTGAATTGAATTTAATTTAATGTGTTTTTACAATAAAAGAGAGAGAAAGAAAACCCAAAAAACAGGAAAAAAAAACCTAAAGAAAAGCATAAGATATTTACCAGGGATTAAAACAGGTATTTATAGGCAAAATTGGGCTTAAACGGAGCTCGTAACGCCGGCCCCGGTACGAGGTACATGCACCCCGGTACTGGGGTTGTCGCTGGAGTCAGGTACGTACTTCTGGAAAATGTCGAGTGAAGAGCTGTGCAGAGACCCCTGTCCGAGGTCCATGTACCCCGTACCGGGGCCGATGCTGGGGGAACTCTGGCTTCAAAGCAAAGGAGAGAAACAGGGGCAGCAACCACCCCGGTACCGGGGTACATGTACCCCGGTCAGGGTGCATGAACCCTGGTAAGGGTTGCACAAACCCCGATACCGGGGTACACGCTGGGGGTCTGATCTGATGCCCTGACTTCGAACGCCCATAACTCCTTCGTTTTAAGTCGGAATTGAGCTTATGACCTACCGTTGGAAAGCTCTTTGAAATCCGATATTCATAGCTCTAGTTGTGTCCAAAAGAGTGAGAGGTGGTCAAAATCATTCGAACCGAATCGAACAATTTCAAGCCAATTCTTCACTAATTGCCACCAGAACCTCTCCAACACTCACCGTGACATCCTAGTGCTTCTCCTTTGCCTAGATTGGTGTACTTTGATGGTTTTTGTCCCATTTAGAGCATCTTCTATCAAAAACCTGTCAAAAACATGGAAAAGACACAAAACACTCCAAACCGACTTATTAGCGGCAAAACGGCTCCTAAGAGCACGATTAGCACAATAAAACCATACAAAATAAGGAGGAAAAACATATACTAAACCAAGTTATCAGTGACCTTTATTATAAAATTGTGCCAGTGTGGCAAGGTCGGTGTGACCTTTATTATAAAATTGTGCCAGTGTGGCAAGTTCGGTGTGACCTTTATTATAAAATTGTGTCGGTCTGGCCTTGTGATTATAAACTGTTATTGCCGGTGATGCTAAAGAACAATCATGGCCGGGGTGGTCGGGGTCCATAGGATCATCCCTACAAGGAATCAACTCCAGGTAATATCGTACAGGGAGAGGTAGTCATTAACTCATTATAGACTAAGTCCTATCAGCCGAGTAAATCGAGTATTTAAATATATGATAGAATTATTTTCAAAGTACAAAATTTGTGTTATCGTGATACAATGCGATTGAGTTTGAAATGCCTTAGAGCATTCTCATTTATAAATGAGAACTATACAGAGTTTGTGATTTTATAGTAGAGCATAATGTTGTTTAATAAGAGTGTGTTTCGCGTTGTATTTAAATACATTTGCGAACTAATTCTACAAGTCGATTAGGGGCATGGTATAACGCCCCAGATTTTGGGCTAGTTTCGTGTTTTAATTTCTTGTAATTATTTTTATTGCGGTGCATAGTCTAAATTTATTTTAGACTATTTTTAATGCTTGAGTGTAACCATTATTATTTAATGGTTTATTATTTCTTAGTTTTATTTCATTTTAATTGATTAGAATTTTATTATTTAATTTTCTAATTAATTAATTAGTTTGGGCCGAGTGCGAAATTAATCATGATTAGTCATGAATTATTGCAAATGGCCCAATTTAACTTGGAAGCCCATTCTTCTTAGCCATAACCGGCCCATATGATTAGGTGGCCTAATTGTGCCACTTACCTTGCATTCACACCTTAGCTAACTTCTATAAATAGAAGTATTAGTAAGGCATGATGATCCTTTTGTTCATTTTGCTCATCTCTTGCCATCTCTTTTAAAAGGCAAACACTCCCTCCAATTGCTCTTGTCTCACGCCATTTTGGGATTGATGAACACCAAAATTGTTCATCATCTTTTCTAAACCCATACTTAAAGATCCTTCATCCATTAATCTTTAAGTATTAAAACATATTTTTAAACCCCAACAATTTCATTCAAGATCACTAGTTCGGGGTGGTTTTGGGTTCGTGTTCGTGCTTCAAGTGGCGGTGCTTTTGCGTAGTGATGGTGGCCGTGTGTGCAGAGGGGACAGCCGTACAGTGGGCCGTGCAAGGTGCAGCAGTGGGCCGTGCAAAGTGCAGCAGAGGGCCGTGCAGGTTCAGCAGTGAAACCGTGCAGTTCGTGGCCGTGTAGGTGCTGCTGGGCAGCCGTGTTTTGTGCCGTGCCGTGCGTGTTTGGATGACCGTGCAAGACTCGTTCCGGGCAGCAAGTTCTTGGTACGTTTTTGGGGTTAATCGTGATTAAGGTAACATGCTTTCTCAACCTATTTGGTATACTATGTTTATAGTATGAATTAAATGCATAATTTGGGTTGTTTATTGTTGATTATTCATGATTTTATGTATGATTTGTATTCTGATTTTTAAGTGATTAAATGAGGTTTTGATAAAGGTTTTTCATGATTTTATGATTGATTATATGTTGTAATATGATCATGATTAATGTGTTAAAGTTTGGTTAATTTTGGATAATTGAAAGGATGATTGTTCGAATGAATTTTAATGGTGACATGCGTGTGATAGGTATGAGTTTGTATGAGTTCTTGATTGAGTTCTTGAATCTTGATTGAGTTCTTGATTGAAGATCTTGAATCTTGAATGGTTTCTTTATGAGTTCTTTGAGTTCTTTAAGGTTTCTTGATGAGTCTTGTTGAGTTCTTGGTCGAATCTTGGAAATTAAAGAAAGAGTTAAAGAAAGTTAAAGAATCTGTCTAAGTTGATTTAAGAATGGTTAAAGAATGATTAAGTATGATTGGTTAGACTCAAGATCAAGGCTAGAGGCAATCTTGAGTATAACTTCGATATTTTAACTAGTTATTTTCAAGAATCAAGGCTTTGAGGCAATTCTTGAATATAATTTAGTTAGGTTGAGATAAGAAAATGAATAACATGATTAAATGATTAATTAATTAAGATTAGCTTGATTTCATTTTTAGACGCCTGATACTTTGAGTAAGATTCATTGTATTTGGGTTAAGACGTTGCCCCTATTCCATCCGCGGTATTGGGATAGTTGGAGTCATACTATGTGATCTTTTGTGAATTTCCAGTAAGATTGGTTTCACGGGACATGGATTTCCAGTAAGATTGGTTTCATGGGGTTTGGGAGTAAGATTCTCAAATCCGAGCGTAGTAGAAAGTTCGATCGCGTAAGATGCGTTCGTACGAGCACAGTCCGGTCTAGAATATGAATGATTGCGCCAAAGATAGTTGATTAGGTTGTTTGAGTCGAGTTCACGTTTGGGTTGATCTTGTACTCTGGTTGATTGATTTGATGTTGATTATTTGGTTTATGCTATGTTCATGTGTATTCCCATTAGGGTGAGTCAGTTATGTTACTCGCCACTGATGGTGGACTGTTGTATGTTTTTCAGGTATTTCTGATGACGATACTCTTGCTTAGCTTTGGGTTGGGCGAGCGACGTTTACTTTTGTTTTTATTGTATTTTCTATTTCAGTTGTTTTTAGATAGTTTTTGACTATTGTATGGACTTCTGTACGTTATGTTTGGACTCTGACGTATGGTTGGAGTTATTCGTATTTTAGTATTTTTAGTTTGACTTTTGGACTAGTTATGTACAAACTTGTGGGTATTTGTACTTTGTGGTTTAATAATAATATTTCGAGGAATTAGTTTTAACTTCTTAAGTATTTGAGTTGTAGTTTTCAACTATTCGACTCGTCGGTTTCTTCCGCGCCGATTTAAGCGAGTCGGGTCGTTACAGTTGGTATCAGAGCCGAATAGGTTCTAAGTGAAGTTTTTAGGATTTGAGTTAAACCCGGGAGTTGAGAGCTTTACTTTTCCCGAGTGAATAAACCAAATTCTAGGATTATGTGAAGGGAGAAGAGTTGGGTAGAAAGACCGGGATAGGGTTCTTTCTATTTCTTTTCTTCTTTATGTTGTTTACTTGACTTAAGTGTGGATGGTTAATTCACATTTTTGTTTATTTTGTTCTTATCGTGTTACGTTTCAACGTGTCCACACCTCGCCGGTCGAGTTCGGAACGACAGAGATTACGAGCGCTCAAGGAAGCGATTCTTACGCTAGCGCATCTTAGTCGTCAGCCATCGGGATCGCAGTCGACGTTCGATCGTATCGCTCGTCTTCGACCACCGACTTACGATGGGGTTGTCGACCCTGCGACGTTGGAGATTTGAATCCACGAGATAGGAAGGCTCTTCGACGCTACGTCTTGTCCGAGCACGAGAAGGACCAGTTCGTCGCCTACTACTTGCGAGGAGAGGCCGATAACTGGTGGAGCATAGCTAGGAACGCGCGTTTACTCTGCATTCGATATTGTGGTACGAGTTCGTAGCTAAGACCCAGAGGAGGTTCTACCCCGACGAGTTGCGGTGGCGGAAACCAGAGGAGTCTCTTACTCTCCTCCAGGGTAAGATGATAGTTCAGGCGTACCCCGATAAGTTCGCCGAGTTATCAAGGTTCACGACGTCGGTCGTTCCATCAGAGGAGGAGCGGGACAAGCATTACGTCAAGAGGCTGATTACGAGGATCCGCGTTCGTATGATCAGCAGTGGAGCGAAGACATTACGGCAAGCTTACGAGGTAGCACCCGATCTTCAGGCGTCTGTAATCTAGGAGGATGCCAGCTAGAGGAAGACCCCGACCCCGATGATATTGCTATCCTTTGGGAAGCCCGATTTAGTGCTCCTAGCAGTACCCCCCTCCGACCGATAGTTCGCATTAGGGTTTCGACGGTTCGAAGTGTAGAGGCTGCGACAAAGACTTCCACCCAGGAAAGCGATGTGACGGCACGTCTATGGAATATTCCATCGGCAGGAGAGGAGCTTTCGGCATCGGCTAAGTCTCCAATGAAGGATCGAGTCCGTTGTACGACCCAGGGCAAAAGCAGAGGTCCAGTTCGATAGAGTCTCAGCTTTCCCGTTAGTTCGTTTATAACTCTCCCTTTTTGGAGAGGATCTTGTTTGTCAGCACGAGTTTCGAGGATTGCCTATCGTTTTTAGCTGGTGAGCAGGCAACAACCGATTTGAAGGAATTCTCGCTGATGGAGTTCGATGTCGTTATGGGCATGGACTGGCTATCGAGGTATCGAGCGATCATTCGTTACCGAAATCAGTCAGTGACTTTCTGAAGACCGCTTCTTCGTACGTATACGACCACTACGAGTTTTAAGGTGATGCCCGTCGGTCTCGTTGGCGCTTTACCCGTGTTCATAGATCGGATGAACCGGACTTTTCATCACTTACTCAATAAGTGCGTCGTAGTCTTCTTCGATAATATCTTAGTATAAACGAGAGACGAGTCTGATCTTACAGTTCATCTCCGTATGGTACTAAGGATATTATGGAGCAGCAGGTGATTCGCGAATACCCCCAAGTGGGAGCTCTGTCTTCGCGAATTTGCACTCTTGGGTCGCGTACTCAAAAAGGAAGGTGTTAAGGTAGACCAGACTAGAGCTTATAGGGGTGTATTTGTGGTCAGGAAACCGCTCTGACCTACCGTATTCGACCAAAATCTGATTGTACCAAACCTAATTGATCAACCTTATGACTGATTTAAGATTAACTCTGTTTTCCGTTAATGAGCTTATTTTTGTAAGCACCATCATTGTTAACATAAGTATCACCATCAATTCGTTGTTGCCTCTAATTGTTAACAATATCGTTATCACCCTTGTTTTAGTCAATTCATTAACGTCCATGATGCATTCATCATCATTCAGGACAATCTATTATATTGATCATCATTCCCTTATTCGACCTCATAAGTTCTTAACCATTGATTATGAGCGTCGTAATCCATTATCATCATTCATGTCATCGTCTTCGTCAAGCATGGTCATTATTGTCATCTGTGATCACCCATCATCGACGTTATCGTCACCATACTTAATTGAGGCCATCATTGTAATACCCCGAAATTTTGGGATATTTTAAAATTTTTATTTATTAATTAAATGTATAATTAATTAACTATTTAATTGATTATTATTTAATAAATTATTATTTTGTGTAGCAATCTATTTATTTTGAGCCTAGCCTTAACCTTTTCATTTTCTCTTGTCAAAACCCGAGCCCAATTATTTCCTTAGAGTCGGCGTTGCACGACCCCCTTTATTCTTTTTCTTTTTCTCCTAATTATTTTATTATTCTAAGTCCAAAGGGCCCACTTATTTGGACTGCTTAATTTTATTCCTTATCTCAGAATTAGGCCAATGACCCAACTTTTCCTTCCCCTTATGTCATGGCCGGTCCTTCCTTTTATATGGGCCAAGTGTTATTTTTCTTTTTGATTTATTTGATTAATTAATAATTATGTTATTTAATTAATTAAATTAATTAATTATTTTTAAAAAAAAAACTCCTAAACTAATTCAACCTAAGCTAACTAACCTAAGATTTTTGCTCAACTCCCCCTATTCTTTTCCCTTCCTCACGGCAACCCCCCTTTAACAATTAGGGTTTTTTATTTTTTTATTTTTTTATTTTTTTTTATTTTTTTCTTCTCTCTTTATAAATAGGACCTATGTAATTTATTTGGTCCCTATTTGCAAAAGGTTCATAAACCCTAAAAGAAATTACTCTTTTTTTTTTTCCTCTCTTTTTGGCCGTGTACTATCATCACCAAAGTGGTGATTTTCCTTTGGAAATTTTAGCGATTTAAGGTAACTTTACTAATCCGTTTAATTCCGGAACAACCTTTTCACATAGTTAATTAGGATTAGAAGCATGAAAATTATAAAAAGAATTAGTATCATGTTAGGGTGTTTTTCGAACTACATGAAATTTATGTACATGTTATTTTTTTCTAGATTATTTTATGTAGTTTCTTGAAATTTTTAATTGTTGAATAATTACTTGTATGAATTTATTTATTAATCAAATCTTGTTATTTCTTGATTAATTTTTCGTGGCAGTTTGTTTACTGTTTGATTATGAATCATGATTTATTTCGTGGCAAAATTCGTCCTTTTATTGCTTATAATAATTTAATCTTTCAAACCGGTAAAACTGTTCAGATTTGGTTTACGAATTATTCAAGATACTTAATCAATTTGTATGGCTACGAAATTTTAGGTGGAAGTCAGTAATAGTTTTTTTCAGCTTGTGTTAAATTTTCGTAATTTTTAAAGATCGATTGCTATGGCAGAAAAATCTGAAACCGAATTCTTTCTAATCTGATCTGTTAATTATAAAATCACTTAAAATTAGTAAATGATGTTATTTTTAAACGAAATTCATGCAAGTTAAACCTTGAACATATATTTAGCTCCCATAAAAATTTCCAGATTGTTAGAGACCTTTAGATGGTCGATCTTGATTTAATTCTTTAAAAATCGGATTGTATAAAATAGGGTAATTGAATTGTTAAAATATGTTATTATTAATTTCTTGAATTTTTCGAGTAACCTAGTGTTAAAAGGGAATTAAAAATATGATTTTTAAGATGTATCTTGATGATTCTTGAATTATTAATGCTAATCTTTAATTCAATCTTTATGTTAATCCTTAATAATCATGATAGTGTTTAAATCTTGAAGTTGTTCTTGATTTGTTGTGCCATGAATGCCGTGTGGTTTGAATGTAAAAAGAAATGATTTTAATCTTGTTTTGATTCAATTTTGATAATTTAATGTTCAAAGCATGATTTACTTGTTTATTATTAAGTTTGTATGATGAATTATGGATAATTGTATTTATTTGATTAAAGGTATAATTTTTGATATGTTGACATGAAAATGTCGAGTGCCTCTTGGATGGAAAAATAGTATTTTTATCTTGATTTAATTATTATATGATGCTAATTGTTAATTTAGATGTTTAATTAAATTGTTTATATGAATTATTGTGAACTTATTTAATTGTTGGTTTTATATGGAAAATGTCGAATGGCCTAGTATTTAATTAGTCAATTTTAGTTTAATTTTGACTTATAATAATATTAGGAATAATTTCGGAATAATTAATATATTAATTATAAAAGTTACAGTTAAAGGAATTATCAGGGATAAGTTGTAACAAGAAGGAATAGATAATAATATTATTATTATTTACACGGTTATTATTATTATTAATAATATTTCGGATAATGTTAGTGTTATTATTAGTATTATTATTAATATTAGGAATCAGTAGGGATAAGTTATATAAGTTACGAATAAGATATTAATAGGGAAAGAAAGGAAACAGAGTAAAAGGAATACGACTCGTTTCGATCTCTGGCTAGGAAAGACTTGGTATTTAAGGTGGCCAATATACGTGCCGCACCTCTCTTTCCTGGGACTTCGAACGGTTCATTTCCGATTACGGCCACCTAGTATTTCCCGATATAAGATAAGATATAAGATTTGAAAGATATAAGATAAGATAAGGACGCCCACCTGATGACCTGAGTAGTCAGACTGGGTTAAGTCGAAGTCACTGCTCAATGGGACGAACACACGAGTTCCCCCGAGTAGTTCTGGGTCTTAGGATATGTAGTCGTCTAAGTAGTAGTACACGAGCTGCTATTTAGGGGTTATGGCCATAGCTTAGGCTTAGTGGTGCAAACGAGATCCGCTACGGGTTGAGTACACGAGCTCACCCCGGCATGTTCTAGGAAAGTTGTGGTGCAAACGGGATCCACAACGAGTTATAGTGACCGGTCCGCTGAAAGATGATAATGATATGATATGAAAGATATGAATGATAAGATATGATATGATGATATGTTTTGATAAGATGATGATGAGTAACATAAGTTATGACATATATTGTAATATGACATAAGATGTATAATTTAAGATGTAGGTTATGATCGAATGAATTCGGGATAGTTAGGTTATAAGGGTATAATTATATAAGTATATGTATTGAGAATGGTATAAGACTTCCGCTGTGTATTTCTGTATTCGTATAAGATTGTATGTAAGCATGTACGTATGTATGTATCCATGTATGTATACGTGTAAGTATGTATGAACGTATGTATAGTAAGTGTATATTTGTACGTATCCCTAACCGTATTTTGCAGGTATGATTACACGTACATTATACGTAGATTTGTACGTATTCTAACCGTATTTCTGCAGGTATTCTTATACGTATTTTGTACGTAATCGTATACGTATTTTATACGTACCTCGTATTGAATTCTGTATAACATGTATTAGATTTTTGTATGGTTTTCATGCGATATTCTATGATATTATGTGTTTAGCGGTCCCTCGATTAAACGGGACAGCCTAGTTACTCGCCACTGACGGTGGACCCCCCCTCAGTTTCAGGTGACGATGCTGCAGCTTAGAACGGGCTTCCGATGGTTAGGCTTAAGCGTGGCAGAGTTTTAGCTTTACCTTAGAGTTTCCTAGATGTTTTAAGACAATTTTCCTTTATTTATTCGTTTATGATCCCGGCATGTTGGGACAGTTTTTAGGACAACTTATGTAATTGCTTTTCTTTTGAGAATATTAGACTTTGGATATAGTTTTATTTATTTAATTCAATAAAGGTAATTTAATTTAATTAATTAATTTAATATTTAGTTTAAATAGTTTTGGTAATGATCCGTTTATCGATTTCCCTTCGTAAATCGACATGTCCAAAAGTCGGGTCGTTACAATCATAATTCATTAACGTTATTCATGTTGGCCAACATCATGATCAACACCGATTCACCTTGCATCATCCACCGTGTGTCCAATGTTGGCCAATATCGTTGGAAAGCTCTTTGAAATCCGATATTCATAGCTCTAGTTGTGTCCAAAAGAGTGAGAGGTGGTCAAAATCATTCGAACCGAATCGAACAATTTCAAGCCAATTCTTCACTAATTGCCACCAGAACCTCTCCAACACTCACCGTGACATCCTAGTGCTTCTCCTTTGCCTAGATTGGTGTACTTTGATGGTTTTTGTCCCATTTAGAGCATCTTCTATCAAAAACCTGTCAAAAACATGGAAAAGACACAAAACACTCCAAACCGACTTATTAGCGGCAAAACGGCTCCTAAGAGCACGATTAGCACAATAAAACCATACAAAATAAGGAGGAAAAACATATACTAAACCAAGTTATCAGTGACCTTTATTATAAAATTGTGCCAGTGTGGCAAGGTCGGTGTGACCTTTATTATAAAATTGTGCCAGTGTGGCAAGTTCGGTGTGACCTTTATTATAAAATTGTGTCGGTCTGGCCTTGTGATTATAAACTGTTATTGCCGGTGATGCTAAAGAACAATCATGGCCGGGGTGGTCGGGGTCCATAGGATCATCCCTACAAGGAATCAACTCCAGGTAATATCGTACAGGGAGAGGTAGTCATTAACTCATTATAGACTAAGTCCTATCAGCCGAGTAAATCGAGTATTTAAATATATGATAGAATTATTTTCAAAGTACAAAATTTGTGTTATCGTGATACAATGCGATTGAGTTTGAAATGCCTTAGAGCATTCTCATTTATAAATGAGAACTATACAGAGTTTGTGATTTTATAGTAGAGCATAATGTTGTTTAATAAGAGTGTGTTTCGCGTTGTATTTAAATACATTTGCGAACTAATTCTACAAGTCGATTAGGGGCATGGTGTAACGCCCCAGATTTTGGGCTAGTTTCGTGTTTTAATTTCTTGTAATTATTTTTATTGCGGTGCATAGTCTAAATTTATTTTAGACTATTTTTAATGCTTGAGTGTAACCATTATTATTTAATGGTTTATTATTTCTTAGTTTTATTTCATTTTAATTGATTAGAATTTTATTATTTAATTTTCTAATTAATTAATTAGTTTGGGCCGAGTGCGAAATTAATCATGATTAGTCATGAATTATTGCAAATGGCCCAATTTAACTTGGAAGCCCATTCTTCTTAGCCATAACCGGCCCATATGATTAGGTGGCCTAATTGTGCCACTTACCTTGCATTCACACCTTAGCTAACTTCTATAAATAGAAGTATTAGTAAGGCATGATGATCCTTTTGTTCATTTTGCTCATCTCTTGCCATCTCTTTTAAAAGGCAAACACTCCCTCCAATTGCTCTTGTCTCACGCCATTTTGGGATTGATGAACACCAAAATTGTTCATCATCTTTTCTAAACCCATACTTAAAGATCCTTCATCCATTAATCTTTAAGTATTAAAACATATTTTTAAACCCCAACAATTTCATTCAAGATCACTAGTTCGGGGTGGTTTTGGGTTCGTGTTCGTGCTTCAAGTGGCGGTGCTTTTGCGTAGTGATGGTGGCCGTGTGTGCAGAGGGGACAGCCGTACAGTGGGCCGTGCAAGGTGCAGCAGTGGGCCGTGCAAAGTGCAGCAGAGGGCCGTGCAGGTTCAGCAGTGAAACCGTGCAGTTCGTGGCCGTGTAGGTGCTGCTGGGCAGCCGTGTTTTGTGCCGTGCCGTGCGTGTTTGGATGACCGTGCAAGACTCGTTCCGGGCAGCAAGTTCTTGGTACGTTTTTGGGGTTAATCGTGATTAAGGTAACATGCTTTCTCAACCTATTTGGTATACTATGTTTATAGTATGAATTAAATGCATAATTTGGGTTGTTTATTGTTGATTATTCATGATTTTATGTATGATTTGTATTCTGATTTTTAAGTGATTAAATGAGGTTTTGATAAAGGTTTTTCATGATTTTATGATTGATTATATGTTGTAATATGATCATGATTAATGTGTTAAAGTTTGGTTAATTTTGGATAATTGAAAGGATGATTGTTCGAATGAATTTTAATGGTGACATGCGTGTGATAGGTATGAGTTTGTATGAGTTCTTGATTGAGTTCTTGAATCTTGATTGAGTTCTTGATTGAAGATCTTGAATCTTGAATGGTTTCTTTATGAGTTCTTTGAGTTCTTTAAGGTTTCTTGATGAGTCTTGTTGAGTTCTTGGTCGAATCTTGGAAATTAAAGAAAGAGTTAAAGAAAGTTAAAGAATCTGTCTAAGTTGATTTAAGAATGGTTAAAGAATGATTAAGTATGATTGGTTAGACTCAAGATCAAGGCTAGAGGCAATCTTGAGTATAACTTCGATATTTTAACTAGTTATTTTCAAGAATCAAGGCTTTGAGGCAATTCTTGAATATAATTTAGTTAGGTTGAGATAAGAAAATGAATAACATGATTAAATGATTAATTAATTAAGATTAGCTTGATTTCATTTTTAGACGCCTGATACTTTGAGTAAGATTTATTGTATTTGGGTTAAGACGTTGCCCCTATTCCATCCGCGGTATTGGGATAGTTGGAGTCATACTATGTGATCTTTTGTGAATTTCCAGTAAGATTGGTTTCACGGGACATGGATTTCCAGTAAGATTGGTTTCATGGGGTTTGGGAGTAAGATTCTCAAATCCGAGCGTAGTAGAAAGTTCGATCGCGTAAGATGCGTTCGTACGAGCACAGTCCGGTCTAGAATATGAATGATTGCGCCAAAGATAGTTGATTAGGTTGTTTGAGTCGAGTTCACGTTTGGGTTGATCTTGTACTCTGGTTGATTGATTTGATGTTGATTATTTGGTTTATGCTATGTTCATGTGTATTCCCATTAGGGTGAGTCAGTTATGTTACTCGCCACTGATGGTGGACTGTTGTATGTTTTTCAGGTATTTCTGATGACGATACTCTTGCTTAGCTTTGGGTTGGGCGAGCGACGTTTACTTTTGTTTTTATTGTATTTTCTATTTCAGTTGTTTTTAGATAGTTTTTGACTATTGTATGGACTTCTGTACGTTATGTTTGGACTCTGACGTATGGTTGGAGTTATTCGTATTTTAGTATTTTTAGTTTGACTTTTGGACTAGTTATGTACAAACTTGTGGGTATTTGTACTTTGTGGTTTAATAATAATATTTCGAGGAATTAGTTTTAATTTCTTAAGTATTTGAGTTGTAGTTTTCAACTATTCGACTCGTCGGTTTCTTCCGCGCCGATTTAAGCGAGTCGGGTCGTTACACATGGTGTTGTGCAACCTCGTCCTTCGTAATGTAGTTCACTCGTTGACGAGATATTTCAAATATGGTAATTGGAAATGGAATACCACTCCAGTGCTTACTAGCACTTGGTTCATGAGCGGATATGTCATCTTTATCCGATATGACTAGTTTTGAACGCTTGAATTAAGGACGGGTCCTTAGGTTTCCCTTTAGACATTAACTTATATTCTTTTCTATGTTGTGTACGCTTACGTGTATTTGTCTTCGGACCTGTCCGGGTGGGAGCAGAGTCCTTCTTGCAGGGTTGCGATAGACAAGCGCAGGAAGTCGGAACTTAGGCGAACGTTATGGAACTTTAGTTACAGCCAAGCTAGTTGATTTGTGAATTTATTTGACTTAAGTATGTATTTGATCACAAGTTGGTTAGCGTGTGAGTTGTAATGTAATAATAGTTATTGTAAGTAGTAGAGTTTGGAATTGAACTTTGATATAATGGTTGTGTTAATGAGGACACACATTGTAATGATTATGGATCATGTGTTAGGACTTGGGACACGAAGGTCTCTTTGATTAGTGGTTATGGCAGTTGTGTATGTTTGTAATGATGTATTTTACAAGGTTTCTTTAGTTAACAGTTAACATTTACCCTAATTTTGGGGCTCTTACAAATACCAACCAAGCAACATTAATTAAAAAAAATATAGCATTTGCCTTGCTTTCAAGTGTCTTTTCATCCTTGAAGCAAGGTGGCCAAAATAACTACTTGTCTATACTACACTATTTAGTGTCTACGCCCTTTGTGTACATTGGTGGTCGTTATCACCTCTTTAGCTTATGGAGTTTACGACAAAAACAACGACAAATAAGAAGGAACTCGTTAACTTGGCTAGTTAGCAGGGCCGGTGAATAGGGCGTGCAAAGAGACCTACCGCACAGGGCCTTATCATTAAAAGGGCTCAAAATTTTAAATTTTCATATACATTAACTAAAAAAATTACTCATTCTCCTACCAATGTTTTAGAAAATTCATATATGTTAATAATATAAAGGGTCTACTTTTGATTTTTAACACCGGGCTTTTATTAAGTTTAAGACGGCCTTGCTAGCTAGTTTTTGGTTGAAAATTGATCACTAGTAGGTCTAAGCTCCTCTAATCCCTCCGTAACAAATTAATTTCACCATTTCTTTTTTCACATATTTTGAGGAAGTGATTTAAAGGTGTAAACGAAGAATTTAATCAAAATGGTTTTAGTACAGGCGAGAATGTGATTATAAGTTACTAATATCAAAATTATTTCGATTAATTTGGTGAAGTACATCATTGTTACTAATATCACCCTTAAATCGCTTCCTCAAAATGAGTAAAAAAATAAAAGGTGAAGTACATCATTGTTTTGGAAAACTTTTTTTCTATATAACATAGAAAGGTACCAAACCCTAGCGCAAGACTCGTGAAAGGAATATCCAGCTAGCTAGCATTTCCTAACCGTAAAGGGAAAGGGATCGTTTGATTTGAATATTTGTAATGTGTATAACACCTCTAAATTTATTTTGTGTTATGATTCTGTAGATACGAGATAGATATTATTTTAAAATTATTTATTCAACCTTATTTATTTGCCTAATTTCAAAAAAAAAAAATGTATATAAATATTTACGTATATATTTTTGTATACATATTTATTTGCGACATGTAATAAAAGTTGCGTGTCAAGTGGAATTTATTTTAAAAACGAATTTTAGCGTTGCTGTTAAAATACGTATTTGCGTTATATTAGTATTTACATATAGTTATGTAAATATGGGTATTAAGTATTTTTTTTTTTGATAGAAGGGTATTAAGTATTTTATTTAGATAATTTATCTATACATTATTTTTGAATTAAACTAGTTGTTTAGCAAAAAAAAATAAATAAATAAATTGGATGATGAACATCCTAAGTAGCCGGCCCCCTCATGGTAACAAAGGAGTTGGAACCAATAATTTATCTATACCTTTGGCATTTTAACTTAATTGCATACTTAATCTTCATTATTAGCGATTAACTTTACTAATTAATTTAATTTAATTATTAAAAAAAAAAAAAAAAACCAAATCAACTCCTCACCTCCCTTGATGGCCGGTTGATAAGGGTGAGGAGTGAATTTTTTTTTTTTTTCATTTTCTCCATTCATTCTTACTTCAACAATAAAAAAAAAAAGGTCCTCTCTAGCTCTCTTTGTTCAAAGGTGTATTTGGGTATTATTAAGTGCTTTTTCGCGCATTCTTCCATCTTCACTCAACAAGGTAACTAACGTGATTCCCTTCTATAGTAGTCACATAACTAGTAATATGGAATTTTCGGTCACAATACGATTAAAAAAATGAATTAGTGTAGGTTAAACAATTTTTAAATCGGTAAATATGCTAATTGTACAATTTTTGGACAGATTTATAGTTGGGATTGTTTTTGAAATTTTCGTGTGATTATGTAATTTTGGGTCATTTTTATGAATTTTATGGGTGTTAAAATATCATGGTTGATTTTATTTTTAGGTGCATGATACATATTAATTTATAGTATTGTTGAACAAAAACCATGGTGTGGGAATTATGTGACAAAAAAAAATGCGTGTGATATATTGATATGGGGGACGAATTTCCGCATCATTTTGTGGATAAATTTTGATTTTATCATGTCTTGATATCTTTGTTGATATTGTTGTTTGTGACGTATTAATTTTTTTGTCGAATCGATCATTTCTACCAATTTGATATGAGCCCGAAAAGAGGCGAAATGCTGCCGAAATTTTTAGTGAATTATAAGTGGACATATATTCTGATTTTTAAGCTTGTATGTTGGATTTTTCATGATTTAGATGATTGATTATGCTTAATTGTATAAATTGTTAAATTACATAATAGCAAAGGCCATAGGGAAGTCCCTAAGTCCGACCCTCATAACTCCCACCCACATGGTGATGATCCGACAATTAGTTATCATCTGAAAAGAAATGACAACAATCCACAGTCAGTGACGAGTAACTAACAGTTCTCCCCAACATAGAATTTCACAAAATTAGGAACACAGAATTCACGTAATTCACAACACAGTCAGGCATCAAATAAATCCAGTCAAATGAATATTCACACAAGACTTACCTCGAACTATTCCTCTTGCAAAATAAAGTTTTATTATACAAGACACCACTTATCATAAAACATCATACTTGACATAGTTCGACCCAAACGAACAACACGATTCAGGAATTAAATATTTATTGACTCTATAGACTGTTCTGATACAAGAGAGGAAGTAAAATAATAATATTATCAATAATAATTTAATTAATAACTTTTTTTATTTAATTTTACCCCCCCTTTTTTTGTTATCCAAAATTTAATTAGTTGTAGATGGAATGATCAAGAGTGGTATCCCGCAGTACCACTTCCTAAGGTTTGCCAGGTAACCCTCAGTCGATTCCGCAGCCAACTGGTCTAAGAATGGCCAAACTCCCGGTGCCGGACGAATGTCCAAAATATGGACTTATACCTCCAGACCTCCCGGACGACAACAATTAACCCAGGTAAAAATAAATAAAATGAAAGCATTGGATTCCGCAGTCCAAGAAGATAACTTTTAACCATTGGATTCCGCAGCCCAATGGCTCCAAACTATCAACAAGTCATTATATCGAGTGTTTAACCAAAATAATGTTGGGAGCAAAAGTATTTACCAAAATACTGTCAATCCAACAATATTTACCAAAATATTGTCCACGTCAGTTTTTTTTTTTTTTTACGCAGAATAAATCGATATTTCAGATAGCGATTTTCTTAACAAAATCGCTATCTCAAATAGCGATGTTGTTGAGGTTAAAAAACTAAATCAATGCCTTTATTGTAGAGAATAATGATCAAAGTTGGGTTGTTATTAAGTTACAGAAGAAATCGCTATCTGAGATAGCGATTTACCATACATAACATTTCAAATAGCGAATTTGCTACAAATAATTTTTTTTAAAAAAAAAAACATGAACGCTCTCTCTCCTACGTGGACAACATTCTTGTAATTATTTTTTCTTTGGCATTATTTTGGTAAATAGTTTTGACCTCAACATTATTTTGGAAAAACCCTCCATTATATCCTCATTTTAAAAAAAAAAAAAAAAAAAACTTAGTAAAATATTGGGTTAATAGTAATACCCTTAGAATTATACCCAATTTCCAATTAAATAAACCACAACTACCCATATATCATGAGCAAATAATTCCCAACATCATCATACATAATCCAAATCATCTCTTAGTATTATCATCCAAGGCTGAATAGAAATTTACTTGTTATTATTATTTTATTCTTATTTTTTTTTACATAACCAATATATGATTTGATTTTTATTTTTTTATCGGGACAACAATTACAAAGTGCCAATCAATCCAATTTTTTTTTCTTAGACAAGTCCTAATGATTAGCAACGTTTACCACAACATTTAAGGATCTAAAAACAATCAAATTTTAGCCTTCAAAAGCTGCTGTCCAGACTTTATAAAAGTTAATAATTTAAGCCAAAAATTAATTTAACTTGTTCTATTTACACCGTAATTTATCGGTAAAACTACCAAACAAGTATTAGGCTTAAAATAAAAATTAATACATGCTACACATACATATGGAGACACGGCCAGCATGTTCCTGGCAGAACAAATTTTATTTTTTTTTACAACTTTTACACTTTAACCGAATTAATTCACAATTTATACAATTATGCATAATCAATCATCTAAATCATGAAAAATCTAACATACAAGCTTAAAAATCAGAATATATGTCCACTTATAATTTACTAAAAATTTCGGCAGCATTTCGCCTCTTTTTGGGCTCATATCGAATTGGTAGAAATGGCCGATTCGACAAAAATTAATACATCACAAACAACAATATCAACAAAGATATCAAGACATGATAAAATCAAAATTTAACCACAAAATTATGCGGAAATTCGTCCCCCATATCAATATACCACACGCTTTTTTTTGTCACAGAATTCCCACACCATGGTTTTTGTTCAACAATACTATAAAATAATATGTATCATGCACCTAAAAATAAAATCAATCATGATATTTTAACACCCATAAAATTCATAAAAATGACCCAAAATTACATAATATCACACGAAAATTTCAAAAACAATCTCAACTATAAATCTGTCCAAAAATTGTACAATTAGCATATTTACCGTTTAAAAATTGTTTAACCTACATTAATTCATTTTTTAATCGTATTGTGACCAGAAATTCCATATTACTAGTTACGTGACTACTATAGAAGGGAATCACGTTAGTTACCTTGTTGAGTGTTGAATAAAGATGGAAGAATGCGCAAAAAATCACTTGATAATACCCAAATATACCTTTGAACCAAGAGAGCTAGAGATCGAGGACTTTTTTTTTTTTATTGTTGAAGTAAGAATGAATGGAGGAAATGAAAAAAAAAAAATCACTCCTCACCCTTATCAACCGGCCATCAAGGGAGGTGAGGAGTTGATTTGTTTTTTTTTTTTTTTATAATTAAATTAATTAGTAAAGTTAATTGTTCATAATGAAGATTAAGTATGCAATTAAGTTGAAATGCCAAAGGTTCCAACTCCTTTGGTACCATGAGGGGGGCCGGCTACTTAGGACGTTCATCATCCAATTTTTTTTTTTTCCCTAAACAACTAGTTTAATTTGAAAATAGGGTATAGATAAATTCCCTAAATAAAATACTTAATACCCATATTTACATAACTATATGTAAATACTAGTATAACGCAAATACTTATTTGGGTATTATCAAGTGATTTTTCGCGCATTCTTCCATCTTCACTCAACAATCAACAAGGTAACTACGTGAAAAAATAGTCCGCTCAAGGTTTTTACGGGTCATTTTTACCCTTTGAGGTCGGATTTTGCAAAAAAAATATCCGATTGCCCCCAATTTGTGTTCCAAATTTGCGCGCATTAATCTACGTGAAAATTGGCCGCTCAAAGCTTTTATGGGTCATTTATCCTTAAGGGATCCGATTTGAGGTCGAATTTTGCAAAAAATGATCCGTTTGCCCCAAATTTGCCTTTCAGATTCGCCTTGATTTGCGCGCATTGATTTACGTGAAAAAATAGTTCACTCAAGGTTTTACGGGTCATTTTTACCCTTATGGGATCTGATTTGAGGTCGAATTTTGCAAAAAATGATCCGCTTGCCCCCAATTTGCATTCTCGATTCGCCTCGATTTGCGCACATTGATCTACGTGAAAATAGTCCGCTCAAATTTTTACGGGTCATTTTTACCCTTAAGGAATCCGATTTGATGTTGGATTTTGCAGAAATTATCCGATTGGCCTCAATTGTCGTTCTCGATTCGCCTCGATTTTTTGTAAAATCCGTTAAGATAAACTGAATGCGCGGAAAACGAGGTCAAGCAGAGGAAAATGGTAAAAATTAGGCCATTTCCATTAGAAAACTAACGAAATCCTAACGTCGTCAGCAGCAAATACCTTAATTGGTTATGTGTTATAAAAAAATATAATTTGATGGGTACCAGAGAAAAATTTCAAAATCCCTGGGTACCAAAGAGAAAACGTAAAAGTTGGAGGGTACCAGAGAGAAAAACCCTTATATTTTATCTCTATCAAGCCTCCTATTATTTTTAGTAGTTGTATTTTTAATTTGCTAAATGGTAAGGAAAAAAAAAGTTAGTTAAATTCAACTATTATCATAAGTTTAATATACAGTATTGATGATTTTCGGGTCCAATCGAATTTAAAGCAAGTCAGGTCAGATTATAATTGGGTTGTCTTTAACGGGTTCAGATCGTTATTTTTGTTAAACCCAATATTTTTTTAGTCGGGTTGACATTGGGTTTTTGGGTCATACCGTTTTTTGACATATCTAGAGGCAAATGAAAAAAAAAAGAAGAAAAAAGAAAGCAAACGTACATGGAACATGTTTTGAACATTGCACCGTGTTAAACTATGCTACTTACCTAGGATTCTACATTTATAAGAATGCTCATTGAATGCAATGCGTAGCAACGAGTAGTGTTTGGATTTTGGAGGACCAATCTCAAGACAAGTAAATTAACCATTTGTAACTCTTATCAAGGAAAGGTTTCATTGATTGCTCTAAAGTCTAAACCATTGAATTGAATCATTGATAAAAACACCTCCACCCCACTTCATTGAGATTTTAAAACTCCAAACTAAGTGTGTGGTTTTTTCGTCTTATTTTTTCTAATCCAGTTATAATATAAGATCTCAAAATGTGTAAGAATTTGAACTTATATTATGAGATATAATCTGATCTGATCTAATATAAGTTAAAGAGAACACACCCTAACACATTATTCAATCCGTGCCCTTTTGTTCTTCACATATCCTGAAAGAAAAATGTTTAAGCGATCATCAACTTTATCAACCCTTTAGACACATCAATACAAAATTTGTCGTGAGTTGAAGAGAGATTGCGATAAAACTAATTTCCCAATTCATTTTCAACCAATAAAAACGTATATATCAGTCTTTTCCACTCTGCAATAATTTCCTTGAAAGATTTTTTGTTAACTAAATCTTTACATATTTGTTTAAAATAAATGAATCTATATTACATAGTATTATATTACCAGTTTCAACTAATAATGTATCCTTAGTTGTATACTATAAGAAAGACTCAAAAGAATGGTCTCTCATTCACTATTGGAAAACAATATTTTGATGACACGTGGCAACTCGGTCATATATGATTTTCCCTTATATTTTTTTTCTTACTTCAAACTTATTTTTTCTTTCCATTTGTCGTCTTTTAAATGCATAATAATAATTGAAATATATTAAATGCACACTCCATGTATATTTTCTCTTTTGAGTTATAAGTTACGTCTAAACAATCAAAATGAATGGTTATCCAATCAATTCACAATTAAAAAACTATGAATATTACGATGAAATTTTAACAAAAATAAACGTGTCAACTTGATGGCCGATCCGCCGTGCTCATACCAGGTCTGTGCCAACCTTTTAAAATATTGTCAATGCTTTACCCACAACCCACTAGTCTTGCGGCACTCATAGCAAACTATACCCATGCTGAATCAGGCCCAAATCGTGTCGAGCTGTGCTGGCAGTGTGCTGAGTTGGTCCTCGGCCGGCCCAACTATGAGTAATGATAAACTCTTAGCTGCTATATGCATTTAGCGGTTTTTGAATGAATGTTATAATTATTGTCCCGTGCAACGCAATTATTGTCCTGTGTAACACAATTATTGTCCCAAGGGTATCGTTTATTGTCCACGTACTGTTTTGGCTTCACTTGTACGCGAGACCACTTCCATTTATTTCTGACACAAATGGAACAATATCATTAGCTGAAAATGTGCTAAATACATATAACAGCTAATAGTAAATTTTTACTGGCCCAGTAGTACTTAACAGATAACACTAGGCCACTAGGGAGCCGTTCAAGGGCGGGGAAGCAATAGAAGCTTAGTTTGAATAATTACGAATTATTAAAAAAAGTTACTGATAATAATGAAATAAAAAAAAAAAAAAAAAAAAGCTGCAAAGTGACTACTATAATTGCCCTCGTTTACTGCCCAGAATTCCCCCCTCTCTTCTCTCTCCACAGCTCCACTTACTTCAACTACACCTTTCACCCTCACATGCTCTGCTCCTCCATTTTCTGTTTTTTTTGCATTTCCTTTTTTCCCCCAATTGCTAGTTTTAAATACCCATTTATACTGTAATTAAACAAACAAAACTTATAGTATGAAGTATCATATATTCAAATCCTTTACTGGTTTAAGCATTCTTCTCTGATTAGCCTCTGACATTCCACTGATCTTTCCTGCAGATTTCTTTATTTTTCAATAATGTAAGCACTACTGTATTTAATTTCATTTATTGCTTTTACTTTGAGGTTGGTCCATTTTTTGTTCCCTGGTCAAAGGTATTCATTCATTTGGGTCTCTTGCTATCTTGTTTCTTTCTTATTGTTTTAGTGTTTTGTTAATTAATCATTAGAAACAAGGTTCTTTCGTTAACATTGATTAATTTTTCTCTTTGTTAGTTAATCATCTTTTCTTTTCTTTTCTTTTTTTCTTTTTAATTCACTCTCTCTCTCTGTTACTCTCTAGCTTTGATTCTTTAGCCAAAATTAAGGGTTTTGTTGATAAACTCGGTCATTTAATTCTTAATGGCGGACACTGTTCTATTGGTATTAGCACAATTTTTTAGTTGATTTTAAGGGATTTTAGGAATTTCTTTTTGTTTCACTTAATTGACTGGAATCGTTTTGTTTTAAGGTGATTTCTCAAGTCAATTTGGTAGTTGTTGCTTGTGAAATTAACCCTATTCTTTTAATTTCTACGCACTTTTTTCTTTCATGAATCTTTTTCTTTCTTTCTTTCTTTCTTTCTTTGTAGTTTGAAAAGAATGTTTTCATTATTCAGTTGAATTTGAAGCAAAGGTTTGAAGAAATGATAAACCCAGTTGTGTACTCTCATTGGGTTTTGCTGCATTTTCTTTAGTAATGGGGTTTGTGGGGGTTTAGGTTTTGCTGTATTTTCTTTAACATATCTGATAATCTTGCACCTATGACAGGTCAATGGACTGAAATCAAGCACAAATGATGTTGTTTATGGAGAGTGAGAGTGAATCTCAGAGAGTATTGAAATGGTAAAGAGAAAATGGTTGTGGGGAAAGAGGTCATCTGAGAAGATTGGTGGTGAGACTGAAAGCTCAGTTCCAATGTCTTCACATTCTGACAAATGTGCTGAGGATCAGGTTTGTCATCAATTCCAAACTTGAATGGTCTTTAACTTTTGTATTTATTGCCTGAAGACGCAAAGTTGTGACTATGACCAAAACAATGGCAGACTTAAGAAACTATTTGATTGAAGATGTTTGAGTTCTGGGTACTTGTTTCTGCTTTCTTTGCATTTTTGTAAACCTAGTTCTCCATAATGTTTTTTTTTTTTGGAGCTTTTGGATGAGGAAAGTTATTGTTTGCACAAATTAGGCTCAAGTTGTGATTAGAATTGGGAGACCAGCTCTCTTGACTAATTGTTTATGAACTCGGATGTGTTCGGTGCGTGGAGTGGCAGACTAGGTTTATGTTGTGTTACTCAGACTCTTAATTTCATCTCAAATACCCGTTCTGGACACTCAACCCTTGGACATTGGTGTGAAACTTGGACATCTCTATTTGAACCAAAAACATTCACATTTTTAACAATGTTGTTGTGTCCGACACATTCTCTTGTATGATACTTCTAGCAAAGTCCAAGTAACATAGGGTTTATGTACTTAGATGTATGGATGAGTAGCTTTTATGTGTTTTTGCCAATGATTACGTTACACTGCTTAGTGCTTTCATCAGATTGAATGTCTACAGAGTAATGCACAAATTTCTTGATAGCTTATATATGGAGATGTTAATAGAAAATTATAAAGCCTTTTGATCATCAAGCAATAATTGCATATTTTCATCATCAGCAATGCATCATATTATGTTTGTATATTTCTATAGGTACAAAATTGCAATTGGGGTAGGAAAAGTTAGGATCTCCTATTCATTCAATATGCTTTATTGACTAGGTGCTGCTACCCTTTGTGCTTGAAATTCATTACTAATTTTTGGAGTTGTTCCGTCAATATCTTTCTATTTGTGACCAAGGGGAACCTGTCGAGGCTCTAGGACTTGTATCTTTATGAAATCCTTTACTAATTTTTTCCGTCAATGTCTTTCCATTGGCAACCAAGGGGAACCTGTCGAGGCTCTAGGACATGTATCTTATGAAAATAAATGCAGTTTCCACTTTCCAGCAGTTTCTAGTTAACTTTGTCAGTTATCACTATCAACCAAAGAAGTGTGCAGTTCTAAAAGAAGATAGGAATAACTGCTTTCAATAATGCATCATTTTATCCATTCACAAATAATAATGCAACCTTTTCATTATTTTTCAATGAAGCACCCTTTATACCCCATTTTCTTTGATTAAGATATAATGAATAATTTCTCGAACAATTGCTAATTCTTATCATCGATTGAAGTGGATTTCGATGTGGTAGGTAACTGGTGATGGTTTTTCGTGGTTTTGGGTAGGGTGATTATGAGTTTTATCCTACTCAAAGGAAAAACTGCATTGACAATTAATATATTTATGCTTTGCATGACTGATGCAGGAGATGTTAAACGGATTTCCAGGTAATACCCAATCGCAGGAAGACAATTCTAAAGCCATAGAAAGTGAATTTGACGGAGAAGAAATCAATGGCATGGAACAAAATTTTACTCAAAGTCTATCTGATGCCCCAGCAGGCAATGAATCAAAAGATAAACAAGATGCATCTAAAATTTCTGTAAATGTAGATATTCAACAGTTATCAAACTCTTCTATGGAGGAAGGATCAGAAGGTAAAATTTTAACTGAGAATGTATCGACCATTTCCATGGAGGAACCTAAAGATGTGCAAGCTGCACTTGAAGACTGTAACATTAGTAAAGAAGATAATGAAAGCTTTAGGCTTCTGGCAGAAAAACTCTCTGCTGCTCTTGAGAATGTTAGTCTCAAAGATGATCTGGTAAAGCAACACTCTAAAGTTGCTGAGGAAGCTGTTGCAGGTAATTAATGATTTATACTACTTTATTTTACAGGCTTTCTGATTTACTGTAGCAAGTATTCTGATTTCTGAATCTTAGGATGGGAAAAGGCTGAAAAAGAAGCAGCTGCCATGAAACAACAACTTGAAGATGCAGTGCAGAAAAAGTCGGCCCTGGAAGCCCGGGTAAGCCATCTTGATGAAGCTTTAAAAGAATGTGTCAGGCAACTTAGACTTGCAAGGGATGAGCAAGAAAAGAAAATAAATCAAGCTGTAACAGAGAAAACTGATTTACTGGAAAGTGCCAAAACCAAGCTTGAAGAAGAGCTTGTTGAGCTTCAAGCACAGCTAGAAAATTCCAGAACAAATACTCATGATCTTGAGCTTCAACACAGAATTGACTTCTTGGTGAAAGAAAATGTACTATTTAGACAGGAGGTTCAATCACTATCAGAGGAACTAGAGGTTAGAACCATTGAGAGAGACCTGAGCACTAAAGCTGCAGAAACAGCTAGCAAGCAACATTTAGAGAGCATTAAAAAGGTTGCCAGGCTAGAGGCTGAGTGTCGAAAGCTGAAATCACTTTCTCGAGTTTCGTCATTAGGCAATGATTGCAAGTCCAGCACTGCTGTTAGTTCCTGCGCTGAATCTCTAACAGACTACCCTTCAGATGGTGCTGAGCAACTAAGTGCTTCAGAATGTGAGAGTCATAAGATGAATGGCTCTTGGGCTTCAGCCTTAATCGCTGAGCTTGATCAATTTAGGAGTGAGAAATTGGCAGACAGAAACATGCTTTCGTCTTCTACGGACATCAATCTTATGGATGATTTCCTTGAAATGGAGCAGCTTGCTGCTTTGCCTGATAGCAAGCCTCAGGTTCATTCTGTTGGTTGTCATGAGACCCTTGAAAAGCCGCTACATGAGGCTGATAGCAGTCTAAGAATTGATCTTGAATCAGCGACTCGTCGAACTGCTGAACTTGAAGAATGCAATATGGAAAAAGAAAAGGCTGAACTGGCAATGGCTTTGGTACATGCCCAAAGTTGTTTGGATGAATCACAAGTACATTTAATAGAAACCCAAATGAAGTTAGAACTAGTGGAGAGAGAGCTACAAGGGGAAAATGAGGGGAAAGACTTCTACAAGGCAATTGCTGAATCAATTGAGACAGAAGCTAACTTGATGTCGTCGCAAATAAAGTCTCTTCAGGCAGAAATAGAAAAGGAGCAAGCATTATCAAAACAAAAATCTGCTAGTTTGGAGAAAGAGCTAAAAATGAAGGAAGAGGAAATGCAAAGTCAGCGAGATGTAATCTCTAGTGATGATCTGAAGATGATGGAAATGGCTTTAGCTCAAACTCAAGACGTTTTGAACAAGTCAGAGGCTCAGCTGCAGCAGGCTGAAAGGAAGCTGAAGGAGCTTGAGAAGGAGCTAGAAGAGGCAAATGAAGAGAAGGAATCCCTGAATGCTGAACTTGATAGCGTGAAAAAAGAGCTTGGAGCTATGTCCTCTCAGACTGAATCATTGAATGAGCAGGTGAAGAAGGAACAGGCTTTGGCAGCAGAACTTTCCACCAAAGTAGAGGAGATGGAAGATGTGCTCCAGAGAAAGACACTAGAGCTTGATTCTCAGCAAAGGGCACATTCTAACAATGAATTGAAGATCAAGCAGGTACGTGACAGTTTACAGAAATAAGTTGCTTTTAGGGACATGAAATCTACTGTTATTTTTTTTTTTAACTCTATAGTGTATTGAAACTTATCTCTCTCAGGCCTTGTTCTTTTGGATTGAATCAATTTGAACTGAATAGAATTAAAATAAATCCTAGAGTAAGTAGGAGCTGAGCTGAACTGAATTGACTTTGTTTGAACTGAATTGAATTGAATTTGTCTGAACGGAAATGAACTGAAATTCAGAAATTAAGTCCAAAAGATCAGGGCCTTAGAAGTTAATAACTTAGTATGGCAGTATGGTGTTTTATAAAAAATTAATAATACATGCATAAATATGCAGGAAGATCTTGCAATAGCAGCTGGGAAGCTTGCAGACTGTCAGCAGACAATTGCATCACTGGGAAGCCAGCTAAAATCTCTATCTATGTTGGAAGATTTTCTTACTGACACTGCAAGTATACCGGTGTTTTCAACACCCGCTCCATTGATGGCTAAACGCGGTGGCCAACCTTGGAAGCTTCATTCAAATGATACGTATCTGTCCGAGAAAGAATGTGAGCCATCGCGTAATGTCCAGGCAGAATTGACTCCATTTGCAAGAAGGGATTCTCAGGTGTCACCTGCATCTTCAACATCATCTTCGAGTTCATCTGCATTCTTCTTGAATCACCCTGCTTCTGAGCAAAATGGGAATGGTTTTGCACATTATTTTCCTCTTAGCAGAAGTTCATGAATTAGTCATTTTTTTTTGGTAGGACTAATTTTCTCATACTTTGAAGGAGTAGATGAAGTTAGTGTATGGAAAATTATCAGGTAGGAAGTAGGAACAGCAGAATGAGATTGGTGTAAGTTGGTTAGGTTGGGATTAGGTTTTGATTTAGGTGATTCTATAGGTAATGAATGTTTAGTAGTTTGTTTTACAAATGCATATTTACAAACTTTCCATTGTTACTATATGCAGCTAAGTTTACACGCACTGCAACAAAGGGCACAGTAAAAACTATCCTAAAATATAAAAGCCTGATCTGAATCCGATATAGGATACCGATTTGGATATTGATTTTGAAATTATTGGATATCCAAAATATCTGAATTTTTTTTGGATATCCGATATATTTTGGATATCAGTATATACAAATATCCAGAATTCCAAATCAAATTTAAAAGTAGATATTTTGGATATCAGATTTTCTGTATATTCGGATATCCAAATATTCAAGATAATTTTTGATTCAAATAAAAAAATATAATATTTTGGATATTTTAGATTTTCGGATATTGGATATTCTAATATCCAAATATCAAATTACAATGCCGAATAAAAAAAAAATGGATATCGGATATACAAAGGTATCTGATTCAAAAACTTTTGGATATCGAATATCCAAAAATTTCGGATCATATTCGGATATTTGGTATGGAACTAGTAAAAATTTCGGATCATATTTGGATATCTGGTATTTATTCAATTATATACTCCATAAACCACTTTAGTTGAAATAGAGGGTAATCAAAGCTTATTAACTGTCCTTTGTTTTTGGCAAAAAAAAAAAACAAAAAAAAAAACTGTCCTTTGTTTTTGGCAAAAAAAAAACACTGTCCTTTGTTGGGTTATGCATCACATTTTGGAAATAATAGACAATAGTTTCTTGCCAAAATAATAATAATAATAATAATAGGCCTAAGTCGCGGCCTTACTCCCTGTGTTTAATGGAATCTCACGTATTTGAATATGAATTTTAAAATTTCAGCTCTTATTGACTCTTATATTTAGTTCAGTTCATATTAATTCGGTTCAAAATAACATAGTCAATCTCAACAAAGTTACTTCCTTACTTGGGTATCCAAGTGAAGTAGGGAGTAGATGAAAGTAGAGAAACTACTAAATGAAGAATAACTTTAATTTAAAATATGATAGTACAAGTGTACAACCAAAATTTGCTTTTGTTCTTTAAAAAAAATAGAGAGAGAGAAATTAAGCAATAAACAGCATAGACCACTAAGCCTTTGAGAATAAGAATCAGAATCTCAGCTAAAAAGCTCCTACTTGTAACCATAGTTTTTTTATTTATACAAACGTGCGGCAAAAATGCTAACAATAGGGTTCTATGGTGTAGTGGTTAGCACTCTGGACTTTGAATCCAGCGACCTGGGTTCGACTCCCGGTAGGACCTTACTTTTTGTTTTCTTATACATTACTAGAAATTTTCTCCTTCACCACCAAAAATACAAGGAATGAACACAATATTCACAATTCAGAATTAATCCCTTTACAATCTACATTATGATTTGAAAATGCTGTATTCCTCTTTTCATGGGTTATATTATACCCTTTGCATCTACCAACAACACAACTTGTTCATCACAAACAACAAATGTTCAACCACTTGGATAATACTCTTTATGAAAAATAAATTTTAATAATCACACTTTTTGATGGTCTGCTCAAAATAATATGACTTTCAATTAATCTCAAAAAAGAAGATAATGTACCATATGGGATTAATTTACCATAGGTAAAAGAAGATTAGTGTAAAATGTGAGATTATTTTGAGATTAATTGAAGGTGAGAATATTTTGAACAAACCAACTAAAGGTGGGGATTATTAGAATCAATCCTTCCGACTCAAATGTCCTCACCTCTCAATCAATATGTTGGTTTTGTGGAGGGTTCCTTTCTTTCTTGTAAGCACCGAAGATGTCGATGCCTAGACCGATATTCAACACATTCATGCCAATCATCCCGAATAAAGCGAGTGGGAGCTCAACACCCTTGTCAAACAGAGGGGCGTCAATAACCAGTTTAACCAATATCATTGCGTGTGGTAGTAGTCGAGCAAATACGAAAGTTAGCCAATTAAGTACCCATTCTGCCTTGACGATTGCGCTTTCTGCACTCCGAATCCCAGCCATCCGCCTTATTTTCCTCACATGTAGGAAGACTGAATGCAACTGTTATTGCAACTAACAAATTAAAAATGTACAAAACACTATTCAGCTTGAAAGTAACACCCATCATTCATCAACTACTAATTAAACACACTGATTAACAGAAAACATGCATGTTCAAGGCTTATGCTTGTCTAAATGAAGGATTTACAGCTTCTTACAATTGAAAATTATTCATTATGAGGAGGCATAAAAGTTAGATGTAGAGATTATAGGTTTAGGATATATTCACAAGAGGGAGAAGTCACCTTTTCCCCATCACAACAAAGATTTATGATCAGGTTTTCCAATATGCCACAACTATAACAAGTTTAGATAAGAGAGGCGAGAAAATACAATAACATTTGGCAACACGAGTTGAAATTGAGTTGACACTGATAACGTGGTTGAAAGAAGTTGTACAGAACTACAGATAAGATAGCTGAAAATTTCAGCACAGATTCTTGAGATGCTCCCACCTCCAAACACTACTAATTATTTTAGGTGACTTCAAATTATAGCACCTAATCATTTGAAGTGACTCAAATGTGTTGCAAAACAAAGTGTAAAATGTATTTGTATCAAATCATATCATATCATATCATATCATATCATATTACTAATTAGGGGAGCTTCTTTGCATAGATAGTGATAGGGAATCAACTTCAAATTTTATTTTATTTTATCATTCACAATATGCAACCAATTAAAAAAAAGAAGATATGGCATGATGCCATGATATTATCATTTTCTGCCGAATATTTGGAAGCTGACCAATAAATCCAATGCAATTTGGAAAAGGGAAGAATAATAATTGACAAGGAGGCCGAGCCAAAATAAAGCATCACAATGAACATAGAAAGATCACCTCACAAATTAAGGTAAGAATGAGGTAGTTGACGGTGACATTACGATAGAGAGCAAGTGTGAAGCAAACAAGAAGGATCAGGTGATGTGCCAGAATGGATGGGAACCAGCCGCTATATAGCCCATAATTCAACATATCCCATTGATCATACGCAAAATAGCCACAAGAGACACATAAGGCAGTATATGCCCAAGGCCACGTATTTCGAACCAGTTCTTCATGGTCAAACATTTGAATCGAATGCTTAATACTCCATTGGTTGAGCAAGATAGACACAACTGCAAGCAAGTTCATTCAAAAAAAATAAATAAATGATTTGGGTGATGAGAAGCAGCAGAAGCAAGAATGAGAAGCGGAAAATACTTTGAATTAAGAGCAACAAGTCACACATATGGAAGGCAATTTTTTTTTTCAATTGAAATTACTAGGGCATTCTAGCTGGAACTTTCGTTCTGCTCCCTCCGTCCCTACTTTTATGTTTTAACAACGTTTTTCTATCTACTTTACTATATACACAAATCCCCTAACAACCCTCTCTCTAATTTTCCCCTTACTTGACTAGTTGACTAGTGTGTCAAGGCCATAAGGGGCAAAGAAAATACATTTCTTATTTTTCATTCTACTTTGCAAGGAAAAAATAACCTCTTAAATCCTAATTATAAAAGAAGAACCTATTTGGGCTGTGCTTATGCTTAAGATAGAGCTATATCGGTCTTCAGTTAGTCTAGCAGCCGCTGTGACTAAAGGAGGGAACTTGATGCGTTGTTCTCTAGAATAGCTTTCACTGCTGTTCTGGACTAAGCTCACAAATGCCTAGATTCCTGATTTGATGTTTAATATCTTTAGTAAAGGAGTTGTACATAAATAAACATACTGACAGAGAGTTTTAGGAAAAATTCCATTTCTAAAATTCTTTTTGTATTGTAACCCTATATATAGATCAATGGAATACACTCCAGCTGCCAAGTGAGGGGGGAAGAAAAGACAACACATTATGTGATGCAAATCTTTTAGTTGATTGGACATAATTTGGTAAAAAACTAATAAAGTCACGCCCTACGAATATTAAAAAGGATAACCATCCAATTAATGCTAAGATTCAGCTTGGCTCCTCACTTGAGGATCACAAGACCAATAATATACAGGAGGGTAGAATCAACCCTATGGTACACAACTACATGTTTTGTTCATTACACTACAATTCAGGTTAAGCAAAGATATGAGTCAATTCTAAGTTTGACTGACATTGCATTACACTACAAATTATCTTTCCAAAACTAAGTGATTGTGTTTCCAAGAGATGGAAAATGCATTGGGAAGCAAGGAGGTGCAAATGCCATAAAATCAACAAGCACAACAAAGTTCTTTTGATTGATAAGCAAACCATCCTTACATTAAAAAATAAATAAATAAATAGGCCCAATTTTTTTCAGACAATGAGTCTAAAGTGAACATAGCAGCAGCTGAATTGCGCTTATCTGTTCAGCTTATCTGAACTGAATTGAATTTGACTGAAATTAAGTCTAAAAGAACACAGCCTAAGACATATACAAGGGACTAGGGAGTCCAAATTTCACAGGAGTAATCTGAATTGAACTGAAGTAAAGTGAATGGAATGGAACTAAATGAGGCAGGAAAACTGGAAAAGAAGTCCAAAAGAACAGGCCTTAGAGTGTTATCTGTTATGACTTATGAGCTGCAGCCTGCAGGGTAAAACAGCAGCTGATAATAGTGATATGCAAAGCATACCACTAGCAAAAAATACTCAGTATTCAGTAGTAAACCTAAAATAAAAACTCAACACAATATTTTTAAACGTAAACTACACCAATAAAACACTAGTAAAATGCAAAACTCAATCAAACATTATAGAATGCACTATTAAGATTACTAAACATCCTATAACTCACACACAATAAAACTCACTTTTTGCCAATTTTGCTCCTATTAAATTAAACATAGAAAAATTGACACTTCCCATCTCCATGGCCCTTTGGACTTAATTTCTCAGGTTTCAGTTCAGTTCAACTCAGACAAATTCAATTCACTCCAACTCCCGATGATTTTAGCATTTATCCCATTCAGTTCAGATTAATTCAGTCCAAAATAACTCGGCAATTCACCATAACAAAAACATGAACCAAGTTACACATACATATATTTCACCAAACAAGGTAATCTAATCAACTCAATAACAGCATATACTATTTAAAGGAAGATGGAAGATATTACTGCAATTAAAAAAAGGGGGGTATAAAAAAAGAAGATACCAGAAGCAGAAGCAATGGAGGAATGGAGAAGAGAGACAGAGGTGTTGACAAAGAGGGGTTGACGAGAAACCCAGAAACGAAGAACCCAATTAGCAAATTGGAAGAAAAAGCAACCATAAATCACAGAAACAAGTTCTCTTCGTTTGTTGGACACGAGTTCGAATCCCACCGACATAGCCCAAATCAACAAAGTAGCAGTAAAAAACACAGCAGCTTTGCTTCTCTTTTGCTGCTTCTTATTCCCATTATTTCCTCTCTGCATCTTCCCTGTAACTGTTATGGACTGATGAGTTTCTGCAGTAGCAGAGACGTAGTACTCTGTATGTTGTTCTCAAATTCTGAAACTTCTGGGGTCTGCTCTGCTAATTATCTGCTGTAATTGTGATTTTTAGGGAATTTTATGGGGTAAAGAAATTGATTTTACAGTGTGATTTTTTTTAATGAGTTTGAAAACGAAATTTAATTTTTGGTGACAGAAATGGGAGGTGCTTTGTGCTTATCTTGCTATTCGACAATTGAGCTTGCTTAAAGTGGAAATTTTAGAATCCAAACGTAAAATAATAATCATATAACAGATGATGCAATTTGCAAAAGGACTATTTTGGACAAAATACAATAATTAATTGCTGTTTTGGTAACGGTTAGAATTTCCACTCCATTATTTTTGGCCTAAAATGAAAGGAACTGGATTACTATGTTTGTCTATGTTGGGTAGAAATTCTTATATGTGTCTGGTAATTTTCTTCATTTTATAGTTTTTTTTTTTAAATTTAAAATGAGTAATAAAATAATTTGGATGGACATAGCTCTAGTACATCCGCATGTATAGTAAAATCATTGGGGGTTTGAGCAATACTTGATTTGTCTGGAATTGAGTCCAAGAGAATAGTACCTACATATTTTTTTGTAAGTAATGACAGGTAACACAAAAAATTACTCCATGTATTCCATTTTGTTCTTTACGTTTACTTTTTACATAATTTTTAATTCATATGTTTAAATGTTAATATCTTATACTACATATCATAAAAAAATATTAAAAAACTACATACACATTTAGATAAATCTAACAAGATCCCATATGAATATAGTTTTCTTGTATATAATGAAATTTTGTAATTTTTTACTTTTTCTCTTCTTGTATTTTAAAAAGAAAACGTAAATAACAAATGAAATAGAAGGAGTAGATAACTTGTAGAGTTGTAGTATTCTTGTCCCTTTAAATTTGTTATATTCAACTTTTCATATATTCCAAAACACAACTTTAAATTACATTCCCATGAATTTTCAATCTGTAAGAATTAAATTTGCAATGCCCTAGAGACACTATGTAGTACAGTTTGCTTCCCCATCATAGATATGGCTAACATAGTAACATGTATAGTGGAAGTATGATTGTATGACCAATTGTCCACAAACCACGTCATTTTCGTCATTTTTCATAATAAAACAAAACTCATACGCTCATGAGCAACTTTTTAAAATCTACCTTGGATCCTATTTATCATGTTTAAATATTTTTATCAAACATTCTTTTTCATTTACAGTAGCTTATCATGTTTGATAATAATCTACCATATTATTACCTAAAAAATGAAACCACATATAGACATTGGAAAATGATGTTCACGTATTGTTATAGGTTTATCATTCCTCCTTATCATTTCCCATTTTTTTAATTTGCAAACAAATGCTTCAGATTTAACAGGTTAATGGAAAAAATCACTAGTTTCATGTGAAAGAGACATGATTAAACGATTAGCATCCCAAGCCATAAAAATAAAAATACATTATTCCACTCCTATAGACTTATAGTATAGATATACAGTAAACAAATTTCTGATGCATTAATATATAACATAATTACTTTACGAAAGGTACAACAGGGTTCTATGGTGTAGTGGTTAGCACTCTGGACTTTGAATCCAGCGACCTGGGTTCGACTCCCGGTAGGACCTTATGTTTATGTTTTTTTTTGTTTTTTTTTTTTAATGCTGGCCCTGTTAGTGTTCAACAGCTTCATTATGTTACAACTTTCAGAAACTTGAGTTAGATGGTCAGTAAGTAGGAAGAAGAACAGAGAACGCAACAATATTTTTCTCCCTTTATTGAATGAGAAAATGAAGTGTCAAAAATTTGAGAGAAAGAGAAAAAAAGAGCTATTCATACACTAATAACAAGGTCAGGCACATAGATGAATAAAGATGATACGGAGTAGATTCCTTAGGATTAAAAAGCTTTTTATCCGATTTAGTCGGATCCAAAATAAGTTGAATCAAACGCATCCTTTTTAAAAAACTTTTAATGACCAATTGCACATAGATGATAGATTTCTTAGGATTAAAAAGCTAAAAAGGGCAAGTTTTTGTCAAATATTTAACTATGATGTACATTTCTAATAAAAAAAACTACAATGTAACTCATGTAGTACATTTTAAAAAAAATACTTATATAAGCCTTTAGCATTATTGTTAAAAAAAATATACGTGAGGAGAGAGTGATAGCTCGGTGGTTGAGCTATCTACCTTTCACCCAATAGGTGAGGGATTCCGTTCTTCATAACTCCTCACTTGAGAATTCCCCTTTACCCTTCCCCTCAAGTACAAGGGCTGATCAATTAATTAGGATTAGTAACACATTATCAACTAAATGAACTAATTGTTTTCATCACCAAATCAATAAATAAATTATATGTAGTACCCCCTTCATTTTCTTTTAAATTACTCACTTCACTTTTTACATTTTTCGAGACAAAATTTTGAAGATTAATATCTTTAAATGTGTGTTTGTAAAAACTAGATATTAAAAAACTACATGTTGAAAAACAAACCCAATAAGACCCCGCATGACTATGTTGTAATTTATGTATAAATCACAAGCGATACTCAAAATTACTTTATGAATATTAACAAAGTCAAACTGAGTAAACTAAAAAACAAAGGTAGTACTTGTTAAAATCAAATTAATTTACCAGCCAGAATATTTTTTTTCCCTTGAATATGACGGAACATTGACCGCATAATAATTAATGTGAGATGTTAATATGTAATGTACTCATATTATGCATAGGAAGATATTTTTCATGAATTGCTGCAAATTGGACCGTCAAGTATTCTAGGTTTGTTTGTTTTTTAATTTTTTACATGGTAAATTAAGCAGGATTTCTTGTCAAAAATAAAAAAATATAAAATTAAACAGGATTGTGGTGCTACGACTCAACTGTCGTACGAATATCCAGTTAATATCGTCCATAAAGGGAGAGAGTAGTGAGAATTAAACTTGTAATTTATCATTTTATTGGTTGTAAGCCACGTAAGGTGCACAGATGCACTCTTGTCTCGGTGCACTAGAGCTCGATCATTATCTTTCTATAATTTTAGACCCATTATCTATTTAATTTAAAAAATTTATTTTTCTTTTTAACTCAAAATATAACTATTTGACACATATTTTAAGAAAGAAAATCATTACTTTAGTCCTTAGGTCCTGTTCTTTTGGATTTAAAAGCTACAGTAATCAGATCAGATCAGACTTAGTCAAATCAGATCAGATCAGATCAGACATTATTACTCTTTATTACTCTTTATTATTATTATTATTATTATTATTATTATTATTATTATTATTATTATTATTATTATTATTATTTTTGTGTTGTTGTTGTTGTTGTTGTTGTTGTTGTTGTTGTTGTTGTTATTGTTGTTGTTGTTATTATTATTATTATTATTATTATTATTATTATTATTATTATTATTATTATTATTATTTCGAGCATTGTTTGTCCGCTCGACATTTTTCGACGACGGTTTTCGGACTGACTTTTTCAGCGTTGATTATTCGGCTGACTTTTCCGGCGACGATTTTCTGGACGACTTTTCCGACGACGGTTTTCGGCATGACTTTTCCGGCGATGATTATTCGACCGACTTTTCCGGCGACGATTTTCAAGCCGAGTTTTTCGGCGACGATTTCCGGGACGACTTTTCTGATGATGATTTTCGGAATGACTTTTCCGGCGATGATTATTCAGTCAACTTTTTCGGCGGTGATTATTTGACCGACTTTTCCGGCGCCGATTTTCAAGCCGAGTTTTTCGGCGACGATTTTCAGGACGACTTTTCCGACGACAGTTTTCGGACTGACTTTTTCCGACGGTGATTATTTGGCCGACTTTTCCGGCGACGATTTTCAGGCCGCATTTTTCGGCGACGGTTTTCGGGACGACTTGTCCGATGACGGTTTTCGGAATGACTTTTCCGGCGGTGATTATTCGGTCGACTTTTTCGGTGACGGTTTTTGAGTCAGATTGAATGAAGGGTTTGAAAAGAATGAAAAGTAAAATACTGAAGAGGTGAAATGAAATGAGCTTGAGGCTTTGGGCTCATTAAATTTTTGTCCCTAATAAAAATAAAAATAAAAATAAAAATAAAAATAAAAATAAAAATAAAAATAAAAATAAAAATAAAAATAAAAATAAAAATAAAAATAAAAATAAAAATAAAAATAAAATAAAAATAAAAATAAAAATATAAATATAAATATAAATATAAATATAAATATAAATATAAATATAAATATAAATATAAATATAAATATAAATATAAATATAAATATAAATATAAATATAAATATAAATATAAATATAAATATAAATATAAATATAAATATAAATATAAATATAAATATAAATATAAATCAAATCAGAAAAACCCAAATCAGATCAGATCGGATCAGACAAATTCAAAACAAATCAGATAAGATCAGATCAGACCAGATTAGTTCTAAAGAACAGAGCCTTAGCCATAAGTATAAATGTGTTGCTTATGGAATTAGTTCCAAAGATAAACAATTTAACATTCTTCTTCTCGTGATAATTAATATCTTTTTTTTTTCCATTTCTAAATAATAAAACCAACTGCTACTTTATTATTTTCAAATTTGGATCAATAAGTTTGTGATACTTGTTGAGAAGAAATTTCTCATTGTTTTGTTAGTTTTATATAACTATTCTATTTTTCTCTTTTTTCAAAAAAATAATAATAAAAAAAAAATCAATTTTGCTTAATTAGATTAATTCCCTTAGCTTAAAAGTTTGTTTTAAATTACATAGCCTTTTTTTTTTAACATGGAATGGAAATGACCTAAAATTAGTTAACAAGTTAGTTAGTTACCTAGTTACCCTATACATTTGTATTATTTACTCTACGTACAGGGACTTTTACGTTTAAAAATGGTGCACTATAAATTAGAAAAAATCTTCATGAGGGACCTTAATTTTTTTTATTTGTGAAGAAGGACCTTTTATTTTTATTTTTTTGGGCATTTAACGGCCCAAAAAAAATTGTTGGGAGGAGGGACCTTACCTTTCCTTTTCGACGTTGACTCTAATTTTCCGGCCCAAAACAAAACAAAAAATTGTGAGGAGAGACCTTTATAATTTTCTATTTATACCCCTTTATAATTTTCTATTCCTCCCGAATAATTTCAATTGCTAACATCTCTTCTTAATCAGGTTAGTTTGGGTTCATCTTGTTGTAGACAACGCCGGAAAATTAGATTCAATATCGTAAAAGAAGGGTAAGATCCATCCTCACAACTATTTTTTTTTTTGGGCCGATAAATGCCATTTTTTTTAAAATGTCCTTCACAAATCAAAAAAAGTTAATGTTATGTTTGGATACAAGCATTTCATTTGAAATGATGGATTTGGGCTAAATTACATGTTTGGCAAATAAAAAAATTTGGAATTGGATTTGGCCCAATTCCCAACCCAAATGCTTAACAAGCAAGTGTTGTGTATTTCAAATATTTAACAAAATCATGTCATTTCAAATTCTAAAAACAACCCAAACAAATAATTGTCATTTGAATTGTAACATTTCAATTTCAGAAATTAGATTTATCAATTTGAAATGAATTTCACATATCCAAACACTACCTAAAGTCCCTCGTGACAATTTTTCCTAAATTAAAATGCATGATGTATATGGAAGACTATGTTCTTTCGAAATGAATTAATCTGGACTTAATTTGTTTGAACTGAATTGAACAAATTTAGAAAATTAATTTGGCAACAAGGTTATGCATGTAATCTAGAAAATCAAGGTGGGTAAGAATAAGATAAGTCAGATACTCAGATACTGTCATTTGTTTTGTCTAAAAAAAAAAAAAAAAAAAAAAAAAAAAACAAGTGGAGGAAGAAATGCCACGAGTGAAACTCAAAAGTCCACGTGTCATTTTCCGGCAGGCTAACATAGATCGCGTCCAACTCTTAACATCAACATCTCTTATCCAACGACTAACACACCCAACCCAAGTACTTACTTGTTGAAGCTTTTAACTATTTTGCTTTCTAAAAAAAATTCTCATTTTTCTCCCCTTTTTTATTTTTTATTATTTTTAATTTTAATTTTTGGGGGGGTGATAATATTCCAGGAGAAAATTATAGAAAACAACCGCCATGAATGCTGTTGCCACTGCTTCTGCTCTTTGTCTTCCTATCTCTCTTACTCGTCCTTCTAAATTTTACCCCAAAAAGGTACTTTTTTTTTTTTAATAATTTTTTTCAAGTAATAGCAATTCAATATTATTGCATGGCTTAATTGATTATTATTTTTTAGTTGTATTAGGTTAAGTGTTAGTTAAATTTCCTAATTAAGTAATCATGACAAGATTAATTATTATTGATCAATTCTAGTTTTGTTAATGTAGCTAGGATCGGAATATATGACAAAATTATTTGTTTTTTTTTTAATCCTATTATTATTAGTGGAATTTGATCATATTGCCCTATTTGTTGGGTGTTTTTCTAGATTGTTAAATGCACTAAAAATAGGGTCTTTGGCCCTATTGTTTGGACTTAATTAGACATATTCAGTTTCCGATGAGTCTAGAATTTATTATTAATTTAGTTCAGATTAATTCCGTTACAGAGATATAATTTATTATTAATCCAGTTTAAATTAATTCAGTCTAAAAGAATAGGGTCGTCCCATATGGGTTTTCCTAGATCGTTTTAGGAATTCTTATATATTTCCGAATTTCTAGTTATAATTTTGCTCATTTTAAATAATTTTACTCATTTTAATAAGCAAAATTATTTAAAATGACCAATAAAACACTTTTTATGTACATATCTCTACATACGATGTATGGTAGACTCATTGTGATCGTTTTGGGGTAGAGGTTGTTTAGCTTTTATTGTATGGTAATTATTTTAGGGCAAAAGGCTGAAAAAAAAAGAAATATTAAGTTAAAATAAACAATAATTAAACCAATTAGCACTGTGATTTTAACCTGCATTACAATTTTTTTCCTGGTTAATGGGGCATTTCATGAGCAAATCCTAGTTTGTGTCTTGGAAAATTATGTGGTGGTGATTTGCCATAGTTGGAGAGATCATTGGATGATTAGGTGTTCTATGAATTAGTTTTTTGGAGCCTGAGGGTCTGTTTTTTTCTAACTCATTTTTGCTTATAAGAATTCATCTTACTATAAGATCTTATTAGATCTCAGGTGAATTGGTTGGACCTTTTTGTGTCTTAGTCAAACTTTATTAGACCTTATTTTAACTTATCTAAGCTTATCTATGCTCCCCCCCCCCCCTCCTCTCTATAAGCAAAGATGATGGAAATATGGATCTTGCTTTTAGGACTCTAACCCAGGGTGACGATTATTTTACGACCTCTGTTTCTTATTATTAGCAACAATGTGACGTAAAGTAGAAAGTAAAAATGTCTAATCGTTGCAAATCATAAGAAATAGAGGTATTCTTTTTTTGCCATGAAGTCATTGAATCTATGGTTGGATTTTATGCGCGGATTTTTAATTCCCTGTTGTTTCTTGAATCTTGATTGCCTTTTTGGTAGTTTTTAGATTACCCTTGTCTTCCTTGAGCATGCTCATTTGGTTGAATGGTCAAAATTAAGTTTGTTAAATGGCTATTTACCAAATGAAAATGGAATGGAAATAAATTAAAAAGGTAACGGGTAATATTAAATGACACCATTATTTGTTGTTTGGTATAATCAAGGAAATGCAATTGATACACATTAGAGCGAAAAGGATTTTGTTTTCACAAGGTTGAGAAGGGTAATAATATGGTGTTAATGATTACCATTAGAAAAGGGGTGTGTTACCAATATCTCATATCAAACAATAGGTGATGGGAATGGTTATTTGATTCCACTTCAAACATGATCTAAGGCATTGTTTGGCTGTAATAGGAATTTACTTCCCATGGTAATTCATATTTCATGGGAATTAACTTCCCTCACTTAAATCTAGGAATCGATAATTTGTGTTTGGTTATCATTAGGGAAATTATAATTCCTAGGAATTAAATTCCTACATTATGTAGGAATTGGAAATTCCTAGGAATTTAAACTTCCTCCATTTTGCCCTTTTTTTTTCAACCAAACAACATTGCATTTATCTATTTCCTAGGAATTTTGATTGCCTATGGGAATATAGTGTAACCAAACAAGCCCTAAGTTTGTTACTCCCTCCGTAACATATTAACTGCAACGATTTGATGTTTTTTTTCTCTACTTTATGTCAGATCGTTGTAGTTATTTTATTACGGAGGGAGTAATTTGGAACGCTTAGACCTTATGAAATAATGCTAGTTGCTCCTGTTGTGTTGAATCTCATTTATTACATGGGAGGCAAAGTATGGAAAAGAAAGGAATTGCTAATAGCTTCTTATTACATTCAGGTCAAAGGTAGTATTGGAGTGTTTGCTGTTTTTGGAGAGGGTGGAGGAGGGTCCATAGACAAAAAGAGCGCATGGGGTCCACTCTTTGATGTAGAGGATCCAAGACCTAGAGCCCCATTATGTAAAGGAAAATTTTTAGACGTGAATCAAGCATTGGAAGTAGCAAGATTTGACATACAATACTTGGATTGGCGAGCTCGTCACGATGTTCTTACGATAATGCTCCTGCATGAAAAGGTCTGTACTTTATTGCCTTCCATCTTCTATAGTTTTAAATCCCGTACCTCTTAAAAGTCTCCATTATGAATTATGATTGTATGTGCTTGCCACCTGACATCCTTGATTTTGAAGGTAGCTATTGATGGCTGTTTAATGACAAATAAGAATTTGAGGAAAGTTATCCAAGCCATTAGATTTAGTTCACCGCAACCGAAAGAATTTAGCTGAAGATTCCCGTTCGGGACTGCTCAAATTGTGTAGTTGCTCATTATATGCTAGTTAAGTTATTAATTATGAGTCGGCATTTCTCACTTTCAGATACTTTTGAATTTAGGTCGTTGAGGTACTAAACCCTCTTGCCCGTGAGTACAAGTCTATTGGGACATTGAGAAAGGAGCTAGCTGGGTTGCAAGAAGAGCTTTCACAGGCTCATAAACAGGTTAAGAAAAAAATTTAGCTTACGATATTTTGCTTTATATCCTGGAGTCTGGACCGAAAAACGTTGACTAGTCTCTAAAGTGGATGAAAAATCGGTTCGGGGTCCTTAATTCTTGGCATTTATGTTTTCCATATTTGTGTCAATTACAACAGGTTCATATATCTGAAGCTCGAGTTTCAGCCGCTTTAGATAAACTAGCTTACATGGAGGAACTGGTTAATGATAGGTTGTTACAAGACAGAACAACAACTGAAACCAATGAACCACATGCTTCAGCAAGCACCTCCTCACAGTCTTCGGAATCCATTAAGAAGAAGCCTGCTCCTAAAACCTTAAATATCTCAGGTCCGGTTAGATCTTATCATCCGTGCCTCAAGAATTTCTGGTATCCCATTGCGTTTTCTGCAGACTTGAAGGAAGACACTATGGTAAGTCATTGACAGCCCGTTTGGTAGTTGGTTTTGGGAATGAAATTCCAATTATAGTGTAGTAGTAAGGGAAATGATATTACCACCTCCGTTGAAAATATAATCTCATTCCCAAGCTTGTATTTTCTTCATATTTTTCATTACCATTGGATGGTAATGGAAATCTATAAAGAAAATAAACTGATTTGGAGGTAAATTAGCAGTTTGGCACCACCATGATGTTGATTTTGCTCCTAAATTTATTTCCAAATTCATTTCCATTACCTTCATTTATGATACCAAACGTGCTGTGAGAGCTTTACAACATTGCGTTTCCCTCTCCTTTTATTTGTGCTTGTGAAAGTATACAGAATGGCTCAGCTTTTCTACCTTTCAGATTCCATTAGAATGCTTTGAAGAGCCGTGGGTTATTTTCCGTGGGAAAGACGGCAAACCTGGGTGTGTTAGGAACACGTGTGCACATAGAGCGTGCCCTCTTGATCTCGGATCTGTGAACGAAGGTCGCATCCAATGCCCTTATCATGGTAAGTTATTGAGTGCAATTATTAGGCCCTGTTCTTTTGGATTTGATTTCCGACAAATTTAGTTCAGTTCAGATTCATTCAATCCAAAAGAACCCTGCCCTACTTATTTAAAGATTTTACGCCATAGTTGTATACTTGTATGCTAATAAAGTTTTGGTTACAATGGTGGGGTTGTTCCAGGATGGGAATATTCAACTGATGGAAAATGTGTGAAAATGCCGTCTACGAAGTTACTGGATGTGAGGATAAAATCGTTGCCGTGCTTTGAACAGGAAGGAATGATTTGGATTTGGCCAGGCAGTGATCCTCCTGCCGCTGCTCTACCTTCATTGTTACCTCCTCAAGGGTTTGTAATTCACGCAGAGGTATAAATTTCTTACACTAGTAGTTTTAGAAAAAATACAACAAATTTGTATACATCTTTATTAATCTGTTCTTGTTGAAGTATGCAGATTGTGATGGAACTACCTGTCGAACATGGGTTACTTTTAGACAATCTTCTCGACCTTGCACATGCTCCCTTCACGCATACTTCCACATTTGCCAAAGGATGGAGTGTTCCGAGGTTTGCAATTCCTACAGCCTTGTACTCTCGATGGTTTCGTCATTGTTTTGTCAACTGTGAAGAAAGTAAGAAATGGAATATCAGATTTTCTAAATCTTGATACCGTGATCAGCTAATGACATCTCAAACATGTTTTTACAAGTTTTTGGACTCAAAAACTCATGTTACTTTGTTAAGACATGAGTTCATGTCCGAGTGCCATTATTCAACTACTGCATAAACATTTCCATATTACTCCATATTGGCCTAAAATAGAGTGTCAAAATATCCTTGTGTATGCTAAAGTGTTGAGAAATGGTATACAAATAGTTGAGGTAAAATGAGATGAAATTTAATACTTCCTCCTCCGTAACCAAAGAATGCAATAACTGTACCGTTGAAACTATTCACAATTTTTACTTTGACCGCAATCTGTGATTCACATATAACGAAAGGGTTCATCTCAACTCCCAATATGTAGTTTTTTAATATCTTATTTTTTTAATTTTACAAATACATAATTTACAGATACTTATCTTTAATGTTTAGTCTTGGCATGCATTAGACGTACAATTGTTGCAGTTTTTTTTGGTTATGAAGTATGATTTTTTTTTGTTCCATGGAAATTTTTGTGAAGTTGGTCACTAGATAGAGCGTGCTTTTCTAAGTACTTGAACACACCACTAACATATATTACTGGATTTGCCTTCGGTTGCAGCTTGGTTAAATTCCTAACGCCGTCATCTGGACTTCAAGGCTACTGGGACCCTTACCCTATAGATATGGAGTTCAGACCACCTTGTATGGTGCTTTCTACAATCGGGATTTCTAAGCCGGGGAAACTGGAAGGGCAAAGTACGAAGCAGTGTGCTACACATCTTCACCAGCTTCACGTCTGTTTACCATCATCGAAACAGAAAACAAGATTGCTTTATAGAATGTCACTTGATTTCGCACCAATCCTAAAGCACGTTCCCTTCATGCAACATCTTTGGAGGCACTTTGCAGAGCAGGTAAACATTTTTTTTTCAAGTATATTGTGAAGCCTTTTTCAAACTTATGTTCTGTTTTTGACAAATTCAGTTTAGCTCAGCTCCTGCCAAGTCTTGGATTTAGTTACATTAAATTTAGTTCAGTTCAGATTAATTCAGTCTAAAAGAACAGGATCATAATCGGTATTATTTCTCACGACACCAAAGAAAATGCAGGTTTTGAATGAAGATCTAAGACTTGTGATTGGACAACAAGAACGTATGCTCAATGGAGCAAACATATGGAACTGGCCTGTACCGTATGATAAACTCGGTGTCAGATATAGGCAATGGAGAGAAGCAGTTGAACGAGGAGAGAAGCGTCTTCCTTTTACCGACTGAATTAATTGTGAGAAAAACTCCAATGTAACATACTGACAATTGACTTCACTGTTCCTGTTGGCAAATTGCTGGCCCTTTTCCTGTCACTGAAGATTTTGGATTCATTCTCGTAAAGAATTTTGGGGTTGTTTGGAAATCCGATCTGATCTCCACAGCAAGGTTAAGTGTTTCTGTCGATTTGGGGGTTGTCTCTAATCTCAAAAAACCGGAAATTGTCAATGATGTGAGGCAGACTTCATAGCATGAATTCGTATGTCTTGTCAGCTGTACAGTTTCGATGCTGAAATCAATAATTCATTCTCTTCTCTTTTTTTCTTTTCTTTTTTTTTTTTTTTTGAATATTTGGTTTTCCAATTTTTGCATCAAACATGAAAGCAAACTTTGTGTTGAGTGATTGTAATTTTGGACTTCTTAGGTTAGATGAATGTACATTAAACAAACATCTTATCAAGTTATCAACATATATATATTATTTGTAAAGGAATTTTCAGGATGACAGATGCTGTGGTCTTTGTAAGAAACAACTATTACCCCATGATTCATGAATTATAATTGTAATTGTAATAATACATCATTTCATTCCTCCAAAACCTACAATCCCAGATTAACAAATAGTATTGGAACTAATCCGGTGTTTATTGGATTTGGTTTTAAATCTCAAAATTAGATCAAACAAACATTCATGGTCATGGGTGTTGTGACTTTACGTAAGCACCAATAGAATGATATTCACACAATGTGTACTACTCTAGTAACTTCAATGAACTTTATACAAAATCTAAAACTAGAGCAAATAAACATAAATTGTCAATTGTGGGTTGCATTTACAAAACAATTGCTGTAATTTGAGAATGTCATTTGATTTACATGTGATAAACAAAATTTTGAGAAAGAAATTTCCCTGAATTATTTATAAAACATTACATCAAACCAAGTATCAGATATCTAAAGTATTTTATCAGCAACACAAACCAAAGACAGCAGTAGAGAAACAGCCATGAATATGGTTACAAAGAGACACCACAGAAGGGGCAAAAGCGGTATTGGGGCTCAACAACACCAGAACAAGCGTGGCACCGAAGATAATCGAAATCAGGCGACGGAGACGACGTCGTAGAAGAAGGAAGAGAAAGAGATTCAGGGAAAAAGAGGTTGCAGGTGTTGCAATGAAGTAGAGATGATTTAGCAGGCCATTTCCAAACTGGAACAAAAAACAACTTTAAAACGTTTTCAGAAGAAACCAGATCAGCTTTCGAACCACAGTTGATGCATCTGCTCACTCCTGTTTTCAGTACTTGCCCTACTTGCTGTTCAACTCCTCCCACAAAGAAGAAGAACATCTTTCTTTATTTTTTTTCTGAGTAATTTGGTTTCTGTTGATCGAGAATTGTGACTAATTTGGTTTCTGGGGATGTTTAAATGAGTTCATGAAAGGGGAATTAGGGATTCTGTTTTCTGGAAGTTTCAGAGAACCGAAAGTGTTGTGTGTTTTTAGAGTTTTGAAGAACATTTTCGAACGTTCCGCATTTGCGCAAATTATTAGGTGGTCTGGGAGCACGATATAACGATTGCCGCATTTGATGCAATTGTTTACCTAACTCATTTTACTATCTATTTTGTTTCTGGTTATAAACATTAATGAATTTTTTTCAAAAAAATTAACATTTTGGTTAACTCAAAATAAGTCAACCTAATATACTTATCTTTTCAAATGGAGGTTTTTTTTTTCTTCACTATTTACTTACTAATTAAATTATCATTTTCAATAAAAAAAACCATATAAACAATAATATATTAATGCTCCACCTTGATTTTTCATTGAAAATTATTAACCTTTTCCACTGATAAATTATACAAAAACATAATTTGAGCGAATATGTGTAATATATTGACTTATTTTGAGAATGTCAACTAAAGGTTGATTTATTTATTTATTTTGCAATTTTTCTTAATAATATTGTAAAAAAAAAAGGTTTTGAGATTTTTTTTTTAATGTGAAGCTAACATGTGTCAAAATTGTTTACTACCTTAGTAGTAAGTAAATGATAATTATAAAATTAATAAATTTAAAAGTACACATTAAAATAAATCCAACAATATTCTAATACTCCATTAATGTAAAAATAAGTCATAAAGATTAATACTACAAATAATTTTCCCTTCATTTGTTCAATTATTACCTAGAGTACTTAATTAAAGATAAAAGCTTCACAAACATATAATAATGAGAATTACCATCTAAACTCAAAACTTTATACATTATAACAAAATCAACTTAGTGCCCTATAAAATAAAATCTACAGTATATAGAAATACAAACCTCTCACAAGACAGGATCTCAGGTTAGCATTACATTACAAATATAGGCCCCATAATCAACACAGGTTGGGGAAGAATTTAACAAAAGATAAAGACACAATGATACAAGAAATAAGCTCATCCATATTTACAGGTTACCATGATAAGCTATTTAAACTGGCTTCCATACAGTAAGGACTTCACGAAACATCTCGCCAAGTAACTCCCTATCAGCAGTTTGGAAAAAACAGCTTATTTCATCCCTAATATCATATATCTTTCCAAAATCAAACAAATATGTCAAACACCCTTTCTTAAGTCTGTGAAGCTGGTAAAGCCAAGCTTCCTGCAACCGCTCTAGAACATTCGATGAATTTATATCCTCCAAGAGGCTTTCTTCACAGGCTTCTTTAAGATCCAACATATCATATTTGTTTGCAGCAGCAAGGAGAGCGAGCCTGTGCTTCCAGAAATCCGTCGGTTGAATGGTTCCATACACATAGCTGAGGAGCGCCATGCAGGACTCCGATGACATGTCCTTAATCTCAATAGTGGAAGATTCTTTTTCTTTCAGATCATGAAGAAACATGCTCTGGAACACCGGAGAGCTTGCTGAAAGAATTGCTTTGTGGGCCCTCATTGTTCCATCGGCCGTGTTTATAGTGACATCAGTCAGGATGCCCTCGTAAAGCATACGAGCCATTGATTGGAGGGCACTTTTTGTGGCCAGAGATGGCATGTTTCCTTCAGCTGGCCATATAGACGTCGCTTGCCCACCCTATATTGTCAAAATAGATTAGTAGGAGGTGATAAAAATGTTCTTCAAATTGATTTATTTCAGAAGCCAAATCTTGATATAGGAAATGTCAATAAAAGTATCAGACCACAAGTGTCAATCCAAGTAAAATTCTGATGAAAATGTAGCATGATAGAACCGAGATATTGGAAATGTTTCAGTTACATCAATGCAATTTTATTTTTTTACCTTACAAGTTTCAAGAAATTCAAATTCATATTATGGTCAAGAGGTTCAGAAAATAATTTATTTTACAACTTCATATTAGTAAAGACAAGTTCAACTAAGTCCAGATGCAAACTAAAGGGACAAAAAGTCTAGATAAGGAAAAATCAGGTGAAATAAACAACGCCAAAATGTAGCATTGCCTCTAAATGAATATATTGTGGGGAGCCCAAACATTTGACCTAATTTGACATAAGTAAAAGTTTGATTTGATTCACCACGTCTATTCAACTTTAGCTATGAACAATCAAATTGTTCAAACTTCCAATCTTTGCTTCAAAGATGTTTATAAGGAACAAACAAAAAAGATACTGCAGGTTGTTACTAGTACCCTTGAAATCAAGATTATCCCATATAAAAATTTCGATTCTCCGAGATTATACTCTCTTGTGTACTTGTATTCCCAAGAAGGCAAGGTCACAACTATGATAATCCTTATCATACTATGATTACAAGAAAGCTAGCATATCATATAAGTGGGCTCAATTAATGTCGAAAGTATTGATGGATTTGGCTCTTCACTAGTTAGTAGGATCCATTTAACTCTAAAGGGTGATTGAATTGTTTCCTTTCAACAGTAGTTGGAGAAGTGTATTGATAGCCTGTTTGGATCACTTGAGAATGATCAAATGTTAATATTAGATTGGGTTATAACATTAAAGACTAAAATAAAGACTAAACCAAGAATTGAAAAGAAACACCGTCTTGATAAGGTATCATTCAAATATGACATATGTATCTTATGCAGAATATGCACTACTAGACAAGAGTTGAGAAAGAAAACCAGTGGCTACCAGTAATTCAATATGGTTAGCCTCAAAGGTAAAAACATGTTTCAGTTTTTTTTTTTTAAAAAAAAAACCATTTTTACTAAGAATTATTCAAGGCCATAGAATTCATGTAGATGTGTTACTCATTACCCAGATTTGAGAAACTCCATGAAAATTTAATAAAAATGTTGGCTCCATTTTAGGTAGAAAAGGGCTGATTAAAAGAAAATTTTAAAAGGGCCACTTAAAGACTTAAACTATCAAAGGAAATGTACAAACTTCAAATAGCAGACAAACACATCATGCAGCTGCCGCCAAAAGAAAATTCTGAGACTTACACTCAGCGAGCAGATCTTCAAGTCCAGAAATTCCACATCAATTATAAAGCCACCATAGAATGTAGTGTCCACAGGCCAGACAAAATCCTCACTGTTACGGAGCATTCGCTCATGAACTACCAAAGAGCAAAAAAAATTGATATGTTAGGAACAGATGTTATGCTATTGAGGAATAGGAAAGCAAAGCCATGTAGTTTCAAATTCTCATATCATAGCAGATACAACTCCAACACCCCCTCCCCCAAACAACAAAAAATTAAATAATTAATAAAGGGAAATTCTTATTGGTAGCCCTTAGTTTTTAAAAATATCTAATGATAGAAAAAAAAAAATCAAAAATAACCATGTATTATTGTTTTTTCCCAAACGTGACATTGATAAAACTTTTCCGTTAAATCTAAGCTATTTTCCTTAACGCACAAAGGTGCGCCTTTCGAAGGTAGTGGAGCCTCGCCTAGCTAAAGCCCATTTCCTAGAGCTTGAGAGCGAGGTGCGCCTTTTAAAACTAGGACAAATAGACATAACAACAGAAATGGCAGGTATTATTTACTTGCCCATTGGATGAGAAATGTGAATTGTATCCCATGGGCCCATGGCTAGTGGGTGGGAGTCATTGCACCCAAGTTGATGGGCAGTCTTAAAAATGTCTGATACTCTTTCTGACCAAATCTATGTCTAACTTTACCCTCTTTCAACACACTATGAATTCAATTAAATTAGTTTTGCGACAACTGGTTTCAAAATGGCATTAATATTGCATTGACATTGAAGAATAACTAAAAAACCTAAGCTTACATTCTAACCATTAAGTGCATTTTATATTCCATTGATATTTTAGAGTGACAAAAACTTCAAGTCAGAGACAGTTATTTTAACACGTAACTAAATTTTTGGATTTGAGGAAGACATTTTCAAGCATAGCTGAGGGAGTAAATTACAATTCAAGTTGTTACTTTAAATAGAAAAAGGTTGTCTATAGTTATACCTCGGAAAACTCAAATGTTTCCTAATTTAAATAGCAATCTTTAATTGCACATTACCATAATTAGGAGAAACACAAGAAGTAGAATTGCCATGGCAGGAGCATATGCTTTTAAACATGATATTTATCTCAAACCTTAAACAAACCATTTAATTTAATTTGAATCATAAGCTAGAATAATCTTACACCACCAATAAATAATCAAAAGGCTTAGAAGAAAAGAGACAATACTCTAAACCTTCCCTCTTCCTTCAAGTGACCTAATACCTTTTCTTTAAGGTAATGCAACACAAACTAGGAGACACTCTTAGAATAAAGAATACATTCAAGAGTTGTGTGAGTCATGAGCAAAATGAATAATCATAAAGAGTACTGAACGAGGGGTGAAATATGAAGCAGAAGTGGTTTCAGGTTCGAATCGTTAAACCAACAAAAACAAATTGCATTCTTACCAAATAAAAAAAAATAGAGAGCAATAGATACACACATATGCTAAAAGGCAACAAGATTTGATTCCAATGTTTTAGGATGAATATAGAAACAACATCAAGTACTCATAAAAGACATAAGTGCCATTTGAATTTGCTTATCTTTCTTGGTGCTTATAGACTAGATAGTAAGAAATGAAGAAAGCTAAGAACAAAACTTTACTACAAAGGGAAAACAGTCCACAAAAATGGGATAGCCAAATATCAAAATAGCAGGTTCTGATAAGTGATACTGTAACAACAAAGGGTCAAAATCAGAAAATAGTTTGTTTTTATGAAAATTCAGTCCTTCCAAAACTTCGTTACAAAAATTAAGTATTTCTTCATCTTCTCCAACTAACTGTAAATATTCGGTAAGTGGATCACTAAACATCGACACACATAATTCGACGAACAAGCACAACCCCACCAACTTAGTGATGCTCATTTCAATCACAAATTCACAATACCAATCAAATCCAGAAAAAAAAAATCAAAAATTGGAATACCCTTTTTGATAGAAGATGAGTAAAATATTCAATCACAAATATTCGTTCCATTAAAAAAATCACTATTTCTTCATCTTCTCCTACAAACTGTAAATATTTGGTAAGTGGATCACTAAACATGACACTCATAATTCGACGAACAAACACAACCCCACCAACTTACTGATGCTCATTTCAATCACAGATTCACAGTACCGCTCAAATCCAGAAAAAAAAAATCAAAAATTGGATACCCTTTTTGATAGAAGATTAGTAAAGATCATCAAAGGATGTAAATTGAAGAAAGGAAACAAAAATAGAAGAGGAAGAGAAAGAGCTTACTGGGTGAAATATAGGGTCTGCGACTAAGACCAAGACTGGACACTCTAAGAATAAAACGAGCAATGGGTGGTTGATCCTTTGACAACCTTGATGGTTCTGGGAATAATCTTATATACAAGTATCGACTTTTTTCTATTGATAAATGCCTGCAATTCCAACATCAATCGCAAATCAAAAAAAAAAAAAAAACAAACATTAAAAACAGAATTGAAGTTTTTGGGTAAGAAAAAGGCAGAGAAAGAAAGAAAACAAACCAATTCCAAATGCCAAGTTTAAAAGAATCGGATTTTTTGTAAGAGCAAGGACCAAAATTATCAACTCTCCACTGAGCGAGTCTGGAAATGGTGTCTACTTTGGTATCACCCCCCATCTTTTCTCTATCTGACTGTTGCTGAACTGAGAGTCCCAATACACTCTCATACATTTCTATTTTTTTGGCGTTTTTTAAAACTTTATTTTTATACTGTATTTACAAAATTAAAGTTGGGTTTTCAGTTTCAGTTTGGAGGGACTCTAAAGAATCCAATAAAAGATGAACACTTTGTTGATTTTTATTGGGCCAGAAGAAGTACGCATGGTTTTGGTTTTGGTTTTGGTTTTGGTTTTGGCGTGGGGTTTAGCTTGCTTGGTTTGAATACTTGATGCCAAAGTTTTTGGTGCGGAGTATTTAGACTCAAAAATTAAGTTCTAACTTATTACTATCATAAAAAAATCCACCTTTTGTTAAAGCCTTAAAGGTATTGATATATATTAAACATTTTTTCCAGGGTAAGAAATCCACCACACCAGCTCATTGATCGATAATGACCTATTAACTCATACAAAGTGCTTCATAACAAATGAACCCTTTGTACTTGAGGGGGATAAAGGGGAATCCTCAATCAAGGAGTAGTGATCGAACAATGCACCATGCAAGATAGGTGTAGGTACTACTTGCTCTACACCACTCCTAGATCTATATTAAATATTTAAAATGGAAGGAGTACTTGCTTAACGAATAATAATTTTGGAGTGCATGTCAAAATTATGTATTGTTTAATACCTTATATACAATCCTTAGAGTTGTATTTATCAATTTTCTTTTAATAATTCGAAATGAACATTTGTTCATCTGAAACCATGAATATCTATTTCAATTCCTTGTAACAGTTGTTTACTGTATACATTTTTTAAATTTAAAAGTTTATTAATAAAACCTTAATATATTCATTTTTCAATAGCCGAATATATATTCATTAAGAAATCATAAATATTCATTAGCAACAATTGAATAGTCCTTTTAAGAAATGTGCAATTATAAACATAAAATAATCTTATGAGAAACCAATATTTATTTATTTTTTAAACCAAAAGTTCAATTAAATCATGTATTGGTTAAAATTGAATGCTCATTTATAATATGTGTCTAGATTATATAATATATCATGCAAGAATTTAATTAGTGTTTGTAAATAAATATGTATTGTTTTAGTGCAAAATATATATACTAATAACTAGCAATGAACATCATATGCATGAAATTGAATTTTGAGTGTTTATAAAAGGGTGCACATAAAGCTACATAAATCCGGGTTTGGCTAATAATTTATGGTAATACCGGGATTGTTTTAATATTCCTAAGGTATTTTTCCTTATCTAATTCCTAGAAATTTCAAAACTGTGTTTTGTTGAGAGTTAGGAAATCAAATATCCTAGAAATTTTGACTTACTTAGGAGGGTTGAGTGAGATATTTCTCATATTATGTGGTAATTAGAAATCACTAAGAATTTCAAATTTTTTTCATGTAGTTTTTTTATTAGCCAAACGACATTATTATTGTATTTGCTCAGAATTTTGATTTTCATGAGAATTCAGTCCAACCAAACAAGCCCAGGGCTTTGCTTTTCTATTCACTCTGTTCCTAATTTTTCTTGCCCCATTTGACTCTGTTGTCTTCTTATTGGGTGAGACCATGTGTAATGTGTCGTTGTGAGAGATGAAAAAGAAAAGAATTGACTACTGACGGGAAATGATAAAGGCACAATTAAATTGATATGTGCACAATCCATTGTGAGCGGATTTTAACTAATTGTCGTTGTGCCTATATCAATTTTAGTTGTGTCAATATCAATTCCCACTAGGCCACTACTGACTAGTGAGACCTATAAACTTTGTTACCCTTGTCAAATGAGTAAAAATAAATTAGGTTTTCTTTCTCAATCAAAATTTATCATTTGTTTCCATTTCTAGGAGGATATTAAACATATACTATATGAAATGTAAACTTTTATTGTTATCCTTTTTCCAGTAATTATCACCATTAGGGTGTGAGTATTGTGAAGAAGCAAGGCTGCACAGAAATGGCGAGTGAGAAAGTAGGGGAAGTGGGAGAGAATCCGAAGATAATATGGAACGAAGCAGAAAAGAGATTGGAAACAGAGGATAAGAAAGCGTATTTGGAGTATAATCTTATCAATTCTGAGATTATGGACATCCTTCACACATATGTTCCTCCTTCAAAGAGAGGCCTTGGTTTAGCTTCTCAACTCTGTCTTGCTGCCTTCAACCACGCTCAATCTCACTCTCTCTCCGTCATTCCTTCTTGCTCTTACGTCTCTGTATGTTCCTTTTTCCTTTTTCTGGTTCTTCCATTTAGGGTTCCTTCCGATGTTCAATTTTACTTCTCTATTCTACTTTCTCATGTTTTGCCTGCCTTTTTCGTATTTATTCGTTTTTCCATTCTTTTCAATCTGCAATTTCTGCCCTTCCCTTCCCTTTTCGATTCAATTTTCCCTTTTCAATTTGAAGGTAGTACAGACCTGATAGCAGTGTTCTTTTGCAGTTACGGGGTATAAATAATTTTGCGGATTAAACTTTTGGTAGATCGTAATTTCTGAAATTGTTACTGGAAAGTATGTTTACTCTGGAAAATATTTTTATATAATTTTTTTTTTTTATATATAATTAATTTCATTTCAGTTCAAACAAGTTCGATTCTATGGGTTTAAGATTTATTGTGCAAATACGACCAATTTAAACAAAATTACGTGGAGTGTAATGTTATACAAAATCACAAAATCCTTAAAAAAAATTTAATGCGGCTATAACTTTCATTAACAAACTTAAATGATTGTAAGTCACAAAATTATCTATTTATTTGGTTGTAAGTGACAATTCAATCTATTTATCCATACAAAGAATGAATTGCTAAGATGAGGTATATAAAAATCTTTAGCTTCATCTCATATCTACCGTAAACTACTAACAAACAAACCCTACAATGTTTTGATTTGTCGTAGGATACCTTTCTTCCCCGGAATCCGTCATGGAACTCTACAGTGTACAAAGGAAATGCTAAATCCAGCATGTGATTTGTCAAGTTTCAAACTTCTGCAACTTCTCCACATGCTTTACTCATTACTCAAATCAAAAACCATGTAATGTGTTCGACGTGACATTGTAATGGAATTGCATCGTCGAAGACACCATGGATCTTGTATTTGAAATCTTTACAAATAATGTTTGTAGCTTAACACCAAGTTGTAACTCTGTAACTGCCATAGCTTGGAAGGTTTCTACGATTCCAAGTTTTGTTGCGAACATATATATGCAAATATTTGTATCATTGCATGAAAATGATGAATGTTACAGTACAGTAAATCCCAAATTGGAATATAACATCATAATTGTTAATTTCGACTAAAACTCCATCAAAGATGAGCAAGTTAAAGGTTGAATATTACAATACTACTAGTTACACAACATTCTATAATAGGATGTTCGTGTTGTGCAAAACATATGCTTATCTTTTTAACTCCAACTGAATACAAAAGCAACCTTGCCGTAAACCTTAAATATATACATTGCAAACCTGAGCTTATTTGACACAGGGAGGAGGCTGGAACTTATGGCGGTGATACATTATTAATAGATACAAAACAACACAACTGCCATCCGTCTGGGTATCAGTCAGGCACAAAGTAATCCATCTTCTCCACTGGAAGATTCAGAATCGATGTTTCCACCTATAATAATAATGAAACAGATGCCTGTAAATAGCTATGGAATTTTGTTTCCAAACACTACTGCCCCTCAGCGGTATCTGAAAGGGTTTCCATTACACAGCCAAATAACACTATGGAATTTACCAAGTATGGTTAACTGGTTAGTATATAGACTCAAGCTTGTTCTATTTAGAAAGAACCGGACCTTCCCCTGCATAAGTTGATTTGAGGATCCGTTTGGCAAGGGTGCAAAACATTTTAATGTAATTTTTTCATTGTTTTGTTGCAAGGAAGATGGTTTTTATTTTAAGCATTTTTCATCGTTCGGTTGAATTGGAAATCAATTGCTCCTATCAAGGAATCGAAAAAATAATATGCCCCTAAGAAGGCTCAAGCATGAGGAGGAATGAAAATGCTTTCCTCCAAATTGGGGGATGTTTTCAACGGGTGTAAAATAAATTTTTAGTTCAAGTTTTCTATTTACTTTTTCGGCCCTAACCAAAATGTAAAATGGGGGAAATAGTTTTCCATGAAAACAAACCCTTGGGTTTCATTTGTTGTGGAGGAAAATCGTTTTCCTTGAGAATGATGTTCCTACCTCTATTCATTTTCCTTTGTTTGTTTTACTAAGGGGAAGAAAAAATGATTTTATCAAGGGTAGAGAAATTCTCTTCTAAAAAGGAAACCATTTTCCTTCTCTAACCAAAGTATGCCACATTTTCCATCTTACTCATTATTTTTGCTTTGTTTTCTACTTTCATCCTTCCACTCTTTTTTGCTTCTATTTTCTTTTCCCCCCTATATTTTCCTATGGTGTTTAACAATCATGTTTTCCAATTGAAAATTATTTGCCATAAAAATTATTTGCTACAAAAGAAATAACCATACCTCTTCATGGGGAACAAAGATGAATGCGGTCAAGCCCCTCGTGTGTGAGACAGCAGGCACATCAGGATTGTGCGTCTCATCATCTTGCCATCCTTCAACCAAATCAAGCACGTTTTCCCCATGGTTTGCCTCATTGTCATTAACACCACTGGTCACAAGTGAAACCAAATCCATTCTGTTATTAGCTCCTGCTGTTGTACCTCTTAACCTGAGAAGAATAAGGATTCACCAAATAAATAAATAAATAAGATCGATAAGATTAGTCCTACAAAAACTCATAGTAATGATCACATTGCAGTAGAGATGGAGTATAAAATTCAAAAAATCAAGCAACATTTCATGTTATATACTTGCGGTCACTAAGATTCATGCAAGCATAAATGAAGGCAAAATACAGGTTCATAGCATAGAAATCAACAGATCAAAGCCATATTTCCACAGTAATATATTAAGTGCCAGATTTTATTGGAAAATGTTTATGGATTTAGTTACATGAGAACTTGCCAGTTTATCAAAGCAAAAGCAAGATGGGAAACATCTCTTTTGCTAATCTTGTAGAGCAAAGATGATCATGAGGTACCATACTACCATTGCCACCAATCATAATCATCATTGTAAGAAAGCTAAAAAGATGTCACACAGAACATCACTGACGAGCAGTGTTGCATAAGCCCAAGCTACAATGCATAGTGTACATGCATAATACCACCCCCCCCCCCCCCCCCTCTCCACACAAAAAAAAACAAAAAAAAAAACTGCTGGAGCAGAAAAGCTATTCTGCATTTTACCTCAACCGAATTCTCAAAGCAGTAGGCCTCATGCCTGGATACAGAAGTGCAGCTTCAACCTGAAACAATGCAAGAGCACCATCGAAGTCAAGAAACATGCCAAGCAATTAAAATTTTACAGGCTTAGCTCAAAGCTTGTGTGATTGAGTGCATAGGTAGTGTGAATTGTCCGTATACACTAACATACATGATATAGAAATATTTAAAACCTTGTTATCAGACAATGTGTATTGCCCACGGTAGACACAATCTGCTTTAGATGCTCGAAAGTTCAGGTACTTGGCAACATCTTTAAGTTTCTCAGAAGAGTTCTGGCCATTCAGAAAGAAGAAAAATTTAAATATATTAACCAGTTATACTCGTAGGAAAGAGCGTGTTAGCAAAGGGACAATTTGTGTACGCTAAATCAAATCAGTAAGATCATAAACCTTGTACAGGAATCTCCCCGAAGGATAAAACTTGATGTATCGATAATAGCACACCTGCAAAGAGAACAGAAGATTAGACAGGCCAAAAGATCAAGCAATGACTGCATTTTGACCCAGATGTTTAAACCTCAAGAAGGCTCCTGTTCAGCCTTAGAATGATTTTATGGGAACTCTTCAGCTAACGATTCTAATGATAATAATCAGAGAACACTGTACACCATTAAGCCTATATTTTCAGTTATAAAGTTGTTGATCATGGTGCAAAGATTTTCCTGCAACACTGCAAGAAGCAAGAACATTCGGAGAAATATGTAAATATCACAAATCTCCTCACTTTTAAAGCAAATACCATCCAGAGGTACACATTCCAAGTTGAAGATAGTATTAGGGAACTTTGTTGTTCGGCTATAATGTTTCGTACTAAAAATCTACAGCAATACGAGGAGATGCTTACCAAATGGACGGGATTTGTAACTTTCCATTCTGCAATGCCAGTACGTATGTAAGTGTTCCTGCTCACATAAATGCCTGCACAAAACAATAACTAATATTATTTTCTTAAATTGCATTTATGCCTGAAATTGTTGGAAAGGCAAAATAAAGAAGCGCAAGAAGATATGATTTCAAGCTAAGATTAGTCATTTGCAAAACGAAGATCTTCAGGATCTTTCTAGTATTCTAATTTGTCCACAAGGAAAATGCCCATAGAAAGGCAACTTACCACTTACCAGTTAATACTCCTTCCCAGTACTAGAGAATCGAGGTCAGCATAATGATCTATTTGCAATTTTCAAAAACAGCCAACCAACCCACAAAATCTAATATTCATTACTTATAACATGTCAATCACAGCAAAACATCTAACGAGCAACAAGTTATTACCAGAATTATTACAGTTGAGAAAGATATAACTAATCATCTTTGTGGGATTAGCCCTTATTTACTGATTAGTTAGTCATACTCATACAGAAAGAGATCTATGAAAAGTCCCGCAATCCACTTCTTCGGTTCTTCCCCTTAGGAACACCAAACAGGCTGTTTACAAATTAGGTAAACGAGTTTCACTTTTTCAGCCTGATGCTTCCTCAGCTTTGGAGGATCCTGCTCCTTCCTCTCCACAATCTCTTATGATTAGATGGGGAATTACTATTACCGCAAGTTTTCTCACAGAACAATTAAATTAAACAAAAATAATTAATTAATTACCATCAGTTCGTACTCTTGGTCTCAAAAGCCACATCTTCCTCCATGACCCTTCATATTTTGAATGCAAAATTTTAAAGTTGTCCACCACTCCAGAAAGCTTCAGTGAAAAATATTTCTCAGGTAAGTACATTCACAAAATCAACTAAGAGAAAAGAAAATGTTGAAGAACTAAACCTGCCAAGCTTTCAAGCATGCATTCCGCCAAAACACAGGATTACGGATAGTGTACCTCCATTTGCGACAAACACAAGATGCTCTTCCAAGATGATAAGGAGACATCCTTACAAAGATCTGCACCAACAAACCAGCATTGATATGAAGAAATTGTTTTGGGTGTGTGGGGTTCAGGGGCTGGGGGGTGGGGGCTGGAGGGAAGGGTGTTGAAACACCATACAAAGCAATGAATGTCAACTTCTTGGGGGAGGGAGATCTGTTAGCTTGTATTTTCAATGCTTATACATAATATATATGTTCCTAAAACTAAGATGTATTTCTAAATCAATGTTGTAGACTTGTAGGTTGTCAAATCAAACGGAGCTAGTGCAAAGCACAATTCTATGTGCATTCCATCAACACCTAGCAAGCAAATTTTTTTAATACCAACTAAAGGCACATCAAGCTTAAGGATTCTCTGTGACTAGAAAGTAGAAACTAAGGAGTTCATAATTATAACCGTGGAACTATTTGACAAAACATACAAAAAACCTAGTATTTTCAGGAATTTGGCAGCTAGAAGCTCCCAGACTAGGCAGAAAAGGTCACTCCATTGCTCCATGGCTAAAAAACAAAACCCCACTAATTAGGTAGGATCCCATTCAATTTTAGTAGTACTAAAAAAATTGCAACATAGTATTACACTATAAAAAAAATTAAGCAGCATAGCATCCAATATTTGCAAGCTACATTTGCGATCTCAAAATATTAAACACAGCCACAACAACCATTAAGATTGGACACTTGGGTACATGAGTTTAAGCCGAATGAGCAAACCATTCTCACTTGTATTTCAGAGAAGCACATTCTTCTCCCCTTCTCAAACCCTTTAGCGTCCATTTTCCAACCATTCTCAGCCTACATTTCATACTTTATATTCTCACTTGTATAGCTTCTTAATTTTTGAACTTGTGTGGATTTCACAAAATTAGTCTCCTCCTTGAGTTACACTTTTCGATGGAAAGTATACTTTCTCTATGTGTGAGAATACCTTATGTTATGCAAGGTTGATAGTTTGGAATAAGGATAGGACATTTGACCACTGTTACATATTTTCCATTGTCAAATATAGTATTTATTGTTTAGAAATGATCAATTCACTAATGATTGTTCCATCAAAGAATGCTACAAAAACAAGAGTCTGAGTATGTATGAGGAAGTTTGATTGATTGTTCACGTAAAAGTATAATACTAATGATTGTAATACATAGCAAAATTAATTACTACTTGACATAGGCTTGGAAAACAAAACAATATAAACATGAATCCAAACAGCAACACAACACATTGAAACAGGAATTGGCAGCTTAAACCCAATACCTCATGAAGTAACTCTTCAGGCAGAACACGGTGGAAAAGTGCAGGATCATAAGAAGGCTTGTTACTAACACTTCCAAATGCTGCCACTGGATTAATCCTAACCCCATATAGATCTACCATAACAATCATTGAACAATAATAACAACAAAGTAAGCAGCTAAAAGAGTGTAATGATTATTACAATAGAATGTGGTATTCAAACAACAAAATCTGCAAAATGAGAGAAACAAAATGGTACCAAGCCAAGGTCTTTGAGTTACAAAGTATTGGGCAGTTCTCCAACGATAAGCAGCCTCTAATTCTGCCACAATTGTGGAGTTTAAATCTGCATATAAACCACAATCCCCATTAATTTGACATTTGTGTTCCCAATTTTGATTACAATTGTGATGAATATACCCAAAGGCCAAACCCCGCCAAAAAAAAGGAAATTGAAGCTTAAAAATTGAATGATTTCGAAGTAATTGGGGATTCTGAGAGGTAACCCATATAATGAAATGAACTAAATTGACCAAATTAACGGAGAAAAACAAGGGAACGTGCTTCGATTAATTAGAAGTTTAGAACAATAAATTTTGCAACAAAGATGAGGATAGAGGGGGGAATAGGATAATCATACCTGTCCCTGAAACCATAATTTATGTTTTGATTTGATCCCCAGAATCTGGAGGTAGTATAACACTCCCCTTTTTACGAAGGAAATCTTTTGACCCAAAACAAAAACATATACAAATGCTTAGAAGTAGAAAAAGAAGGAAAAAGAGGGAGCATGAGACAGCCAAATTATCGAGAAGACAACCAACAAAGCCCCCTATACCCTAAGGCCTCACCGACTCACCGTGTCTAATTTTGATTGAATCTCTATGTAACTATGTTGATTCTAAGCCACATGTCCAAATTGGACTGGTGACTTACAATACGATTTAATTCAAATCTAATATCACCTACATTATTCAAAATATCTCTATTAAAAGTGGACACGAGCCGTGCTAGGATGATCCATATGCCTCTTTTCCTCGGCGTGTTGTGCCCAATTATAAAATATAAGGCCATACACGACCAAATCCACGTTTCGTTTTCTCGGTTTGTTGTGATAAGACGGCCCGCGTACCTCGTGCCACGGCATGCCATGCGCCCATGCCTATAACAGGCTAAGAAAAAGCTATGCGATGCTCGTGCCATGTTATAAAATATAAGGCGGCCCATGTATGGCCTAGCCCACGTTTCATGCCAGGCCAACTCATGTTGTGTTATCTTATTTAATACAAAAGTTTATATATTATGAACTTTTAACCAAAATAAAGTATGCCAACTTGTGGGCCAAACCGTCGTGCTTGTGTCATGTTTTTGCCAAACTTTTAAAACGTTGTCCATAAATGGCCCACAGATCACCAGTCATGTCGTGCTCATAGTGGACTCAATCATGCCAAGTTAGGCCCAAATCGTGCCATGTTGGCCCTTGTGTCAGCCCGACCCATGCCACCAGATCTAATTACTGGTGGTAGATACCTTGATTTAAATTTAGTTTAAAAAAACATAGAAAATTATGTTTACTCCATATACAAAATACACAAATAAAATATTATTGATTTTAATGACCTGTGGTCCACTAATTAAATCTTTAAATTTATTTCACATTAATAAATTAGCTGATGGGCAGATAAGTTTTTTTAAATTAAATATTCGTCTTATCTTGATTTTTTTTTTTTTTTTTTATATATAAATTACTAGCTTCTATTTTGTTGGCTCAAATTTTCTGAGTACAAAAAATTCAATATGATTTGAGTTCTTTCAAAAAACGGAAAGGCCCAGTGACTTTCAAATTTAAGTTTTTGCGTCATAAGCCTGTAACCAACCATGCAAGTATAATGTAATTAAAAGGCCCAGTAACTTCCAAAAAAGGGCAAGGCCCAATGATTTTCACAATCCCCAACACAGTTAATAGTTTGATCAGCCATTAAATAAAGGTCACAAAAATAAATAATTTTTTCTTTCTTTGTTAAACAAGGAAAAAAGAATAGAGTAGTTAAAATTGTAAATATTAAATTAAAATGAATATATTAATTACATATTTTAACATGTAATTTTTGTCTACATTTAAAAAATCGTTATATTAGGAATATATTAAATCTTCAAATGGCATCACCATTAGCATGGATAGTGAGATAGGCACTTCAAAATTACTTTCTACATTTTATTTTCTTTAATTTTATAGTCGAGAACATATTTATAAAGTGGGGCGTGGGAAGTAATTTTGGAGTGTCAATATCACTATTCCATAGCATGTTTATGCTGGTTGGAGATGTGCATTCTCATCTTTCATGCTTTTCTTTTTTTTTTTTCATTTTGTTAAAAGAAATGGGAATATTATAGCTCATTCTCTTGCTCATTATCATGTATGGGAGATTGGGGAGAAGGGTTTAGGACTATAATATTTTAATTTATCCTGACATTGATGTTGAATGTTAGTTGGTCCCCTTTGGGCTTTCTTTCAAAAAAAAAGAAAGAAATATATTAAATGTTAATCTATTGCCCTTTGCCCTAAAAGCGTCCATTAGCAAGTTTCTAAAATAATTTTATAATTTTTACTAATATGTTATTTATGACATCAACCATTAAAGTATGTATCGATTGTACACGTTTATCAATAAGGAACAAAAAAATTGAGTAGCAATAATGATCTTAATTGTTTGCTTTCTCTATGCATGCACAATGGAGCTATTGTAGATCTTCGATTGAGTATATAACATAATCTTGAGCTTTATCCATCATTTTATGCTTTTTTGGTTGAGATGGTCATATGACATGGTATCAGAGTCAACGACACAAAAAGATCATGGACTTATGGGTTCAAATCTCATCCATGATCCATCTTTCCATTACAAAGTGAAACGAATTAGCGTTAGGTGTGGTGGACATGTGTTGCATCCACTTTTTGAGCCTTAAGAGCCTTTCATGTGAGGGGAGTGATAAAGTATATAACATTATAGTCTTGGGTCCCAATTATCAGTTTCTGCTTATAGTTGATATGGTCCTATAACACTTTTGTTTCATTCAGCAAGCCCAACACATCTAAAAGCCAACATAACTATACAACATTTGTTTCAAAATAAGTGCTACAATTTTGCTTTAACAAGTGTTTAAATTTAATTTTTTATACTAGTTCTGCTACAAAAATAAAAGGCCTCTACTAGTTCAATAATCCACCTCCATGCAAAGAAGGATTCATTCTCCTCAACTTTTGATGTTGGATAGCTAAAGTATTAGGCAACTTCTCCCCTCTTTTCAGCAACGAGCCTATATATGTCTCTAAAGGCACTACAAGACATTGAAATAAGCTCTATTTGGGTCATACCACGCAACTTTTGATATGATTTGGGATAATATCTTAGGCACATTCTCTATTTTTTCTAAGGATTCTCCATCCCTGAAGGTACTACAAGATACCTACCGAAATGAGCCCTGGCTTTAATACATCTGTAACACTAACACCTCTATCCTTGGGTGTTGAGGAGTCCAATGTTCATTAGGTGTTGTCCTCTTTGAGTCTTAGCCTACAACAAGTTTCTTTGATCTGCAATCAGAATCATACCCAAAAAGTTTCTACTAGATTAAGGTACCTATCTCTATATAAAGAAGGTTTCGTTCTCCTTAATTTTATAATATTATTTTATTTCTCCCCAAATGATAGATAACATGTAGCTAGGATCTTTAAAGAGTGGTAGAAGTATATAAAATAAATTGAGATAGGGGGCATTAGTAGTCTATAATACTATTCATCACAATAAAGACAGTTGGACGACTTATTAAGTGGATGTAAGCATCTCTACTCAAGATAAATGATGTGATAAATTTGATCACGTTTTAGCACAATGTATTCAGTCAATCACTTTATGAAGAATTTGATTCCTAATGCAGCAAAGTAGAATCAATTTCCCAATCATAATATACTCAAGTCGTATATAGTAGTCTTATTAATAGTTAGTAAAAGAAGTTCCCTCTATAGATGCCAAGTTTTTTACTTCTTATTTACTGATAAATTTGGATTTATGTTCGAGAAAAATAGATTTTTTTTATTAATAATGGGAGAATTATTATTATTATTATTATTTAATTGATGGTGTGCCGTGTGCACATCTAGATGCTTGATATGTGAACAAAAATGCCATACTTTGCCAAGGCTATTTTTTATGAGGTCAGAAAATCACCAGATCGATAGGTGTTATAGGGATTTGAGCTTCAAATTTCAAAGTCTAAGGGGAGCTTTGAGCTCTGTTCAATTAATTTCTCCGACCTTTATATTTTTCCAAGACTATAGAACCTTTTAAGAATGATCTGGAGGAGTAGTATATACGGTGCATATGGGAAATCCCACATATGCTTGCGATGAGGTTTATACCTGTGATCTCAACACTAACGTTCCAAAGTCTTATGTCGATGCCGACATAAAGCTGAACCTCAAGCTTATATTACGTTCATAATACTCCATAATAAATTGTTTGTAACAAATAATTCGATCTCGCCTCTTAGGATAAATTCTTTGTACATCAGGTATAGAATAAATTATTGTACGTACAACACAAATTAAAAGTTATTTTAAAAACCGTAAAAGTTACTCATTAGTAAAAGAGAAATTTTATCAAGAGGCAATTATTAAAACAATTGTTAAAGTAATTTCTAATACGTTGCATGTACACTAATTTAGTATACACGCAATATATGTATTTTAGAATCTGTCAAAAATTATAAACATTTTTTATTACAACTAACTTCATCTCTTTTCGACAAAATGTTGTAAATTCTTTGTTATGAAGATCGTAAATAATAGTCCGTACTTAATTGTCAATGTTTATTACGAAGTAGTATTATTATTAATCAATACAAGTATACAAGTATATATATACAAGAAGTGGTCCTTTATTTCTCTGATTTATTATGATTTTGTTTCCTCTTCTACATGAATAAAATGTTTAACACACCATTGAAATTATGAAAATATCTAGGGGAGCAGTAGGGACTATATGAACAATTCCAAGCTAAGTGATTAATATACCACTCAAATTCTTTTGAGTGATGATATCAGAGGATACTAAAAAAAGGTTTGATAAGACATTTGCCATTTAAGAAAAAGGGTTGAAAGGTGTCATTGGTGATGGGAATTTGGTGGCGGGGGTGTTAATATGCAATTAATGATGATGATTCTTTGTCCACTGGCACTGTAAGTTGATAAAGACATAACTAAAATTTATATGGGCACATCTCATTCTCATTGTGAGAGCACATCTTCCTATGGTCCTCTCACAAAAGGTATATATGCACATATTAATTTTAGTTGTGCCAATATCAATCTCCGAGATTGTTGTATGCTTGTCTTGTTTAGTCCCTCACTCTTCCACGGCTCCATTCCTTCACTATTTTTGTCCATTATCAAGGAAAATAATGTTATAAGTTCATAATGTACTTATGTACATAGCCACATAAGATCCAACGCCGCAAAAACATATAATAAATAATAATTACAACGCTTCTATTTAATTGCAACATTGACAATTTAGACACTTTATAATCACTCATCCTTAAAATCTATATAATCACTTGAAAAATTTTATATAGATGCAATTCGAAAATCATCAAAACAATCCAACAATTCGACTTCAAAGTCTGAAATCATAATAAATCATCAATAAATCGAAATTCTTCTGTAATAATCAATTCAAGCATTTGTTGCAACGAATATCTATATCCCGACTTTCCTAGGCAATTTCGGTGAAGTCTGTCATCACAAATAATCCATCCAATGCAACATAATATGTTTAAGAAAGACCAATCTCTTAATTAAATCAGTGAAGTCTTTATATATCACTTCCTAAACGACAACTCTATTTGGACCGCCTAAACTTACCCACTGAGCCCAGATGGACAATTACTTGACTTATTGATCCTTAGGTTCACAGAAGTTCTGAAATGGCGAATAAACTCCTAAGTGGGGTATCACGCAATCATCAAAATAATTTAAAGCGATTTCCCAAAACCATAATCAATAAGCATGCAAGAAAAAAATTTCAAAAATCATAATCAATAATATATACCCGAGTAAAATACCAACTCAAAACCAAATCGATTTCTCCACCAATTCCATTCTCATAATCCAATCATTCGATGGGGCAATATCCATTGAAATGGAACTATAGATCGATCGATAAAGAACATTTTAAAATTATTTAATTTTGAGGCAACATAACCAATTGACATGTTCTTAAAAAATACATTTCAAAGTCCACATCTTCATGAAACATATTAGGAAGTTCATTCCAGGCCAACAAAAGGGTCATACAGGGAAATAACCTTATCTAAAAACTTCTTTACCTTCAAATTCTTTTGGGTTTTTCTCAGTTATACCCATGAGGTATTGAGATTTTCCACCTGTAGCCACGAATTTTGAAAATTCTCTGTTATACCCATCCATCAGGTTTGTAAAAAATTTTAATTGTAGCCAAAAAATATAATTATATGTCACAAACGTTAGCACCATTTACTTTGCAAAAAAAGTGGAGTGTGGTGGACTTTTGTTAGGTTGATTTGGTAGTTGTGGTGGTCAAAATTGATGTTAATTTGTTGTTAACGACCTAATTTTTCAAAATTCGTGGCTACAGATGGGAAATCTCAATACCTCATGGGTATAACTGAGAAAATTTTTTTATCCAAAACTTTATCAAAGCATGATTTATCAAACTTGCTCAAAATTCGAACTAAACAACAATAATTATCGAAAATTCCCTTCCCTGCCATATTCAAATCAAACAACTCAACAAGGACTCTAATTTTAATCATAATAAGCAAAAATTCAATTAGGGCAAGAAATAAGAACCACAATACAATTCGAAAATCAAGAAAGATCAATCATGAAATTAACAATTAACCCTTAATAGTTAATATGATACTTACTCATCGATTAACCAAGAAATCATTTCATTCTTCACGAACCTTAATTGGCACATATCAAGAACATTAGCAATAACATGAAATCAGCATAATATATTTTATACGGTAAGGTACTAAGGTGAACTAAGATATAGACATGTTGTCTTTCACATACATTATCAAGAACATTAGCAAAAACATGAAATCGTTTGAATAATAAAATGTTATAATTAAATGGTACTTTCCATTTTTAATAGTGATTACGTACTTTAAATAAGGCTATTAATGATTTTTTAAAATTAAATATCATTATGGAAAATTTTAATACATAAATGACAAAATTGTCCCTATTTGATCAACAATTATGAAAGATGAGTAAAGGAACTGCGGTAATCCACCTATAACTGTCGCGACCTCCCCTTCCATTAATCCCAATTCAAAATTATTGTAACAAATATCATGCGTTAAGTCAACAGAGAAATTATTGATGCATAGATGTTATACATGTATAACAACTACAGGACAAACACTTTTTTTTGTCATTTTCCAATGAAAAATGATAAAATGTGTTTGCCCTTTAGTTGTTATACACATGTATAACAACTATGCACCTATAATTGCTCAGGCCAACAAACTTGTAAAAAAATAAAAATTAGCCATACAAAATATGAATTGCGATAACCTACGTGGGCACGTGGCTATGTCCCTACATCGCTAAACCCTTTATCTCATATTAAGTGCTTCATTTTGACTGGAGATACTATTTACATAATTACATGTAATTTTGACTCTCTTAGTTTAATACGGAGTATATGTAAGGAAAAATATAGTCATGTATGTGAGATCAAATCTGTTTGATTTGTATCACTTTTCAAATATTTAATTTTTATAATTTTTTATTGTATATAACTCTACATATTAATATTTAAAGTTGTGTCTCATGAGATGTGAAAAAGTAAATGCAGTCCTTAGGGTGGGTTTGATTCAACTTAAATAAGCAATCATGTGCTTATTTTAATAAAATTCACACCAGATTAGAAAAACCATATTATAACAAAGAAAACCCATCTTTCTTATTATAGTTATTAATAATACTAAAAATAATGTTTATTTTTTCCTTTAAATGTAATTATTATAGGTACGCTCTTAATTTCTTTTTCCATTTTTGTTTGAAATCTTACAATATTTTAGATTTAAGAGAATCTTTTAAATTATTATCAACCCATAAGGAAACAAATTAGTCACATGGAGTTTTATTTGATTCATGAATATCAAGATTTATTAAGAATAATTTACCATCAATTAACATAATTTTATTGAGAATTAATTTTGAATAAAATTTTGCTAACTGATGGTCAATTATTTGGTATGAGTAATTGACTAATATTCAAGTTTATATTAGTTGTATTAAATTAATTACTCCCTCCGTCCCAAATTAAACTATACATTTTGACTTTTGACACTGTTCAGTTTGCAATTTTGTCTCTCTTTCCTTCTATACATAAGAAAAAAAATAGTTATGTCACTTATGTGGGATCTCGTTTGATTCGTCTCAATATGTATTTTCTATGTATATATATATTTTTTAATTTTTTATTATACACAACTAAAAATATTAATTTTTAAAGATGATGTGTCTTGAGTGATGTAAAAAAGAAAATGTAGCATTTATTTTAGGACGGACAGAGTCAAAAAATGAACTAATTACTTGCTCGAATATTACATTACATAGTTCTCATTAATTATAAGCCCGATGGGATTTTTTTTTTCTAGTTCCCTTTTAATTTAGGGGAGTGCTAAATGCAACCTCACTTTACTAACACAGCCTCATTTATTAGAGTAGATTCTAAAAAGTAATACTCTCTCTTGTCTTTTCGTCTCTAATATTACCAAATTGCAATAGTTCAATTCAGAGCGCATATGAAACTTATAAATTTATAATGGACATAGAGCAAGTGATCATTTCATCTTTTTAAAAATTAATTAATACATCTAATGTAAACTTGCTAAATGTATAATTAATGAAGTTTCAAAGAAGACACTGATATCATAATTTTACTTGTTCCGGGCCCACCCATGTGGTCAAACCCGTATTAGTGGGCCCGAAGCCTAGGCCCAGTTCTGATAGGGCTAGGTCTACACCAGATATTCTACAACGAGCAAGATGAAGCCATGTGTCGTCTGACTTGGTAGAGCCTTGACCAGGTTATCACTGTGTGTCATGGGCCAGGCCCATACACAAGCCCTGCTAGTTCAGCAAAACCCTAACCGGGGAACCTAATGCCTATATAAGGATCAGTCCAATCATTCCAAAGGTACGCAATATTAATGACGCAATATTAATGACGCAATTCATAGCTCACAAACTCACAAAGTACTCTGACTCCTTATTTCCGATATCTGACTTAAGCATCGGAGGGGTGTTCCCGGGTTCCACCCCCGGGTTAGCAACCTTTGACTGTTTTGCAGGTCACAGCCTCATCAAGGAACATCCAAAGTCCACATCATCATACCAGAAAATCGTTGACTATTCACGAGAAGTTCCAAAACAGGGACAAATTAGCGCCGTCTGTGGGGAGAAGCAACAAAAACATGGCTAACACCAGAGCAAAGACGACTCGATCAAATCAGCCAGAAGAAAATCCCCGTGAATCGCCTAACCGGCGGGATGCACATCACACTGACTCCTTACTCCCGATATCTGACTTAAGCATCGGACGGGCGTTCCCGGGTTCCCCACCCCGGGTTAGCATTGACTGTTTTGCAGGTCAAAACCCTAGCAAGAAGTGTACGGAGTCCGCATCAATTACATCAAAGATCGTTGACTATTCAACAGAAGTTTCAGAACAGGAACACATTGAAATTTACCACATCCATAGAAGTTTCTACCAAAATTAGGGTTAGAAATTGATCAAATCATTGGTGGAACATTGCACTTGCATTGAGGAGAGTGAAATCGTGCATAATTAACTTGAGGACGAATTTGAAGGAAAATACATGGCTTTAATTTGCTTGAGATGTACAAAGGAATAAAAATGGAATCACGCACAAAAGAGAAAAGAATTGGAAAAGAAAGAACAAACGGGCCAAGAATAAATTGAATTTTTCAAAAAAAATGTGATTTGGATGTGGCAACATGATATTCTATTACTCCATACCTCCATAATGTATTAATTGCAAAAATGTATTTTGCACATATTTTAACGAAACGATTTAATACAAGTAAGATTGCGATCACACGTTACTAATCTTAAAATTATTTTTGATCAATATGTTCGTTTGCATCTTTGGATTGTTTTTTTTAAATGTGCGAAAAATGAATTTTAACATTAAGTTTACCACTAATTTAATTTTATCAAATACTTCGTAAATTATAATGCTCCCACCGTAACATACTCCGTATTAATGACAACAATTCATTTTGCACGCATGTTAAAATAATGATTTAAGGGTGTAGATGATGAACAAATTAATCAAAATGATTTTAATAGAAGTATGATTTAAGATCATAAGTTACTAATCTTACAGTTATTTTTGATCAATTTGTTCGTTTGCATCCTTAAATCGTATTTTTAAAATGTGTGCAAAATAAATTATTGTCATTAATGCGTTACGAAGGGAGTATAAACACTAGTTAGATAACGATGATCTGATGCATAAAATTATAGTACATATAAATTGCAAATATGTGAGCCTTGTTAAGAAGTTAAGAACCATACGTACACAAATATGAGGGAAATTACATTTGGTGACACACACACACATAGTATTAGTGTATTTACATATATGTATAGGTGGGACCAGGCCAGGACCACACTACATTGAGAATAAAGTCATAGTCCAGTGGTTAGGGTTTCAGAATTTCAGGCACGAGGTCCTGCGTTCGATTTTTACTGCATGCATTTGCGAGGATTCCTTATTAGTTATTACCCCCCTTACAGATGCGTGTGTTGGCTCAAATTGGGCCGAATAACCTGCAGTAGGAACATAATTATTAGCCCTAGTGGAGTAGTGGGAGATATGGATGAGCTAATAAAAAGTACAGTAACAACTATGTTTGTGGAACGAATTAATACTTATGTTCCAATTTCTTTTTTGGGTTCGTCACAGGACTCACACAGCCATTGAACAAACTAAATGATGATCACAGCCTGTGACGTAAGCTATTCAAGTTTTAGAGGCTATCAAGCAAGCCTCACTATTATGCATGTCCATCGCCTATGAGCCATGGTCATGGATATAATTTTGTTACCGTTGGAGACTTTGAGCTAATCTGGTTTCCTATGTATTCAAGGATTGCAACCCAACCCAACAAGAACGTACTAGAGTTGTTCAACTGTACCCCAGCCCGACCCGACTTAACTTGATTTTTTACGGGCTTTGAACATTTAAATCAGGCCTAAATTTGTGCCTGGCCCGATTTTTTATTTCTTTGTGCGAGCTGTGAACACTTAGGGCCTGTTTACTTCAGCTTAAATTCAGTTCAGTTCAGTTTAATTCAGTTCAGTTCAGTTAATTAAGTTCAGTTTAGTTTAGTTAAGTTCAGTTCAACTCTCAATTTCCTTCTCTTACAAAATATTACTTTCAGCTGTATACAGTTCAGTAAAGTCAGTTCAATTCAGTTAAGTTAAGTTCAGCTGAAGTAAACAAGCCCTTAAAATTAGGATTTTTCGTTAGTTTTTAGGTCCGTCCCGAAAAAGTCCGAAAAGTCAGCACTACATTTATGGGTCTTGGCAAAGAAATTTGAGCTCGAACCCGACACGATTAATGGGCTTCATTTTATGCATTGGGCGGCCCGAATTTGGCCCAGTTCGACCCATGATCACCTCTAGAACGTAGCATTGATAAAATATATCACTGCAGATGTTTGCTAACTGATTTTTTTAATATAATTTTTGTAGGACTTTTCAATATGGTAAAAAAAAAATTTTGGTTTCGTACTTTCGTTATAGGTCTAAAAAAATTTAGCAAAATAAAAAAGCTTATTATTGCACCAACCTTTTGGATTAACATTTACTTTGTTATTTGGTACACAAACTCTAGCTATGATAAATAGCCAACAAAATTAGAGATCCCAACCGCTATTACACCTCACTATCTCACTAGCATCGTGAAGAATGGAGACGCAAGCATGCAAACTAGTCCTTCACATAAAACTCAAATTAAAAGGATCAAATTTAATTGAAACATTATAATTAATTAGTAGTGAATTTTCGAACTAAAATGTGATTTTTGATTAATTTTGGAACAAGGACTTTTTTTTTAGTTAGTGTTTTGGTTGAGAGATCCATGACCGTAACCTTTTACTTCGTATTAGAATTTTGCTACTGTCCCCAACAATAATCTTATGATTAATATGATTGCTCAAATTAAAAGAATGAGATAAATTAACATTGGGATGGAGTTTGCTACCGAGGGCCTTGAATTGATATGTCTTGGGCCGCCAACTCCACCTCTTGCTATTCTTTCGACCTAACAATCTTCCCCTCAAGTGTGAGTTCGAAATACTCCCCCTTGAGTGGTAACGAATGCACTATGCACCTAAATCCTCAAATTAAAGCATTTCCATTGAGAAGCTTGTATGGAGAAACTCTGAGGAGGTTGCCAATAAACGGGTCTTTGCCTCAAAGACCCTACACAACGGGCGTCTACGAAACGGGGCGCAAGAGGGGCGGCCCAACCAAACAATTGGCTCTGATACCACTTCTTGGGTCGCCGAACCAAGCTCATATACATACTAGTACAATATTGTCCACTTTGGATTTTAACCCGCACGACTTTATTTTTGGACTCCTTTTCAAAAGTCATTATACTAGTATATATATTGAGCATCACTATATAAACAACTTCACCTCTTGCTATTCTTTCGATGTCGGACAACAACTCACACTTGCAAGCTAACAATATGCAATATGCAATGTATCTGTTTCATATGTATTTAAATATGAAATGTTCATAGTTGTATAAGATTGATATTTATATATATTTTTAAATGCAAAAGTTTCTTTAGCATGGTTTATACTTTATTTGAATTTGCGAAATATATGTAATATCTAGGTAACATTAGAGATATTTTTACACCATAAAACCCCTTGGCTTATATGATAAAGATGATAATATTTGCATGAGCTTCTCATTAAGCAAAGAGACAAAAGAGTAGCATATATACATCAAATCCTTTCTATGTTAAGCTACATCTAATTAAGGAATATTTACATTGAATATATTACTAAACATGTATAATTGCAAAAGATTTTTAACATAATTAGATTATTTGCATAATCTATCATTAATTACCTCTATTAGTGGACTTTTTTCATCCACTAGTTGGTAGTAATTATTACTCCTGCAAAAATTTTAGTACTTCCGATTCTCTGTATTTTTTTTATTTGGAACAAATTAATTTGTACGGACTCCTAGGTGAATTATATACGGAGTATGTAAGAATGAAAAAAGATATAAAAAGGTAAAAAGATGTGACGAGAAGAAAGATAGAAATAAAAGGTACTCCGTATTAGACAATTGTTGCAATTTAATTTTTTTTTTTTTACATATAGCAATAATTGTTGTCACTCAAATAAAACGAATAAATTAAAATATATAATGATAGTAGGATAAATATTTGCCATGAGCTTCTCATTAAACCAAGATTAGCATATACATCAATGGCTCAAAGCCTTCTATGTTAAGCTATAGTTAATTAAGGAAGATTTACATTGAATATATTACTAAACATATATAATTACAAAAGATATTTAACATAACTATTTTCATCAACTAGTAATTATTACTCCGACAATAATTCATTACTTCCTCTGTATTTTTTTTATTTACAATAAATTAACTTGGACAGACTCCTAGGTGAATTATGTATGTAAGAGTGAAAAAGATATAGAGAGATAAAAAGCATGTTACGAGAAGAAAGATAGAAAGAAAAGGTATCAGAGAATTGTTGCAATTTAATAGAAACTTTTGACGTATAGCAATAATTGTTATCACTCAAATAAAACGAATAAATTAAAATATATAATGTAACTAGGAGAAATGATTTATGCACTTCCTAAACTCATTTCCGCACTTCTCTCCCTCTCACATACCTAATACCATACTCCCAAAATAATTTTCTCTCCCTCTAACATAAACAGTAACTATCTCACATAATTAAACAATAACTATCTCAGCTCACACAAACAGTACGAGCAAGTGATTTTGGCTCTCCAATTTTGATTTTAACAGTCCTCTACAAGAGGTTGAGACTTGAGAGCACATTTTTCTATACTATATTCACATCATAGAATGCCAAATTCAATATATAGCAGCAATACAATTACGTTTCATGTAAAGAGGACAGGAGTGCGGATATCACCAAACATGTAAGTAGCATATATATTGTGCTGTTGCATAGGTGCAAAGTCATTCAATCGAATTCCCCACGTGATACAAAACAACTATTTTTTATTTCCCATTTTAAATAAGTACTAAGCATTATAACTTCCACCTTAATTCTTCCCTCTCTTCTCCCTCTATCTCTCAGTTTCTCTCTCTATCCCTCTAACCATGAAGCAAAATTCACTCAACTTCTTTTCCCTACCAACACTTGCAACAATAATCCTATCAGCATTTTTCATCTTTGCTCCTAACATCACAGCCTTTGAATTCATCAGACCATCATCATCATCATCATCATCATCATCTCCATCATCATCATCAAACACATACTTCCTAAGTGCTAATAACAATAATAACAACCATATTAACCGCCATCATGTAATCTATAGCAAAAACACAAGCAGCGCCTCAGCATCAGCCTCCTCAGGTGGGACCCACACCGCCGGCGAATCCCACCCGTCCAACTCCAACTTGAGAGAGATCCTACGGCTAGCGATGAACCCAAAGATGGTGACGTGGATTAAACATATTAGAAGAACAATTCACCAGAACCCTGAATTAGCTTTTGAAGAATATAATACAAGTGCTTTGATTAGAAAAGAGTTCGATGTGCTTGAGATCCCCTACATGCATCCCTTGGCTAAGACTGGTGTTCGTGCCTCCCTTGGCACTGGTGGGCCCCCCTTTGTTGCCCTTCGTGCTGACATGGATGCTTTACCTATTCAGGTTACTTTCTCTTCTCTTCATTCATTATTCTTCACCTCTTTCTTTTTTTTTTTTATAATCTTTATAATAATATCCTATTCTAATTTAATTAATCCGCTTTTTATCTTTATAATAATATCCTATTATATATATTCTTATGAATTTGTCACGTTATCTTTAATCTTGACCAATTAATATTAGAAGACAACGCATAACATTTATTGTTGCGAAAAAAAAAGAGGAAAATTAATGTATTTTTCGTGGTCCAACTTACTTTGATGTTACTTTCCCAAAATGGGATATAGCATTATAAGAAATTGACCTAGCCTTGGCTTATTGTTCTCGAGGTTTCTATTTCTTGACATTAACCTAGGTTACCTTGTAGAAAATATTGTATGTGCTAAAAATTTTGTTTTATCAACTACGGAATTTTTTAATTTTTTTTTTTTGGAAAAATAAATTAATCACATCAATTTATTATTAAGGTCGTTTACAATAAAAAAAAAAGGAATTTAATATATGCTCCTTCATGTGAAAGTTTGACGAGATTAGTACTAATCTAGTTGAACAGGTAATGGTGAGCGGAGTATTAGTGCGTGCTAATCTAGTTTGACAATATCTTGATTAATTTCCTTCATGTTGCTTCAATTCTATGCATAGTTTACCGTACCGCTAGACGGTCTGACAGGATAACTTTTCGCTTGAAACATGTAACTTTTGTGTATAAAACTATAACTTTTAACGTAAAGCTAAGCTTAATTATTTTTGTAAAGCTTTAATTTCCTTTGGCCCTGTTTGGGAGTTAGCTGATAGCTGTTAGATGTTAGCTGATTGAGTTAGCTGTTTTGACTAGCTGGTTGTGATAGCTGATTTGACTAACTAATTACATTAGCTGTTTGTGTAAAAATGTTTGGTAAATAAGGGTTAGCTGTTAGATGTTTCGGAGTAAAAATAACTAAAAAGCTATAAGCTATTCCAAAAAGCTCCCTATATGAGCTTTTTGAAAAAGAGTTATTTCATCCTAAAACTCTCTTACAAACCTCTAACTCTCAAACACCAATAATAGCGTTTTAAGTTGGTCAAACCTCTCTTTTTCCCTCAAATTGCTAACTCCTAAACACCGCCAAAGTTACAGTTTTTTAAGTTAAAAGTTATGTCATACCGTCAGACCGTGAGAAACTGAGAAATGGTAATAGATGGACTGGCTGTCTGGCTCACTTTAGAGTTTAGAAGTTTGATTTCTTCCTGAGATCTTCGATTTAAAATTTATAAATGAAATTCCATAAAAAATGACTTCCAAAAAAAAAAAACAAAAACAATGGCATAAAAAAAAAAAAAAGTGGCCTCAACATATATTAAAGTATTGAAGTTTGAGGTTCAATAATTATCACCACAAATGGGGAAATATTTTTCCTTACCTTTGTTTGGAAGATAGTATATAACAGGTAGCCAAAAACTTAATGGATATCTATCACGAGAAATAAACATACGCCACATGAAGTATTTTGATTGTTTTGAGAGAGAATACTTGTTTGTTAGAGCAAAATCATGAAAAAACTAAAATAAAATATCCTTCTCAAAAAATTTGTTCCTCTGTTTTTGTTTTTCATTTGTTTGGCTTCATCAATGCTCCCTTTGTATGAAAATAATTTTTAGACATAATTTTGACACGTTTGACAATATACATCTATCTTAAATATTTTAACATCTATTTTTTTAATCAAACATTAATATTAAAATACTACTTTAACGAATGTCTCAAATAGCTACTAATCAACAACTAGTTTTGCCAAACATAGCCATAATAAACATTAACCTTGAAAATATGGTATTTAAATTTTGGTTCTATGTATAGCTAACTTTGAAAACTTAAGATCTTTACTCAATTCAACTGAGTCTAACGAGTTTAAAATCAATATAAAATATAATCGGCTGAATAATTTTGAATCCGATTCGACCAGGGCAATAGACATTAGTGAAATTCATATTATTCACCCAATCACCCAAATTAGGAGGTTTAAAATTTTTATCTGGTGTTAAGCTCGGATCGATCATGAACAATCCCCTTACTGTCAAATGACTTTAAGAAGAAAATTTCCGATCTTATAAAGTGATAGACACGACAAGAGCCCATTTGACACATGGATCTCCAAATTGAGGTGAATGCGGCCAAATCCGATCCAACATCCATTGTCATCCATGGGGACACCCTACCAACAACGACACTTGTAGTAAGTAGAACTATAATATACTACTGTAGTATATAACTAACGGACCACTTCAAGTAAGTAATAGAGCTATAATATATATATATAAGTAACGGAATCCAACTTTAATACACTAGTAGACAGTAGTAGTAGGGTCAATGAAACAGACGATAAAGTCATAGCCCAGTGGTTAGGGCTTCAGAATTCCAGGCATGAGGTTTTGGGTTCGATTTTCACCGCACGCATTTGCGAGGATTCCTTATTATCCCCCTTACAGATGCGTGTGTTGACTAAAATTGGATCGGACTACCTGCAGTATGGCCGGTTCCAAGGCCTAACATCCCACATATTCTCCTATAAAAAAAAAAGGGGTCAATGAAATACTAATTTTATATAAGCAAAATAAATAAAGTTGGACCGGCCGTATATTTCTAAAATAAACAAGTTTTGTTTGTGTAAATCACGGCGTAATATCATAATACAAAGCATTATTATGGATTTTTGGATGTTGCTGACTTTATCCTAATTATTTATTTAAGGTTTTCATAATCATGTACGATACCTTATGACTAAGTTGGGGTGCAAGTCTAATACGCACCTTTTTAGTTGTTAAATGGTCACTTTAACGATGCTTCTAGCGTCGATATTAAAAATCCTTAAACCTCAATTTTTATTTATTTATTTTTTTTTTAAAACAATCTCATCAATTCTGTTCATTTTTTGCCATGCAGTTTTTGCTTATCAATTACTCCATCCACAACAAAATAACTAAAACGATTTGACATAAAATAAAAATCTCATCAAATCTGTTCATTCATTAAGGTTTTCTACAAAGTACTTGATTTTGACTCGACCAAAATCCATCTGTTATGGCCATTACTACTCCCTCCTTACACTTTATTTGTTATATTAATTTTTTTTTTAAGAAAAAAATGATCAAAACATAACAAATAATAAATTGACATGGAGAAAGTAATAATAGCGAAAACTCATCAATTATTGGCCTTTTCCGAGTTACTGATAATTGTGTAATACGGAGTAATTATTATCAACGGTTACCTTTTTGCCAATCTTAAAGCTATTTTAATCAACTTAGGTCAAACCAGGCTAGATGAGATTAGGTCAAATCAGACTAGACAAGTTGTATTTACATCAAATTATCAAGCTAATGACATATGAGATAATAAAGTTTTATTATAAGTTACCGTAAAAATAAGGTGGGTTTCAGTTAAAAATTTAGGTGTTTAGACCAGTTCAAATCAGACTAGAAAAAACGAAATCACATTAATTGAACATAGTATATTATTGCGTATGTAATATATGCAGTTTGTACTTTACTCTTACTGGGTGGCATACCGTGATTGGAAGTTTAAATATCCACAGATTTAGCTATGAATAGTATACACAAATCCGAGGATGAGGTCTTAGCCTAATGTATAAGGCTTCAGAATTCCAGGCACGAGGTCCTGGGTTCAATTCTCACCCCTGCAAATGCGTGTGTTGGCTAAAATTAGGCCGAATAATCTGCAGTACGGCCCGATTTCAAGGCCTAGTTTCCCACACATTAACCTTTAAAAAAAAAGTATTATACAATAATCCAGGACAATACATCCAACGACTGTGTACAGTATTCTATAGTTTGTATCCCTAAAGTCTATAACACATGCTGTAGAATAATTATTCTAATTTTTTTAAAAAAAAAAATTGATAATGTGGATGGTAAGCAGTATTAGGATTTACATCGGACTTTATTATTATTTCTTTTGGCAGGACATCGGATTTTATTGCAAGTCATCAAGTCCAATTTAACTAAGATGCGCATTTGTGAGGGAAAATAATAAAGATTCCTATGTAGAATAATAATTTAATTAGCAACAGGATTACGGGCATAACATCCATAATAATACGTGGTTTTTTTATACATAAATTCTTTGGTGAGATGGTCTGACCAAAGGTTTTTTTTTTTTTTTTTTTTTTTACATACTACGTATAGCTTTTTTATTAGTAGAAACAATAATTTGAGAAAATAAGAAAAAATACACAATAATCAAGGTAATCAATGCTTGATTCAATTTTTAATTTTTGAGAATGATTGAGCAACCCTAAGGCTTTCCAACCCTCTTATTATATACGAATATTAATTTTATTGTATTTCTTTCTCTAGTTGATAACAAGTTTATCAATATTTTATTTTTAAGTGTTTAGAGAGTTGGTTTTATTTTTAAGTGTTTAGAGGGTTGGTAACCTTAAATCGTTTTCAAAGTTTTGTTTATGATAATAATGACATGGGCTTGGCCATCATCTATTGTCTCCATTTATGAATCAATTCCCACGTGGAAATTTGGATTGTAGAATCTGTATTATTGGTTTGTTCTGTAAAGGGCATTCTCCGTGATTCACTTTTCCAAATTTTGAAATTTGTGATTTACAAATCGCACCCCAATAATTTAAGGGCTATGGGCTTCTTAAAAGGAAAATTGAAATTAGTTTGAAAATGTATGACAAAATTACACACATGTCTAATATAATTAATGCTTAGTTTTTCCAATTTCATAATTTAAAAAGGTATTTTCAATTATACTATGTTGTAATTTTTTTTTAATTAGGGAAGAAAACCGATTAATACTTTAACGACCCGTTTGGTTGTTGGTAATGAATTGTGGTAATGGTAATAGATTTAAAGTGTAATTTGTTAAGGGAAAACTTCAAAATACTCATGGAAAATATATTTCTCATTCTCAAACTTGAAATTTCTTCTTATTTTCTATTACCATCCATTACCATGTGGAAGGATGGTATAAGATGGGAATGAATATTTGTGAAGAAAATTAGATAAATTAGAGTTAAGGTAACACCACCGTGGGAATGAAGTTTGATTTTCCTTCAATTATAAATCTAGTTATAAATTCATTCCCATTAACTCCATTTATGACCGACTATCAAACGGGCCATAAGAGGTATATAATTCAAAACATTTTTTTGGACGATAAGTGAAAGGTTTGGATCACACAATGTAAAGTTATGAACCATACTATAACTTTAATGAGATAGAAAATTTGTAGCTTTGTTTGCTTTTTTAAAACAGTTTTAAATTAACACCGATCCAAATTACATATAAGATTATATATATTCCCCCACGGAATATGAATATATGATTATAACTTATAAGAGCTAGAATTAAGGTTAATTGGTATCCCTTTTAATTTGTTTGCTCTAATATATTTTGTTATATGCAAATTGACTTACGTACGGGCTAAACACTCAAAATTGATTATGTAATTATTATGTATTTTAAATTAGGTACTCCCTTCTTCAAAATTGCGGACATTTACGGTTTATAAACTTTCAATATATATGGTATCATAGATATCTATAAATTGTATATTATTAAAAGTTTTAATGACTCATTATTATTAATTAATAATATATTTATTAACACGAATAAAACAAGACCTCGTATGACAATGTTTACTTTTTATACATTGAAAATTCATAATATACATGTATGAAGTGAGTGTGTGTGGATGTAGGAAGCTGTTGAATGGGAGTACAAAAGCAAAAACGATGGGAAAATGCATGCTTGTGGGCATGATGCACATGTTGCCATGCTTCTTGGTGCCGCAAAAATACTGAAATCTCGCGAGCATCTTCTCAAGGTATTTTTGAACAACATCATGTATAATAGTGATTGCCTAATTCTCAGGATTGACAACAAAATTGTCAACCCTGAGAGTTTTTCAAATATTTTTGTATGGTTAATTATTATTATTATTGTTTATCTTTACGATGTAATTGTTCTAAATCATTTCTGAGAATTTGGTTGCATCTCTACTCCTTCATTTACGGGCTAAACACTTGATCGTATGATTAGTAATAAATGCATGACAAGAAATAAGAAATCAATCAATTAAATGTCTCAATTGTGTGTTGATAAAGTATTGTTGATAAAATCAAATAAGTAATACACATTACACAGCCGAATAGCTTTAGATAAGAAAAACTAAATTCTAATATGAATTGAGCGATACATAAAAGTTTAAATAAGGTATATATGGTAAGTTAAAAAAGAATCACAGAAGTTCAAACACTTCATAGGTTTTTGTTTTTTTTTTAATTTTTAAATTCTCCTCATTTTAACCATTTTTGTATTACAAAGAAAACCTAATTGGGAAGAACTTTTAAGAATGGAGGGAATCTACAAACAAACAAAAAGTTATGGCAACTCTGTACAATCCTAGGAATATTAATGAGTGTTACTATAAGGTTTGGTGTATTGAGTTGGTAGTTGTAACTTACAAGTAGTCCTTAATTAAGCATGATGAGGTGATCGAGGGGATTGTGATTTTGACCCTCAAATTCCACACTCCACTTTTTTTCAATTTTTTTGTTGATAACATGTATGTTCATAAAATGAAGCGCAAAAATTATTTTGGAAGCGTCAAAACACTGTCCGAGTAAAGGGTATGTGTTTGCCCTTTGAGATCATTAAAGGCCATCAAGAGACGAATTCAAGGCCAAGCAAGCATCTATCATGACATTCATTGCTTTCGACAATGAATCAATGATTCACAACTAGTTGGTACCATTTATTATTAGCTTCAACATCAATACTTTTTTTCCCCTTTTCATTTGTTGTTAACAACCTGATTCTTGTACTCCTTGTACTTCTGTGGTTGTGCAATAAACCTCAACCAATTAGATTTTTTTCTGCTCATGTCTTCCGTGAAGCCAACCACACTGCAGATTATATCGTATTACTCGGGCATCGGATCTCTACGCACATCGATATTGTCCCTTTTAAGATGCTAAGTTCTCTTATTTCTTAGCACTAGATAAATCAAGACATCTCTTGAAGAGGAAGAGTTCTTGATTTTTTTTTTCAATTTTTTACCTTTTCTCCAAAAAAAAGAAAAAAATTAGATTTTTTTTTCTATATTTGTACGGTGTGAGGTATATACAACAATTAGTCAATGACTCTATCTCTACCTCTAGCTCTATCTCTACCTCTGATGTTAAAGATCAAAGATTCAAACACTCATACAAGGAAAAAAAGAATGGATTTTTCTTTTTTTTGCCATATATATTATATATAAATAATTTAAACTTAAAACAGATGCATTAATGTTTCAATTAGGAAAAATATAAAGGATGTAAAAAATAATTTGAAGTTTTAAGTATATTTCAGCATTAATCTCAATTTTTATTTTTTTTTCAAAAATAATCAGAAGTTGGTATGAGTTTTTCACGTATTGATCCCAAGTTAAAGGTAACCTACCTAGAAGTTAAGAATTAGGGGGAGAAAATAGATAGGTAAATGTGTTGGGGTATTTTGATCTGCAGTATCAGGATCGAGGTCGAAATTAGTAAAAATGGACTAAAAATGCCTAAAATTACATGCTTGAACAAACACTAAGACTAATTAATATATGAGAAGAAATCATTCCAATTTCTGAATATTTTAGAAAACGCAAAACTTAGAATTAATATTAGAAAACGCTCCAAATTTTAAATTGTTTTTGAAAGTTTTTTCCAAAAAAAGAATAATAATAATTGTGGGTACATGGTTGTTAAAATTGGAGACATAATAAGTTGAAATTCAGTTAGGAAAAGGAGGATTATGTTGCAAATCCATCAGTAATCCTTTAGTGATTAGTGACGAAAATCTTCAACTAAGAAAATTAGAGTATATACCAAAATGGTCCAAATGATGTGATGCAACAAACACGAACGTCAATATATTTATAAGTATATTTATTATAAGATTCCAAAAATCCAACTCATATATTGTATATAAGATATGGATAGATGCGACGCACACAGACTCTTGTGGACTACTTTAATTAACTGTATATATTAATATATATATATATATATATATATATATATATGTGTGTGTGTGTATAAATGTTGGGTTCATACTAAGAAAAGCAATTCGAATTTTGTCACAATTATGGAATTTAATGTTTAATCTACATCATCAATATTCAATTATATATATCAGAAAGTGGTGTAGCGCAAGTGGTGCCACCGAGAGGTGGTAAAAGTGACTCAATCCGAATGATCCGGTCCTAGCTAAACTTATCCGAATTCACATAATATTAATGACCCGAAGTTGACTCGACCCAAATTACCTGATCATTAAAGTGCGTAATATTGATTCTAATACTCTTTAAATCTACTTGGTAAAAAACCCGAATCCGATCCGATCTGGATCCAACCTGTAACCAAAAGCCCTCAAACCGGAATCAATCCGAACGATCCAATTGCCACCTTACTTACCACTAATTTGGACCCTAAAGGTGCAGTGTTGAATCATCACCCCTTTCTTAATTGAGGATTTCTCTTTTATCTCTTTCTCAAGTGAGATTGTTATTGTGCCATACGGTTATAAGTTACTCATTACCAGCCAATAAGCACTGAATATATATCTTACTTTTAAAAAAAAATCCAATGATTTGATGAGCATCATGCATGATCTAGAATTGATATTTAATTTGCTCTTATCTTCTCACACCTTAATTAATTATTCCACTTTTGAATTATTACTTCATCTTCATTTGTGGCTCCTTTTTTGTTTCCTCTTGCAAGGCCATGACAATGACTTCCTATTTTATGCCTATACGTCTCTTATCAACTCCTCTCCTGTATATATATAAGACTATCAACTACAATATCATTTTATCTCCAAATCAATCACTTGTTATCTTTTCTTTAATTTGTTTTATATACCTTATAAATTATAAGGTATTTATATATACTTTCTTTATTCCATATAGTAGTACGATGAGAGTTTTCCACCTTTGAATTATTATAATACATTAATCTTTTATGTACGCGATGCATGCCTTAAATAAATAAATATCGATTTACGCAAATACATAACAATAATAGACATATAATATTAAATTTAGATAACTTTATTAACATAAATTAATAGACAAGATAAATAGATTAATATTCATTATATATGCAAATATGTGACAATAATAGACATAATAGTTTAATTTGTGGTGAATGGTGTTGATGTTTTCTTGAAACATATATTTATTCTTTGATTACCGTTTAGAAATAATCAAAAGTTCGATTTGTTTAAAGCAAATATGTCAATTTTTTTCAAAAGGCTTTGTATAATTAAAAAAAGAAAATAAAGAATTAGACACATATGTTTGAGATAGTTAGATGTTCATAATTAAGCAAGATGATTAGAAAGTTTGGTGTAAAGTAGTAGGCCAAACAAAAGGTAAGACATGTGGTCATTGTGATTTGTTTAAGGGTATGGAATCATATTCAGTTATTTTTGGATATTTAATTAGTAAATTATATATGTACGTATGTAATAATAATCCGCATATAATTAATGTATAAGAGGAATATATAGGAAGATATATTACTTGCTGGAGGTTTATGCTCTTAACTTATACTTCATCTGTCCCTTAAGTTTGCTACATTTGCTTTTTCACGCCTCCCAAAACACAACTTTAAATGAATATAACTATAGACTTATATAATAAAAAAATTATAAAAATTACATACTAAAAACTGTACATTGAGCCAAATCAAACGAGATCCCACTTGACTATAATTTTTTCTTATACGTATAAAATTAGAGAGAGTCAAAGTTACACAATAAATAGTGATAAAAGTCCTTAGGTAGCAAACAAATAGGGACGGAGGAAGTATCCATTACTGTATTAGTTAAATTTATCTGCACGTATGTTGTTAGTTGTGGTTGTTGGGATACTGCCAATTAATTGTGTAAGGCTTTGTTTTATTTATCTATAGATCTGATTTAAATTCGAATTTATTGTCTAATATGACTGCGTATATATGCTAATCCATAAGGGAAAAAAAATATCAATTGAGTTTTTATTTTATTCGTACTAATGAATAATTTTTAAATATGAAATAATAAAAATAATATATTTTTTTTGTTACGGAATTAAAAATATTTAAGATTTAAAAACATAAAATTAAATCATCTGATCTAAAATAAGTAATAATGAGTGTGAAAAATGCGCTATAAAGCAAGGTGCCAAATTAGTTATTGTTGTTTCTTTATGAGCAATGTATAATTGTATATATATATATATAATGTGTTTCAGTGTCAGTGACACGACTTATGTGATATATACTACTCCGTATTAATTTGTTAAATACTGTAGTTGTTTGCTAAAGGAAAAGTTAAAATGCTTGAGGTCACAAACATGAAAAAGAATCTTTTGATTAATTAAGTCTTGGCCCTCATCATCAACAACATACAAATACAAATGGCCACAACTTCATACTCAAGTCAAGAGGCTACAAGTGGCCAAAACTTCATACTTGCTATGTTTTTTTTTTAATAGGCAATATATACTGAATACAGAGCAAGTCTCGTGTTAGACTATCTTACAGTTTAATCGGATAATTTTTTTATATAAAAAAAACAATAGATTAACTAATTATTTAAAAGTTATAGATTTATGATAACAAAAAATATGGTTTTGTAGCTAATAGCTTTGCGAGACCATCTCTCACAAGAGATTTTGTATACAAAATATAGAAAATTTTCATTACATGAAATATATGCTTACTTTTTTATTTTTATTTTTAATCTGTTATTTCTTTTTATATCTATCTTTATCAGATATCTTTCTATATATATTATTTTCTCACTCACAATTAAAAAGTTATTTAGAATTAAAAGTGGTTCAGAATTTCGTGAAAGTAACTTTGTTGCATGTTAAAAAACGGAAAAACTATGATAAAATAAACAATCTAGCAAAGAACTTGTTTAAGCAATATGTTTTTCAATCCCCTTTGTTTTTTTTGAACAACCCTGGCTATGGTTGATGAATGTCAATCTATTTAAGTAAATGAGTTGACACAACACAATTACATCTGTTGAAATTGGTTTAAGTATTGTGATGAGTTTAATTAAAAGTGATATGATATGGGCTAAACATATATTATATATTATATATATTATACAGGGAACAGTGATACTGATATTCCAACCAGCAGAGGAGAAAGGGAATGGAGCAAAAAAGATGATAGAAGAAGGAGCATTAAAAGATGTTGAAGCCATATTTGCAGTTCATGTATCTCACCATCCATCAGGAACCATTAGTTCTAGAAGTGGACCCTTACTTGCTGGCTGTGGATTTTTCAGGGCTGTTATTAGTGCTCATCACCGCCACCACATCCGCCGCCCTGACACCGTCTTGGCTGCCTCTGCGGCGGTTATTAGCCTGCAGGGCATCGTTTCTCGAGAAGCAAATCCTTTGGATTCACAGGTTGTGTCCGTAACATTGGTAGATGGTGGGAGGCTAATTGGGAGTGTCTCTCAAGATGTTGTCATTGCCGGCACTTTCCGTGCTTTCTCTGATATGCACAAGCTCCTTAACAGAATTGAAGAGGTAACTAACTAACTAACTCACTATATATAAGTATTTAATTGCTTCATCTGTCTCATTTTACTTGCTACAAACTTCAAATCACCCATCAGTCCATCACTTATGACGAGTATATAACATAATCTTTTCATCTACAAAAAACATAATCTTTGGCCCCAGACTCTCAACCATCATTTTAAGTTTTTAGCTGAGACGGTCATTTAAAATGGTATCAGAGCCAATATGACATAGAGTACACAGTTCGAATCTCATCCATATTTCCTTTGGGTGGAATTTTGGTAAGCGTGTGTTGTATACACATTTTTATGCAAGGAAAAATGATGAAGTACATAACATAATATTGACCTTCAATCATCAGCTTAAGCTTATGGTTGAGGTTCAAGATTATGGTATATATAAGTAACATATTTAACATGAAATATTGTATTCGATTCAATTTTATGCACGTAAGAAAAACATAGTCTCATTAGATCTTTGAGACTACAAAACTACAAAGTCTGTAACCCACCATTGTAAATGCTTTTATGGGACTAATTACAGCAAAGTAAAGTTATGCTTATGTATACACAAAATGCAATGAATGTAGGTGATAAAGGAGCAAGTGAGAGTGTTCAATTGTGACGCAACAGTGGATTTCTTTGAGAAAGAGTTATCGTTGTACCCTCCAACGGTGAACGACGACCGAATGCACGAGCATGTAAAGAAGGTGGCCATAGACTTACTAGGGCCAGAGAGCTTCAAAATAGTGCCTCCAATAATGGGAGCAGAGGATTTCTCCTTTTACACCAAGATAGTACCTGCTGCATTTTACTACATTGGAATTAGGAACGAAGAATTAGGTTCCGTACACATCGGACATTCGCCGCATTTCTTCATCGACGAAGCCGTGCTTCCCATCGGCGCTGCGACTCACGCAGCCATCGCCGAGCAATACTTGAATGAACATGGATTATGAATCCAAAAATAATTATACGAAGTACTACTTTCGTACAAAGTTAGATGCAATAAACGAATGTTATTTGTGACTATTGAGTTATAACGTATTCTTTTGTTGCATCTAACCTATGATAAAGTTAGTTAGTACATATTTGTCTTAGATCTAGACGTTAGATTGCAATGTACTAGGTGAATTTTTAACGTAGCCCGACCCTTTTTTCTTCTGGTCATTTTTTTTTGTTTCTCTAAAATGGCCTTCTCCTCTTCTTTGTTGGAGGTGTTTTGGTAATGTGGGTTATGTTTAGGGGACATCAATGCAATGGTATTTTCGATTTGTATTATTTTCAAGTATATATGCCTAATTGCCTATGCACTAGAGTTGATGATATGGTATTTGAGCCGTTGTGCGAAATAAGGGAGTCCTGTAGATAATACTAAGCCACTAAGGGAGTGTTATTTCATGAACATTGTGAATTTTGGTTTAACTACTCTATGTAAGAGAGGGGATCTCTCCTCTCTTTAAAAATGCCAGCCCTCCAATATAAAGAATTAACAGGGATTATCATATTTAGGGCATGTTTATTTCAACTTATATTCAGTTCAGTTCTCAATTTCGTTCTCTTATAAAATATTACTTTTAGTTGTATTCATTTCTGTTCAGGATAATTCAGTTCAACTGGATTCAGTTGAAGTAAACATGCCCTTAAAATTATCATATTAACAATCAAAATTCAACATCAACAGAGAAGGAACACAATTCTGAAACCCTTCCTAACGAGGCGACAAAAATAACCTTATTCATAAACAGTTAGTCAGTAGAATAAGCAATCATACATTAATTTGAGAAATCTACAAAATATGGGGGGCAAATTGCACAACACACTGATGCAAGCCCCTGCATTCTAAATTTCTAACAGAGTTAGGATTATAGCTGTGTTAAACATTTCCTACACCATGCACATATTCTCTCTTTTGAATATTCCTCCACCCTAAAACCCTAATCGAAGACCTTATAAAGCTATAATAACTGACTAAAACACTTGGTAAAGTACCCGATAAAATAAAATCAAACTTTTTCCTCAGGATGATAAGTTTAAGTTTTGCCGTCCATTCCAAATTTTTACGATCAATGGTGAGCGAAGAAGGGAATCATCTCTTCTCGCCACATAAGCATTTTGCAGCTTGTAAAGCAAAATAGGTAAGAATGATGTCAGCACCAGCTCGACGGAGACACAAAAGAGATTCCATCATGACCTTCTCTTCATCTATCATTTTGAGAACTCCGCCTGCCTTTATCATGGAGTACTCACCAGAAACCTACCACCAGGAACAAGTAAATGAGAAGAGGTGGGGGTGCTGTTGTAATTGGTCTAATTGTCATGGTATTTTTATTAAAGCTAAACAATGTAACATATTCTTATGTTCACATATGAAGAGCGTCACATGTTCAACTGTGCTTTTAACACCGATTCCCCTTGATGTCGTAACTGAATCAGGGTCAGCCTAACCCACCCACCAACCTTCATGTAAGCACACCGCCTAGTTTCCTCTTCCATATTAGTTTAGACTGTTCTAAAGACACCCCTAATGACCCGTTTGGTAGCCGTTCATAAATGGAAGTAATGAAAATGAATTTATAACTAGATTTGGAAGGAAAATCAAAATTCATTCCCATGGTGATGCTACCTTAACTCCAAATTATCTCATTTTCTTCACAAATATTCATTCCCATCTAATATCACCCTTCCACATGGTAATGGAAGGGTGGTATTAGATGGTAATGGAAAATAAGAAAGAAATTTCAAGTTTGGTAATGAAAAATATGTTTTCATGGAGATTTTGAAGTTTTTCCTTAACAAATTACATGTTAAATCCATTACCATTACCACTTTTCATTAACAACAACCAAACGGGCCGTAATAGTTATTCAAATAACAAGCCATCCTTCTAACAAGAACAGAGTAGTAAGCCCTAATTCATGAATTGAGCAGATTTTAAGCCCTCCATCCTCCCTTATATATGTTTTCCATTTTTCAGATTGGTCGTCTCTGTTTCATTGCCCCATTTCCTTTTTGGGTAAACTGTCCCGAAAAGAGAAAAGAGAAAGACAAGGACAATGGATAAACATAGGGTTATATGTGTGCGTCAGTTCCTGTGCACAAACCATAAGTAGTAGAGACAGAGATAGAGGAAGTAGTATGTACCTGATATGCCGCAATTGGCAGAGATGAGTTATCCCGAAGAAGCCTGATAATATCCAAGTATGGAAGACCAGGCTTTACCTGTAGGCCAACAACAGAAATTTTGTTAATAATAGAGCAGGTTTGTTATTGTTCTACCTATTGTTATATGAATAAATGAGCTTAATGCTTATATCACAAAAGGAGTGGGGAAGAAAAGAGAGGAGCAAGAAAGAGACAGAATTTTAGCCAGAAAAGATACTAACCAATAGGATATCAGCTCCTTCAGACTCATCTTCTTGGGTTTCAATTAAAGCCTCTCTATAATTTGCTGGATTCATTTGATAGCTTTTTTTATTCCACCCAACAGGTTTAGAAAAGATTAAAAGTCAGGTCTGATTTTAAAGCATAAACCAAAATTTATTATACAAGAGGGGAAATTTCCAAAGCATACATACGTTTTCTTGTCTCCAAATCGTGGATTCGAGTCAAGTGCTTCTCGGAACGGGCCATAAAATGAACTTGCATATCTGTAATAATAGTCATTACTTCATTAGCACATAATACATTCATTAATAAAGAACTAGCTTGTAAGCCAACTGAAACTAGTTACTTAATAAACATGGAGTAATTGAGTTTTTGTACATGACATTGTTAAAAAAAGCAAGTCTAATTATAACAGTAATTAAACTTTCCACTAGTGATGGTCAAGAAATTAATTACTTTGCCGTATAAGACATGATGGAAACATTTGAATGTCCTTCCGCATCAAGTGCTGCACGAATCGCCCCAACACGCCCATCCATCATATCACTAGGACTGACAACATCTGCTCCTGCACGAGCCTACACAAAGCAATTATAACACAATAAGCAAATAGATAGAAATGAATTGGGACTCTCCTGCTAGAAAGCCAGGGACAAAATCATGAGCAACTATCAACAGCTCTTAGTACACTAAACATGTTCTCAAGAAAATTGTCAACAAAATCTAACAAACAGCTATATTTTTCTATTATTCCACCACAGGAAGGGTAGCGGAAGCATATTGATGTATATCCATGCAACAGTCACTTCTGACAAGGCCACATAAAAAAAAAAAAACTCGATTGACTCACGACTGATGTTGGAAAGTCAAAAAATTTTAAGCAACTGGGTCATACAGGTAGAGTATTCAACATCACCAAGCAACAAGAAACATTCTAGAGGCATGCAAATAATAAAGATGGAAATTTAATTATTAACATTACCTGGGCTACAGCTTGTTTGCATAACTGGTGTACCGTCTCATCGTTCATGATTACACCTGCAGGACAATGGATATCATCATTTCTCTCAAAACCTATCTTTAGTTTTACTTTCCATAAATCTATATGGAAGTATAGCAATACAACCATACACAATCACTACCCTTAATTTTACATACCATCTTCTCTAACAATACCATCATGTCCATCAGAAGAATATGGATCCAAGGCAACATCTGTATAAATTACCTGCCATACTACACTTGATTCAGAGAGATTTATCGAGGCATCATATAAAACATAATATTCAGCATAGACTTACAAGCTCAGGAAATTTATCCTTCAACAGCCGTATGGCCCGGGGCACTAAACCATTTTCGTTATATGCTTCATCACCAGAAGATGACTGTAGAAACAAGTGGCAGTATGTCAGTGCTTGCAGCAGAAAATGGACATAAACAGGAAGCAAGTCATACGCATGTACAGCAAGCGAAGGTACCTTCAAAGCATCAGGAATTTTTGGAAAGAGAACAATGTTGTTAACACCATAATCCTGGGCTTTTGCCACCTGTTGAAAATGCAAGCAGAAAGGTAAAGCGATTGTTCTATTAAGCATCTTAATAACTAAGTCAAGAAATTTGTTGGATTTAAGAGGTTGTTTAGCTCCAACAAGTGAGAGTACTTTGAGATACATAAAATGTAAAAGAATTTTGCTTGATTTTTTCCATCACATCATCTTAAAATGCATTATGTACCAATTAGGGCAAGACTGTCCATCTAAACTAGATTTGATCCATAGATGACAAATTATATAAATTTCTTTTTCCCCCTACTAACTTTATTAGAATTTTGTTATATTTTAAGAAAAGAATATTGTTCTTATAAATAAATCTACAAGTAGGTAAGTTTGGGAATTGCTCTGTATCTTAGTTGATCCATTTTAACTTTTAACACTGCTTAAAATCCAATTTAAACCATATCCAGCAAACCAAAGAAGTAAACCCTCCCCACGACCCACTCCAAACAAACAAATACTAATAAGAATGAGAGCAAGATAAAAAAAAATGTAAAAAGACAAAAGATCCATTCTTTTCTAGGGTAAATGAATGGTGATGAGGGAGCCAACACAGAGATGAGTCATGCTGTGAAAGACTGAAAGTATAAACAGAGAAGAGCAAGACTCCTGCCACGTTTTGTGAGATATTGGTTACCCTGGCAAGGTAGATTGATTAAGGGAAAGATAAAGAAAGAAAATAGGGGAAAATGCAGGAGTAAGCTTCCTGCCATATCTTTCTAAATACCCCCCTCCCACACACACACACAACCTACACCACTAACTTTTCCTCCTCTCTTTTTTCCGCTTCTCAACCAAAGCTCGCTCTTAAATGATTACACTCTGATTCATCAATAGTGGAATGGAAGGAGTGAAGGACCTCTTACACTGGCACAAACAACACTCAAACTTCAAAATCATTGTGGTTCATTTCAATGCTAAGTCACAGCCAACACTAGCCAGTAAGTTCCAAATGTGAATAGCCTTATCCTATCCATTGTTAACTGGTATGGAGAATAGAGACTAGAGACAGATTCTGAATGTGTTGTCTAATAATTCACATTCTTTTTTCCAAAAAAAAAATAAAAATTCATATTCCTTTTTATTGGTTCAACTTTCACCATTCATTCACTCCTTTTCGTTGGTCAGATTTCATTTATTCCATTTTTAGCTACTACTCTTTCTAACACAACCCCCACACCCAACACTCCTTAATTTTACCTTTCTTCCTATTTTTCCCTCTCCCTCCTCAACTTCGTTCCTGCAAGTACAGAAACTGTAACCATCATTTAGGAACGGAATCTGTCATAGCCAGCAGTGAAGCAATGGTTTGGCACAAACGGCAAAGATTGATAGGCCTGTCAACAGAATGGCAGTGGCTTACAAGTAGACCTGGACTCATTTCTGTATTCAATCATATATTCATAAAAGGTTGATGGCATGCACTACTCAAAACTCAAAAGTGTTGGGCCTAGATGTAATAAACATTTTTATCTATTTTTATCCTTTTTTCCCAAATAAAGAGAAAAAAAGGTGAAGTTGCAGATTGCCTAAAACATAAATATTGGGTTACAATGTTACATACTCCCTATAAGTACCATACTGTAATGACTCCCTCATCCTTGTAATTGATATACCTCATTTCATGCTGATATTAATGATAGCTTAACCCTCAAGGACCCATTTAGCTCCATGCCTCCCATCAATATCAACTACTCCCTCCGTAACATAAAACTTTTAACAATTGGTTTTGCACACATTTTGAGGAAGCGATTTGAGGGTGTAAACGAAGAAATTAGTTAAAATGGTTTTAACACAAAGAAGAATGTCATTATAGGTTACTAATATTAAAATTATTTTGACTAATTGTTTCGTTTACACCCTTAAATCGCTTCCTCAAAATGCATGCAAAACTAATTGTTGAAAGTTTTATGTTACAGAGCTAGTACTAATCTAAAACCTAAGTTAAAAACTGTCACCACTACATATACTAATTAACTAGATTAGCTAGTATGTCAAATAAAAAACAAGACTTGCAGCTGACAGTTCGCATTCAAACTTATATATGGCAAGCAGATGTAAAAATGATATGGAATCCAGCTTTGAAAGTTAGTAGCATCTTCAAGAATTTAGGTTTAAGATTATTTACCTCTTCTACAAGACCATGCCTCCATCCAAGTCTATAACATCCAGGCATTGCTCCAATAGGTGTATCCTCTTCACCTGCAGCCAATGCATACATCCCAAAAAAAAAAAAAAAAACCTTGTAAATTAATGAAAATGAAAAAACAAAAGTTTTATCAGCTGTATTACGTAGCCACATGAACTGACCCTCATGGATGAACAATGGGTAAACCAGGTTTGCAGGGGACAAGTTTGTCTCTTGAAATGCTGCTCTGAATGCAGGTGATCTCCGATTACGACGAGGACGCCGGCCCAATGACTAGAATAAGAGATAATTAAACATCATCATTTCATTGCAATCAAAAATACTATGTGCATAATCAAATAATGGATCCGCAGAATCATAGAAAATCACGCGGTTGATTAATTCCCTAGCCAATGAGCTAAAGTTTCATTCACTGACAACTTCTCATCCACAATTACTAATGTGTCAAATTAATGCTAGCTTAGGCCACAAGTAAATGAAAGATTGCCCAATTCCTCACATCAGCAGAATATCATAATGATCAAAGCTAGTTAAAACCAGCAGATAGGGCCACAATACAAACTACCAGCATTACCATGGAATGATATGAGAAGGATCCCACTACTACAATTCCAATATACAGGAAACATCAACTACATTCTAACCATGTTTACCATCAAATGTTGCAACAACAGCCAATAATTTTCACATCAAAAATTAATTCTTTTTTTCCCCATCAATCAGCCAGAATAACCGAAAAACTCGATTCATCAATAAGATAAATTAATCAACACCCTCTGAATTATTATAGCAACACAGCAAATGATAAGTTCAATGAAAAACACACACACAAAAAAAAAGGTGTCTTGCAATAGAATTTAAGTGTAAAACCAGAAGAAAACTCACAAGAGGAGAGACAAGAGGTGTGCCAGAAGGTGATTTAGGTTTGGGAGGAGCAGGAGGTGCTGAAGGTGCATTCCCAGCAACAACAGCAGCTTCACATTCTTCAATGCTTAATCCAGATTTTTGCTGGGTTAAATTCTCATTTCTTTCACTTGCTTTCACCACTAACGACGATGAAGACGCACTTCCAGAATTCCCCCAAATTGTAGGGCGAAATGTATTGAACCCTAACCCTATCCTTGAACTAAATCCCAATTTCTGAGAATTATGAAAACCCTTTACTGATCCAGCATTACAGGGGATGTTGTTATTCACAAATGTTGATGATGCCATCATCAAATCTAATTGAACGCCCAAATTATAAACCCCTTTTCAAGGAGTAAGATAATTCTAATCTTAGGGATTAAATATCTGATCCTTAGCTTCGATTAACGAAGAAGAAACAATTTGACCAAAAGTGGAAGAGAATAACTGAATTTACAAAGAAAATGAGAAGTCGAAACAAATTACTTAGAAAAGATAAAGTTTTGGAGGTGAATGAACTTGAATTACCGCGGAATGAGAAGATTTGATCGGAATTGATTAAAGGGGTGAGAGTAAAATGGGTCTAAATTCCTAGCTAAAGGATGAAACCAAGATTGTCAATACTCGATAATCTGAGGACTGAGAAGACGTCAATGCCTCAATGCCTCAATGGTGATTGGTGAATTGGAGATAAACTGATCACATTTTTTGTGAGAAAGGTAGTTTATTATTGATGAACTAAACTTAATAGAGATAACTCAACTGGACTGAACTTAATAGAGATAAATGAACTAAACTGACCTAATTAACGGAATGAGATTAGAATGTCCTTTTTTTCATCCTATATTTCATTTATCACAAGTTTTTAGAAAAACATGTGTAGTGGTACTGTGCTAGTTTTAGATGAAAGAACAACATTGTCCTTAATTTTAAAAAAAAGACCCGGGCACCACGTCATCCAAACACAACTACTACCACCACCACCACCAATGTCGAAGATAACAGTGACTATTTATGTTTTTTAGGGCGGGGCGTCTCAAACCATGGTTGTGGTGTCTAAATCTAAAAATGATAAAAATAAAAGTATGGTAATTGGTTAGAGATGCGTATGGACTAAGCTGACAGATGACCAACTCAACACGGCACAATTGCACACAAATTTGGTTGCATGGGTTGGGCTTATGCTATTTGTGTTTGTTTTACTATATCTCTACATTTGGCGATAAACCTGTCAGAAACATTTGGTGCACAAGGACTTAGCCAGCTACTCAAAATCAATTTCTTCCATTCAAACTTTCTTTGTTTTTTATGAAGAAGAATTAACCTTGTCTAGCTACTAGGAGAGTGGTATAGAATTATAACATTTCTAAATATAAGTGTAACAAAATAACTGATAATAATAAGAGTATTATTAGAACAATAAAGTTGATATTATTATTAAGACATAACTAGTACAAACATACATTAGTACTGTAATATAAGATGCAGTAATCTCATACATACTCTACATTGAAACACATAAACAAAACTTATTAACTACATATATTATTACAATTACAACTCTTGTTTCTTATCACCAACTTTAGTAATTTCAGCACTGCCACCACCACTACCACCACCTTCAACACTAACAGTCCTAGGACCCTTAACTTTATCAGCTGACAACTTGACCATATTCACACTCAACACCCCATCCTCCAACTTCGCCTTCACGCTGTCCACGTCAGCATTTTCCGGCAACCGGAACCTCCGCCAGAATTTCCCGTAGCACCGCTCATTCCGGTGCCAATGATCACCTTTCTTCTCCTCCTCCCTCTTTCTTTCCCCACTCACCCTCAACACCCTATTCTCCTCCACCTCTATCTTCAACTCTTCCTTTTTTAGCCCCGGCACGTCCATCCTTATGACGTGCCCCTCCGGTGTCTCCTTCCAATCCACCTTGGCCATGGCTGACATGATGGGCGGCCCTACCACGTCGGCCGAGAACGGCACCTCCTCCAGGACCCGGAAAGGGTCCGACACCCTCTCCGGCCACAAATCCGATAAAAAACTCGTGGGTTGGTCCATCCATGGAAGGATGGATCCCGACACTGACACTAGTAGCCGTGGTAATATCACGGCTGCTACCACTAATAACATTACTAGTGCACGCATTTTTTATTTATTTTTTTGATACGTTGTTATATGAACAAGATTTGATGTATGTCTAATTTACGTGTTATATGATTATATAGGGGTTTTATATACACATTTAAGAGGTGTCTTGAAAGTTCTAGGGGTTTTTTTTTTGTGATTATTACTAACGAAATGACGAGAGGTTTCCACTATCCACTTTCCACCTACGTAGAATGATCTCATCTAGAGGTTTCAATGCTTCAAAAACAATTTTTGCAGATGTAATTTATATGAATATATGATGTTACTATAAAGCCCAGATATTAAGATTTACGGTAGAAGCCTAGAAAATGATGGTCCATAACCCAACAAAAAGAGAGCCTACACATAAAAATTTGGGCCTATGAAGCCCATACATAAAATTGGACAGGAAATTTATAAACTGGACTGCTTAGTGTTTACTCGGCCTATTGTAGGTGAACAAATAATTTTGTTCTTAAAATCAACTAGTTTTTGAGTGGTGCAAGACACTGGTTATTTTTTTAAAAATAATATTAAAAATAAAAATAATTTGATTTTGAGAAAGTTTCTTTTTTATATATAAAAAATCTGATTATGAGAAGTTTTCTACTAATTATATTGTCATAGATTACAATCATGAAAATTAAAGAAGGTAAATGGGTGCCAAACCGATCAATTGCACAGAAAAACGGAAAAGACAAATTGTCACTATTTGAAAAAAAAAAAAGAGGATTGAATGGTTGAGTAAATTGATTGTATATGGTATTAAACAAAAAAGGTTTTTAAAAACATAATCCCTCCATAACGAATTACTAGCAACAATTTCTATTTTTAGGTGTAACAAAATACTTGCAACAATTTTTTCCAATTTCATTTTATTCCTTTTTTGGTAAAAAAACCAACACAATACCCCACTTACTTTTCTCTTTCTTACTTTTATTATATTACCACATAATACCCTATTTACTTTTCCTTCTCTTACTTTTCTCTCTCTTACTTTTATCATTATACCACCTAGCTAATACCACTATTGCCTTATTTCACCTAGGAATTTGTGCTAGTACAAATGTTGCTAGTAATTCGTTACGGAGGGAGTAGATGATAAGGAGGAGTGATAAATAATGGACATGTGGCAGCTAATAAGACTTCATGTTTTAAATATTTAAGTTTAGAGGTGTGATAGAAGAGAAAGTGCATTTGTACAGATCCAGTCACAACTATTATTGGTTTTCAAAAAACATTTTCAACTATTGATATCCATCATTATCTCAATTTTAAGGGGTGTTTTACAAAACAATATCAATTATTGACTTTTTTTTTTCTAAAAACAATCTCAATTGAAAAGTGTTTTTAGATGACATATTATAATAGGGACGGTTTTTGTAAAATGTCCCTTATAGATGGGATGGTTAAGAAATAATCAATATTTGAGATTATTTTTTGAAAATCGAAAATAGGTTGGATTGTTTTTATCAAATTTTTTTTCTGAAAATAAATGAAGGAAAAAATGTTATAAATTTTTTGGATCTCATGGTGTATGTACATTGTACATTTGTACATATCACCAAACTAATCTAATACGGAGTCCTTCGTATTAAACATCTTAATATTGAGTGAGATCGATAATTATAAGATGTTGATGACGACCTTCCTTGTGAGGTATGCAATGTCCAAGCTCCAAGCCCTTAGTATGAAGTCCCACCAAATACTATACTTGCACAAAAGGAGTATAATCTAGTGTTGATATAATCTAGTGTTGATATTATATCTGGCAAATCGGTTGATCAAAAACGGGTTATGGTCGTAATCGTAACGGTTTTCGGGTTCCAAGTCTAATTGTAGGCTATTTAACGATTTTCAAGTTGATTTTCTTATTCATGACCTACTTTTTCGGATCAGTTTTCGGGTGACCAATGGGTCAGATTTATTTTTGGCATGTGTGACCTTTGGTTATGTTGGTCCTATATCTATGATAGTATGAACGTCCGAATCATCATTCCTATACTAATAGGTTAAAAACTAGTGTGTCAACATAGAAGCTCATACAATTTCCCATAGATATGCATATGCATTATTAGGAAAAGCGTATCAATCATGTAACCGAAAACAATTAATAAATTTGGCTCAGCTAGGTAGATATATTGTGGATGTGTTGAAAAATCCATGAACAAAGATGACAATATATCCTAGTATATATATATATATATATATGGTCCCAAGCTCCAAGAAAATGACATACAAAATTTTGTATCAATTTGAAATTAATCTTTTTCAATTTGGTGTAGCGTAATAAGGTAAAGATCGATTATAATCTTTTTGGTTGATTCATAAGTCAATTCAGAATCTTGCTTTTACTTATTATCTAATATATTCCTACTTACTCTAACCAAACTTTGCCAATTCAACCATTATTATTATTATTTCATATCATAAATTAATCGTGCACTCAACTTAATGTATGTATGTATGTATATATTGCACCAACGTATAACTAAAGCAATCTTATTTCAGAAAATAGTATGTAATAATTCTATAGATCTCTCTCTCTATATACATATAGTAACTAGACCTTAGTATATATTCATGCATTATTGATGAGTAATTTTTTTCCAAACCTTAATTAATTAGGAAGGCATGTGCATATATGAAGGGTGATGTTGATAAATGTTATTCATAGATTATATAACATATTTGTGGGTTTCAACTATTAGTTCAAGATATTGGTTGAGATGATCATCTAAAATGGTATCAGAGCTAACGTGACACAAAAGTCACGGGTTCGAATCTCTCCTCCCTCTGCCTTCTAAGTTGAATTAATTTGCGCTACGTATGATGGGGTCTGTATTCGTCCACATTTCAAGCCAAAAGAGCCTTTCATATGAGAGGGAGTGATATATAGAGTATATAACATATTCCTAAGCCTCAACTATTAGCTTAAACTTTTAGTTAAGATGTGATCTAACAGTTATATTATTGTTGAGCAAATGCCGTAATAAAGGATAGAAATGAAGTAATAGTAAATTATGAACCTAGACTTATGCATGTATGCTTAATTATGTGATAATATCACAACTAACTTTGGTTATATAATGGTGAAAAGTAATTCTCATCATATATCAAGTCACTAACAAAAACTAACATCCAAATTATAATTAGTTGCAAAATGCCGGTAGTGATTGATTAGCTTTTTTTTTTTGGGTATTGTTAAACGTGGATTGTGTTTTATTTAGAATTGCTCATGTTTTGACAATTTTGCACTTATTGTGTAACTTTTCATCTCTCTCAATAACTTGAGCTTTACTTGATACTCGCACTTTATTAAAATTATCGGACGACCACCTTAAGGGTACCGAAAAATTTCAGGCCTAATGTGAGCAACGACATATACACCATCATTAAAATAAGGGGTTGTCTAAAAATCATCTCGTGGCCTAGGCATGGGCACCTAAAATAGGCACCCTTGCCTTGGTCACCAGGTCACAAGGTGATTTTCTAGGAATTTTAATTTACTTATTTTTATGACAATACTTACTTTTGTGGCGTTGATGATTTTCTAGGCATTCTACTTACTTTCTAGGCATGGGCGCCTAGGCTTGTTGCCTCGCCGAATGGCAGGGTTCTGCTCTGATTCTCTCTTTTAGTCTTCTTCACACGTGATTGTTTTGGTGTTCGCGTTCTAGCTTGCTATACATGCCTGCTTCTTCTATCTTTTTTTCCCTTTTCACATTCTGATCCCTTTCTCTTTTTCACGCGTGGAGTGATTTTATTATGCATGTCTTTTTTCTCACTTTGATTATTTTAAAAGTGGGGGACAATAGTTCCTCTTGTTCCTTAATGGGTCTGTCTCTGGCTAATAAAATACATTATCACTATTATTAAAAGAATGAAATTGTTGACAAAGTGAGGTTCAATATATGATAGTCCATTATGAAATACACATATATATATTCCATAAATCTAAGGAGTATCTCGTGTAATCTTGAAAATATATGAGCTAGAGGAGTATCTTGTAAAAATGTTCAACAATACATAATATTTGAACAAATAAATAAAATAAAAGAACAAAAAAGAGAAAGGAAAAATAAAATAAAACCTTATAAATTAAATAAAAGCACTTTAATGCAAGACACCCAGAAAGGAGACAGATACGAATCCGTAGATGTACAATATATGACCGTACGATGCATGCTGCTATCGGAAACAAATTAAAGATGGATGATGTGCAGTGTGCAATTAAGAGGAATATGTCACATTATTTTCAAAAAATATGTGGGGAACCTTTACTCATTTCATGTCTCCTCCACTGTTAATTAATGTTGCACGGTTCTTATTATTTGCAACAGTTAAAATTTTGCACAATTTATGTTATGTACTTTGATTAATATTTGAGTTTTATACATAATAAAAAAAAACATATTCAAGTGTATTGTTGTTGAATTCATCTTAACATAAAGGCATTGTTTGGTTGACTTTATTTCCCCATGAGCAATCAAAATTTTCATAAAATGTAATTTGTTTTAGTTGTTTGGTTGCTTAAAATTTAATAAAATGGAGGAAATGCAAATTCCTAGGAATTTTGAATTCCTACAAAACATAGGAATTATCAGACATTGCTACATCTACCCGGTGGATAGATTGCTCACTACTAATAAAGACATTAAAATATTATTAATAATATGAGTTGGAACCCACTATTATTATTAACCATAACATTTTATTAGTGGTGAGTAGTCTATCCGGTGGGTAAAACAAGTTTTTTCCGAAATTATTTTACCAAGTCCCCCCTTGGTAATTGAAAATTTCCATGATTAGACTACCCACCATTAATAATGTGTTGTGGTTAATGTTAATAGTGGAACCCAACTCATTTGATTAATAATATTTTAATATCTCTATTAGTAGTGGGTAATCTACCCACCGGGTAGTTGTAGCAATGTCCATTTCTAATTCATAAACACCAAACAACTTTTGGTAAATCATGGGAAATGAAATGTAGATATTAAATTCCGATGAATTACACATTACTATGGGAATTTGATTCCCATATCAACCAAACATAATCATAGTATTTTATAATATGCATTTGTTAGTTATAATATTTACAAACATGCAAGTATGCAACTAATAAAGATAATAGTAGTAATCTTTACAGTTTTATCTCATCAAGCGTGAATAGTGAAGTGTTGTAAATAAAAAAGCAATTAGTGGATGAAATAGTACACATACAAGGTGTAAAACAGTCATTTTATCGTATAAGATAAATTAAAAAATAAGTGTTATGTCCTCGTTACTAAATATAGATGTTCATTTACCAAGCGTTGACTTGAATTTATCAATTAAGTACGGACTTGTGTTTACCAGGTATATCCAAAATGTGATCATGGAGCATTCAATTCAATCCATAACTTATTTGTGGTTTATCAATTACCATGCCTTTGGTCCAGTACGTACCTCTAATATATATATATACCTCATTTTTCACTCAATTATATTCCCAGCTAGTTACTATTTTTTGAAGAAAAAGTATAAAAGCAAAAATAAGATTTTTTTTTGCCTCTCGAAAAAACATCCTGATTTATCATATATAAAACCAAAAAAAAAAAAAAAATAGCATCTAGTAATGAATAATTTATATACCTCATGTTCCATTAATTAAATTCCCTTCTTATTGCTAAGTTTGCCCCTACTGTATGTACTGCTGCTCTGCCTGCTTGTCTGAATTGATGATTTACTTTTTATTTGTTTTATTTTGAAGGCGGTCCCAATAATCTTCCTTTATCAAAAAAAGCCCCAAATTTCGACTTACTCTATTATTTTGCCTCTCAACGTGTGATCCTAGTCTCAAGTACAAATCTATTGTTTTAATTAATATAAACCCTATATATATATATTTATTTATATTTATTATTACTTATTGATATGTTGCATGCATGCTTGGCATTATTGTACTCACATTGACTACTTAATGCATATGCCTACTATTGGAGGTTGCTAGATTTGATAATCTTCAGGACAACATTTAATTTTATTTATTACTATCAAACCCTAGCTCATCAATTTCACCTTAGTTATATACTCCCTCTTTTTTACTTCATTTGTTACATTTACAAATTATTATTATTTTTTTTTTTGAGAAAAAAATGGTCAAAATATAACAAATAAGGTGAAACGGGTGAAATATCTTATTATATATCATTGTTGAGCCTGATTGCTTGTTGGGTTTGCCCGTGGCTAGGTACTAGTAATAGGATCTGTTCTGGCCCATGGGAAACAGTCAACAGACCTATAGACACTGATAACCACTGCCCCCAAAATACTAGGGTTTATTTGTTACTAAACAAAATCAATGCTGAGATGACACGTGTCATGGGCTAGGTCTATATACCAGCTGTCACTGACTCAGCACCCCCCCGAATATCGGGAATACATGCCTATAAAAGAACTAGTCAAATCACCTGCCAGGTATCCAATTATTTTTCACAAACTCTATACTTCTGACTCCTTCTCATTCCGATCTCCGACTTAAGCATCGGAGGGGCATTCCTGGGTTCCACCCTTGGTTAACGACCTTTCGTTATTTTGCAGGTCAATCCCTCGAATAAGAGCCCTAAAAGTCAACACAAACACATTAAACTAACAAACTCGATCAAAGAAAAAAGTTCCTGACCAGAAACAGGATCAATGTTTCTATATATTGTATCATATGAGATTTAATGGGACAAGACACCAAAGGCACGGAACAGTAACTCTAATTCCACCAAAAAAAACCACCCAATAAGGTGGGCAGGTGGCAATTTCATTACATTCCGAAAAAAGATATATGAGATTTGATCGCAAATATTGAACGTGATAACTTCCCGATGGATACACTATTCTTTACTCTACCTAAAAAAGTTCAAATTACTTTGCTATGAATTAAACATAGCCAATTAGCCAAATATTCCTGTCTTGGGAGTAAGAATGAGAGGAAAGAAATAAAAAGGCAGAAAAGAATTTACTTCAACACAAAACATGCATGTGACACACAAAATCTAGGGTGGACCCTTGCTATTGAAAATAATCTCTCTAAATCTAAAGAAAATCATGTATTGGGGGGATCACATTATTAGTAAGTCACTGAATATCATTACTCTTGAAATGGATGGTTTATTTATATGTACATAAAAATTGAGATTATAATCTTGAATACTTTTCAAACACTATGAAATTGAGATCGACAAATTAAATGTACATATAAATTTAAAGTCATATATGAATAATGATTTCTGAATCCCTAAAAAATATTTTAATTACATTGATCAACATATGATTTTGACATGCTTTTTAATTACTATAAAAATTGCTAGAATTATTCAAGCCAATTGGAGATTAGACCCGGTGAGTTGTTAGCTTCTTGATTGTGAAATTCAACATAGGTTTGCTAATCTATTCAAACTATATAATATTCTATCAAATTCCAATTGAGTCATTTTAATGGATTATTATGAGAACGAAGAATTTCAAATGAGAATTTTATCAATTTTGTGTTTTGACTATATTTTAAAAACTATATATGATGTGGTTGTACCAGCAACAATCTTCAAGATCAACAACTATAATTTCATTTCTTTTGTGTTACATTGAATGTGTAAGGAAAACTACATACAATGATGCAAATTTTGATTTAGTTGCAAACGTTAACACTAAATCAGCAATGTAAATAAATTGACACGTACTACTAGACAATTTTATGACAAAACTGACAAGAAAATCATCGGGATATCCAAGATGTTGGGTTTTCTTTAAGTACTCCGTATTATCTAAGAAGAACCAAATTCAATTTTTTTTTAATAACATCCCACTTTATTCGAGTTTTTTTATCGCTTTAATTGGGACTCGATAATCCGGTGACGTTTATGTCACTTTTGTATATATGTAATAACTTAATATGCATGTACTATTAATAAGTTGGTATCAATTTGATTATGTTGTGAGGATAGAAGAATAGCCTATTGGTTAAAGCATGATTTCCCGATGATCCAGGTTTGATCCTCACCAACAACGACACGCCTTCTGTCACACCTACTAATTTTATTTCCAGAGAGATAGGAAAACTTTTGCGGATCTTGTATACTTTTAATTTCTTTTACAAAAAATGATTATACTTTAAAATAGGGATCCAAAGCTAGTGGCTTGGGATGCAATTTCTCCAAACTTAAATCCTTATGAAGCAACTTGCACAAAATCTTTATAAAAAAATATCCGGTTCCACAATTTGTATTCCGCTCATTTTGATGAGTGTGAGTCTTAAACTCTTTTTTTTTTTTTACTTTTAAAATGTAAGAAGTGGGACAATATAATTATTACAACCAATCAAATTAACTGTAACATGAATGAGACACAAATTATAGGACAAATTAAAAGATATATTAAATGGCATGGCATTGGAATCCAATCAATCCTATTAGGTGAAAAGTGAAAACAAACAACACGATTTGACACCGACTTTCACAAGCAAATTTACCATATAACGACCAACCGTTGGTTGTGGACAAAGGTACCTTGAATTAAATGTAACCAAATATGAAACATATCATATATATTATCTCGAATCACTTTGAAATTTCAACGAATATTGGACCCATGACCTTTACCTTATAACTATTGTAATGCATAATGCTTATTGCTTAGCTATATTGTCCATGTTCCTGTTCGGGAACTTCTTCTAAATAGTCAGCGATCTTTGGTGTGCTTGATGTGGACTCCGTACGTTCCTCATTAGGGTTTTGACCTGCAAAACAGTCAAAGGTTGCTAACCCGGGGTGGAACCCGGGAACGCCACTCCGATACTTAAGTCAGAGATCGGGAGTAAGGAGTCAGTGTATTGTGAGTTTGTGAATTATGAATTGCGTACCTGTAAAGTGATTGGACTGATCCTTATATAGGCATTAGGTTCCCCGGTTAGGGTTTTACTGAGTCAGGTGGTCCGACGCGTGGGCCTGGCCCATGACACGTGGCGTCATATCACTCGTTGTAAGATATCTGATGTGTCCCTAGCCCTATCAGAATTGGGCTTAGGATTTGGGCCCATCCATATCGGGTTGACCACCTGGATGGGCCTGGAACAATCCATATATATTGTCACAATTCTATATATACTATACTATATGTCTTAATTAATTACTAAATATATGTAGACACTATATATTGGATATGGGATACTAAATATTATGGAATGAAATAATAATAATGAATAATGTGTTAGTAGGGCTCAACTACCCTAGATTTTCCTTGAGAAATCCTTTGAAGGCACCCCTTTTATTTGTGGTCCTTCAAAATCTTTGGACGCATGATATGGTGGTATCCATTTGGATAGACACGCAATATATATCAATATATTCAATATTCATTGCATCTTTTTTTGGCTATAGTTATACATGTTGTACATCTCTTTCATTTATTGATAATGATGTTTAAGTCGAAAATTTGTTTAAAAATAAGTCAATCTCTATTTGTTCTTTTTAAATTCAGTCAACAATTTGATTAACTCATAATAAATCTGCAACCTAATACTCACATGGCCACATCTATTCAAATTAATTAGTTTTTTTTTTTCCACTATTTACTGGTTGAATAAATTAACATTTTCGATACATCACTTTGATTATTCATTGAAAGTATTCACTTAATCAATCAACCGACAAATGGTAAGAAAAAAAAATTAAAACTTAATTTGAACGAATATGGATAATACGTTGGCTTATTATGAGTGAATAAAAAAGTTGAATTAATTTGAGAATATCGGATAATAAAGATTGTTTATTTTTAACAAAATTTCCTATTTGATTTTGTGCAATATTATGGGAATTAAAGATGAGGATGTAATAAGATAATTAGTTCGATCTGCACATTTTTAGCAAAAATCTTAGAAATAATTATCGACTTTTGCTTAGAATAATATCTCCGTCTCCAAAATCAAAGTCTCAAGATCAGAGAATATGTGTGTATTATTCTAACAAATATTTCAATAAATTAGTAAAATTACACTATATTATTATTTTTTGGTTGACATATTATTTTCTTAGAATAATATCTTTCTCAAAAATCAATATTTCAAGATCAGAGAATATTTGTGCATTTTTCAAACAAATATGTCAATAAATTAGTAATATTACACTATAAGATATTTTTTTTCAGTGATCAAAATACCAATTAATTAATCTAATATTCTCCTACAAAGATTCTGTTTTTTTAATGACCGAAACTTTAGTTTAAAAGGGAATTAATTAAACCCACCTATTGTAATAATAATGCATTTTTTTGGGCAAAGGATAATAATAATGGATTATTGTTGAAATATTATTAATTATATATGTTTCGGTTCAAACAATTTGTTCTAAGGGAAGATCTTTGAAGTTTGTGGAAAGACTATAAATGTTTGGTCCAATCGTGGATTAATTTGTTCTAAGGGAAGATCTTTGAAGTTTGTGGAAAGACTATAAATGTTTGGTCCAATCGTGGATTATGTCTGAGTATCTACACAAAAGCACACGTAAATTGGCTCGAGGGTTGTCCAAGATAATGCATCTCCAATGCGTTATTAGAAGTTTTATAATATGAGTATGATTATAAGAGCAATTAATAGCTTCAAGGTTTTGAATTGAATATATATATATATATTCAATTCAAAACAAATACACTTGGGACAAGTGGCACAAAATGACCTTAGACCTTAACGGATCAATTATGGGTTGTATTGATCCATTACCAAGTTGTTTTTTGGGTCTAACTTGATTTTTTAATGATTTGGATAGATTGTAGACCTTTTGTAGTTATTTGGGCTTTTAATATTTTATAATACTTCCTCCGTTCCAAAAAAAAATGCAATAAATTAGGATGCACGGACTCCTAGGCATTTTTTTGTTGTGAGAGTAAAAGGGATAGAGAGAGAAAGTGGATGTGAGAGATAGAAATAAAATACTTACAAAAATGGAAAGATTAAAATTGTTGCATTTATTTTGAAACTTCCTTAAAAATTGTTGCATTTATTTTGAAACGAAGGAAATATGAATCTCTGCATAGCTAATGAATAAAATCGATGTTTTAGATGTCTATAAAAAGTAATTTCTTTTTTTTTTTATTAAGATTAATCTATTATTTAGCATTTTTACGAAAGTAGATGTGTATGAAACTCTACATTACAAGTTTACAACTATTTTTTTGGTTGCTTGAGAAAGGCGCTAAGCCACATTTTGAATCCGTACACTAGGGTTGATCCGCGATTAAGCTCTCGTGCGGTGTAAATTAAACTCTAAGATTGTAGAGTAGATGTGGTTGTTCAATTTGTACCGTAAATTTAAATGCTTGTACACTACACCATCCGTTCCTTAAACATTGTTCCATGTTGACTTTTGCTACTGTTTATTTAGTAACTTTGACTCTTTATAATTTTATACATATAAGGAAAAATATAGTCAAATGGGATCTCGTTTGATTCGGCTCAATGTGTACTTTTTTAATATGTAATGCTTATAATTTTTAATTATGCGTATCTCAAGATATTTTCATTTAAAGATGTGTCTTGAAAGATGAGCTAAGAAAAAGTAAATGGGGCAATCTTTTAGGGAAAGAGTAAGTGTTCTCTTAGTTCTATAATGTTTCACATTGCATATGGCCTAATGTTGTGAGAAGTGAGAACTTGTTAGGTCAAAAATTCAAAGCATTATGGGACGAAAAATGTAGTAAAACGTACAATTCAATGAACCCATTTGAATTTGTTTGAGCAAGTAAAAGTGAAAATTGGCCTTGTTTATAGCTAATTAATAAAAAAGCTCTTCTTGTAATTCGAATTACTCATTTTTATGGTATGTTTTATATATTCACCATAAAAAAAGTACTACCAGATCTAAAAAGTTCCAATTAATTAAATCGGGTCTAATAATGTCAAACGGGCATGGGCCGCACCCTTCATGAGAAGTGCGATTCCACTTTACAAGACCTAGGAGGTTCCCCTTAAAATATGGTAATGAGGGGAGAAACTCCTTAACCTTATAAAATGGTCTAAACTGTTGAATTATTTCAATGTGGGATTTACCACCACAACACTCCCCCCTTAATTTCAATGTGGGACAACATTTACACTCACATGTGGGTTTTTCACGGGCTCAACACTCCCCCACACATGTGTCAGTTGTCCATAATTTGGTCCATATTAATCATACCCAACCTAGCTAGGCTCTAATACCATGTTAGTGGTCTATCACAACCAAAAGCTTAATTGAGCCTCAACCATTAGCTTTAAGCTTTTGGTTGAGATGGTTCTTTGCTATGGTATTAGAGCCAATATGACACAATGGTCATGAGTTCGAATCTCATCCACCCCTTAATTACAAAGTGGAATTAATTAGGACCGGACAGAGTGGACTTGTGTTTTATTCACATTTCAAGCTCAAAAAAGGGTCTTTCATATGAAAGGGAGTAATAGAGTATAGTATATAACATAATCTTAGCCCTAAACCAACAGCTTAAGCTTTTGGTTGAGATGATCCTCTGTCAAATGATTAAGCTTTAATAAGTTCAATCAGGTGTAATAAGTTCCAACAGGTGTAGTTTCAATCCGGTCAATAAGTTTCAATCAGCACTTATCAGTTCAATAAGTTTCAATAAGATTTAATCAGTTCAATAAGTACCAATCAGTTAAATAAGTTGAAGATCGAGAAGGCACCCTTAATGTGATTATGCAAATCAGAAATCTTCTTACCAACTAGCTAATTAATAATCTTTGGCGATTAATTAGGGGGAAAAGATACAAAACAAAGAAAAAGAGCACATCAAATAAGATCTTGTGATCTGATTAGCAAAAATATAAAGGGGTAAAGGCTAAAGGGTGAAAACATGAAAAGCAAACATGTGAGAAAAATCTACAGAAATACAAAGAAGAATACAAACAAAAGGAAAATAAAAAGAGAGGTGATAGCACGAGGAATATGATTACTAATTAATGATACTAGTTGTTTGTCTTCAACATGCATGTTTTTTTTTTTTTTTTTTTTACTTCTTTAATTTACTGTTTAATCAAACTTTACATCAAGTCATTAACGTAATCTACCCCAAAATCAACTCTTGGAAGACTTCTTTACATAATGAAATCTCCAATATCCCTTTGTATATATCTTTATTGTCCGTTTGGTTATTGATAATAAATTGTGGTAATGATAATAAATTTAAAGTATAATTTTGTTAAGAAAGAACCTTATAACCCCCATGGAAAGCATATTTTCATTCCCAAACATGAATTTTCTATTTATTTTTTATTACCATCCATTACCATTGGGGATAGTGATATGTGATGGGAATGAATATTTAATTTATGAAGAAAATCAGATAAATTGGAGTTAAACAAGCACCACATTGAGAATAAATTTTCATTTTCCTTCAAAATATAGTCATAAATTCATTCCCATCATTACCATTTATGACCGACTACCAAACTGGCCGTTAGGGTACTTTTTTATTGGTAATGTACTAATAATGTTGGACAATATTAGGCATTGAGCATATCCTACTATCGGGTTTTCCGACTCAATTTAGCTAATATATATGTATGGTGAGGTTCAAATCTAAGATATATCATTTCAAGGTTCAAACTAGAGCTGATCAACATTAGCCTGGCCCGATCGGCCCGAAAATTTTGTGGGCTTTGGCGCACTTAAAATAGGAATTTTTTGTTCAAAAGCCCGGCCTGGCACGAAAAGCCTGCGCAAGGCCCGCCTAAAAAAATGGGGCTTTAGGCATACTTACTTAGTTAAGGCCCGGTCTGGCCAGAACTTTTGATCACCTCTCTAGTTCAAACCTAAGATATGTCATTTCTAAATAGGGTTGTAACACAATAACTACAACAATTCATATTTTTCTAAATTTGATAAAATTTTAGACATATAATGACTAAAGTACTCCTGAATTTAAAAACTTAAACAAACAATATACCCTCGGACCCTCATAAATCTTACACATTCTAAAAAAATCATTACTTTACACATCATTCTTTTTTTCTGTTACTTTACCTTTCAACATTCTACTAAGCTGACTTTACTTTAATAAAAAGTCCATAGAAAACTACATTAACCCATTTATTACAATTAAACCGATGGACCCAGCCACGTATGGGTTATGGCCTTATGGGAGAGACAATGAAGGGGGGGACCTACATACCCTTGATGGACCCAGCCACATATATAGTCACATCTCACATAGCCAATGAGAATGTGAGATGTAACGAAGTGTCAGCAGAAGAATCTATTCACAGATCTTCCTCCACCTCTTTCTTTCTACTTTAGTACTACTCCCTTACCTTGTGTATCAACTTGTACTATATATTACGATCCAATTTATTATTCCACCTTTTTTTTTTATTTTTAATTTCATTTATTTTTTCAATTTTCACCCCCCTATAAATATTGCATATTGCTTCAAATATCATCAACTATATATATATAGCAACAAATAATAATAATAGTAATAGTAGTGGACAAAGATAATATATAAATCTGATCATCTCTAGCTAGTATTATTATTATTCAATTCCATCTCAGCTCCTTCATATCATATCATATCATATCTTATATACCCTTAATTCATTCTTCAACAATAAAATATATATATATATTACTCACTTTTCATCTTTCTTTAATTTCTTCATCCAAACCCCAAAACTTTTTTTTTTTTTTATAAAAAAATAAATAAATAAATGGAAGCAAAAACCCATGTAATAATCCCAGAAAAAGAGGCTAAAAATCATGTTATTAAGGAGGAGGATGAACATTTTCATGTACTAGCTGTGGATGACAGTGTCATTGAACGCAAGATGTTAGAGAAGCTTCTCACTATCTCTTCTTTCCATGGTAGTAATTTATCATTTTTTTTTTAATTTAATTATTATTAATGGATTAATTAATTTGTCATATATATTTTAAGTTTTAATTTAATTAAATGTTCAATGAATTACCTATATATACTGTTTCTTTTTAATTGTAATGGTTTGACATAAATAGTGAGATAAAAAAATGTTTAATCTTTGCATTTAAAAGTCTGAAATTAATAATAATGTGTCTGCAGTGACTTGTGTGGAGTCTGGGGATAAAGCTTTGGAGTATTTGGGTTTGATGAATTGTCATACACCATCAGTTCTTGCTGGGAGTGATGTTGATCCCCATCATCATCATCATGATGGTGCTGATAACATCCATGATGATGATGATGATGATAATAGTGATGATGAACATGATGATGATGGTGGTGGTGGTGATGGTGATTCTATGATTTTTCCTTCTATCCCATTAGCAAATGCTCACAAACAACAAGAGGTGAGTCTTTCTCTTCAATTCCTTGCTAGAATAACCAATGCCTTAGCTTGCATGCCATATCATCATTATCATTATGACATTATCATAATCATATCATATCTTCCATATTGGTTTGATTTTATGTATTAATATCATATATATCCTATTATTGTAATTGATATTTTTCTATTTAGGAAGAAATCAAGTCAAATTGCAATAAGAGGATATGAATATGATATATAAGAATCATATGATTATATGAAATAAATAAATATCCTTTTTGATTTGATCCTTTTCAACTGTAATTTGTATATGATTTCCAAGATATGAATATGATATACTCCCTCTGTCCACAAGTAAGTGCTCGATTTTGACCAAAAAGCTCTCACAATTTTGGTCGAAATGGAGCACTTATTTGTGGATGGAGGGAGTATATGAATCAGGTAGACATATATTTTTTTTACTGAAATAAAAATTAAAATAAAAAGGAGATCTGGACTCATTTTTAAATTTCGAAGTAATAAGCTAGGAAGATATACATGCAACTTTATACTTTGGGATTGAATTAATCTGAACTGAAGTGAATTTGATATTGGACTCATTAGGAGTCATCGGGGATGAATTAAAATGAACTCAAATTCAGAAACTAAGTCCAAAATAACATGATTCTAGTTCCTAATTTATTATTTTCAATTTCCTATTAAATGTTTACATAAACAAAAATTATAAATCCCGTAAACAAGGTTAGTTGTAAGAATTTGTCATGTTTTGGTGGCAAAAAATTAGCAATATTGTATGCATGTATAGTTGTACATTATCCTAGTTATACACATACATACATATCTAAATTCTATTTTTAAAAACACAAAAGTATACAAGAAACCTGCACACAAGTCTCCTATTACGGAGTACATGATAATACATTAGCAGGGGAGGGACCGGGGTGTGATATGATCGAGGTTCGAACCAGGAACATGAATCCCAGAGAGCATGTCCGATCCTTTATCACTGGGCCATACTTCAACCTCACATATCTCAGATCAATTTTATACAACCACATTTCATATAGGAGTAATATAATCTATATACTTCATTCCATCCAATTGTTAAAAATGTAGTTATATGTATATACTTTGTATGTATTAATGTATGTATGTATCATTTATCTTCAGTTTCTTAATAGTTATTTAGATCTAATAAGTCAAAGAGCATGCATATATATATATATATATATATATATATATATATATATATCTCCGTACATATTTAATAAAATGAGCAAAATTGGGATTTGTGTACCAAATTAATCAAACTAATTGAAGTTTAATCGAGCAGGGGCAAGGAACAAGAGTGAACTTGATAATGACAGATTACTCCATGCCAGGAATGAGTGGTTATGATCTGCTCAAAAGAGTTAAGGTTAGTTTGATCCAATTAATTCTTTTTTTGTTTTTTCTTTTCTTTTTCAACAAAATACTCTCTCTGCTTAACTTTAGTTATCACGTTTGGAATTTTTTTAGAAGAGAAAATTGGTCAAAATATTACAAACAAAGTAAAATTATAGAGTATTAAATTAAATTAAAGGCTGAAATTTTATAACAGATTTGTATGTATCAAAAATGGCAGGAATCATCATGGAAAGATGTACCAGTGGTTGTGATGTCTTCGGAGAATGTTCCTTCAAGAATTCACATGTAAGTTTTTTTTTTTTTTTTTCATCCCTCCTTTTTCAAAAGTTATGGGACAATTTGTTTTGCATAAAAGAATAAAACAATTCTATTTCTAATACTCCTATCTATTTTTTTAAAAGATTTTTGTTTTTTTTAAAGAGAAAAGAAAAGCCGACTGCCTCGATTAAATGAGCAGTATAACACATTTGCACAAAATAACTAAAGATAGTCAAAATAAATGGACCAAATAGTACTTCCTCTATTCTGAAATAGATGCAACGTTTTGACCAAATCGATCAGTGAGAGCCTTTTGGTCAAAACGTTGCGAGTATTATGGAACAGAGGAAGTATCAATATAATAATCAATTGAATTGAAAATTCTTATTACAAAAAAAAAAAAAAATACAAGTAGGAAGTAAGATATGTCAAGAACGAATTTATTAGCCTAATTATATAAAAGGTGATATACAAATATTGAAAGTTTAGAAATGTCTTTGTGCGTTGAATAAAAAGGGGAGTAAATACTTAGAAGCTAACATTATTGAGATCCCAAGTCATCTTTATATGATTTGGGCAAATCTAAATGAATCTTAATGAATAATTTTTGTCCCCCCTTATAATATAAGTCAAAATGTGATCATACATTATTATTATTATTATTATTATTATTATTATTATTATTATTGGTTTGATTGAGATTTGGGAAGATGCAATTCGTATTAGACAGGAATAAAAAGTGAGTAGATATATATATATATATATTAGTATCTCATCATATGAGCTGTTTCTATTTTTTCTGATTATATATGTAATGGCCTGACTTTCTTTCCATTTCTGTCTATGCTCTACTATGATGTCATAATTTTACAATAATTGGATGGCTTTGTTTAATTTCTTGCTAATACATTCATTCTATCCATCTAACTACTATACATTACAACTTTGTATCATTAATTGTATGTAGTGACATTGAATTTTGCTTCTTGCCAATACCAAAGTTCCAATAAAAACCATTAATTCAATAAAATATTGATTACTCGACATGAACTTATTAAACCTGATTGAAACTTATTCGACATGATTGAACTTATATGAACTTATTAAACATGATATATAAAAACTTATTGAACTTAATGGACCCGATTAATCGATTATCCCTGATTATAAGACATAATTGAATCTTATGATGACACCTGATTGAACCTGATCAAATTTAATTGAATTATTACACCGGATTAGAGCGGATTTTAATTTACATATTAATTTTTTTATGGTAAAGAGAACGTGCCCATAATCTTTTGAATTGACTTCGAAATCATGATGAAACTTAGGTTTTTTAATCTCTATATATGTGTAACATGAATTGATTGAAAATCACTTCAAAAGTTTGTTCTCCTAACTTTGATCAAATTTCTTTCAAAAAAAATGCCCGAAATCGGAAGAATAGGAATAAAGTATAGAAAGTTACTACCATTCTACGTTAAAAAAATTGTAAACTCACAAAATCTCTTTAATTTGTAGGCAGATTTAGGTTCAAACCACATTGTGCTCGACTCATCTAATGATGATTTCTTTATACTCCCCTCAAAAGATGGATGTTTAAACAAAATGATCTAGAAGTACTTTGTAATGGCCTCAATTCAGGTCCAATATCATTAACAAACTTCAAAACAATTAATCAAGGTCCTACGTTGTAATCAAGTAGTATCAATAATTTTGAAAAGTTATTCCAAGCAAAAGAAGGAAGAAATAAGTTTTATTTTTATTTTTTATGTTAGACTTTTTGCATATCATGGACAATTAATATTGATTTATTAACTACTCCATACTACTTCACATGGCCTGGTATATGCATAGTGCATCTTTTTGGAGTGACAACCCATTTAATTTACTACATGTTGACCTTTTCATTCATGTTCTTGCTTAAAATGGCTAATGACTTAGGGCTTGTTTACTTTAGATTATATTCAATTCAGTTCATCTCTATTCAGTTCAGTTCAGTTCATCTCTATTAAGTTCAACTAATTCACTTCTATTCAGTTCAGTTCATCAGTTCAGTTCATCTCTATTAAGTTCAGTTCAGTTCATCTCTATTCAACTAATGTAAACGAGCCCTTAGGGTTTTTTTTTTTTTTAAAATAAAGGTAAGGAAACCGACTAGCTCTGTGAAGACCCGACTCGCTTAAACCGGCGCGGAAGAAACCGACGAGTCGAATAGTCAGATCTAACAAACTTAAATACTTAAAAATAAAAACAAAACCTCAAAAGTATATATTTACTAAACCAAAAGTACAACACCTACAAGATTGTACATATCTAATCCCAAATGTCATACAACTACTACTATCAAATGTAAACTCCAAATATATGTCAGAGTTATAGAAAACTATACAAGTACTACTACTATAGTTCAATACTAGAAAACATCGTAAAACAATAACATAAAGTCTATGTAATAACGACACTCGCCCAACCCAAAGCTAAGCAAGGACCTCATCATCAGAGTTACCTGAAAAACAACAACAGTCCACCGTCAGTGGCGAGTAACATAACTGTCCTACCCTAACGGGGATACACAAGAACATAGCACAAACCAAACAACCAAATCCAACAACCAATATACATCAATCCATACGAAACATCATGCCATACTATCAACAATGAACAACAAATAATCATGCTGACTCGATTAATTAACCAATCTTAACTTTGGCGCAATCATTCACATACTAGACCGGACTATGCACGTACGAACGCATCTTATGCGATCGAACTTTCTACTATGTCAGGATTGAGAATCTTACTCCCAACCCCCATGAAACCAATCTTACTGGAAATCCATATCCGAAGACAACATAGTAAGACCACCAACTATCTCAATACCGCGGATAGGATAGGGGCAACTTCTTAACCCAAAAACATAGAATCTTACTCTAAGTTTTAGGCGTCTAGTAGCGAAATCAAGCTAATCTTTACTTATAAATCGAAGTTTACATTCTTGGTTAATTCTTAAGTTACATCTTACGCCTTTACTCAAGAAATAACATGTAAACCAATCAAACTTAGAACCCCAAACATCAATCTTTAACCTTTTCTTTAACTTTCTTTATCTTTCTTTATATTACAACTAACTTACTTTAACTTCAAAGACTCAACCAAGAACTTATAAAGAACTTAAAGAACTTATCAAGAACTCATCCAAGATTCAAGATCTTCAATCAAGAACTCAATCAAGATTCAAGAACTTCAACCAAGAACTCATTCAAGATTCAAGAACTCATCCCAAAACCATCAAAATACACGCATGATTCAACATATTCAACAATAAAATTCATCACCTTCCTAATCTCCGAAATTCGTCAAACTTGAACATGAATAACATCAAACTTAATACTAACATAATCCATCATGAAATATACATATTCAAGTAAAAATCATCATGAAACCTCATTAAAAATTCAGATTATAACACACACATAAACATGGTTATAAATCATCAAAACTATCTAATCTAATCATTTAATCCATACTATGCAACATAGTATACCAATTAGATTGAGAAAGTATGTTACCTAATTAAGGATCACACACAATATCAATACAAACTTGCAGCCCGGAACCTTAACCACACGGATCACCCACACGGTTTGCACACGAGCACGGCTTGGCTCGAACACCACACGACCACGGCTCCAATCACGGCTGCCACCACGCATGGCACGGCTTCAACACTGCTGCCACCACGCACGAGCACCACACGAACACGTGCACCACCACGAACTCACCTCTTGCACACGGCCTGCTGCACGGCTTCACCACACGCACACCACTCGAACACCCACACGAACAAGAGCCCAAACCAAACCCGAACTAGAAATCTTGAATGCAAATTATGTGGTTTAGTTTGTGTTTTGATACTTAAAGATCAATAGAAGTTGAATCTTTAAGTTTGGGTTTTGAGAAGATGATGAACAATTGATTGAATTTGATGAGCCAAAAATGGCGTGTGACAAGGGAACAAATAGAGGGAGTTTTTGTGTTTAAACTTTGGATGGGCAAGTGTTTAAGATGGCAAATGAGCAAAATGATCTCAAGGCCTCACTAACTACTTCTATTTAAAGAAGTTAGTTAAGTGTGAAAGCAAGGCAAGTGGCAAATCCTTGACATGCACAAGGGAGGGCCGGTTATTACAAGCCAAAATGGGCTTTTGGTGATTAATTGGGCTAATTACAAACTTGCATCATTAATCATGCTTAAATCGATCTAGCCCAAAAATATTAAATAATTAATTAGAAAATTAAATAATAAAAATTCTAATTAATTAAATAATAATTAAAATAAATAATAATTAATCCAAAATAAAATAATTCGAATTTAATCGAAATTATTCACATAAAATAAAATAAATAGTCCAAAATAAATTTTGGACCATACATAAAATCACATAAATACATATAAACATACGACAGAAATACCAATAAAATCAGGGTCGTTACAAGCTCATTAATTAGTTGGTAATGGGTTGTTAAGACTGATTCATATGACATAATAACCCTAACACTTGAGGGGGAGATAAGGGCGGCTAATGACTTGTTTCTGTTAATCCTTCTAATCTTAGTAATAGATTTGTATGTTTTCATATTTTAAAGATTTGTATGTTTTCATATTATGTATGATTAACATTAGTGCATGTAATTGCAGAAAGTAACAGATAATGAAGGCCTAGCTGTCTCAAACTGATCTACTATAGTTTAATTATACAAAACTTTATTGATTTTTAATTTGCCGACTAAGAATATATAATTATCTTATTAAAAGTTAGTTACATAGCTAAAAAATTTAAAAATATTTCAATCTTGATTCCCTATTGATTTTAGTTTTATCAATTTAGTTTTTTTTTTTTTTTTCAATGTAATTACTAATTATTAAAAGAGATCCATGAGAGAGAGTAATCACACCCCAATAGCTAATCTAGAGACTACACATCGAAGAAAAAAGGATTGAGGCATAAAACGGCGACTCTAGCTACCTCAACATTTGATTCTTAATGTTAAATGTTTGAGTCTTTATACAAGCAATGAGTCTGCTTGATGGATCTAACATAATTATATTGAAAAAAAAGTTGTTCCTTAATAATTACTTGACTAATCCTCTGGAAATAAGTCGATCAATCTTTCCATTATTTGAGAATAAGTTAACCTGGTATCTGCTTCATTCTGCTTTCACATTAATAACATTGAAATCAACACACATAATGTCATATTTTAATAGGACGATGACTTTGTTATTCAATTCATTCGTAGCAAAAGTAGATATAAGATTAACTTATTCATAGTTAATCGAAAGATTGACTTATTTATGAAAAATGTGCAAAGGTTAACTTATTAATAAAAATAATTTTTTTTAAAAAAAGGCGGTTTTATAACATATGAAGCTCTTATATTACACACCCAGGTGCATTTAGAACTACATATAATACACACCTAGGTGCATTTAGAGCTACTTGTACCCAAATTTAATTTATCCTTATTTAACATTTTGCTCGCTCATTTAAGATGTAGTTTTGGTTATGACATTTTTTGAGATGGCACGTACATTTCCTAAAATTGCATGTTAAAAATGAACAAAATATAAATATGGGTGTACGTACATACATTAGGGTGTAACATATAAATTTTATTAACAGTTTTTTTTTATCCATCCGGTTCACCCTTTTGGGCTAATCCGAATTCGGAGCGCGTCGCGGGGTTAAGGTTTTAAACTTCTCCCAACGTGCTTGCGTATCCATCCGGTTCACCCTTTTACTAACATATGAATTGCATATATCCATGAAATTGACATAGTGCTTGTGAAATTGAACATGAAATAATAGGTGTTTAGAAGAAGGAGCAGAAGAATTCTTGCTAAAACCAGTAAGATTATCAGATTTGAAGAAGTTGCAGCCTCATATCCTCAAGTTTACATCAACTGCGACCGCCAAAAAGACAAACCCTAATTTTGCATCAAATGACGACGACCACAACAAAATTTCCAACGAAGCAATTACAGCAATTGCTGAAGAAAAACGTAATAATGAAGATTTCATCACCAATTCCAATGAAGTTAAACTCAAGGATGAATTCCAATTTAGGGTTGATACTGAGAATTTTGCTAAAATTTTGAAGCTCGAACAATTGTAGTGATTGTGAACTAAATAAATAAATAATAATAATAATAATAATAATAATCCCAATTTAGGCACAGATGAAGCTTTTTCTATATAACAAAAAAAACGATCTGACAAATTAATTAAATATTCATTTCTTTTTAAAAAAAATTATATATATAAAAAAAAAACAATGGATGGATTGATTAATCAGTGGTAGGTAATTTTCTCAAATATTGCTTGTATAGTTTTTTTTTTTTTAATTATTTAATTAGGCAAGGAAAATTGATCAACGGTCAACCTGATTAGAAGGGCTATCTAACTTTGGTTATCATCTCTTTATTTTACTCCTAGACTTATAACTTAGTTTAGTCTCTCCTCATCTTTCGATGTGGGACACTCAATTTAGAGCTAGCTGGAAAGACAATTAGAAATAGTTCTCTTAGGGCTGGACATCTTGTCGAGGCAAACTCTTTCCAGTTGCTTAATAAGACCCATTTTAGAAGTGACCCACAGGCCACAACCTGGGCTCTGATACCATGTTAGAAGACCATCTTAACCAAAAGTTAAGCTTATAATTGAGGCCCAGGAATATGTTATATACTCTATCACAAACTTCTACTGCTTTTTTTTAATGGTAAATACCATTCAATCAGATACATCTCAAGCATCTTTGCTACTCATCAGTAGACAAATAAATACAAGTATGTTCATATATCAATTTTGCTAATCATTAATCTGTCTACAACAAACAATGGTTTCATCATGTCTAAATTTACATTCCACCCTTGGCATGGAGATAGTGGGGCCAAATCCTGTCTAAATTTTCAACATTGGAGGAATGCCTCAGCTCTTTTTTTGAAACTGTACCTCGTTTCCTTTTTTTTTTTTTTTTTTGGTAAGTAAAATTCCATTAAAGCTCAAACACCAATACAATCTAAGTTCCTCAAGAGGAGGACGAACCAACTAGGTTGGACCCCCCAACCTCAAGAAGAACAAAAGAAACTAATTACTCCCTCCGTAACTTAAAACTTTCAACATTTGTACTTTATGCGGACTCCCATGCATTTTTTGTTAGGGTGTTAATTGTGTAAAAGAGAGAGAATTAATTAGATAGAGAAAGTGGGGTCCATGTGAAAAAAAAGGAGGGAGAAGTTTTAAAAAAAATAATTCTGTTGCAATGGGGCCAACAGCTCCCACGTGCATTTAGAACTGATGGGAAAAGAAGAGGGAAAATCAATTTGGCTGAATTTTTTACCCAGCCAAATTTTTTTTCCATTTCTCTCCAATATTTTCCCACCACTATTTTCAATCATAAAATTCAAAATATTGCCTATATAAAACACAATAAGGCATTTAATACAACATTCATTTCCTTTCAACAACCACAAAATCTGAGCTCTCTCCTCCATCTCAGCTACAACATACATGGCAGCACTTGTTTTGAGGTAAGTAAAAAAAAATTTAATGATTAACACAGCACACACAACACTTAGTTAGAAATTAATTACAGATTAATTCTACTGTTAGCATAATTACAATACACACACTGCACTCATTTCATCTTCCCCAAAAAAAAAAACCAAAATGGAAGATGAAGAATTAGACAGCTTCTACGATGTTGATCAGTTATTGATGGAGGAAGGGCTCATAGCATCCACTGTTTTACCTTTTGAAACATGGGAACAAAATTTAGTTTACCATGAAGTTAAGGATTTGACAGAAAACCAAAGATTAAAGGTGGTGTACCATTTAATGGGTCTCAAAGAGGGGGGTAGACTTCCATGGGGCATCCAAACAAAGTTAGCCAGAGAGTTTGGTTGTCACAAGAGCACAATAAACAAGCTATTAAAGAGGGTTGAAAAACAGCAGCTTAGGGGGGAAGCCTTAGATGTCAGCAACAGAAAAAAAGGAAATTCAGGCAGAAAACCCTATTATACAAACAGTGATGAGTGGTTGCAGTCAGCTCCATTGCATAAAAGGGGAACATACAGAGCATATGCTGCTGCTTTAGGTTGTTCCCATATGCATGTGTTTAGATTGTTGAAGAAAGGTTTACTTAGAGCACATACAAGTCCTAACCATCCTAATGTTAGTGATAAAAACAAAGTGGACAGACTGAAGTGGGTCTTGCAGCATATTGAACCAGCAACTACTGTTGATGAAAAGGCTAAGTTTGTTGACATGAAGAACATTGTGCACATAGATGAGAAATGGTTCTATCTGAATCCAACAACAAGAAGGTTTTATTTGCTTCCTAAGGAGATTGACCCATATAGGACTTCCAAGTCTAAGAATTACAGTATTAAGGTCATGTTCATGGGTGTAACTGCAAAACCATAATTCAGTGCTGAAGGGGACATCATTTTTGATGGGAAAATTGGGATATTTCCCTTTGTTATTCAAGAAAGGGCCAGGAAAAGAAGTAAGAACAGGGCAGCAGGTACATTAGAAACAAAAGCCATCACCAATGTAAACCAAGCTGTGACTAGGGATATGTTTATCAACAAGGTCATACCATGCATCAAGGAAAAGTGGCCTGCATTTTTGTCAAAGGACATAATGATACAACAGGATAATGCTAGGCCACACCTAAAGGATATTGATCCAGATTTTAGGGCTGTAGCAAGTGCAGATGGATTCAGTATTCATCTAATTAATCAACCTGCCCAATCACCTGATTTTAACATTTTGGACTTGAGTTTGTTCAGGGCACTACAAAGCCTACAATACCAATCTTTTCCCAAGAATGTAGATGAGCTTATAGAAAGAGTGAATGAAGCATATGAAGAATTTAGCCCTACTTTAATTAAATATGCATGGATTACATTGCAGCTAGTTATGGTTGAGGCACTCAAAGTTCAAGGTGGTAACAATTACAAACTGCCACATATTGGGAAAAAGAGGTTGGAAAGGTTGGGTACATTGCCTGAAATTATAGAGGTGGATCAGGATATCATTGATCAAACAGTGAACCACTTGAATTCACTCAGTGCAACTGAAGAACAGGGCAACACAGAAACAGACATGTACACAGAGGAGTATATATCTGCATATTTTGATGCTGAAGAACAGTTTAATGCATACTTAGATGCTAGCAGTAGAATGGATAGTGATGAAGATGAAGAGTACATAACTAGGTTTCAGTAAATTAGGAGGAAATTTGGACTGCCTCAAGTAACCAAATGGAAGAACACATGTTATTAACTTTTTGTATAGATTTAGCAACTTTTTGGGTTTGGTTACTTGAATCCCAGTGAAAGTTTTTGTATACTAAGGCAGTCAGATAACTACACTATGTAATCATACTTTTGTCTCCTATTCAATGAACATTTTGCTAATGTTAGGACTTGTATTTTGCTCATTGTTTCCTTTTTTACACTATTAAAGCCATCAGGAAGTTTTATTTGTCACATAAAACTGTTGTTTGTGAGGCTACTACAATAGTCATATCATATGTATGATAGTGGACTAGAGCAACTAAATACAAACAAAACTTAAAAATGTGAAAATGAGTCCCTTCATCATTTGGCTAATAAAACACAAATTTAGAACATTGGGACTCAATAAAAACAGACACCCACACACATGACATACAACACACTCACATAAAAAAAAATCCCTCAAACAGATCATCGGGATGGTATTTTTAGATTAGCAGTATTTTATAAAATCATTTGTAGCACATCATTCATCATCATTGGCTTCCCCAAAATGTTGAAAGTTTTAGGTTACAAAGGGAGTGTAAGGACTCTTTAAACTGTAGGGACTCTTTGGGCTTTTTTGTAAGCTTAAGGACCATTGTAAACAGAGAGAATAAGAAGGGACTCAGCAAGATTTTTTATAATCATCAACTGCTACCACCAATAATACTCCAGCAAGATTTTTTATAATCATCAACTGCTACCACCAAAATTCAGAATAATAAATTCAGAACAAGATATTCTCAACAAGAAATTTAGAACAAGAAATCCAGAACAGGTCAAAAAATCCAAATCATGCCAAAATTATGCCAAAATTATAAAACTCAAATAACCACCTAAATCAACTCAAATTAACAACAAAATCAAACCACAATTCAGAACAATAAATTCAGAACAAGATATTCTCAACAAGATATTCAGAACAAGAAATCCAGAACAGGTCAAAAAATCCAAACCATGCCAAAATTATGCCAAAAATAAAAAACTCAAAGAACCACCTAAATCATCTCAAATTAACAACAAAATCAAACCACAATTCAGAAGAATGAATTCAGAACAAGATATTCTCAACAAGAAATTCAGAACAAGAAATCCAGAACAAGTCATAACATCCAAATCATGCCAAAATTTACCCAAATATCTAAAAACTGAAAGAACCACCTAAATCGTCTCAAATTAACATCATAATCAAACAAAATTTTAGAACAAAAAATTCAGCACAATTAAATTCAGAACAAGAAATTCAGAACAAGAAAATACAAACCATCTAATGGGACTCAAATTAACAACAAAAATCAAACCTACAGAGTTGATCAGAACAAAAAAGCCACGAAAATACAGACCAAATTACCACAAAACAAAAAAGCCAGGTCATAACATAATAAAACCCCACAAATGAAAACAAATTAATATCTAAAAGTTAATAAACATAATAAAAAAAAAAATCAAAACAATTTGGTAACAGAAACCCAACAAATGTAACAAATCAAAACAAATGAAAGTGTAAAATTAAAACACAAATCAAACAAAAAAAAAACAATTTGTTCACAGAAAAAACCTAACAAATCATAGCAAATAAAAATCAAACAATTTGTTGACAAAACAAGAAGAACGAAATCCAAACTCAAAACAGGAAAAAACACACATATCAAACAAGTAAAAATCTAAAAAAAAAAAAACAGAAATCCAAAAAGAAAATACCCAAAACAGACCAGAGCTCAAAGGTTGGTGAGTTCGTCCTTCTCTTGTTCAGACAGTTGAACAAGATAGTGAAAGAGCCCTTTGTTGATGATCTGCACCTCACCATCTGTCATTTCTTCATCAGTCAAATCCACAACCTCCTCTTTGACCTTCACTTTCTCCACCTCCGGCTGATCAACCTTCAAAACCTCATCATCATCTAGGTCACAGATCTTTACTCCTTTCCCTCTTTCACGCCTCAAAAAGGCAGATTTACCTAATCTTAGGCCAAGGGGACTCATTTTTTGCTTACCGAGCCTTGAGACATGCTTCGGCATAGCCGTCCTTCTCAACATAGCATCTTTACCTTCCTTGGACTGAGGAGATGCCAAACCACAACCGATAACACCTTGGGACTCTTTGGGCTTTTCTGTCTCTCTTCAGTTCTTCCTCTGCTTCTATAAACTGCTTTATGACCTTCTCAAAGGAAACAACACCTTTGGAACCCATTAAATCGACATGCGAGCCTTTCTTGTATAGCCAGAACCAAGCAAATCTACGGCAACTTGAAGAACTGCCTTAAGTTCTGGGTTTTTTTCAGCCTGAACAACATCTTCAAGAGGTTTTATGTCGATCATCTTGAGATTTAAGGGTTTGTGAAGAGAAGGAAGAAAAGCGAAATGGACGAAGAGAGGAGAGAGAGAGACAAAGAATTAGGGTTTATGGTGAAAGTGAAGAGATGCGAGAAGGACGAAGATTTAGGGTTTACAGAGGAAGAGAAGAGTAGAGATAGGGACGACGAGAAGAGAGAGACTGAGAATGGAGATGCAAGCCATTGACGAAGTGAAGAGAGAAACGAAGAGCAGTTAGGGTTTGAGAGGGAGGCGATGGAAGGAGGAAGATGAATGAGGATCAGTTAGGGTTTGAGGGAAAATAAAGGATGAGCATTGATAAAGGTAGAGAATTAATTGGAAAATATGAATGGGTAGTTGGGAATTTGGTGGGAATCATTAAGTTAGTAAGTAAATGTATTAGTAGTTGAACAAATATGATTAATTTTATGTTAAGTTAAATGTGTTTTAATAATGGCAAAGTGGTAAATAAATAGAACTTTTTTTTTTATCAAAAGTGAAAAAAAATAAAATTGTTGAAAGTTTTTTGTTACACCCAAATTTGGCAAATGTTGAAAGTTTTATGTTACGGAGGGAGTACATAACTTGTCAAACCAATCATGATCAACTCTAGACACTTTCTTAGGTATAATAGCAGAAATCCTAGCAATTACATCCAATTTTAGTTTACTAATCATTACATCAAAATCAGTAACTTTGTTACACCAATACATTTCATTCCTAGCTTGCCATATCAAATTCACAACAGCAGCGATTACAGCATAAATGACAGCCTTCTGAAATCTTGAAACCTTACTTCTTCTGTACCTCGTTTCTTAACTGTTAATATCTATCCATTTTTATATAAGGTCCGTTTGGTAGGGTGTAAAATGTTTTATGTTTTCCATAAAAAAAAAAAAACCTTTTACAATGAAAATCTCATTTTCACAAAGGTTTTCCGTTATTTGGTTGCTTGTAAAATGATTTTCCATTTTAAGCACTTTTCATTGTTTGGTTGAACTGAAAATCAATTACTTCAATTGTGACAGAAAATGTTTACGGTTCTTCCATTTCAAATGAGGGTTGCTAAACCCGGGAGAAAACGAATTGCTGCTTTATGCATACTTTGCGTGCACCAAAAAGGATTTATCGGTAAAAGGATGCTTCAAAGCAACAACAATGGGTGAGTGCTTAAAGCACATAGCGGAGTTCATAGCTTCAAGATTTTCTGATTCCCAACCCACCATCATGTGTATGTTTTTTAATCTTCTCCTTAGAAGCCCAATAAATTGGTCTTTTACCTTCTGTGATTCTCCAGAACATTTAAAAAAAAAAACATAATGATGGAGGTGAGCTTATTCGTTACCCTCTTATGAATTCTGTATGGTTCACAGACGAGGCAATGATGGCGTTTATAAGTGTGATCAATAAAGCTCTATTCTTGTTGACTTGTTTTCAGTTCAGTTTGTCCAAAATAAAAGTAAATGTAAAAAACTTAAAAGGATAAGGGTGTATGAAATAGGTTTGATAATGGCCTAAACTTGTTAAGAACTGATATACACTTGCTGCTATTTTAGTTACTTTTCCAGTTGAGCTTTCTTTTTATGTTGAAAGAGGAAGGAAATCAAACAGCATTCTTTTCTTCAACAAATCTTGCCAGAAAGCTAGGCTGGTTTCCCAGCAATAGTATACCAAGCAACTATAATCAAGATTTCCAAGATCGAAAACGTTCATTTTTGTGTCAGAAATCCATATATTCTAAATAACGATACACCTCTTGAATAAACAAACTAATTCCAAAATCCTCTGATCTAAACAGGCACCTTATCAGCAGCACATACAAGCCTTGCATTTTTTATTAAGAGAAAGAGAGGGGAGCAGACGGGATTGGGGCAAGGAGAAGTAAAAGATTAACGAAAATTAAGATGGCAAAAACCGGGCTTGCAATGCTAGCTTCTGCTGAGAATCTAACAAACAGCCAGCCGATGAACGCTCTGTGTTATCCCCTAGTTCTAGTCCATGAATTCCGCCATCATAAAACTGTGTTTCCTGCAATGGGGAGAGAAACAAAACTGCTTAGTACCTAGCTATATCAGTGGAAACAAAGACATCAAACTGTATTTACCAGAGCCAAAAATTCAACCTCCCTGTTTAGAATGTAGGTGGAACAAAAACTTATAGTTCTGCTTTTCTTAAACTAATTCCCTGTAACTTCAAAGTAGAGCTGATCAAAAGTGGCCCGGCCCGCGGGCCCGACCCGACCCGCTTTTTTGCGGGCTTTGGACATGAAAATTAGGTCCGAATTTGGGCCCGGCCCGATTTTTTTATTTTTTCGTGCGGGCCTTGGACATTTAAAATTAGACTTTTTGGTTACTTTTTTAAGGCCCGGCCCGAAAAAGCCCGAAAAGCTCGCACTAAATTTTCGGGCTTTGGCTAAGAAATTTGGGCCCGAACCCGGCCCGCTTTGTGGGCTTGATTTTTATGCATCAGCCCGGCCCGAACCTGGCCCGGCCCGGCCCACGATCACCTCTACTTCAAAGTAGTTCACATTTGATTCAAATGATCAAAATTCACTTTCACCTCCAACTTGTAAAAATTAATTATCTATTACTTGGTTAATTCAAGGAAATACAATGCTACTCATCTTATAGGTTACTTGGAGGTCATCATTTAAGTTCCATGAATACAAATACGGATATGGAAATGAGTATTGAATACGTTGGTTTGAAAAATATAAGATAGAGGTGCGACAAATAAATATTACTTGTATTAAATGCTTTAAAAATTAAGATATTTTTATTAGAAATTCAATATCATTTGGAATACATTTGTTTAATTACTACAATGAGACAAGGAAAAAAAATTCAAAAGCATATGAAAACATTTTAAAATTGGGTAAAACTATAATAAAACGGTTTAAAATTTGTTAAAATGGAGAATAGTATTGGGTATCCTTAAAGTAAATTTAAGTAACAGTATCATGTCAGTATCCAATATTGGTAAAACTATACCAATGAAGTATCTGTGCTACTTAAGTTATCGCACAAACTAATAATCAAGGCATACATTTACTATGAAAGATAAATGGGACCTATAAATTTACTTTCTTTGATGATAAGGAGTCAGCAGTTTTACTTGATTAAAAAAATAAGGGTCAACTTTTTCTAGTTGACTGCATTTGTTTCCCACCATTTTAAGAAAATCAAAAAAGGAAGTCGGGGAGATTACCTAAATCACAACTCATCCTTGGCTGATGGTTGCTCATCCTTAGTTGTAGTTTGCTGAATAGCTGGATCCCTATTCTTTTGAATAAATTCAATCATGTCTTCCTTGGTTCTGTCTCCATCATACGATATAATATTTCCGCTAGCTGATCGGAAGTACAAAGTTGGGTAGCCTTTAACATCAAATGAGTCACCTGGGAGATCATTTGCAGTTGCATCCTGTATTCATCAGCTTAAATCAGCATTCAACAATATAAGAGGCTTCTTGATTCTAATACATCAATTTTTCAAATTTCAAGTACCAAACTTGCTTATCAGAAAATAAGTTCAAAAATAGATTTTTAGAATCTTTGCTCAGCTAAGTAGATCAAACCGTATTTTAAGTAAATTAAATTATACTACGAACAAAATCAAGCCTAGAGAGCTTTGGTAACAAAGAAAGATACTTACAAACTTGGCGATGACAACATCTGGATCATTTTCAAATGAAACGGCAACTTCATCCAAGATAGGAGCCAACTTCTGGCAATGTCCACACCAAGGTGCATAAAATTCCAAGAGAACTACAACAGGTAAAGGTGAAAAGTTAGTGAAATGAAACATGGCAAACTAAAGGAAAGAAAGAAGGGCGCGTAAGTATCGTTACCATTTTTAGCAGATTTGAAAACTATGTCCTCAATGGTGTCTGCAACAATCACCTTCACAGGCTCATTGTTGCTTTCAGGAATGGGTTCAGACTTCCTGTAAGCAGGCACCTTGCCTTCCTGCAATTCCCAAAAAGACCTATTAGAGTTTTTGTGTCTAACTGTCTCTGTTTTGGGCAATAATAAGTTTGTAATCCTTTCATGAACAAAATATTGCCAACAGAACTAGAAAAGTAAGTGAAAAGGGAAAAGGAACTCTGGCATAAACAAGTATCTTTAAATTAAATACAGTATATTACATTGTACTCCTTAATCCATGCAGCAATTTGATCAGGCTCCACTTTGTCTTTAACATATTTCTTCCCGTCGTTTGTCTGGATAATAAGGACTGGCACCTGCTCCTCTTTGAGTCCAAAATACTACACAGGAATATTAGAATATTACTAATCGTACTCAGTGACAGCACAACATTACTAAGAAAATACAAAATTTAGTCTACCTGAAGTGCACCCTGACTGGCATCAAGGTCTCCCAATAAAAAGCTAATACCCTCAGATTTATATTCACCAGCAGCTTGCTCATATTTTGACTTGTATGAATCAAAGTCAATAGTGAAGTTCATGAACAACAAGGCCTGATAAAATCAACAACATTTATTGTGAGCTATAGAGAATAAGCAACAGATCCATTTTATACGCAGAACAATGACATGACAGATTACTAATCTACCACTACTAATAAATCCCGTGTAAATCCTACATAGGCAAAGCCAAGCTATGCTATGAGCAAATATAGTATCTAAACAAAACAGATCATGAAGATCGTAGTAAATGCATGCTCAAAAGAATGAAACCGTTGCCATGATCAAGCAAATAAAAGCTTCTTGAATTACAAAGTTTTTGCTCAATACTAAGACCAAAAAACAATTAAATGACAAGCAGAGCTTATTTTTCCTTATCAAAATACAAATGCAAGAGGGTAAATTGACAATTTGACAGCTTCGGAGCTTCCAAAGCATAAAGGTGATTAACCCCCTTGTAAGTCAAATTAGTAGCTGAAACTTGGAAGCAATCAAGTACCCATACAAAATAGCAATCAAGTACCCATAAAGATGATTAACTTGAACAATTTTGTAAAATATTGGAGATGCCAATTATGCATTTAAGTTTTCAACCATGAGAGTTCATATCAATTTGAAGTTCAGTCTTTAATACTGCTAAGAAACCTCCATCTAGATTTTAAAGCATATACATGAAAGAATTGTACATGACAAATCAAAGATATACCTTGGCATTAGGAGAGTTAAAAAACTTAATAACATAGGGATGGTTAGCTGGGTCCTTGCTGAAAATAGTCACAGTAGGAATACTAGATTCTTCAACAAACTTCTCCATTGCAGCAGCATCAAAATCCTATGTAACCAGTAATAACATTTAATCAGTTAATAGAGATGCCGGAGAAACTTATTAGGCACGCGATAAACATTAAAGGAATAACTTCCTATACCTGGGAGTCCACCACAAGCTCATCAAATGGCTTGAACAACCTAATGGTGGGTTTGGTCACTGACGATTCACCCCTTGGAAGGAACTTTGCGTCAGAAGTATGACCAAACTCATAGTCAGAGCGCAACTTCTCAGCCAAAGCCATAAAGCTTGTGTATGCTTCTCCAGCAAATTCTGGGAATATCCCAACCTGAAGTGAAGGAAAACCATGAATTGCTAAACACAAAAAAGGACCAAGAAACATTATCAAAAAGGGCAGTTCAGGAACTCACAATAACAACTTTCTTATCCCCGACAAGAGCGGTAGCATCTTCAACAGATTTAATCTCAACTGAAGCAGGGCCACTTTGCTTTTTCAAATATTCAACAATTCCCTCAGCTTCCCTTGGACCTTTGTACTCTTGAACATGTTTCCCACCACTCCTAAAAATCTTCAATGTGGGAAAGCCCTTAATATCATGTTCAGAAGCAATCTCCTTGTTGGAGTCTTCATTGGCATCCACCTTCGCTAGAACAATGGGAGGATCATGGCTGCTCAATGTGGATGCAGCTTTCTCATACTGATAAAAAAAAGAAACATAAATCAGTTCGAGAAGCATAAACAATGACAGTAATTAATTAGTCATTCATTGCAATCAACCAAAAAAAAAAGGCTCAAGACCATCTGAAATCATATTATTAACATAAGAGTAAGGAAGACGATCACCTCTGGAGCCAAGTTCTTACAATGCCCACACCTGAAAGGAGGAGAAAATTGTTTTAATTAGACATGCCAGGGATTTTACTCCATCAGTAGAGCAAATAAAAAAGACTATCAGCTATTTTAACTGTTTTTTTAAAACAAAAAAAGGGATAAAAACCTCACTCAGAGTCATAACTCATAAGTAGCACTATAACAAGGAAAACTTAGCTATGTTACATCGGACCTGTACTTTACCTTAAACAATGCTGTGTCAGATGCAATAAGATGATATTTCATTTTTTTTTACTAAAAACTCTGCAACTTTTTCTCAAATTAGACGAGTCGGACACTTTGGAAATTTTATCCGTGTCCAGTAACACAGAAACTTGGTAATTTGAAAAGAAAAGTTATGGTATGGTTGCAACTACATTCCCTTAATTCCCCGACAAAACCGAAACCATCCTACCTACCAAACAAAATTGAAGACTGAAACAGCACATTTGCACTCAAATCTTGGTACTCAAGTTGATTTACAATCTTTCACATTGAATATTCGAAATTTCGAACACCACACAGCCAAAAACACCCCTTCCCCAAAAAAAAAATCAAAAAAAGGGAATTTTTTTGATTTTTTTTTCTGCATGGTACCTTTGGATTATGGGTTCTGAAAGCATATTAGAAATTGAATCAACTTCTCAATTTTCTCTTCTTTTTTTTTAGACGGGCAAGTCAACTTCTTTAATTTACTCGTAACTACTAGTACTCCGTACCTTTTTCCCTTTATTCTCCGTACATTCAACGATATTCTCTTCCCTCACTTTAAAGGGTATGGGTTCAGTTGGGACCAGACGACCAGTTCTAAGTCTTCTAATTAATCCGAAAACTCAAACACCAAAATTAAAACAAAAAGAATGTGGATCTAAACCTTTAAAACGGATACACATCGAATTCAAAACGATCAGAAACCAAAACCCAATATCAGATCTCAATACAATCACTCACAAAGTCTTTGGAAAAAAAAAAAAGACAGAACTCACTCATGCAAACCCCAAATTCATACAAAAACATAAAACAATTACAAAAATCAACACAAATTTCCTCAAATAAACACAAAAAGCAAATCGCAAATCAAAATCATAAAATTGAAAACAGAACATCAAAATTCATAAATTAAACAAAACAAAACAAAAGATGAAATCAAAAGTGCATACCAGGGAGCATAGAATTCAACGACAATGAAATCATGCTTGGCGATGGTATCAGTGAAATTAGAGTGATCGAGAGTGAGAACAAACTCTTTCGATTCAGATGCAGCAGCAGCAGCAGCAGCATCACTGCTTTCTGAAGCAGAGATGAATGCAGAAAAAGCTAAAAAACAAACAACAAAAATCGAAACCCTAGAAATCGCCATTGATAAATTAGCTCAAATTTTTCTCTCTCAATTTCAGGTTTCGACTCCTGTGAAGAGGAATTTCGGAGTTTATAAAAGAGAGAGTGTCAGTCAGAAATAAGAGAGAGTAGGCGATGAAGACGAAATGAAAGAGAGAGATTGTAAGAATCACGTGTAATTTTTTCTGTATTTTTATTTTTATTTTCAACAACTTGGTTTCTTAATGGTCCGAGAATCTACGTGGCAGCATGTAATTGGGGAATGATTCGTGGATAAATATTTATATACTGTAGAAGAGTATTTGTAATGTATGACGAGGATTAACCAATCGTTAATTGACATGTCACGAAATTACCTTATTTAAATACTTGTAGATCTCGATTTAGCTGGTTATACTTGGGTTAACCCATATTTGTCATTGATTGGGCTTTTATTTGAACTTACCAATTATATATTGTTAGGCCCAAGTTTAGCTTTTTATTGTTAGATCCAAAATATGGTATCCAAATGATTTCCCAAAACTACTTTAAAAGGCTCAGCTTATAAATTATCATCATATCAAAATCAATCATGGAAACAAATAACAAGTAGAGCTGGCCACCGAACGGGCCGGGCCGGGCTGGGCCGGGCTGACCCATGAACTGGGCCGGGTTCATGGAGTGGTGACCCATGAACCGGTTCGGCCGGGTTGAACCGGGCCTGGCACCGGGCCGGGTTGGGCCGGGTTCGTGGGTTAGCCGGATTGGGACGGGTTCGCGGGTTGGACCGGGTTCATGGGTTCGCGGGTTGGACCGGGTTCATGGGTTCTCGGGTTGGACCGGGTTCATGGGTTCGCAGTTTAAGGGGGTTTACGGTTTAGGCATTTGGAGGGTTTAGGGGGGGTTTGGAGAGGGTTTAGGGGGGCTTTGGAGGGTTTAGGTAATTTGAAAAGATTTGGAGGGTTTGTAAATTGTCATGGTTTTGACTTTTGACTTTTGAGTTTTTATAGTATATATGATAATATGAATAAATGAATATTTGAATATAATACATTAAAACAATTAAACAAGTAACAAATTTACTTTAATAAATCATAGTTGACCAAATAAATTAAGTTGCAATATATATTGAACTTATATTATAATTTACAAATTACAATTATAAAAATGTATGTAAAATCTAGAAAGTTAAAGTATTACTTACACAATTAGAATTCGTAATTACACAACTAGAATTCGTAACTAATATTTAATTTATAAATTAGAAAATAATTTATTACAATTTACAAATATATTTTATAAAAAATAATAAAATTAAATCACTTCAACACACTGGAAAAAAAACATCCAAATGATATTAGTTAATTACAATTTACAAAACATATGCATTAAAAATAATTACATAATTTAAAAACATTAAAATAATTATGTAAAAAATAAGGCAAAAATATATGAAACCCCCCCGGGGGGCGGGGGGGCTTGGACTTACTTTGATTATTAAAATTTAATTTTTGAATTAAATTTTAGTTTATTAAAATTTAATTTTTGAATTAAATTTTAATTTACTAAAATAAAATTTTTGAATTAAATTTTAATTTACTAAAATAAAATTTTTGAATTAAATTTTAATTAATTAAAATTTTATTTTTGAATTAAATTTTAATTTATTAAAATTTAATTTTTGAATTAAATTTTACTTTTCAAAATAAGATGCCTACGTATCCTTAAGTTTCTTAAGTAAACTTAAGGAATCAAAGCCCACGTAGTTCTTTTGCGTACCTGAATGGTGGTCGTGGACCGTTGTTGTGACTTTTGACTTATGTTGTGTCATTTCCGCTAGGGCCTGCATCGGATTCTGATGTATTCATCAACATCCACGGGTCTTCTTCGTCTTGGTCGTCCTCCTTCAATCCTTGTATCCTCTTTTCCGCCTGATCCCAATCTTTTTTGCAAACACATATTTCTATGGTATCAGGGTGTAGACTAGATCTTTTTTCATCCAATACTCTTTTACCTGCACTAAAAGCTGACTCGGAAGCAACAGTAGATGCCGGAATTGCTAGGACATCCTTAGCAATTCTAGCTAGAATAGGAAATTGAACTGAATGGGAATGCCACCATTTAATAATATGAAAATTTTCGTTAGTTTTGAATTGAAAAGATAAATAATCATCTATACCTGAACCTTCATCTTGGGAGGGTGATGATGTGGAAGGTACCCTCGATTTTCCTTTACGAAGGATAAATGCTAGAAAGGGGTCTCTGTTTTTCGGCTTTGGTTGTGAAGACTGACCGGGTTGATAAATACCCGCATAATGTTCATATAGTCTATCTAATATTGTCTTACAATCATTTACATATTTATCAACATCATAATCTGTACCAAGAGTTTCGTAATAAAAGGTCAACAAGCTTCTCAATCCTTCAAGCTTGAGACCCGAGTCAAGAATAACTGCAATGCCATAAATGTAAGGGAATTCGGCAAAATAGGACATCCATTTTACCTTCATTCCCCACAAGATGTCGGTGACGGCAGGAATTTCACTGTTCTTGCTGCCTTCGTGAATGGCGTGAACTATTTTAATTCCTTCTAATACAACTAAATGTACATTAGGCTCATAAACATAGAAAAAACTTTAGTAGCATATTCAAATGCGGCAAGTACATCACGAATAATCATAGCAATAGACCAATTGTAGTTAGTAATCATTTCACCCGGCTCAGAACGAGTTTCATTATACAATTCAGTTAAAACTTCACGATATTTAATCGCATCATCCAATAATTTAAAAGTAGAATTCCATCGGGTTACGCAATCTAAACCTATGCATTTTTTCTTTAGTCCTCTTTCCTCACATTTTCTTTTATAAGCCCTGCTCATACTACGAGTGACTCTAATCCACTTTACTACACTCCTAATTGGTTGTAATAGGGGATATAAGTCTTTAATACCTTCTTGCGCACATAAGTTTAATATATGCGCACAACATCTAACGTGTAAAAGGCTACCATTAAGTAGCAAAGGTACGTCACTGTCTTGTTTTAAAAAGTCAATAGCACGGGTATTAGCCGATGCATTGTCAAATGAAGCTGAAAAAAGTTTGCCAACCAACTAAAATTTTTTTAAACAATTTACAATACGGGTTTTAAACAATTAAAACCCGTATGGTTTTCCTCCATTGCCTCAAAACAAATAATCCTTTTTTGTAAAAACCATTCATCATCTATCCAATGAACAGTTACACAAATAAAAGGTTCACCTACAAAAGAAGTCCAACAATCACTAGTTATGCTAACCCGACCATCACAGGTACGGAACATTTCCATCAAATAAGCTCGATAAGAACTATAAAGTTTGATGGTGCGACGTTTAAGGGTGTTTCTAGGAATTCTTCTAAAAGCCGGTTGCATAGCAACCCGGTTAAAATGTTCGAAATTGGGGCTTTCCCCATGAGTAAACGGCAATTCATCAAGAATAACATATTTAGAAAATTCATCAATCATTCTATCACGATTATAAACAAAAGGCATACCTGCGCCGGGAGTAGTCGTTGCGTACCCATGGATTTGAGCCTGTCTCGAATCATCTCTTTCTGCACCATCGGGCCCCAAGTTGTGACCCTTTTTTAAATGACGGGCCAATGTTCCGGTTCCATCGTTTTTGGTCCACTTGTAACTTTTTGGTTTTTTTGTTTTAGTAACATCTCGACAAATTTTGCAAATTGCAGTATATTTGTCGGGATCATTTGTTGCTACTTTGTCATAGTAAGGCCATACCCATGAGGTATGACCTCTTTCTCTTTTACCAGTTGATGTTGTATTAGTGTTACTAGGACCACCTTGTTCACCTCCTCCTTAATTAAAAAAAATGAAATATTAATACTTTATTTTCATAATATATCCATTTTTTGTACATAAATAAACAATTAGTGAATTAATTAATTTATTCAAACTCTTGAAAGTATTAATTTCAAGTTATATTATTTACGTAACTATGTAACTATGTATGAATCAAAATTAATTTCAAATTATATTATTTACATAAACAATTAATTTATTTATATAAACTCATGATTCATAAATGTATGATAAAGTAAACAACTATAATAACTTCAAAAATATTAATTTGAATTTATACCTTCCATATTATCCTCCGATTCAAATTCGGGAACGTAACCTCCGCCTCCGGCGCCCACCGGAATATAAGGAGGTGGCATTGATGATGATGATTGATGGGATTGATATGGGTTGGTTCGAGGTGGACGAGGATTTTGTTGACTGTTTAATGCCCTAGCTAATGATTCAATTTCATCTGTATTTACTTCATACGAACCGTGAAATTGATCATTAACATTACCTCTACCATCACCTCTACCAACACTACCACCACCAATTCTACCACCACTATTCCTTCCAGACATTTTTTTTTAAATTTAGAAACTAATTTAAAATATAAGAACTGAAATTTTAATATAAGTATATAACTATATAACTATTAAAATTGAGAGATATTTTTTTTAATATATAAGTATATAACTATTAAACTATATAAGTATATAACTATATAACTATATAAGTATATAACTATAAGAAATTAAGAACTGAAATTTTAATATAAACTAGTAATTTCTGAATATTTTTTTTTTAGTATAAACTTCTAAAATTTAACTATTAAAATTGAGAGATTAAGAATTCAGAATGAGAACTTTGAGAATTAGAGAGAGTAAGAGAAGAGAAGAAGATTGATGTTAATTGTGAAGAATATTGGGTAAATTGGATGGGTATTTATAGGGGAAATTTGGGAGGGAATATGTAAAATTTAAATTATAAAAAAAAAAAAAAAGGGGGAAGGCCGTTGGAGGCAGCAGAAAAAAGGAGAGGAGAGGAGTGCATGCATGCATTAGAAATTGCATGCATTAGCAATTGCATGCATGCATTAAAGCCAAAGCCAATTGCATTAGAAAAAAGCCTGAAATTGCAGCAGTCAGTCCGGGCGGGCCGAACGGGCCGGGCCTGGGTCACGGGCTGGGCCGGGTTAACCGGGTTAAACGAACGGGTTGGGTTACGGGCTGGGTTTGCAAAATCCGACCCATGACCCACCCGGTTTGTACCGGGTCGGGTCACGGGCCGGGCCGGGTTAACCGGGCTTGACCCATCAGGGTTGAAAACCGGTCCGGGCCGGGCCGGGCCAACCCATCCCAGTGGCCACCTCTAATAACAAGGACAAACAAATTGAAAATCCAAGATACGGCAAAACATATTACCATGTTAAGAGCTCGTTCAGTTGAACATGGGAAATTAATTTTCATGGAAAGTCTTATTTTATGGGAAATAAATTACTTTATCAATTTCCTAGGAAATTACTATTTGTGTTTAGTTGACCATAGAAAATTGAAATTGACACAAAAATTTTCATTCACCAAGGAGAGGTAGGTGATTAATTTCCTACACTTCATGGGAAATTCGATTTCCCTTGTAATTTTAATTTTCTGTGCCTGTGTTATTTCATGTCAACCATACAGAAAGACATTTGATTATTTCCTAGGAATTTGTATCCAACTAAACGACTTCTAAGGGTGCGTTTGATTCATCTTAAATTTTCTAACAGGATTTGATATGATCTGGATTGATTTGATCTTAACTTTTCTGGTATTGTCTGATTTTTTTTTTTTTTTTATGATTGTAGTTATTTTTATAGCTACAATTTTTTTTATATGAACCGAGCTTTTCTGATCTGATCTGAATTTTCTGAAAATAAACATAAAAGTGTTTATTTATGTTGAATCAAACGCACCCTAAAGCTACAATTAGGACTTTAGGAGGGAAACTAAACGTTTGGTATCCGGATACATGAATACATGATTTTTAGAATGTGTTTTAAAATTATAAGAAAATTGTGTCTATATAGTATAGTTTGCAAATTACTAATTGAACAAATTCTATCAATAATAGTGTCCAAATTAATCATTGTGTTCTGACTAATTGGACAAGTGATTTCTGCACCTGGCCTCTTTCCCTCTCACATGAAGAACGTCTGTGGCACTGTTTATGAGAGTGGGGAGGGGTGCGAAAATCATCCTCCAATTGATTTACATCTAAATTACAATTCTTATCAAAGTATTAAGTTTATAGTATATTATTGGATTTTAATATAATAGTGACATTGTAAGCTTGAGAGCACAAATGAAGAGGAAATAAGAAGAAAACAGAATGATCTTATTGCATGTAAGTGTGTTGCTACAAACAGAACAGAAACAATAGCTATATATAGGACAAAAGACTAACTAACTAAGGCTTACTAAAATAACTAACCTAAGAACCAAGGTTAGGACAATTTAACCTTGATTTATTAATTCTAATATTAATTCTAATACACCCCTCCCAAGCTGGACAAGGAGATAAGTCCTAGCTTGTGACATAAAAAATGATGCCTAGCAGAAACCAAAGGTTTAGTCAGTATGTCTGCAACTTGATCTTGAGTGTGAACATGAAAGACTTGTATGTAACCTTGCTCAACTTGCTCTCTTATGTAATGCATATCCCTTTTGATATGCTTGATCTTCTCATGAAACTTGGGATTATTGGCAAGATACTCATCAGCAGATAAGTTGTCACAACCAATGAGCATAGGAAGTAGAACTTGAACTTGAAGATCTTGTAACAAACCTTCTACCCATGTGATTTCACTGGCAGCAGAGGAAAGGCTTCTGTATTCAGCCACTGTGGAAGACTTGCTCACTGTTGGCTGCTTCCTGGTCTTCCAAGAGACAAGGCTGCTTCCAAGAAATACAGTGTAGGTACTCAGAGATCTGCTAGTGAAGGTGCAAGAGCCCCAATCTGAGTCACTGAAAGCTGAAACAGTAGTGGAGGACTGAGCTGAATAAAACAGGCCATGATCTATGGTTCCTCTAAGATATTTTAATATGTGTAAGGCAGCCCTCAAGTGAGGAATTCTAGGAGAGTGCATGAACTGGGATAAATGTTGGACTGAGTATGAAAGATCAGGCCTGGTGAAGTTGAGATATAAAAGCTTGCCTATAATTTTCCCATAAACTTCTGGTGAGTCAATTAATTCACCTTGTTCAGGATGAAGCTTCAGCCCAGTAGGTAGAGGAGCAACTGTTGGATCACAGTTCATCATGCCTGCATCCTCTAATATATCTGAGATGTACTTCTTTTGTGAGAGGAAAGTGCCTTGAGAATTTCTGGAAACTTCAACCCCAAGGAAGTAATGCATATAGCCAAGATCTTTGATAGTAAATTTCTCATCTAGCTCATGTTTGACCTGATCAATTTGTGTTTGTGAGGATCCAATTAGAAGAATATCATCAACATAAACAATCAAAATTAGAAACTCATTTTTATAATTTCTAGTAAATAATGAGTAATCCTGTTTTGATTGAATAAAACCTTGTGAGGAAAGAAACACAGTTAATTCCCTATTCCATTGCCTAGGTGCCTGTTTAAGGCCATACAAAGATTTAACAAGTTTACAAACCTGTCCATTTTGAGCTTTAGAATAACCTGAAGGAGGTAACATGTAGACCTCCTCATCTAAATAGCCATGCAAGAAGGCATTATTCACATCAAGTTGCCAAATAGGCCAACCTTTAGTAGTGGCAAGGGCAGTTACTATTCTAACAGTTGCCAATTTTGCAACAGGTGAAAAAATTTGATTAAAATCTTCCCTGCCTTTTGTTGATACCCAGTGGCAACTAATCTAGCCTTATATCTTTCTATAGTACCATTTGGGAGTAATTTAGTTTTAAAAATCCAATTTGAACCTATAGCATGTTTACCTTTAGGTAATTCAGTTAGAGTCCATGTATTATTCTGTTCTAAGGCATGTAGTTCATGTGCCATAGCTTCAACCCATTCTGAGCTCTTTTGAGCTTGTTTAAAAGTTTTTGGTGCAGTTAAATTAGAAGTTTGAACAACAAAAGAGTTTGAGTGATGAGAGTGTTCTGTGTTATGATCATGTCTATGTGGAGCATAGGAACACACAAAATCATCTAGCTTAGAAGGTTGGTTTATTTGCCTAGTGGAAGTTTTAGGAGCACACACAATATGAGAATTAGAGACATTTTGAGTGAGAGAAGTACCTGGGTTATGAGCAGAGCTGTTCTCATCAGAGGAAGATAACAAATTCTGGTTATCAGAATCAGGAATGTGGCTGCTTGGAGTTGTAGGATCTAACACATCCTCCTGTATGTTATTTGTAAAAACATGTGCAGGCTGTATATTTCCAATTGAACTAGAAACACAACCTTCATTGACAGTATCTATATGAAAATTAACTAGGGGAAGTCTTATATCAGGAGTAGCAGGACAGTCTTCTTTATAGGGAAACAAATGTTCATTGAATTTGACATCTCTAGACATAAAAATAGTTTTCTTTTCTAAATCATATATTTTATAACCCTTTTGACCATAGGGATAACCAAGAAACAACCCTTTTCTTGCTCTTGAATCAAATTTATCTTTAGTTTTATTATTATTCACAGCAAAGCACAAGCATCCAAATACTCTTAGATGGTCATAACTAGGTTTAGTACCAAACATGATTTCAAATGGGGTTTTTCAGCCTAATATTTTGGAAGGCATCCTATTGATTAAGTAGGTGGCAGTGAGAACATATTCCCCCCAAATTTTTTTTTGGTAAACAAGCATTAAACCTAATAGCCCTAGAAACTTCTAGCAAATGTTTATGCTTCCTTTCAACCCTTTCATTTTGTTGAGGAACACCAACCATAGATTTTTGGTGCACAATCCCTTTATTTGAAAAAAATTGTAAACAAGGAGTGTTAAGAAATTCAGTGCCATGATCAGACCTTATCACTTTAATTCTTTTCTTAAATTGAGTCTTAACATAAGCACAGAAATTAATGATAGTTTGAAGAACTTGTTGTTTATTCTGAAGCAAAAAAGTCCATGTGATTCTACTAAAATCATCAAGGACAGTTAGAAAATATTTTGCTCCAGAAGTAGATTCTATTCTATAGGGTCCCCATAAATCTAAATGAACTAATCCAAATAATTCAGTAGCCTTTGACTTACTGATTTGAAAAGGCAGTTTATGAAGTTTAGCATGATCACATATAGCACAATCAAGAGTATTCCAACCAGAACATGTTGGAACATTTATGATTAAATGGGCTTGGTTACATGAACTAAGGAAAGAGGACATTAGGCAAGGAGAAACTACGAGTCCAACAGGAATCTCGCGACTCGCGAGGACCCGTCGCGACTCGTGAAAAGTTTCTGGAAAGAAACAAATCACGAGCCACGAGACAGAGGAGTCTCGCGACTCGCGAGCCCAGGTCGCGACTCGCGAGCCTGGTCGCGACTCGCGAGCTCCTCTTCGCGACTCGCGATTTGCTTCTGGAAGTTTCGAACAGTTTTTCGACTTTTCGTATGCTTTTGCCTAGGATGCTTGTACGTATTAAGCATGTGTTTAATAGCTTCAAAGCAGATTTAAACAAGGTTTTAAGGTGATTAAAATCAGAACTTTGAAAGGTTGCCTAGTGAAGGCATCTTTCAAAGGTGTTAATTGCTCAAATTAATCACCATTATTCTGACTTTTATGAGCCTTGATGAGTGATTGTTCAGCTCTTGAAGAGCTGATTCCTCTTGCCCTATGAGCCTATAAATAGGCTAGTTTAGTTCATGGTTGTGTATGGAAAAAATATTCAGAATTCCTCTACACTTTTCACAACTTGTTTGCACTTAGTATTCTCTTGTAAACTTATACTAAGTGTGGTCTAAACACATAACTAAACACTAAGTCCTTTTAGGGTATACTCTAAGATCATATAGAGTATACAAAGTTTTCTCCATTGTATCTCACTAAACATTTCGCGGTAACCCGGTGATCTTTGGGGCGAATTAGTTTAGAAGGAAAGTGTAGATTCCACGCCTTGGAGGGTATTCATCAACAATTTCCAAATTTCCTAACAAGCTTCTAAACTAATTTCAAAAAGATGTCTACCCTCTAAGATTCGGCGTTGGAAAAGAAGGTTCACTTTGAAGATGAGATGTTCGGTTGCAAGTGGTGTTGCAAGGAATGATCAAAATTGTGATGACTTGAGCTATAAAGCTAATTGTTCAAAGGTACTTCATGGATGAAGAAATTTCCAAGTAAGAATTTTCTTGTTATTTGCTTTGAATTTTTACTTGTTAGTTAATAAGTTTTAAAATTCATGTTGAATTATGCATTTTGTTTTGTTGGTTTTTCATAATGGATTTATAATTTGTATGGAATTTGTGAAAGTATATTGCTAAGTGCAAATATGGTTAACTTTCATGGTGGAATAATTGTTATTATATTATTTGGTGGATTAAATTCCTTTGTCCATGCATGTACAAAATTTAATATCAATATTTTAATAATTTCAATGTCATATAATTGGTATATGAAGTGTTGGACATAAATCCATGTTTTATCAGTTTTTTTTTTTTTTGTTTTACTTCAAATTTATATCAATTGGTAATCATGTATATAATGGATTTATATACATGTATGTGCGATAATTTTTATGTATATGATTTTATATAACATGGGGTCGCACGGGTTTATGCAATATATTTTAACTCGGGTAGATAATTATTTAAATATTATTGAGTTGAAATAGCATATAAAAATGAATAAAAAATGATGGGTTCTAACCTATTGGACAACGTAAATGAAATTAAAACTCAATTTGACGTCTAATACAACGTTAGATCTTAAATTCAATGAGTATAAAATTTCATTTGATAAGTTGTTGAATACTTGGTATAATTTTAATTCCAAGGTATGTGGTAATTGCTACATGGAATTTATCTTACATGATTTCCATTATTTAATGGGGGGAAGGATTTTAGTATTCTTGAAAATCATGTTGAATAAGATAAATTGATATTCTTTATTTTTTAAGTATCACTTTTGGAATATGTTTGCAATTATGTATTTTATTTTTAATTTTATCAATTAATGTATTTATGGTTCATAATGTAATTTTATTTATTTATTTATTTTAATTGTGGGGGTTATCTCATTCTATTACCATGTAAGGGTGATGAGGTTGAATGCATATGTATTTTATGATAGAATTCATAAATGGTTACTTAATATGATATTTAAGTTATACTCTAAGGTATAATTAAGAGTATGTTATGCATTTGTTATATACTCGGATTCATATGCATGTTTTTACACTAATATTGTGTGGATGGAATTTTGCATATGGTTATATTTGAGTATTGATTATGACGGGTTTGTCGTCATGTATAATTTTCTTAATAATAAATTATGTTTGTATATAATACAAAGTGAAATACTATGTTCATTTTACAATGAAGTCGTAATCGATAAATCATTAGTATAAGTGTATATATATCAAATTTGTAGACATATAATAATATGTCAAAATTTGTATATATGGAGGAGGAAATCTTATACTTGGATTGATTTATGATGGAAATGATTCCATGGTTTATTATTTTATACTTATTATTTTTTTTTATAAAGTGTATGGAAGATTTATTTATTTTCCATAGTTATTACTTTTATATATACTTATTATTAGTATAAAGTGGTTGAATTTTATTTATTTATCATACTATTTAATAGATTGATGTCATCATAAGACTCTTTGATTCTTTGGTATATAAAAGAATGATTTATGCAAAATGTTTAAGGGATTAAGGAGGAATTATTTTTTCTATAAAGATGATTTAATTTCTTTATGGAGGATTTTCATAAAGACACATAGTCTTTATGGAGGAGGTTTGTATTTTCATACATAAAGATGATATATTTTTATGGAGGAGGTTTATTCTTCATAAAGATATTATGTCTTTATGATGGAGGTTATTTATTCATAATGATATTATTATACTTATGAATGATGTTTTAAATCCTTGGAATCCAATGAGTTAAACTTGCATGGTATTTTATATATTTTAATATATAAAAGGATATGTGACATATTATCTTGTAAATGGTGGAATGATGGTATTAATTTTGTTAAGATTAATTCCATGGTTTATATCACTAGTTTGTGATATGTTACATTGTAATGGTAAATAATGTAGAATTATATTTATAATGTTAATTCACGACTCATGTGCGACGAGTTTTATGGGTGTGATTTTATAAATATAATTAAAGTCGTGTTTAAGAATTTTGTATGTTATAATTTAACTTGGAAAAACCTTTGGCCAAAGTGTTATCAAGTTAAGGGTGTATAAAATTCTGAAGGGATGGTTAAAGCCTATGATACAATCTCAATGAAATGAAACTCAATTTGACGTCCAATACAACGTTGGATCTCAAATTCAATGAGGACAGATTTTCATTTGAGTTTGTGAGCACTTAAATTTGTTTTCATCCCGAGGTATGTGCTAAAACTACTGCAATGATAAAGGAGGTTGAATTTTAAAATTCTTAATAGATCTTTGAGATTGGCTCAATTACAGGAGCATGTGCGTAAAGATCTACCTATATGAGTTAGAAGTTTGGCCGCTTCATCAAGTTTTAGGCTTAAACTTGAAACGCTCATGAATAGATACGTACACCATGGCGACATAGGTGTAGGGGGTTAAAAGTTGACTTGTTTGTGTTTATGTGTATTGTATCTTCAATAATTCGTAGTGTTTGTATAATTCAAAGCATAGTCTATTATACCAAATGGAATTATTGTAAAGTGTGCATATACTAAGTAGGAATTCAATCTTTAAGACATTTCTATTTATGCATAAACATGAGTTTTGTGTTTTGATTATGCATGTTGTGGTTTTAAGCTTGTCAACATTTATATCATAAATGGGAGGAGGATTGTTGGAACATTTATGATTAAATGGGCTTGGTTACATGAACTAAGGAAAGAGGACATTAGGCAAGGAGAAACTACGAGTCCAACAGGAATCTCGCGACTCGCGAGGACCCGTCGCGACTCGTGAAAAGTTTCTGGAAAGAAACAAATCACGAGCCACGAGACAGAGGAGTCTCGCGACTCGCGAGCCCAGGTCGCGACTCGCGAGCCTGGTCGCGACTCGCGAGCTCCTCTTCGCGACTCGCGATTTGCTTCTGGAAGTTTCGAACAGTTTTTCGACTTTTCGTATGCTTTTGCCTAGGATGCTTGTACGTATTAAGCATGTGTTTAATAGCTTCAAAGCAGATTTAAACAAGGTTTTAAGGTGATTAAAATCAGAACTTTGAAAGGTTGCCTAGTGAAGGCATCTTTCAAAGGTGTTAATTGCTCAAATTAATCACCATTATTCTGACTTTTATGAGCCTTGATGAGTGATTGTTCAGCTCTTGAAGAGCTGATTCCTCTTGCCCTATGAGCCTATAAATAGGCTAGTTTAGTTCATGGTTGTGTATGGAAAAAATATTCAGAATTCCTCTACACTTTTCACAACTTGTTTGCACTTAGTATTCTCTTGTAAACTTATACTAAGTGTGGTCTAAACACATAACTAAACACTAAGTCCTTTTAGGGTATACTCTAAGATCATATAGAGTATACAAAGTTTTCTCCATTGTATCTCACTAAACATTTCGCGGTAACCCGGTGATCTTTGGGGCGAATTAGTTTAGAAGGAAAGTGTAGATTCCACGCCTTGGAGGGTATTCATCAACAATTTCCAAATTTCCTAACAGAACAATTGCAATTATTTATATATTTCATCTTAGAAAGAGACACATGACCCATTCTAGCATGAAAAAGATATATATTAGATTTATTTGCACTAGAGGCAGAATTTGCATTACAACTAATATGATCAGAACAAAGTAAAGATTTAGGAAACAAACTAGATCCTATGTTATTACAACTACTAGCCTTATACAAAGAGTTATTAGTAAAGGTTTTATTCATGTTAGAAGCTCTTAAGCAGTAGAGTCCTTGAACCTTATGTCCATGAGCAAAGACAACATTAGAATGGCCCTGAAATACACAATTATCCTTGGTAAAGATAATGGACAAATTAGTCTGAGAGGCTAATTTGCTTACAGAAAGCAAAGTATGTTTAAAATCTTCTACCAACAAAACATCATGAAGAATAAGATTATTATTAATGGGAAGAGAGCCATTCCATTGAACTGATTTGTAATTTCCATCAGGCAATCCTACTTTAATAACATAAGAAAGTTTTCTTTTATTTAACAACAAAGAAGGATCATAGACCATATGGTCACTAGCCCCTGAATCTATAATCCACAGAGCATTATCAAGATGAGTATATTGAACATTATTAGAGTTAGAGTTGTTTATACCTACACAATTAGAAAAGGCAAGACCAGAAGAATCAGAGGATTGATTGCTACCTTTGTTCTGCATCACTTTAATCACCTCTTGGCAGATTGAGGAGACCATATTTGCATCAACATTCTTGTTCTCACTTTCATCAAGGGGGGTGTCAGTACATTCTTCAGTGGTAAGGCCAGTAACATTAGCAGCCAATCTTGGTCTATTTCCACCATTCTTTCCAGCCTTCAAGTGATGGTACCAGTCAGGGTAACCAATTACCTTGAAGCACTGATCAGATGTGTGTCCTCTTCCTTTACACACATCACACTTCCTTTCAGCCCTTTCTTTCTTCCAGTCTTTCTTGTACTCAATAGCATTTCTTGGATTGATATTTCCAAGTCTCATGTTAAGATTTCATTTCTTTGAGCCACCAGGGCAGTACTTTCTATAGTACTATTAGAACCAGTTATTTCCTTCTGAATTTCTACTTGTAAGACTATAGCATAAGCTCTATTAATGGTTGGTAAGGGATCCATGGAAATGACATTAGTATGATGTTTTCATATCCAATATTAAGACCAAGAAGAAATTGCATAAGCTTGTCATCTTGTTCTACATCCTTTAATCTCTTTAAAAATTCACATGTGCATTTTTTAAATGCTCCACAAATACAGGTTGGTTGAGCCTTAAAACTCTGTAATTCATCCCATAATCTTTTTACTTTTCCATAGTAATTCAGAATAGTCATGTTATCTTGTTTTAAGCTTGCAATTTCTTTTTTTAATTGATACACCATAGGACCACTAGATTGCTTAAATCTTTCCATTATATCAGTCCTGTAACACCCTGAAACTTCCCTACTTGACAATCCTGATTTTTTATTTTTCTGTTATGACATAAAGTACATTTGAAAGGAAATTTCCAAAGCATTACCGCCACGTGTGAAAATATTTCGGCTTATTCAGAATTTTGCAGCGGAATAAAACTTAAATCAAACTTAAAATGCCTTTTAAGATAAACTAAACTTGTCAAAGCTTTAAAGTCCTTAGTTAGAAAACGATTGTTATTTGGAATAAATAACATAAATGAAATAACATTTAATAATAAGTTCAAATCTAAAAAAAACCATGAACTCTCGGGTCACACCCACCCCATAACAATGCATATGCCGAATGCTTGAACTTCGCTCATCTAGCTAACCTGTGCAATTCTGCTCCCCAATAATACAAGTGTATAAATTGGTTCATCACAGGGTCATTAAGGCGAGGGGCATGACCGAAGAAGACACACACAAAAGCACGTAATCAGCAAAAGCTGAGTACATATATACAACAAGATATGGACATATAATATAACATAAATAAGTAATACAAATGATAACCTGCTATACACTATATGACCAATCCCATATATTCCTAGACTCTATCAATTTATAAGGAGGTTTGGATTCATCATCGAACGGGTTTCCAAAGATAAGTAACCATGCCCACTAGAGCCCCACTCGGTTGCAAGTCGAGTGGTAAAACGATGCCACTTAAGAGTGGCGGGATCCCAGGACAAAATAATAAAAATAAACAAGGGTGAACAACGTCTTGTACCCCTCGTAGGAAGCTATTTAGCTTCCCCCATATGTTCATACTCAAGGTGTATACGTTCCAAGAGTTTTGGTGTGAATCCTCTTTCGCTTTACGTGATTTATCATATTTAAATTAGTAAATTCGAAAACTCACCCCATACAAGACATCACTCAACATCAATGTAGCACACAATACACTTTCCGTTTTTAAATCCTCTAGGTCTAGGTGATCACATAACCAATTTTATTTAGCCAATCTTTCTACCGAGTCTCATTCTCCCAAAGGGAGCGAGTAAGAATACTACCGAGTCTCAATCTCCCAGAGGGAGCGAGTAAAACAAAATACTACCGAGTCTCAATCTCCCAGAGGGAGCGAGTAAAACAAAATACTACCGAGTCTCAATCTCTCAGAGGGAGCGAGTAAAACACCTCTAGACTCAACAGGTGAGTAATAACAAATTCCTTGTCTAACTTGCAACATACCTTTCTTTTCCATAATCAGAATAATCAACCCACACTGGGGAATTCATAACACTTTGATAAATTTTCACAAAGTGAAGAATAACCAAAATAATCAAATCCCTTTTTTTTCACACGCATCCATCCATACATGAACATTACATTTCAATGCATTTATACAATTCCCTAATCATGCTGCTATTTCCGAAATTAAGTTCTGCGTACATACGTACCTGAAGTAGTACACTATACTAGCCACAATTAACGGAATTCTCCGCACTCAAAGTGTCCTACAATAAGACATTGGGGCTAATTAATATCCCTTCAACACTACAACTAACCTAAATACATATTAAAACATTCCAGCTTCTAAATAATTTCAAAAATCATTTTCGACTCCTTCATTTGATTTAAAATTTTGAATTCACGCCCTCTAATTAAAATACCAAACAAACACTAACTTAAATATTTGGAATATCGTTTTAGTGTGTTAAAACTAAAATTCCAGCCTTTATAAAAATCGTTTAAAACCTGTCAAAATGTCCCGAATGCAAAATTTAAGGTTCCAACAACACCCGATAGGTACTGAATACTGTCGTTGACAATTATACACCACTAACAATTAAAATCCATTAAATTAGACTACTTTTACAAAAATCACAGCATTATAAAATTATAAAAACTTCATGAAACCCACACTTTAAATCCCAAAAATCATATATTTTCAAATAAAATCATATACCAAAACTGTAGACTACTAATTATTAAAAATAACCATTAAAACATCTTTTTTTTTTTAATAAAATTTCAGTAACTTTTAAATAGTTTAAACACCTTTAAAACCTTTAAAAATCCATGTTTGATACTCTAAAAACTTATAAAATCAAGCCCTACTACATATAAACCAATCGTAGTACATAAAATTACAAAATACAACAATTTAACATGTTTATTTATGATTTAAACAACATTTTCCAAATCTGAAATTTATTCCTAAAAATTCATAAAATCAGAATTTTAATTACCCAAAATTAAGTTTAAAACTAGGATTAAAACATGTATAAACAACATATACAAAATCAAAAATAGATCAAATATAACAATTTATAAACTTCAAATCAAGAAATAAAAATAATTAAAAGAAGAGTTTTATTTTTCTTTAAAAGAACTCACGCACTGCAGGGAGGATCAGCTCCGACGGCGGCAGAGGCGGCGTGGGTCTGCGGGGCGCTCCGGTGGAGGCGACGTGGGGTAGGCGTCGAGGTGGTGCAACCGCTTCCGGTGGAGAGTGGCCCGTCCAGGCTGCTGCTCGTACAAGCTGAAGAAAATTCTTTCTTCTTTTTTTTTTTTTATAAAGACTCGCGGACAGCAGTAGGAGAAGCGGTAACAGCGGTGGCTGTCCGGCGAGGCATGGCGGAGGCAGCGGGAAGATCCCCGGCAGCGGTGTAGGGCGGTGGTGATGACATCCCAGTGGTGGTTGTGCGTGGAGAAGAAGGGGTTTTAGTTTATATATATATGTATACGTATAATCATGACAACAGCTTCAGTGGCAGCGGCCGGAGCGGGGAGGAGACGACCGGAATGCCGACGATCAGAAGGGTGGCTGCAGTGGTTGTGGACTGGTGGTCCTTGGGGAGAAAAGAGTTTTTTTTTTTTAACGTGAGAGGGGAAGAGAGGAGAACCACGGTGGGTGTAGCGGCAAGGCACCGGAGGTAGGGCACGGCGGAGGAGGTGCGGCCGGATCTGGACGCTGGTAGCGGTGGTGTGTGTGTGGTGGCTACGGTGCAGCGTTGCTGCTGTTGTTGTTGGTTGTTATCGTGAAAGAGGAGAGTGGGAGGGGAGAGAAAGTTTTGTTTTGTGCTCATTTAGGGTTTTTTTGACCTGTTGTGGGTTACGCTATAGGTATATATACCACAAGGGTCCGATTTGGATTTCCCGTTGAGCTTGTGACAGTGGAAATAAAACTTTTAACCTTTTTCGAATCAGGATATTTTATTTTTGTAAACGACGCCCAAAATACATAATTAAAACCTTTAATATTATTTCCAAATATGATTTTATAAAATTCATTTATAAATATACATAAGTTATTTGAATGCCCAATAAATAATATTTTATAAATATTAACTTTAAACCATTTTGTTAATCCTAATTCGTAAGCATATAAATTATTCTTTTAGGCGAATAAAATATGTGTATAGGTTACAAAATACGTATAAAAATACATGTATAAATGTATAAAAATACGGGGTATTACAAGTCCACAATTCATAGGCAGTTTCAGCATAAGCAAAATCATCAGACAAGTCACTAGACATTGAATTAGAGATCCAACTTCCAACCATGTAGTCAACTCTTTGCCATTTCTCAAAATCTTTATCATCAGGTTCAGGCATAATAATAGACCCATTTATGAACCCTAGCTTATTTTTTGCACCTAAAGCTTTCCTAATCTCCCTACTCCATCTCAAAAAATTTGACCTATTAAACACCACAGAGACTAAAGATGCAGCAGGACTATCTGAATTAGCAAGAAAGAAAGGGTCAGCCAAACCTGAAGGTTGAGTAATGGAGATTTCAGAACTCGCAGAGGAAACCGCAGCCATTGTTGATTCAGCACGAACTTGCAGCAAGAACTCAATTAATTACTTGGAAGAGAAAGGCAACAATGAACACAACTTGCAATCGAATTGAACACTTAAAACTTCAATTTGAAGAACACGAAAGAAAATTAATCCCAATTTGGGACCTGCTCTGATACCATGTAAGCTTGAGAGCACAAATGAAGAGGAAATAAGAAGAAAACACAATGATCTTATTGCATGTAAGTGTGTTGCTACAAACAGAACATAAACAATAGCTATATATAGGACAAAAGACTAACTAACTAATGTAACGACCCGACTCGCTTAAATCGGCGCGGAAGAAACCGACGAGTCGAATAGTTAAAAACTACAACTTAAAATACTTAAGAAATAAAAACTAATTCCTCAAATATTATTATTAAACCATGAAAGTACAAATACCCACAAGTTTGTACATAAACTAGTCCAAAAGTCAAACTAGAAATACTAAAATACAAGTAACTCCAACCACACGTCAGAGTCTAAAACAACGTATAAAAGTCCATTCAACAACGTACAAAATCTATATACCTCCATCACTATCTAAAACAACTAAAAACAGTAAATACAACAGATAACAGTAATAACAACGTCGCTCGCCCAACCCAAAGCTAAGCAAGAGTATCATCATCAGAAATACCTGAAAAACATACAACAGTCCACCATCAGTGGCGAGTAACATAACTGACTCACCCTAATGGGAATACACATGCACATAGCGCAAATCAAATAAACAATATCAGGTCAATAAAACAGAGTGCAAGATCAACCCAAACGTGAACTCGACTCAAACCAACCTAATCAACTATCTTGGCGCAATCATTCATATTCTAGACCAGACTGTGCTCGTACGAACGCATCTTACGCATTCGAACTTTCTACTATGCTCGGATTTGATAATCTTACTCCCAAACCCCATGAAACCAATCTTATTGGAAATCCATGTCCCGTGAAACCAATCTTACTGGAAATTCACAAAGATCGCATAGTATGACTCCAACTATCCCAATACCGCGGATGGAATAGGGGCAACGTCTTAACCCGAATACAATGAATCTTACTCAAAGTAACAGACGTCTAAAAATGAAATCAAGCTAATCATTAATTAATCAATTTAGTCATCTTAATCGTTTTATCATCATTATTACCCAACATAACTAAATTAAGTTCAAGAATTGCCTCTAGCCTTGATTCTCGAAATTAACTAGTTAAAATACCGAAGTTATTCTCAAGAACTGCCTCTAGCCTTAATCTTGAGTCTAACCAACCATAATTCACCAACCTTAAACCATTATTTAATCAAATTAAACACATTCTTTAACTTTCTTTATTCTTTAAACCAATTTCTTTAACTTTCAAGATTCAATCAAGAACTCAAAGAACTCATCAAGAACTCATAAAGAACTCATTCAAGATTCAAGATCTTCAACCAAGAACTCATTCAAGATTCAAGATCTTCAACCAAGAACTCATCCAAACCCAAATCATCACACGCATAAACACATGAATCATACAAAATTTACCACTTAAACTTATCCAAAATTCATCAAACTTTAACATAATATTCATGATCATAAAACGTCACATAATCGATCATAAAATCATGAAAAATCATCATCAAAACATCATATGAACACATAAAAATTCAGAATATAAATCATACATAAAATCATGGATATTCATCAACAATCAACCCAAACATGTATTTAATTCATACTATAAACATAGTATTCCAACTAGGTTGAGAAAGTATGTTACCTTATTGAAGATTACACACAAATTCAACACAAATATGCAACCCGAAACTCGACACACACACGGGCACACACACGGCACAAGCACGAACAACACGGCACACTTGCACGGACTGTACCCAGACGAGCACACACACGGCCTGCGACACACGGCACCACCACGAGCACCTCTGCCCAGTCAGCACGGCCACCACTGCTGCCCCACTGCACGGCTTCACCACGCTGCACACACGGCCTGCACGGCTTCACCACACGGCTGCCACCACACGAACCCCACCCTTGCACGGTCTTCAACACGGTACACCACCACGAACCCACACACGAACACGATCAAACCAAACCCGAACCAACGATCTTGATTGAAATAATTGGGTTTAGATTGTGTTTGGATACTTAAAGATCAATGAACTTTGAATCTTTAAGTTTTGGGCTAAGAAAAATTGATGAACAATTGATGGCTTCAATTGCTCATAAATGGCGTGAGGCAAGGAGGAAGTGGAGGGAGTTTTGGTGATTGAACTTTGATGGCAAGTGCATTAGATGGCAAATGAGCAAAAGTCTTAAGGCTCACTAATCCCTTCTATTTATAGAAGTTGGAGTAGTGTGAAAACAAAGCAAGGGCAAGGCATGGCATGCCTTGTAAAAACCGGCCAAGGGCCTTGAATGGGCTCAAAATGGGCTCTCGTGATCCATTGGGCTAATTAACATAACCTACATGACTAATCATGCAATAATCGATTTAGCCCAAAATATTAAATAATTAATTAAAAGAATTAAATAATAAAAATTCTAATTAATTAAATAATAAATATCATAAATAATAAAAACTGAAAATAATTATTTCGAATTAAATCGAAATTATTCACATAAAATAAAATAAATAGTTCAAAAATAAATTTGAACTAACACAAAAACACACATAAATACACATAATTATCGACAAAAATACCAATAAAATCCGGGTCATTACAACTAAGGCTTACTAAAATAACTAACCTAAGAACCAAGGTTAGGACCATTTAACCTTGATTTATTAATTCTAATATTAATTCTAATAGACATCATGATGAACTGTTTTAAATTAATGACATTAAAATCCAGGATTATACCTTATAGTTAATCCCTCATCTCTTGCCTAATAAGAATATTATATATTTAGTCTTCTTATGTCTATATATATATAATTATAGTTATAACATGTAAATGCTTACATGAAATGATAAGTATTATATAAAGGAAAGGGTGAGGTCGTGGTGGTCAGACCCGACCATAAGCCTGTGCAACTAGGCCCATAGCACAGGGCCCCTAAAGTTGATGGGGCCTCCAATTCCAATTATATATATATCAACGGTAAACAAATATGCATATGTAATAGCTTGGTGCAGCGAATAACTTGTTACTATCTTCCTTTGAAGTAAGCTGTTTGAGGCTCCCTAAGCTCATTTTTTATTTTTTTATTTTTCATTTTGTTTGTTTAAATGGAGGATGTATAAGAATACTGAAATAAAAGTGTCATGATCTTTAAATTAATACTTCCATTGTTTCCAAACATTTGCAATAATCAACATTGTGCACTATTCACATTATATATTTTGACCATGTTTTGAGTTTTACACATAATAAAAACCGTAGTGGAGTGAGATCTTGTTAGATTCGTCTCGTTACATATATATACTATCTTAATATCATTTTTTGATAATTTATAATCATTCATAATTATATTTATTAAGGGTTAAAATAATGTATCAACATACGTAAAATAAATGTTTATTGTTGCAAATATTTTGAAACGAAAGAAGTGTTATAAAATTAGGGCTAAATATTATAACAATTGCACAGGGCCCCAAAATGATTGGGACGGCCCTGGCGGTGGTGTCCAAGTGGATTAGCGCACTACACTTACTCATCTTTCATAATTGTTAGTCAAGTTGAGGACAATTTTGTCATTTGTGTACTAAAATCTTTTATAATAATATTTGATTTTTGAAAGAATTATAGCCTTATTTAAAACAAGTAATCATATAATTTTAAAAATCACAAGTGCAATTAATTGTAAAATTAATCAAAATCTATTCATAAATAATAAATTTTTTAGAGAAATAAATTATTTACTCAATTTGCAATATACTTACTATGTGGGAGAGAAAGCAAAAAAATTAGATTAAATTTTACATATTAATTATATACAATTAATTATGTGGGAACTAATTAATTTTATTGCCAAACTATGTTATTCACAAATTTTAAGATCGCATACATTGCGTGCATAAAAACTAGTATATATATGTATATACATTATTCGGAAAAAGATCAAAATAATATATATATGTGATTTAATTTACAATTATTAAAAAAAGTTCGTGATTGGATGAATAAGATGTGTGAATATAATATATGTACATGATTTGTTAAGCTTATAATTTTTTTGATAAAATTTTCTATTATGATTCACTAGGTTGCATGAAAATGGATACGGGTACTGATACGATACGGGTATAGAAAAATGCTAACTCAGAAGTTAACAATACAGGGACAGAGGAAGATAATATTATTAAAAAATATTTTTTTTTAAATTATTAGAAAAATATATAATGAATTGAAGAAGAATTATTTTTGAAATTTGATTGTCATTATAATGTAATTTTAATGAATATTTGACGATGTTCATGTTTTACATTTCACTTTTATGATTCACTACATTATAATATAAATTTTCATTCAAACTAAATATATAAGTTTTAAAAGAAGTTAGAATGTGTCTAGTGTCTTATGATTAAGTGTCCAATATGTGTTTCATAAGTGTCCATATAACTAAAAATATTAGACACGTGAGTTGGTGTGTGCGACAAATATTTAGGTATGTCCAACGAGTGTCAGTGTTCGATACGTGTAGGATACGAGATATATCACTTGATAGAATAATTGAAGTGTCCGTGCAACCTAGATGATTCATGCATTAGACATCAATTCTATCTATTATTATTTATTTAAAACAATTAAAAAAATAAAATAAAATAAATTATGAGAACATAATAAAATACTACTACTACTATTTTTTTTTTTTTTTTTAACATAAGATGAGATAAAGATATTTGTTCATGGCAAATAAACTAAATACCCTTTATTTAAGGACAATATAAAAGACCCTTAATTAACGTTTTAAAAAACGACCCTTTATTAAGAGATAAAGATTATATAACAGAGAATATTCCTAAATATTCTCCTCGATCAGGCTTAGAATATATTATTTGTGTAGATATTTATCTCTTTACCAAGCTTCACACAATTGTAACTAACCCTCCTATATATATGATCAATACTATAGAGTTTTTTCACAATCCAATATGATTTCACAGCTTAGATAGTAATTAGATCTTTAGGGTTCCACAAAAATTAAAGATCCGATTTTTTTTTCCTAGCTATTCAGGCTTTAATTTGTTAGAGCTCCCTTCAATTGCCATCTTCCACCCATAATTCTCGGTCTTTGTTTAAGCCTTCAAACTTTATTTATTGCCTGCCTTTTCTCTTTCAATTCTCTTCGTCACAATTAATATTATTCTTTGATCAACTAATTCTTATTATCTCCTATGGCCACTAACAATGATAATTTTAATAAAAACAATGTTTCCACATTAATATACATTTTTTTAGCCATCTTCATATGCATTATTACCTCTAATAATAATATTTGCCATGCCGCAAAAACAAGTTGCTACACTCGGTCAACCAACGCCTCGGTGGACATGCCGGCGGAGGCTTTTCCGGCACCTCCAGGGTTCAACGCCCCGGAACAAGTTCACATAACCCAAGGCGACTGCGGAGGCCGAGCCCTAATCATATCATGGGTCACCCAACACAAACGTCACTCTAGCGTCGTTAGGTATTGGAAATCGTGCGATTCTAGCCATGTTTACAAGGCTCGATCTAAGATCTATACTTACTCGTACTACAACTATACTTCGGGATTCATTCACCATGCTACCATTCACAATCTAGAGGTTGAGTTTTATAATTATTATTATAATATTCTTAGTATTTTTTTTAATATAATTATAAGGAAAATTTGTCGAAAAAACCCTGAAAGAAAGTTGTACAAAAAATTTGGTAGCACAACTTTTGGACGAAAACTTTGAAATATAACACAATTATTCTAAAGATTTAACCTTTAGGTTACAATTCAATAGAAAATAAATGAAAGAATAACACAATTGGAAACTCTAATTAACCAAATTCTCGATCAATTTGAAGTTCACTTAAAGGTTTATTATAACTTTGTGTTATTAAATTTTAAAAAAAAAATCAGTGTGTTTTTCACAAAAGACTCGAATTTTCAAGGTTTTTTGGACAAATTTTCCTAATTAATTATAATAATATTTTTAGTAATTCTTAGTTTTTTTTGGTTTGATATGATCATCTAAACCCTACACCCTAAGTTGAATCAAACAAACCCTTAGTCCTGATTGGAACTCATTAACCCTAATACCCTATTAATATTGTGAAATTATATGTATTCGATTTGCAGTATAATACAAAGTACGTGTATGAACTGGGATGTTGCGGTGCTACTCGTCAATTTTCATTCACTACTCCTCCAAAACCCGGACCCGATGTTCCGTACACATTTGGTATCATGGGTTAGTAACTACTTTAGTATCAATATTAATGAAAATTATAATTCTTTAATTTCTAACACAAAAATTTATACTTTGTTTTTTTTCCACGTATTTTGAGGAAGCGGTTTAGAATGTGTTCTCTTCAACTTATTGGGCCTGATCTGACCTGATTTGCCTTGAGAGGAGTTGTCTGGCCTTATTAAACAACTTGATAAGTTCTGAAATAAGTTGAAGAGAACACACCCTTAAGGGTGTAAACGACCAAATTCAAAATTGCAAGCAAGAATGTGATTATATATAAGCTATTAATATCAAAATTAATTTGATTAATTTCTTTGTTTACACTCTCAAATCACATTCTCAAAATGTGCGGTAGAAATTTTTATGTTACGGAGGAGGAAGTAGAAAAGAAACCCTAATGAATACTCCGTAATTTTTTTATAAAAAATGTGAAATAATAATAAAAAAAATAATGCAGGAGATTTGGGACAAACATATGCATCGAATTCGACAGTAGGGCATTACATGGAGAATGGAAAAGGAGAAGCAGTGTTATATGTGGGAGATTTATCTTATGCTGATAATTGGCCGCAGCATGACCAAAGAAAATGGGATAGTTGGGCTCGATTCGTCGAAAAAAGTGTTGCTTTTCAACCCTGGATTTGGACTGCTGGTAATCATGAACTTGATCTTGCTCCTCTTATTGTAAGTAACTAAGTACTCTCTCTCTTTTTTTTAAAATAAGCAAAATTGTATTAACTGAGCAATAAAATACCTTTGGGTGTACACCTGGGTGCGTATTTTTGTTTATCTTTTTAAATGAAAATATCACAAAATTAATAATTCACAAAAATAAATAAAAACAGCAAAATTAATATTTTTTATTATTTTTTTTACAAAAGGACACCCATATTTGTACAGTTTTTCACATTAAATTTTATCTTTTAATTACAGTGAAATTTTGATTAGAGATAGGATGAAATTAAATTTTATTCAATCAAACAATTATAATCTTATTTTCAACAAACTCATAAATAATATATGAAAAAATTATATAAGATACGCATACATTAAAGCACACATATCGTGCACATAAGGCTAGTATACAGGAGTGCAATTGAAGCCTTCATTCCAATGAAAATGATATGATAATTTATTTGTGTTTGTTTATTTTTGGCAGAATGAGGTTGAACCATTTAAGCCATTTCTTCATCGGTATCATGTCCCATACAAACATAGTGGAAGCACATCTCCTCTATGGTACTCTGTCAAAAGAGGACCCGCTTATATAATTATTCTTTCTTCTTACTCCGCCTTCAGTAAGTCATCCTCCTAGCTAAATTATATACATTCACTAATTAATTCAATTTTCGTTTTCAATAATACATATGTAAAATAGAATTTTATTGATTGATTGATTGACCGATCGATCGTGTCTTAAAAAATGGATGGTATGTAGCCAAATATACGCCGCAATACAATTGGCTAGAAGCAGAGTTAAAGAAAGTGAATAGGCATGAAACTCCATGGCTAATCGTGATGATGCATACTCCTATGTATAATTCGGACAATTACCATTACATGGAAGGTGAAAGTATGAGGGTCATCTTCGAACCGTGGTTCGTTCAGAATAAAGTTGACTTTGTTCTCGCTGGTCATGTCCATGCCTATGAGCGATCGGTACTATACGTCTCCATCTTTACTTTCTTTATTTTTATTCTTGACTTATATTGTTACAAAAATATGTGAAACAAATGATTGGGCACACATTTAATTATTTTTCCTTGCCTTATATTTGTTTAAATTTATCGTAAAAAACCGTTCAAACAAATCCAACTTACGGCTATTAAGTTACGATGATATAGGGTTACTCTTTTCAACAACATATTTTTGCTTATTTGAAATTATTAGACCTTAATTAGTACTGTGAGAATTTCATATTTGCTAATTTGAAGTACCCTTAATTTATCTTTGCTTGATTTTTTTTCAAAATACCCCTTGCATTGTAAAATTAACAAAATGTATATATGTTTAAAACAGGAGCGAATATCAAATATCCAGTACAACATCACTGATGGACTATGTGCTCCCATAAAAGATAAATTTGCACCCGTCTACTTAAATGTTGGTGATGGTGGAAACATTGAAGGACTTGCCAACAAGTAAGCTTTCGTTGCAATTACATACATATTAATTGTATATGTCGTTGCCTAATATATATATATATATATATATATATATATATATATATATATATAATAAAAGGAAAATTTACTTTTAATAAGTTAATCTTTGCTCATTCTTGTGAAAATGAGTAACCTATTGATTAACTATAAATAAGTTAAACTTATATCTAATTTTGTCATAAATGAACTAAATCACAATTTCAACATCTTAAAATTTGACATTTTTTATGATTTCAACGTCATGAACTTTGTTTATAACAGAAATAGGTACAAGATTAACTTATTCTCGAATAATCGAAAGATTAACTTATTTTGAGAACATCAGCCAAATGTTTGACTTATTAAAAACAAATATTCCATAATGATATTATATATTTATGTGGACTTATATTTGGTTGGATGAATGAATGAATGGCAGTTTCATAGAGCCACAACCAAAGTACTCAGCGTATAGAGAAGCAAGTTTTGGACATGCACTTCTGGAGATAAAGAATAGGACTCATGCATATTATACTTGGCATCGTAACCAAGACCATGAAGCCGTCGCTGCTGATTCTACTTGGTTTTACAACAGATTTTGGCTCCCTATTGATGAAACCTCTTAAGCTGCTTTTTTGTAGTACTTTAATTTAGATTTAGAAGTTTTGGGATATGTGGAATACTTTTTCTTTCCATATTAGTTTCTAATTTGAATTTTGATTAATTTAATTAAGTTTGTTTGTTTCTGTTCGTGTTCTGGAACTTCTGGTGAAAAGTCAACACTCTTTGTTATGTTGATGTGGACTTTGCGTGCTCCTCACTAAGGTCAAGACCTGCAAAACAGTCAAAGTTTGCTAACCAAGGGGTGGAACCCAGGAGCGCCCCTCCGATGCTTAAGTCAGATATCGGGAGTAATGAGTCAGTGTACTGTGAGTTTGTGAATTATGAATTGCGTACCTGAAAGAATGACTGGACTGATCCTTATATAGGCGTAGGTCACATGATTAGGGTTTTTACTGAGTCAGTCGGGCTGACATATGGGCCTGGCCCATGACACGTGGTGTCATACTATTTGTTGTAGAATATCTGATGTGCCCCTAGTCCTATTAGAATTGGGCCTAAGGTTTGGGCCCATCCATACCGGGTTGACCACCTGGGTGGGCCCGGAACAGTTTCAATTTTATTTTATTCAATTAATGCCACATAAGCCATCAAGTAAGAGAAACGAAATTAAATCGGGCGACATACTCCGAGTATTGAGCTTATAAAGGTCATGATTTCACAATTCGCATCAATCTAACTTGCTCAAAGATACATTAGGCTATCTTTTTTAACGAGACAGGCAGGCAGCTGGCTTGTCCTTGTTCTTAATTAACACTTCCTTGACCATATTAACTTATAATTTGCTAAAATCTTCACAATTTTGGCAAAAAAAAATGCATGTAATCTTCATATATCTACCAATACCAATGTTCCTTGGTTTTCTAAAGCTCAAAGTCTGCGGTTTTAAAAATAATGTCTTAGATATGAACCATATGACCATTTACAGTGGTTTGGACCACAAATAACTTCTTTAATCCACAAGTTAGTAGTTTCGGTAGAAATTGATATTTAATCCTCTCATGTACCAATATTAGATACTAGTCTTTTATGCACGCTTTGCGTGCAATAGTATTTTAAATACATATAGTAGTATGTCTAGACAAACTTTATATAATAAATAAAACTGTTTTCCTTTCATTTGATCATTCCATAACAATGAACGAAAGAAAAATTTTATTTACCATATTGTATTGGCTACCAAATCTCTACGATAATCAAAATGTAATTTTTTTTTTATGAAATATATCAATATGGATGTCTATTTATAGAGAATTTAAAAATATTAATTTTGAATTTTTTTTATTTCCTTGAATTTTATATTTTGTAGTATTTTCAGTTTAAAAAGTTCAAAAATTATAATAACTTTCCTTAATAATTAGATGTGATACAAATTGAAATTTTAGAAAGTATTGAGGAATAAGATGGACATTTCGAGTGGGGACATCATAGCTCCTCCTTTGACTTATATAATAGAGATGACTATTTAATGATGTAACGCCATTAATTTCGATATTTATTTTTTGAGTTTTTGAAGGTCAAAGTCTGCAATTTTGTAAACAGTGTCTTGGATATGACCATGATAATCATATTGATAGTAAAACTTGTCTCACAATCCCACATTGAACCTTTGAAAAAGATATTTGTAACGACCCGACTTTTCGACTTGTCGATTTACAAAGGGAAAGCGACATTCGGACCGTTACTAACTTAAATAACAATAAATCAACTTAATTGAATGAATAAATTATCTTTTATTAAATTAACTACTGAAAATCCATAAACCAAAAGTCACTAATACATATAAAGTCTGGAAATTCTGTCCCAACATGCTGGGATCGTAAGATAAACTAAGTTAATGTCTCAAACTGTTCTGGGAATACTAAATACTCAAAATAAAATACTAATCTACTCAAGCCCATCCAGCGGAGCCCGCTCTACTCTGCTGCATCGTCATCTGAAACTGAGGGGGGGGTCCACCGTCAGTGGCGAGTAACTAGGCTGTCCCATTTAATCGAGGGACCACCAAACACATAATAGCATAGAAATATGCATAAAAACTGTAAAGAAATCTAATACATGTCTTTATAAAAATGTACAAAAATACGTATAACAGTACGTATAAAAATACGCATAAAAGTACGTATGCGAATACGTATAAACACACCTGCAGAAATACAGTTAGAATACGTATAATTACGTATAAAAATACGTACATTCAACCCTGCAAATACGGTTAGAATACATACCAAATACATTCCACATCCGTATAATTATACATACACGTACATGCTCATAAATACAGAAATACACAGCGGAAGACTTACGATATGCTAAACTTATACTTTATACTATACATCTTAAATTATCCCAATCATTAACTTATACTTAACCCTTCTTAAATTATATCATTAACAAATCTTAATCATAATTTCATCACATTCCCTTCATCATAAATCTTATCTTAATCATATCATATCATGTCTTTCTTATCACATTAGATCATAATCTATCTTATCATCAATTCTTAGAAATCATCTTATCTTCATCTTATGATTTCATCTCATCAAATCGTATGATCCTAATATAATATCTTTGTTGGACCGGTCACTAATAACTCGTTATGGATCTCGTGTTTCACCATAACTCCCTAGAACATGCCGGGAGGAGCTCGTGTACCCAATCCCATAGCGGATCCCGTGTTTCACCGCTAAGTCTAAGCTATGGCCATAACTTCCTGGTAGCGACTCGCAGATACGGTTACCAGACGACTACATGTTCTAAGGTCAAACTACTCGGGGGAACTCATGTGTTCGTCCCATAGGGTAGTGGTTCTGACTTAACCCACTAATGACTCGTGTATCATACAGGTGGGTGTCCATATTGTATCTTATATCTTCAATTAATTCAATCATCTCATATATTAGGATAATACTAGGTGACCGTAATAGGAAATGAAATGTTCGGAGTCCCAGGAAAGAGAGGTGCGGCACGTATATTGGCCACCTTAAATACCAAGTCTTTCCTAGCCAGAGACCGAAACATAACATGTATAGCTATTACTCTGTTTCCTTTCTTATCCCTAGTAGTATCTTATGCAACTTCAAATCTTATAATATACTATCCTTAAAATATATGTATACGTATAATCCTATCCTTTCGGATACTAACCTTAATATTACGTCATATACCAATTTGTAACTTTATCCAAAAATATTTATATTAATAGTACTAATATTATTTCGGTCCTCTTAATAATAATACCAATAATATCTTTTTATCCCTTCACTTTACAACTTATCCCTAATAATTATTTTGTCCGTAACTTTTATTATTAATTATTCCGTAAATTAACAATAATCAAATTTAATCAAAAATTGACTAATTCATCAATTCTACACGGCATTATTAAAAATATAACAATAATTAACTATTTTCTAGAATTAATTTAGTTAATCAATATAATTACAAAAATTACCAAAATAAGATAAAAATCATATTTTTCAACAACATTCATCAAGATTAACATAAAAATAATATTTTTAACCCTTCTTTTAATTTCTATACACTCGACAATTAGAAGATAATAACAAGATTTAATTTTTAATTCAAGATTAATCAATATAATTCAATACTATCAAGATTCATCATAAAAATCATATTTTTAGTTCCCTTTTAATACTTAGGTCACTCGAAAATTCAATAATTAATAATAGCATATTTTAACAATTCAATTGCCCTATTTTATACAATCTGATTTTTAAAGAATTAAATTAAAAACGACCATCTAAAGATCTCTAAAAATCTGGAAATTTTTATGGGAGCTAAATATGGGTTCAAGGATTTACGTGCATAAATTTCGTCGAAAAATAACATCTTTTACTATTTTTAAGTGATTTTATAACTAACCAGTCAGATTAGGCTGAATTCGGTTTCAGAATTTTATGCCATATCAAACGATCTTTAAAAATTACGAAAATTTAACACAAGCTGTAAAACATTATCACTGACTTCCATATAAAATTTCGTAGCATTCCGAATTGATTAAGTACACTAATAAATTCGTAAACCAATTCTGGACAGTTTTACCGGTTTGAAAGATTAAATTTTTATAAATAATAAACGGACGAATTTTGCCACGAAATAAATCATGGTTAATAATCAAACAGTAAACCAGATACCATGAAAAATTCATCAAGAAATAACAAGATTTGATTGGTAAATAAATTCATACAAGATCATACATAAAATCAAGAAAATACATAAAAATCAATCAAGAAATTCATGCTTCATGCTCGACATATCCAAGTAAAACAATATTAAATTTCCTACAATTTTCATGATATGATTCCTAATTAACTATGTGTTTTTCTACCCATAGATTAAAGAGGAGAGCATAGTTACCTGGATTCGCTTAATTAATCCAAGGAAAAACAATGAAGGTTCGACTTTTTGAGGGGATAATAGGAGAGAAAAATGATCTTTAGAGTTTGGAGTTTTAAGTGCTTAAATGCATAATGGCAACACAAGGGACAAGAGTCCTATTTATAGAACAAGATAAAGTGTTGCAAATCCTAAAATAAGGGAAAGTGAGGGCTGGCCATGTGGACTAAGTCCAGGGGCCAAGTCATGGGCTTGGTTGAAAAATACTTAAGCCTTCTTAATTGGTAATTAGCATAATTACCCAATTAAACTAGAAATACCCAATAGCCCAAAAAGGAGACTAAAAACCGGCCAAGGGTAGATAAAAGAACAAATTGGGTCCTTGGCCCAATTTGATGAAAAAGAATGGGCTAAAAAGTAAAACAGTCCAAAATTAAATGGGCCTTTTTGGACTTAGAATTAAGACATATCATTAATAACCGCGAAATTTTCTGGCCCAAAATTCCGGGTCGTTACAATATTAGTTGTAAAATGTTATAAATACAACACAAGTTCAAGTCGGCTTCATATTGGGCATCCTCTTCAAATCAAGTTTCTTTAAAACGAGCCAAGTTTGTGTCAATTTCAAGTCGAGTTAAGTTTGAGTTGAGTTCAGTGATACTCGAGCTCAAGTCATAATCATCCTGACCTTTTACTCAATAGATTTATTCAATACACTTTTTAAAATCCAATAATATATATATACACACACATAAAATTAAAATTTTTTACTTTTTCATAGCAAACTTATAATATTTAATGGAATCAGTTAATATTTGTATAAAAGTTAGAGTTTGATGCTACAAAATTACGGATTTTAAGTTTTTTCAAGGAAAGCTCATCATGTCCGCCATGTATCTTACAATATGTAAGAGGGATAATAATAATAATAAAAGAAAACTTATACCTCAACACCACGAGCACATACACGTCTCCAGATCGCTTAAAAGCCCGTAATTCACTGTCTTTATCGTCGAACATACCTCTATCAATCCGAACACCATCAACGTTGTCAACTTGTCGAATAACAACAATCTCCTAGTTCTTGAACATGTTAAAATTGGTAGGGGCTACAATAGTGCCATCTAATAACAAAATTGATCCAACACTTCTATATCTCTTACCCGAAAACTATGCTTGCGGAATATAGATTGTTGATCGACTTGTTGACTCACAAGCGTATTGTCAAAAAAAATAAAAAATGAACACATTACCCTGCACGGTTGCACCTATATTTCTACCTTATACAATTCTATCTCAGGAAAAAAATGAAGACGATAATCGTATTACTATTAATCGTCCCATTAATCTTTAGCTTTATGCAAATGGTCACCATAATATTTATTATTATTATATTGTGTATGTATTTGATACAGCGACCGAAAACATCAATATTATTCAATAAGCTAGGATTTGATTGGAATCATAGTATGAATGATTTCATCATTCACAATTTGATGCATGAGGAGATGTAACCTTCAGTGTAACGACCCGACTTTTTAGACTGTCGATTTACAATGGAAATCGACAAATGGATCATTACTAAGCATAAACGTAACAAAAATAACATATTCTAAATACAATTGATCTTTTATTAATTGAAGTAATAACTACTAGTCTCAAAATCCAAAAGTAAACTCTAAAGTACATATTGAAATGTTGTTTAATTCCAACAAGCCGGGATAAATACTTAATAAATAAATAGAAAAACATAAATAGACTCTGGGTTCACTAAGCTAATCTCATCACATCTCACAACCTGATCCATACGAGCCCACTTATGCGTCTGCATCATCACCTGAAATGGGGGGTCCACTGTCAGTGGCGAGTAACTAGGCTGTCCCGCTTAAATGAGGGACCGCTAACCACATAATAGCATAGAATCGTTCATGAAAACCATACATAACATATAACATTACGTACAAAAATGCATACAGGATACATATAAAAATACGTACAAAAATACGTATACCTTTCGTATGAAAATACCTGCAAAATATGGTTAGAGTACATACAAAATACGTATACAATACAGGCACAAAATACGTTCACCATACAAATACATATACGTATACATACATACCCGAATACCTACAACGTACAAATACAGACGTACACAGCGGAAGACTTATACATATCATTTTATACATCCCATTCCATTCTTATCTTATTGTAAATGACTTCATGAAATACATAGATTATCATAACTTAGCTAATTTTATATCTTATCATAACATATCATATAATATAATCATAACATAACTTCTTATCTTAACATGTCATATCGTCTTATCTTCTTAGCGGACCGGTTTTTATAGCTCGTTGTGGATCCCGTGTGCACCACAACTTTCCTAAAATATGCCGGGGTGAACCTTTGCGTCCAACTCGTAGCCCTCCTTTGCGAGAACTAAGCCTAAGCTATGGCCATAACCTCTAAATAGCCCTCCTTTGCGAGAACCACCTAGACGACTACATATCCTAGAATCAAGAACTGCGTAGATACCGCAGTCTGGCAGTGGCAACGACTTAACCCGATTAATGACCTTTGCGCCATCAAAGGGGCGTCCTTAATACTTATTATCTTTCTTATACTTGGAAGTACTAGGTGACCGTAATCGGAAATGAAATGTTCGAAGTCCCAGGAAAGAGAGGTGCGGCACGTATGTTGGCCACCTTAAATACCAAGTCTTTCCTAGCCAGAGATCGAAACAATTCAATATCCTTTTACTCTGTTTCCTTTCCTTCATTATTATTATATTATTATGTTATTATACTTTCCCTTCCTATTGCAACTTATCCCTACTGACTCCTTTAATAATAATAAATATAATAATAATTAATCCTCTTCGTTATCATCATGTTGTAACTTTACCCTTGTGTCATATTATTATTTCCCTTCATATTGCTACTTATCCCTGATAATTCCTTTAATTGTAATATTTATAATAGTGATAACTATAATTCCTAAAATTAATTCCTAATATAATAATAAGTCAAAATTAAACTAAAATTGATCAAATAAAATGTGGCCCACTCGACATTTTGTGAATAATCATATAAGAATTAAATAAATTCACAAGCTCATCATATAATTAATTAAACAAATTAATAAATCATCTAAAACAACAATTAACAACATAAATTATTCAAAACATGATAAAATCCCTACTTTTCATATATAACCCACTCGAAATACATATAGATATTATTCAAAATTGATTCTTTAAATTACATAATTACAATCATCAATAATTAATTCAAAAAAAACTATTAATATTAATTTAAAAATCATACAATAATTATCACATCATCAAGATTGGATCAAGAACAAGGTAAAAATCAATTCTTTATTTGACATAAACCACACGGATAAAATAGAACAAATAATACATCAAGAACAATTTCAAGAATTGAAAAATAACATGTTTTAATAATTTAATTACACTGTTTTACACAATCTAATTTAAAGAATTAAATTAAGAATGACCGTCTAAAGGTATCAAATAATCTGGAAATTTTTATGGGGGCTAAAAATGGGTTCAAGGTCTAACTTGCATAAATTGCGTCCAAAAATAACATCATTTACTATTTTTAAGTGATTTTATAACTAACAAATCAGATTAGGCTAAATTCAGTTTCAGATTTTTCTGCCATAGAAAACAATCTTTAAAAATTACGAAAATTTAACAAAAACTGTAGAACACTATTACTGACTTCCACCTAAAATTTCGTAGCCATCCGAATTGATTAGGTGTCTTGAATAATTCGTAAACTAAATCTGGACAGTTTTACCGGTTTGAAAGATTAAATTATTATAAGCAAGAAAAAGACGAATTTTGTCACGAAATAAATCATGGTTCATAATAAAACAGTAAAGAAACTCCCACGAAAAATTTATCAAGAAATAACAAGATTTGATTAAGAAATAAATTCATACGAGTAATTATTAAACAATTAAAGATTTCAAGAAACTACATAAAATGATCAAGAAAATTTCATAATAATTCATCACATGGTTTGAAATTCTTAACCTTAACATGATACTAATTCCTTTAATTTTCCTAACCGTTTTCATGATTTAATCCTAATTAACTATGTGGGAAACTTGTACCAAATTTAAAAGAGATAGACTAGTTACCTTAAATCACTAAAAATTCCAAGAAAATCACCCTTTGGTGATTGAAAGCTCACGGCTAAGAGAAGGAAAATATTAGGGTTCTTGAGTTTTTTTTTTTTGTAATATAGAAAAGTATATAAAATGAATTAGGTTAGGAACTTGTTCCTATTTATAGAAAAACAAAAGGAACAAACTAGCTAAAAAGGAAGGGGGAGCCGTGTAAATGGAGGAAGAATAGGAAAGGAGAGAAAAAATGGGTGGACTTAATTTAGAGGTAGACTAAGTTTAAAATTCAAAAAAATAATTAGTTATTTAATTTAATTAATTTAAATAATAAAATTATCCAATTAATTAAATAAATCAAAAGGAAAATAATTGTTGGCCCGTACTTGAGGGGGCCGGCCAAGGAGAGATAATTGTGTCATCGGGCCCAATTTCGGGATCAGAAAAGAAATAAAATGAAACAGTCCAAATAAATGGGCCCTTTTGGACTCGGAAAGTTAAAGTAATATAAATAACCCGCGAAATTTTCTGGCCCTAAATTTCGGGGTATTACATTCAGTTTCTTCTGTTTTTTATGAATCAATAAATTGATGTTTTCAATTTTTTGATTTAGGTTGATATTATGTTAGGGTTTTTTTTTTAATAGCTAGTTAGTTATAAATTAAAATTCCATTCAAAAATATAAAATGTTTTATATTTTAAATCTTTTGTTCATCGAAAATTTGATTATTTGAACAGATATGAACTTACATCTTCTGATTTGACCTAATCTATTTTTTTTCAAATCTGATATGATCTGATCTAATCTAATTTGATATGGTTTGATCTAGTCTGATTTAATATGGTCTTATCTAATCTTATTTTTTTTCTTATTGTTGTTGTTATGTCGAATTATATTTCCTAGATCTTTTTGTCATTTAATTTGTAAAATTCAAAAAAATGTAAACAATATCCATATTCTATCAAGATTTAAATATCAACTAGTATTTTGGCCCGGGCAATGCCCCGGGTCGATTATTATTATTATATGTTGTATTTCTTTATTTTTCATAAACTTCATAATTGATTTTGGTTTTTTTTTTTTGTGTAATGCGAATTGATATAGATGACAATGATGGTGTCATAAATAATAATAAATTTTAAAAACTATTAAAGATTTGGAATTAAAAGAGAATAACATTAAAAAAAATTGAGATAGGATGATATGTAACAATAATAGCTGTTAACTTAGTAGATTTATTTGAAATGTGTTGTTTTTTAGTTACACTAATTTGCAATGTTTTATCATATTTTAACGTTAAATGTTAAACAAACAAATTAAAGTGGTTTGATGGTTGATAGCTTATATTTATCATATTTTAATGATAAATGTTAAACAAACAAATTAAAGTGGTTTGATGGTTAATAGGTTACATTTCACTATGGAGGTTATGGGTTCGATTCTTGACTAAAGCAAATTTTAATTGAGACCCAATAAATATATTTTTTACACCCAATACATCCCAAATAACATGACATAGCTGAAATAAGGATTAACAAAGGGATGACACATGGCAGTTAAAACTTCTTATTTTAAATATTTAATAGTGTTTTGGCCCGGGTGTTGCCCCGAGTCCAACATTTTTATTGATTTTATTCTACACATTTGCTGTCTGTTAAGCGATAAAGAAATAGAGACATGGAGAAGCCTAAAAGGTATAGTGCATTAATAATAAATGCGCTATAATTAATAGACCTTTGGCGTGGATGATAATCGTAGACTGTTGAAACACCAAGAACAATCGAAACAAACTTGAATCAGTAAAATTACCCTCAATTTGCATCTCAAATCAAACATCAACTTGATGGGAAAACACCAACAACAAATCTAGGTATCATGATGAACAAAATAAATTGGAAATTATAAGTTGGATTGTAAATGAATTTTGTAGATGAATTGAAATTCAATTAGCAAAAAAACCATTGTATTGGAGCAAAGCATCGTGAGTTTTGCTACTATGAGCTATCACTTCATCGCCTACTTCCGTTTTTATATAAATTTTTTCTCCCTTTATTTTTCCTAAGTAATAAAACAATATGGATATAAAGAAGCATAATTAAATCAACAAATAAATGTAGTTGAGTTGGTTACTATCTACTACTTCCATATAAAAGATCTCAGGTTCGAATCTTATTACAAATATTTCTTTTTCGGGAGGCTATAACTTTGCGCTCGGGTGTCGGATCGGGGCATATAATATGTCGAAATTGATTAATTTTTCGAGACGAACGCAAAGGGGATTGATTTGGCCACCGGAAATCGCCAATTGAGGCCTCTAAAGGCCTCAAAATGCAAAAAAAATGTATTTTGTCCAAGTTAGTTACAAAATGTGTCCATGTTTTACAATATGTGTTCAGGTTTACAAATAGGTGTTCAGGTTTACAAATAGGTGTCCAGGTTTACAAATAGGTATCCAGGTGTGTTCAGGTTTGTTCATATTTGTCTAGGTTTGTTAATATTTGTCCAGGATTGTCCACATTTGTCCAGGTTTGTCAACATTAGTCCAGGTTTGCATGTTCAGGTGTGTCCAGATTTATCCAGATTTGTCCATGTTTGTCTAGATTTGTCTATGTTTGTATAGATTTGTCCAGGTTTGTCCACATTTTTTCAAATTTGTCCATGTTTGTCTAGATTTGTCCAGGTTTGTTCATATTTGTCCAGGTTTGTCCAGATTTTTCCAGGTTTGCATGTCCAGGTTTACAAATTGTGTCCAGATTTCAAATGTGTCCAGTTCTGTTTCCAGGTTTACAAATGTGTCCAAATCTACCAATACATGTCCAGGTTTAACAGCATGTGTCCAGGTTAAACACATATGTGTCCAGATTCAACAATATGTGTCCAGGTCCAGTGGACTGGCCTGACAGAAATGTTGCTGTCAGACCGGTCTGACACAATACCTTCTCATAAGTATTTGTTAAATTTTATATAAAAAAAAAAACTAAACCTCTAATTCACTCAAGAAAGGAGCGGAATATATAATGTTATGTGCAAATTTAAAGCACTAATACAAGTTGGTTGAGATTGTAAGTGGAAGATTTTGTGTTATAAGGGGTAATATTTCAATTCTTGATCTAAGCAAATTTTATTTTGTAAAATGATGTGGAATTGCTTATGTGGCACTGATCGGTCCATTTTGGACCTATTTTCCGGCTTTGTTTCACTTGTCTTTCGGCCCTTTTAGACTTTATTTTCTTTGGTTTTTAGTATTTTAGTATAGAATTAGTTTATTTCATGGTTTCCTTCAATAATGTTGTGTTTTATTTGTTTTCATGAATAATTAGGCTCAAAATTGAAGTATTTCAAATGCTCTTGCATATATAGTTTGATTCAAAGACTCATATCTTTTTTTCTATAACTCTTTTTCAGGTGATTTCACTTGGAGAAGATTCCTTATTCCAAGATCTTTAATTTGATATATATATGCTCAATTTCGCTAAGAAACGAAGGAGATATGAGCATTTGAAGACCGAGTGCGCAGATCTGCACGATCGTGCACTTAGTTGCACGATCATGCAGAATGCTCGTGCAGAGGTCAGAAAGCCCTTTTGGAGTGCACGATCGTGCAGTAATAACCTGCACGATCGTGCAGCAAGTCCTTCGTTTCGCCACGATCGTGCAAGGTTCAACTGCACGATCGTGCAGCTTATTACAGCACGATCGTGCACGATGCAGATCGAAAATTTTGCTTTGGCCATGTGCTTTGTAATCTTTTAGTATATATAAGAGGCTTAGGCATTGTTGTTAAGAAAAAGTTTTTCAGATTTTAGAATAGTTTTAGCTAGCATTAAACACACTCTCAAGTAGTAGATTTCTCTCTCAAGATTTGAATTCAATTCCAAGTTTAGTTTTGTTCTTCAATTTCTTGTTTTCAATCTTGTAACCAAGAATTCCATTAGTAGCAATCAAAGTTCAAATTCCAGGTTTTGTTTAGGTTGTTCATTGTTGATTTTGTTGAGTTTATTAGTTTCTTGTCATCATTTTAGTTTCATTAGATTTAGTTTGAATTCATAGATTAGTTTTAATTGAATTTCATGATTTTAGTTCCAATGGATTGCATTAGTGAGTAGTTCCTTTTCTAAGGATTGGATGGCTTGATGTTATAGATTTTGGGGGTTAATCATTGAATTGATGGAATTTGAATAATCTTGATTGTAATTTCTTAATTGCTAGAGATAGTAATTAGGATTGTGAATTGATGAAAGTATTTGATGAATTCGGTTTTGGGTTTTGCTAATTTGACTATTCGAGAGAGGTTAACTTAGCCGATCCTAGAATTTCCTATCGCCTAATCGAGAGAGGGTGTTGGGATTGAGTCCATTGAGTGCTTTTGAATGTTCACGTTGCAATTGAGATAATCAAACATGAATTGGTTCAATGACTATAATTCCTCCAATTGAAGTAACATTAGGGAGTCCAATCTTTAGAGTCTTTAATCTTGATATCTTTCATTTTACATTGAATTCGTTGCTTTCATTTTGTCTTAATTCTTGTAGTCTAGGTTAAATTTCATCATTCAATCAACTATAAAAAGATCCTTGGATCATTCGAAGTTCACGACTTATTCCGCACTAAGTTCCTTGTGGATCGACCCTAATACCACTAATACTACGTGTTAGTTGTTTAGGTTTATAAATTGTATATTTTTTTGGCGACTAGGGCCGCGACACCCTAGGAACTGATCAGGCACGTATGCAATAAAGAGTGCCACGTAGACAACTTACTTGGCGCGATACGTTGAGGACCTTTTAATATATTGTATAGATTATTATTAGGCCCATAAATATAAATAATTTGCCGATTTTTTTTTTAGTGCCAATCATCTCTAAAACAACCTGAAGGCATTCTAGTTAAAGGTGTTTCTATAGCCTCATCTAGATTTGGCAAAGTCAATCATCCGAAACTCGATCCGAAATATTCGAATCCCAATCTGATCCGAACTCCGGCCACATGCACCGAAACTCATCCGAATCCAAACAGACCAATTCAAATCTCAATCTGATCCGAACCTTACATGGTCTGAAACTCATCCAAATTCGAACTGGACTAATCTGAACTCGCCCTGATCCGAACTAATCTGAACTCGCCTCGATCCGAACGTGTCCGACCATTCAATCCCGATTTGAAAACAAACCGATCTGAACTTGGCTCGTGATGTGTCCAGTTTGTACGAGTTATTTAACTTCTTTTTAGTTCCTTTATGTAATTAGTTTAGCATAAGATTGCACATTTTGTTACTTTTGAGTTTAAACGAGAGTTTGGCTTCAAATATAAAGTTGTAGTGTAATTTACAGTTTTTAATGCTTTTTAGGATAACTGTAGTTTGTAGTTGCGGTTTGGTTTTATGTGTTCTTGTAGTCTTGAGCTACGAAACATCATTAGGAGCATTTTTGGAGTCATTGATCATGCGCCAAGCACACTTAAAGAAATCATTAAGCATTAGAGGGAAAGAAAAGCCTTATTGTGAACCTTCAAATGCAGTAAGTCCAACTTCAAATGGAAATATCTCCCAATATACTCATTGGATTTATGTGATTCAAATTGGAGGTTGTAGCTCTCTTCAATAGCTTTCCAACGGTAGGTCATAAGCCTTATTTCGTTAAGGAACAAGAGAGTTATGGCTATTTTAGTCCGAGCTGCGCAGACAGTCTACAGGGGCGCGCCCCGCGCCTCAGAGGGCGCTGCCAGCGCCCCCATTGCAGTGAGCATCAAGAAGAAAGCGCGCCCAGCGCCCCCATCACAGTATCCCTCCAAGGAATGGCGCGCCCCGCGCCTATGGGGTGCTGCCAGCGCCCATGTTACAGTAGTACTTCCAAGGAGGGGCGCGCCCCGCGCCTTTGAGGGCGCTGCTAGCGCCCATCTGCTCTGTTCTGTACGCGGCTTCATCCACTTGATTTGTAGGTTATAATTTAGTTTAGTATAAATAGAAAAGTGGATTCTCATTGTAAAAAATCTAGTTTTTCATGTTCAAATAGTTCCTTAGCTTAAATTGTCTCTAGTTTCTCCTTAGATTACATAAAAACTATTAAATCTTTCGTTTGTAATTTTGATATTTAATCATGGAATCAATGAAGAATCTTTGTTCATCAATGGAAATGGTAGCTTAAACTTGTTCTTGGGATTGGTTTCAATGATTCCAAAAGGCTCCTTGTGAGGATTCTCTAACTCTAAACTATTTCTTTACTTCAATTATTTACTTGCTCTTATATGAATTGTTATTGGTTTTGTTGAATGTTTTAGCTTGATCTTTGTCTTGTTATTATATTTTACAAAATCATTACTAGGGTTTGAACACAATCGATTATTGTGTTCAACCTCGAGTAGCAACTATCTTGTTCATGCTTAAGCGTATTCTTATTGTGAACAATTTAGTAGAGCTTGTTTAAACGTTAATTGTTTATTGCGTATTCTCTAAACAATTGCGTTCTTATTGTGTCTCTGTTCTTAAAGCTTTTGTTCACTGCGTGTTCTTTGAACATTAAGGGTTTTAGGCAATTTACGATTTATCTTGTCTAGCTAATTAAGGGGACTACAAGAGTTTACGTACTCTTGTCAATAATTAATTGAGTATTGAAATGGTTTGGTAATTGAGAGTCTAATTCAATTAGCCGAGTCAGAGTCGTTGTAACCGAATCCTAAGATTCTTTAAAACTAGAATTTTACCGCAATCAATTAGTTGTTAGTTTATTTTATCACTAAAATCTCCAATTTCCCCCCCTTGTTACCAATATCACTAAGGAATTAGTGATTCTCCCCTTTAATAATCCAAATATATATTAACACAATTAAATCAACATAAATCCGTTCTCTGTGGATACGAACCTTACTTGCCCTTTACACTAGTTGTAATTGGAGAGTAGGAGAAATTTACTTTTGATAAGTCTTTTATTTTAAACGACATAAAAGGCATACCAGCTCGATAAAAAAAAAATCAATTTGTTGTTCATAGAATCTTTTATACATGTTTATGAGTTATGATAATTAATACAACTTTTTATTTATTTATTGTATGCTGTCACAATCAAGAATGAGTTAATTAACAAAGACATTGTAATAATAAATGTTTTCAATCAAAAACAAATAAAAATGATTTATATAAATAGAAAAATTACAAATATAACCAATGAAAGGAATCACCTAAAATGAAATATGTAGCCAACAAAATGAATTGTTCATATATGAAGTTATTTTGCTTTAATTTTATCATGTTTATCATCACACATACATCGTTGAATTTGAATATTTTTGGTTAAGCATGGGTGACAATTATACACAAAACTACAAAAGTAATTTTTTCAAGAATCAAACAAGCACTGCTAAAACGGTCCAATGCGAAATGGTCCGACCCGAATGGTATGATCCGAGAACGATCCGATCCGAAATGGTCTCAATCCGATTTTGATCCTAAACCTCAATCTAAAACCCGATCCGGTCCAAATAATACACCGATCCAAACTTGGTCCAAATCCGAAACGACCCAAAAGTGGTCCGAAAGTAAATTGATCCGAAAATGCCCGATCTGAAATGATCCGATCCGAACGGTCCGATTGCCGATCTATCCTCATCAAAGTAATCAAACTTAAATTAGAATTAGGTTTTGCACCAAGAGTTACCACATCATAGTAGTTGCCGGTTTTTTGGGATTTATGATTCAAAACCATGTGGTATCTCATTAGATTCGTCTTAATGTGTATAAATTTTATAATTTTTGGGAAAACTCAACAACAAATATTAAGATTATGAAATATACATTGGCAAGCGTGAAATTTCATACATTGCAATAATTATGGAACAGGAAAGCAATACTCCGTAATGATAAATAATATTAACATTAATAATGATGAAAATAATAATAACAATAATCAGAAAAAAAATCATATTAAAAAAAAAATTCAAATCAAATCAGATCAGAAAAAATAAGTTCATATTACATTATTAGGGAGTGGCTGTATGAGGAATTGTTCCTTAATATGCTTCTCAGTCCTGATCTTTCTTGGAGTGGCTGTATGAGAACCTCCACTCAAAAGATTCAACAAATGGAATGCCTTGGCCTACTTTATTTTCCTTTTCAATTTCACTAAACTATTTGGTTAAAAAAAAACTTAACCAAACTTGATTCTTATATTAACTTTTTTGAACTTTTTTGTTAACTTTAGCTTTTGATAATTATTCTTTTTTAAAAAACCTTAACCAGCTCACTATCTAGCCGTCACCACCGAAGATCTACCCTCAAAACTCACGCCACCTTCTTCACTCATCACAAAAACTCGCTGCACACCCACACAACCAAACACCCACACCACTGAACACCCACACTGCACGCTCTAACAACCCAACAACAGTCAACCACGAGTAATCAAACTGCAACTCACACTAGTAGAAAAACACAATTTTGCTGCACTTCATTTGCGGCGTTTTAAAGCGTATGCAGCAAATAACAATACATTTGAGATTTCATGTACTATTATGCCTATATTTGCTACAGTCGGAAACAAAGACCTCGCAAATAACAACATAATCACAATTGCTGCATAATCATATTCTAGTTGCAGCAAATTCACATAGATATTTTTTCACAAAACAATGTCGTTTTATTAAAGTCGTATGACTCTTTATCTTTCTCCCTTTATCTTTTTAATCACCAACCTTTATCTTTATCCAACCCTAATTTCTTGCTCTCTTTCTCCAGCCATTCTACTTTTTGTCTCCTCTTCTCTCCTTTCTTCAGTTCTTCATTCATCGTTTTATTTTCATCACTCACACAAATATTTAAGCAAATTTATAATTTTCACTAAAAAAAGTACTAATTTCTTCAAATTCGGTTCCTTTCCTCCAAGATGGCTAGATTTTTGAGATTAAAACCCAAAGTTCTTCAAATAATCGTTTCTTTTTTTTTTTCCCTTTTCATCCAAGATCTTCAAAAGATATTACTCACAACTTTCAAATTTTGTCCAAGAACATAGTTGGTTAAACCAAAAAAACAAAATTTTTGGCTTGAAACTCTAGATTTCAAACCCAAAATTTCGATTTTTGTAGGTTTTTATTAGAAGATATGAGGAATTGTTCATGATGGTTCGATTTGTTTGTGGGAAGGTAAGATTCTACTCGTTCTTTGTTTTTTTTTTCTTATTTTCGATTTATAATTTTCTTGATTTTGCTATTTACAATTTTTTGCAAATTTATTTATCAATTCTGATTATTTGTTCTATTTATATTTTCTGGAAATATGTTTATTTTTTAAAACTGAATTTAGATCTGATCGGCGTGTTGGCAAGGTTTGTGATGTTTTTTGGGTTTGGGGATAGATCTGGGTTTTTGGTTTTTATTTTTGTTAATCTGGGTTTCATATGATTTTGTTGATTCGGGTTTCATTAATTTTTTAGGTTTTTCAGTTGTTGAATTTGCTCCAATTTAATTGCAATTTTTTGGTTTTATGTTGATTTATTTGTGATTGTGATATGCGGCAGAGCAGCGGCGTTGTGCTGTGGAGGTGGCGAATAGAAAGGTGTCGTTGAGCAGCGTCAGCAAGTGGCGGCAGTGTTGAGCGGCAACGAAAGCTTGTGTCTCTAGCAGCGGCAAGGAAACGTTGTGTCTCGAGGGGCGGCAGTAGTTCATTTGACCAATTTTGCTGATTAAATTTCAAAATTTTTTTTTTTGAATTTTTGTATAAATTTTAACTTTTTATTTTTTTAATTGTTGTATATAGTTCATTTTTTTTTTTGAATTCTTGTATAAGTTCATCAAAATTATTAATAAAATTATCTTTTTACTAATTTATGATGTTATCTTTTTCACTTTATTTATTTCCACAGTAAATTTATTTTTGTCATTTTTTATTTTACAATAATCGTATTATTATTTTTTTTAAAAGCAAAATTAATTTTATTTGTTGCAGTCATATGAAACATATGCATCAAATACGTCATTTCATTTGCTGCATTTGTTCATGTGTGAAAGAGCAGCAAACGTGACAATTCTCATTTGTTTCCCCTATATTTGCAGGGGCCTAAATCCTCAGCAAATGAGCCAAAAAACCCCGCAGCAAAATTGATTTTTTATACTAGTGTCATCACCCCATTTACCCACATTCAACAACTTAATCTACCCACAACCCACAATATTCACCCCGCAATAGACAATCCCAACCCAACAGTGACCTTCAAACCACAAACACCAGACACCAACCTCATCGACATGATTAGTAAAGAAGGTGGCATGGGTTTTGAGGGTGGATCATCGTGGTGATGGTTAGATAGTGAATCGGTTAAGTTTTTTTTTAAAAAAAATAATTATCAAAAGCTAAAGTTAACAGAAAAGTTGAAAAAAAGTTAATACTATAAGAATTAAGTTTGGTTAAGTTTGATAAAATTTATTATAATTGTGGGTACCTATAAAAAACCCTAAAAAAATGGGTATACTTGAGAATTTCAAAAAGCACATGGGTATTTTTTGAGAAAACCCCCAAAATAATTTAACACTTCCTTGACCATATTAACTTATAATTTGCTAAAATCTTCACAATTTTGGCAAAAAAAAAAAAAAAAGCATGTAATCTTTATATATCTACCAATACCAATGTTCCTTGATTTTCTAAAGCTCAAAGTCTGCGATTTTAAAACAATGTGTTAGATATGACCATGTACAGTGGTTTGGACCACAAATAACTTCTTGAATCCACAAGTTAGAAGTTTCAATTCGGTAGAAATTGAGATTTAATTAATCCTCTCATGTACCAATATTAGAATTCAAAATTGTAACATTAATTAGTTGATGCTTGAACATGGATGCCACCCGTGACCTTACTGTGTTATGACTATCACCTAACATTAATCCTTTCCATCTTGACCTTGTTACACCCATCAATGATAATGTGGTATCATTGACTATTTAATGATGTAACGCCATTAATTTCGATATTTCTTGAGTTTTTGAAGGTGAAAGTCTGCAATTTTGTAAACAGTGTCTTGGATATGACCATGATAATCATATTGATAGTAAAACTTGTCTCACAATCCCACATTGAACCCTTGAAAAAGATATTAGTTGTAAAATGTTATAAATACAACACAAGTTCAAGTTGGCTTTATATTGGGCATCCTCCTCAAATCAAGTTTCTTTGAAACAAGCTAAGTTTGTCTCAATTACAAGTTGAGTTTGAGTTGAGCTAATATTTGAGCTCAAGTCATAATCATCCCTACCTCTTACACAATAGATTAATTCAATACATTTTTTTAAAATTCAATAATATATATATATACACACACACATAAAATTAAAATTTTTGACTTTTAGATAGCAAATTTATAATATTTAATGGAATCAGTTAATATTTATATAAAAGTTAGAGTTTGATGTTACAAAATTACGGACTTTAAGTTTTTTTAAGGAAAACTCATCATGTCCGCCATGTATCTTACAATATGTAAGAGGGATAATAATAATAAAAGAAAACTTATACCTCAACACCACGAGCACATACACGTCTCCAGATCGCTTAAAAGCCCGTAATTCACTGTCTTTACCGTCGAACATACCTCTATCAATCCGAACACCATCAACGTTGTCAACTTGTTGAATAACAACAATCTCCTAGTTCTTGAACATGTTAAAATTGGTAGGGGCTACAATAGTGCCATCTAATAACAAAATTGATCCAACACTTCTATATCTCTCACCCGAAAACTATGCTTGCGGAATATAGATTGTTGATCGACTTGTTGACTCACAAGCGTATTGTAAAAAAAAATAAAAAATGAACACATTACCTTGCACGGCTGCACCTATATTTCTACCTTATACCATTATAACTCAGGAAAAAAATGAAGACGATAATTGTATTACAATTAATCGTCCCATTAATCTTTAGCTTTATGCAAATGGTCACCATAATATTTATTATTATTATATTGTGTATGTATTTGATACAGCGACCGAAAACATCAATATTATTCAATAAGCTGGGATTTGATTGGAATCATAGTATGAATGATTTCATCATTCACAATTTGATGCACGAGGAGATGTAACATTCAGTTTCTTCTGTTTTGTATGAATCAATAAATTGATGTTTTCAATTTTTTGATTTAGGTTGATATTATGTTAGGTTTTTTTTTAATAGCTAGTTAGTTATAAATTAAAATTCCATTGAAAAATATAAAATGTTTTATATTTTAAATCTTTTGTTCATCGAAAATTTGATTATTTGAACAGATATGAACTTACATCTTCTGATTTGACCTAATCTATTTTTTTTCAAATCTGATATGGTCAGATCTAGTCTAATTTGATATGGTTTGATCTAGTCTGATTTAATATGGTTTGATCTAGTCTGATTTAATATGGTCTTATCTAATCTAATTTTTTTTTTCTTATTGTTGTTGTTATGTCGAATTATATTTCCTAGATTTTTTTGGTCATTTAATTTGTAAAATTTTAAAAAATGTAAACAATATCCATATTCTATCAAGATTTAAATATCAATAGTTTGTTGGCCCGAGCGTTGCTCCGTGTTATTTTTTTCCTGTTAATAAGTATTGTGAAAGTATTGGGTCAGACAGTCTGAACAGACAATCTGGCCAGACGGCTGACCCATATAACCAATTATAATAGTGAAAAACTTCGGGAGGCTATAACTTTGCGCTCGGGTGTCGGATCGGGGCATATAATATGTCGAAATTGATTAATTTTTCGAGACGAACGCAGCTGCAAATACCCGAAGGAGATTTGGCCACCGGAAATCGTCAAATGAGGCCTCTAAAGGCCTCAAAATGCAAAAAAAAACGTATTTTGTCCAAGTTAGTTACAAAATGTGTCCATGTTTTACAATATGTGTCCATGTTTAAACAATATGTGTTCAGGTTTACAAATAGGTATCCAGGGTTAAAAATATGTATCCAAGTTTGTCCAGGTGTGTTCAGATTTGTTCATATTTGTCCAGGTTTGTCCATATTTGTCCAGGTTTGTCCACATTTGTCCAGGTTTGTCAACATTAGTCCATGTTTGCATGTCCATGTGTGTCCAGATTTATCTATGTTTGTCTAGATTTGTCCATTTTTGTCTAGATTTGTCCAGGTTTGTCCATATTTGTCCAGGTTTGTCCAGATTTGTCCATGTTTGTCTAGATTTGTCCATGTTTGTCTAGATTTGTCCAGGTTTGTTCATATTTGTCCAGGTTTGTCCACATTTTTCCAGGTTTGCATGTCCAGATTTCAAATGTGTCCAGTTCTGTTTCCAGGTTTACAAATGTGTCCAGGTCTACCAATATATGTCCAGGTTTAACAGCATGTGTACAGGTTAAACACATATGTGTCCAGGTCCAGTGGACTGGTCTGACAGAAACGTTACTGTCAGACCGGTTTGACACAATACCTTCTCATAAGTATTTGTTAAATTTTATAAATAAAAAAAAAAAAACTAAACCTCTAATACACTCAAGAAAGGAGCGGAATATATAATGTTATGTGCAAATTTAAAGCACTAATACAAGTTGGTTGAGATTGAAAGTGGATGATTTTGTGTTATAAGGGGTAATATTTCAATTCCTAATCTCAGCAAATTTTATTTTGTAAAATGATGTGGAATTGCTTATGTGGAACGTATGCAATAAAGAGTGCCACGTAGACAACTTACTTGGCGCGATACGTTGAGGGCCTTTTAATATATTATATAGATTATTATTAGGCCCATAAATATAAATAATTTGCCGATTTTTTTTTCTTTAGTGCCAATCATCTCTAAAACAACTTGAAGGCATTCTAGTTAAAGGTGTTTCTATAGCCTCATCTAGACCTGGCAAAGTCAATCATCCGAAACTCGATCCGAAATATTTGAATCCCAATCTGATCCGAACTCCGACCACATGCACCGAAACTCATCCGAATCCAAACAGACTAATTCAAATCTCAATCTGATCCGAACCTTACATGGTCTGAAACTTATCCAAATTCGAACTTGACTAATCTGAACTCGACCCGATCCGAACGTGTCCGACCGTTCAATCCCGATTTGAAAACAAACCGATCTGAACTTGGCTCGATCCAAATAAATCAATTTGTTGTTCATATATAGAATCTTTTATACATGTTTATGAGTTATGATAATTAATAGAACTTTTTTTTTTATTTATTGTATGCTATCACAATCAAGAATGAGTTAATTAACAATGACATTGTAATAATAAATGTTTTCAATAAAAAAAAATGATTTATATAAATAGAAAAATTACAAATATAACCAATGAAATGAATCACCTAAAACGAAATATGTAGCCAACAAAAGGAATTGTTTATATATAAAGTTATTTTGCTTTAATTTTATCATGTTTATCATCATACATACATCGTTGAATTTGAATATTTTTGGTTAAGCATGGGCAGTGGCGGATCCAGGATTTCGGAGATGGTAGGTCACCACAAAAGCTTGATCATATGCCAAATTTTTTAAAAAAATTAGGGTCTAGTTCATAATTGAGTTCAATCAAAATAAGATTAAAAAATTCATATTACGACCAAATAGTACTTAAAAAAATCCATCTTACAAGCCGAAAGTCGTACGAATCTCCAAATTAAATGCTACAAACAAATATTACTATAAAACTATGACTACTAGAAAAGATGCGATTTCCAATGAGAATTCCCGTCGTGAAATTGTGACACATCCTAAAAAAGAGGGTCGTAAATGTTTTTTTCTATTATAAAAATGTGACCCATTCTAGAAATGGGGGTCGCAAATTATTTTTCGTGTCATGATCCCATCATAAATGAGTCAATTTTAATAGAATTCAGGTTTGGTATTGGGGATATTTTAAAATTTTAATGACAATCCAAAAATTGTCATAAAACATCTACTTTTTGGACATAATTTAATCCCGCCATTAATGTGTACCATTGTTAATGGGGTAATTTTTAGTGTATTACAATTGTTCATGACGACTTTTCATGTTTTAATATCTATTTATGATATCATTCATCTCAACATCGATAAACAAATCACTCTTAGAAAAGTAAATAAGTAATCAAACAATCATTCAACATTTGATCTCCCATGCTCTTATGTAATTTTATTTACTCTTAGAAAAGTAAATAAGTAATCAAACAATCATTCAACATTTGATCTCCCATGCTCTTATGTAATTTTATCTTTCACGATCATCATACTAGAAAATACTATATCAACACTAGTCGTAGCAATGGGGAGAACTAACAAGAATTTCAAAAGCAAGTATACCCTATTATAAAAAATTCCGAAAATTCCTGGTGGTCCCTGATGAGTCACTGGACCAACCAGGACCACCAATGCATCCGCCTATGAGCATGGGTGACAATTATACACAAAACTACAAAAGTAATTTTTTCAAGAATCAAACAAACACTGCTAAAACGGTCCAATGCGAAATGGTCCAACCCGAATGCTTCGATCCGAAAACGATCCGATCCGAAATGGTCTCAATCCGATTTTGATCCCAAACCTCAATCTGAAACCCGATCCGGTCCAAATAATACACCGATCCAAACTTGGTCCAAATCCGAAACGACCGAAAAGTGGTCCGAAAGTAAATTGATCCGAAAATGTCCGATTTGAAATGATCCGATTCGAATCCGATACGAATGGTCCGATTGCCGGTCTATCCTCATCAAATTAATCAAACTTAGAATTAGGTTTTGCACCAAGAGTTACCACATCATAGTAGTTGCCGTTTTTTTGGGATTTATGGTTCGAAGCCATGTGGTATCTCATTAGATTCGTCTTAATGTGTATAAATTTTATAATTTTTCGGAAAACTCAACAAAAAATATTAAGACTATGCAATATAAATTGGCAAGCGTGAAATTTCATACATTGCAATAATTATGGAGCATGAAAGTAATACTCCGTAATGATAAATCATAGTAATATTAATAATGATGAAAATAATAATAACAATAATCAGAAAAAAAAATCATATAAAAAAAAAATCATATCAAATCAGACAAGTTCAGATTACATTAGGGAATGGCTGTATGAGAAATTGTTCCCTAATATGCTTCTCAGTCCTGATCTTTCTCGGAGTGGCTGTATGAGAAGCTCCACTAAAAAGAAACAACAAAATGGAATGCCTTGGCCTACTTTATTTTCCTTTTCAATTTCACTAAACTAATTGATTAAAAAAAAATCACTAAACTAATGATATCACACAGAAAAATGAAACTTTCTTTCAAAGTAAAAATTATGAGTTCCACTAGAAGAACATCTGATTTACTCACCTAATTAACTAACATGTTACTTTTATTGAAGTTCATTTTGCTCTTAGTACTCATCATTATCTCTTACTATAAATTTAAAATCAAATCATCATAAAAAAATAAAAAACACAAATCAAACTAATTAATGGCAGAAGCAGAAACTCAACTATAAACCAGAAAAATTTATGATCTATCATAAGTTCATAACTGCTGAAGTGGGATTAACTATGACTAACCAACATAATGCTACATTCGGAGTATTTAGGGTTTTGACACTGCTCCTCCGATCTGAACGAACGAATAAAATTAATGAACAAAATTCTGTACAAGATATTCTAAACTCTATGCCATTGCAGTTGCAGAAGCAGAAACCAACCTCCCTAATCTCCTGCAACTTTGTTTTTAGAACACAGCAGTAAATCAATATCTGTACTACTGCTTTCCTTTCCTTTCCTTCAAGGCCCATCGCCTACGCTACACTGCTCATTTCTCTAATTCCTAGCCTAAACCGCCCTACGTTCTGTATTTGGTACACATAAACCTTGTCAGCTAGTGACGTGTTCTAACCTGACATCATCAAAGGCTTTTGAAGTTTCCGATGTGAAACTCTCCAACGACTCGAATATCGGGATTAAACCCGCTTGTATGGTGCGTGACACTGCATCGTGCACAAGTTTCACAGCCTCCTTATGGCCCGCTCTCTCTTCTCTTACTCTCTGTTTCATTGAGTCCAAATCTACTTTCAGATCATCGAGGGGAGAAATCCCGCTCTCTGAAGTAACCATTGAGAGACTATTCTTGTCCGATAAGGTATCATCGTGCTCGTGTCCCTTCCTTTGGCGGTCCATCCTGATTCCCCGGATCTGTTTCTCGAAATCCTTGTACATGTTCTCGGCTTTCACTCTTCGGCGTTGCTCTTCATCTTGTCTCTCCCACAATTGATGCAAGCTTGTTGCAAAATCATTCATCGCCGTTGTTACCTCCGACGCGGATACTCTTTCCATGGCCTGTTTCCAGTCACGGCATATTACAAACACTGGTGGAGCGCCAATACGGGCAGGAGAAAACGGCATGAAACCATCGTCTGTCATTTCGGGTTCATGATCGATGCACTTTTCAAGCCACCCGTTCAACGTCTTCGCATACGACTGTTGCATCTCAACCCAGTTGTTAAAACGGTGACACCATTTCTGTAGTTCTGCTTCAAGCTGGATAGTGGCTGTAACGCTTGAATCTTGTCTCAGTCCGGTGTTTGCTTTCAGAGCACGGGTTTTACTCTCTAGGATTGCATGGAATTGCTTCTGGTGACATTTTAGCATCAGCTTCCACATCTTTCTCAATCTGCAACACAAGTAGTTGATTAGTTGATCATACTCCCCCAAACAAGCTACCAGTCACTTTTCAACGATGGTTTATTAGGCATTACAGCTCCATTTGGTAGTGTAAAACATTTTAAATTGAAAAAGATTTTCCATGGAAAACTCATTTTCATGGAACTTTTGCATTGCTTTGGTTGCAAGGAAAATGATTTTCTATTTTAAACATTTTTTAGTGCTTGATCTACTGAAATAGGACAAAAAAAGGTTTAAATATGCCCTTACGAAGGTACTTGACGTTGATAGAGAAATGAAAACAGCTTCCTTCGAAATTTGGGGGAAGATGTTTTCGATGGTGTGATTGGTGTCAAACCAAATTTTTTTTCAAGTTTTGCATTTAATTTTCCGGTGCAAACCAAACAATTTAACGGAGAAAAACAGTTTTCAGCAAAAATATTTCACCCTACCAAACACATACTATACCAAAAATATATACAATGGGAAAAAAAACAAAATTTCGGGAGGAAGAAAATTAGGTTGAATTTTCCCTCCAAATATCTCCAACATGGGAAGGATTTGGTTTATTAAAGACGGAGGAGAAATCAATCATCTCATTTCCCTCCCCTTCTCTCTCTCCATGTCATATCCAAACAAGAAGCATGGATTCCTTCCTTTCCCTCCATTTCCCTGTCTAAACATATTGTAAATGTCGATTTGTCTTCTTGCTGCTAAGCCCGTCAGCAGGTCAGTAAAATGGAAAAAAAAAACTGCGTAGTTGATTATCAAAACTACCACCCACTCCCATTGACAAATACTGAATATAAATAGAAAGCAATTCGATTCATACCCATATATCAATTCCTTCATTCGAGGCTGCAATTCTTCGTCCCTCAATCTGTGTATCCTTTTAGAGACAGAATCTACAGCTTTGACACTAACATTAAGCCTGGTCAGCAGCTTTCTTATGGAGACCTGAGTAGCTTCAATCTTGCTGGTCTCAGCTCCATGATCATCCAGAAGTTTCAGCTTCTTGGACTGCTTCTCATACATAACCCTGAGTTTCTCCTCATCCTAAAACCAGCACAACGCCCTAAACAAATTGAGCAACAATGTAACACAAGTGCACTAAAATCTCCCATTTAAGATGTACAGAATTCACATATAAGAGCAAATGTAAAGCAAATATGTTATAGGAGAAAACAATAATGCAACCATTCATATAGTCCTAATAATAAACATGAATAATTCACGAATATAATGGGTTGAAACTCTTTGAAGAGGATGCAGAGCATGAATAACATGAAAAATCTCATTACTCACTACAGAAGTGATAGCAAAACCCATATTAATTGACATGGACTTTGTTCCATTCAACCTGTTATAAACTCAATGTCAAAACTGCGAATGAGATAGAAAGCAACAAGCTACAAATCCTTATGCAATGTGAACTAAGATCCCAGTTAGCTTCTGGTGATTTTAAAGCTTTGTGCGGAGAATCACATGATACAGCTATACAGTATCATGCACAAGAATATTGGCTGCACCTCCCAATTAATTAGGTCATGTTTGACAAACTTGGCTATTCATATAGCAGCAAAACCAGCAAGCATCTAATAGATTGGTTGAAAAAATCATTGGTGAAACACTGAAGGCTAACGTGGCTACTCCATATAGTGTTACATTAAGGAAAAAGTATAGTTTACTGAAATGAACGGGTGATTTTCATTTATCACCCCAAAAAATGGGTGCAAACATGGATACAGCCATACAGGTTATGAACTGATAAGAGAAGAGTCCAGACTACACCTCTAAATCATTGGTGAAACACTGAAGGCTTGATTCATTAATTTCAGAAGCACTAACCAGATTACTAACCACGAATTGGACTAACTACTGAGTTGACCCTTTCTACCGATTTCTATACTCCCAAACTAGTATAGAAGGCTCTTAAACGGCTCTCCAGACATCAAACATCAGCATAAATCGTCACCATTTTTTTCTAATCTTAATAATAGTAGGTATCAATTGCAATGCTCACGTTTAAGAGCAATGGCGGATTGGGGGAGCGGGGATAGAAGCAACAAATTTTACATTCTCAAGCCAATTTGTGCAAACTTTCAAGTGAAATTAGTAATGCATAAAGAAAAGAGGCAAAGAGCCTTAAATTCTCTTATGGCCAACTTAAGCTAGTGTCTCCTATGTTTCATCAGAGATGTATGAGCCTCTATAAACATAATTGACACAAGAATTGCAAGATGTGGAAAGAGAGTGATTTGCGAAGCAGAGATTTGCAAGAAAGGAACTAAAAACTCAGCTATGAGCCATACCTTGACTTCCTTGTATAATTTCTTCTCCCACACATATAGCTTCTCCAAGGTTGATGCAAGGCTCCGAGAGTCAAAATCATTCTCAGCATTGTCGGGATATCCTCCTGAAGCGGAAGAGGGAGAATATGAAGATGACAATGATGTAGAGCAGAACCTAGAAAGAATCACTGCAAAAAACAAGAATGTTCTCCAATTAGCAGAGACAACACTTCTCACATTGTTAACATCAAACCACGGGCTAAATATACATAACAGGAATCTAAAACATTGCATTAACTAAGGTGCCGTTTGGTTGACGAAGGGGAAAGAGAAACACTCTAGGAATGGAAATTTCTTGTGGTATTCTATAAATGTCTCAAATGCAATTCACACCCTCATTATCAGGTAGTTCCTACTTCCTAGTCCCATCACAAGAAACAGCTGCAACCAATTTATGACAGCTCAAGACAACAATGCACAAGAATTCAGAGAAACAAAGTTGTGTGCACCAGAAAGACAGAAAGTAGCTTATTTTTTAAAAAAAATTATTACCTTTGAAAAAGGTGGACTTGGACTTGTATGGCTCCTTCCCCACTTCCAACAACACAGAAACCTCTTTGCCATAATCAGTAGCAGCCTCAAATTCATCCTTGATTTCCCTTACAACCTCTTTAAGGTCGCGAGTGCCATGGGCTGACAATGCTGTCGAGCTACTTGGCTTCGATGATCCAACATCAACATCGCGAGACGAAACTCCTCCTCCATGTCCACTTCCATCCATATCAAAGCTAACCCCTTTCTTCTTAACAGACAAATCTTCTGCACTAGTAGACATACTAGTCTCAATCTCAGTCTCAGTCTCAGGACTACTAATGCTGCTTCTTCCTGTCACATCTCTCACCTCAACTGTCTCCACCTCCACCACTGGCGGCTCCTCCCTTTGTGGTGGGTGCTGCAAAGGCACCTTCGGCCGCACACCTTTCGAAGTACCCTCATCATAATTGTTACCATTACTCTTCTTATTCTTCCCTACCCCATCTTCAAATTGAACTGTTTTGTTCTTAGTTCTGGGATAACTAAACTCTCCTGTAACCTTCTTCTTATCATAATAATAAGGCTCCTTACTAACTTCACTCTCAGTCTCCTCCTCCAACTCTGGAATCCCTTCCCTCTCCCTAACCTCCCTCGAATCCGGACTACTCGTATTCGACCCGTATTCATAACTATTCTGACCCACAAGACCCGAAAAAACCCCACCCTCGAATGTCTCGAACGGGTTGAAATAATCCCAAGCTGACACCTTTGGCGAAGGTGGCGTTGGCGGCCGCCTTTGCTGCGGCGGCCCCTGCTGCTGCTGCCCCCCATTGCTTCCCCTGCTATCCGAATTTGTCGAAAACCCGAAATTGGGGTAATTCGGATAATTGGACTGACCAGGGTAATCAGAAAATGCATAAACAGGAGTTTGTTTTGGTTCCTCGTAAATAACGGATGGAATTCTGGTTGAAGACTTTTTCATATAGTATGTTGTATAAGAAGGCGTTGAACCATAAGAATTACTACCATTAAAATTATTAATGTCATTATAATTACTGTAACCATTATCCGGATAATAAGAACCCATATTAGGATTTGCATAATAATAAGGAGGAACACCATTACTATAGGAATTAACAGAAGTTGGTGGAGGAAAATAAGGATTATTAGCATAAGAATCAAAAGGAAAAGAAAAATTACTATTCGAAGGAAATTGAGAATCAGGAATGTAAGAGATCCCAGGTTGTGGAGATGGAACTTTTCCTCCTTTCTTCAACTTTTCATTCTTTTGATTATGATGATGTTCATCATCTTCATCTTCATCGTCAATATCAAGATGTCCAGAAGAATGATGATGAGAAGAAGAACCCATTTCGTCGTCTTCATCTTCTTCATTTGAAGACCAATGCAAATGCGAATTCTTCTCATCTTCAACCTCTCTAAGATTATGAGATATCGAAGTAGAAGTAGACCCATTTTTCTTCTTCTTATTGTTACCCTTTTTAATGTTCTTACTCTTCACCTTCTTCTTCATGTTACCAAAGTTCTTCTTCTTGGGTTCATCAGAAGGAAGAGTAAGAACAGGGGAAGAAAGAGAGGAAGGTGAAGAAGGAGAAGAAGATGAATTTGCAGAAAGAATAAGTTCTTCTTCAACGAATCTACAGAGAGAATCGCCGACATCTTTAAGTTGCCTAAAATAAGCAATATGAGCAGCAGCAAGTGCGAAGCGATGATCAGAAGCAGATTTAATCAAATCTTTTCTCTGTTTACAGAAGTTCACTAATGGCAGATCTTCAGCTTTTGAGGGAACACAACCCATCAAATTATTAACACGAATTTTATTTTGCTTCAAACCCAAAACCAAAACAAAAACCCTAATTTCAGACCTAGAATTAGAGTAAGAGAGTACAAGTAGCAGAAGTAGACTCATTCTCTAACTTCAGGTGAGGAAGTTCGCATCTCTGAATATATATTAGGCACAGTAATGAATTGGTTTATAACAGAGTTCGTGGGAAAAGAGTGGGATGAATTTAATACATGAAATTTTGAACGCAAACAAATGTTGAAATTAATGAGGAGAGAGAAACAAGCATAACTCATTACCGTCCATGGCGGAAGAGAGAGAAATTAATGGGAATTTAATGGTGGTGAGAAAAAATTACAGAGATCAAGACAGAATTTTTATTTTATTTTATTCTATTCAAATTTGCTTCTTGGATTAAAAAAAAATATATATATATATATATATATATATATATATATAGTAGAAAAATAAACAAGAAAATGGAATAATAAAAGGGTGAAAAACAAAATTTGGTGGGTAATTAGGTATTGAAAAATGAAAATGAGATTCTAAATTGCAGAAGAAAAGAGAAAGGGGGACAATGCCAGGCAAAGAGGTTGGGATCTCTGCAGAAAGAGAGATGCAAAGAAAGGAGAGTTGCTTTTAGGGAAGTTATAAAATGGAGTATGAAAGTACTAGTTGCCAAATTTTTATTTTGATAATATTTTCCTTTTTTTGAAAGATTATTTTGATAATATTAATTAAATTGCTATTTATTAGTCTCACCCAAATTAATGTTCTCCGCGTAGCTAAGCCACCAACATCCTTTCAAAATAAATTATTTTCTCGTTTCTTTTGCCTTATGCCTTGATTCACAACTTTACATAGAAAATTAAATATGATAAAAATAAAAATAAAAATTATTGAAGAAAATCACTTGCTAATTTCCTGGTAATTAATCTAAATTATTTAGTTGACACTACGGTAAATTACAATTCGTAGGAAATTCAACTTATAAAGGGAACCGGTGATTGTGGTGAGTGAATTTTCATGATATGAAGGAAATTGTTTTTTTATTAGAATTGCAAATTCTTAGTTTTTAACTCAATTCACATTAACCAAACACAACATCATTTTAGTATGTCCTAAATTTTTATTTCCAATTTGATTAACTTCCAACTAAACAATCTAAGATTCAATTCAATTGAAAAACATTTGCAGATTATTTTTTAATTTGATTTTGGGTAATGCTATGCACGGAGTATAACCTTCACAAATAGTGGTTTTGAATGAGCATTTAATATATTTTTAAAAAAATTTTACTACTAACCACCTAATAAGTACCAAAAGTTGTGAACAATTACCATAATTTTTTTATTAAATGTAACTACCAATTAAGTATCAAAAAGTTGCAAACTACCACCCATTTTTAACACCGTTAACTTAAATCACAATTAAACCTTAATTAAATCACTTAAGTCTTAATTAAACCTTAATTAATCTTAATTAACACTTTTTATTTAAAAAAAAAAAGAAAAAAAAAATCTGGAAAATTAGAAAAATAACTCTCAGCCACCCCTCCCCCTCCCCCAGATTTTCTTTTTATTTTTCTATTTTTTTTAATAAAAAGTATTAATTAAGATTAATTAAGGTTTAATTAAGATTTAAGTGGTTTAATTGTGATTTAAGTTAACAGTGTTAAAAATGAGTGGTGGTTTGCAACTTTTTGGCACTTAATTGGTAGTTAAATTTAATAAAAAAAATTATGGTAGTTGTTCACAACTTTTGGTACTTATTAGGTGGTTAGTGGCAAATTTTTCTATTTTTAATTGTGTAATAATTTGGGATTTTATATTCAAAACATGTTAGTGTTTGATAATAAATGATTAATTTTAGTTAACATTTCATGTTTTCCTTTAATTTTTATCTACCTAGACTTATTAAAACTTTTTTGGTTTACGGACTTATTAAAAATTGCCATAATGTATTTATATTTATTGAAAAATGTTATACATAGCATTTATGGCTACAAATAAAAAGCTCAAAAATAAAAGTTTGAAAAAAATAAAATTAATTGTACCAATTTACTTGTAATTTTATCATAAATTTCTAAATCAATACTCCCCTATTCCAATTTGTTCTTTACGTTTACCTTTTACACAATTTTCAGTGCACATGTTTTTTAATAAGGAAAGAAAAATCAATTAGTTTCTTTCGGAAGACCAACCACAGGCATCCTTTCGGAAAATAAGGGAAAGATTGTAATCAAACGGATAATACCAAAAGGTAATTATGTCCTAGATTAATTGGCTAGGTAATCTGCTGCATAGTTAGCTTCACTATAAACGTCCTTTCAGTGCACATGTTTAAACATTAATATATTATATTATATTCTATAAAAAAAATTAAAAATACATATTAAAAAACTACACATTTAGACAAATCTAACAAGAACCAATATGATTTTTCTTGTATATATATAATTTAACATATAACATATTAACATATTAACATTGCCCACATTTATTTTACGGCTCTATTTTGGAGCTTTTTTCTTAGATAAAGAAAATTAAGGTTTAAAAAAATGTTTCATATATGGAGTAATACGCAGAAAAAGCAACACACAGCACATGTAATGTAAAGCATAGTGCGAGAAGGGCATATTATATAACATGATTTTTGTAATTTTCCTAGAAAAGCACTTGAACTATACTTCCAAGAATTACAATATTCGTAAGGAAAAATGGATTAATTCCAATAGTTTCACCATTGTTAACAATACCACATTTCCATAATTTTAAATTATTTTCCTGTTAATACCGTCTCCATTTTAAAAGTTTTCCTGCAGAGTATTTAGAATCGACATTATTTACAATAAGAGGTAATTTTTTAAATTAAACTAAAATAAAAATATAGTCACACGATTTTTTTGATGTACAATATAAGAACATCAAATTTATATATATACTTTTTACTAATGTGTTGGCAAATGTGAAAATTAAATTGGAGAAAAAAATTTTCCAAACAGATGAGTACATTATCAATCTCCTTCTTTTATACCCAATTGATCTGAAGGTAGTTTGCTAAAATCGATTAGTAATGGTTCTAAGGCTCGCTAAAACTGATTATTAAATCTTTACAAAAAGACTGCTTTTAGTAGATTTTAGCCAATAATCTATGTTCAGATCTAAAACAAGAAGATAACTTCTTAAATTGAGATAATTTTAGAATTAATTACACAAATGTGAAACTGTTAAAAACTAATAGAATTGAATTAATTTTTATGCTCTTAATTACGTTGTTTTAAGATAAAAGACAATAATTTGTGCTAGCTTTTCAAAATAAAAGAATTAAACAAGTATTAGTAAAAATATATTTGATTTTAAGCGGACCACAAAATTCAAATTTGTATGTAATAGTTATTTAATAATTAATAAAGAACTTCAAAAAAAATAAATTAATAAAGGTATACTGGTTTTTTAGGCTAAAAAATTAGATTAAATTAGGCTTTTATTAAGAAAAAAAATTGATCCGTATTTATTATAAGGTCAACCTAAAGCATTAAAAAATCAAAACTAATTAACTATCAAGCTTAACTCATATTCTTATATGGCTTATATGATTGATGCAGTAATATGTCTTGAATCTGTTTTATGTCCTCGTTCCAAAATCTAATCAAAACGGTGGTCTCGCTGCCGGTCAGCGAGTCGGGGTCCCAGGGTGACATGCCCTGATGGATTTGGGTTATTGTAAGATTTTCGGATTATTGTAATTAGACTTTGGGTTTTTTGTTTTGGGTTTTTCTAGGCCTACTAGTATTAGGGTTTTCTAAAGTTCTATTAATCTCTCCTCTCCTAATGGATGTAGCCAAGTAGCCAACATATTATTGGTGAACCACATTAAATATGTGTTTGTTCTAGTTAATTTTTACTATTTTTCTCGCATCTGTTATAACAATTGAGCCATAAAAGCAACAACTTAATATATTAACGTGACAATTTTTATAGGAAAAACAATAATTTCTCGATAAGCAAATATTTCTGTAATTTAATTAAGGTAGTGTTTGGATATGTGGAATTCATTTCAAATTGATGAATTCAATTTCTGAAATTGAAATGTTACAATTCAAATGAAAATTATTTGTTTGGGTTGTTTTAGAATTTGAAATGACATTGTTTTGTTAAGTATTTGAAATACACAACATTTGTTTGTTAATCATTTGGGATGAGAATTGGGTCAAACTCAATTCCAAATTGTTTTACTTGCCAAACATGTAATTTGGCCCAAATCCATCATTTCAAATGAAATGATTGTATCCAAACATAGCATAAATGTAATCAAATTCAAAAGATACTAAATGTAATCAAATTCATTTTTTTTAATAATCTTAAAAAGTCTAAAGTACTAATTAATAATTATAATAATGGGTGTCTGGCACTACTTTTTTTTTAATAGAATAAAGAGATTGTTACAAAGAAAGATTAGGTAGTTCTTCTAACCAGAATCATACCTAACCTATTGTCTAAAGATTAGATGTCTCACATTCAAAAGATACTAAAAGTAATCAAATTCAATGTTTTTTTTTTTTTTTTTTTTTATTTTTTAAAATCTCAAACGAAAGTCTACAATACTAATTATAGTGGGTGTCTGGTACTACTTAATTAGCATTGGCGAGGTGATCATTACTATACCCACACTCCCTCTTTTTCAAGGTAACATTGCCTTTCCCTTTTCACGACTCTAAGGCCTAAAAAAGGCTAGATATAAGTCCAAATTAGCCAAAAAAAAAAAGAAAAAAGAAAAAAAAGGGACAATCCTTATACCTTGAGGGGGAATTGATATTGACACACTATATTTTTATAAAGGCACTCCTTCTAATATCTTTCACATATGTATTTTATTTAAAAAAGTTGCGCCAATATCAAAATTAGTTGTGCCAATATCAATTCCCCTTTGAGGGGTATCAAACATTGTTTTATATTCATCTCAGAGTTAAGGTAAAATGGTTTTGTGTTAGGTTGTACACAGCGAGCGAGTGTTTCGGGTTGACCCGAAGTGTTGAATAATAGTACATTGTTCTTTAATTTTTTACCAGCCCTGTCATTTCAAATCCAACCAGCCCAAAAAAAATAGGTTTTCTAAAAAAAATACTCGATCATTTCTCTCTCTCCTGTCTCAATCTTTCGTTCTCTTTGGCTCCTCCATTTCAACCTCCATGGAATCATGTCAATTCTAAGATTTAGATCGATGTAACCCTCTCTTACAAGGTATGATTTTCGCTTGAAATTTTTCGTTATTTGTTCGATTTTTTAATTTTTTTTTTGGTAATTTTGTGTGGCTTGTTCGAATTGTTAGGTTTTTTCTTTGATTTTTTGTGGATTGTTCCAATTTTTAGGTTTTTTTCTTTGATTTTTTTTGTGGCTTGATCGAATTTTTAGATTTTTTTCTTTGATTTTTGTGGCTTGTTCATATTTTCTGTTCAAATGTTGAAGTTTTCTTTCGATTCTTTATTTATTTATTTTGAGGTTTTTTCTTTAGTTTTTGGTTCGATTTTTTTGGCTTATTGTTTACTTTTTGTTCAATTTGCATAGATTAATATCTATATCATTCAACTGTATCATTCGAAGTTGTAGAGTAATTCGTTGTAGAGTATTTTTCATAAGGTATCTTCTAAAACCTAGTTTAGTGCTACTATTGCTGCTGTGCTACTGTTGTTGTTGCTGCTGTGTTACTGTTATTGTTGTTGTAGTTGCTGCGAAGTGTTGTTGTTGTTTCTGTGGTGTGCTGTTGTTGTTGCTGTGTTGTCTTGTTGCTGTGCTATTGTTGCTGTTGTTGTGATGTGTTGCTGCTGCTATTGCTGTGTTATGTTGTTGTTGTGCTATTGTTGCTGTTGCTGTGATGTGCTGCTGTTGTTGCTGTGATGTGTTGTTGTTGTGCTACTGTTGCTGTTGCTGTGATGTGCTGCTGTTGTTGCTGTGATGTGTTGTTGTTGTGCTACTGTTGCTGTTGCTGTGATGTGCTGCTGTTGTTGCTGTGATGTGTTGTTGTTGTTGTTGTGAATCCCCGTAAGCACATAGTTGTTAATAAGACTAATGCTTAAGATTAGCCTTATTCAATAACTGTCATGCTGCAATTTTTATGGCTGAGTTTTGGTTATATTTTGGGGTTTTAGGAAGATAATTTATTTGATTCTTTTTTCAGATTTGATTCATGGTTGTTGATGGGGGTATGGAGTCTGATTAAGTGCATAATACTTTGTTCTGATTTGATTACTAATGCTGTTCAGGAAAGTAATTCCTGATCTGATTTTAAAGGTTTTATATATGTTCAAGTAATGAAAAAAATATATGGAATAAAGTATGCAACAATAATAGTAGTACTGGGTTTGAATGAAATTATGATGTTTTTTTAGGAGAACAAAAATGCTACCCTATGCCGCAACAAGTTCATAGAGAAGTGGGGTATATATATATATATATATATATATATATATATATATATATATATATATATATATATATATATATGCAATTTATTTGGTGTAGATAGAGTCGTTGGAGATGGTTCAGATTAATATGATGAAGCTGCAGATATGATGGAGGGAAGTGGTTAGTGAAGTGCACTATAAACAGACTTTGTCGACTTTGATCCCACTGATTTAGAGTTTTTACTTGTCTGAGGCATGGAATATTATTGCCTTGATTTGCTACTGTAGATGATTATGAAAATATAGTGATTTATTTTATTAGGTGTAGATAGAGCTATTGGAGATGGTTCAGAACAACACGATGAAGCCGCCGATATGATGGAGAGGGAAGTAGTTAATGAAGTGCACTATAAACTCACTTTGTCGACTTTGATCCCACTGATTTGGAGTTTTCACTTGTCAAAGGCATGGAGTATTGTTGCCTTAATTTCACTATTGTAGATGATTAAGAAAATTTAGTGATGTATTTTATTTGGTGCAGATAGAGCTGTTGGTAATGGTTCAGAACAACATGATGAAGTTGCAGATATGATGGAGAGAGAAGTAGTTAATGAAGTGCACTATAAACTCACTTTGTCGACGTTGATCCCACTGATTTGGAGTTTTGACTTGTCAGATGCATGGATTATTGTTGCCTTAATTTTGCTATTGTAGATGATTAAGAAAATTTAGTGATGTATTGTTGCCTTAATTTTATGATGATTATCATTTGCATTTCATCAATTATGGCAATGGAATATCGAGGTTTCGCTAAATGTTTTAGTAGTACTTGGAATTCTTTGTAATATGGGCCAACTTGAAAATCTTATGTCAAGTCATGGTTTAAAACTTTACTCTTAAATATTGCTCTTAAGCCAAATTAGTTTTTTAATAATGCAATTGCAAGTTGCAATGTTATCCAAACAATAGCATAGAATTGAAATTTGAGAATCCAATTCCAATGTTTTCCAAACACATACACGGAATTGAAATATTGGAATTCAATTTCTCAATATCCAAATGTGCTTAAGAATTTGAAATTGGAATTCAAATGCTTGATTTCAATTTCTAGAATTAAAATTCAATAATTGAAATGAAATCTAAGTTTCCAAACGCTGCCTAATGTTATTTATATTAAGTGAAACTCGATTATCAATGTTATCAACAATTCTTTATTAGTGGTGGGTAGTCAATCCCGTGGGTAGATTAAGTATTTTCTAATAAAATAAAAAATAACATACGAGAGAGGGTTGCTTAATTTCACAAACTTTCGAACATGAGGTGCATTCCAACACTACCACAAGCTGGAACCTAGTTTTCATCCAAATAAATTATTTTTTAAATCTTGACTCCATTTTCCGGTAAGATTTTTCTTAAAACTCTTCATATGGTTGGAGTTGTACTAAGGCTCTAGAGTTATTTACAAACTGCTTATTAATACAAATAAAATAAGATATCAAGTAATATATATTTTTTCCTTATAAATTAACATATATACATATTCAAACTTTGGGTTGGATTTCGGTGAGAAATTTTCTTATCATGAGAAATGTGAGAATAGATAAATATATCAACTATAACCTAGAAGTACATTGATTAACAACTCTAGGTACATTCAAAACATACTATAAATACATTGATTTTATGCCATAGATTCATTGACTCCAAACAATAGAAGGAGTAAGGAGAGAAAATCAAATTTAATTTTAGCCATTCATTTGTTGATCAAAGGGTTGTGGTTGTTTTTCACCATTCTCACCAAAATCACATTTCTCACATGAACCTACTTCGTCAAACTTTAATCATAACAGACAAAAAATATATTTAGATTAGATTAAATCGGTAAATGCCCATTAAAATAAACTTAATCGTGTTCGGTAAACAGAAGCATGTACTTTTTGGAATTATTAATGAATATAGATGTGTTGGTCATCCGAAAGAAAACGTCAGCAATAAATTGATACATTCCTACATAAAGTGATAGACAATGGGGAAAATAAAGAATTTGGTGGATACAAGTTTTGGATGTTCTAGTTAAAAGCACGCGACAATGAAAGAAAAACAAAAGGGGTGGTACTTTTTGGTTGCCCTTTTAATTTTAAATCTGCCCTAACAAATTCACAATGTGAAATGAAAACTCAAAAACGTGGGAGACTAAAGAGTAAAGACTTTAGGGTTGTTGCCCAATTTTATGATCGAGATAATAACCATCTTTATTTTTGTTGAACAAACAATGCCAATAAAAATACTCCATCTTTTTTTTACATGCTGAGGCGGCCGTATGAGGGCCACACGTCGAACTCGTATTGGTATTGGATTATGCATTATAATCTGAATCCAATATTTTCATTTGACACTATTCATTTGTTATACTTTGATTAGCTTTGATGATTTATACATAAGAAACAGTATAATCTTTGCCAAAAAAAAGGAACAATATAATTGTGTTGAATATCGTTTAATTCGTCACAACATTACTTTTTAACATATAATTGTTATAATTTTTTGAAATGCATAATTGCATAATTTGATATATATTCCTTTCATTTTTTCCGTTTTATACATTTGGAATTTGTGTGAATATCAAACAATTTATATAAAGTGAAATCTAAAAGAAAATCTCACAGTAAAAATATTTCTTTGACTTTTAAAAAATGATCAAACTTTTTATAAAATGGAGTATACACAAACACACACGATCCTCTATTAGACCATCAAACTAGTTAATTAATCTTCTGTCAACCAAATAAATTGTAACTCTTAAACATAAATTATTAAATATATAACTTTTCGCATAACTAATTAATTTTTATATAAAAGTTATAGTTTTAAGCTAAGCTAAAAAGTACAACTATTTTTTTAGCAAAAGGTTAACCCACAACCTAACAGAACCTGCTTCCTAATATATATTTAACATTTGTTTTTTTTTAAATGACTCCACATTCACCATTGATTTACCATTGGTGTCGTGTTCAAATCCCAATATTAGCTAACGAGCTCGCAAATTTCTTACCTAATTAGAGATTTCCATTTTTCACCCCTCACATGATCGAGTCCCATTCATCTCCTCCCTTCCACTCCCAATTTCCATTTTCTTCTTCCCTTATAAAGTCACTTTTGAAAAAATATTTTCTACTCCGTATATTTTTTTAAAGTTTTGCTTTTTTTTTTTTTATAAAGCAAGTTTTGCTAATTTAAGAAATTCTTTCTTTTGTTGGCTTTTCGGCTTGAGGCCAGAATGAATAGGGCAAAAACAGACCAACTAATACTTCAAGGACAATCGGACCCACTTATGAATTATGAAGACTGGATTTTGGCTTCACCTTCCCTTCTTATCTTGTTAATCATGTATCATTTCTTACATTAAAAGAAAAAACTATTTACTAATCATATATATTGGTTGGAAATGACGTAATGAGGATGAAGTAGTTTTGAAGAATCTATAACAAATTAAATTAAATTATTGCAACCATATGCAAGTTATCTTAAGAGGTTAAATAATGAATTTATCACTTTAAATTATCATCATGTCGTGCTTCTTATTAAATCAATTTGATGAAGTGATTTCATACTTAATGTTCTATACAAGCATATCTAGCTAGTGTATGTAGGACAAAATGTATATCCTACACCGAGTTAAAAATAAGTGACATAAAAAATTACGAGCAATCTGAATAATTAAATATACAAAATTGTATATTAAATAACCAAAATAAAAAATAAACGAGCAAAATACATATTTATACATCTAGGTGTAGGAAAATTTGTAAGTGCGGGATGAGATCACTGATAGCATAAACCATATAGTAATAAAGGGAGTAACCCCTTAGCCATATAAAATGGAGACAAACTTTGTTATTTTTTCAATGTGGGATTTATTCCCCACAGCCCCCCCTTAATTCCAAACTATTTTCACACTCACATGTGGGCTTTTATATGGGCTCAACACTCCTCCTCACATGTGAGTTGTGTATAATCATAATCTTGGCCCAAATCAATCTAAACCCATCCTGGGCTCTGATACCATGAAAAACGGGTCTGGCCGCGCCCGCCATGGGGGATCGGAGTGCAAGTCCACTTTACATGTAATAACCCGAAATTTGGGGCCAGAAAATTTCGCGGTTATTAATGTTGTTTATTAAATTCTAAGTCCAAATAGGCCATTTAATTTGGACTGTTTATTTTTTTTAGTCCAAACTTTTTCCTCAACATTGGGCCAAAGACCCAATTTTTCTTTTCTTTTTCTACTTGGTCGGCTCCCCTTATGTTGTTTGGGCCAAGTATTATTTTCATTTGCTTATTATGATTAATTATTTAAATTGATTAATTAAATAATTAATTTAATTAAAATAGATTTTAAAACCCTAAACCTATTCAAACCTAGCTAACAACCTAACTATTTTTCTCCCTATTCTTCCCCTCTCCTCACGGCACCCTTGTATTTTTGTTAGGGTTTGTTTTCTTTTCCTTCTTTTCCTATAAATACATTAGGTTTGACCTAATTATATTATTTTAGCAATTGTTCCTAAACTCTAAAATCTATACAAATTCTCTCCCTTTCTCTCTCAAATAGCCGTGCCCTATAGATCACCAAAGGGGTGATTTTTCCTTGGAATTTTAAGCGATCTAAGGTAACTTCGCTATTCCGTTTAATTTTGGTACAAACTATTCACATAGTTAATTAGGATTAAAAGCAAGAAAATTGTAAAAGAATTAGTATCATGATTAGGTTTAAATAATTCGAACCATATGAATTTTATGAATATGATATTTCTTGATTGTAGTATGAACCTTTATTATTTTAAGGTATTCTATGCATAAATTAATTTATTTATTTATGTATTTTTGTATGAATAATTGCATGAATATTTTTTTTTCCTTGTTGTGCTAATGTGTCGAGTGACTTAGAACAATTTTAGGAGTTTCTTTACTGTTTTATATTTAATCAAGATTTATTTCATGGCGAAATTCGTCCTTCTCTTGCTTGAAATAATTTAATCTTTTAAACCGGTAAAACTGTCCAGATTTAGTTTACGAATTTATTAATATACTTAATCAATTCGTATGGCTACGAAATTTTAGGTGGAAGTCAGTAATAGTGTTTTACAGCTTATGTTAAATTTTCGTAATTTTTAAAGATCGTTTGATATGGCAGAAAAATCTGAAACTGATCTCAGCCTAATCTGATTTGTTAGTATAAAATCCCTTAAAAATAGTAAATGACATTATTTTTGGACGAAAATTATGTACGTTAAACCTTGAACCTATATTTAACTTCCATTAAAATTTCCAGATTAATCGAGACCTTTAAAGGGTCGTTCTTAATTTAATTCTTTAAAAATCAGATTGTGTAAAATAGTGTAATTAAATTATTAAAACATGTTACTTTGAATTCTTGAATTCAATCTTGATCTTGTTTGAACCCTATGATAGCCGTGTGGTGTGATGTAAATAAAGGAATGATTTTGATCTTGTTTTAATCCATGTTTTATGATTTAATGTTTAAAGTAAATTAAATTGTTTATTATTAAGTTTATTTGATTAATTGTTGTTAATTGTATTTAATTGATCAAAAGTATAATTTTTGAAATTGGGCTGTACCAATTCTACAGGAGTAAGACATTCACCCCTGGTCTTTCTTTTGATTCGGGTATTTTGATGGGAAAATGTCGAGTAGGTCCAATTATGAAGAATAGGATTTTTATCATGTTTTTAGGTAATTATTGTTGTTTGTTGCTATTATAGATGATTATTTAATCTAATTAATTTAATATTTAGTAATTGTATTTATTTAATTTAAAGTATAAATTTTGGGTAATATTTTTTATGAATGACGAATGGCTCATTTATAGGTTGATAATTTTTAGTTTATTTTAGACCTATAATTATATTGGGATAATTATTAAGAGTTTATAGAATAAGATATAACATTAAGGATAGGTTATAATATAAGATTTGAGGACATAAAATATTAAAAAAGGGAAAGAAAGGAAACAGAGTAAAAGGAATACGAATTGTTTCGATCTCTGGCTAGGAAAGACTTGGTATTTAAGGTGGCCAATATACGTGCCGCACCTCTCTTTCCTGGGACTTTGAACATTTCATTTCCGATTACGGCCACCTAGTATTTCCCGAATTAAGAAAGACATAAGATTTGAAGTATAAGATAAGATAAGGACGCCCACCTGATGATACACGAGTCGTCAGACTGGGTTAAGTCGATGCCACTGCCCAATGGGATGGATACACGAGTCCACCCGGGTAGTTCTGGGTCTTAGGATATGTAGTCGTCTAAGTAGTAGTACACGAGTTGCTATTTGGGAGTTATGGCCATAGCTTAGGCTTAGTGGTGCACACGGGATCCACTACGGGTTGAATACACGAGTTCACCCTGGCATGTTCTAGGAAAGTTGTGGTGCACACGGGATCCACAACAAGCTATAGTGACCGGTCCGTTAAGAAGTAATTTGATAAGATATGATATGGATGATATGAAACAATAAGATATGATATGGAGGACATGAGTTGTTAAGATACGATATGATTACGGATTTATGAAAACGTTATAGTATAAGTTAGGAATTATTTGTATAAGTCTTCCGCTGTGTATGTTTTGTTATACGTATTTGTATATGTAAGTTGTACGTATTTGTGTATGTATTGTTATACGTATTTGTACTCGTATGTTGTATGTACGTGTATCTGTATTGTATACGTATTCTATACGTATCCCTAACCGTATTTTGCAAGTATAATTATACGTATGGTATACGTACCTTTATACGTATTTTGTACGTATTTCTAACCGTATTTCTGCAGGTATTTTTATACGTATTTTTGGACGTATTTTTATACGTATCTCGTACAATTTTTGTATACACTGTACTATGTTTTATGTGTGTTTTCATGTGAAAATCCTATGATATTATGTGATTAGCGGTCCCTCAATTAAGCGGGACAGCCTAGTTACTCGCCACTGACGGTGGACCCCCCCTCAGTTTCAGGTGATGATGCGGCAGATTAGAACGGGCTTCCGATGGTTGGGCTTTAGTGTGGCAGCGTTTTAGACTTACCTTAGTTTTTACTAGAGTTTTGAGACAATATTACTTTATTATTTACTTTTAATCCCAGCCTGTTGGGAAGACAGTATTTATTTTCAGTTATGTAATACTTTAGGTATTTTTTTATGCCTTTATTGACTTTTGGAATAATTTTCAGACTTTTAGATAATAAAAGATATTCTATTTTTTTTAAATATATTTAGCTATGTCTTATTATATGTTTAAGTAATGATCCGTTTGTCGATTCCCTTCGTAAATCGACAAGTCCAAAAAGTCGGGTCGTTACATTACAAGACAAAGGCGATTTCACCTCAAAACCATATGGTAATAAGGGAAGTAACCCCTTAGCCATATAAAGTGGATACAACTTTGTTATTTTTCTGATGTGGGATTTATTCCTAATACTCCCCCTTAATTTCAAACTATTTTCACACTCACATGTGGGCTTTTATATGAGCTCAACACAATTGGTTAAATGGGTTCCAATGGGGAATAAATGGGTTCTAATGGGAGACAAATTAAATGGGTTACAAAACTGAAAAACAAAGGATTTTTGTGAGTAATATGCATAAAACGTGCAGTCAACGCCGGATTTCGGCTAAAGATGATGGTCAACAAGAAAATGTATCACATAAAATGGTTTCTTACAAAAAAGTTTTTAGATAAGATGATTTTTTTACATAACCCAGCCTCCAACAAATGGCGGCTTTTGACAATTTTTCCTTTCTCTTATCATAAATATAGATTGATAAGAACATAATAATAGTGAATTTTCTGATTCTCATATAAAGGCAGTGGCTTGTTCATCATTATATGATTAGGCCACCGAAAATCATGTTTGATAAAGCACTTGCTTGTTATAATAAAAAAGTTACAACATGCATTATAATAGCTTTTTCCATCATGTTAAGATCCTAGCCTGTAAGGTTATAAAAATATCTCTTCAAAATAAATTTCAATTAACATCAGCCATCAATAATAAAAATAAATAAATTAAATTAAATTAGTGGCTTATATACTCTCTACCAAACTTCAATAAAATTCATCATATTGTTTTTCCTCCATAGTGATTGTGAGCCCTTTGATTTATAATAATGAAGGGTTAAGCACTACAAGAAATTCACACAATGAGGGCAATTTATCATGATTAAAGAGGGCAATATGAGTATTGATTTACTTAATGATGCCTACAAGGGCAATTATTTTTGCACTCATTGATATTAACTATGAAGACAATGTGATTATTTTGCCCTCTTAGACTTTTGAAACCTTGCCATATTTGACAATAAATAAAGTGTTTAAATCAAGGAAAGCAAAATGTATTGCCTTTGTTGATGATCAATGAAAGCAATTTTGTTTGCCCTTTTTAAATTGAATCAAAGAGGGCAAAACATCTAAAATTGGCTTTGAAACCTAATACAACGAGGTTACAAGGGCAACATGAGGGCAATACTTAAATTGTCATTATAACCTAAGAAGAAAAATTTTGTATCAAATAGGATAATTTTAATTGTCTTTCTTAAACACATTTTGTGTAGTGAAAAATTAACTCTACCGTTTAAAGTTAAATTTTCTTAATCTTGTACACAACAATTTTTATTTTCTTAGTAAATAACAAACTAAATTAATTGCTAATATTAACATTACTAATTGATCAAACTAGTTAATCGAGTAATTTACGTATAATTAATTAACAAAATAACTACCCCTAAAAAAAAAAAACAAACTAGTTTATGTCATTTTCATAACATCATCGTATGTAATACCATACTATTTATTAACGTACGTAGGTGGCGAATTAAAGTAAATGCTTCATGTAACTATGTAAGTACTAGACAAGACGATGCAACAGAATTGAAAATGAAGCATTATTTTTAGAGAGAAGCTATATATATATATATGAAAATCCTTCTAGCAATATATCCTTATAGCTAGTCTCACATATATTTCAGTATAATATCATGTAATACGAGGATGAAGCGTTGTCTCAGTGGTAGAAACTTGTATGTTCTACAAATCAAAATCTATCTTCTACAAAGTTCTTGAACTTGATTAATGGAATCTTTAGAAGAGAGAGGAGGAAGTCGAGGACAAAAGAGCATTCCAAAGACTCATAACAGCTGGTAGTATGATTAGAAAAACCCTCATCACTCTCTCACGTGTCCCCACAATGGGAAGCATGATATAATTCCAATTTTGCATCTGTACGCACGTGTTTTAGGGCTATATAGACAACATAGTTTATATGGAGCCATAGCTTTGCTAAGAGATAAAAAAATTTGTATTTTTTGGGTTTTATTTGTTTATATTTAATTTTATCAATGTTATTTGTATCCAAATATATAAATATATATGTATTCAACAAGATCAATATTGTATCAAAGTACATGCTAATCAGAAGTGTATAAATGACACAATGTTATGTTCCATATCAATTATAGGCTTACACGTACTTTACTGCACAAATATGGGGAAGTCTTAATCTGATCACAGACTCACAGTTGGTTAAGGTTTCTAATATTTTTTTTAATTTGTGATATTATTTTTAGGAAAATGATAAAATAAAAAGAAAAAATCTATGGGAAAAAAACTTTAAAACATAATTATCAAAGATATTAAAAGAGATTAAGCCAAATATTTTTCAAATTCAGCGGAGACAGAGTAGTCCTAAAAAGCCCACAAAAGGTTATATTTTGAAACAATTCACAAAACCTGAAACTCTAATATCTTCAAACAAACCAAATAATACTTCATCATAAAGGCCTAAAACACACAATGATTCTCCTTGTAAAACTTTTTAACAAAGGAAAAATAAAGGTAATTGAAAACGAAATCAAACAACCTCGGGAACGGTCATCTGGTAGAAAATAAAAGCTATAACCCACATCTTTTTGAGGTTCTTCGAAACTGACACAAAAAATATCCTGAAATACTTTGACGGAATCATTGAATAACAAGAAGCATCTAGGCTCAGATAAAAGGCCAAAAACACTCAAAATCAAGACGAAAAGACAAAACTTGAATTGACCCTAGAAATCCAGAATGATCCCTTGAGAACTAAAATCGGGCTATAACCCATGTTTTTTGAGGGTTTTCGAGGTTCGGGAATAAAAATGTCGAACATTATGACAGGGTCCTTTGACGATGACATGAACCTTCCAGGATAGATGTAACGACCCTGGTTTTCGTGATATTTCTGCCATGATTTATGTGTATTTATGTGGTGTTATGTATAGTTCAAATTATTTTTGAACTATTTATTTTATTTTATGTGAATAATTTCGATTTAATTCGAATTATTTTATTTGCAGTTATTATTGTTTATGTTAATTATTATTTAATTAATTAGAATTTTTATTATTTAATTTTCTAATTAATTATTTAATATTTTGGGCTAAATCGATTTATACATGATTTATCATGTAATTTTTATAAATTAGCCCAATTGTTTACGAAAGCCCATTTTGGCCCATTTTGCAAGCCAAAACCGGCCCTCCCTTGTTCATGGCAAGGATTTGCCACTTGCCATGCATTCACACCTTAAACCACTTCTATAAATAGAAGGGTTAGCAAGGCTTAAGGATCCCTTTGCTTATTTGCCATCTTATGCTCTTGCCATCAAGTTTAAACACAAAGACTCCCTCCATTTTGTTCCCTTATCACACGCCATTTTTGGCTCTTCCAAATCAAACATTTGTTCATCATCTTTTCAATACCCAAACTTAAAGATTCAACTTCCATTGATCTTTAAGTATCTAAACACAAACTAAACCACATAATTTGCATTCAAGATCTCTAGTTCGGGTTGAATTTTGGGCTCTTGATCGTGTGGGTTTTTCGAGTGGTGTTCGAGTGGCGGAAGCCGTGTGTGCAAGAGGTGGTTCGTGTGGTTGTAACCGTGCAGCAGGACCGTGTTCGTGTGGGTGCAGCCGTGAGGTGGTCGTGCTGGGCAGCCGTGCATTTCGTGGGGTTCGTGTGCAAGAACCGTGGTGCACCGTGTGATAGGGCCGTGTGGTTCGAGTTTCCGGGCTGCAACTTGTGTTGATTTTGTGCGTTAATCTTCAATAAGGTAACATACTTTCTCAACTTATTTGGCATACTATGTTTCATAGTATAGATTAGATGACTAGGATTGATTTTAATGAGGTTTGATCATGTTTTTGAGTATGATTGTTAATCTGATTTTTATGTTGTTTTAAATGATAATTTGATGATGGAATATGGTTATTTTATGATTGAATATGTTGGATTTATGATCATGATGATTGTGTTAAAGTTTGATTAATTTTGGATAATAGTAAGTTGGTAATTTCATGGTTTGATGATGATGATATGCGTGTGATGTATGGTGTTTGGATGAGTTCTTGGTTGAAGTTCTTGAATCTTGATTGAATTCTTGATTGAAGTTCTTGAATCTTGGATGAGTTCTTTATGGTTTCTTGTTGAGTTCTTTAAGTTCTTGATGAGTTCTTGGTCGAGTCTTGGAAGTTAAAGAAAGTAATGTTAATGATAAAGAAAGTTAAAGATAATGTTAAAGATAGTTAAAGAATGATTTAAAGAAAGTGGTTAAGTGTTGGTTAGACTCAAGATTAAGGCGTAAAGGCAATTCTTGAGGATAACTTCGTGATTTAACTGATTATTTTCGAGAATCAAGACGCAAAGGCAATTCTTGAAATTAATTTAGTTATGATTAAGATGATTAAGATTTAAAGATTTAATTAAAGATTAGCTTGATTTCGTAGCTAGACGCCTAAAACTTAGAGTAAGATTCTATGTTTTTGGGTTAAGACATTGCCCCTATTCCATCCGCGGTATTGGGATAGTTGGAGTCTTACTATGTTGTCTTCGGATGTAGATTTCCAGTAAGATTGGTTTCACGGGACTTGGGAGTAAGATTCTCATTTCCTAACATAGTAGAAAGTTCGAATGCGTAAGATGCGTTCGTACATGCGTAGTCCGGTCTAGTATATGAATGATTGCGCCAAAGATGAGTTTGGATAAGATGTTCGAGTCGAGTTTGTTATTGGATGATTCTCGCATATTTTGGATATTTGGTTTTGTTGTTTGATTTGTGCTATGTTCATGTGTATTCCCATTGAGGTGAGTCAGTTATGTTACTCGCCACTAATGGTGGACTGTTGTTTGTTTTTCAGGTAATTCTGATGATGAGGTTCTTGCTTAGCTTTGGGTTGGGCGAGCGACGTTATTATGCTTTGTTGTACTTTTCATTGTTATTTGATTTTGGATAGTTTTTGGAACTGTAGTTTGGACTTGTATACGTTGGTTTTGGACTCTGACATGTGATTGGAGTTATTCGTATATTAGGATTTTTAGTTTGACTTTTGGTTTAGTATTGTACAAACTTGTGGGTATTTGTACTTTTGGAGTTTAATAATAATATTTTGAGGTATTAGTTTTAATTTTTAAGTGTTTGAGTTGTTAGTTCTGACTATTCGACTCGTCTGTTTCTTCCGCGCTGATTTAAGCGAGTCGAGTCGTCACAATAGATATCAAACATTTGACAAGGTGTTTAGTTGCAAACCTATCTAAAATAAACAAACAACTCTCACTAATGTCGATAGAAAAGTAGGGATCGAATCCAAAAGAAGACACAAATTTTTAGGGAGCCACAAATTTTTAGCTAATACTAAAAAGTTTAAACTTTGTATAGGACCTTTGATTGATATGATAATTAAACTAGGGAGATTAAAACAAATTAAATCATTGGGTGATAAGAAGCAACTAGGATGGATATTGAATCCTGTAGGGTTATATAATGGAGCCAATAGGGCCAAAGCACCACCGGACTAAGCATCAAGAAATCATTCAAAGGCCCAAAACAATACACAATCAAATATATAATTATTCAAAGGCCTAAATAAGACATTAATCCGAGGATGAAGTCATAGCCCAATGGTTAGGGTTTCAGAATTCCAGGCACGAGGTCGTCTTGAGTTCGATTCTCACCTCACGCATTTGTGAGGATTCCTTATTATCCCCCTTACAGTGCTAAAAGTATCAATTAACAAATTCCGTCAAGAAATCCGTCTACTGAATGTCATCAATTAACGACTCTTTATTTTAACCTCCCTCTTTTTTTTTAGCCTCTTTCTCTCCCTTTGATATCTCCCAAAATATTCAACTAGATCTCCCCGCAATCACTTGTATGTTATTCAAATTAAATCTAAGATACTTTTTAATCATTAATATACAGAGTAAACATAAACCTTTTGCAAATTTCTATTAATTTATTTCTAGTTGAAAAGTATAAGAAAGAGTTTGATGTAATTGATCGATCAAAAAAGTTAATATTTTCACTTTTGACACCTTATATACTCGTATATGAAATGTCGTATATCACTTACCTTTAATTGATATGTTAAAAGAGGATGAAGTCATAGCCCAGTGGTTAGGGCTTCAGAATTCCAGGCACGAGGTCCTGGGTTCGATTCTCGAACGCATTTGCAAGGATTCCTTATTATCCCCTTACAGATACTCCCTCCGTCCCATTTTACTTGCTACATTTCATTTTGGAACAAATTTTTATGCAAACTAATTTTCATATGGTCCCACCATTGGTAAAGGTAGGTGGAAGAAAAAGATTGGTTTAAAGAGGATGAAAATGACAAAAAAAAGGGGTAAAAATGTAAAATATGGGTGGGGCCCATAGACTATAAAAGAAAATGTAGCAAGTATTTTAGGACATCCAAATAAAGAAATTGTAACAAGTAATTTGGGACAGATGGAGTATATATTAAATGACGAACTCGTCAAAAAATATACTCCTAATTCTGTCATCAAATTTTTGAAGAACTCGTCATCATCAAACAAATATGCGGATCTATTGTATTGCATCATCATCATCAAAAAATAAAAATAAAAATGCAGGGATCTGCCGCCATCAACGTGATCGTGTAGTATAGTGTACTGTGTTGTACAGTACAATTTTACAAACAGGATTTTAAAAGAATCTAAAAATCTCATGGTTCTGTGATAAGATTATAAGAATAATAATTAGATTCTTCAAAAAAAAAAAAAAACCGGAATTTCTTTAGTTACACATCTATCTGTACAAAATATATATATATATATATATATATATATATTAAATGAGGCTCTTGACATCGTATTGCGCCACGTAAAATTGTCCATGTGACATTTTCTAAAGCAATGCGCCACTTAGTGTTGTAGAGTCACATTATATAACAAAATAAGTTATGCTTAGAACTAAACTTGAACGAACCTGTTACCTTTTACCATTCAAGGTCATGTTGCTTATCGTCTCAACCAACTTTTATGAATGCTTTAAATTTGCACATAACATAATACATCACAATAATCTCTTTAGTAAGTTGGAGGTTGGATGTTTTTTAGAATAATTCACAAGGGTAAGACATAAATACATACTGTGTGAAAAAAGTAACACTCGAAGCAACATCTGGACCAACACACTAGTTTACGTACTATATATTAATATTAAAGCAAAGTTTAATATGATTGTGAATAGATTGTTAATGCGATTTAAAAAAAAAAGTTGATAGTCTACTATCTTTAAATTAAATAATGATATGTTTAGCAGCTTAACCATTTTCATATTAAAAAGTGTAAATTATAATTATAATAAGCTAATACAAGTGGTAAATAGTAGTTAGCTAGGAATCTAGCTAGGAGAATCCAAAGAATTGTAAGTCGACGTGCATGGACATGCAAGTTAAAGAGTTGATATATACTTCATGCATGGATATGATATGACTTTTGCATTTATATTCGAGTAAAAAATTACTCGTACTAGAAAAATACAGAGTGAATCTTCTGAAAATATAGAATTCCGACACACAGAATAGAGAATCTCGGATGGGGTGGGGCTGACTGACGATTTTTCTAAACATTAGCAGTCTAAATTAAAACAACCAATGGAATCTAACTTATTCAGTGGCCTGGCGTTGAATCTCCAATGAATTGAATGAACACAATAAGGATGCCCTTTGCCCAAAAAAAAAAAAAAAAAAACACAAGGATGCTTGATGTTATACACTTATTGACTTATACAACGTTGTAAGAAACTTGATGTTTGTGTTCTTTTTTTTATATATATTGAAAACTCTGCTTTAGCTACAGTACGTAGGTGCTACTCTCATCAGGGGCGGAGCCAAGGGGGGCGGGCTGGGGCCTTGGTCTCCCCCTTGGCCCAAAATTGTTAGTATATATTAATTGAAAGTGGAGATAAATAATAAAAGTATAGTAGTTCAATTGGCTTGATTGTTTGTTTGTATTTCTCTAGACTAAGGTTCAAGTCTCACTAACTACATTCTTAACATTTTTTGCTCTTTAATTTTTTTTAACTTTCGTGTGATATTGACTTCGGCCCCGTAATAAAAAATTCCTAGCTCCGCCACTGACTCTCATTAGTCATTATATTTACTTGCAAAAAAAAAAAAGGATGAAACGCATATATCAGATTTGTTATGCAGATCTTGTCAAACAATGTTAGGCACTCTCTCCCTATAAAAATTAATGCTTTATTTTGATCAAAATTGTAAAAAAAATTTGGTCCAAATGAGAGTACTTAATTTTGGATGGGGGAGCACTTTTTTTTACTAATCTGGTCAATTGGTCATTCTCTTCACCTTAATAACATAAAGTTTAGTTCAAATAAGTTAGAATCAGATATAATAAATTCAATCACGTTTAATTAGGTCCAATCAAGGTGTCACTACTACAAAAAAAACATTTTTACAACCCCTAAAAACCGTTGCTAAAAGGCCAAAAACCAATTGCCATAAAGCTTTTGCAATGGCTAGAGCCCATTGCATTCTCTGGCGTTGCAAAAGGGTTTTAGCAACGGGTTTTTTGCCTTTTGTAACGGGCAGAGCATGCCCGTTGCCAAAAACTAACCTTTTGCAACAGGTTGCCAATATTCATGCTACAACTTTGTGGCAACAAGTTTTTGTTATCTCTTGCAACCAGCTAAGGGTGCGTTCTCTTCACCTTAAAAAAAATAAGTTTCAGGTTTAATAAGTTCAGATAAGTTCCAATAAGTTATATCAGGTCTAATAAGTTCTAATAAGTTCCAATAAGGTCTCATACACAACATAAACTAATTTTATTCCATCATTCTTGTTTTATTTTTTTTAGAGAATGATTGAACTAAACTATTTTTTTATATTATAAAATAAGAAAGATAGGTTTATAATAATTCGCAATTCTAGTACTAAATAAAATTAAATAAAATTCACTTGAATAAAAATCCACATCAATACATTGCTCCAGATTCATCATCAGAGTACATATTTTCACTCTCAATATCATTTTCTTCATCGATCATATTTTCTTCACGTACAACTTGCCATATTTCATCTGTAATATTTGTACGAACAACTTTCATTGCCTTTAGTCGTTCGCCATCAGTTAAATTTACTATTATTATTATTAATTTATTAATTTATTATTCAATCATATTTATACGTTCCAATTAATTTATTAATTTATTATTCAATCATATTTATACGTTCCAATAAGGTTTAATAAGGTCTGATAAGTTCTAATAAGGTCTAATAAGTTTCAATAAGGTCTAATAAGTTCTAGTAAGTTCCAATAAGGTCTAATAAGGTCCAATAAGGTCTAATAAGTTCAAATAAGGACTAATAAGTTAAATAAGGACTAATAAGTTAAATAAGGTCTGATAAGTTCAGATAAATTCATGTCTAATAAGTTGAAGAGAACGCACCCTAAGTTTGTCCGTTGAAAAATAACTTTTTGCAACAAGATGTACCATCTATTGCAACCACTAGTGGAAAATGGCTATTCGTTTTGCTTTTTTGGGCCAAATGAATCTGTATGCATAATATATACTTTTATAAACCATAAATAAGAGACAATTTTTTTCTAAAATATTTTAATTTTTATTATAATTTTTGTAATTGATACAAAATAAACTATAGTATTGAAATTTTAAAAAATTACATAAGTCTTATTTCTCTAAAAATCTATACAAATTAAACTTTAAAAATTACATAAAAAACTTCTCTTGCTCTCCCATTTTCCATTGAAACTAATCATTCATTAAATCTGCATCATGTATGTGAATCAAGAAATAACAGAAATGTCATGACTATCACTAGTAGAAAATAATTTAATTGTTGCAATTTTTTTAACATAAATGATAAACCGCATCATTTATAAGCATATCATTTAAAAAAAAATTAAAAGATGTGATTTTTATAAAAACCGCATCTTTTGAGTACCTCTCAGATTAAATAAAAAAGAGAGAGAAAAACTAAAAGATGCGCTTTTTTAAAACAACCGCATCTTTTGGGATGTAGTCCATAAAAAAAAATGGTGCCATGGACAATTCCGTGCACTAGTGGTCTAGTGCACCTGCTGTCCCCCACTCCCACCCCCTGCACTTGCTGTCCCCCCTCCCCACCTGTGCACCTGTTGTCCCTTACCCCCTTCTACTAATATATCATACTCCCTCTGTCCCAATTTACTTGCCCCACTTTGACTTTGGACACTGTTCACATGTGAACTTTGACTTTATTTAATTTAATATACGTAAGAAAAAACATAGTCATGATAGATCTAGTTTAATTCATCTCAACATGTATTTTTCAAATATATAATTTTTGCATTTTTTTTATTATATATAGAGTTAAAGATATTTTTATTTAAAGTTGTGTCTAGGGAGGTGTGAAAAAGAGAATGTAGCAAGTAAATTGGGACGGAGGGAGTACATCAAATGGCTAAAATATCATACAGAAGAAGAATAAACTAATTTTTAATTAATCAAATTAAAAACAAATATACGAAATATCATACGGAGTACAAGTATAGTAAACTATCTTTTTTTTTACAAAGTATAGTAAACTAATTATTCCCAAAATATGAAATATCATACAAATGACTGAAAATCCTCCTAATATAGTCTTTCCAAAATGAGACGCCCTAAATAATTCATAAAACATAAAATGACATAGACATAAGGTTCTTCATGAAACCAACATTGTGGTTGATCTCTTTGTGACAACCTGTAAAACATGGTATAAAGTGATCAGTCAAATCCCAATTAAATGCAATTATCAGCAACATATATGACGTTGCCAAGTTTTAAAAAATATGCATTTTAAGAATAACAAGTTATATATGCAACTTAATACTAACAACAAATTAGATAAATTAAAAATTTACCTACGTGCGGGAACTTCAATGAGAGGACGAGACTCGAGAGGAGAGTGAGGCGAGAGAGGCTAGTTTACTTGCTCAATGATCATGCACCAAGCCCACAATAGAAGAAAAAGATACCAAACTTGTGAAATTAGTAGCCATGATATCAATACTGAATTATTTTACATTGCTCATTTACTATTCGGTGTAAATAAACTCATGTAGAATATACTTTTTGTTCCTTTTTAAGTTCTTAATCTACAAAACAAATTCTGGTTAGTCGAATGGAAAACAGAGATGAAGTGACTTACCATATGGCTACTTATGCCCACAACTTTGTGACCAAATTTGAACTTTTTTACAACGGATCCAGTCTGGACTACCTGTCTACCTCCCCTGCAATATCAGTTCCTGATTCAACTAAAAGGGGGTGATCTTCAGCAGAGTTCAGACCAATTTTGCATTGTTCAATCACCTTCTATGATTGAAAAAGCCTTATCTAAAATAAGAATTAGTTATTTTGTCAAGCAATGACGGATCAATTTGTAATATGTTTTCTCAAGCTTATAGGCTAAACATTAAGAACATTTTCAGAAAGTTAGTGCAGCCATAATAACAATTCAATAATTAGCATTGACCTTTGAGCAGCAGGATCAAATTGTGAACCAAAGGATTAAATATTTTTAAGCTGGAGTTTGTGAGCACAAATCACATCCTCATAGAGAAGGTGGACATATGCTAACTATTTTATACTGCAGACAAGGATTGAACCTGAAAACTTCAAAATTTTGTGCAATGCTAACAAGAGCAGTTAAATTGTCATATAATTGACAGGAAGATCATCATCAAACTTCTTATAAAGTGAGAAAACTAATTTAAAACATTGGCCAACAAATAATTATAAATAACAAAAGAGTGACAACCTAACACACAATAGTAATATAGCAATAATAACAATACAGAGCAACAACAAAATCCTATCAAAATCGCAAATGAAATAATGAACCCAGTAGAAAAAAGCAGAAGAGCAAAAAATACATGTTAAGCAGACTAACAAATAATTAAACATAGCATATATATTTAATGCCTTATGATGCACTACCACCACTACGCCACTGTCCGAGGACTGAACGGGGCAGCAGCAACACTCCGAAGGCAGCGGCAGCAGCGCATAGAGCAGAAGCAGCCACAACAGAGCAGCGGCAGCAGTAAGGCCTGCAACAATTGAAGAAAAAATTATCAGCTAAAAGTTACAAGCCTTTTTCTAATTAATTCAACTATAAAATAAGAGCAAGATAGCAATAATCATATTGAATTAATATAGACATATCATGACAATTTCTCAAAATTTACATCAAGGAAAAAAAAAACATTAAACTAATCATGAGAGTAGATTAATATCTTTTTTCCCAAACTAAAATGAGAAAACTAATTTAGAACAGAACAATACTCTTTCTCAAAAATAAGATCAAGCCAGATGAGATTTCGTTACTAAGATCATATTAGATTACCAATTGAATGTGGTATGTTTACATTGAAGTGGTTCATATTCTTAAACCTGCAAAGAATTCATAGCAGAAAGTCGGTTATGATCTTTGATGTTTAATTCTTAAACAACTTTTCGAACCCAAACCATCCTCACAAATTCGAACGGAGACAAATTTGAGCCTAACCTACCCTCACAAATTCGAACCATTCAATCACAAATTTTCAACCCCAAACCCCTAAAAATTTGAACCTAACCCGCAAATTTGAACCCTGACCCAAAAATAATTCGAACCTAGACCAAAATACTGCACCTTATCCCGTTAAATTTCGAAGCCTAGCCCCTAATAAAATCGAACATTAGCCCTAAAAATTGAACCTCAACAGGCCAAAATATGTCGAACCTTAGCCCTAAAAATGATGAACGCAAACACAAACCAGCAGCAACAATAGATCAACAGTACAACGAACAACAATCAACAATGAGGGAGGGAAGAGAGCTTAGTTTTAAAAAGCGCGCCTCGGGCGCGCCTTGCTCTCAGGCTCTCGGAAATGCGCTTTAGCTTAGTGAAGCTCAGCAACCACCGAAAGGCGCACGACTCGTGCACCTTTGAGCACTTTTTGGTAAGGCACGCCTTTGCGCCATAAGAAAAATAGCTTAGATTTAAGTTATAAGTTGAATAATGATTGATTTTTTTCAAATTGAGACTACCTTAAATTTACAAATACCAATATTTAAATTTTTTGGGATCTTTTTAATAGATATTAATTACAACCAAAGAAAAACTTAATTTGAAAAAAGTATGTAAATACATGCGCCTCGCCTACAAAAGGTGCGCGCCTTCGCCTTGCGCTTCGCGCCTAGGCTCTAGCGACTGTTTGCGCCTTGGTGAGCCTTGCGCCCTTTAAAACTAAGGGAGAGAGAAATTAAGCAAAAAAAAAACAGCAAAATAATTAAGCACAAAGAAAATTTTAAGGAAAAATGTCTGAAATTTACCTAAAATTGAGTTCGACAAGAGGCTTGAAGGCAGGAGTGCTATGGTGGAAGAGAGAGAGACATAGTGTGTACGCGAGAGAGAGAGGGAGATGAAAACGGAGGAAGAGAGTCTATGAGATAAGTGTTTTTTTAACCTAAAACATATCATATAAATGATGAGGTTGTCATTAAAACCGCTTCATTTGTTTCGAGAGGAATTTCACCGAAATTAAAGGCTGGGTTTTTAATATAAGCGCATCTTTTTATGATTCTTTTAATATATTTATTTTTGGATTTCAAATGATGCGGTTTTGTAAATAACGGCATCATTTGTTGTGCAGCAAAAGAATTTTTTTCTACTAGTGCTAATAGGGTATAAGAACTTATTAAACTGTTTACATCAAATTTTAAATAAATGCATCTAATATAACATAGGAATTACTTACCAAATTATTAGCAAGACAGTTAACCAAAGACAAAAATAAATAAATAAAACAAACAAACAATGATAAGCTCCTACATCAATGTCATTATTCCTCCTCCTTCAGCTACAGGGACCCTTCAAGCACTTAAATACCTTGCAAGTCAGGCTATTTAAAACCAAATCGCACTTTTTGGACTTCAAACAATGTATAGGGCTCGATCAATATAGCCAGATAGATTCATGCAATGGCAATACACACAATGTTCAGTTTAATGACTCATCTTCAATCAATCAATAAAAAAAAAAAACCAGAAAATATTCATCCGATCGACTGCTTATAAACTGTGCTATATATTGCTAATCTAAACATTTCTAGAAAAGATATACCAACCTCAGCTCCCATAGTGGTACCTTGCAAGATAACCACCTGCAATACAAACTACATTTGGTAAACTAGTATTAATAAAAAAAACTTGAGACAAAACCTTTTTACCCTACTTGGACTATATGCATTGGCATTGACATCCAAATCAATAAGAGTGTTATCAACATTATAGTGAGTAGGATTCAAATAAGGCAAAATTAATCAAGCCTTCCATTCTTTCTCTAGGAAATGCATCACAATCATCAAATACACCAACATCTAGATCAGAACTCAATAAAGCACCCTTTTGTTTTGCATTTGCTAAAAGTCTTGAAACTCGGAAGTCAAAATTCATACATTGTGATTCAGATCAAGTTTTTAATAGGCATAAGCAGCATTTCCTATAGTCATAAAATTGTCATTTTTTATTTATTTTCACCCTCTTTTTTTGAGACTTAAGATTTAGAAAATTTTGCCACTAACCACCTATTAAGTGGGAAAAGTTGTCAACAACTAACACAATTTTATTTTATTTTATTTAACTACCAATTAAGTGCATAAGGATTGTAAACCACCACCTATTTCTAACACTGTTAACTTTAATTGTAATTAAACCATAATTAAACTTTAACCCTTAATTTAATACTAATTAACCTTAATTAACTCTTTTTTTTTAAAAAAACAAAAAGAAAAATATTTTAAAAAATAAAAAAAATCCGGAAAAAAAAAAAAACTATCACCCCCACCACCACCAAGCACCGCAGCCCCTCTTCCCCTACCCCACCAACCCCAGCCACCCCCTCCCCCACCAGAACTGTCATCCCCCTCCCTCACTCCCGACTCCACCCACACCCGACACCCCCTCCCCGAGCACCCTCAACCACCGGCAGCTCCACACCGACACCCCCACCGTCAATACCCCCCTCCCCGTTATCCCCAACCCCCGAAACCCACTCCCCAGCCCAGCATAACCCCCCGAAACCCCTTCTCCCTATAACCCTAACCACCGCCCAATCACCCCTTCGAACCCCCCACCCTCAAAACCAACCTCCCCGGCCATCCCCCACCGCTGAAACCCCCTTCCCCTTAACCCCCAACCGCCGAAACCCCCTCCCTCTAACCCCCCCACCCTGAAATCCCCCTCCCTTGAAACCCTAACCACCACCAAAATCACCCCCCGCACCCCTCCACCATTTCCCCCAGCCCTGTCGAACCCGCCACACCCTCCCCTAGCCCCGATGAACCCCCCACCCCCTCCCCCAGCCCCAATGACCCTTCCCCACCCCAACCACCGCCACCCTAGCCACCCCAACCACCGCCACCCTAGCCACCCCCACCACCAATCTTTTTTTTCTTATTTTTTTTTAAATTTTTTCCTAATTTTCCTAATTTTCTGATTTTTCATTCTAAAAAATTATTAAAAAAAAATCAAGATTTGCAAGAATGTTAATAGGTTGTAAAAAAAAATTGGTAGTTAAATTCAATAAAAAAAAAAATTGTGGTAGTTGTTGACAACTTTTTCCACTTAATAGGCTGTTAGCGCAAAATTTTCTAAGATTTGCAAGAATGTTAAATCTCAACAAACAGCAAACGGTTTCAATTTAAAAAACAAAAAATAAAATAAGAAAGGCATATTATCTAGTGATTATGAGGCCCCAATTCTAGACCATATGATCATGTGATCCAAAACTAAAAAACCCTTCTTCCAATTTGAAAATGAAAACATTTGTCAAAAACTCACAAATTCTCCACCCAGATCTTCAATTTCAAATCTTCTTACAAATCAACAATAAAATTATCAAACCCACAATTTTTTAAAAAAAAAAGAAACAACCGACAACTTAAGTTCAAGATTCAAAATGTATCCTAATCATCAAAAAGTCCTCAAATAAACTCTGTAAATGCACAATGTAGCACCAATTTCATCACTAAAACAATGGTACCTCAAAATATTATCAAATATGCCACCAAAAATGCAAGAAATTGAAGGCCTCAAACACAGGGGCGGAGCCAAGGGGGGCGGGCGGGGGCCTTGGCCTCCCCCTTGGCCCAAAATTGTTGGTTTATATTAATTAAAAGTGGAGATAAATAATAAAAATATAGTAGTTCAATTGGTTTGATTGCTTGTTTATACTTCTCTAGACCAAGTTTCAAGTCTCACTAACTACATTCTTAATATTTTTTGCTCTTAATTTTTTAAAACTTTCGTGTGAAATTGACTTCGGCCCCCGTAATAAAAAATTTCTAGATCCGCCACTGCTCAAACAACCACAATACTGCAGCAAATAAAACATCAAATTAGCGTCAAAACTTTAACTAAGACACGCTTAATAAGTGCCAATAACATGAACACAAACTACAGAACTATACAGACTTAAATAGACTCAAAATTACAATAACATAGCAGCAAACACAACACCAAAAACATGAAAATAAGGGCGAAAATAACTTGAAAAAGTGCTATAAATACCACCTTCACACTGAATCTCAATGTAACTCAGAGAATATGTAACTCATAAAGCTTATCAATATAGTAATTAGAGAAAAAAATTATCAGATTAGCAAGAAATAAAGCAAAAGAATTGAAATCCAAAGTCTAGTTATTGAACATCAAGTAACTATTGAGCTTATGACATAACTTCGAGGCTTCGAGCAAAGATTTGAGTAAAATTTCGAACAATAAACTAAATTTAAGAGCAACGAATACCCACATTAATATAATTAATCTAAAGAACTTCAATTAAAGATAAAATAAGGTAAAAATGAAAAAAGAAGAAGATGAAAATGAACCCTTAAGATTTAAACCGAGGAAAAAAAGGACTAACATGACTTTGAAGGCGGCGGAAGCAATGGAAAACGGAGAAATTGCAGACGGCCAACGGAGGCAGAAGCAAAGCGGCACCGCTTCGGTAAGAGTGAGATCTGACTCATCTGAGAAGTAGGAGGAGAGGAGTGAGAGTGTCAATCGAGATTGAGAAGCGACTATTATTGAGGGAAATGGAATGAGAGTGTGAGATGAGGGTTTGCTCATTTAGATGGATTTGGCCTTCATTTCGATCAGACATTATTACTCTTTACTATTATTATTATTATAGAAAAATTTACAACCCAAGAAATCAAGTAAACTACAAAAAATTAGAGGAAGCTGAGATACAATTTGGGCCCCACTCCTTTAGTAATAGCGAAACCTAGTCTGAAAAAAATGTGAACAGCTGCACGTGCCCCAATATCCTGTGCCCTGGAGAAAGCCTAGATCCGCTTGAGAAGGGCAACAGGCCCCTTCTCTAATTCACCTAAAGAAGAAAAGGAAAAAAGGAAGGAAACCGTAGCCAATATCCGAACAATGTGCCAAATATATTTCCCGCTTCCGTTGTGCCGCAACAGCCACAACACAACCAGGAACAAAATCGGCCAACCCGGATTGAGTCAAAGGTGAAGACTCTTTCAAGTCAACACAAATATCATGGTCGTTATTATGATTATTATTATTATTATTATTATTATTATTATTTGTTGTAAGAATAATTTCAATATACTAATTATTAGTGGATCGGATATTGTAGGGGTCGTTTTTACCTGGCCGCCTACGTCACGAGTTGATTTGAATGCTCGTTAACGCCGTATGTGAATACGGACTAGTAGGAGTCGCCACCGTGCGTTTTATACGGTACACGGACACCGAAGAAATACCGAAAGCCAGGAGCAATCAGCCCGATATGGTCGTGCACCAGAGTATGGGTTCGGGGACAGGTTACGGGCCAATCGTGCATTGGGCCCGCCCGCCTGTAAGCAGTCTCTACTAGGTCTCTTTTTGTGGTCGTATTGTTATTATTCCCGAATTCAAAGATATCTCCGTTTTATATCCTAAACCGCATATTACTAGGTGGGTTTGAATATATTACAAGTCATGCCTAATTAATGTGACCACTTTGCATTAAGTCAGTATGAAAAGTACTAAAAAATAAATAAAATAAAAATATGAATAAAACATATAATGAAAGAAATAAAAAAAAATATGTGCAGGTTCAAAGTGTGGTCCAGGAAAAGTGGTTTGATGTGATGTTTGGCTACACTAAATATAATGAATACTAAAAAGAATACGATTAAAATGATGATTAAGATACAAAATTCTAATGCGATTTGGACACTTCAATCGGTATATTTAAATTGATAATTTTAATCGTCATTTATTATTATTTAATCAGATCGAGCTTTTATGTATGACTCTTGAATTTGTGAATAAAATCATGAACCATATTTTGCACGACATTATTTAATAATCCGAAAATACTGATGAAATATAGCGGTTATTTGGTAATACGAAATATAATTAATAAATTCGTTTTGACATGACCGCATAAAAAATAAGATCCAAATATTTAAAGCGATAAATTAAAAGATGGAAAATATAGCGGTCTTTTATGACACGAGATCTAACAATAAAAAATCGTGTAACATAGATCGCATTTAAAAAAATGAATTTTATAATCATTATTATTATTTATTGTCAGATCTATAAGATATAAAAGCAGATCTAAAAAATAAAAACATAAGAGTCAATGTCAATGTACGATCTATCAAATTACGTTGATGAATTAACAATCACCACGCATATGAATTGCAAGATCGGAATCGAAATTGGTTAAATTATTAAGAAACATTATAAATGCCCATTAAAATTGTAACGCCCCAGATTTTGGGCTATTTTTCGTGTTTGCTTTCTGTATTATTTTTGTTGCGGTGCATGGTCTAAATTTATTTTTAGACTATTTTTAATGTTTGAGTGTAACCATTATTATTTAATGGTTTATTAATTCTTAATTTTATTTTATTTTAATTAATTAGAATTTTATTATTTAATTTTCTAATTAATTAATTGGTTTTGGGCCAAGTGCAAAATTAATCATGATTAGTCATGAATTAGTGCAAATGGCCCAAGTGCTCATTTTGGCCTTTTTCTTCTAAGCCAACCGGCCCTCCTTGGTTGTATGGCAAGTTTTGCCACTTGCCTTATGTTCACACCTAACTAACTTCTATAAATAGAAGTAGTTAGTAAGGCTTTAAGATCCTTTTGTTCATTTGCTCACTTAATCAACCTTTGCCATCACTTTTAAAAGGCAAACTCTCCCTCCACTTTGCTCCTTCATTCACGCCATTTTTGGCTAGTAAACCCCCTAATGTGTTCATCCATCTTTCTAATCCCAAACTTAAAGATTCAACCTCTATTGATCTTTAAGTATTAAAACATAATTTAAACCCCAACAATTTCATTCAAGATCACTAGTTCGGGTTGAGTTTGGGTGCGTGTTCGTGGGGATTGACCGTGTTCGTGGTCCAAGTGTTGGTTCGTGTGGGCCAGCCGTGCAGTGCAGTAGGGGCCGTGCAAAATCAGGCAGTGGGCAGCGTGGTGGTTGTGTTCGTGCTGTCTCGTGGTGGTACACGGTGGTGCCGTGTTGTTCATGTGGTGTACGTGGTTATTGGGCCGTGTGGTTCCATTTCCGGGCAGCGCGTTTTAGTGGGTTTAACGTTCAAGTTTTGACTAAGGTAACATACTTACTCAACCTATTTGGTATACTATGTTTATAGTATGAATTAAATGCATGATTGGGTTGTTTATTGTTGATTATTCATGATTTTATGTGGGATTTGTATTCTGATTTTTATATGGATTTCATGATGTTTTGATGATGGTTTCTATGATTTTATGATTGAATATATGTTGTTTTATGATCATGATTATTATGTCAAAGTTTGATGAATTTTGGATATATGGATGGTAATTTTCGTGTGGATTATTGATGATCATGCGTGTAGTTTGATTGAGTTTGGATAAGTTCTTGATTGAAGATCTTGAATCTTGAATGAGTTCTTTATGAGTTCTTGATGAGTTCTTTAAAGTTCTTTATGAGTTCTTGATGAGTTCTTTGAGTTCTTTATTGAATCTTGAAAGTTAAAGAAATTGATTTAAAGAATAAAGAAAGTTAAAGAATGTGTATAATTTGATTAAAGAATGGTTAAAGATTGATGAGTTATGATTGGTTAGACTCAAGATTAAGGCTAGAGGCAGTTCTTGAGAATAACTTCGATATTTTAACCAGTTAATTTCAAGAATCAAGGCTAGAGGCAATTCTTGAACTTAATTTAGTTATGTTGGGTAATAATGATGATAAAATGATTAAAATGATTAAATAATTAATTAATAATTAATTAGCTTGATTTCGTTTCTAGACGCCCTAAACTTAGAGTAAGATTCTTTGTTTTTGGGTTAAGACGTTGCCCCTATTCCATCCGCGGTATTGGGATAGTTGGAGTCATACTATGTGATCTTTGTGAATTTCCAGTAAGATTGGTTTCACGGGACATGGATTTCCAGTAAGATTGGTTTCATGGGGTTTGGGAGTAAGATTCTCAAATCCGAGCATAGTAGAAAGTTCGAATGCGTAAGATGCGTTCGTACGAGCACAGTCCGGTCTAGAATATGAATGATTGCGCCAAAGATAGTTGATTAGGATGTTTGAGTCGAGTTTACATTTTTGGATTGTTCTCGTACTTTGATTATTGATGTTGTTTATTTGATTTATGCTATGTGCATGTGTATTCCCATTAGGGTGAGTCAGTTATGTTACTCGCCACTAATGGTGGACTGTTGTACATTTTTCAGGTATTTCTGATGATGATCCTCTTGCTTAGCTTTGGGTTGGGCGAGCGACGTTGTTATTACTGTTACTTGTTGTATTTACTGTGTTTCCGTTGTTTTAGATAGTGATGGAGTTATATAGATTTTATACGTTGTTGAGTGGACTTTATGTGTTGTTTTAGACTCTGACGTGTGGTTGGAGTTACTAGTATTTTTAGTGTTTCTAGTTTGATTTTTGGACTAGTTTATGTACAAACTTGTGGGTATTTGTACTTTTGAGGTTTGATAATAATATTTGAGGAATTAGTTTTATTTCTTAAGTATTTTAAGTTGTAGTTTCTAACTATTCGACTCGTCGGTTTCTTCCGCGCCGATTTAAGCGAGTCGGGTCGTTACAAAAATAACATTTGTGAATCATTATTAATTGTATCAAAATCAATATTATTGTCGATTAAAATGTCCAAATTCGCATATACGCGATCGTAGCCTTTATTAATTATTTACATTATCCGTTGTCATTATTTGTATCAATAATCATCATTTTAATCGATCTTAAAACAAGTTATTAATGAAGAAAAGGATAAGAATAAGTAGAGACTTCACGAATTATACCATATAATGCCTTCGATCCAAAAACAACCAAGAAAAGCCAATGATGATGAATGCAAATGTTTGTTTTGAAGTTGACTGAGTTGGTGTTTTGTGATGTGTTTGATGATGTTTTGAGAGATGTTTGATGTGGTATGATATGAATGTATGGAGTTGAAGTATACAATGCAGAAGAGGCCTAGGAGTTGTTGGTGTCTGTTGAAAAAAGTTGGAAGGACGTGTATTTATAGGCCAGAAGGAGCAAAAATCGATCCCGGAGGACACCAGACCTGCGTCTAGGCGCAGGTCCAGTAACATGACCTGCGTCTAGGCGCAGGTCCTGTAATATGGACCTGCGTCCAGGCGCAGGTCATGGTCAGATCCGGGTTGATTTTTCTGCTTGATTTTACACGTGATTTTCAGGATTACGACCCGATTTTATTCGATTACGGAAATATTTTGTAATATTTTAATATTCTGGGATGTCCCGTGATGTTCCGGGATGTCCCGGAATGTTCTAGAATGTACCGGAATGTGCCGGAATGCCCAGAACGTTCCGGAATGTTCTAGATTCCTCCAGAAGCTCCAAAACATTACAGAAAAATTATTAAAAATTCTGAAAAAAATATGAAAAGTATAAAAAAAAACTAATATGCTTTGCGGAACAATTTTTAACATTAAAAAATGACGAAAATGCCCCTAAGCATGCAAAAATCCTAAAAAAATCCATAAAAAGCTCTAAAAATACGATAAAAAATATAGAAAAATATGAATAAATTATAAAATTATTTTTATGATTTTTTAAAAATATTTTGTGATACAAAAAGACATTTTTATTATTTTTTTATGAATATAAAACATTGAAAAATGCATGCAAAAATATAAAAATATCTTAAAAATGAAGAAAAATTACGAATAAATCCTGTAATCATCATAAAACCTAACATTTGCTTCCAAGGCACTTTAAACACGGTTTAGGCAATTGGTTGAGGTATATTGTGCATTTTCATCGCTAATTTCCCTTAGTTGTATCTTATGACAATATGGTACGTTCATCATTAGTCTCTACATTGGGGAGACACATTTAGGTGTCTACAGATACTCCTTAATTAATTTGTGATTCTAGGTTGTATGTTTTAGGAGATACAACATAAAAAAAATTCAATAAAAACAATATAATTTCCAATAAATTACAAGTTCTAAACATGTAACACTTAAAAGATTACAAATTTTAATTATAAAATCAAATTAGAATTAGAAGAATATTTTATTAAAGGAAGAAAGTTATTTCAATAAGCAGTCTATAATTATGATTAGCTACTAATCATCATCCATGGATTGAATTTCTTCATATCATTAGCTTCTTTGTCTTCTACATCTTCAGTAGTGTTGCCCTGTGTGAGAACATCATTCCACAATTGTTGTGCTATACGATTTCTCACTTACGCCATTTGTTCTTTGCGAGTTGCATCTATCAAATTTTTATCCGCTACTCCTTCATTTTCATCATTATGCTCAACGATTTGAATCCCAAACCAAACTACTTGCTATGTCGTTTTACATTCCCCTCAATCTCACCCCAAAAAATTATTATTATCATTTTATTATTATTATTTTAGTAAATATAATCATGTATTACCTTTCTCATAAAAAAATAATCATTACAATTATAATAATGAAAATAATAAGGGTTTTTCTCACTAGTACCTATGTGTTTTTGCATTTTCTCATATGTACCCACTTTTACCTAAATTTCTCAGAGGTACCCATCAGCTTATGTAACATTAGTCATCCATAACCAGTTTAACGAACAAACGTTAACATAAGTTAACGTTGTTAAATGAAGCTGTTAAATTGCCCTAATTTCCTTAAGCTCATCATCCGTATAAAAACCTTCCTACCTACTTCTTTGTTCAAAGTCTTTTTTTTCCTCCTCTTCTCTTTGAACACATTATCTTCTCTTTCTTCTCTTTCAACTCTTGCACCCATGGCTAACAGCAGTAGTTATTATTCTTCAGCTGTAGTACCCATGTGTTTTTGCATCAATCAAGAAGCATTTGTCAATGTCAGGAATTTCAAGCTCCACAAAATTAGTCAAATAACATAGTCTCAAGATTCTTGCACCACTCATTCTGCAATAATCCAAAAATAAGAACTTTTAAACACATGTAATTATATGAATAAATCAAACCCCTAAATCAATTATAATTGAACTTATCACATTGTAATCCTTAACCCCCTAAGATCAAACATACCCACAAAACATACCCACAACCAAATAACCAACAACAACATGTACCCTTTCTCAACATTTGAAAGTCAAAGAAAAACACAACTATTATAAGCATGCTAGTTCAATTAAAGTTCTGAATTTACCTCAAAACAACAAACACACGCTAATGTCGCAGGTCAGATGGTAAGGCAGAAAATCCGACACTGAAAAACCAACAATTTTGGGCTGTTTTGTGAAAAAACTCGAACCTTCACAAAATCTATGCTAAATTTGCACAACTACGAATTTCATTTTTTAGGCTTTTCATTGAGGATGGAAAACATGGGAGAAACATAGAGTGATTGTGTTTGGGGAAGAGGGAGATGAATGAGTGAAGGGTTCTTTTTTTTTTAGGCAGTGTTTATTTTTTAATTTTTTTAATTAAGCATTAACTGTAACTAACGTCAATAAATTTTCTTACCTAACGTCGTCATTAAGGAAATAATTCAGGTTATGGATGACTAATGTTACATGAGCTGACGGGTACCTCTGAGAAACTTGGGTAAAAGTGGGTACACCTGAAAAAATGCAAAAACACATGGGTACTAGTGAGAAAACCCAAATAATAATTACAATTATCTATATCTATAATTTATTTATATTTATAAATAATATAAATATTAAAAAGCAAAACTTCATGTTTTACTGTTCATCTATGAACAGTGTCATGGTGTTAAAATACGCTCCTACTACTTCACTCCCCCCCTCTGATCCATTAAAAAATAAAAATTACATCTCTTTCTCGTTTTTGTTCCATCTCTCTGACTTCTCTCTTCTCAGCTTCTCATCTTTCTTCTTCAATGGCTTCTGCTTCAATAGATACCATACACTCTTGCTACTTCACTCCTCTCCCCCCTCTGTTTCATTAAAAAAAAAAGCATCTCTTTCTTCTTCAATGGCTTCTTCAATGGCTTCTGTTCCACATCTTTGCCTTCTCTCTTCTCTTCTGTTCTTCTCATCTCTTTTCTTCAATGGCTTCTGCTTCAACATAGATCAGTCTTCTCGTCCTCCTTAGAAGCATATGGTGAGGTAAGATTTTGTTTTCGGAATTTCAGGAGATTCGATTTCTTTACTTTGTTTCTTTTTCGATTTTGTGGGTTAGGGTTAGGCTTTTTAGGTTGATCTCTATTTTAGATATGGTTTCAAATTTGTTTGAGTTAATTGTTGTTTTAGGTTTTTCGTTGTTTGGGTTAGGGTTTTATAAGGATTTTTTCGTTTAATTGGGATATTGGTCTTTCTCTGTCATCTCTTTAATCTTGGATTTTCAATTGCTTATTTGTATATTTTTTTTGGATAGCAGAAGCCCTAGGTGAATGGGATGAAAAGAGGGGAAATGTTTGTGATACAAATCATACAACAATTGCTGGTTATTTTTTCATGGAGTAGATAAAGTCTGCTGCTGATAATTTTTTTCGTGGACAAAAGTAGAGTTCTGGTGATTTTTACTCTCTTTAATTTTTTTTTTCTCAATTCATCTACACTCTTGTGTATTTGTTCATTTTTTTTTTTTGTTATTGACTTTTGTGTGTGTAATTTATGGGGTTTGAAGATGATGGTGCTCATTTATTGAAGTTATTTTCAAATGAGATTATGAACTTCAGATATTCTTGTAATTTCATTACCCATATTACTTTTAGTCTAGAGAGGTTTTGTCTAATTGAGATTTCTGCTTGCAGTGTAATGAAATGTATGATGAGTCTAATAGATCTCCTGTTTTATAATTGTGTGCGGTCACACAAATTGGCTTTCAAATTCTTAGGTTGTGCATTTATTCAATAAGGGACGTGCTTAAAAACATCCATTTCAACATTCTATCAGGTAAAATTTTTTTTCCTGGTTAATGCTTAAAATCTCATGATTGTATTTTCTTTCCCTTTTTTCCGCCACATACCTATCATCTTTTCTGCACACTCTCTTTGGTTTATATTTTCTGGTCTTTGGTGAATTTTTCAGGTGAATTTGACACCGCTCATATTGCAACAAGGTAAAGAATTGAATTTTATAGTAACTTAATTATGAAATTATCCCAAGAATATTCATCCTGGCTTTAAAATGATCGAGAATTTCTGTTACTAATTGAACGAAGGACAAATATGCAGGTGGTTGGCGATGCTACTCTACAACTGCATACCTAGATTAAAGATGGCACAAATACAGGAATGCAGCTTGTAAACTTATTCAACTCAGTATCAAAGGTATAAATTTTCCTTCACTTGATCAGCTTTAGGGTGGAAAGATTTAGAGGAAGGGCAGTATGAAAAGAGTACCACTGTTGCACCTCAATAAGAGTTGCACTAGAATGTTTAGTTGTTGCGTCAATTGAAGCAGTATTTGCTGCCATTATGTTGTTGCAATTTACTTCACTTTCATGCATGCATGGTTACAATTGTTGTTTTGACCCATTATCTTGATTATGATAGATTTGGATCTTCTTGGTGCAATCTGACTGTTTTCGTTTGGCTTTATGAGCTATGACTTTTCTGTTTTCGTATTGAAATTCATTCAAAATGTCAGAGTATGTTTACCAAAATTTGTGAAGAGAAATTTGATTTGTACTTTCTTGAAGTATTTTGACAGACTATCTCTTTAGTTTATATGTTTAGAGATTAACTTATAGATATAAAATTATGTGATATAAGTTTGATCTTTTTGTGCTCTTAAAGATATAAAATTACGTGATATAAGTTTGTTGCCAGATGATCAAAGTTGGCATCTGATTTTAGTTATTGAAGAGTCACTATCTAAGAATATAGCTTATATGCTTTCAAAGCTCAACTTTTGCTCTGCAGTTTTTATGGATTTTTACCATATAAGAACGCAATTTGATAACAGGTTTTGTAAATTAAGTCTAGCAAGTAAGACTGTAAGACATCTGCAACTTTTGTAAATTAAGGTTAGCAAAGTAGCAAATCAGTCTACTGTGAATTGTTTAGTTTATCTAATCATAGTTAGCTCAAGAAAACAGGTTCAGCCTGTTGTTGTCACCCAGATGATTCACCTTCTGACAATATAATGATGTTGTTGCTCCTCCTATTCAGACCAAAATTCATCAGTAGCTCGGTAAGGTTATTTTGTAAACTAATCACTCTCATTTTTCATTTTCACATTTCGTATGTTTTTTTTTAACTATGTATTATTTCTTTGTTAGGTTATCCTTGTGATTTGTTTTTTCCTTTTATTCCAAACATAATTTATATGTGCGATCTTCTGCTGAATGTTCAGTTTTGGTTTTGTGATTCATTTTACAAGTATGAAATTATGAATTATTTAACTTAGTCTTTTTTCAACTTGATTTCTTTTGGGTTTCAGTTTTTTCCCCTTGAACCTTCTACAAATGGCATTCTTAAGTAGAAAAATTATATTGTAGCTTATTAAGGTACCGATTAAATTAAATTGATTTGGTTATTTCATCGTGTTGCTGGATCTATGAGAATTCTTTTATAACCAGAAAATTTAAGATCAGAATAACTCTTGGGTCTACGCTTCTGGTATTGTTTGAGTTGAGATCCTTTTTAAAGTTTTGATTTTCGGTTTTTCAGTTTGCATTTAGTTTGATGGATTTTGATCTTCTTTTGGGGATGCTACTGCTAATATTCAATTTTTTCTGATAATATTATATGGAGGGGTTTCAAGGTTTTCACTATTCTCAATAGATTACATGATCTTTAATGGATTTAGTTTTGGATTTTTGGAGTTTTGCAAGCTAAAGCAGACAAACAAAACAAGAATCATAGCCTTGAACTAATATTTTTCTTTTGTTGATTTTGCTTGATATCTTTTTATTGAAAACATATTGGCATTTTTTTAACCATGAATTCATGATTGATTTGTTTTGCAGTATTATTTGAATTTGGAATATGATGAAGGCCTTGAAGGATTCATGTTGGAATGCCTCGTAAAAATCAAACCGCGTGTAGTATACTAAGTTACACTTCAAATACTATACACTTGACATTCGAATCAATCACATATACGGCTTTCAATAATCATACCGATTGTAGTTTTCTTCAACATATTATCGATAGATAATTTATTGCATATAATAATTTATAAAAATGTTGCTCAAACAATTTCTCGATACATCAAAACGTTGGATAGTGACATGTTGGACACAACAGTAATGACATTACTTATGTAGTATTTGAACTTTTTTTAGTCTATAGAGAGCAGAAAATCTTGCCTTGCTTGACCCGGTCTTGTGTTAAATTATTATTTTCTAGGACTTCTGCCTTTTGTAACACACGTTTGTAAGTTGCAATCCTATAAAAATTAAGTTTTTTCTTTTTTATATCTTTACTTTTTCTCTACACGGTTCAAAAATAAACTAAGTTTTATATATTTAAAATAGTTTCTCCTATAATCAAGTTTAAAAAATTATCGTGGAAATTCTATAATATGTATACCAAAATTGGAATGTCATTATTTTTATAAATTAAAATTTTAGACTAAATTATGATAATGAAAATTATATAATTAAGACATCTTTCATGTTGGACACAATGTGTAATGATCAAATTATTTGTAGCACACTAAAATACATACACTTCAAATATTATACACCACCAACTGACATTCAAAACACCACATACACGACTTGTAATAATCAAACCACTTGTAGCCTTTTTCAACTTATTATTGGCATACATTTTATTGCATATAATAACTTGTAAAAATATTGCTCAAATAACTATCCGGTACATCAAAATGTTGGACGATAACGTGTTGGACACGGCGCGCATCGCGCGCCGTGGACAACCAGTAATAATAAAATTAATAGTTATTATTAATATTATCATTATTTTAAATAATTCAAATCAAATTAGATCAGACAAACTCAAATCAGATCAGATCAGATCAGTCCTAAAGAACAGAGCCTTAGTAGACTCCGTTGCCTTTTCCTATTTATTGCAACGGCTTTTCTAAAACAGTTGCTAAAATTGTTGCAATAAGCTGGCATGTTGTAAAAAGGTGTAGCAACTACTCTTTTATCTAGTAGTGATGTAATAAAGTTAAATTAGGCCATGTTCTTTAGAACTGATCTGATCTGATTTGAGTTTGTCTGATCTGATCTGATTTGATTTGAATTATTTAAAATAATGATAATATTAATAATAATTATTAATTTTATTATTATAATTGTAATTATTATTTTCATTATTATAATTAAAGGTGATAATGAGCTCAGCCTGTTCGCGAACAGTTCTGGCTCGGTTCGGTCAAAACTCGGTCAAGGCTCGGCTCGTTTTAGCTCGGTTCGAGTTGGAGTTCGTGTTCGGCTCGAGACGTTAACGGGCCAAGCTTGAGTTGTGCCAAACTCGGCTCGAAAAGCTCGTGAACAGGCTCGATTAAATGTTTATATATGTAAATAATATATTATGTTGTATAAATAAATTTATTTATTTAAGTTATTATATATATGAATAAATTAATAGTCTTATTGTTAAATATTAACAAAAAAACAAACATCTTCAAAAATTTTATAATAGAGAACACATATAAACAAAGAATAAGATTAGGTGAAACTGTTCGTGAACAGTTCAATAAGGGCTCAGTCAACGATTGGTTAAAGCTCGACTCGATTATGGCTCGGCTCGTCAAAGTTCGAGCTCGACTAAATTTAAATGAACACGAGCCGAGCTAAGCAGATTTCGGGCTCGGCTCATTCGATAATCACCCCTAATTATAACTGTAATAATTATTTTTTTATGAGAAAGGTAATACATGATTATATTTACTAAAATAATAATAATATTATTATTATTATTATTATTATTATTATTATTATTATTATTATTATTATATTGGGTGAGATTGAGAGAATGTAAAACGACATAGCAAGCAGTTTGGTTTGGGCTTTGTCTCATAAACCCAATTAATAAAACTTTCTTCCTTTAATGATGAAGCTAATGATGATGAAAAATTCAAGCCATGGATGGGGATTAGTAGCTAATCATCATTATATGTTGCTTATTGAAATAACTTTATTCCTTTAATAAAATACTCATCTAATTCTAATTTGATCTTATAATTAGAATTTGTAATCTTTTAAGTATTACATGTTTAGAATTTGTAATTTTTTGGCAATTATATTGTTCTTATTGGGTTTTTTTTAAAGTTGTATCTCCTAAAGCATACAAGCTAGAATCACAAGTTAATTAAGGGGTATCCGATCCACTAATAATTAGTATATTGAAATTATTCTTACAACAAATAATAATAATAATAGTAGTAGTAGTACATAGTAATAGTAGTAATAATAACAATAATAATAATAATAATAATAATAATACTAATAATAATAATAATAATAATAATAATAATAATAAAGAGTAATAATGTATGATCTGATCTGATTTGATTTGATTAAGTCTGATCTGATTTGATTACTGTAGCTTTTAAGTCCTAAAGCACAGGGCCTTATTCCTTAAAATCAAAAGAATAATTTGGTTCAATCATGTCCAATGAATTCAATAAACTTTATTCAAATTAAATAAGTTGAGGTAGCGTTTGGCTACCCGTATATCATTTCAATTTTTGTATTTGAATTCGAGAAATTAAAATCAATGAACTGAATTTCAATTCCAATTCCTTAAACGCGTTTGGGAATTGAGGAATTGAATTCTCATATTTCTAGTTCATATACTTGTTTGGCAATCATTGGAATTGAATTCTCAAATTTTAACTCTATATTGTCGTTTGGATAACTTTGTAATTGCATTCAACAACAAATACAAAATTTTAGCAAATAAAATATGTTCTTACATTTTAATAATCTAAAGTCACAACAAAAATATTTCAACTTCACATAAAGAGCAACACTTATACAATAACCCAAAAAAATATATATAAGGAGTACAATGATATATCAAAGTATGTCAAACTACTCGGCAACACATAAGAGTTTCCAATCAATCAGAAAGGCACAAGTGTACCCGATCAAGCTTCTCATCATCTGGAAGTTCTTTCAGCATTATAAACTCATCACGATTACCATTCATAAACCTTTTACTGCCCTCATAACCTGATTCCTAGAAATACCATGCACTTGGGAAACTATAGTGTGAATCTCTTGACAAGTAGGTCTTGGAGTGTTGTATAATACTATGTACTAAACTCATCAGAAAATTTGGATAATACTCTTGCAAAGATTAATAATCCTATCATCATTTACCCTAACCTTCTCCGTCCACTTGCAAAAATCCATATTTTATATACATAAAAAAATAAAAAAATGTTATTTTGCATCATAAAATATTTTTAAAAATCACAAAAATATTTTTATAATTTATTCATATTTTTCTATATTTTTTATTATATTTTTAGAACTTTTTTAGTTTTTTTTTTAAGAATTTTTGCATGCTTAGGGGCATTTTCTTCATTTTCAAATGTTGAAAATTGTTCCGCAAAGCATATTATTATTTTTTCTTACTTTTCATAATTTTTAATATTTTTTTGTAATTTTTTGAAGCTTCTGGAGGAATCTAGAAAATTCCGGAACGTTTTGGGCATTCCGGCACATTCCGGAACATTCGTATAAAAATCATATCGTAATCCTGAAAATCATGCGTAAAATCAAGCAAAAAATCGACCCGAATCACAGTTGGACCTGCGCCTAGACTATTCATTTGGAAAAGGAAGAGTAAAGTCAGTAAACTTACTAGGAGTTCATTTAATTTGGAAGTAGAAAACCCTAGGAGTCATTGGAAGCTCCTTCTCTACCATCTTCTTGCCTCCTTCTTCTTCTACTTTCTTTATTTATCTTTTTCCCTTTCTCCTAATTATTCCTAAATCTCCATTCATCTACTTCATCTTCTCTTAGTTTTGTTGGTGCTTGAAGATAACAAAGTGAGTTTTGAACCCTTAGGGTTTGAAATCGAAGTTCATAGCAAAAGGGGCGATTTTCGGAAGTTTTCATACGTAATTTTAAACATCCATCAAAGTAAGTGTTGATCTTAAGTTTTAATTTCAGATTTATTCATTTTTAGGGCTTTGTCAAGTTAGGGTTCTTGAGTTGATTAATTTGGGGGAAATTTATGTATGTTATTGTTGTTGTGATGTTGTCTTTGTGGTTGTTCTGTTTTGGATCAGTTTACATAGTTCTGTGTTAGTTTTTATAACTTGATTCCTTCACAGAAGTTGTAGATCTCGAAGAGTTAATGAATTTAGGCACAAGAATCGCACGAATTGGAGTTGTATGCTAGAAGTTATGCTTGCTGCAAATTCTTGCTGTTTTGATAGTCTTGTATGCGTGTTTGTATGCGTGTAATGGTTGCATGCTGCTTTGATAGTCTTGTATGTGGTATTATGAATTTAGCATATAGAAGCAATAGTGATAGAATCATGGTATATGTAGTATCGCCTTGGATTAAGTTGAGTCAACTCTAGGTATACGATAAGTGACACTATATTTTTATATTGTAGAGCGCGGGTTTGTAGAGGAACCTTTTTTATTTGAGATTTGAAGTTGAATTATTTTGTTGCTGATAAGGTAATATTTCTTACTAAACCTGTACAGTTATAATTAATATTTATTTGGCAATATTTTAAGAACTTGTATTATGAAAGTATTTTATATTGAAACGAGGAAGTTCCTCTATGTTACCAAGCTAAGATTTTGAAAGGATGAAGTTCCTCACCCTTACGAGGGTTTCTAGATTTTTATGTTGCTAAGCTAAGATTTCGAAAGGAGGAAGTTCCTCCCCTTACGAGGGTTTCTAGATTTGTATGTTACCAAGCTAAGATTTCGAAAGGAGGAAGTTCCTCACCCTTGCGATGGTTTCTAGTTTTATTGTGGGGTTGCCGGTAAGCGGTATTCCCCGAGTTTGGAAGTAGGTTGAGTTAAACAGTGTCTCAACCATTTTATATAGTAGTTGGGGGTACGTTGATCAGTACTCTTGCCAATTGTCTTCCTTCTTGGTAAGTTATCAAGTAAGGGGTATGCATACTAGGGGCTTTGGTGTGTTTGTTCAGTGAGCCTAGCTAGCTAATTGAATTTCTTATTTAATACTTCCTACTCACAGATTTCGAAAGTAAGATCTTATATTTATGCAAGTTGTTTTTAGAAAGAAAGAAGGTTTTGGACTTGAGTTATTTAAAAGTAGATTAAAGTTTAATTGAGAAGTTGCTCCTACTGCTATTTAACCCTGTACAGATTGGAAATGGATTTGCAAGATATTCCTATATGTCTTGCCTGCACATTGGTTAGTTTTGTTTATTCATAGTATGAAATCTTGCTTAGCCTTTGGCTGATATTACAATGATCAATGTGCAGGGGCTTGATGGTGTCCGGCTTGTCGGGTTAAAGAGTTTGATCATTCCTTTTGGATTTTAGACTTTATTAAGGCTTCCGCTGTCATTTAATTATACTTAGAATTTATCTTTGGGTTGTAATAAGTATTTTAAGTTTATTATGTTGGACTATAATAGTTAGTCAATTAATCTTTTAACTATTAGTTTTCAGGTAGAACCACTAGCCTTGCGGTAACTATAATTAGTTATCGCGGCATAACAACCTTGAGATTTTCTGAGTTGTTGTTTCAGGTGATAAGTATTATTTTCATATCGGAAAACTTCAGGATTGTTACAAAGTTTCTTTAAGACAGAAACAGCTCGGGTTGGAGCACGAGGAGGAGGAGGTGGTGTAGGGGTTGTTTTTACCTACCGCCTACGTCACGAGTTGTTTTGAATGCTCGTTAACACCGTACGTGAATACAGTCTAGTAGGAGTCGCCACCGTGCGTTTATATGGTCCACGGACACCGAAGAAGTACCAATGCCAGGAGCAATTGGCCCCATATGGTCGTGCGCTAGAGTATGGGTTCGGGGGCAGGTTACGAGCCAATCGTGCATTGGGCCCGCCCGCCTGTAAGTGGTCTCTACTAGGTCTTTTTTTTGTGGTCGTATCATTATTAATCCCGAATACACAAATATCTCATATTATATCTTAAAGAGCGCATATTACTAGGTGGGTTTCAATTATTTACAGATCAGAACTAGTTTATCGTGACCACTGTGAATTAAGTCCTTATTAAAAAAAATCCTAGAAAATAAATCAAATAAAACACATAATGAAGAAATATTAAATAAATCTATGATTGCAAAAAACACATAATAAAAGAGATTCAAAATAAAAAATACGAAGTTAAAACAATTGCAAATGAATTGATTGCGAAATCAAACTTTTATGTATGATATATTATAATGCGAAAGTGAATTGATGATCACAACGCATGTATTTAGATCATGTTAAAACTAAAGGAATAATCAAAAATTAATTATAAAATGGTGATTAAAAAGAAGATCAAGTTGTTATGAAAGTTGTGAAGAATTATAAAAAAAAAAAGAAAAATTGATTAAAGCGTTGAACATTCATATGTATGTTCAACTAGAAATTTCATTATTTGTTATGAATTTATCTGTTATCATCGCTTATCTCCATTTTAATTAGAGCCGGCAAAATCTGACCTAACCCAATAACCCAACCCGAACCCACCCAATAATAACGGGTTGGGTTGAGTTTTTCAACCCGTTTAGCTAAATGGGTTGACCCAATCCAACCCGTTTAGTTTAATGGGTTGGGTCGGGTTGAAATTCTCAACCCTATTTCAACCCGCTTAACCCATTAAGAATATAAGTTGCAATAAAATTAGTTTCAAGTTAAATTGACTTACTAATCTAACATATCACATTCATACTTTTAAATTTTATTATGTTATACATTCTTTACGAGTTATGTAGGTGGTTGTAATGTGTTAAAATTTATTGTATTTATCTTGAACATTAGAACTTAAAAGGATGTTATTAATTAATACCGTCTTATATATTATGTGTAAATTATGAACAATATGACTTGTAATATATCACCAAAAAAAATATGAACAATATGACATATAGTGGTATATTTTTATTTGATGCTAATGAAAAAGTGATATATTATTAAACGGGTTATTGGGTCAACCCGATTATTTATAAGGTTGGGTTGGGTTGAAAATTTCAACCCGTTTATATTAATGAGTTAACCTGAACCTAACCCAGGTTGACCCATTTACAGCTCTGATTTTAATCACTATTTAATGAGTCAAATAATGAAATTAAAACAAAGTAATAAAAGTTTAAAAGGGTAGAGACTTCAGGAAATATATAGTACCTTGTAATGCCTTTAATCAAAACAACCAAGGAAAACCAACGATGATGAATGCAAGTGTTTGTTTGAAGTTGATTGAGTTGATGATTTGTGATGTGTATAGATGAGTGTTGAGAGGTGTTTGATGTGGTATAGTGTATGGAGTTGAAGTATGCAATGCACGGGAGAGATCGGTGTTGTTGGTGTCTTTTGAAAATCTTGGAAGGACGTGTATTTATAGGCCAGAACGAACAACGAACGGCCCGGGGAGACTACAGGCCTGCGCCTAGACGCAATTCTGGTCAGATCCGGAGTCGATTATTTTTGCTTAATTTTGCGCGTGATTTCTGAGATTTGATCCGATTTTTATTTAATTACGGAAATATTCTGTAATCTTATGATATTCAGGAATATTCTGGGGTGTCCCGGGATGCTCCGGGATGTCTCGAAATGTTCTAGAACCCTCCAAAAGCTCTAAAATATTACAGAAAAATTATTTAAAATTATGAAAGATATGAAAAACCCTAATATTCTTTGCGGAACAATTTTCAACATTCGAAAATGACGAAAATGCCCCTAAGCATGCAAAAATGCAAAAAAAAAATCTATAAATAGCTCTAAAAATATGATAAAAAATACAGAAAAATATGAATAAATTATTAAATTACTTTTATGATATTTAAAAATATTTTATGATGCAAAATGGCATTTTAAATTTTTTTAAATGAATATAAAATATGAAAAAATGCACAGAAAAATATGAAAAATTCCTAAAAATGGTGAAAAAATATAGATAAATCTCGTAATCCATCGCGAAACCTAACAATTGCTTCCAAGACACTTTAAACACGGTTTAGGTAAATGTTTGAGGGGTGTTATGCATTTTCATCGTCAATTCCCCTTAGTTGTACCTTATGGCAATATGGTACATTCATCATTAGTCGATCTCTAGATTGGGGAGACACATTTAGGTGTCTATAGGTGGCATTTCGGATGATGATTGGTGAGATGGAAAGCCTTGCGAAGGTTGAACAAAACCTTTGTCGTTTTCCCGCCCGAACAAATGATTCAATATTTTGGGTATTCAATTCGAATGAACCAAAATTCTGGTCATCATTTCTACCACCATTACGACCACTAGCTCCACCATTACGGCCACCACTTTGCCTACCATACCCTTTTGAAGCCATTTTTTCCTTAGAATATAAAGTAGAAGGTTTTTTTTTTTTTTTTTTTTTAAATTGTACAAAAACTAAACAACTCAACAAGATAAATGAAAGTTAGAATTAACAAGAGAATGAGAGCTTGAGAGATGAGAATTGAGAGAATGAGAGAGATTGAGAGAATGAGTAGAGAATTGTGAGGAATTTGGGTGAAAAATGTTGGGTATTTATAGGAGTAAAAAAGGGGGGAAAAATGTAAAAAAAATAAATTTTAAAACAAAGTACCCGTTGTGAGTTGTGAATCAACGATAGGGAATTCGACGGGCGGTCCGAGTTTTGGGCCGGGACTGGGTTGGGTCACGGGCGGTTCGATTAACAGGTTTGGGCTGGGTCACGGATTGGGCTGAGTTACGAACGGGTTAGGCTATGAAAACCGACCCATGACCCACCTGTCTGGGAACTGGGGCGGTCACGGGCCGGGTTCGGGTCAAGACGGGCCGACCCATACGGGGTCAAAATACGGGCAGGTTGCGGGCCGGACTGACCCGCCACCTCTAGTATAATGTACTCCGTACTCCGTAGTAGAGTACAATTTTACAAACAGGTTTTAAAAGAATCTAAAACATGATTTTTATACACTTAATTATCGAAATTCTTACACACTTGATGAACCTATAAATTCTTACATAAAATTTTCAAGGTTATGAACGAAACACTCATTATAGATTTTTGAGCAATTTAGCTTGTAATTTAGATGGCTATTATATTATATTCCCTCCGTTCCTTAAAGATTGCCCCATATTGACTTTTGCTACTGTTCATTTGGTAACTTTGACTCTCTATAATTTTATATATATAAGAAAAAATATAGTCAAATGAGATCTCGTTTGATTCAGCTCAATGTGTACTTTTTTAATATGTAATGCTTATAATTTTTATTATACGTATCTCAAGATATTTTCATTTAAAGATGTGTCTCGTGAGATAAGAAAAAGTAAATGGGCAATCTTTTAGGGACAGAGGAATAGGTTGTTGTTCTGGCCTATACACAAGTATAGACTATAGACATATTTGGACATGTGGTGGTGTACCTTCATTTAATTTTGATTAAAAATTTATAATATTATCAAGGAAAAAATGCTAAAAATATTTTTAAGTTTGGGTCATCTTCCACAGTTATTCCCAACTTTATTTAATCCATGAATATTTCGAATTTAGTTGTACTTCTTCCCTAATTGTTCCACCCGATTAACTTACCTGCTTAACAGGTAAAAAATATAGGGTCAATTATTCTCTCCTAGTTGTATTTCAGTTATCAATTCATTCAGTTCAGTTCACTTTTAGTTTTAGGTAATTTTAGGCCGACCCAAAATAGTTCAGTTTCAGTTAGTTCAGTTCAGTTAAATCAGTTCTGACCCAATCTGACAGTGCTAGTGGTAATATTGGCTACTTTACATCTTTCCATCATTTTATACGAGGGATATCTAGTAAATCAATTTGAGATACAAACTTTGTATCTCAAATGACATTTTCAAGTAATTTTGACAAACTTTAGGGACAGGAATTTGAGCACTAACCAAATAGGAGTATTTTAGTAATATATTTTCAACAAAAATTACAAAAAGGCGATACAAAATTTGTATGTCAAATTGAGATGGTGGAAATTTTCCAATTTATATGCTTTCATTCTTCCTAACAATCCTAGTTTATTAAAACTCCATTTCCACAAAAAAGAAGGGTAAAAATTCTTTTCAATCTTCCATTACTTCCGTAGAAAAAAAAAACCATTTTCATATTTACACAACTCTCAATACTCTATCATCTTCCTTTATTTTTCTTTGCCATTTTTAGTAGTCAAATTTTGAAATCTTCTACTATTTCCTCATTTGGGTCTTAAAATTTTACTTCTGAGGTAATTTCATTCTCTTTTTTGTTGTTGTTGTTGTTTCTAAGTTTAATGAGCTTGTTTTTGTTAGTGTGGTGTATGTCTCTATGTATGATAGGTGTTTTTGTTAATTTGTGGATCACTTTTATTTGCTTCATATTATCTCATTCTAGGGTTTTTGAGTTTGATCAATGCTGTTATTACATGTTGGTGAAATATCTTATTTGGGTTCATTTACAGTTGCTTTATACGGAGTATGTCGTATTGTTTAAATGTGTGTGTGGTGGTGGGTTTTTTTTTTTTTTGGGGGGGGGGGGGGGTTCCTCCTCTGTTTTGGGCCTTTCATTCATTGGTTTACGGTTCATATTTCAGTTTGTATATACGTATACACAAAGATTGTCTTACTTGTTTGGTTGATGTAATGATGTAGGAAGTTAATTCCCATAGGAAATGTTAATTCAAGAATTTATTTACCTAATCAAAATCCTAGGAATTTATTTGTTTGGTTGGCAATTCCAATAGATCGAATTTTCATCAACTAAGGGGTGACATTGTAATTTATTTCATATGATTTGTAGGGAATCATAATTCATGTGAATTTCCACTTCCCCATTTTTATTTTATTTTGATGTCGACCAAACAACATACCTAAAATGAAATTTATGTAATTTTGAATGTCCATGAATTTTTTTACATCCAAACAACATTGTAGTTCTGCATGCAAAAAAATGAAGAACATATGTGTGGGTTTTCTGATTTGAGCTTGATATTTGCCTTTTATGCTCTGATTATCCCGTTGATCTTGATGTAGAGAATTTGTGAAACTTGCCAATTTTTGGTTTTAAAATTTGAGTAATTTGTGAAACTAGTGATTTTTTGGTTTGTGAAACTTGCCATATTTGAAGACTCTGAATTTTTTGGATATTATCTTTCCTCCTTCCTAAAATATGTGCTCCACTTTCTTACCTCCGTACTAAAATATGTGCTCAGTGCTCCACTTTTATTTTCATCCGTCTCATTTTATTTGATCCAATTTCTTTTTTTTTTTGGGGTAATATGGACCACCCTCCAGTTAGCAGTTTTTTTTTAAGGGAAATGAGGGAGTATAATTTTATTTACTCTTGGATGTGATGTATGTCTGGCCTTTTTGCTTATAATTTTGTGGGTTAAGACTTAAGACTTAGTCTAAAAAGGGTTTAGTAGTCATAGCCTCATAGGCCCCACATCTTTAGGTGATTTTCTCGATATTTTATTAAGTTTTACCCATCCGGCCTTTTTTCTTCATTTGATTCCATCTATAATTTTGAATTGTTGTGTCTTGCGAAAACTCTTGATTTTGATTGAAGACTTCGAAGAACAAATCTGGAAATTCGCAGAGCTTAAAGGAGAAATGAGAAGATATTAATACAAGATAATTTAACACCTATCTCTTAAGTGACTTTAGGTCACCATTTTCCAAAATGCCAAAGCCTTTACAAAATATATATATACACACACACATACTACTACTACTATCTTATCCTATTTTGTTTCTATTCTAGTACAAAATTTGCCTAAAGAAAATAAACAAAAATACAAATAATATAATATTACTCGGCCCCAAAGTAGTTTTTTTCAAAATCCGCCACTGTCCACAAGGTCACAACTCCCCTCAAATAATTCTGTCCATTAATTATCTGTCATTAAAGAATTATTTGTGAACATTTGGCGTGGGTATTTATCAATTTTATTTATTTTTTATTTTGAAAATTTGTATACAAATTAGAATTTTAGGCCTCTATGATGGAGACTGGCATACTCCAAAAGGGCATTGGAGTCCTACTGAGTAAATCGTACTGATTTTTTCTTGTGGCTGTTTTACAATAATCCATCCTATTAGAATTTCAAAGTTTGTTTTGATGTTCTGATAATGACTTAAGGGTTGACATGAGAAAGCAATTTCATTGGGGTTCCAGATTCTGCTGACAGGTGTGGATGGATCTAAATATGGGGCCAAAGTGGGGTTTGGATCAAGTTAAATAAAAGGGCTTGGGATTTATTTTCTTCCTGTACATTAAACCCTAAATTATTGGGTATTAGCTCAACAACATATACATTACTCCCTTAATTAAAAATATTAATATGGTGATCATTACCCAACTGTTTTTCCTCATACTTCAATAATAATAAATTTTTAAAAAACACATAAGTTCCTTTTCTCTCTTACTCACTGCTGTTAGTGCCACAACTTAACATTATGCGAACTAATTTCAATTTTTAGCTTGTATAATTGCCTTGATATATAGTTATATGTGATGTGTTGATATCAATGACTTAGCCTTAGCTTGTAAACACAGAGAAGACAATGGATAGAGATGCTAAAAAGAAGTCTAAAAAGGAGAAAATGCGGAAAAAAAAGGCTAGAGATGAAGCAATGAACAAGGTTATAAATTTGTATAACAAAAACAAATTCGAGGAATGTTTGGATTATATCAACTCCCTTGGCAATGAGGGGTTGAAAATGTTACAAGTATTTTCTTTCAAGGTTCTTTTACTTGGACATTTTAAACAGCATGATGGTGAGTTTATTTTATTGATCTGAATAGTTAAATGTACGTAGTATGCTTTATTGTTTGCTTTGATTCTTTTCTGATCTTTTCTTTTAGTAGGTAAGCTTTATTTGGAAATTGGAATTAAGCTTTTGATTATTTTTTGTTTACAAGTAAGTGGCTTTAAGGCTTAATTATAAGGGAAAGCAACCTTTGAAAAGATCAGATAAATGCAATGTAACATACATTTTGAGTTAGTTTCCTAATTAAGAAAACAATAGAGAAATGCAAGGAAGGGAATAATAATAATAATATGAAAATAACAACTTGAGATCGACATAAAGAAAGATAGCAAATATTGACTTGGTTAAACTGTTTAAATCAAATTTAAACACCTAGACTAATTATATATTCAGAACAAGGTTTGAGGATAGTCTTTATTCTTTTATTTGAGCTTAAGAAATAAATTATTCTTTAGTGTAATACAATAATGTGTTTGTTTGATATATAGTTAATTGTTATGTCAAGCTAGGTAAATGCAATGCTGAGGATTAAAATCTAATAGCTGTGTATTTTCAAATTTGAGCTTTCGAGTATGAATATATATTATATATTATATATTTGATCTGAGGTTGCAGTACTTGTACATTTTTTTATATATTATTATTATTATTATTATTATTATTATTATTATTATTATTATTATTATTAGTTTAGCAAGGCACAATACATAAGCAACTAATATAAAATGTTTACATACCTTGTATCTTTATAAATTTGCTCTCCAAATGAACAACTGATGCACATGAACACATTCCTTCCTTCCTTCCTTCCTGTGCGAAGGCATATTTACTATTATTTTTTTTATTGTAAAGTGGAGTATTATTTTGTATTTTATTTATATTAATAATGTATTGATTAATTTAATTTAATTTTGTATGAGAAGAGGTATTAGCTTTGCAACAACGACATGAAGAATTTGGGCATGATGAATTGTCGTATGGTGTACAATTAATCTATGCGTAAGTTTATTCGTTTCCTGTCTAAAGATTCTTGATAAGAAACCGTTACAATATCTTTATCTTAATTGATTATTAATTAGTCCTATCTTTATCTTAATTGATTATTAATTAGTCATCTTTAATCATGTTAGTTGACATTAATTAATAATAATATTTTAAAAATGTCTTGCAGTTACTGTAATCGAAAGAAAAACAATCTTTTAGAAGCATATTTCCTTTATCAACGTGTGCATGATGATAAGGGCGTAGATGAGGAGTCATTTCAAAACAGTGCAAAATGGATAAGAAAATTGCAACCACGAATTCAGTCAGAGCTTGATAGACTTGCACAGGAAAGAGCCACCAAATTTTTAGATGATGAGCTTGGTCCCTCTTCGCCTAAGGCCGCCTCCTCTTCGGCCGTAACTGCTTCCTTTGCCTCCGTGGATGCCCCCACTTTGGTCGAGGCTGCCTCCGTGGCTGCCCCCTCTTTGGCCGAGGCTACCTCAGTGGATGCCCCCTCTTTGGCCGAGGTTGCCTCCGTGGCTGCCCCCTCTTTGGCCGAGGTTGCCTCCGTGGCTGCCCCCTCTTCGGCAGTGGCTACCTCCGTGGCTGCCTCCCCCTCAAAAATGATGAAGGTATCTCTTTTCGACAATTTGTTGATTCTAAGTTTGTTTTTTTTTTTTGAAAAAAGCAGAAGATATTACTAGTTCAGACCTTCAAATCCACTAATTAGTCATTACATTCAAGGCCTAAGCGTAACAAACGATGAGAGTCAAAAGATTATATCTATATGCATGTATCAAATGTATGGTAGTTCTCAACCATTTAACATCTTCACTACTAGTACTTCCTGGCATGGAAGAAATCTTTAAATTTTATAATGCACATTTTGTTTCGGAGATCAGACTAATTACATGTGTAAGATCATCATGATGAAAAGTCTGCATAGCTTTTTTTCTTTGCTGCCAAATACAATACGTATACCAAACAAGCAACTCAGCAAGACAACTTTGATATATCATTCTAAAAGAAGTTATATATCTGTGACAATTAAATCTTCAACAGAAGCAATGTTAGGAGTACAATGTTTCTAAGCCATGTACTATATAGATTAGTAAACCAACAATGATTGCAAAAGCAGTTAAATAACATATGTTGTTTGGACTAAATGATATTATTGTACAAGGAACTTATGGTTTGAGACAGTAAATATGTTCCGAACCCAAATGTGCCACTCAATTTTAGGGAATTGAAGGGTTCACTATCATTTATACCCAGTAGCAGTTGCACAACCTTTGGGGTTGATTTCCCCGCTATCTTTTTTATATCCATCTTTTATTATGTTTATGTCTTTTAACTTAGTTTCCAGTACCAACTAGTATTGTTAGGAAATATATATATCTTTTCTAGTTTTTCTACTACTTTTAAGTACACATTGTTTACCCATTTTATCTAGAGGTTATATTTTTTTGAGTTATATTAAAGATGGCTTGCCTATAGCTGCAATACTTTATGTTTATTATATGATTAGAAATACAGGTTTTTTTTTTTTGTCAATTTACAGTTTTCAGATGATGGTATGATGTGCTTTGAAATGACCAAACTTGATGAGAATTCATGCCTCGGTATTATGAAGATTGGAGAGAGTTGTTTTCCCAAATCGTATATCAATATTGGCGAGGATTGTACATTGGAGATTCCGATGAATCTTAGGAAAAACTCGTGTTTTTTGAAAATTGACTTTTCTATGTATTCATACTCGCTTTCCAGTAGGGTAGCTATTGTTGAACCAGTCTATCCAGTAAGAGTTTTTTTTGAATTGAAGCTTGAAAATTTCAAAATTGAAGCAATGATTCAAAGTTGTGAAAAGTGGTGGGAGTATATCAAAGATGACTTCCGTTCAATATTTCGGTAATAATTTATTTTCTCAATTCATTATTGTTTTGTTTCATCACTGAAATTTCATAATTTATTGTTGCTGTTGTTGTATTGTAGAGGGTTAATATGTGGTATATATGCCATATATTCAGCCCAAAAGGTTTGTAATGACATGGAAACATCACTATATGTCACTGAAGAAGGAGAAGCAAAAATATTTCATTTTTCTCAAGAGAAATTTGCATACACTCAAGCTCAAAAAGAAATAGATGATTTGTTGTCTATCATGGAGAGTATTGTAACTTTGATAAAACCAAGGCGAAGATCGGATTTGCAAACCTGGCTTGAAGAGTTTGAACTTTCTTACAAGCTGCCCGAGGAATTACTTCACTTCCTGAAGAGCTTAAGAGTTAGAAAATTGTAAGTAAACTTGTTTTAAATATGTTTTTATAGTGTTTTTATTCATTATAAATTTAAATGCCTTTGAGAAAGGATAAATTCCATTAATAGATAAAATTAAAACAATACAAGAACAGTGTGACAACAGCACACAAATTAGAACAAACAACATCAAACAAAATGGCTTGAAAAACACACAAAAATAGAACAACAAAAATTAAGCTAGATGACTCTCAAACCAATATCTTATTTCCCATCAATATCCTTTATCAGCAACTTCAACCTAATCTCAGGCACCACCAGTCTGATTCCAGACTGAATTATTTCTCTGGGACAAAATAAAATAGTAAAATACACTAGATCAGCACAGATGCTTTGAAAAACATGCTTCTGAAATCTACCTGTAATGCTTGCAAGCCAATCAAAATCTTGTTTAAAGTTATAGAGCTACAAATTCAAGCATATGTAGTCTGAGCAACCCAGAAAAGGCATTGCTTGGATTAGCAGCTGGAAAAATAAAGATGTTGTAAGGTTTCAGCAGCATTACCACAAAGAGGGCAAAGATCATCAACAACTACTCCTATTTGAATTATAAATTCAATATCTATATAATGTTATGATATATATGTTGATATTACAAATTATGTTTATGTATCTATTAAAAAGCATGTTATTTGCAACACTATTATTTATATATTACTTATAAAATTTTATTGTTTCCATAAATAGGTATAACTATATGATTATAATTTTTATATTTCATTGCTAACAGACAAGATAGTATTCAACCAACGTGGTTGATTGATCACCCGTTCATTTGGTCCGAGCAGCATCGGGTTCATTTCATCGAGTCTCTATTAGAGAGTATCAAAGAGGGATTAATTGATAAGGAGCGTTTTAGTAATCAATTGGGTATGAATTTAAGGCTTGAACATTGGAAGACTGGAGTCCTAAATGACACGCTATTGGACGCCATCTTCAATTATAAAGGCGAAAGTTTTTATTCTGCAGATGTATCCCATGTCCTTAATTTTATTCATGCAGTTTTTTCCCATGCTAATGATTACGAATATGATATTATACGCGGGAAAAAGGTAATGCCTTTCTTTCTATTTTATTTATGAAAATATTAACTATTCTTACATGCTACTAATTTTATTTTTTAAAAAAAATTTCTATCTTTTATCTTTTACAGGGTGGTTTGACTCTTGAGGAAAAGGAAATGCGAGTTAAAAAAATGTATCCTCCGATATACACAGCGCTCTATGATGCTGTGTGCGATTATGCACAAGATGATAGTAATTTGTAAGAATTCAACATTTTGATATTTCTGATATGCATCTTTTATGTATTATACAACTTTTATTTAACACTTGCTTTGTAATTTAACAGGGTACGAATTGCCTTGCTTTCACAAGCTTTTGAAAGATTTTCGAGTTGTGTGTTAATATATTAACTTCTTGTTCCTGGTAAGCATTTATAATTAAAGTTTAGTTTCTTATAAATTTTTGTTAATGAGTATTTAAATTTGTTTTTCAATAATGACTTAATAACTAACCTAAACATGTATTATAATAAAAGTTTACTAAAACTTTTTTTCTTGGAAGAACAACATAAGAAACTACCTTGAGCATGCATTGGATTAACATTATATATTCCTAAGACTTTGTAACAAAGGAGTACATACAACTTAGATATTAATTATATATCAGTATATTACTACATGTCAAGACATTATCCTAGTCCAATACAAACAGGATGACATATAATGTCTACACCCTGAACAGAACAAAGGACTTGAGAAGTCTTGGCACATACATACTGTAGCAATTAGAGCAAGGCAACTACTAGAACAATTCTTTCTCTCTCGAAAAAAAAAAAAAAAACTACTAGAACAATCCTAGCTAGCTACTTAGGCCAGGCCAGTAAATAAAAATACAAACATGCACAAACGTACGTACGGATGCCTCCAAAATTTTCTGCCAAAATAATTTGCTAGTCTGATTATTGATGGGAGCAGCAAGTTTCTGCCAAAATAATACTGTAAAAGTAAAAAAAAATTAAAAATAAGGTACCCATCAGATTAAGAATCAACTGATTTATTCCAATTAGTGTGTTCTGGTTCTTGTTTCATGATATGATTAGGCCACCCTGATGATAGTATGTTCTGGTTCTTGCTTCATGATGTCATAGAGCGAGGAATACACTCTAGTCTTTTTCATTTTCCACTAGAATTTTAACATATACCAAAATTCTTTGAATATTATTGTTAATACATTTGTTTTGAATGTCGTTTTTTCTTGCAGGATCAATGATCTCTTTTTGAATGGAAGTCATTAATACAAGATACATTATTTTCTTGTCGTTGTAAGTATTTTATAACAATTAACTTTATGGTAGATGAATGTTTGAAAGACACTTAGTTTAATGAATTGAAGAGAACTTATCCTTAATAATACAAAGTAGATTCTAAACGCGAGAACACCAAATTCTTTCGATGCATTTTTTTAGTCCTTTCACCCTGATGTCAAATGGACGTACTTACAAATACTATGTGTATAAGAAAAAAAAGTTGTGTACTAAGGGACTAACTTGCCCTACATGATATAGTTTCAGTATATAAGGTGATATTTTTGCTCTCATTCATAGATATCAAATAGGGCGACAATTATGGTCCTTTTTGATCCCCATTAGAAAAGGCAATAATGGTTGCCCTTTTGGTATAGTCAAATGGAGCAATAGTGGTTCACTGGTTGTTCTTTTTGGTATAGTCAAATAGGACAATAGAGATTGCCTTTCTTAGTCGGCTCAAACAGTGCGACTTATGTTACTTTTTTTTTAAAAGTAATCTCAAATAGAGTGACTTATGTCGCCCTTTTTAATAAGACCAAAAACTAGGACATTGTAATATCGCCCTTAAGATGTTTAAGGCAATGGGGGCAATTACGGTGAGTTAAGGGTGACATAAATAAAGTAGCCCTCTTAGATCTAATAAGGTGATTTTTGGACCAAAAAGTATTATATTTGTGTGCGTGTATGTGTGTAAGGTGTATCTCACATTACATATCACCATACTATACTAGAATTTATTGTGATTTATTGCTAACATAATTATACAAGATTGTATATTGACTAGTATAAGCAATTACTAATAAAAGACTTGATCTTAGTATGTAATCCACTTAATGTAATCAACCCCATCCATGGTACTCCTAGCTTTTGCATGAAACTCTGATGAGGATTTTATTAGGTTTAACACTTTGTATGACTCTTTAATTTTATAATTTATGCTTTCGCCCTTTAAAAGAGAGAGAGAGAGAGAGAGAGAGTGAGAGAGACTTGATCTTGGAATAGAAAAATAAAATCTTTAAATACCCCTAGTCTTATCGTGTGTATTGAGACTTTCTTTTAGACTTAAATTGCTTTTTTTCCTCCAGTTCTCTTTTCTGTATTATCTTGTAATTAAATTTAATTACAAGATAATACAGAAAAGAGAAATGAAGGAGGAAAAAAAAAAGAAATTTAAGTCTAAATTCTAAAAGAAAGTCTCAATACACGCGATAAGACTAGGGGTATTTATAGGGAAGCGCGCAACCGAAACAACACATTTTCGATCCGGACTCACGTTTTCCCGGGCGTCTGACTAGAAACTTCAAACGGCAGTAATTTCTTTGTTTCAAGTCATAATTGAGCGTGTGTCCTACCATTGAAAAGCTCTTTGAATCTAGTTTTCAATGCCACTGGAATCACATTAATACGATCTATGTAGCTCAAGTTATATCCAAAATAATGAGATGTGATCAAAATCCTTCGAATCATTTCTATCAATTTCAAGCCACTTATTCACCAATTGTCACACCAACCACTCCAACCCTTCTTTTGGTGATTTCCTCATTAATTTTTACGTTTGGCTCATCTCTTTTCTCCACTTGATTCCTTTTATAGCATTTAATAGTTGTTTCCTACGAAAACTCATAGAAAACATGAAAAACACTACAATGAAAACATTAGTAGCAAAATGGCCCTGAACGAGCCTTTATAATGCATAAACCTCATAGAAAATAAGGACAAATGATGGGAAAACATTATGGCTCCATTTACTATGGCATAAAATATTTTCATGGAAAACTATTTTCCTCTATTTTTAATTTTATATTATTTACCTTGCAAAGTAGTGTAACACCATTTTCCCTTCAAAATGGAGGGAAGATTGTTTTCCATCCTTTTCATTATCTTACCACCATACTTACTCCTTCAATTTCCTTAATTTTCATCATTTTTCTTACATGACAGTAAACAATGGAAAACTTATTTTGCAATTGTGTTTTCCACTGCAAATGATTTTATTTCCATAAAAATCATTTTACATCGAAAATGTTTTATATCCAAGTAAACTGAGCCTATATAAAATCCAATTAATTATTAGCATGTTTGCCAATATAAATCTTTGACATCAATTATCTACGTATTTGTAAAATATTATACTCCCCTTCATATAGCTCAGATATCTTACATATTATTTGGGGAAAAAAATATTACTATCACTGTAGCAATTTATTTGTAGAGAATTTGACCAATTTTCCTTTCTACTCCAAATTGTTGCAAATAAATTGGTACACATTTGTATTGCGAGTGGAAACCATCCAATTTATATTTAGATTGGAAAGAGAAATAAAATTAATGGTTGAAATTAAAGAGAAGTTAGGTCCCACTGCTCACTTTGTATTGCTTCCGAGTTCCGAGTGACATTCCTATGTTACTGACTTTGAAACTGCGTATGCATAATTTTCAATTCTTTAATATGCATTTTGTTCTTCATCTTCAATTTTTCCTTGCATAAATTTCTTTAATTTGTCCTTGGAACATTTCCATGTTACTGATTTTGTCTTTCAGACTTTCACTGCTTCCATCTTCAAGTTGTTCTTGCATGGTCGTAAAGTAGGGTGAAATAGAGTGTGATGTTGGTATTCTCTTATGGGCATGTTTCAATTTGTTTGATTCATATTGTGGATTTCTTGCATTATGCCTTTCATGAGGGGGTCAATTTAAGTGCACTTTTCATTGCTTACAGCTTACCTGCTTGTGCAATTTGTCATTCTGGTAATTGACAATTTACATAGATTATCAATGAAGAGTACCTAACCTATCCTCCTCAAGTATAGTATACAACTGACTGAGAAGTGTGATCAAAATGAATACATAGAGAAGAGTTAACTAAGTGGCCGACATTGGCTACCCAATTAGTCGCTCGGTTTCCTTTTCTGTAGATATGGCGAACTACCGAAGACGTAAAGTGAGGAAGAAGGGACTGGATCTCGGTGACAAGATTGACAAGTTTACAGGGCGAACGACACTGATTGTTTACCGTATTGACCGCTAAAAGGTTGTCCCCTTCGATCTCAACACAAAACAACCCGGAGTGAAGTAAATGTTGAATTCTCGCATGACAATAAGCTCAGCAAACATAGCAGAAGTAGTACCAAGGTTGAAGGTATGGGCCGCAAGACATTTGCCCATAGAATCTCGAATGACGAATCCAGCCGCTGTTGAAGTATCTGAAGAACTCCCATCAAAATTAAACATGACTGCAGAAGATTGAGGCGAATGCCAGTTAACAAGGAGTGGTTGGGTTGTATTGGTTGTGGTGAGAGTGGGAGTAGAAGTGGTGTTGGGGGGAGAAGGAAAAGTTGTGATGTCAGAAGTGAGGCGAACACTCCATTCAGAGGAAAGAAAGAGACATCTATCAATAGATAGTCGAGAGAATGTTGAATGGCGTGGCCTCAAAGATCATGGCATTACGACTCTTCCAGATAGACCATAGAGCAAAGGTTATCATAGGAAGGAGTCGCGGGTGGCGACGGTGTAAATAACGAAGCATTGGTATAATACCAATAAAAGACACCGAATAGTGTAGAATATTTTGGAGCTTGTGGTGATTCCAAAATTGACGAACAGCTTGACAATGAAGAAAAAGAGGTCAATAGTCTCATCATAGAGGTGGCATAGCTGGCATGTACAAAGGGGAATATGGTCAATACACATAATATTTACTAACGATGGTAGTGATACTCGAGTTAACACAAATGATGCAAATTGAATAATACTAAAGAATGTGCGTAAAATTGAAAGATGTGGGAATAATAGACAGAATGTTTGTATAGCTTTTCTTGATGTGATTGGATGTTAGTGGACACTTTGATGGTGAGTTGCTATTAGTTTGATATTGATTGAGCAAGAATAAATTGAGGATAATGACGAAAATAATACTCCATTTGTTTCAGTTTATTCTTTATGTTTAGTTTTTGACCATTTTTTAATACTTTATAAAATCATCTTTTTTAGACTACATGTTGCAAAAAACCTTATTTTCTAGAAAAAATTATCAAAAACCATCTTTTGTAGATTTTTTTTTTGTGCCCGCCATCTCTTTTGGTTGGAAACCAAAGTTAACCGGCACATGTGTGGGTTGTGAGTCACTAAAACCGATATTTTTCCCTTGTCGATCCCTTTTTTCCTCTAGGTTTAATATTTTACTATCTTTTGTAGACCTTTTTTGTTGTTCAGCACCATATGTTGGCCGGAAATCGACGCCGACCGACACGTGTGTGGCTTGTGAGTCACAAAAACATTAGTTTTAATGACTCAAGTGTCACGCATGTGCCGGTCAACGCCGATTTCCGGCCAAAAGATGGTGTGCAAATGGATGTGGATGGGAGGTCGAAATGTTTCTTCAATCAGTTCCATGACAAAATCTTTAAAAGAATTTATTCTTGGAAATTCACCTCGTTGAATCCATTAGGAAAAACTCTCCTCATCAATAGCATAATTGTTGCAATTGCCTCTCATGTTATGTCCATCTACCTCATTCCAAAATCAATCTCCTCAACCCTTTTCCACTTCTTTTGATCCAACAACTTGGATATGAAACCATTTTATTAGACAAATAAAGACCTTCATTCTCCGAGGGCCATGGGAGAACTTGGCCTAAAGAAATTTGAAAATGTTAATGTGGCTCTTAAATAAACAAGTTTGGTGTATGCATGAAAATCCTAATCTCCTTTTTAGTAGAGTTATGCACAATAAGTATAACCATAGTATGGTTAAGATAACTCACATGATAAAAATAAAAAAAAATAAAAAAAAAATCCTTCCAATGCATCTTGGACAACTAAATGTATGCTCAAAGGCTTGTCCATGACCAAAAGTGCCTTTAGAATGAGAATTGGAAACGGGGATTCCACTAAATTAAGGAGTTTTGATGATAAAAGGGCAAGAAGCACACACACGCATCAATCAAAAGGCTAGTGCCAGAGGCAACTCACGGCTTTGGGGTCAAGGAACTACTCAATGAAAAATAGAACCTGGAACATCTCAAAAAGGAATGGAAGGCGGCCATGGGACTGCTTACATGACCAGCCCATCATAATGCCAGCCAACCCAGTGTATGCTTTATTCCCCAGGCCACTGCAAGCTGAAGCCATGGCAGTTTTGGATGCCTTGCAATTTGTTGTTCTCAAATGGAAGTCAATCCAGATCCTTACTGACTTTGAGTTACTGGTTAAATACTTGAAAGTGCCCTCATGATTGCAGTATTTGTTCCATTAATGTAATCCATGACATTTTACATTTTGCTAGGTGTTTTACATCTTGCACTGTAACTAAGTGTAACAGGTCTAGAGTTAAGGATGCCCACAATCTTGCTACTAGAGCCAGACCAGAATGGGTGCCTACTGTTAATCTCACTTTGTCATTGAAATAAGATTTAAGGCATTGAAATAAGACTTCTTGCTAAGCATAGCAGCCTGTCTACTAGTATTCCAAATACTCCGTATAATATAACATGGACAACACGGGAGTAGCTATTTAATCAAAAGTCAACATTGTCAGATCCAAGGTGAATAAAATAAAGTACTAATAACATGCCTTAATAAACAACTATGATTGCTGTTGCTACTAATATCAATACAGGGACTTTCAACATCAACACTTCACAATTCCAACTTAGACATAAGGCTCGTTCATTGGCCCTCAAGTTGCAACACCACCTTATCTGCAGGTAGGCACGCAAAACAACAAATGAGAAGTTCAGAACTTAAATTACTTTTTATGCCAAGGCATAATAGACTTTCCATATCACAGTTGATAGTTAAAGGTGGCATGGGCCGTGCCAAGATGGCCCATATGCCAAGCCCACATGCCACGTTCCACAACAGGTTGTGCCTATAATGGACATAGAAAAATTTGTGTCGTGTCGTGCTCGTGTCAAGTTATAATCTACAATGCTCATGCACAGCCTGACCCATGTTTTGTGTCGTGATGCCATACCTTATACAAATTCTATATACATTATGAATTAGTGTGCCAACTTGTGTGCAGATTTGTCATACTTGTGCCGAACTTTTAAATTGTTGTTCATGCGTGGCATTCGTGTTGTGCTCATAGCAGGCTCGTGCTGGGCCGAGCCCAAATCGTGTCATGCCAACACGGCCCATTTTAGAAGTCAAACTGTACTATGAGAATTCTGGTGCATTTTCTTATACAGAAATCTTACAATGGATGATGAATGAAGAGAAAGAATAGAAGGAATAGTATTCCTCCCCCCCCCCTCTCTCCCAAAACTCTAATTCATGAAGAGAACATCAAATAATTATTTTTTTTAGAATTTGGAAGCCTGACTTTTAAGATGAAAGGTGTTGGATGCTAGAGCTCATAGTTGCACAATGTATCAATTTTAGCATCTTTTGTGCAATAAGCTAACTAGTGAAGTCAAATTGGTCTTCCTATGACTTTTAAAGCCATACTACTTCACAGCAACTCTTCACAACCTTTTGCTTAGGAATTGAGCACACATCGGTGTTCTTCTATAACCAAGACATCCAATATTACCATAAAGACAGTTCTAGTAAAAAATGGTAAAAACAAGGTTTCCAGCCAAGTAGTTTTTCATCTAGTTGTACATAGCTTAATCTTACAACCCATACATTCACCAAGTACTTCCCCTCCTCAGTGAGCTCTAAGGTGTCATGTCCAATTGGGTCTTCTATTTAGTGTAAATATTCTTCTCCAAATTGCCAATATCGGACAACAATTTAACCTTCTTTCCTTGCATCAGTTCTCAAGATAATATATCCATCACAAGTTCACAACTCATATGCTTAATTCTACATATTGTAATGTTTGCTAAATTCTGCATTATAAGGAAACAAAATGAAAAGAGACATAGGAAACGGAAAAATTTGGAATATGGTTCACCTACCCTTAACTCTGAAACCCTATGAGCATGTTAAGAGTGATAACATTTGATGCGGAAGCTGGTATTAAAATAGTACAGCAGGCCCAATATGAAGTTCACCCCAAAGATGTGATAGTAGGGGGCAGGGAAGAGTTTAGATACTTTGAAGGAAAGCTAAAAAATGAAGGCAACATAGATGAACTATTGAACAGTAACGAAATAACAAAAGTAAAAATCAACACCTACGCATCTCATGTGTTGAGAGACAAATATGCGGCATTACAGGCAAAACTCAATCAATTTAGAGGTGGAAAACAAATAAGCAATTTTATGAAGTATAACAAAACAATAATTTGCAGGAAGGTTAACATAGAACTGTTGTCAATACTATAGTCAGGGTGGTCTTGTAAATGCTTCATTATAGAAATTACGCAAGCAAAGATAATAAAGTAATTAAACATATTATTTAAGAATACAGTGATCAAGAACCTATTACAATGAATAACCTTAACAAAAGCATAGCTAGCATGCATACCTATAGAGGGAGGTAGAGACCAGGATTGCAGTGAGTGTGGAGAAGAAAGTATTGGGAAGAAAGCGGAGTGACAAGAACCTCCTTAGAGTCCTGATTCAACCTGACATTGAATTGGACAAGATGAAGAGAGGTGGGATTCTCCCCCAAAAGATCAAAGACGGGAGTGAGCAAGCACATCACGCCATTGCCCCGATGTAATAAAGTACGATAACTGCTGTAATAAAGATAAGATTTACAGTCGCCTTTAGCCTCAGCCTCAGGGGACAGTCGTACGTCCAACCATTGTTTGGAGACTGTATCATAAGCCCTAAAGAATGCCTTCATTCTTCGATTATGAATATAGATAACCCCATCGTCTCCCAGAGCCACTGGCTCTCCTAGACTACGCCATCCTCCGTTAAGGTCCTCAACCACACACCGCCATTGATCCTCACAAGGATAGTACGCGTACATCGCAGAGATCACCTCGAAGTACATTATGATTCTGTTTCTTTTATAATCCGCCATAACGGGAAGAGTTACATTGCGGTAAAACTTGTTCCATATCCCATCCCCACCGGCACCGGAAGATGGTGGCGGTGGGAAAGGAGGCGACTTTAAGCGACGCCACTTCTTATGTTGAGGATCGAAAACCTCGCAAAAAAAACCAGATTCAGAGTTGTTGAAAACATACAACTTCCCACCAAATTCGATGACACCCATTGGCCTGGACGAATTGACCCCAGCGGCGGCGGCTACGCTCCAACCATTTTTAGGGTTGGTAAGATCTAGCATATGAGATGAAAACGAGCCTTGTTGTTGTTGTTGTTGTTGCTGATTTTTCCTTTTACCTGTCTTATTTGTAGGGTTTGTGGAATCATCACAGGGGGAGACTGATTTGCCGCCCCCAAAAATATAAAGTCCAGATCCCACAGCAGCCATGGAAGGCATACAATTATAATCTACCAAGGTAGCAGGAAGTGATGAGACTTCACCAGTGCTCAGATCCAAAACATAGTAAACAATTTCCCAATTACGACCGGTTAAATCGGAGTATAAAGAATCTCTGAAATTCATGGGTTTAAGCAGCAACCCCCCTACTACCATCTTATTCTTCAATTCCCCTCTCTTTTCCACCACCATTTTTTCCGGTCTCTCTCTTCAATTCAACTGATACCTAACCTAAAACATAACACCCCCAATTTGCCAGCTTGCGGTTGCTGCCCTAGGGATAGGGATAGGGATCAAATCATCAAATGCCTTTTATTTATACGAACGAAAATCCTAAGCAATCTAGGGTGGGCTTCACTTCTGTGTGGGTTACCTGCTTTATAACAGCACCTGTACACTACTTGTACTCATGGCCCAAAAAAATATGTCCATCAATTTTTATATATATTTTTTTTCTATTCTGAACAAATTCTAAAAAATAATAATAAAAATTTTCTGAAATAAGCTAACATTTTCGTGATCTCCTATATTTAAGTCAAGCTTTTAATAATTCAGAAATAAGCCAATCTTTGGATCATTAAAGTCAAAAATAGGATGACTAAAAAATTAACCTGTTAACCTAGGTAAATAACAGGTTAATGTTAATTTAGAATTTAATTTAGGTTTTAATTAAGCTTACTTACAATTTAATTATACTTAAACTAACTAACCCCATTCACCAACTCAAAATCACCCATGTAATAACCCAAAATCACCCATTTAATCATTTAATTATTTATTAAGTTTAGCTATGATTTAAGTTTAAGCGAGTCCAATTATAGCCCGAGCCCAAAATCATCTATCTCACCTTGCCATGCCATCCCACACGGCCACCCTATATTTTTTTAGTTATTTAATCTAATTTATTTACTTAAATTATCTAAACTATATCTATTTTTATTTTCTTAAAGCCCAAAAACTATATTTTTATCTACTAAGCACCCTACTAAAAGTTAGGAGCTGTCAACCAAGCAAAAGAAAAAAAAAAAAAGCAAACACCCTTCCTTCAAGTAAATCTCACGGCCCTCCTCTTGAGGAATCAAAAAGCTTAGAATTTCTTCTTCTCTCAAAAATTCCATTGCTCACAAAATTCCTAAAATCTCAAAACAAATCCTACACCAAAAACAATTCAAAGATTGAAGCAAATAGTTCAAGAATCCAAGCTAGTTCGTGTACCCTTCACGGCCAACCTAGGATTTTCGAATCTTTGTCCTTTAAAACTAGGTAATTAGTTGTTCTATTTAATTTAATTCTTAGAATAGATTAGTCATATAATCATTAGAACATATGTAGAATTGCTTAGAATCGATTAGAACTAGTTTTGAATTAATAAAAATATTCACGTTGTTAAGTTTCTTTGATGGCCGAAAGTTGTAGGATAGTTTTGATGAATTTATTTTGTATTTTGACATGAATTCATGCATGTTCTATGTTCTTGCCATAGATTCTTGAAGATTGATTTGAACAATTATTGATGTATGAGAAAACCGAATTGATGTCATTGTTCATGGAATTTTCGAATGGTCTACACACTTCAAGAAACGATCTTTGTGTGCTAATCTTGTTCTATTCATGATTCTTTATAACTTTCTTGTTTTAATTTCATTAATTGTATGAATTCTTGAATTAAATTATCTTTGTTGAAATGTCATGACTATCATTAGTAGAAAATAATTTAATTGCTGCAATATTTTTAACATAAATGATAAACCGCATCATTTATAAGCATATTATTTAGAAAAAAAAAATTAAAAGATGCGAAAACCGCATCTTTTGAGTACCTCTCAGATTAAAAAAAAAAGAGAGAAAAACTAAAAGATGCGGTTTTTTTAAACAACCGCATCTTTTGGGATGTAGTCCATAAAAAAAAAATGGTGCCATAAACAATTCCCTGCACTAGTGCACTTGCTGTCCCCCACTCCCACCCCTGCACTTGCTATCCCCCACTCCCACCCCCTGCACTTGCTATCCCCCCGTCCCCACCTGTGCACCTGTTGTCACTTACCCGCTTCTACTAATATCAAATGGCTAAAATATCATACCAAATGGCTAAAATATCATATAGAAGAAGAATAAACTAATTTTTAATTAATCAAATTAAAAACAAATATATGAAATATCATACGGAGTACAAGTATAGTAAACTATTTTTTTTTTTAACAAAGTATAGTAAACTAATTATTCCCAAAATATGAAATATCATACAAATGACTGAAAATCCTCCTAATAGTCTTTCCAAAATGAGACACCCTAAATAATTCATAAAACATAAAATGACATAGACATAAGGTTCTTCATGAAACCAACATTGTGGTTGATCTCTTTGTGACAACCTGTAAAACATGGTATAAAGTGATCAGTCAAATCCCAATTAAATGCAATTATCAGCAACATATATGACGTTGCCAAGTTTTAAAAAATATGCATTTTAAGAATAACAAGTTATATATGCAACTTAATACTAACAACAAATTAGATAAATTAAAAATTTACCTACGTGCGGGAACTTCAATGAGAGGACGAGACTCGAGAGGAGAGTGAGGCGAGAGAGGCTAGTTTACTTGCTCAATGATCATGCACCAAGCCCACAATAGAAGAAAAAGATACCAAACTTGTGAAATTAGTAGCCATGATATCAATACTGAATTATTTTACATTGCTCATTTACTATTCGGTGTAAATAAACTCATGTAGAATATACTTTTTGTTCCTTTTTAAGTTCTTAATCTACAAAACAAATTCTGGTTAGTCGAATGGAAAACAGAGATGAAGTGACTTACCATATGGCTACTTATGCCCACAACTTTGTGACCAAATTTGAACTTTTTTACAACGGATCCAGTCTGGACTACCTGTCTACCTCCCCTGCAATATCAGTTCCTGATTCAACTAAAAGGGGGTGATCTTCAGCAGAGTTCAGACCAATTTTGCATTGTTCAATCACCTTCTATGATTGAAAAAGCCTTATCTAAAATAAGAATTAGTTATTTTGTCAAGCAATGACGGATCAATTTGTAATATGTTTTCTCAAGCTTATAGGCTAAACATTAAGAACATTTTCAGAAAGTTAGTGCAGCCATAATAACAATTCAATAATTAGCATTGACCTTTGAGCAGCAGGATCAAATTGTGAACCAAAGGATTAAATATTTTTAAGCTGGAGTTTGTGAGCACAAATCACATCCTCATAGAGAAGGTGGACATATGCTAACTATTTTATACTGCAGACAAGGATTGAACCTGAAAACTTCAAAATTTTGTGCAATGCTAACAAGAGCAGTTAAATTGTCATATAATTGACAGGAAGATCATCATCAAACTTCTTATAAAGTGAGAAAACTAATTTAAAACATTGGCCAACAAATAATTATAAATAACAAAAGAGTGACAACCTAACACACAATAGTAATATAGCAATAATAACAATACAGAGCAACAACAAAATCCTATCAAAATCGCAAATGAAATAATGAACCCAGTAGAAAAAAGCAGAAGAGCAAAAAATACATGTTAAGCAGACTAACAAATAATTAAACATAGCATATATATTTAATGCCTTATGATGCACTACCACCACTACGCCACTGTCCGAGGACTGAACGGGGCAGCAGCAACACTCCGAAGGCAGCGGCAGCAGCGCATAGAGCAGAAGCAGCCACAACAGAGCAGCGGCAGCAGTAAGGCCTGCAACAATTGAAGAAAAAATTATCAGCTAAAAGTTACAAGCCTTTTTCTAATTAATTCAACTATAAAATAAGAGCAAGATAGCAATAATCATATTGAATTAATATAGACATATCATGACAATTTCTCAAAATTTACATCAAGGAAAAAAAAAAACATTAAACTAATCATGAGAGTAGATTAATATCTTTTTTCCCAAACTAAAATGAGAAAACTAATTTAAAACAGAACAATACTCTTTCCCAAAAATAAGATCAAGCCAGATGAGATTTCGTTACTAAGATCATATTAGATTACCAATTGAATGTGGTATGTTTCCATTGAAGTGGTTCATATTCTTAAACTTGCAAAGAATTCATAGCAGAAAGTCAGTTATGATCTTTGATGTTTAATTCTTAAACAACTTTTCGAACCCAAACCATCCTCACAAATTCGAACGGAGACAAATTTGAGCCTAACCTACCCTCACAAATTCGAACCATTCAATCACAAATTTTCAACCCCAAACCCCTAAAAATTTGAACCTAACCTGCAAATTTGAACCCTGACCCAAAAATAATTCGAACCTAGACCAAAATACTGCACCTTATCCCGTTAAATTTCGAACCCTAGCCCCTAAAATCGAACATTAGCCCTAAAAATTGAACCTCAACAGGCCAAAATATGTCGAACCTTAGCCCTAAAAATGATGAACCCAAACACAAACCAGCAGCAACAATAGATCAACAGTACAACGAACAACAATCAACAATGAGGGAGGGAAGAGAGCTTAGTTTTAAAAAGCGCGCCTGCTCAGGCTCTCGGAAATGCGCTTTAGCGTAGTGAAGCTCAGCAACCCCCGAAAGGCGCACGACTCGTGCACCTTTGAGCACTTTTTGGTAAGGCACGCCTTTGCGCCATAAGAAAAATAGCTTAGATTTAAGTTATAAGTTGAATAATGATTGATTTTTTTCAAATTGAGACTACCTTAAATTTACAAATATCAATATTTAAATTTTTAGGGATCTTTTTAATAGATATTAATTACAACCAAAGAAAAACTTAATTTGAAAAAAGTATGTAAATACATGCGCCTCGCCTACAAAAGGCGCGCGCCTTCTCCTTGCGCTTCGCGCCTAGGCTCTAGCGCCTTGGTGCGCCTTGCGCCTTTTAAAACTAAGGGAGAGAGAAATTAAGCAAAAAAAAAAAAACAGCGAAATAATTAAGCACAAAGAAAATTTTAAGGAAAAATGTCTGAAATTTACCTAAAATTGAGTTCGACGAGAGGCTTGAAGGCAGGAGTGCTATGGTGGAAGAGAGAGAAACATAGTGTGTACGCGAGAGAGAGAGAGGGAGATGAAAACGGTGGAAGAGAGTCTATGAGATAAGTGTTTTTTTAACCTAAAACATATCATATAAATGATGAGGTTGTCATTAAAACCGCTTCATTTGTTTCGAGAGGAATTTCACTGAAATTAAAGGCTGGGTTTTTAATATAAGCGCATCTTTTTATGATTCTTTTAATATATTTATTTTTGGATTTCAAATGATGCGGTTTTGTAAATAACGGCATCATTTGTTGTGCAGCAAAAGAATTTTTTTCTACTAGTGCTAATAGGGTATAAGAACTTATTAAAATGTTTACATCAAATTTTAAATAAATGCATCTAATATAACATAGGAATTACTTACCAAATTATTAGCAAGACAGTTAACCAAACACAAAAATAAATAAATAAAACAAACAAACAAACAATGATAAGCTCCTACATCATTGTCATTATCATCATTGTCATTATCCTCCTCCTTCAGCTACAGGGACCCTTCAAGCACTTAAATACCTTGCAAATCAGGCTATTTAAAACCAAATCGCACTTTTTGGACTTCAAACAATGTATAGGGCTCGATCAATATAACCAAATAGATTCATGTAATGGCAATACACACAATGTTCAGTTTAATGACTCATCTTCAATCAATCAATAAAAAAAAACCAGAAAATATTCATCCGATCGACTGCTTATAAACTGTGCTATATATTGCTAATCTAAACATTTCTAGAAAAGATATACCAACCTCAGCTCCCATAGTGGTACCTTGCAAGATAACCACCTGCAATACAAACTACATTTGGTAAACTAGTATTAATAAAAAAAACTTAAGACAAAACCTTTTTACCCTACTTGGACTATATGCATTGGCATTGACATCCAAATCAATAAGAGTGTTATCAACATTATAGTGAGTAGGATTCAAATAAGGCAAAATTAATCAAGCCTTCCATTCTTTCTCCAGGAAATGCATCACAATCATCAAATACACCAACATCTAGATCAGAACTCAATAAAGCTCCCTTTTGTTTTGCATGTGCTAAAAGTCTTGAAACTCGGAAGTCAAAATTCATACATTGTGATTCAGATCAAGTTTTTAATAGGCATAAGCAGCATTTCCTATAGTCATAAAATTGTCTTTTTTTATTTATTTTCACCCTCTTTTTTTGAGACTTAAGATTTAGAAAATTTTGCCACTAACCACCTATTAAGTGGGAAAAGTTGTCAACAACTACCACAATTTTATTTTATTTTATTTAACTACCAATTAAGTGCATAAGGATTGTAAACCACCACCTATTTCTAACACCATTAACTTTAATTGTAATTAAACCATAATTAAACTTTAACCCTTAATTTAATACTAATTAACCTTAATTAACCCTTTTTAAAAAAAATAAAAACAAAAAGAAAAATATTTTAAAAAATAAAAAAAAAATCCGGAAAAAAAAAAAACTACCACCCCCACCACCACCAAGCACCGCAGCCCCTCTTCCCCTACCCCACCAACCCCAGCCACCCCCTCCCCCACCAGAACTGTCATCCCCCTCCCTCACTCCCGACTCCACCCACACCCGACACCCCCTCCCCGAGCACCCTCAACCACCGGCAGCTCCACACCGACACCCCCACCGTCAATACCCCCCTCCCCGTTATCCCCAACCCCCGAAACCCACTCCCCAGCCCAGCATAACCCCCCGAAACCCCTTCTCCCTATAACCCTAACCACCGCCCAATCACCCCTTCGAACCCCCCACCCTCAAAACCAACCTCCCCGGCCATCCCCCACCGCTGAAACCCCCTTCCCCTTAACCCCCAACCGCCGAAACCCCCTCCCTCTAACCCCCCCACCCTGAAATCCCCCTCCCTTGAAACCCTAACCACCACCAAAATCACCCCCCGCACCCCTCCACCATTTCCCCCAGCCCTGTCGAACCCGCCACACCCTCCCCTAGCCCCGATGAACCCCCCACCCCCTCCCCCAGCCCCAATGACCCTTCCCCACCCCAACCACCGCCACCCTAGCCACCCCCACCACCAATCTTTTTTTTCTTATTTTTTTTTAAATTTTTTCCTAATTTTCTGATTTTTCATTCTAAAAAATTATTAAAAAAAAATCAAGATTTGCAAGAATGTTAATAGGTTGTAAAAAAAAATTGGTAGTTAAATTCAATAAAAAAAAAAATTGTGGTAGTTGTTGACAACTTTTTCCACTTAATAGGCTGTTAGCGCAAAATTTTCTAAGATTTGCAAGAATGTTAAATCTCAACAAACAGCAAACGGTTTCAATTTAAAAAACAAAAAATAAAATAAGAAAGGCATATTATCTAGTGATTATGAGGCCCCAATTCTAGACCATATGATCATGTGATCCAAAACTAAAAAACCCTTCTTCCAATTTGAAAATGAAAACATTTGTCAAAAACTCACAAATTCTCCACCCAGATCTTCAATTTCAAATCTTCTTACAAATCAACAATAAAATTATCAAACCCACAATTTTTTAAAAAAAAAAGAAACAACCGACAACTTAAGTTCAAGATTCAAAATGTATCCTAATCATCAAAAAGTCCTCAAATAAACTCTGTAAATGCACAATGTAGCACCAATTTCATCACTAAAACAATGGTACCTCAAAATATTATCAAATATGCCACCAAAAATGCAAGAAATTGAAGGCCTCAAACACAGGGGCGGAGCCAAGGGGGGCGGGCGGGGGCCTTGGCCTCCCCCTTGGCCCAAAATTGTTGGTTTATATTAATTAAAAGTGGAGATAAATAATAAAAATATAGTAGTTCAATTGGTTTGATTGCTTGTTTATACTTCTCTAGACCAAGTTTCAAGTCTCACTAGCTACATTCTTAATATTTTTTGCTCTTAATTTTTTAAAACTTTCGTGTGAAATTGACTTCGGCCCCCGTAATAAAAAATTTCTAGATCCGCCACTGCTCAAACAACCACAATACTGCAGCAAATAAAACATCAAATTAGCGTCAAAACTTTAACTAAGACACGCTTAATAAGTGCCAATAACATGAACACAAACTACAGAACTATACAGACTTAAATAGACTCAAAATTACAATAACATAGCAGCAAACACAACACCAAAAACATGAAAATAAGGGCGAAAATAACTTGAAAAAGTGCTATAAATACCACCTTCACACTGAATCTCAATCTAGTAATTAGAGAAAAAAATTATCAGATTAGCAAGAAATAAAGCAAAAGAATTGAAATCCAAAGTCTAGTTATTGAACATCAAGTAACTATTGAGCTTATGACATAACTTCGAGGCTTCGAGCAAAGATTTGAGTAAAATTTCGAACAATAAACTAAATTTAAGAGCAACGAATACCCACATTAATATAATTAATCTAAAGAACTTCAATTAAAGATAAAATAAGGTAAAAATGAAAAAAGAAGAAGATGAAAATGAACCCTTAAGATTTAAACCGAGGAAAAAAAGGACTAACATGACTTTGAAGGCGGCGGAAGCAATGGAAAACGGAGAAATTGCAGACGGCCAACGGAGGCAGAAGCAAAGCGGCACCGCTTCGGTAAGAGTGAGATCTGACTCATCTGAGAAGTAGGAGGAGAGGAGTGAGAGTGTCAATCGAGATTGAGAAGCGACTATTATTGAGGGAAATGGAATGAGAGTGTGAGACGAGGGTTTGCTCATTTAGATGGATTGGGCCTTCATTTCGATCAGACATTATTACTCTTTACTATTATTATTATTATAGAAAAATTTACAACCCAAGAAATCAAGTAAACTACAAAAAATTAGAGGGGAGCTGAGATACAATTTGGGCCCCACTCCTCTAGTAATAGCGAAACCTAGTCTGAAAAAAATGTGAACAGCTGCACGTGCCCCAATATCCTGTGCCCTGGAAAAAGCCTAGATCCGCTTGAGAAGGGCAACAGGCCCCTTCTCTAATTCACCTAAAGAAGAAAAGGAAAAAAGGAAGGAAACCGTAGCCAATATCCGAACAATGTGCCAAATATATTTCCCGCTTCCGTTGTGCCGCAACAGCCACAACACAACCAGGAACAAAATCGGCCAACCCGGATTGAGTCAAAGGTGAAGACTCTTTCAAGTCAACACAAATATCATGGTCGTTATTATGATTATTATTATTATTATTATTATTATTATTTGTTGTAAGAATAATTTCAATATACTAATTATTAGTGGATCGGATATTGTAGGGGTCGTTTTTACCTGGCCGCCTACGTCACGAGTTGATTTGAATGCTCGTTAACGCCGTATGTGAATACGGACTAGTAGGAGTCGCCACCGTGCGTTTTATACGGTACACGGACACCGAAGAAATACCGAAAGCCAGGAGCAATCAGCCCGATATGGTCGTGCACCAGAGTATGGGTTCGGGGACAGGTTACGGGCCAATCGTGCATTGGGCCCGCCCGCCTGTAAGCAGTCTCTACTAGGTCTCTTTTTGTGGTCGTATTGTTATTATTCCCGAATTCAAAGATATCTCCGTTTTATATCCTAAACCGCATATTACTAGGTGGGTTTGAATATATTACAAGTCATGCCTAATTAATGTGACCACTTTGCATTAAGTCAGTATGAAAAGTACTAAAAAATAAATAAAATAAAAATATGAATAAAACATATAATGAAAGAAATAAAAAAAAATATGTGCAGGTTCAAAGTGTGGTCCAGGAAAAGTGGTTTGATGTGATGTTTGGCTACACTAAATATAATGAATACTAAAAAAGAATACGATTAAAATGATGATTAAGATACAAAATTCTAATGCGATTTGGACACTTCAATCGGTATATTTAAATTGATAATTTTAATCGTCATTTATTATTATTTAATCAGATCGGGCTTTTATGTATGACTCTTGAATTTGTGAATAAAATCATGAACCATATTTTGCACGACATTATTTAATAATCCGAAAATACTGATGAAATATAGCGGTTATTTGGTAATACGAAATTTAATTAATAAATTCGTTTTGACATGACCGCATAAAAAATAAGATCCAAATATTTAAAGCGATAAATTAAAAGATGGAAAATATAGCGGTCTTTTATGACACGAGATCTAACAATAAAAAATCGTGTAACATAGATCGCATTTAAAAAAATGAATTTTATAATCATTATTATTATTTATTGTCAGATCTATAAGATATAAAAGCAGATCTAAAAAATAAAAACATAAGAGTCAATGTCAATGTACGATCTATCAAATTACGTTGATGAATTAACAATCACCACGCATATGAATTGCAAGATCGGAATCGAAATTGGTTAAATTATTAAGAAACATTATAAATGCCCATTAAAATTGTAACGCCCCAGATTTTGGGCTATTTTTCGTGTTTGCTTTCTGTATTATTTTTGTTGCGGTGCATGGTCTAAATTTATTTTTAGACTATTTTTAATGTTTGAGTGTAACCATTATTATTTAATGGTTTATTAATTCTTAATTTTATTTTATTTTAATTAATTAGAATTTTATTATTTAATTTTCTAATTAATTAATTGGTTTTGGGCCAAGTGCAAAATTAATCATGATTAGTCATGAATTAGTGCAAATGGCCCAAGTGCTCATTTTGGCCTTTTTCTTCTAAGCCAACCGGCCCTCCTTGGTTGTATGGCAAGTTTTGTCACTTGCCTTATGTTCACACCTAACTAACTTCTATAAATAGAAGTAGTTAGTAAGGCTTTAAGATCCTTTTGTTCATTTGCTCACTTAATCAACCTTTGCCATCACTTTTAAAAGGCAAACTCTCCCTCCACTTTGCTCCTTCATTCACGCCATTTTTGGCTAGTAAACCCCCTAATGTGTTCATCCATCTTTCTAATCCCAAACTTAAAGATTCAACCTCTATTGATCTTTAAGTATTAAAACATAATTTAAACCCCAACAATTTCATTCAAGATCACTAGTTCGGGTTGAGTTTGGGTGCGTGTTCGTGGGGATTGACCGTGTTCGTGGTCCAAGTGTTGGTTCGTGTGGGCCAGCCGTGCAGTGCAGTAGGGGCCGTGCAAAATCAGGCAGTGGGCAGCGTGGTGGTTGTGTTCGTGCTGTCTCGTGGTGGTACACGGTGGTGCCGTGTTGTTCATGTGGTGTACGTGGTTATTGGGCCGTGTGGTTCCATTTCCGGGCAGCGCGTTTTAGTGGGTTTAACGTTCAAGTTTTGACTAAGGTAACATACTTACTCAACCTATTTGGTATACTATGTTTATAGTATGAATTAAATGCATGATTGGGTTGTTTATTGTTGATTATTCATGATTTTATGTGGGATTTGTATTCTGATTTTTATATGGATTTCATGATGTTTTGATGATGGTTTCTATGATTTTATGATTGAATATATGTTGTTTTATGATCATGATTATTATGTCAAAGTTTGATGAATTTTGGATATATGGATGGTAATTTTCGTGTGGATTATTGATGATCATGCGTGTAGTTTGATTGAGTTTGGATAAGTTCTTGATTGAAGATCTTGAATCTTGAATGAGTTCTTTATGAGTTCTTGATGAGTTCTTTAAAGTTCTTTATGAGTTCTTGATGAGTTCTTTGAGTTCTTGATTGAATCTTGAAAGTTAAAGAAATTGATTTAAAGAATAAAGAAAGTTAAAGAATGTGTATAATTTGATTAAAGAATGGTTAAAGATTGATGAGTTATGATTGGTTAGACTCAAGATTAAGGCTAGAGGCAGTTCTTGAGAATAACTTCGATATTTTAACCGGTTAATTTCAAGAATCAAGGCTAGAGGCAATTCTTGAACTTAATTTAGTTATGTTGGGTAATAATGATGATAAAATGATTAAATAATTAATTAATAATTAATTAGCTTGATTTCGTTTCTAGACGCCCTAAACTTAGAGTAAGATTCTTTGTTTTTGGGTTAAGACGTTGCCCCTATTCCATCCGCGGTATTGGGATAGTTGGAGTCATACTATGTGATCTTTGTGAATTTCCAGTAAGATTGGTTTCACGGGACATGGATTTCCAGTAAGATTGGTTTCATGGGGTTTGGGAGTAAGATTCTCAAATCCGAGCATAGTAGAAAGTTCGAATGCGTAAGATGCGTTCGTACGAGCACAGTCCTGTCTAGAATATGAATGATTGCGCCAAAGATAGTTGATTAGGATGTTTGAGTCGAGTTTACATTTTTGGATTGTTCTCGTACTTTGATTATTGATGTTGTTTATTTGATTTATGCTATGTGCATGTGTATTCCCATTAGGGTGAGTCAGTTATGTTACTCGCCACTAATGGTGGACTGTTGTACATTTTTCAGGTATTTCTGATGATGATCCTCTTGCTTAGCTTTGGGTTGGGCGAGCGACGTTGTTATTACTGTTACTTGTTGTATTTACTGTTTTCCGTTGTTTTAGATAGTGATGAAGTTATATAGATTTTATACGTTGTTGAGTGGACTTTATGTGTTGTTTTAGACTCTGACGTGTGGTTGGAGTTACTAGTATTTTTAGTGTTTCTAGTTTGATTTTTGGACTAGTTTATGTACAAACTTGTGGGTATTTGTACTTTTGAGGTTTGATAATAATATTTGAGGAATTAGTTTTATTTCTTAAGTATTTTAAGTTGTAGTTTCTAACTATTCGACTCGTCGGTTTCTTCCGCGCCGATTTAAGCGAGTCGGGTCGTTACAAAAATAACATTTGTGAATCATTATTAATTGTATCAAAATCAATATTATTGTCGATTAAAATGTCCAAATTCGCATATACGCGATCGTAGCCTTTATTAATTATTTACATTATCCGTTGTCATTATTTGTATCAATAATCATCATTTTAATCGATCTTAAAACAAGTTATTAATGAAGAAAAGGATAAGAATAAGTAGAGACTTCACGAATTATACCATATAATGCCTTCGATCCAAAAACAACAAAGAAAAGCCAATGATGATGAATGCAAATGTTTGTTTTGAAGTTGACTGAGTTGGTGTTTTGTGATGTGTTTGATGATGTTTTGAGAGATGTTTGATGTGTTATGATATGAATGTATGGAGTTGAAGTATACAATGCAGAAGAGGCCTAGGAGTTGTTGGTGTCTGTTGAAAAAAGTTGGAAGGACGTGTATTTATAGGCCAGAAGGAGCAAAAATTGATCCCGGAGGACACCAGACCTGCGTCTAGGCGCAGGTCCAGTAACATGACCTGCGTCTAGGCGCAGGTCCTGTAATATGGACCTGTGTCCAGGCGCAGGTCATGGTCAGATCCGGGTTGATTTTTTTGCTTGATTTTACACGTGATTTTCAGGATTACGACCCGATTTTATTCGATTACGGAAATATTTTGTAATATTTTAATATTCTGGGATATTCTGGGATGTCCCGTGATGTTCCGGGATGTCCCGGAATGTTCTAGAATGTACCGGAATGTGCCGGAATGCCCAGAACGTTCCGGAATGTTCTAGATTCCTCCAGAAGCTCCAAAACATTACAGAAAAATTATTAAAAATTCTGAAAAAAATATGAAAAGTATAAAAAAAAACTAATATGCTTTGCGGAACAATTTTTAACATTAAAAAATGACGAAAATGCCCCTAAGCATGCAAAAATCCTAAAAAAATCCATAAAAAGCTCTAAAAATACGATAAAAAATATAGAAAAATATGAATAAATTATAAAATTATTTTTATGATTTTTTAAAAATATTTTGTGATACAAAAAGACATTTTTATTATTTTTTTATGAATATAAAACATTGAAAAATGCATGCAAAAATATAAAAATATCTTTAAAATGAAGAAAAATTACGAATAAATCCTGTAATCATCATAAAACCTAACATTTGCTTCCAAGGCACTTTAAACACGGTTTAGGCAATTGGTTGAGGTATATTGTGCATTTTCATCGCTAATTTCCCTTAGTTGTATCTTATGACAATATGGTACGTTCATCATTAGTCTCTACATTGGGGAGACACATTTAGGTGTCTACAGATACTCCTTAATTAATTTGTGATTCTAGGTTGTATGTTTTAGGAGATACAACTTAAAAAAAATTCAATAAAAACAATATAATTTCCAATAAATTACAAGTTCTAAACATGTAACACTTAAAAGATTACAAATTTTAATTATAAAATCAAATTAGAATTAGAAGAATATTTTATTAAAGGAAGAAAGTTATTTCAATAAGCAGTCTATAATTATGATTAGCTACTAATCATCATCCATGGATTGAATTTCTTCATATCATTAGCTTCTTTGTCTTCTACATCTTCAGTAGTGTTGCCCTGTGTGAGAACATCATTCCACAATTGTTGTGCTATACGATTTCTCACTTACGCCATTTGTTCTTTGCGAGTTGCATCTATCAAATTTTTATCCGCTACTCCTTCATTTTCATCATTATGCTCAACGATTTGAATCCCAAACCAAACTACTTGCTATGTCGTTTTACATTCCCCTCAATCTCACCCCAAAAAATTATTATTATCATTTTATTATTATTATTTTAGTAAATATAATCATGTATTACCTTTCTCATAAAAAAATAATCATTACAATTATAATAATGAAAATAATAAGGGTTTTTCTCACTAGTACCTATGTGTTTTTGCATTTTCTCATATGTACCCACTTTTACCTAAATTTCTCAGAGGTACCCATCAGCTTATGTAACATTAGTCATCCATAACCAGTTTAACGAACAAACGTTAACATAAGTTAACGTTGTTAAATGAAGCTGTTAAATTGCCCTAATTTCCTTAAGCTCATCATCCGTATAAAAACCTTCCTACCTACTTCTTTGTTCAAAGTCTTTTTTTTCCTCCTCTTCTCTTTGAACACATTATCTTCTCTTTCTTCTCTTTCAACTCTTGCACCCATGGCTAACAGCAGTAGTTATTATTCTTCAGCTGTAGTACCCATGTGTTTTTGCATCAATCAAGAAGCATTTTTCAATGTCAGGAATTTCAAGCTCCACAAAATTAGTCAAATAACATAGTCTCAAGATTCTTGCACCACTCATTCTGCAATAATCCAAAAATAAAAACTTTTAAACACATGTAATTATATGAATAAATCAAACCCCTAAATCAATTATAATTGAACTTATCACATTGTAATCCTTAACCCCCTAAGATCAAACATACCCACAAAACATACCCACAACCAAATAACCAACAACAACATGTACCCTTTCTCAACATTTGAAATTCAAAGAAAAACACAACTATTATAAGCATGCTAGTTCAATTAAAGTTCTGAATTTACCTCAAAACAACAAACACACGCTAATGTCGCAGGTCAGATGGTAAGGCAGAAAATCCGACACTGAAAAACCAACAATTTTGGGCTGTTTTGTGAAAAAACTCGAACCTTCACAAAATCTATGCTAAATTTGCACAACTACGAATTTCATTTTTTAGGCTTTTCATTGAGGATGGAAAACATGGGAGAAACATAGAGTGATTGTGTTTGGGGAAGAGGGAGATGAATGAGTGAAGGGTTCTTTTTTTTTTAGGCAGTGTTTATTTTTTAATTTTTTTAATTAAGCATTAACTGTAACTAACGTCAATAAATTTTCTTACCTAACGTCGTCATTAAGGAAATAATTCAGGTTATGGATGACTAATGTTACATGAGCTGATGGGTACCTCTGAGAAACTTGGGTAAAAGTGGGTACACCTGAGAAAATGCAAAAACACATAGGTACTAGTGAGAAAAACCCAAATAATAATTACAATTATCTATATCTATAATTTATTTATATTTATAAATAATATAAATATTAAAAAGCAAAACTTCATGTTTTACTGTTCATCTATGAACAGTGTCATGGTGTTAAAATACGCTCCTACTACTTCACTCCCCCCCTCTGATCCATTAAAAAATAAAAATTACATCTCTTTCTCGTTTTTGTTCCATCTCTCTGACTTCTCTCTTCTCAGCTTCTCATCTTTCTTCTTCAATGGCTTCTGCTTCAATAGATACCATACACTCTTGCTACTTCACTCCTCTCCCCCCTCTGTTTCATTAAAAAAAAAAGCATCTCTTTCTTCTTCAATGGCTTCTTCAATGGCTTCTGTTCCACATCTTTGCCTTCTCTCTTCTCTTCTGTTCTTCTCATCTCTTTTCTTCAATGGCTTCTGCTTCAACATAGATCAGTCTTCTCGTCCTCCTTAGAAGCATATGGTGAGGTAAGATTTTGTTTTCGGAATTTCAGGAGATTCGATTTCTTTACTTTGTTTCTTTTTCGATTTTGTGGGTTAGGGTTAGGCTTTTTAGGTTGATCTCTATTTTAGATATGGTTTCAAATTTGTTTGAGTTAATTGTTGTTTTAGGTTTTTCGTTGTTTGGGTTAGGGTTTTATAAGGATTTTTTCGTTTAATTGGGATATTGGTCTTTCTCTGTCATCTCTTTAATCTTGGATTTTCAATTGCTTATTTGTATATTTTTTTTGGATAGCAGAAGCCCTAGGTGAATGGGATGAAAAGAGGGGAAATGTTTGTGATACAAATCATACAACAATTGCTGGTTATTTTTTCATGGAGTAGATAAAGTCTGCTGCTGATAATTTTTTTCGTGGACAAAAGTAGAGTTCTGGTGATTTTTACTCTCTTTAATTTTTTTTTTCTCAATTCATCTACACTCTTGTGTATTTGTTCATTTTTTTTTTTTGTTATTGACTTTTGTGTGTGTAATTTATGGGGTTTGAAGATGATGGTGCTCATTTATTGAAGTTATTTTCAAATGAGATTATGAACTTCAGATATTCTTGTAATTTCATTACCCATATTACTTTTAGTCTAGAGAGGTTTTGTCTAATTGAGATTTCTGCTTGCAGTGTAATGAAATGTATGATGAGTCTAATAGATCTCCTGTTTTATAATTGTGTGCGGTCACACAAATTGGCTTTCAAATTCTTAGGTTGTGCATTTATTCAATAAGGGACGTGCTTAAAAACATCCATTTCAACATTCTATCAGGTAAAATTTTTTTTCCTGGTTAATGCTTAAAATCTCATGATTGTATTTTCTTTCCCTTTTTTCCGCCACATACCTATCATCTTTTCTGCACACTCTCTTTGGTTTATATTTTCTGGTCTTTGGTGAATTTTTCAGGTGAATTTGACACCGCTCATATTGCAACAAGGTAAAGAATTGAATTTTATAGTAACTTAATTATGAAATTATCCCAAGAATATTCATCCTGGCTTTAAAATGATCGAGAATTTCTGTTACTAATTGAACGAAGGACAAATATGCAGGTGGTTGGCGATGCTACTCTACAACTGCATACCTAGATTAAAGATGGCACAAATACAGGAATGCAGCTTGTAAACTTATTCAACTCAGTATCAAAGGTATAAATTTTCCTTCATTTGATCAGCTTTAGGGTGGAAAGATTTAGAGGAAGGGCAGTATGAAAAGAGTACCACTGTTGCACCTCAATAAGAGTTGCACTAGAATGTTTAGTTGTTGCGTCAATTGAAGCAGTATTTGCTGCCATTATGTTGTTGCAATTTACTTCACTTTCATGCATGCATGGTTACAATTGTTGTTTTGACCCATTATCTTGATTATGATAGATTTGGATCTTCTTGGTGCAATCTGACTGTTTTCGTTTGGCTTTATGAGCTATGACTTTTCTGTTTTCGTATTGAAATTCATTCAAAATGTCAGAGTATGTTTACCAAAATTTGTGAAGAGAAATTTGATTTTTACTTTCTTGAAGTATTTTGACAGACTCTCTTTAGTTTATATGTTTAGAGATTAACTTATAGATATAAAATTATGTGATATAAGTTTGATCTTTTTGTGCTCTTAAAGATATAAAATTACGTGATATAAGTTTGTTGCCAGATGATCAAAGTTGGCATCTGATTTTAGTTATTGAAGAGTCACTATCTAAGAATATAGCTTATATGCTTTCAAAGCTCAACTTTTGCTCTGCAGTTTTTATGGATTTTTACCATATAAGAACGCAATTTGATAACAGGTTTTGTAAATTAAGTCTAGCAAGTAAGACTGTAAGACATCTGCAACTTTTGTAAATTAAGGTTAGCAAAGTAGCAAATCAGTCTACTGTGAATTGTTTAGTTTATCTAATCATAGTTAGCTCAAGAAAACAGGTTCAGCCTGTTGTTGTCACCCAGATGATTCACCTTCTGACAATATAATGATGTTGTTGCTCCTCCTATTCAGACCAAAATTCATCAGTAGCTCGGTAAGGTTATTTTGTAAACTAATCACTCTCATTTTTCATTTTCACATTTCGTATGTTTTTTTTTAACTATGTATTATTTCTTTGTTAGGTTATCCTTGTGATTTGTTTTTTCCTTTTATTCCAAACATAATTTATATGTGCGATCTTCTGCTGAATGTTCAGTTTTGGTTTTGTGATTCATTTTACAAGTATGAAATTATGAATTATTTAACTTAGTCTTTTTTCAACTTGATTTCTTTTGGGTTTCAGTTTTTTCCCCTTGAACCTTCTACAAATGGCATTCTTAAGTAGAAAAATTATATTGTAGCTTATTAAGGTACCGATTAAATTAAATTGATTTGGTTATTTCATCGTGTTGCTGGATCTATGAGAATTCTTTTATAACCAGAAAATTTAAGATCAGAATAACTCTTGGGTCTACGCTTCTGGTATTGTTTGAGTTGAGATCCTTTTTAAAGTTTTGATTTTCGGTTTTTCAGTTTGCATTTAGTTTGATGGATTTTGATCTTCTTTTGGGGATGCTACTGCTAATATTCAATTTTTTCTGATAATATTATATGGAGGGGTTTCAAGGTTTTCACTATTCTCAATAGATTACATGATCTTTAATGGATTTAGTTTTGGATTTTTGGAGTTTTGCAAGCTAAAGCAGACAAACAAAACAAGAATCATAGCCTTGAACTAATATTTTTCTTTTGTTGATTTTGCTTGATATCTTTTTATTGAAAACATATTGGCATTTTTTTAACCATGAATTCATGATTGATTTGTTTTGCAGTATTATTTGAATTTGGAATATGATGAAGGCCTTGAAGGATTCATGTTGGAATGCCTCGTAAAAATCAAACCGCGTGTAGTATACTAAGTTACACTTCAAATACTATACACTTGACATTCGAATCAATCACATATACGGCTTTCAATAATCATACCGATTGTAGTTTTCTTCAACATATTATCGATAGATAATTTATTGCATATAATAATTTATAAAAATGTTGCTCAAACAATTTCTCGATACATCAAAACGTTGGATAGTGACATGTTGGACACAACAGTAATGACATTACTTATGTAGTATTTGAACTTTTTTTAGTCTATAGAGAGCAGAAAATCTTGCCTTGCTTGACCCGGTCTTGTGTTAAATTATTATTTTCTAGGACTTCTGCCTTTTGTAACACACGTTTGTAAGTTGCAATCCTATAAAAATTAAGTTTTTTCTTTTTTATATCTTTACTTTTTCTCTACACGGTTCAAAAATAAACTAAGTTTTATATATTTAAAATAGTTTCTCCTATAATCAAGTTTAAAAAATTATCGTGGAAATTCTATAATATGTATACCAAAATTGGAATGTCATTATTTTTATAAATTAAAATTTTAGACTAAATTATGATAATGAAAATTATATAATTAAGACATCTTTCATGTTGGACACAATGTGTAATGATCAAATTATTTGTAGCACACTAAAATACATACACTTCAAATATTATACACCACCAACTGACATTCAAAACACCACATACACGACTTGTAATAATCAAACCACTTGTAGCCTTTTTCAACTTATTATTGGCATACATTTTATTGCATATAATAACTTGTAAAAATATTGCTCAAATAACTATCCGGTACATCAAAATGTTGGACGATAACGTGTTGGACACGGCGCGCATCGCGCGCCGTGGACAACCAGTAATAATAAAATTAATAGTTATTATTAATATTATCATTATTTTAAATAATTCAAATCAAATTAGATCAGACAAACTCAAATCAGATCAGATCAGATCAGTCCTAAAGAACAGAGCCTTAGTAGACTCCGTTGCCTTTTCCTATTTATTGCAACGGCTTTTCTAAAACAGTTGCTAAAATTGTTGCAATAAGCTGGCATGTTGTAAAAAGGTGTAGCAACTACTCTTTTATCTAGTAGTGATGTAATAAAGTTAAATTAGGCCATGTTCTTTAGAACTGATCTGATCTGATTTGAGTTTGTCTGATCTGATCTGATTTGATTTGAATTATTTAAAATAATGATAATATTAATAATAATTATTAATTTTATTATTATAATTGTAATTATTATTTTCATTATTATAATTAAAGGTGATAATGAGCTCAGCCTGTTCGCGAACAGTTCTGGCTCGGTTCGGTCAAAACTCGGTCAAGGCTCGGCTCGTTTTAGCTCGGTTCGAGTTGGAGTTCGTGTTCGGCTCGAGACGTTAACGGGCCAAGCTTGAGTTGTGCCAAACTCGGCTCGAAAAGCTCGTGAACAGGCTCGATTAAATGTTTATATATGTAAATAATATATTATGTTGTATAAATAAATTTATTTATTTAAGTTATTATATATATGAATAAATTAATAGTCTTATTGTTAAATATTAACAAAAAAACAAACATCTTCAAAAATTTTATAATAGAGAACACATATAAACAAAGAATAAGATTAGGTGAAACTGTTCGTGAACAGTTCAATAAGGGCTCAGTCAACGATTGGTTAAAGCTCGACTCGATTATGGCTCGGCTCGTCAAAGTTCGAGCTCGACTAAATTTAAATGAACACGAGCCGAGCTAAGCAGATTTCGGGCTCGGCTCATTCGATAATCACCCCTAATTATAACTGTAATAATTATTTTTTTATGAGAAAGGTAATACATGATTATATTTACTAAAATAATATTATTATTATTATTATTATTATTATTATTATTATTATATTGGGTGAGATTGAGGGAATGTAAAACGACATAGCAAGCAGTTTGGTTTGGGCTTTGTCTCATAAACCCAATTAATAAAACTTTCTTCCTTTAATGATGAAGCTAATGATGATGAAAAATTCAAGCCATGGATGGGGATTAGTAGCTAATCATCATTATATGTTGCTTATTGAAATAACTTTATTCCTTTAATAAAATACTCTTCTAATTCTAATTTGATCTTATAATTAGAATTTGTAATCTTTTGAGTATTACATGTTTAGAATTTGTAATTTTTTGGCAATTATATTGTTCTTATTGGGTTTTTTTTTAAAGTTGTATCTCCTAAAGCATACAAGCTAGAATCACAAGTTAATTAAGGGGTATCCGATCCACTAATAATTAGTATATTAAAATTATTCTTACAACAAATAATAATAATAATAATAATAATAATAATAATAATAATAATAATAATAATAATAATAATAATAATAATAATAATAATAATAATAAAGAGTAATAATGTATGATCTGATCTGATTTGATTTGATTAAGTCTGATCTGATTTGATTACTGTAGTTTTAAGTCCTAAAGCACAGGGCCTTATTCCTTAAAATCAAAAGAATAATTTGGTTCAATCATGTCCAATGAATTCAATAAACTTTATTCAAATTAAATAAGTTGAGGTAGCGTTTGGCAACCCGTATATCATTTCAATTTTTGTATTTGAATTCGAGAAATTAAAATCAATGAACTGAATTTCAATTCCAATTCCTTAAACGCGTTTGGGAATTGAGGAATTGAATTCTCATATTTCTAGTTCATATACTTGTTTGACAATCATTGGAATTGAATTCTCAAATTTTAACTCTATATTGCCGTTTGGATAACTTTGTAATTGCATTCAACAATAAATACAAAATTTTAGCAAATAAAATATGTTCTTACATTTTAATAATCTAAAGTCACAACAAAAATATTTCAAATTCACATAAAGAGCAACACTTATACAATAACCCAAAAAAATATATAAGGAGTACAATGATATATCAAAGTATGTCAAACTACTCGGCAACACATAAGAGTTTCCAATCAATCAGAAAGGCACAAGTGTACCCAATCAAGCTTCTCATCATCTGGAAGTTCTTTCAGCATTATAAACTCATCACGATTACCATTCATAAACCTTTTTACTGCCCTCATAACCTGATTCCTAGAAATACCATGCACTTGGGAAACAATAGTGTGAATCTCTTGACAAGTAGGTCTTGGAGTGTTGTTCATCTTGCTTTGCACATACTCAGCAAAGCTATTAACAACATCGGCTACACTTTCTTTTCTTTTTTTTTCTGCTGGCGAGAAACTGATTTAGTTTGATTAGTACATGAGCTTCATCTTTCACTAACCACTTCCTCTTCCATCATATTTGCAGCTTCATCATGTTGTTCTGAACTATATCCAATAACTCTATCAGCACCAAATATAATGCATATATCTTCCCTATTCTCTATGCACTTGTTGCAATATGGTGTTGTTCTGACTATATTATACTAACTTTCCATGACACATATAAGATTATAAGACTAAATACTCTGTTTGTGTGTATGAGATAAAGAGATAGAGATTAAGCACAACACTAAACATATAAGACTAGTATAGGATTTTAGACCCAGCTTATCATGAATGTATCAATCATAAGCACATCCATTGTATAATACTATGTACTAAACTCATCAGAAAATTTGGATAATACTCTTGCAAAGATTAATAATCCTATCATCATTTACCCTAACCTTCTCCGTCCACTTGCAAAAATCCATATTTTATATACATAAAAAAATAAAAAAATGTTATTTTGCATCATAAAATATTTTTAAAAATCACAAAAATATTTTTATAATTTATTCATATTTTTCTATATTTTTTATCATATTTTTAGAACTTTTTTAGTTTTTTTTTAAGAATTTTTGCATGCTTAGGGGCATTTTCTTCATTTTCGAATGTTGAAAATTGTTCTGCAAAGCATATTATTATTTTTTCTTACTTTTCATAATTTTTAATATTTTTTTGTAATTTTTTGGAGCTTCTGGAGGAATCTAGAAAATTCCGGAATGTTTTGGGCATTCCGGCACATTTCGGAACATTCGTATAAAAATCATATCGTAATCTTGAAAATCATGCGCAAAATCAAGCAAAAAATCGACCCGAATCACAGTTGGACCTGCGCCTAGACTATTCATTTGGAAAAGGAAGAGTAAAGTCAGTAAACTTACTAGGAGTTCATTTAATTTGGAAGTAGAAAACCCTAGGAGTCATTGGAAGCTCCTTCTCTACCATCTTCTTGCCTCCTTCTTCTTCTACTTTCTTTATTTATCTTTTGTTTCCGATGATGTTGTTGCATAAACACTTCTATCTTTGTTGGCCGAGTCGCGCAATACATAGTTTTGTTGTGCAAAGGGATGTGTTTTCGACGGCAGGATCTCTTTTTTTAGCGTCACCTGACAGGGCGTCGCAACCCGTCAAAAATGACTAAATATCAAAACTAATGCAGCAGTGATAAGTAGGGTCGAATCAACAGAGAAGCAAATCAATTTATTTTATTTCTTAAAAGTGTGAACTATGTTAAGGGCCTTTATAATTGAATTAACCTAAAAAAAAAAAAAATAAAGAACAAAAAATAAAGTTTGAATTTTTATTGGAATTAATTGAATGAAGGAAATTCTAGGGTTTAGGGTTTTATGAATGAAATCATAAACTAATTGAATTCCAATGTTCAATAATTCATTAACAAATTCTAACCAAGATCTCACAGGCTTTCGCAATTTATTAGATCTACAGATTTACATAACAAGCTCTCGCAATTTATTAAATAAATCTGCCTAAAATCTTAAGTCTTAATAAAGTTTTAACCTTTCGGCTACAGACTTGATTATTACTCAAATTTATATGATCGAAACAGATTTTAGGGAATTAAAACTAGTCATGAATTAAAGACAAAAAAATCAATTAATCTAATGATTCAAACATAATTTTCCCAAACCCTAGATCTAAATAACTACCCACACATATTTAAAAGAATCAAAGCAATAAACATGATCATAATAAAAAGCATAAATAAAATAAATAAAAAAGAAATAATACCAGAATTGAAAAAAGATTGAATCTTTAATTAACTTGAATTGAATTGAATTTAATGTGTTTTAACAATAAAAGAAAGAGAAAGAAACCCTAAAAGCAGAAAAGAAAACCTAAAGAATGCATGAGGAAGTTACAAGGGATTAAAACAGGTATTTATAAGCAAACTTGGGCTTAAACAGAGCCTGTAACGCCGGCCCCGGTACGGAGTACATACACCCCGGTACCGGGGTTGTCGCTGGAGTCAGGTACGTACTTCTGAAAAATGTCGCGTGAAGAGCTGTACAGAGACCCCAGTACGGGGTACATGTACCCCGGTACCGGGGCCGATGCTAGGGGAACTCTGGCTTCAAAGCAAAGGAAAGGAGCAGGGGCAGCAACCACCCCGGTTTAAATTACTCATTTGTCGCCTGAGATTTTTTTTTTACCCATTTGTCGTATTGGTTCACTATTTTTTACCAATCTGGTCAATTGGCCCACAATCTTAAATCACTTCCTCAAAATACATGCAAAACCAAATGTTGCAAGTAATATATTGCAGAAGGAGTAGTTGTCGAAATGCACAAGCTTGAGTTAAATTTGTTAGTATGTCAAATTGATGTCAATTTAGATTCAAAAGTTTTTTACCAAAAATAAAAATCGTCTGATTGCAATATAGCCGTTATTTAGAGCCAGGTTTAAACGTTTTAGCCCACTATCAAACCTAGCTGCTCCATGCCTCCATACACCGATTTCAGTTACGTATTTGATCTCCAGCTGAACCAAACTCTTTTCAACCTTAGCACACAAGTGCTATTATTTACACACAAGCTATGAGCTGCCTATGTTTTGGCATCAATTTCTTCACTATATGGCAAAAGCTAACAAGCACCTCAGGACATTAAATAAGGAAACTAAAATGAAAATAATAAAGTAGAGCAAACATTAATTACACTTTAATTTACACCGATTAACACATGATTTCGACATAAATTTAAAATGATTATCACTTTATTTATTTTTTTGGTGAAAAATTATTACCACTTTATGAAATGTGAATGTATAAATGCTTATTTAACATTATCCAAAGTTAAAAAGAAGAGTGATGCCAAAAAGTATATAGAGGCAGTTGGTTAGAACTGAAAAGCAGATATTGTTGCAAAGATTTATATGAGATTAATTCAAATATATCATGTAAGAAAGAATGAGAAGTAACTCATATAAGACCAATGCCGTTTTGATCAAAAATAGAAAGGCTCATCAAACAAAACTAATTTACTGCAAGATAAGATAGAATTGCCAAAACTCCAACAACAATCATAATGTTCAGAAAATAGTTAGTAGGGAGAGGCTTATCAGGGCTACCACCAAAACCTTCATATTCAGCACGAATCTTTTGCTTCATAGAATCCGACAGCCCACTCTGCAATTCAAATAAGCAACACAACACCCATTTGAATTTTTATTCTTCTCGACCATTAGACTTCCAAAGTTTTAGATGTGACTACACAACTAAAATAGCTTCATCTTGTGTTATTAACAGACAAAAGTCACATTCACATCAAAACATGACATTTTTTGTGATACTTTTTTAATCCTGCAGCAACCATGAAAAAGCAATGGAGATGAATAATCTATCAATGTCATGCAAAATAATCTTCAGTTTAGTAGAGCAGCATTGATTGAAGAATATCAAACCTTGCCGGATGAATACTTGGCTGCTACAAACTTCTCAGGAGCGTTTCCTGCAGGACTTCCATCTAGGGAGAAACCCTGTCCATTCAACGCCATGGAAGTCAATATGACATTTCAATTAAGATTATGCTATATTTGGATACAAGTATTTCATTTGAAATGATAGATTTGAGTTGAATTACATGTTTGACAAGTAAAAAAATTGGAATTGGATTTAACCCAATTCCCAACCCAAATCTTTGATAAGTAAATGATGTGTATTTCAAATACGTCACAAAACCATGTCATTTAAAATTCTAAAAACAACCCAAACAAATCATTGTCATTTGAATTGTAACATTCCAATTTCAAAAGCTGAATTCATCAATTTAAAATGAATTCCACATATCCAAACACTACCTTATTAATTTTAAATTCAAGTTATATACACACGTGAGAGTGTATAGCAAAATATATGGTAAGAATAATATAGGGCTAATACGTCAAACAAAAAGTATGAGAACTGAGAAGGGATTTTTTGGCACATAATATAGTACAAGGAGAATTCAGAAGCCCAGGAAGACAATTGGAAACTAATTGACAACTTTCATAGATCCGGCGGCATCATAATCCAAAGAAAAAAGAAAAGGTTTCTGGGCCGATTGGTGGTGGTGGTGGGGGAGAGCGGGTTCTACCCTCTTACGTTGTCCGTTGTCGCTGGTCCTTATATGCCATAATCTGATAGATATACTGGAAACCTGTTATTAGGCCTAGCCTAATAGGAATTTCACTACCTCAAACATGAAGAAAATGTACAGGAAAGGGGATTCACATATATGAGAACCAGACAGACCTCAGGAGGGTTAAACTTGGCTCCACCGTTGCTGAGTTTGGCATGGGCTTCAGCATAGTCCTTGAAAAATGCTTCCTGATCAGCTGCATATTTCTCAGCATATACCTACAATCAGTGATAAAATATAAAAATGATGAAAACAAGGAAAATGTGTGGATTGTTGCATTTCTCTAGTATTATGCATTGCTTTGTTTTACCTTGAAAGATGGATCTTCAAAAAGAACAGCATCAGTTGGCAAAACAAGCAAATCTGCATCTTTCTTTTCTTTGATGTCCTGAATTAGACAATTTGAATTAGTGCACGAAGAGGCAAACCTCCTTGAATATGATCATAAGCTAAAAGGAATTTAGGCAAAACCTTGAAATAAGAATTGTCAAACTTCAACCATTGTGCCGTCCAGGACTGGCCTCCGGGAGCTCCTGGTCCATCTTTCTGATAAATAAAAAGAATGCAATCACATTAACTTAACAAATGCATAAATACCAAAAACTACAAAACCACAAATGACAATACAGACGAAGAAGAGCAAAAAAGACTCCGTGTATGCTTTTTTTGTAGTATCATGAAAAGAGATTGAAATGAACATATTCAGTTCACATATTCTTTATCATCACCTAAAGAGGAAAAAGGCCGCAACTACTATCAATACATTGCACTTTCGAATCATCATGCTTGTCAAATTGCTATGATGCTTGCAATGAAATTTTACTGTTAAACCTTCAAAGAAATCAGATTCCTGCAACACAGTGTTTCTAATTGCATTTCATTGAAAATTTAACAAAATCTACATTCTATACTTCTTAATATTGATAGAGCAATTATAATTTCCAGCTTAGACTTTCTATCTAGATATGGTCACCAAAAGATGTAGTTGGGAATGAAATTCCCTGTCCTTTAATATCAGTATAAACATACCGTGTATTTAGTCTCTGGCTTGCCCCAACCACTGCGTTCAGGTCTAGACCTTCCCAACGTGTGCGCTCCAGATAATGCAACAATATCCTATCAACACAAGAAACTCATAGTGAATATAATGGCCCAATTGAGTTAACAGTTGGAAGTCTAAATAAGGGTTTGCTTCACCTTATCATCCAGACCCATTCTGTAGAAAACATCACGCAGATGTTGAGCAGGTGAGGGAGGTCCAGCATCTGAACAAGAGAATTTCAAAAGTCAATTCAGATGAAAGCAACACAAAATAACAGCAGGGGCAGAGACCATTTTTGCTCCAAACCGATCAAAGAACTACTCCCTCCGTAACGAATTAGTAGCAACAATTTCTATTTTTAGGTGTAACAAAATACTTGCAACAATTTTTTCCAATTACATTTTATTCTTTTTTTGGTAAAAAAAATAACACAATACCCCACTTACTTTTCTCTTTCTTACTTTTCTCTCTTACTTTTATCATATTACTACATAATACCTCATTTACTTTTCCTTCTCTTACTTTTATCATTATACCACCTAATACCACTATTACCTTATTTCACCTAGGAATTTGTGCTAGTACAAATGTTGCTAGTAATTCGTTACGGAGGGAGTATAAGCAAAGCAAGAAGCATTATAAAAAAAGATTGTAGCAAGCCAAAAACAATTTTAACTACAAGAAAATAAGAGTTGCTATTTTACCTAGACAGGGCCGTTCCTAAAAAAATTGAGGGCCCGGGGCGAACTAACAAGTAAGGGCCCTATAAATTTGGTCAAGAGTATTGAATGCTTGTTATTTTATTTTTTAAAAATGATGTGCTTGAAATAAAATGAGGATATTTTTGTCATACTCACTATATTTCATTATATATATTTGCCCTATGGATCCACTTTTAAGTGAGATTTCTTTAGGTCAAATAAGGTAAGGATAATCTATTTTAGGACAAGATAAAGATACTAGAATGGAGTGAATTTTTAAACATTAAGCTTTTAACATAAATGTTTAACCTCAATTGAATTTGAATGTAGAAAATTTTCTCTTGTGTAACATACTTCCTCTGTTTCGAAAAAAACGCAACAATATCTATATTTGGATGTTTCAAAATAAATGCAACAATTTTAATCTTCCATTTTTGTAAGTTTTTTCGTTCTATCTCTCACATCATCACATACTTCACTTTCTCTCTCTATCCCTTTTACTCTCACAACAAAAAATTACCTAGGAGTCCGTGCCACCCCAATTGTTGCGTTTTTTTTCGAATCGGAGAAAGTATATATTTTTCCAAAAATTTTCCTATATTTTTTATTAATGGACCCCAATAATAAATATCAAATGCATTTTGATCACACTAAAGATTTAATCTGAATCCGCCACTGTAAGACTATGCAGAAAGAATAAAAAATTACTGAAACAATCAGTTACGAATTTTAAATAACAAGGTTCATGTACAAAAATAATTAGAAATTCTAGTAACGAAAAGATTGAATCACTGGTTAAGGAAATTTTGAGTAAGAAGGTTTTTGAAATTTGTTACTTTAATAGTTTAATTTTTTTTTTCAAAAAAGTTTTAATAGTTTAATGATTATTAAAAAAAAAAATTTAAAAAAGTGTGGAAAAGCATGAAAAAACCAAACGAAGAAGAGAGAAGTAGTAGTGGATTTTCAGGGATATTACACGGGATTGATCCCGAGACCTAAGCGAATGAAAGCTAAGAATTGGCAACATCAAACCGCTGAGCTAAGGTAGAACATATGTATATTTTACTAACAAGTTTTATATATAAGGAGTACTCATTACTAGGAAATTGGGCCCTTTGAGCTTGGGCCCTGGGCAGCCGCCCTGCTCACCCATGCTCAGGGCTGGCCCTGAACCTAGAAAGTGCCCGCATCTTCAAGAAACAGCATTCTGAAAAACTAAAATCATCTATAGCAACATCCAAGGTTATTGCTACCTTCCCTACCCACCAAAATAAAAGTAATACTTGTCTTAAAATTCTTGTGGTTAATTTGCTCATTTACACCCTTAAATTTCTTTCTTAAAAAGAGTGTAAAATGATTTGTTGCGTTTAATTCGGAACGGAGGAAGTATATGAATTTACGTTTGATGTGACACTACTTTTGCATATAGTATCCCCACTTGGCAACACAACCCAGCTTTGCCAACAACATATTTTTGTTAAGAGCCCATTAAACAGCTGAAGATATCTAACATTCTAACTTATATTCATATAAATGAAGATATCCAACATCCCAACCTCTAGTGCTAAACTGCTAATAGCAACACATACATATTTAGTTTAGAAATGAGAGGTTACTATCAGATCCCCCGGCTCCCTCTACCAATTTGAACTAAAAGCCAACCAAACCAACTGCTTAGTAGGTAGGTAACTAGGAGCTAGGACACATTATTCAACTTCAGATACTAAGCATTTTGATTTTCATATACTACTTCCGTAACAATCTATTTTCAACGATCTAACACAAAGTAGAGAGGATAAATGTCAAATTGTTGCAAATAAATTGTAACAGAAGTACTAAATTCTACTAAAATATGCGCTAATTTCAAAGTTCACGATCTACAAATATTTCAAATTAGTAATCAAGCTCATCTTCAAGCACATTGACTCGATATTCAAAGTCCATGATCATTCACTTTTTAATGGAGAAGATTGACACTTTATACTGGAATTTGATCTCAAATTATAATAGCATGAATTTCTGAATGTATATTTACCAGGAAGTCTTCCTTCTTCTGGACACTGCTCTGGCCCTGTAACATCAACTCTTCCATACTTCATCGGTATTTTAGGACCGCCAGCCTCCTAAAATGTTCAACAAATTTATTTGAGTCATGACTTCCACTTACTTCAAGATTCGCAACTTAACTGAATAAGAAAGAAATCAGACCTCTATTGCAGTAGCACTGGCCAACTGAAATAGATCTGCATATGTCACTCCAGAGTACTTTTCCTTAATAGGCTGCAGAAGGCTCAAGGCATTCACAAGACCTGGAACACCACAATATCAAGCTATAGATCCATATATTCTTTAACAAAAAGAAGTAATTTCAAAAGGGGAAAGCAAAAGGAAAGATAGCATTTCATTTTTAGTACTCCACTTTCTATTACATAATAAGATGAAATAATGAAGAAAAAATCTTTGCACACACGTAAACTTACATTCTAAACACACAACTCTTTATTTACAGGGAAAGAAGAAACTGTTTCTTCATTTTAAAATTACATTGTAAATTCATATCAGAGTAAAAGTTATTAAAGTTGTTTGTACTAATTCTTTAATAGAGAATGAAAAAAGTGGTCTAAGGAGAACTTGGTCTTACCTGCATTTGCTCCATGTTTGAGCTCCACCTCAAACTTGAGACTACCGTTGGCTCCACCTCTTTGTGGCCATTCTTCAATGTCCTTATTATAAGTACCAGCATCATGCCAACCTAAGCGAACCTACAAGTAAAGTGCTCAGTACTTCTCACTCACATGTCTAAAACATTTAGGATAAAAGAACAATGGGAATCACCTATAAAGTTTATATATCCCAAGAAAATGCTTTCATGACTTTTAACAAATGGAAAGATTAACTTCACTACAACACAACTCCCTCCTCCCCAAAATAAAAATGAAAGTAAAGGCGCTTATTTATAGATTCTAAAGGTCACAAGAAGAAGAGGAATAGAGGATTGTTTTATTAATAATACTCAAGTAATGATAACATAATTGCAACCTCATGAAAAAGACAGGAGGTAAGGCCAGCTTAGCAATGTACATGGACAATTTAAACCATAGTTCCTTTAACCACTATCACCATTTTAGGATATATGAAGAGAAAGGCATCTGCATCTCCATATCTACATCCCAAGTCCATCAATTTCCCAAGATAAAACAAAAGGGTGGGAGGGGGGGGGGGGGGGGGAGGAGTTGTAACAACTGGCAGCATGATTTCCTTTCCTATCAATAATTCTTTTCCTAGAGATTCGTCCTCAAATAGCAGATGGATGAATAGACCCTATCTGACTTCATTTGAGAACATGCTAACCACCAATTTGACCTTTTATATACATACATACATAGTATATTTATATTATCTTTCCAATTCTTTTGGGATTCAATGGACCTAATTACCATCATTTTGTTGCTTTTGTGCTATAATTGCATAAATAATACGGATATCAAATCCATATTGAATTATGATCAATTTATATTATCTTTCCAATTCTTTTGGGCTTCAATGGACTTAACATTATCTGCTATCATAGAACATCTGTAAAAATATAAAAATATACCTTAAACCTTATAGCACCTGTTATGATGAATTCACCAATTGCTTGTATTTAGAGAAATTCTAATTCAATCAATATTTAACTTTTTAAGTGATAGGGATGTCAAGATAACTGTATCTTCTCCATCCTATGCCCAATTCCCAGGTTCAAGGATGATCACCCCTCCCCAATGATTTTAGGCTACAGCCACCTTGTGCGATGGGAGCCCTTTGGAGCCAAATGTTTTGTGTTTAATAAAAAGAAATTACTAATTTACTACTCAATAAGTCAAAGTGGATCGTAAGACGTAGAATGTTATACCGCACTATCCACAATCTTGGTAATTTATTATTACCAACTCTCCACCCTTTTAAGGATTCTTTTACCTTATTAAAAATTATAAGAGAATCCAATTACTGGTCTTTAGGGTGGATATAATGGTGTTTCAAATATGATGGTCTATGTGCTCTCTTTTTCTCTCATCCTCGAAATGGGAATAAAAAAAGGACTGTCTCAATTTGGTGCTCCAACTTCACACTAACCCGTTTAATTGGGTGTAAAACATTTTCAATGTTACTCGTCATGAATAAAGGAAATCTAAAGAGGAAAAGAAATACAAAAAAGAAGTGTCTCAATTTGGTGCTCCAATTCGAATCGTTTTCCAACAGCTCGTTTATAAACTAATTTATTTTTTAAAATCCATTAATAGTATAGGAATATATGATATAGGATCCAAAAATAAAAAGGCCATACTTTCCAAAAGGGCATTGATGTATATATTCATGAATAAAGGAAATCTAAGAAAGAAGAGTAATACTTACTCTGTTTCTTTTTAAATGAACAAATCATTTTGCACGCTTTTAAGGAAAAAATTTAAGGGTGTAAACAAACAAATTAATCGATACAATTTTAAGACAAGTTACCTATAACCTCAAACTTGCTTGCATTAAAATTAATTCAATTAATTTACCCGTTTACACTCTAAAATCTATTCCTAAAAAAAGCATGCAAAATGATTTGTTGCCTTTACAAAAAAAAGGAGGAAGTATAAAAAAAATTCAATTTGCTATTTTTATATAATTTTTTTTTTTTGCGTTATTCGTTTATTCAAATTTAGCTCGGATAGCTTACTCGTTCAAGCTTGAGCTTAAAGCTCAGCACCAAAAAGAGCAAGGTCGAGCCGAGCTCAAGCTAGACACTTAACGAGCCAAGCTCTAACAAGGGAAAAAAAGCTCGGCTCTAACTCGGTCATGCTTGAACACATGTTAATCTCATCAAGCTTTGCTCGAACAAGCAAATACACAGCTCAGCTCATTTGCAGCCCTACCCCCTCTCTCTTTTTTAACCCTCATGCCTCATTTCCTCAATCATACTGGTAACACCTTTGCGAACTCTCAAATCGATGCTCCAATTTGCTACAATATTGATTATCCTTTTCCCTTTGCACCAAGGTCATGCTACAATACTGATTGCCTTCCCCTTTACTTAGCCCTACTCCTCTAAAGTTGTCATAGATTGACTAGGTTAGAGAAGGTTTTAAAGCAACTCATCGTACAAAAATAAAACAAAATGAAACAAAAACTTCCAGCTAATCAACAAAGAGTACCACAAGATTAGCAAATGTGCTTTGGATAAAGCTTGCAGTCGTGTTGAATATCATTAAGCTCCGGTCTAAACTAAGGTCAGCCTCAAGCCCTCAACAGATCGAATCATGCTTAACTTGACTACAGCACATTGAGTATTCACTATTCATTAAACAGATCAAAACAAACTTCTCATTGACAAGTCTAACACAAAACAAAACTTATCTAAGAGTATCCAACTTCTCATCCGTGAAAAAAAAGGTACTCGTAGCTTATTTTAAAAATAAATAAAATAAAAAAAGACAATCGAAAAGGCTGTCACCGATTATTACATCGAACTAAACCTCAAAATCATCAATAAATGAGTAGATGAGAGAATCACCATAATAGGATGACAGAACTTAGTGGTAAGAAGCTCCTTGATATCCTCCCTAGCATTCTTCAATTGCGTAGGATCCGAAGCAAAACATTTCGTGCTAAACCTCGTTTTCGTCAAATACCTAGAACCTCCTCTGTGCGCCTGAAAATTCAACAACAATAAAAAAAAAAAAAGTTAAATGAAGAAATTTGACGCAGCGGCATAATAGAAGGCAGAAAAGTCGAAAAGAGATGATGAATTGATAGAAGAAGAAAAGAAACCTGTTGAAGGAAGAGGTGAGAGACGAGAGGAGAAGATCGAAGACATTTGAGAGAAGAAGAAGATGAAGGAGAAGAAGCAGAGGAGAGAGAAAGGCGAGAAATGGAGGAAGAAGGAAGTAAACGAGAAGCTGCGGCGGTGGCGGCGGCGGCGGAGGTAGTAGTGAGAGAAGCCATTGCAAGATGATCACTCATTCGTAAGTGTGGAAAAAGAGAGATTGAATTCACGGTTAGGGAGTTGGGGAAAGGGTTTTCCTTTGGTATCACTGCCAAGTGCCAATCCTTGGTTTACGGATTACAAGAAGTGAGGCAGCCACGCGTTTATGATATTATGAATATGATATTATGAGGTATCGGAAAAGGTAACCTTAGACAATAGACAATAGACATGGTGCACGCTGTTCTAGTTAAGTGGGTAGGTGGTTGTCTTTTGTCTCCTTTTTGTAAAATAATGTCTCCCTCCAAAAATAATTGGTCTATTTTTTTATCAACTAAATTTATTTGATCCATTTTTTAAAATAATAGGGTCAAGTAAAAAGATATGCACTTCTTCCGTAATATATTAATGACAATAAGTTATTTTACTGTTTTTACACGTTCTTTAAGGATTTAGACGAACAAATTAATCAAAATAGTTTTAATACAAGTAAGATTGAGATCATAAGTTACTAATTTTAAAGTTATTTTTGATCAATTTGTTGGTTTGCACCCTTAAATCGCTTTCTTAAAGTGCGTGCAAAATGGTTTGTTGTCATTAATATGTAATAGGGAGAGTATATTGTTATAATAACATTATTTATTTGTCTATTGTATTAATATTTATACCTTTATAGTGTACAAAGTGCACTCATATGATACTACAAGATAAAATTTTGTACTTTCTTAAAATTCACCACAAATCATTGTTAAGCAAATATTTGTGGACACTGGGAGTAAAATACAGTACTTCTCCCATTTTATTTAATTTTCATTTTGAATCTTCCACAATGCACATCATGTTCTTTTCTTTTGTACTGAATTAATTTGATCTAAACTGCAATAAGTTGTATTTGTATGAATTGAACTGAACTAAGCTAAATTTTAGACTTAGAATGAATTGTACTGAACTAAATTTGTTCGAATTGAAATAAAATTTCATAAGTTAAAACCAAAATAAGGGTCTTAGAGGGGCTAGTAAATGTTATTTTTATTGAATAAAACTTAATAGATCTGCTTCTTATTATTTGCAATAGTAAAAAAAAAATCATTGTTCATGTTATTACTTTAACCAAGATTTGAGTTTTACATATAATAAAAACATAACCAAGTAGGGCCTCATTGAATTCTTCTTAACATACATGTAACTTTCTAATATATAGTTGTTATAATATTTATAAACACATAATTAAATATATTAATCTTAAACATTTTATTTCAACATACGTGAAAAAGTGTAGTGTTGTAGATAATAAGAATCAGAGTTAGTATTTTAAATTCTTAATTAATGCTCATGATAATGAAAACTTTTATTTACTTTAGCTAATGGCAATTTAGCTTAGATTGAGTGGCCTTGGCCAACCAATACTTTTATAATAATAAATGATTTCAATCAACAATCAAATATGCCATTTTATCTTTCTTCATACTCCGTAGTTCACACCTAATAGAGCGATAGTAATTAGTAGAAAATTATTTTGTGCAAAACTACCTACCATACATCCAGTGACACTAGTTTTTTTTTTGCGAGAAACTATATTGTTTAATTAGAAAGTTTGTGACAAACTACCTAAGTTAGGAAAAAAAAACTTGTTGACCATTATATTAAGTCAAATTTCAGCATTTACTCTAATTTTCATACCAATTAAAATCATATATTGGTCATGTGACGCGTTAAATGAGTTTTTTTTGTTGCAAAGTGGGTGATTTCCCTCCATTTACACAATCAAAGAAATGTACACAAATTACGGATTTATTACTGAAGTGAAAAAGATTACAAATATAACTAACCAAAAAAAACACCCAAAATAGAATAAGCAACTAGATTAGCTAATAGAATACCAATTAACCTAATAGATTAGTAGTTAAAAGTTGAATTCTCTACTACATAGTCACGAGTTCAAACTAGATTAGCTAAAACAATAAAGTATTATAAAAATGGGGTTAAAGTGTCATTCTAATTAAGAAATTGTGAGAAGTTTCTTGCAACTTGTAATCAAATCCATCCATCCACCCAACTACCAAAAAAAATCTAAAAAGTCTCATACAAAAAGTCGCTAAACATATCCACTATGTAGAATATTGAGGTCTATTATGTGAATCTTTTATCTTTTATATATATAAAAAAAATTGTATAAATGTGAAATCACTTTTTGGTAGGTTGGCAATATCGGTGCTTTTTGACCCTTTTTGAAACACTAATCTTATAACTTGGGAGTTGAGATGTTGTTTTGAAGAGGAATGATATTCCATTTTCAGATTTTGGACAATAACTATTAAAATATTTGTATATTGATTTTTTTATGTAAGGATTCATTTGTAATTTATCAAAACTTAAAAGACCAGTTTGCAAAATTATAAAAGTATAATATAAGGAGTTTTTATCATTTGAAATCCAGTCTATGCTAATATATTATTTTGTATCTTGTTTATGTTTAATTTTATACGTAGTATTATGTAGTCTATGTATTAACTTATTTTGTCTGTGTAATACTCCGTATTAAGGACATAATTTTGCAAACTGGTCTTTTAATTTTTTGATAAATTACAAATCAATCCTTATATGAAGGACCAATATGCAAATATTTTAATAAATCTTGTTCAAGATCTGATATGAGTTTATCATTTCTGTTGTTTTAAATGTTTTCATGATGAAAAAACGAACCAAGTCAATTGTATATGCGCTCAAGGACAAATGAACAATGAACAAATGATAAAATGAATAACCATTATTTATTTATTTATTTATGTTATACGGAGTATCTCGATCTGGAAATCGGAAAAAGTATTTTACTTAACATCATTCCTTGTTCCGGTAGAAATTTTTATATATATTTGGAGATTGTATATCCAAGTGTAATTTTGCTCATTTTATATTTTTTTTGCTCATTTTAAATTTAAATTGAACAATAAAACAACTTGAATGTACATACATTTACGTACATCAAGATGTATAGTTGACACATTACCATCCTAAACCGGCCCGACGGTCTCATATGTATTCCCTCATGAATTTTCCTAGCAAATTCAATTGAATATTAATCTTATTACGAAGTTTAGAACCAATAAGTAAAGAAGTTGTTAGAAATTTTACCAACTCATATTAAGATTATTAACTTAACAATTGTAATTTACACTACTGCTTTACACCTTATTGACTGGAGGTAAAAATGGACCGAGTTCGGATCAGGTGAAGCATCACTCGCACGGCCGCACCCATCCATCATCTGAATCCATTCATATGTCATCTATGAGTGTGTCATGTAGTTGGGTGATTAGAGAGTGAAGATGTTTAATACATATAATTATTAAACTAAACTAAAAATTAGCATCATGTTTAATTAGAAATTATTTAATAATTTATGAAGAATTAGAAATTATGATTTTTATATTCATGGGTGATAAAATCTGGTGATGGATGCGGATGATGTATGGGTCAAAACTTAAAAGGTTTCATCCGCATTTGTCACCCGTTTCATCCGACACTTGTGTTTCACCCATTTAAGTAAGATTTCAACCCAATTTTTTAACTGAGTGAATTGGGTTATCTCTATTATTGACCCTCATTGTTTTAATATTTTCATAAACTTATTAAACCTTGTTTCTTAAGGAAAAGTAGACAAATCATTAGGGTCTCTTCACTTAAAAATAAAACATTAATGTATCTAGTGTTAAGAAATAATAGAAATTAGCCCCCATAAAAGATTCGATATTATGATGGATTGAAACAAAATACCTAATAAGAAATGCGAGGTAGTTTTTTAAGTGATTAGCATCACCAAAAAAAATATTGATAGAAGCTAGTAATGGAAGAAAAGGCTTGCGAGCCGCGAGGTAGTTTTTGATATTAGCTCTAATTTGTTTTGTTTTTAGGTAGACTTGTTTTGTTTTTCATGTTAGTTCTTATTTTGGCTAGGTTAATTATTTTGTTAAGGTCCAGTTTTTTCTAGGCTAATTTTGTTTCAGTTGGTTCTTTTTTCTCCATTTGGGTGTTGTTTCTTTCTAGGCTAGTTCTTGATTCTTTTTAGACCACTCCTTATTTTGTTGAAGTCATTTTGTTTTTCAATTATCTCGTCTGTCCATTTGTATTGTGTCAGACTTATTTGACTCAATACCTTATCTTAATGAAATTACCTTTTTTTTCTCGTTTTCATAAGCTCTCTCTTACTTTTATATACAACTTTTAATCATTATTTAATTTTTCTCCTACAACAATTAGTTTTTTTTTTTTCTTAAAAACTTATCTTGCAATTTTATTTTCCACTATACATTATTTTTAATAAAAATTATTTTATATATTAAAAATATTTTACACCAAAATAAACGGATTGTATATGAAAATTAAGTTCCAACTAAATACAAAATAATTTAAGTATTATGATTTTCAACGCAAATAAGATTCAAACAAACCTCCTACTAGAAACGAACGGGAATACGTACACGGTACACCTACACCCCCTGGAACATAAATTCAAGAGTGTAATAACAAAATGACGTCAAAGTAACAAATGTCAGATCCAACAACCCAGCCCCAAACCCACACCAGCCCAACTTCAGCCTATTTCCCAACAACTACTTGGAATAAAACAATCACCCTTTCACACATCAATCTTATTCCTACTACTATATTCTATTCTCAAAACTTAGAATCAGCAAAAACTTAGTTTATCCACTGGGTTCACTACTCACCATTAATAAAGTGTTGTAATTAATGTTAGTAGCGGAATTCAACTCATATGTTTAATAATATTTTAATGTCCCTATTAATAATGGGTAGACTACCCACCGGATATGTGTAGCAATGTCCCTTGAATTGTGAGGTCTTAGTCTAGACGTCTAGTTGTAATGCCTGGTTTCCACTCTTCCTTCTTGGGGGCCGGTGGTTATCAAATACTCCATCCGTCATAATTTATTTCTTACATATATAAAATTAAACAAATGTGAATAGTGTTCAAAGTAAAAAAAATATTAGAGCCGACAAAAATTGGCACGACACGATAACACGACACGAAATTAGCGGGTTTGGGTCAAAGATTTTGACACGATAAACGGGTTGACACGACACGTCACGCTTATTAAATAGGTCGGGTTTGGGTCAAGGTTTTCAACCCGTTTATATAAACGGGTTTACACGACACGACACGATTACACTTGAATATTAATTTTACAGTGAAAAATTGACCTGACACGCTAACACGATCCGAAATTAACGGGTTTGGGTCAAGGACTTTGACATGTTTAAGTAAACGGATTGACACGACACATTTATTAGATGGATTAGATTTGGGGTTAGAGAATTCAACACATTTATGTGTGCGGATCGACCTAAAATTGACACCACACGACACAATTGCCGGTTTTAAAATGAAATGGAGCAGCTAAATTGGGGAGGCATACTATGGAATATAAACACTTCTATAACATCCTTACATCAGTTACATGAATAACATGATTTCTCTTTTTCTGTCGCTTTAATCTCTCCTCCTTCCTACAAACAATATCTTCACTCTTTTTTTTTTCTCTCTCTCTCTCTCTCTAAAGCTCATCATTGATCCATATATGGAGGTTAAGACGACGAACACTCCTTTTAACTGTGAACATGCGGCGACTATGGTGGCGGACCTTCGCCGCACTTTCTCCACTGGATTAACTCGGAGTTATGAGTGGAGAATGACTCAGTTGAAGAGTATCGTTAAAATGGTTGATGAATGCGAGACTGATATCGTTGATGCTCTTCGCTCCGATCTTAATAAACCTGCTTTTGAATCCGTCTTATACGAGGTTTTGCATTTATTTTTTCTTCTGTTTTTTGTTTTATCTTTCGTTTTCTGGATTGTTTTTGATTGATCGTCTTAAGGCTCTCGAAGTTTCGCTTACTGTTGCTGCTCCTTTTTTTTGGATTACTGAAAATTGATGATTGACTTTAAAGGAAAGGAATAGGTTGCTTAACTTTGAGCCTTTGAGTTTAATACTTTTATGCATGTGAAGGCGAAATGAGAATAAAAAACTAACAAAGCAAAAGGAAGTGTAGATTTCCAGCCTTTTCTCGGTGAACTAGTGAAATATTTTAATAGGTTGTTAACTTCACTTCATCATTGTTTGAATCTTAGAGTTGTGATAAATGAGACCACAGGACCTGTTGAGCTTGATGCTGTTATTGAGAAATTTCGTTGAAGAGAATGTTTGGTGGTGATGGTGGTGTATTAAACTTCAGTGGCCTAGTCGTGGCAGGAGGAGAGTCTGACCGTACAGGCGTACACAAGCTCGGTTAGGTCTATTATGAAATCAATTGGTAATAGCACACCAAATTTCTGTATGGTCAGGCTCTCCCCGTCACCAAACTTATATATTAGTCATAATCGGTCTAATATTTAAATGTGACACACTTATATAGTTATATATGTGGTGAAATTTGAGCTCTATTTATAGAATATTTCTATACTAATCGTGAGGATAAGACGGATCACTGTAATTCTTTAAAGAGCATTTTGGTAAAATGATTGAACAACCCTCTAAGGTTGTCAACCCTTAGATACATTACAATAAAATAATAATATATATATATGTAATAAGTTAGACAGTAATTGTAAAAAGTTAATGTTTCAATGCATTTTTAACCAATGAAAATTCATAATTGAGAGGGTTGACAACCCTTCAAGTTAGCCAATCACCCCTAGCATTTTGTTAGGATTATCTCCTATTATGTATGCTGACAGTTCTAGAGCTGGGGCGGAGTTGATTGGTTATGAACTGTTAATGGTTTATTAATTGAAATTTTGAAGTAAGTACGATGAAATCATGGTTATTATGTGAGCCAGTATTTATTAGTAAGTGGTACCCAACACAACTGTTAATCATGTATTCATGTATGACGAATTTAGTATGAATTGTTGTTCCTGAGATTGACCTGTTTTACGTTCATATTATTATGCAATAAATGCTCTTTCTTTAGAGAATGTGTTTTCAGGACGTAAAAGTTGCTTGACTCAATTTGATTCCTATTTCCTACAAATCGAGTTGCAACATCTTGGAACAGGCATAATAGAAGTGCAACTTTTATTGGGGGTGGTTGTGAACATTTATTGCTATATCATAACTATATATACTACATAATTTACTTATTTGCCATTAAACTTCACCAATTGCCATATATAGATATATTGCCTCCTCCTCCCTTCCTCTGTTTGCTCTCCCCTGATTTATGTAAGGTGTTGTACTACTCGCTCCATCACTATTTGATGCTCCTTGATGGAATCTGCAGAAAAAGCTAGGGAAGGGTATGCTGTTAATGGTCTAAGTGACACCTGTTAATCGGGTATTTGGGGTAAAAAAGAATGAGAAAGTTGGTTTGTGGAGTTAATGGGGTAAAGGATAGGCTATAAAAGGATATGGATTACAAATAAGAATATTCCACAAAAATACAAGTTTCTCTTGTTATACCAATAATTGTTTAGTGGTTATACAGCCTAAATCCTTACCGGTACAAAGGATGGTATAGTGCTCCAATATGTGTTCCTACTTCCTTTGGTCGCAATCCATGAAGTTCTTATAGGGAAAATCCGGTGGGGCTTCCAATTTCAATAGACAGGTTGTTTTGCTCCCTTACTTTCCAAAAGGAAAAGGATTCTTGAGCTTAATTATTTCCTGGTTTGGAAAGAGAGTGCTTGGTTTCTTTTAGAATACCTTCTATAAAACTAGAACTAAAACAAAACTAATTGTTGTCTATGTCAACCAAATCTCTATCTTGTACTTTTGCGGTTTGGTTCGATTTGTGATTTTTTTCGTGGTTACAATTTTGCAATTTGGTTTGGTTTTGCAATAATCTTGAACCAAACAGTAAACCATATGCATTTTTTTTCTTTATTTTTCAAAAATTAAGTTTCAAACTTTTTTTTTTGTATAGTTTTATTGTTGGGTTTTTCTAAGCTATGCCCATGAGTTTTTCGTCTTTCTAAGTTGTGCCCATGCTTTTTGAAACTTCTAAGCTATGTCCCTCAACTTAGGTTTTTTAATTAATAGTGCTCACTCCGTTATCTCAACGTTAATAGATCCGTTAAAAGGAGTTGCATTTCGTGGGAGGATAATTACCCCTCTAAAAGTCTAGGGTTTTTAGCTGATTTTCACCCTTTATTTTAGGAATATGCATCATTTACAGGGCAATGCATCATTTATTTTAAGGAAATACATCAATTATAAAGGGTAAAAATCAGCTAAAAACCTTAGAATTCTAGAGGGAAAATTACCCGCCCACGAAATACAACTCCTTTTAACGGATATATTAACGTTGAGTTAACGGAGTGAACACTGTTAATTAACAAACTTAAGTTGAGGGGCATAGCTTAGAAGTTTCAAAAAACATGGGCATAACTTAGAAAGGAGAAAAACTCAAGGGTATAACTTAGAAAAACACTTTATTGTTTAGACTTCTAGGATTTTAAAAAAGTGCTTAAACTACAAAATAATTTCTAGCTTAGGAATTATTAGCCATTTAAATGTCAACTTCTACCATTTAAAATTATCTTGAAATTAAGTTTTGGAAAAAAGTTTAAAGTGCAAACCACATTTTGTGGGTTAGTTTGTTATGCTACAAATCATTTCTAGCTTAGGAATTATTAGTTGAATTTGCCCCGCTACAACACAGACTCACAACTTCGACAGGGAAATAGGTTGAGAACGTCTTGAATATTAACCATAACGAAGCAAAGATTTTGTATATGTATATGAAGGAGAAATTATCAGAAGAGAAAATGATTAAGGCAATGGCATAAGTTATATTTCCCAAGACCCATTATGGCCCTAGCCCTGTCAGGGCGGCACGCGCGTGGTGAACCCACACTACCGCTAGCCCACTAAAACCTCCAAACCACTTAACTCAATGTATAAGATAGACATAAACATATACTTCGTATAAACTATACTACCCTCTCTCAAACTATCAATGTGGTACAAAAGACCTTTCATATTCTTTTGAAGCAACTCTTACTCTAACCTTCAAACTCCAACATAAATTATCTTGAAATTAAGTAAAAAAAAGTTTAAAGTGCAAACCACATTGCACCAAACTGCATTTTGTAGGTTGGTTTGTTATGCTATATCTTGTTTCAGTTGCAAAAAATGTGAACTACAATTTTGTGGTTTGGTTTTTTTTGAGTCCCAAGTGTTATGATTTATGAATTTACAACAATTGGTAATAAACTCAGCCTCTGACTTTCCTGGTTTTATTAATGTTGCAATAAAAGTATACAACTCACTCTTACTTCTCCAGAGGTAAGAGAACTCTCCTAAGACTTAGACTTAACTGGAATATGATAGAATGAATGCTCTGCTTACACTTATTTCCTATATATATATATATCAATTGCCAATCTCACACTTAATAATAAACAATATTACACAAAATACTCCATGATTCACACTCATACACCACCTTTCTCCTCCTAGAATAAGTACGAGAGTAGTAGGAGGCCTAGGTAGGGTCATAGCACTAGGCTACAATAAACCAGACCGTGGTCACCCCTACTTGAGAGCTACTTAGGTCAAATGCTTTTCTAGACTTATAAGGTGTAGTTTTGATGGCAGATTGGAGGCTGAGGAGACAACAATGTCATTGGTCAATAATTCAGCCATATGTGATTGTCAAAATAAATTGAGAAATAATAATTTTGTCTTATCATGTGTTAATATGTGATATCTTCATTTCTTTTCTTTCCTGAAGTTATTTTGCTCAATAGTATGTTAGTATTTCCTTTCATTGTTTTCATATTTTCAATAAAACCTTCTAACCTGGAATGTCTATGCTGCTACAGATTTCAATGTTAAAGTCCTCATGTAAAGTGGCTCTTAAGGAATTAAAGCAGTGGATGAAGCCAGAAAAGGTAATAGTAGAAATTAGTAGTATACCAAATATTATGTACATAATGCATTTTTCTTCATGGTTTATTCACGGCTTCAAGTTCTGATGCCAAAAAGCTGATTTGTGCCACAGGTTAAAACTCCCATTGTTACATTTCCTTCATCAGCAGAAATAGTAGCAGAACCACTAGGAGTTGTACTGGTTATCTCTGCATGGAATTACCCACTTTGTGAGTTAAAATCCTTTTCACTCTGTTACTCTTATCACCAAATTATGCATATATAGTTCCTCTTTTTTACCACTCATTCAAAACTTCGAACCTTAGAGGCATGTGGTCAGTTCTTGGGCATGTGGTCAGTTCTTGTACCTACCTAAATTTAATCAGAATCCAATTTCCCAAATAAAACCCAACTAGTCATGAGCGAGCATAAACATGTTATAGATGATGGCAAAACTTCTATTGTACCTTAGCCAGGATAAAAAAAGCCCTCCTCCCCAGGTTTCATCCTTATTGATCTTCTAGAAAGTATAAAGGCATAGCTGCCAGTTTGTGAATGGCTTCATCTTGCTAAATCAAGAATCTGCAGCTAGAATATTGATGTTCTTTTTCAAGATTTCTTTATTACTTAATGGTAACTTCATATAGAGTGCCTGATAGCAAACTTCGGGTTTTTTTGTTTTTTTGTTTTTTTTTGCTATTTCCAAAAAAAAAAAAAAAACTCATTTGTCTATTTGCAGAATAGCAAAGTAACTGTAGGTACAGCAGCATGGTCATAGACGATTACTTAACATGATGTATAGATCAAAGATTCTCAGTATAGCATGATTAGCATCTACGAGTAGTTTATTATTCATATCTGACAAGGCACCCCATGCAATTAGCAGCCTGTTATCGGGAATGAAAATTTTACTCCCTCTGTCCACAAGTAAGTGCTCCATTTTGACCACAAAGCTCTCACAATTTTAATCAAAATGGAGCACTTATTTGTGGACGGGGGACTGGGGGAGTACTGTATTAATTATGAAGGAGAAAGTAAAAAAAAATGCATAAAGACTTTTAGCTCATTCTCTGTGGAAAATTGAATTCTAGTTGGTTAATGGACTTGGCAATGTTGTCTCAGATTTGACTGCCATTGGACATTTTCTTATGTTTGTTTTACAAACTGTGTTACATTTTTGTGGTTTCTACATGGTTTCAGTGTTTATTTCTGGTTTATATTTTTTATTTAGTTTTCTTCTTAGTTGTCTTAATGAAACTGTGTAACCATCTACCTTTTGTGTAATTGCTTACTTCAGTGCTATCACTTGATCCTGTTGTTGGGGCCATAGCTGCTGGTAATGCTGTTGTCTTAAAGCCATCTGAAATTGCTCCTGCTACGTCATCATTGCTGGTAAAGTATATGGGGAAATACCTGGACAGTTCTGCAGTTAGAGTTGTAGAGGGTGCCGTTCCAGAAACAACTGCTCTCCTGGAACAAAAATGGGATAAAATATTCTATACAGGTTTGCTTTCCATCTATATCATCTGCTATTGTTTCAACTTACATATTTATAGAAAGGAAATTTTGTCAGAAAAGACCTTTTAAAACATTCATTTTGTGAGAAAAGACCTTATAAAAAATTTGTTGTGAGCAGGGACCTAAAATAAAAAAAAAGTTGCAAAGAGGGACCTTACCTCTATTTTACGACATTGATTGTGAATCTCCGGCGTTAACTCACTATTTCCCTCCAATTTTGCATGAATCCTTTCGTATTTAAGGGGGTAAGAGATGAGGAAATCCAAATTCAGAAGAAGAGAATTTTAGATGCTAGAAGGAAGTGTTAATGTATGGTTTATGTAAATGAATTTAGGAGGGAAAATGGAGGGGGAGTGGAGGAAAAATGAATTTATAGTGAAAAGAAAAGGAAAGGTTAAATAGAGAAGAAAGAATTCATCAAAAATTGGAGGGAAATAACGAGTCAACGCCGAAAATACACAGTCAACGTCGGAAAATAGAGGTAAGGTCCCTCCTTGCAACTTTTTTTTTGTTTTAGGTCCCTGTTCACAACAAATTTTTTATAAGGTCTTTTCTTACAAAAAGAATGTTTTATAAGGTCTTTTCCGACAAATTTTCCTTATAGAAATTATATTTACAATTTGTTTGGATAATTCTGATGGCGGGAGGGTGAGAAATGAGAATGCTGTTAAGGAAGGTGAGGGGAGAGTAGTAGGCTAATGTTTTCCTCTAAATTATTTTCAACACTGTAAAATTTGATTTGTTAAAAGAATATGGAAAATGGACCCTCCATTCTCTTTCCACATTCTATATCCGAACAAGTGAAATGAGTCCTTTGGCTGTTTATCTTCTGTTGCTTATATGCACCTTGCTGTGTTTCTGGTTTACATTGTATACACACTTTTTTTAGCATAAAATAAGACAGGCTAGAGTATCTGCAGTTTTTTAGTATCTTTATCATATGTTGATCACTATTCTTTATAGATGTTTCCTCTGTTACGATGACCTGTTTATAACAATCGAGTCCATGATATCATAGGCAATGGAAGAGTAGCACGTGTAGTGATGACAGCTGCTGCCAAGCACCTTACCCCAGTTGCCTTGGAACTTGGAGGAAAATCGCCAGCATTAGTGGATTCTGATGTCAATATAAAAGTAATGATATTTTCCCCCATCTTTTAAGCACTTTAGTATTTGTCTTGGTTTCTTGACATATTGGGTTCTGGCTTATAGATTGCTGTAAGAAGAATTATTGCAGGCAAGTGGGGTTGCAACAATGGGCAGGCATGCATCTCTCCTGATTATATTATCACTACAAAGGAATTTGCTCCTAAATTGGTAAGATCTTGGAAATTAACTGATCTGATATTCAGAGTGTCTTTGTATAGAATTCATGAGGGATAGTGAGAGTTTTCCTATCCAAATACAACATTGAGCTTATTCTAATGGTTCATCTCACTGATGCTGCTGTAATTCAGATAGATACTATAAAACATGAGTTGGAGAAATTCTATGGTCTAGAGCCATTGCAATCAAATGATTTGTCTCGAATTGTGAATTCCAACCATTTTGATCGTTTGACAAGGCTTCTGGATGAGGAAAAAGTTGCTGGTAAGATTATTTATGGGGGTCAAAGAGACAAGGCTCAGCTGTAAGCATTCACCACTAACACTTATTATTCTATGGTTTTTGAGAATAAGCCAATTTACAGCATTTATTGATTTTCAATTTGTTACAGAAAAATTGCTCCCACATTATTGTTGGATGTACCACAAGACTCTCTAATCATGAACGAGGAGATTTTTGGTCCATTGCTTCCCATTATCACGGTACTACTTGATTCTGTTTTGATTTTACTCTCATTTTCTTTATTGTTGAACTCCAGTCGATTTCCATGTTGTTGTGTCTTTAATTGTTTGGTTGAAAACTTGTCTATCTTAGTTACATGATATCTAGACAATACAAATTAGATGAAGATATCTAAGCTTTTATTGTAAAACTTCTCTGGATTTATGAAAAGGCAGAGACTCCTAAATTTTCATTGTAAAGGTCTAATTGGTACAGGAAAAATGAAGAGAAACTTGTTTGAGACCAGTGTAATTAGAATTAAGCGAGACCAATGTAATTAGAATTAAGCAAAACCAATGTAATTAGAAACTTGTTTGAGACCAATGAAGTTGCTCGCTTGCTGGATGCGTCACCAATTTACCATTGTCTGTTTTTCATGTTTTATTTTGTTTTAAATTTTTGATGATTTTCTTGAAGTGGTTGTTTTGAACAGGTTGACAAGCTGGAAGACAGCTATGATATGATCACATTAAGGACAAAACCGCTTGCTGCATATCTTTTCACCAACCGGAAGAATGTAAAAGATCAATTTGTGAGGACCGTTTCTGCAGGGGGTTTGGTCATTAATGATTCAGCCTTACATGTAAGTGCTCCAACATTTTATTCAGTTTGGTAAAGATATGAGCAGGTGATGAATTGGATTCATATACTTATAAGTTTTCCCTAGACCCTAGCATGCAAAAAGTGGATTGTGGAGGCTGTCCCACATATTTTCACTGTGCATACTCTCCCATTAACTGGATGAAATACAAAATAGAAAGTACTCAACATAAACAACAAAACCAATGAACACGTGTATAAAGAAATGATAACTTACCAAAGAACATCATGGCGAGTATACACGATAGACACTGTGCATATGCCTTTACCTACAAATTTGCACCTAGCATGTGTGTGGTGTTACCCAATACTGATGTTTAGCTCTTTATTCAGCTGTGTATCAAGTAGTTTATTCAGCTGTGTATTAAACAGCTAATTCAATATTAAGGCCAGCCTTTGAGAATTTTAGGCTATTGGTTCATCCCCTTGCATCATTGTCAGGAAAGGAGCTGTTTGTATATATATCACTATATCAGTATATCTATCCTTTCCTTTGCACCCAGAAATTGCATTTTTGTATAGCATACTGCATCACTACTGCATGCAAAGGCTGATTCTTGTGTGTTGGAATGATTGTACAGCTTACAGTTCACAGTTTACCATTTGGTGGAGTAGAAGAGAGCGGAATGGGTTCCTATCACGGGAAATTCTCTTTTGATGCCTTCAGCCACAAGAAGGCAGTTCTATACCGAAGCTTTCTAGGAGATGCTCCAATTCGGTACCCACCTTACACCCATGGTAAAATGAAAATATTGAGAGCTTTAATCAGCGGTAGTATCCTGGGCATATTTCAAGCTTTGGTAGGATGGTCTACTTACTCTGGCCTTAAAGAAAAAACTCTATGATAAACTGGTATATTTGTATATTTATATATTTATTTATTGCTTTGGTAAATGTATCTGTGTGCATTATTCATTCCTGTACTTGCTTAGAGTAAATAAAATATGGTTTTTGTTTGAGGATTGTATCTATATACTCTACATTCATTTTGAACTAAATTAGTGTGAACTGAACTCAATTAAGCTAGAACCTAGGCTCATCGGAAGCAAAATCAAACTAAACTGAACTGAAATTTCAGGAATTAAGTTAAAAACAACAGGGCTTAAGATACACTACACAACGAAGATTAGCAGGGATATATAATTGAACTCTTCATATTATGTACAGAATCTCCTCATTACAATACTCTAATTAGCTGAACCAAAAAAGAAAATGAAAGTATTATAATAGCAAATCTAGGTACTCAAAAGTTGGAAAATTTGGGAACGTTGTTCATCAGTCAAGTTGTCAGGAAAGAGTACAAGAAAAGTGACTGTCAAGTCCCCTTTAAGAAGAGGGTCTTTTTGGTTGGGCATGCCTTGACCAACAAAGGTTTTCTGATATCCTGGGTAGACAATGTCATCAATGTTGATGCTCATAATTTTATTCCCAAGTAAAGGGATGGCTAATTTGGAGCCAGTTAATGCATCCACTAAGGGGATTTCTATCTCTAGCTCCAAGTCATCTTCCACCCTCCGGTACAGCGGGTGTTGTTTCTCGGTCACGACAAAGACGATATCCCCCACGTACTCTCCTGGCCTCTCATCGTTGGCCGTTCCTGGGAAGGTTATCTTTGTTCCTGTTTTCCATCCTGGCTTTATGTTCACTGTTAGCACCTCCTCCTCTTGGATTTTCTGCCTGCATTTTCCCCACATAGGTTCATTTCATTAGTGGCTTTGGCAGATACCCAGATAGAGAACTAACTCATGTTAAGTCTTTCTATTTTCTTTTGTTGCAAGTCATTTGCGATTGACCTATGAATGAAGTTTAAAATGGACAATAGAGAACCCAAAACAAAGAGAACTCCGTTAGAGGTGAGTAGGTGAGCGTGGTGCAGTTTAAGCTTCAAACCACACCAAACTGTAATTTTGTGGCACCATACTGTTAATTTCATCAAGCTGCACTACAAATTGCAGTTTGGTGTGGTGTAGTTTCCGGTTCAAACATCAAACAATTTTTTTTATTGACATGTCTTAAAATAGTTTTTTTTTTGGAATAAAGTCTAGTATATTTAACCACATCTAAACACATTATTGTAGCAAAATCAAAATACAAACAAATTTTTGTTTATTTCATCCTACATAGGGTTGAGCTGAGCGTGGTTTAATTACAAAAAAATTCGAACCAAACCAGACCAAATCAAAGTTTATTTATTAAAATTACCATGAATGTGCGCCATGCACTTTGAACCTTTGCTTTTATTCACTAAAATGTCATTGTGCAAGATTAATGCGGTATTATGTATTTGCCCAAAACAAAGCTTAACTATAAAATAAAATCGAAATGACCAATTCAATTTAACTCGGTTCAACTCATCATCAGTCATCACCCTATCTTATTATCAATCACAAATAAGTCATCAATGCAAGTAGGATCAACAAGTAACGGGCATATACTACTGTAATAAACTAATGACAAGAGAAGTTTAAATCAAATTGTAGAGATTAGATTAAAAAGGAAACGTACCCAGAGAAAGTGTAGACATCTCTAGAAACATGAACATGCTTGACACAACCATGATACAACTCCTCAAGTGTGCATTCAAGTTGCTTTTCAATGGCAGGAGGCTTCAACATTCCGCTTGAGTTGGAGAACATTATTAGGGGCCCACTTTTGCTCAGCTGCGATCTTCGCACCTTCGCCGCCGCCACATCGCTGGCTGATCTCCCGACGCTAGCGGTTCTATTGAAGGGGGTGGTAGTGGTTCTACTAGTACTACCTGTTGATGTGGTCCTATTCATCATTGAAGATGCTCTTGTATTACTAAAGCTGCGTGTATTCATCCCTTCTTTTCTGCTATTGTTTAAGCTCTTCGACCTTTCTGCATGTTGCCAATAATGTGTGACGGGGTGAGTATAACGAAAACAGTACTTCTTCCTCAGCTCATTCCTTATTATTATTTGATTGATTTAGATAAACTAAAAAATACGATATTTCAATTGTTGACTAAAATCACTTTCTACTATATGATGAATAGTGACAAGGTTTTGTTTTTTGGTTTGTGAAATTAATAAGAAAAAAGGGAAAGTTAGCAACTCTATATTCTAATTTAATCCCAATTACATAAATAAACTAGCTAAAAATATTGGCCACTAAAGCTAGTAGTATAAGCCAATTGTTTAAGAGAATGTTTGGTAAAATTATTTGTGGGCTGTTGGTTGTTTATTAGGTAAAAGTTGGGCCAAAATGACAATGGAAAAAGATGTTCGCCTTTGTATTTTGGCTTTAAAAACCATTGCGTGCCAAAACCAACAAGCCAAAATCCAACCAAAAAGTTACTAGAAAGCGAGTTACTAAATACCATAGTAGATTTCCTTAAAGCTAGTCATATATGTAGCCTCCAAGTGATTAAATAAATTATGGCTATAATAAATATCCATGATATCTCCCTATCCTTTGATTGCAAGTTTGCAACATTTCAATTTTGTGTTTATCAATACATAGCTTTCACCCGTAATATCTTTAATTATATAGGAGTATTAGAAATGACTCTAGAGTTTAGGGGAGTATATACTTCCTCCGTAACATAAAAATATCTATTTTTGTTTTTTTACGAATTTTGAGGAAGCGATTTAAGGGTGTAAATGACCAATTTAATCAAAATAATTTTGATATTAGTAACTTGTAACCACATTATTGCATTGTATTAAAACCAAATTGAATAATTGAATAATCAAGTTGATTCGTTTCAATAAATACTTTAAAAATATCAAGTTTTTACAATTCCTATGAAAAAAATAATAAGCTGAACTTATTTACATCCTATGCCCATGTGAAAATGCACCCATGTCTGTATTTTGTTCATTATACATTTTATTCATTAATTAGTTTTACTTTATTGCCAATAGGTAATGGATGGACCCGGGAGCACCCAACTTTCTATGGTCCCTCAAATATTCACAACAAAATTATCAAATGTTCACAACATCACACTATCAAATGTTCACAACATCACACTATCAAATATTCTTCAACATCAAACTATCAAATGTTCATAACAAAATTATCAAATGTTCATTAACATCAAACTATAAAATTTTTACAACAAAATTATCACTTGTTCATCAACATCAAACTATAAAATATTCACAAAAAAATATCAAATGTTCACCAACATTAAACTATCAAATCTTGACAACAAAATTATTAAATGTTCACAAGCATTCAACAATCAAATGTTCACAACAAAAGTACCAAATGTTTACAACAAAAGTATCAAATGTTCACAACGTATTAAATGTTCACCAACGAACATTAAACTATCAAATGTTGACAACAAAATTATCAAATGTTTACCAGCATTAAACTATCAAATGTTCACAACAATATTATCAAATGTTCACAACAAAAGTATCAAATGTTCACAATAAAATTATGAAATGTTCACAACAAAAGTACCAAATGTTCACAACAAAAGTACCAAATGTTCACAACGTATCAAATGTTCATCAACATTAAACTATCAAATTTTAACAACAAAATTATCAAATGTTCACCAGCATTAAACTATCAAATGTTCACAACAAAAGTATCAAATGTTCACAACAAAAATACCAAATGTTCACAACAAAAGTACCAAATGTTCACAACAAAAATATCAAATGTTCACAACGTCATTTAAACCAGGACCACCCAGCTGCATGGTCCCGGGTGCACCCAATAATTTGCACTTTATTGCTATCTTTTTTTACAAAGTGTACATACATCTGGATGTATGATATACTTTATGGTGGTTAGAAGGTACTCATAAATGTGTACAATCAAAATAGATAGGAATAATATAAAAAGGGATGAAGTTAAAATGCTGACAAATTGAAAATATACATTGAGACTAAAAAATATTGCTTCTTCCTTTTTTATAAGTTGCAACGTTTTTACTTTGGAAATTTTGTCAGAAAAGACCTTTTAAAACATTTATTTTATGAGAAAAGACCTTATAAAAATTTTGTTGTGAGTAGAGACCTAAAATAAAAAAAAAAGTTGCAAAGAGGGATCTTACCTCTATTGTCCGACGTTGATTGTGAATCTCCGGCGTTAACTCACTATTTTCCTCCAATTTTGCACGAATCCTTTCGTATTTAAGGGGGTAAGAGATGAGGAAACCCAAATTCAGAATAAGAGAATTTTAGATGCTAGAAGAAAGTGTTAATGTATGGTTTATGTAGATGAATTTAGGAGGGAAAATGGAGGGGGAGTGGAGGAAAAATGAATTTATAGTGAAAAGAAAAGGAAAGGTTAAATAGAGAAGAAAGAATTCATCGAAAATTGGAGGGAAATAGCGAAACGCCGGAAATTCACAGTCAACGTCGGAAAATAGAGGTAACGTCCTTCGTTGCAACTTTTTTTTTATATATGGAAAAAACTTAGACTTTTTTTACAAAGATATTAAAATTGAATATAGTATTTTATTCCAATATGTTGAGAATAGTCTCAACTCTCAATAAGTCAACATTTTAATAAAGTAGTATTAATATTAAAAGTTTCTGAAAATAAATAAATTATTAGGGATAGTTTTACTAGTGCCTACCAAAAAGTGCTAGTAGTTTTGAGTAATTAAAAAAACCTAGTATTTGTTAGTTGGAGTGATGGAATACATCATTATCATGTAATTGTAATATTTTAATTTATATGCTAAACAATACTTGTAATCGTTATTTCGTTGTTGTTGTTATTATTATTGTTTTATACTCGGATCCCCCCTATTTTTAAATTTGCTCTCTTTTCTTTGGAGTTTTTTATTTGCTTATTTTTTAAAAAAAAAAACCCTAAATATAGTAAAATTTTCATGTCGATCATTTTTCAATTCTCTCTCCCTTGTAAGTTGTAACTTTAGTAAAAAAAATCTATTTTCCATACTATCTCATACGTTTGTGCACAATATTTAATCAACATTTATTGTTTTCTCTTTCTTCCTATTAGTTTATTATCTGTATTGATGAAAATCCAAGTGAACAAACTAAAAAAACGAACGGAGTATTTTTAGAGACGCGAAATAAAATATGCAATTAAGTAGAGATTAAGGTAAATCAATTAGCTAGAAGGGGAATAAAATTTTCTAATTCAGCAAAAACAAATACGATATGACATAATATAAATTGGTAATTAGCATTAATAAAAAGAATAGGAGATTCGGGAAAAGTAAAAAACCTAATGAAGTTGCTTGGAAACTTTTAGATTTGAGTAGGTTCTTTTCAACTTCAAGGGGTTCCATTTCCATAGTTTGGGTTTTTGAAGGATCAAAGGAAGAGACTCTTGATGGCACTTTCTTTTTCTTGTTTAGTGAAATGATTGCCTTGAAGCAACTATTATAATGATGATGATGATGATGTTCATAATAACTATTATTATGGCTTTTGTGCTTGCGACTCCATTTCTCAAGCTCATGCTCATGCTCAACATCTTCCACTCCATTCAAATGATTTGCATCTTGATTTTTGTCATATGTGGCCTGCTAAAATATAAATGGAATAAAATAAAATTAAAATTATATACTCCTATATTTTGTATGTAAATTAATCATGGTAGGGTGTTTAATTGGTATGCACGATATAATAATGCCCACGTCAAATATTGAAAAACTTACTGGCATTGCTTTACAAGCACTAAAAACAAATACAGAGAATCAACTTATTATTATCATCTTTTTAGCATAGTATTTTATTTTTTGGGACAAAAGCATGTAATTATATATAGAAAAAAAATTGGTAATAACACCACACAATTTTATTTTATTTTTTTCCTAAATTTAACCACTATAAAATTCATTTTTTAAAAAAAAAAAAATTATACTCCATTTAACAGAAAATTAACAAAATCATTAACTTTTCGTTAGTGAGTAGTCTGAGCACCCAACACCATCGCCACTAACCACCTCTATTTTCCACGGCAAAACCATCCACCACCACCATTTTGTATCACTATTTAACATCCATCCAAATTGGTTTGAGTAAAAAAGTAGGGTTTGCAAATCATGCGGTGATTGTGCACTAAAATGGGACCCAATTAACGAAAAGTTTACAATTTTGCTAATTTTTTTAATTAACTGGTAAAGGTTTTAAAAAGATTTTATCTTTATATGGCGCTTAAATTAGAAGAAAAACTATGGTACATACTCCGTATTTCAGAAGAGCGATAGTTATTTGGTATTTCTTAACAAATTTTCCACACATAAAAACCACTAATTTTTTTCCCGCCCTTCAATTCATATACGTAGGGTTTTTGGTTACAAGTTTTTTCCTCTGTTTATTGCTTTGATAATCAAACAAGAAAGTTATTCATTTGATAGTTTGAATTGAATATAGTACTCTGTATTTCGGTAAAATGAATAGCAGCAACCAGCAACAACAATAACAATAATGAGAACTCCAAAAGGGCAAAAATTACTAGAAAAATTAAGATACAAACAATATGTATGAGAAATTAAGAAGGAATGCAGGATTATACATTGAAAATTATCCTAAATATGACGTTTAATTTGCGTAACAAATTAAGAATGAATGAGATTGAATCAAAAAAGGTTTGAAAAAATACAGCAAGAGTATATGAATTTGAACACAAATAACCAATAAATAAAGTCATAAAAATGGAAAGTAAGACAAATTTTTATTTTCCCTGAAAAACTACGTTATTTCAAATTGTTGCGATTAAAAAATAAACACATATGTATATATACCTTAAAAGAATGTTGATGATGAAAGAGATGATGATTAGGTTTGGAGTCATCAGCAGGCTTAACCTTGTAATTGGACGATAAGTGACGGCGGCGATTGCGATCATGTTGCCGCTTTGTAGAATGTAAGGTATACCTCTTCAAAAACTCTCGAATACCTGGAAATTTATAGCATTGTTGGGATTTTTCTGTATCATAATCACCCATTGATACTTGAATAATAATGAAGGTTTGAAGGAGGAAGAAGAAAGAACAGGACACAGGAGAAAGAGAAAGAGAGAGAGGGAAATAATGGAAGGGTGAAAGAGAAATAATGGAAGGGTGTCTGCCAGAATTTTTGAATGTCTTAACGAAGCAAAAGTGGCTTATGGTGAAACGAGAAACAGCTTTTATTGCGAATTAATGAGCAATAATAATCTTGTTTGGTTTGATTCACCTCATATTTACTCATGTGATCTGACTATACTTTGACCATGTATTTATGATGATCTAATCTATAAGGAAAAAATATATCAATTGAGATATTATTTTATTTGTATTAATGAATGTTTTTTTAATACTTCCTCCAAAAACATATTTTTGCAAGAGTTGCAACAAAAGGGCTTGAAACGGACTCCAATTTTTTTTTATAAGTATGTTTAAGTTTGTAGATTAGTAAAAGTCGAAGCGAGAAATAAGATGAAGTTGTCTCCCTTAAAGAAAGTTGGTATTTTATTGGTAGATTAGTAAAGGCCTTGTTATTTTGAATTTAAAAGCTATAGTAATCAGATCAGTTTTGTTTTAATTTTATACTCTCACAAAATAATACTCCCACCTAATCAGATCAGTTCAGTTCAGGTCAGATCAGTCCTAAAGAACATGGCCTTAAGTATGAGAGAGAAATGAATAAAAAAATTTCCAAATAAGGAAAGTTGGTATTTTGTTGCAAGAATTTAAAAACATCCCAAAATAACAAATGTTGCAAGAATTCATTTAGGGAGAAGTATGTAATTTTAATTTTTTTTGTTTTGTTACGAAATTTAAAAATATTTAATGTTAGTTTGAAAACATCAAATTAAATTGGCTAAGCTAATCTGATTTGAAATAAATAATAAGGTGTTGAGATAATGTAAGAAACAAACAAGGCCTTACCTCCAAATTACCTCATTTTCTTTTTAAATTTTCATTTCCATCTAATATAGGTCTCCCTCTCTAGCGGTAATATATAGTAATGAAAAATAAAAAATATATATATAAATAAAATACAAGTTCGGTATGAGATTATGGATTTTTTGTTTTGTTTTTGAGACTATATTCCTTATACAATTATACTTAAAAAATCATTTACATTAATACAATTTATTATCAAATACTCCGATATATGGTGATTAACATGCACTTTTACTTAAATAAAACATTCATGTTATGTATTTAAAACATTAATCAATGCTTTTGAATTATTTATGTTACCATTTAGTTTATGTTTATTTAATTATTGAAGAAATAATCAGATCAGGAAAAAAAATCATATCAGAGAGCGATGAGGGATAGCGCAACTGACGTGATAAGAGCTTCTCTCCTGATTCCAGAAGAACATGTGATCGATTCTCATCTCCGCCTTTGTGTCTCGCTAAACACCACACAAAAAATCATATCAAATATGATCTTATTTGCTATTATGTTACAATTTAATTTATTTAGTCTATGCTTATCATATTACTAACTATTACATAGTACAAATTATTTACGAATTCGAACAAATATAATTGTACTCACACGATGTACATTTTCAACTCTAATGAACATTAGTAAAAAGATTAAAAAAACGTTTATTGTTTATTATTCTAGCAAAATAAAGATCTAATATGGAAATAAAATACTTTGTATTTTTATGGATAGTCTACTACCATCTATGAATTACAAAATATTAGTTCTAGCAAAATAAAGAACTAATATGGACATAAAATATTCCATGTACAATCGTACATAATTACTAGTATGATAAACTCACTATTGCCTAAATGTTTATCATTTCTACACACTATAAAGGGAAGGAGAAGTAATGATGTCCTAAAAAAGACATAAATAAAATGATAACACTGACAAATCATCGACCATTTGACATTGAAAAATGGCATGTAAATACTACTTATCTTAAAATTATGCTAAAAATATAGAAAATGATAAATACAATCCTTGAAATTGTATAAAGCAAAAATAATAACTTGAATTAAATATACTAAAAATATAGAAAATGATAAATACAATCTATGAAATTGTATATAAAGGAAACAATAATTAAAAACCTTTCAAAAAAAAAAACTTACATTAAAAAATACTATCTCCGTCACAAATTATGTGCAACAAAATGTATTATTTATGAGGTATAAAATATTCATTTGTTGCACCTAACAACTTACAGAGATGGTCATGCATTTCTAAAGTAACTCACATACAATCTTAAATATTGTGTATATCATTTCATTTATTAAAAAAAAGAAAGAAAGAAATTAGTAGATGAATGCAATTATGCATAATGCATGTATGAAAGTCAACGTCTAACGTTGGGTTGGAAATTTGCAGGCGGGAAGTGCTTGAATCATGGCTACCAATTACATGGCCGTATTCTAGCTTTAGCTGTTGGATTTAGGGAAATATGTTTGACTGCGTCTAATACTCTCTTGAGTCCCTTCCGATTCATCAAGTTGTTCTCATTTTAACTATGCACATTATATTTGTCAATACATGTATTTGACCTTTTTTTTTTGGATCTCTTATCTGACCATTAAATAAATAATTACACACTGGTAAAAATTATAAAACATAAATCACTAAGCTCATGAACCAACAACTGAACAAAATCTTGCATCACATTGTTGCTCCAAATCAAGGTGCTTTCATCCCAAGTAGGAGTATTCTACATAATATCCCAAGTAGGAAGTACTAAGCCTAATTATGTGGGCTGGGAGAAAGTTTGCACTTCCACCCAACAGAATGGTGGGCTGGGATTGAGTAACATATGTTTCAAGATTATGGCAACAATTGGCAGGGTTGTGTGGGCTATTAGCTACAACAAATTTATAAAAATGGATATTGTTTAGAATTTTAAAAAGCGTATAAGTATAGCTGAGAAAAATATTCAATTAACTAACACATTAATGACCCTTATTAAATTGCATTGGCAATGAAATCGATATAAACTATTGTCCGTTATTTTTTTGTATATTCGTGGGTCTAAATGAGAACAATATAAAAAGATACAGCTTAGAATTTGAAAACAAAATCCATGGGTACGGTTGAGAACGCATGTGTTAATGGAGAAGACATTGCATGACAAACTGAACCCTCTATCAAAATATATTTTGTAGAACTTTTCACTCTACTCATTAATATAACTAGTTATTTAAGGATATTTTTAGACATTTTTTTTACTGCTTTTAGTGTTGTACAACCATAATTATTCAATTATGTTTTGTATAGTGTTAAAATAAGTAATGAAAGGAGTAAAAAAATAGAATGTAGTTTTCAAATGAACTTAGAGAGTGAGAGGATCATAGTTTAGTGCATGGTTCTAGTTCTAGCACCTTCCTTTCCTTTCCTCCCATGTCAGGAGTTCAATCCTCACCCTTCATGAGAATGTCCTTCATTACCCCCCCCCCCCCTCATTGTAGGGATAATTATACGGTTTTACCCCATTACCATCCAATGAGCTATGAGTTACCTAGCAAAGTTAGCCCACATGCTAATTTCCTTGCCCAATAAAATTGTTAGAAAAAACAATAACTTCAAATGAACTTATAGACACTACTTTATTTGCACTCTATCTATAGTTCACCTCTATTTGCACACAAGAAATGAACAAATAATAAATTCACGTTTATTTACAGTTCATCTGGGTGGGTAGAAGAGTACTGGTATGCACTTGCTTCAACTGCACTTGAGGGCTGATCACATATATCAAATTAAGATATTAGTTCTTTCTATGTTTTTGCTGTCAAAAAAAAAACTTTTAGAAAAGTATGTAGAGAAGGCAATGTACATAATCAGACAGAAAAATACTCCAAACAGCAAAAGAAATTAAAATGTAACAAGCTTCTACCAGCAATAGAAACGTTATCAAAAGGAGTAAAGTGACAATAGATATATAGACAAAGTATAATCATTATACATATAGAGAAAGAATGAAAAATGCACTTTCCATAGTCTTGGAAAAGTGTTCAGAACCCCAAAAAAGATTATAGTATAGCAAAGAAACATAATTTAGAGCAGAACTTCAAAGGCTGAAGATAATGAGGTGAGACGGAACAAATCAAACCATTACTGAGAAGAAGCTCCCCATTACATTCACCAGATACTGATGATTCGTGATTCATACTAATAACAAATTTATTCAAATTACACCAAGTCAAAAGACCCAAAATTATTGATGAAGAAACAGATTGAACTTGCAATTTATACAGAAGAGAGATAATTGAAGTGACTCAGCATATGGACCTTTTCCAAGCGCATCACGTTCACGTTCAATTTAGCAAAAAATCAACTAATTTTAAAGACGCTCATGATCTGCATTCCTTGAGTCTTGAAATTAGCCTCTCTAGTTCATCAGACTTTTGTTTTTCAGCTGAGCTTAGCTTGTCCATATTTCTATTTACTTGACTTCCTCCTGGTATAAAGCGATTTTTCGAAGGAAGTCCAACGGGAACCTCCAATGTTCTATGATTTGACGTACCAATCCTGAGAGGAATGAAGTCATCAGCGCGTGTGTCAGATTTCCTCATGTTTTCTATAAGAACCCAAATATTTTCCAAGTCACTTTCTAAAACTTCTTCATGCCTCTTTGCTTCATTGAGTTGTTTTTCCAGCTCATGTTCTACTCGTTCTTTCTCAGATAAAGCAGCTTCTAGCATGGCTTCTCTTTGGTATCTCGTATTAAGTTCTTTCTGCAAATACTCAATCAACTGCTCATATTCTAGTTTCCTTGAACTTGAATCAGTGACATTACAACTGCTGCTGCTGCTTTCTTTCACTTCAGACATATGTTGGCAGCACCTAGATCCAGATTGGACCTCTTTCATGGAACCCAGCTCATCAAGTAAATCAGCATTCTGATGTGACAGCCTAGTTACTTCTTCAGTCAAATGTTGAAGCTCAACTGCTGCAGCTGCAGCCAGTTCTTTTGCATATGAAGCCTCCTCTGCCAGTTTTTGACTGTGAATTTCTAGTCCAACTTTTTCCTCGGCTAACTGTGTGTTCTCTTGCTTGAGGTTCTCTATTTCAGAAGCCTATAACACCAAACGACAGCTTAATAGATTATTTTGACGGACAATCTTGTTAGCTTTCCATGATTCTCAATGCAAATGAGAATTGAGAATAAAAGGTTATATGAGATTATATTTTTAGGAAAAGGAAAGGATGATCAGCACAACTACCTGTAAATTCGAATTTGTTGCATTCTTGCAATCTTTTGAATCATCCTGAGAGAAGATCCTATTCAAACTTATTACACTAGTAGGTGTCGTTGCATCAAGAGGTGAATCTTTCCCTCCCTCGTTCTTTTCATCTGCATTGAAAGTATCAGAACTTAAACCATCAGTATTGAGCATAGAAGACTTTTTCTGTTTTTCTGGATATATAGGACCTTTATTTGATGATGTACTAAGTTGCTGCCTCAGTAGAAGAATCGTGTCGTGCATCCCAGCATTCTCTGAGATCTAAAGATAAGTCAAGATTATTCAGTATCTTACAAAATTTAGATATGCAGAAAAAGTGTAAATCTTGCACATAAATTACCTTCATTTTTAATTGTTCCTGAAGAATCGTGCTATCCACTGAATTGATCTGAGCAGCCGGCCATAAAAAAACATTATTACGTATCTTTATGTCAATTCCCCCAAGATTCTAGAGAGGCAACAAGAAAAAGACTGGAAAAAACAAAAAGAGAAGAAGAAAATTAACCAACCTCAAGTTCAAAAGTTTTCTCGCTAAACTGAGTAGCAAGTTTGGATAAAGCCTACATGAGAAAGCATATATGTAAATTGGAAACCAAAATAATAAGACAGTTAAGAGCTTGTCAATATTATGCTATAATCTTAAATCTTATGCAAAAATAAATTTCCACTTAATTGTAGGCTGCAAGTCTAGAGCAGCAACAAATATTACACTGAAGAGGAAACAAATATTTGTTGCAACTTCAACGAGAACAGAGGCTAAGAGAGAAACTAAGAGTAGTCACAACTCAAGCATATTGATGTCACAGATAATCCTTCATGCAATTAGGAGCAGGCTCATCTTGTATTCCCATCCTAAGTTATTCCCTCCACATACATGATGAGCATATTGATGTCACAGAGTACTCATCATGTATTCCCATCCTAACTTATTCCTACGTTAAAAAGAGAGAGAAAAAAAGTTGTTTTAAAAGGAAATGGAGCAAAGATTTTGAGACAACTAAAAAAGGAAAATGCTGCAATGATTATGGGACAGAGGCAGTAATTAATAATTTAATCTCTTAAAACTTTAAAAAGTCAATGGGTTATTAGTCCCATTAGAATTCAGAAGACATATCACATATCACTAGAGCGACAATACCTGAAACAAGTCAGACCTATTTAACATTTGTGAAGCTGCTTCTAGTGAGGCAATGGTGTTTAGCTCCAGCTGATACTTTTGCATCTTCTTTTCAGTGATTACTTTCTTCAACTTCTGCAATTGCTCCTGCAATACATAACACTTAATAAACACATAGCTACAACTCTATAAAATGTAAATACATCCATCTCTTTATTGTTTGGTATTCAAAACCCTGGTTTTACTTGTGCTACAAATCAATGGGTACCTCATCTCGAGAGTCTTCAGGGTTGTTTACTTCTTCTACCGATATACCTTTAAGAGAGTTGGTACACTGTGCAATTTCTCCAGCGAGCAGTTTTACTTGGTCATGAAGAAAATCCAGCTGATCTGTAATTGTCTTCCCAGTCTGTAATTCCTGTAAAAATACATAAATCAGAATTTATTAATTTTTTTGAAAAGCATAAATCAGAATTTGGTCCAGATCAAATCATGAAGAAGATGACAAGAGTAGATCTTTCAATTTTTCAAGAAAGCCAGATTTTTATACAAGTAGTAAAAATTAAAAATGAAGGTGATTCTTCCGATCTATGCTATGTAGCAACCAGCAAACTCTTGATACTAAGATAACTGAGTACTTTGAGTAGCATGGTAGGCACAGCGTGGGCTCCATTCTGGATAGTATGTCAAGAATCCAGGCCCTTTTTTTTTTTAAAAAAGCACTTGCCCTTGACTGTATGAGAGAGCTGGGAAATGAACATGGATCTTGTGGGTGAAAGGTGGCTACTAATTCTTAAAAAGTTTTGGTACTCTGACATTAATTGAAGTTACATCCAAAGAAACAGCATTGATAATTTTTTAATCATCATCGACCAAGTTCAATAAGCCAAAAGTGTCTGATAAATAGAAGGTTATCTCTGACCTGATGCATATGAGAAAGACCAGCAACAATATTAGATGGTTCACCAGTTTGGCCCTTTTCTGGACATGAGTTTATAACTGAAGGATCATCCTGCTTTTTATTGACTGATTTCTTCTGTTTGTCTTTTACATCAGAAGCCATTACTCTATGTTTTGAGGATGTGGAGCAGGATGCAGGAGATATACTAGCTGAACTCTGACCATCAGTAGTAGCCGGTGACAAGCCAACAAGAGCCTCAGGCTTCTGTGCAAAATGCATGAAGTTAATTGCAGGCATATTTACAAACTAAACAGAAGATAATACATTAATAAATGTATCAAAATAGCCCTCCATTCTGATTAGGACAAGAAGTTATAGCAATAAGCAGCGCAATTCAAAATATCTATAACTTTGACAACAGCAGTTGATTTTGGGGAATGGACAACAAACAACGAACGAAATGAAAACATGGAACAGATAAATAGACTCTGTAAGCATCTTAATGATCACAGGTTACACAATGCATAATAAAGCAAAGGTGTTCTTTTGGGGGAAAACAGCATGCCTTATAGTGATGGAAATTTTGGTAGGCCATAGTTATTTTCATGACAATCAATAAATAAATTTCCCGTGAAGAAAAAGATGGGTGAAATAATTACTCTTGACTTAAACCATCCAAGCATTCCTCTTCTTTTACTCTTCTTGCTATCCTTAGCAACCTCATGTAGATTGGCTGCATTGGCCCACCCATCAACCACAACCTCAGGATCCAGATTTCCATCACCATCATCATCACCACAAAGAACATATTCCCCTGTCTTATCAGGTAGAAGTGCTAGCTGCATCCAGTCCAATGCTTTCATATTATGATAATTGTTAAAAATGTTACGGACTATATAAAACTTTAGAATAGAAATGCTGACTTCAAAAAAAACAGCCTCAATCAGAATTGATAACCTCGTCTTCACCAAAGGAATGTGTTCTTGCACAGACAGTCTTTTCGGGAATTTTTGTTCCAATAGTGTTTTTTGTAGACACCAATATTAGATTTGTCAGCCGTTGAATTCTTCCTGTCAGAGCCGCTTTAGCTTGCTCCTCCTCCTCTAATTTAGATTGCAGCTTAGCCTGACCTGCTTCCAGCTTTACACATTTTTTTTCGAGAGAGAAAGGTGGAGTGTGGAGAAAATCAGAAGACAAAGGAGATTATAAATCACAAAAAATGATATATGATGTTTATCCACACAACAGTATTTATCCTTTTCTACGTATCACAAACTGTCAATAAAACCTTCACACATCATTATCCAATGAAAGGAAAAGCAGGGGGGTTTATTTAAACAGAAAAGACATGGATCCCAACTAAAGAATCTTCAACCTCTAATGCTATATAGCTTTTCCTACATGATTGGCAAAGTTTATCATGCAATATGTACTCTAACCTTCCACCATGCAGTATTCAGCCTATAATTTTCAAATTCCAGCATAATTAAAAGTCAACGTGATTAAGTGATTGACTAGTAAAAGATTGAATAAATTTACCACAGAGTTGCATGGGACGAGGGAGTTTTAAGAAAAGAAGCATACAGCTGTACAAGTGTACATTAGCATCTAGTAACATGATAATATATTATTACTCACCTTATATTTTTCATTTAGTTAGTCATTCCATATGCCTTTTCAAGTCTCCAACATATGCCTCTAACCACAAAATTATATTGGAAAATTGTGACAAGTATTATTAGTCATACAGTCTCATCATTAGACCAACTATTAAATAAACAAAAACTTTCAAAAGTTGGAAGGAAAAAGTATGAAAAGTTAAATTTTCTAGAGATACATAAATTATACTCATATGAAAAGTTTTAAAAAGAGAGAGAGAGGGACTCCAAAATTAAATAAAGACACTCAAAAATTAAGGGAAAATTGTAAAAAGTTAAATGGTGAGAACACTTGTGTTTCTTGAGAATGTTCATTTGGGAAGGGGAGGATAAAAAGTTCCTATTTTGAAAACCCAACAATTTCCTATATACTGAGTTTTTTATTTAGATGATTAAAAGAAATGTGTCAAAGTTTTCTGGTTATTTTTATATAAAAAAAGGGAAATTTTTTAAAGCATGACCTTGAAAAAATAAGTGGAGCAATGTGTTTAATAAGATGAACGGAGGAGGATATCCCAATGGAAAGCACAATCACCTAATGACTTAAAGGCAAACACTGTGATGACTAAAAGAAAGCAGAGAACGTAAAGCACTAGGTATTTTTTAATGAAAAACAACAGATTATTCGATGCATATTGTAACTTACCTGCAGCTTTAGGCTAACCAAATCTTCTGGCGTAGACGCACTCTTGGATGAATCCTCTGTTATACCATGCTTTAGCGTCTGAAGCTCTTGCTTTAGACTTAAGATTTCTTTTTGATATTTTTTAATAAGGGATTTTTCATCCAATATCTTCAAGAAAAAAAGTCAACGACAAACAAACATAAGGATGTTGAGAAACTTTCATGACAACTTGTACTCCATAAAGAATGACAGAAAAGTTCTCCAAGGTTACCTTATTTTGAGAAGCCTTCATCTCTACACGTTTACTCCTATGTGCAAACTTTAGAGTATTGTGTGTTTCTTCACTGTTGCCAGAGGCAGGGGTTACCGTGCAAATAAGCTGCAAAGGTTTTCAACAAAATAAAGAAATATTGTTTTTAGGTACAAATATTTTAGGTGCAAACAAAGGACTTTCCTATAACAATTGGATTGAATCAAGGGTCGGCATTAAGTCCTTTCCTTTTTGCATTGTTATAGATAGAGTGACAAGGCCAATCGAAGATGAGATACCATGGTGTATGTTGTTTGCAGATGATGTTGTATTGGTGGATGAAACTAAAACTAGGGTCAATGCAAAATTGGAGCAATGGAGACAACGGTTGAAATCTAGAGGATTTAAGGTAAGTCGGACTAAGACTGAGCATCTGGAATGTCGTATCGGGTCACTGAGGAGGGGCAAATGATGTTGTGGTGAGGTTGAACGGAAAAGATCTAGCCATGAGCGAGTGCTTTAAATATCTTGGGTCAATCGTCCAAATGAATGGAGATATTGACAACCATATGGCTCACAAGATTAAGTTGGGGTGGCTTAAATGGAGAGTGACCATAGGAGTGTTGTGCAATCGAAGCATCCCCTTAAAGTTAAATGTTATTATGGTAAATACCAATGTTGCGTTATGGTACAAAATGTTGGGCTTCTAAGAAGGAGCACATTCAAAAGGTAGGGGTTATAGAGATGCGGATGTTGAGATGGAAGTGTGGGAACACTCTGCTAGATAGAATCAGAAATGAAAATATCCGAGGAAAGCTGGTGTTGCGGACATTCCGAGCAAGCTAAGAGAAAATCGTCTGCGTTGGTTTGGACATGTAACACGGAGACCCCAGGGAGAACCGGTACGAAGAGTGAAAGAGTGGGATCATGGAGATTTCAAACAAGATAGGGGAAGACCGAAAATGACTTGGCGGAAAGGAGATAGAAAAGATATAAAGCAGATTGAGGCTCTCGATCGTAGGAAGTGGAGGAGGAAAATCTTTGTGGACGACTACCCAAAATAATCACTTGGGTTCAAGTAGCCGACCCCACTTATAGGAATAAGGCTTTGATTGATCTATTGATTGGAATTGTATAGATAACTCACAGAAATTTGTCCATGGCCACTGAGAGAAGACTGCAACAACCGAGTAAGCTTTGAATCACGGTAAGGAATATGAGTTGCCTTTCCATCAGTTAGCTTAGAGATTACCTGTATCAATTCATAAAATCTACATCACAACCATAAATACTGTAGTAGCAAACAAATGTATTGTTAGTTTGTTATGGTCAATTGCAAGGTAAGGGGCTTGAGCCCCACATCGATCTTATGGGGAGTTTATGTGGGATTTATATAGGACTATGGGCTCTCTTTCTCTAAGTCTAGCTTTTGGGGTGGTTTTCATGTTGCCCTATGTCATGTATATCAGAAGTAGTACATACATTTTTGAAATAAACTTATTGTGTCACAAACTAAAGCTGAGCCTCGGTTGTTTTACTATAATACTACTTTCTCCTAATCGATCAAAAATCAATGCAAAACGAAACACTTCAAATATGTTGAGAAATAATTGCAAGACGTTAATGAAGTCCAATTAGTATTCTCTTTCTAAGTTTTTATACCTTCAGTTTAAGGTGAAAGAATCTCATAAAGCTCCCAACATAAGCAGGTTTCCCATCAAACAATTATTGTGAGTTGTGACTCAGTGACCAACGAAACAAGTTTAACAATTACAGCTATACCATGCAGCTAGAAAGCAAAGAAAACCACTTACAGTGCCCAGAGTTAACAAGCTTTTATTTATGTAAGAACCTTCTTTTCTACGTAATCCATTTGTTTCAATCTTTGAACTTTCAGAACCAGCAAGATCAATCAAATGCTGCAAAAATAGAGAAAATTTTTGTCCTCAAGACAATAATAGATATTGCTATAGCTAGCACATTCAAAGAACTTGCTAAAGAGGATGGAGGGGAAGAATAAATAAGCAGATGCAGTGCATTAAAAGGTGAATGTAAGAAAGAGTTACCAACTGAGACAACGTTACATCTTCTTCCCCTTGACTTTGCCCATGTGGACTGCTTTCAATGGTCTGAAAGGGCATCAATTTCCATTTTCCAGTGAACACGTAAAAAAAAAATTTAAAAGACACCAATAAAGCAGATTCAAAATTTAGAAAAATACCACAAAACTTAGATTAACAACAATAAACCCAAACTTGATTAGCAAAGTAAACAGTATTTATGAAATGAAAAGGGTTTTGTTTCATTACCTTTAGGAATAAAATACCAAGAGAAATGCAACTACATCGACCAGCTTACAAATTGATGAATGCATGTGAATACATCACCCTTCCTTTAATGATATAATTTAATAATTGATTTAAATAAAGCTCTTGGATTAAAGATTGGTCTCATTTCCAAATGAACCAAGCAAATATCTAATTATAAATTTGAACCAAAATGGCCACTACCAAGTTGCAATTCAATTTCCACCATCACTCTGGAAAAATAGAGACCTTTTATTTAATAAAAGATCACTGCAAGTGAAGTTCATGAACCCTATGCTGGGAAATTATTTCCTGCAGTTTTCTGAGGACTAAGCTGTCAGTATGTTCATGAAAACTGAAATTTGCAATCAGAAGTTGATGTTGCAATGAAAAAAAAAAATTCTGCCCTATCGGATCAAGCATGATATGGAGCATAGTCTCACTCAGGGCCAAGTCAGGTAGTGTACAGATTCAAGAAAGCCAAGAACAGAAGGGGGCAGCATAATGGGAAGAACTTGCGTGTTCAATCTGTTCATAAGGAGTGAGAAGCAACAAAATAAAGACAGGTTGACGCTGTACAAATAGGTTATCTCAGTGTTTTATTTCCTTAATGTTATCTACAGACTGTCCCCTATTTTCTCTATGATACCATTACCAAATATTATCTATCACACCCCCACAATCAAAAATGGAAGATCAGACATTGAGACTAAAGTGGAATTCCAATATAAGGAAGGCAGGATGACAGGATGCCTTTAGTGAATATGCCAAAATACTAAGACAAAGAAGGCAGACGAATACCTAAATAATATTCATACATTATCAACTAACAAGGTCTTTAATGACATGCCATAATGTTGTTCATATTACATTATAAGCCTACAAAAAGCAATAGGAAACTCAAATGTGCCTAGAATTTACCAAATAAATGCCCTAATAAGCTTATGACATTTCAAACGTCATTTATTCATGTTAAAATTCTATTCTATTCTGCTATATTGTGTAAACTTGGTCTACGTAATGTGGATAAAACTTCTCCCACATTGGGCAATCAATCATACTTTAGCAATTATTTTATTTTGTGTGAGATAAAAGGATATAAAAGTAGAAAGTTTGGATTTGGGGAATTTTTTTAAAATGTTGACAAAGATCAAAGACGGAATACATGGAGAGAATTTAAAATGATGTGAAGAAAAAGGGTTAATTAGATTAGGAAGAGAATTTTAATCAATGTTATTGGCTTACAATTAAAAGAGCCCTTTCATGTATGGGACACTGGGACAGGAACCCAAAGATGCATCGGTAAAAAAAGTGGAGAGTTGAGATTGTGGGGATTCAGAAGAATTCAAGGGAGGCAAAAGATGATTTCAGCAAAGGAAATTAGAAAATATATGAAGAGAACAAATTTTGTGAATGGAGGAAGGATCTTTGTCGACAGCCACAGGAGACATATTCTTGGTTCACACAGAAAACAACATCTTTTGAGATAAAAACTTTGGCATTGCTGTTACTGTTGCATAATATATGAGTAAGAAATTGCAGATCATTAGTGCATTGAAGGAACCTAAATTATAGGATCCTGAAGAGGTTACATCACTAGCGACAGGACCACCGATTTCTCTTTCCGCCTGAAAAAAGCCCTAAACTTATTTTACTAATGAACTGAACTTTGACCAGCACTTATCTGATCTTTACTTGGTCTTCATGAGTTTATCGCTGCATGCTTTGTTTCGATATGAACTTACTCTAAACTGCAGTAATTTCCATATCTGGTCTTTGTTTCATAACTACATTGTTTGATGGTTTCTAAACAACCTGAGCTACATGCACCATAACAGCAAGCATGTCACCAAATCATGTACCAGAAGCAGACTATTAACTCTTGCTTTGACTTTACTTTTAAACTCAATCTTACAGCATCTTGCTCTATTAGAGAACCCAATATAAACATCAGTACCCAGCACAAGGCACATCATCAGTCTCCAACATTTTTGTAGCTTCAAAGCACCATGGGGAAAATCCAGAAATGACAGTGCGGCTCAGCAAGTCTTCACTAAGTTATGGACCCAGCTAACTAATGACAGCCCCAAAGATAATTTTCCATTTTCTGAGGACAAAATAAGTGTCCATAACTTTGTACCAGCCCAACCCTAGCAATGGAAACTCTTCTCAACATGTCACCATACAAGAGAAAACTCAACCATAGCTATTCCTATATAGACTAAACAAAATTCTGGGTTCAGAACTAAGCTCTAAGCAACATGCATTTTAGCTTTTTGACAATTGACATACTTTTTTTCAAAGGAAAAAAAAAAAAAAAGACAATTGACATACTTTGACAGTTAATCTAATATGACCAAGCTAGAAGCTACGCAGGCATGGCTAAGGAATGGCCAACCAAGTAAAAATTGAAATTGAGATTCAAGGAGGCAAAACTAGAGTGTAGGTGAGTCGAGGAACTATACCAGCAGACTGGCCACACAAGCCAATATTTGGATAAATGGAGCACTTACCAAGGTAAAAATTGTGTGACTTCGACTGCTAAGAATATTGAAGTTGTTGGAGCCAACATGTCTATGCGCTGGCAAATATTAGAAATTGAATTATTAAAATGTTTTACTCATGGCTCATATGTGACACATTTAGAGATTATTACTGACAAAATTTGCAGCATAAAATTCATTTAAAAAAATGTTTTAAAAAAAAAAGAACAAGACATGTGGTTATGCAAAAAGCATCATCAGAATGATCATTCAAGGCCCGAGCATGTAAGAAAACAATAGGTCTAGGCCTTCTCAGCAGAAGATACCTTCACCAGTCGCTATTAAGGATAGCGCATGAGCAGGTGAGAGTACAACTTCATCTTTAATTCCTTCAATATAAGTTCCCTGCACAGATAGAACCTCATATTGTCAAGACAAGTAGACAACAATGAGAAACAACAATAAAATACAGAACATCAAGTAAATTACATACATAGATGATAGAACCCTGTATTGGATTGCTTCTATAATCAGAACCACACTATTAACTTGTATTGATCCCTTTATGAGACTAACTAAAGGAAAAGATTTTTCTAAGCAATCAATTGTATTTTCAAAATGAAAATTGAAAATAACCCAGGTGATACATTCAATTCTGCCAATAGAAAATTGAGCAGGTTTTGGAAGAAATTAATGGTTAGGAATTTCATAGCAATCGTTACATGGACCCTAGAGTCAAAATACCCCTTTACATGATATATTGATATTAGGTCACATATTACCAACTGTCTTTATTATACTCAGATTCATTGATTGTGTGTTTAAAGTTGGACATTCATATTAATTCCTTTGACGAGAATCCCCTTTTTGACACTGACTCTCCACTCCGGTCAAAATAAAATCTTTGAGTGGTACAGATTCGGTGAAATCCTGTGTTTTATGAAAATGCTGCAACAGCCTTTTTCATTTCTTCATATATGTCCACAGTCCACACACATAATCCTAAACTCATAGCTGGCAATAAACATCTGCAAATTATTTGGATAAAACCACAGAGAATACAAATTTTGGAGCTAACTTGTTTAGAAAAAACCTAGTCCACTGACCCTATAAACAAAGTCACTTCCAGGGCTCCCATATTAGCATATGTACCTGAGAATCTTCACGAATCCGTAGGTTTTGTCCTGCTGGATCAAGCAAGTCATTGATAACCTGGAAAAAACAATGCAAGGGAGAATTAATATCAAGTTTAATGATGACATGCAGAATCATAGACTTAAACAACACACCAATGTCCCAATTTTAAAAGAGTTCCACGAACTTAAAATTGAACTTCCCAATATAACTCAAAAAAAGGCATTAATCAGCTCAATGTATTAAAAATAACATAAGCAATAGTCTGGAGGAAGTAGTATAAAGCAAGTGGTGCCTACACTCACATTGTATCCTAGAGGTACAGGGTTCGATCCTCGCCACCCTTTGCTCGAGGATTTCCCCCTTTATCTTCTCCCTCAAGTACAAGGGTTGATTAGACGTAAGGGTAAGTAACATATTACCATCTAGTGAGTATCTTTTTTACCATTTCAGGAAAAAAAATACAAGCAATTGTTTGATGATATGATTGAGGACAATCCCTATTCACATTATTAATAAATGTTGGAAAAGAATGGCTCCTTCATCGAGAGCTAATGTGCATAACTCAACACACGGAACTTTTTACCGCCAGAACAGGGGTATGTTTCTTAAAGAGCACTTCCAAAAACTCACGTACTTATAAAGTACAACAACTAATGCATTTCGATTGCAACCGGTTGATTCCTCAAAATGAACAAGGATGAATAAAAATATATGGTATAGCTTCACATACTCAGTCCTCAATTTTATTATATAAGGATTGTTTTACAATACAAATAACAGTACATTACACCATGGGGATTAAAAATGCAGTTTTATGACTTTCTTCAAAAGGCCTCAGAATCAAACACTCTTCCTCTCCTCTCACAGTAACTAATGAATGGCTTTTGAGTAGAGACACACAGTACAACCCAAGCTTATGAGGTAGGGAGTACCGTAATATATGTCAACTTTTCAATTCAACTCTCTTTCTATGTTCAATCATTTCATTGAATCACCTTGTAACATATTTACAAGAACAAGTGTCAACACAGTCCAAAAGCTTATATGATTATTGGAACTAGTGTTGCAAAAAGTTGATTCAACAGTACTACAACAGTTTAAAAAATAAATAAAAATCAAACCTCATTGTAGATCTCAAGATAAGAAACACGAAGAAGAAACTCCCTGCCAGGTGTCTGACATGTGTAAACCATGGTGAGTTTTTTTAAGAAACAAAAATAGAGTCCAATCTTCAGTGCACTATTAAAGAGTAACATAATGAAGTACCTCCTGTATGATTTCAAAGACATCTTTAACTGCTAATGGAATGATACCTGGTGACTTCTGCACCCCCTGAAGTCATAATCACAGGGTCAACATAGTAACTTATGCAATCTCAGAAAAACCGAATACTTTATCTGAATAATAACAAGAACAACATATCCAGAAGTAGGCAGCAAAGTTAGACTAGACAAGTAAGACAACATCTCTAAACGCTTTCATCTATAGCCTTTTCAAGTTTCTAAGGTCAAAACGACATGTTGCATGTGTTTCCATTCAAACTGAGTCACTTGGAAAATCTATCAACCCCAAAATAAATAAAATCTTATACAAAAGGAAAAAAAAACACAACTTTTTAACCTTATGAGCAACTGGTCAAGAGATAAATTGTAATGATAATAAAACTAAATATTATGGAAGCCAATGAGGAGCACTAATTGAACACTGGCAAAAATTATACAAAATTACAGATCAAGATATAGAAGAATGCATATGTTCATATTTATTTATCACTAGCCTAATCTAGTGCAACAAACTAAAGCTCAAGAACAGACCAACTTTGTAATGTTTCCCACTGTTCCCAGCTGAACAGCTTGAACTGAGCGAATAAACAGATACATGAAATCCGGACTGTTAAAGAAAATCTGCTTCATATTCAGTAACACCAAATTGTGTAATGGCCAATGGGTTCCCCATGCTAATATTTGATTATTTGAAACATTACAAACGGTTTGACAGAACTTTTAACTAAAAAAATAAACTTTTTACCATAAATCTATCACTTTTTACTTAACTAGTTAAGCATTATATAAAAAGTTATGATTTTATGCTAAGAAGTTGCATTTTTAAAGCAAAAAGGTAAACGCTTAGACAGTTAGACGAGAGATTTGATATTGAAACATAACCCATGCTTAAAATGCAGAATTACTTTAGAGTTTGGATAAATCCATCAAAGTAGCTCAAAAACCTCTACTAGGATTGTATCAAATCACAGCCGCACCACCACATAACATTGTAAAGGATTTGAGCTTACAACAACCAAGATATTCAGCCTCCATAGCCGCAAAACAACCGCAGTGATCATTAACGCAAGTGTGAACACATCTAAGGTTTAAAACCATATTGTTGGAAACTTAATAGAGATAAAAATCCCTACACAACAAAGAGATTGAATAAAGCAAACAACGCAACAGGGACAGAACTAGATATCTTGTTATCCAATTTAACGAAGCAGCTGATATTACACACAACAAACTGCTGAAGTTTATAAGGACACCGTACATTGCTCACTCAATTTGATCTTTTCACACATTTGTCAGTCTATCTATCTATTTGGGTCACAGATGTTGTAGACAGTTGGCACTTAATGCTTGATATTGTAGATCACATTTGATCAATTCTTTCCTCAAAAGAAATGCAGTATACCTGAACCCCCGTTTTAAAATATGATCCTTGTTAGTTGTTACTTGTTAGAAAGAATTGTCAACATAAAAGGGATCACAGAAAAAGTAAAAAAAAAAAACGGATAAGATCTTTAAAAAATAAAAAGAAAAAGTAATACAAGCTAAATCAAGTATGTGTCTCTTACATGCATTGTGTGTGTCTTACCACTGCTAGTAACTCCATAGGCAAAGATAGTACCTGCATAAAGCAAAGCAGTTGTAGCTTGTCAACCAAGAATCACATTATGAAACATATTCCACAACCCAGCCTACTTAGTACTCAACTCAAACATCATGGTCCAACTCTCAAGGAAGCCAATAATTTGGTTAAACAATTTAAAACCCTGTCCAATCAAATTGATATATTTAATTCAGGTTAGATCGGATTTGGACTCAAAATTTTAGATCGGATTTGGAGTCAAAAAAAATTAAAATCAGATTTTCAAATTGGACTCATTCTCTCCAAATATGGGTTAAACCTTTTCCCATATTATTGTTGAAGATCAATTTCCACTCAAATTTTGTTATCTATAAAGAGATAACAAGGGCTTATCACTTTTTATACAACCGACCCCCCCCCCTCTTTACTTTCTGTATTATACTTGTCGCTTACACTTCTTCATTGATTTTCTCATCTTCTCAACAATGTGAATATTTCCTCTGATTTAGGTTTATCAGTTCAAATGATCATGATCTTCCTTCAACGTGTTTGCATCGGAATATATTTTTATGACCTATTTATTGGATTGGATCCAATTTCCATCAATATGCAATATGCAATATGCTGCTTGAAGGCACTTATGGGTTTGTTCTTTTCACCTTATTGATTTTACATGAATAATAATAAGTTGACAAGTCCTGGCAACCAAAAACAAGGCTTCTCTCTCTCACAAAATAAAGACTAGTAAATTCTAATAAGCTTAGATGAACAAATATAAGTTAAAAGGTACAGAACCCAAGTCTTTCATTTTAAACATGCAAAAAAAAAGAGCCTAATTATGTAACAAAATGACCTAATTACCATTTATCCCCTCCATAGCACCACCCACAACGTGATGAGCAGCAACATCATAAACATGGTGTGTGGTTGTTGCAGGGCCAAATACTCTATCTGCATCAAGCATTGTGAAAACTAAAATCATCTGCAAAACATAAAGTAAAATACAATAGGACATTTACAGAGTCATTTGTGCAAATGATTCGAAGTAATTTAGACATACTTCATGTTTCTCAAATTCTCAATTTACCTACAAGTAACATAATTGAGGCAATACAGAATAGTGTAAAAAGTACCAGCGGCTATTCCTCATTAGCAAAGTAGCCAAACATAGAGTGCACAGCCTCAATACTGGTTTTTTAAGGAAAAATTGTGAGCAACTACTGGCTACATATGACTTTTAAGAAACAACTGCCACCGCTTTTTTCTAAAAACTACTACCACAAAAGTTAGAAACATTTGGAAACCACTACAAATTAACTGAGATATTAACAGATATGTTAAGTGGGCCAATAAAGACACGTTTCGCATGTTCATCGACTCCCTTCTTTCTCTCTCTTCCTTCTCTTTCACCACCACTACTCCACCAGCCACCGCCACTGGCCCACTATAACCACAAATCATTACCACTCTACATAGATCAGTATTCAGTACCACCACCTCCACAACTTCTCAACACTCCACTATTATCACCAAAACTGTCTAGAAATTTTCAAACTTTTTGAGAAAAATCAGGGGAATTTCAAACAGAATTTTAATCAAAAACAAAATCTTTATGTTGCAAATTCATATAATTAAACATTTCTTGCAATATGGCATGCTTAATTGCCATTTAAAACCAAATTGAATCGATTTAGGGCCAAATATTAGGTTTTTAATTGTTTTGAACCAAACACTTTAATTTCGAAACTAATAATTGAAATCATGAGTTCATGACTTTGCAATTCGGATCTAAGGAAAACAAACCCCTAATTCAATTTTACAAAAGCTATAATCAATTTGTTGAATTTAACGATTTGGATTATGTGGAGTTTTTATAAAACACCACGAATTGAATCCTAATCTTATATTTTTAAATCAATGGCTTAGATTTTAAGGAAGTTTATAAAAAGGGATGATTTTTGGGGGAAATAGGGGGAAAGTTTGGGGGAAAATATATAAACCGTTGATTTTTTAATCAATGATCATGATTTCTTAAACTTTACATGGTAACATACTTACTTACTACATTATTTACTAGTTTTACTGTATCTAAATTGGAATTCGTAGCATGAATTAGACTACCATATAATCATGATGATGGCTGGTTGTGGAGGAAGAGGAAAAGGGGTTCCTAGTGGATGAGGAGAGAGGGGGTGGTTAAGGGGACATTTGATGATGGTTGTTGGTGGTGGTGCAAAAGTGGTGGTGACAATGGAGGTTGTGGCTTGTGGCGGGAGAGAGGAAAAAAAAAAAAAAAACAATTGGGCCCCACTTTAAGGAAATTACTGAATGGACATTAATCCGTTAAGTGTGGTAGTGGTTTCCAAACTTTTCACACTTGTGATAGTTGTTTAAAAAAATGGTTGTGGTTGTTTCTAAAAATATAATCCATTTGCTTTAATTTGTAGTTACAATTAAAATTTTGAACGTATTTTAATTGGAAAAAAATAATTCCAATAACTCAATCAATGCGTGTAGCAATCTATTGCAACTTTTTATTTATCTCACCCATTCAAACCAGATAAAATTGATCATGGGACAATACAATCATAAATGGAAATATATAAAAACCCAAAAAAGAATATGTAGCCAACAAATTGAAACAATCAAACAAGAGAAGTACTTTTTAGATGCTAGTTGGCTTAGTTGCTCATAATTTTCTTTTTTTGGTATTGAAATTTATAGTTAGGTACTCCGTATTTGCTTTACCTTCGCATTCAAACCATCAAGAAAAAAGTTGTTCCCCTTTTTAAAAGTATGTTGTATACAAACATGAAACATACTTGTTTGAAGCATAAATGACACTTCTATAATAATCCTTTCCTACCAAAATAGATGATCCCCTCTCTCTTTTTTTATTCGTTCCAAAATAAATACTCCATTGCTCCTGTTTACTACTTTTGACATTATGGTTGGCCTATAAAACTATACTTATACACTTAAAACACTAATTAATTCTCCCTTTAACTGTTTTGATAGTATGATCCACCTACAACAAAAAAAACCAATTACAACCTTCAAAGTCACCAAAATCGATTAATCGATCATTTAAATAATAATCATTGTCACATCAACATAACACAGTGACCCATTAACAGAGAACAATAAAAAACTTAGTGAGGAAACTAACCAAATGCGTAAGCAAGATCAATGTTCCCCTCATTCCGCACAGTACAATCACCATCCGCATACCAAGCTATCTCATTCCCTCTCTTCATCTCTCTCGCACTGCATCATCATCATCATCATAATCCAAAACGACATCAAAACAATATAATCATAACAAGTTGTCGAAACCAAATCAAACATCAAGTCCAAAAAAATAAAATACCTAAGAGGACGAAAACGAACAGTAACAGTGACATTTTCTCTAGGTTTACTGAAATCAGGAACATTTTTGACAGCAGGTGAGAGTAATGGCGAGGATGAACTTTTTCTTGAAGGAAAAGGTGAGGTAGAACGAGGAGATTTGGAAGAGGTAGAACTTCCCACCATTGTTGAAGCTTCAAGGTGACCTCAGAGTTCACTGCATCTAAATTCAACACAAGTTTATTGTTGTGTGGAAATGTGTCAGTTATGAAAGGAGATGAAGAGTGGAGGTCACGTGCTTTGACTGACATTGCCGCCTTAAACAAGTAATAACACCAAGAAATTTTTAAATAACAAGTTTTTAAGGGGTGTCCCTCCAAAATTCGGGGTTAAGCTTAATTTTAAAATTCCTTAATTGTTTGTTTGTTTGTTTGCAAGTGACTGGTGAAGTGATGAGCATTACTATATAATTGCAACATACTGATCTTTTGGACTTAAAGACTACAGTAATCAGATCAGTTCAGCTTTGTTTTAATATTATACACTCACAAAATAATAACACATCTAATCATATCAATTCAGATCAGATCAGTTCAGATCAAATCAAATCAGATCAGTCCTAAAGAACAGGCCTTACTATTTGTGAACTATTCATAATAAGTTATATAAGTTGTTTTGTGCTTTATACATGTAAATACTAGTCTTGTGTGCACGTTTTGCGTACAATACTATTTTAAATGTATCTTTAAAAATAGAAGGTTTTTTTGTTCGAGAAATTAAAATATTTGTTAAATTCACTAATATGTATAATGATAAACAAATTTTCTCCTTTTATCTAGCTATTCCACAACAATGAACAAAATCGGCTATCAAATTTCTACAATTATCAAAAGGTAAATTTTTATATGACAATATATCAAAATTGGTGTCTATTTATAAAGAATTCAAAACTATGAATTTTGATTTTTTTCTTATTTTTACGAATTTTGTATTGTGTAATATTTTCATTTTAAAACATTCAAAAATTGTAATAAATTTCCATAATAAATAGGAGTGATACTAATGGGTTATTTAAAAAAATTTAGGGGGCATAATGGACTTTTCCAAGGGGACGCCATGGCTCCCCCTTGGCTTGTATAGAGAAATATAATCATGTGGGTTCTATTTTGAATCGTCTTAATGTGTACTTTGTTCGGAGTTTGTTGTGGTCAAATTTTAATATTTTTTGGTAAAATGGAAGCAAAGATATTAAGAATATAAATTAGAAATTGGCAAGTGCGAAAAATGAAATGTTGCAGCTAATATGGAGCAGATGAAGTATTATTTAAGCCCTTTATCCCCTTATTTTTGCAACAATCTGATTTTTGTTATTGTTTATCGGACAATTTTGACTCTCTCTAATTTATACATATAAGGATAAATATAGTTAAATAAGATCTCTTTTGATATGGCTCGATGTATATTTTTTAAAATATAACTTTTATAATTTTTCATTTATTATATATATTTAAAAATATTTTTATTTAAAGTTGTATGAAAAAAAACGTAAATGTTGCACATAAAAGGAAATAGAGGAAATAATAGATTAATATATGGTCAATTGGTCATAGACTCATATTACTCATATACAGATATACTCATATGTATGGTTGTGTTGGTATGCTACATTGGCACATTGCTGCTGCATTACTGCCTGAAAAAAGAAAACAATTATTTTGGTGGGCCCCCTGTTGTGTGTGCATTTGTTTTTTATTTTATTATATGTGAGTTATGGATTCTCTCTGCAGGAATCTACTGGATTTACCTTGTCTAGTGGTGGGAGATATCTTAGGTTATTTATCTTACACTCACGGTTTATTTACTTTAGTTGAATACAGCTGAAAGTAATATTTTATAAAAGAAGAAATTTGAGAGTTGAACTGAATTTAACTTAACTAAAAAGAACTTAAATTAATAGAACTGAACTGAACTGAATTTAAGGTAAAATAAACACACCCTTAGAACTTCTGTTTACACTTTGTCAAATCAGTTTTTCACCGACTCATATTCACTCTAGACTTACTTTCTAAAATAAAAATAAAAAATTATAATCTTTATTAAATAAAAAAAGAGTACCCAATATAATTCTAACACATGTCTTAATATGAGTCTTGAGTTGAGTTTTGGTTTTCAAAACTCAACTTGAGACTCCTCTTAGTCTTACACATGATTATTGGGAGAGACCCTATTGAATCTTGCTTCAAGACTCCCTCTAAGACCCCGAATAATCTTGCCCTTATTGATACGGAAATACGATGCGAGGTAGTGTATGTGGTTCCTACGTATACAAGCAAAAGCTGTATTTTGATAAAGAAAAAACCCGATTTCATTCAGAGTGGAAGAAATAAGGGGGTTTTGGAACACATAAGTAACCAATACTAATGGAAAAATGCTCTATTAGTTGTGTATGTATGTGTAGTATTTTTCTTTAGTGCTTGCCTAGGAAGGACTTGTAGTATAAATGTGTAATGGCATGAATAATATTTTTGAAGTGCGTGGTTCAATTCTTATTAATAATGACAAATCTTTTATTTTATTGGATAATGTTAGTCTGTCATGTTCTTGTAAATAAATAAGGATTAACTTTTAGTGTAATAGAACGAAAGTGTCACCTCACCTCCTTAAAGTGTGGGATTTGATTTCCATCGACGATAAGTCCCCGATCTCTATCTCTGAGCAATGGTATTCTTGAGATACAAGCAAACAATCCACTGTACTTTTTTGTGGAATATTTATACATAAATGAATTTATGAATTGCATGTAATGTGTATAATATATTATGAGTGGATAAGATCTGATATCTTATGAACGGAGGTAGGAAATTTTGTAAAATGATACAAAACTTTGCAACTGGCTTTGCAATATTTTTAAAAAATTTAATGGGAAGCATGCAAATAAGTTGTTTTTATTTATGAGTGGACAAGATTTGTTTTTTATGCAACAAGGTACACGAGTAAGTCGTTATAGTGATCCTATCTTAGAATGTTAGCACATGGAGAGGAGGAAATACCCAACATTTTTGTTGGGAGTGAAGTTCTATTTTTTGCCCATGGTGGGGTAGCTGGGCAAGCTCCCCAGTCCCCAGTGAGCTATACCATGTCCTCAAAAACAAGATATAATGAAATATGCAAGCAAGTAGGAAAATAAAGGGAAAATTAAATCCAAGTGAAACTAAAAAAATGCTCGGTTAGGAGTCGCTTCGTAATGAAGTGTTCTGCAACTAAGGCCATCCACAGCAGCAAACCCAAATAAAAGGTTCACACATTTCTCTTTCCATTTCTCTCTCTTCCACCTCAGCAAACCCAACCATTTACAATTTACCTCTTAACAACAAACCATAACAAAAAGGTTCACCCTTTTCTCTCTCCTACTTTTTCCCACCCACCATATTTTCTCTCTCCTCCATTTATTTTACACCATAATTTTAAACACCTATTTATAATTAACATGGGTAAGTATATTTAATTCGCTTAATTTTAAATAACATATTAAATTACATCGTTAATAATTAATTTTTGTTTGATGATTTAATTATACTTAAATCGAATAATTGTACATAATATCTTTAAAAATTTAACTCGATTATCCCTTTCGTTAAAACATTTAAATTAACATAGCTCGTTACTTATAATTAATACATATTAATTAACAATCGCAATTATAAAACGAACATTAATTAAACAAACTCAACTACTCATTAATATTAAAACTTATGCATTACTCTACAATAAAACGATTATCATCCTACTCATTGTCACTTCCTCCAAACTTGTTCCAAATATGTTCCACAAGATCCTTTTTAAGGGACAAATGAGTTTGCTGATCTTCAATTTGAGCCTTATGACGTAAATATAAGTTTATATCCACAATTCGATTTGTGTGATATTGGAAATCTCCATCATCATCTTCACACCCAACTGGTCGAGACGATTGAAACTCTGAAGTATCAGTGTAATTTTGATAAGTGTCTCGCTCATCTTCCACTATCATATTGTGCATAATAATGCATGATAACATAATATTATGAAGTATATTGACATCCCAAGCAAGAGAGGGTCTACGAACAATAGTAAATCGAGCTTGTAATACTCCAAATGCTCGCTCAACGTCCTTTCTTACTGCTTCCTGTCGCTGTGCGAATAACTTATGCTTAGGATTTTGTGGACTCGTAATGGACTTCACAAAAGTTGCCCACTTGGGATATATACCGTCTGTGAGATAATATCCCAAGTTATACTCATGCCCGTTAATGACGAATTGGACGGGCGGAGCTCGACCCTCCAGTATATCCTCAAACACCGGAGACCGATGAAGAATTGTTATGTCATTGCAACTTCCTGGCATTCCAAAAAAAGAATGCCATATCCATAAATCACCATCTGCAACAGCTTCAAGTACAAGCGTAGCAACCCCTTTCCTTCCTTGATATTGTCCCCTCCAAGCCGTTGGACAATTTTTCCACTCCCAATGCATGCAGTCGATACTACCCACCATGCCCGGAAACCCACGCTGCTCGCCGATTCGAAGTAACCGTTGTAAGTCAACCTGGGTTGGGCGTCTCAGGTACTCGCCCCCAAACTGATTGATGACGCCTTGGGTGAACTTCTCTAATGCCAGCCTAGCAGTGCTTTCGCTTAATCGTATGTACTCGTCACAAGCATCAGCAGCATACCCGTATGTAAGTTGTCGAATAGCAGCAGTGCATTTCTGCAATGGTGAAAGTCCCAAACGACCAGCAGCATTAGGTCTTTGCTGGAACCATTCGTCGTTTTCCACCACCGCATTCATTATGCGCTCAAAAACGTGTTTTCGCATACGAAATCGACGCCTAAAAAAATGTCCATCATACACGGGTCTTTCGGCAAAGTAGTCATTATAAAGTTGTAGATGACCACCTTCCCGGTTTCGATCAGCACGACGAGTACGCCGTCGTGTTCTTTGGGTAAGTGATGATTCTATTATAGGCCTGCAAATTTCCATAGTTTGGTGGATTATGTTTTGTATTTGTTGACGTCTTTGTTCTCTGTTAGCCCACCATTCCTCATCTGTAGAGGAATTTGAAGGGCTAGAGAAATTTTCATCTGAAGACATGGTTAGCTTGGATAACTTGGAATGAATGGATGTAAGAAAGAATGAAAGTGTGTATGGAGTGAGAAGGATGAAGGTATGTGAGTTATGATTAAAGAGGAATGGGCTAGAGGCATCTTATAGGCAAGTGGGTGGACGGTAGGTGGGATGTGACAAAGATCATGATGGGCAAGTAGGTGAAATAGGACAATTAAATAGGAAAAAGTATAGGTGGAGTGCAGTTGCAATCTGACAGTCACATGGGCATTTGCAAGTGGGTGGACTGTAGGTAGGTAGGATGGCAGATGGATGGTAACTATATGGACAACAAGTGGGTGAAATAGGACAAATAAGGGTCACATGGGTGGAATAATTGAATAGCAAAAGTTTGGGTTGCAGTCTGAAAGGCACATGGGTGGAGTAACTTACATATGAAATACAAATTAAAATTTAGAAATGAAATTAAAATCTTAATAATAAAATGCGTACTTAATTAGTAAATCAACATGCAAAAAATTTGAACTTAAGACTTTGGTACTTCTCCTCTTCAAGTGCATCACGACTTTGCTTAACGTCCAATAATTTGAACATCTCCCATTCAAGTTTCCTGTCATTCTGCTCAATTTGCTTCTGCTTCCTGGCTTCCTTTTCCTTTTCCATCTCCAGTCTTTGCATTTGAACCGTAATGTCTTTTTCCAAGCTCTCATGGGTTTTGTGCCAGCTTTGTTGAAGTTCAAGTACATCCATATTCTTCCCAGACATTGTATTTCCCTTCCCCTTTAGTCTTGACTTTGCCTTCTTCACTCCTTCTGGTCGAACCATATCATCTTGATCAAAAGGTGAACTTGTAGGCGTCTCTGGTGTTGAACCGCCCGCCTCATCCCTTGACCGCTTCCCAGAACTTGCACTACCACCTGATTCTACGTTGGTTGATGGTCGACCACGTTGCTTACCTAATGATGGCTCATCCAAGACAGAACGAAATCGAGGAAACTTTTTTATCATCATCCATTCTTCATAGAAATGAAATTTACCTCCTGTACTTTCAAAAATTTTATGAGCCTCTGAATCGACATTGTCGTCGTTTTGCCCGCTTCTTAGCCTGGTCCTTGCCTTGTCTACACATCCGGACCATTTTTGCACTGCTTCCGCAATACGAGCCCATCTACACTTTAGACTGCTAGTAGTTCTGGGATGAATCTCATGAGGGTTGGAGGCTCGGGCAGCTTCATATAATTCTAGCACTCTCTTCCAAAATTGAGTTTTCTTTTGAGCCGTGCCGATGATTTCATCGCAACTAGTGTTCATGTACCCCGAAACAAGAGCTGCATTTTCAGCTTTCGTCCAGCTCTTTGCAGCACCAGGTCTAATTGGCACCTGGGGGAATGGTGGATTAGGTTGTTCAGAAAGTAGTTGTGTGAAACTTTGTTGTGATGCACCATTGAACCCTTCATCTTCATATTCATCTTCATCAGGACCACGACCAACTTCATCATCTTGCTCATTTGAATTTTGTGGGCTTAAATTACCATCATATTCAAATGGAGATTGCATGTTTGATTGACTACCAAGGTTGATAGCCCATGGATTAATTTGTTGTTGATTAAATGGAAATTGATTAGGAAACGGAAATCTGGGATGGAATTGTTGTGGGTAACTTGGTGCAAAATTTTGCCAATTCTGTGGGTAATTTTGGGGATAATTTTGAGGAAGAACTTGTGGGACATTACCTGGATTAATTTGTGGACCACCGTACGAACATCCATCAATGTTGAAAGAATTTCGTTTTTTCTTGCTCTTTTTTTGAACAGAAGCTGAACATTTTGCCTGATATGGATCCATTGTATTACAAAAATTATTTTTTTTGTAAATATTGTGAAGTTTTTTTGTGTAACAGAAAAAATAATTGAAGAATGAACAATGTAAGCATGTAAGTGTGATGTAAAAGATATGGAAATATAATCTCTATTTATAGAGTTGGAAATATGACCGTTGTAAATATAGCCGTTGGAATATAGCCGTTGGAAATATAGCCGTCGTAAATATAGCCGTTGGAATATAGCCGTTGGAAATATAGACGTTGGTAAAAAAAAATATGACAAAACTATATCAATATGGGTATCTACTTGTAGAGAATTTAAAAATATGAATTTTGGTGCAATTAGTTTTTTTTTTTAAAATTACCCTTTTTTAGTTATTTTAATTATAAGTTAAAACCTTTGGTAGCTGTTGTTTTCTTTTTCTTTCTTTTTTTTTTTTTGGTATTAAATGTCAGGCATTTTCAGCACCGAATGAGTTCGGTTTTCCGAACTTTTTTCATTCAGTTTGCTACCCAACTATTTCCAGTTTGCTGTTAAGGCAGATTTTTAATGGTTTGTTGTTTGCAAACCTTTTTGGGTTCACTGCTAAGGATGCCCTAACCTACTACTCATCTTCACATTCATTTAAGCAAAAAAAAATTATTTAATGAAAATTTGCATTGACTGTGTTGGGACACGTGTCCCACTAGACATCAATGTGGGTTTGGCCCTGAATTTAAGTTTAAAATATTTAACGCAAAATAATTTTTTTATGGTTTTTTTATAGCCCGAAAATTATTGTATTACAAAAGACACCTACAAGTGAAGTTTAGGGAGGTGAGTTTGTACCCACCTTGAAGATGTGAAGAAGGCAAAGTCAAGGCTAGCAAGGAAGTGACAAACCTAAGATTGGCAATGACACGAGTTTGATTGGGTCCAGCCAAACGTCCAGACCTTGACCCTGACCCACTGGGTCTACAATTGTTAGACCTAAATTTTATAGGTTAACGAGTCTATGAGTCCTAAATAAGTCTTAATTGAATCATTCATATTTCAAGCATTTAATAAATAATTTACTACCGTGTACTAATTTAAAATTTTCGTACTTTGTTATAAATATCATGCAACCATGATATATCAATTGTTAAAAAAATGTAAAATGCTTAATTTACAAATTTTACAACTCACACCATGTAGTACAAAACATTTGAATGTATTCTTGGAATCGGGACTTTTCCCCAACATTATTTTGGGAAAAAATTCCAAACATAAGTTGATTAGAAAATTATTGAAAATTGAAAAAGAAAAAAAAATTCTCCACAAAAGGACTGGCGCCAAATTTAGAGAACAATCAGCACAAAGCCTGAAAGCGATAGCATTTTCCCCCCAAAAAAGATTTTAACGCCCAAAACGCCAAAACCCTAAACCTCAAACATCCATCAATGGCGGAAACGATCTCTCTCATGGACGTCGACGAAGGTGAAAACAACAACGGCATTAACCCTATTATCAAACCCAACAAAGGCAAGAACGTCGTCGTTCCTAGCGACGGCAAAGCTGGCCTTTGGATCGAGAAATACCGCCCTCAATCTCTCGCCGATGTTGCGGCACACCGTGATATCATTGACACCAGTAAATCGTCTTTTCTTTTTCTTCTGTTGTCTTCTCTTTCGTCCCTAATTACTTAATTAGTAATGTTTATTTTATTTTTGTTTTAGTTTCTGTTTTCTTCACTCGTTACGCACTCTAATTGTATGACTTTTTGGGAGCAGTCGATAGGTTGACGAGTGAGAATAGATTGCCACATCTACTGCTTTACGGACCCCCAGGAACGGGGAAAACATCGACGATTTTGGCGGTTGCAAGGAAGCTTTATGGAAATCAATTTCATAATATGATTTTGGAGCTTAATGCTTCTGATGAGCGTGGTATTGATGTTGTTCGTCAGCAAATTCAGGATTTTGCTAGCACCCAAAGTTTCTCATTTGGGTAATTGTTAAACAATAAAAAAAAAAAAATCCATGCCTGCCTTTTATTTTCGTTATGTAGTTTTTCTTTTGCTTTAGCTTGGGTGCGTCTGTTACCTTTTATGTTTTACTTGGTTTGTGTTCACTGTTGAGTTGTTGATGGGTCTGAATTCTGATTCAGGGTTAATCTAACAAAGATATAGATGTATGAAGTAGAAAACTAAACGGCAGTTATCATTGCTTTGCTGCTGAAAATTCAAAGGCTGGTATTTGAGGGGAGCATTGTAGCTGTGAGACATTTAGAATTTGACCACATATTATGATGTGGGCAGCGTCCTTGTAGCTGAAATTAAGTGTTGACTGTTTGAACTTGGTCACAAGTTAAGTGTTTTTGTTTGTCTACTATGCCCCGCCCCCAAACACCCACACACACACACACAGGGACAACATGCACATATGTTGACATTATCATCTCAAAAGTTTTTTCTAATATGGGGATGCCAGTAGCCAGTATCATATCTTATGCAAGTGGCAATGACAGTAGGTCTTATAAAGTAGTAAAGGAAATCAGAACTTTGGTCAATGGTGTTGGAAGCACTCCTTTCTCTTCTGTTTCTGGACTTACTGTTGATTTTTGCTTCTATTGATTTTGGTAGCTCAAAGGCGCATGTAAAATTGGTTTTACTGGATGAGGCTGATGCAATGACAAAGGATGCACAGTTTGCTTTGCGTCGAGGTATTGCTTAATTCCTTTTCCCCCCTCTCTTCATTGTTCTTTTCCATACCCTTTTTCCTTGTGCCATCATGTTGACTTTAGTGTTTGTCTTTCTTCATGGATATAGTAATTGAGAGATACACAAAAAGTACGAGATTTGCGCTTATCTGTAACAACGTAAACAAGGTCATTTCAGCACTCCAGTCAAGATGTACACGCTTCCGTTTTGCTCCTCTTGACTCTACCCATGTCACTGAGCGGCTCAAACATGTTATAGAAGCTGAAGGGTGAGTCCTAAATTTTAACCTCCTATTGATACGGAGTAGTTAAATTGAGCATAGGAACATTGTCTCTGAAGTTTGACTTTTAATTGGTTGGTATTCCTTATGTTCCTATCCAAAAAGTTTTGTTTGTATTGGTTGAGAGAATTACCGTGGCAACTGGCAGCAAAGTCTAGAAAGTTATTGCACAAAGCCACAAACTACTCCTAGGATTTTTTTTAACTTGTATTATCTGCTGCTAAGTGCTAACTTACCTTCCTTTTGTGATAATAAGTTTCATCACATTTACAGCCATCAAAAATCTTTTCTTGTTGGTTTTTTTCTGTAAACAATAAGTATTTTATAGTTTGTAGATGACAAACAAACACAAAAAAAGAGCGGGATTCCCCCCCTATCATGAATTTCCTGTAAAATGAAAACGAAAATGTTTGTATGATTCTACACTCTACAGCACTAGGGAAGACTTCTGCTGTTGTGGTTTTTGGTATAATTATGTATTTGGTGACTTTATTAATGATGATCTTATTGATTTGTCGTATTTGTGGTTAGAAAGTTTACATTCTCACTTGTTAGCTATCTCTTTGCATAGGCTTGATGTGACAGAGTCTGGGTTAGCTGCACTTGTGCGATTAAGTTCTGGGGACATGCGAAAGGCTCTGAACATATTACAGGTTTGTTGATGTCTTCAAAGTACATTATGCTCAGAATAGTTTAAATTTTATATTCATATTTCCCTCTTTCAATGCATCCTTGATGAGTTAAAGTCATTAAACTAATAAACTCTAATTTAAGTATTTGAGTTGAGTAAATCTTCTAGAATCGGAAGACCAATGTTCTATACTTTAATTTATTCCAAGTTTTTCTGTTAAGTATTTTAGCTGAGTTCATCTTCTAGAATCAGAAGACCAATGTTCTATACTTTTTATTTATTCCAAATTTTGCTGTTTTGAGCTTGTCATTATGTATTGCACTCCCTAGGCTCTAACATGTGATGAATTAGTAAAACACCCTTGTCAGCATTACAAATGAATTGTTAATTGAGTACTAGCTGCAGCAATTAATGTTTTAGGCCTAAATCTCTTTAAAATTTATTATTCTATTCATCATGGATTTATCAATATGTGACATTTCAATGTCCTTTCAGTCTTTCACACAATCACTCTATTTGTTTTCTCACTATGACTCTATAAAGTTCTCTAGAATCAATAGCTATCATTTTTCATGAATGACACAAGATGACGGTTTGTAAGTTGTAAACGAGATTTATCTTAACCTTCCTTCTCTTCTTCCTCCGTTTTTATATATCATTAATTTTTTTTTTCATTACTTGCAGTCAACACAAATGGCATCTCCACAAGTGACAGAAGAAGCAGTTTACTTATGCACAGGAAATCCTTTGCCCAAGGATATTGAAACAATATCACATTGGCTTCTCAATGAGACATTTGCTACAAGTTTCAGTCGTATCCTACAAGTTAATTGTGGTTTATTGTATTTGCCAAGGCAGAGTGATAGAATTATGATCTGCCATTTTGCCTTCACATTTATTTGTTATTCTTAACTATTTTAAGGAATTACTGAAATGAAGACTCGAAAAGGATTGGCCTTGGTAGATATCATAAGAGAAGTTACAATGTGAGTTGCTCTTCTTGATATCTATGCATCCCTGTGGTATTATCAATTAACCCAGAGAATTTTTGTCAACAGGTTTGTTTTTAGAATCAGGATGCCAGCAGATATTCGAGTTCATCTTATTAATGATATGGCTGATATTGAGTATGTATCGATCCATCTTATTTTTCCTTTCACTCGAAGCCGAGTCATTAAAGTGAAGATTGTGTTGTTTGTCATTGCATGAATCTATACGGCTATACTGATTACTGATCCCAGCTCTATGCAATGTTTGAGGTCCAAAAATTCCACTTTGGAATTAGATAACCTGATTTGCTAAGTATTTAGGTGCTTGATAGGTTCCTATAGCTACAAAATTAGGAATAATGGCATTGATGTAGGTAGTTATCATCGCTTATAACTCCTAAATTAAAATAAAGCTTCTCTAACCCTAAGTATACGGTAAGCTCGGGTCGAACCTCAAAGGACCGGAGGGTGGACATCGAGTTAGAACAATCTAAGTAAGCTATTTTTTTTTTCAAAATTAAAACAAAGAAAAGCGAAAATTTTGGAAATCAAATGAGAAAAAAGGCACTAAATTTAGGCTTCGCTGCAATCAAATATATTCACGAGCATGAATGACATGCTAACATTGATAGAAATCAAGGGATATTATACTAGTAGTGAAGTAACCCCAAGTGGGTTAAGAAAAGGAAGAGGGAAATAAAACATAGAAGAAAAAGGCCAAAGACTAATCAAGGGCTCATCAAAATCATTTGGAAGCTTGAAATTGTGCACAACTTTTAGTATGAAACTACGAACATTGTAGTTTCCTATTGGCTACCAATTTAGCTGGTATTGGTTTAGGGTAGGGTTAAAACCAGGGATATTGGCTACTAACCTAGCCTATACAAAAAGAACCTCTATGGTAGATTGGATACTAAAGGAGGAGAAAACATCCATAGAACTGCGCGTATGAGATATAATCTTAATAATTGTCTGAAAGATGTTGATCAAAGGGTCTTGTTTGACGATAAAGAAATAAAAGATAGATGGAGATCATACTTTGATAACCTATTCAATGAAGTTAGGGAGCAAGATATTAGGGATATAATTGTTACTCATGATATGTTGAATTTGGTTTTTATGAGGAGAATTCAAGAGGATGTCAAAAGAGCACTGAAAAAGATTTGATCTAAGAAATTAGTTGGATCGAGAGTTTCTATTTAGGCGTGGAGATGCTCAAGTGAAAGAGGAATTAGGTGGTTGCCAACTCTCTTTAACAAAATTCGGAGAGGTAATAAGATACCTATTAATTGAAGGAAAAGTATTATAATCCCAACAATATATAAAAGTAAAGGGGATGTACTTGATTGTGTCTGAAAGGTCGACAATGGAGGGAATTCATATTTTATGAGACAACTCATGGATACATGATATTAGGGGAAGCAGCGAGTGGAGATTGCAGCCTTTCCTCGGGTTCGTAGAGTCGGGTTTTCTGTTTACCCACAACGGAGGAGCCTCTAGGGATCGGAGGACTGTCAGGTCTTCTTCTGCATGAATTGTCCAGATAAGGAGAAGGATTTGCATATGGTTTTCATTGATTTGGAGAAAGCGTATGACAAGGTGTTGCGGGAAATACTTTGGTGTGCCTTAATGAGAAAGGGCATCCTAAAGAAATATATTGACATCATCCTGAAATAGTTCTCTATCACAATTGGACTACATCAAGGTTCCACACTTGGCCCTTTCCCTTTTACCATAGTCATGGACGAATTGACAAGGTTAATTCAAGATGATATGCTATTGTGTATGATTTTGCATATGATATTGTAGAGAAAGACTTTGGAATCTCATGGGTGTAAGTTAAGTAGATCAGTGAGATAGGAAGTAGTTGGAAAAATTCGATTAAATTGGATGGAATGAGTGTTCAAGGTTTGATTCATTCTGATATCTTCTTTGCAATTGTGGTATGCCGCAAAGACTTAACGGAAAATTCTACTGCACAATTATTAGACCGGCATTACTATATGGCATAGAGTGTTGGGTTTTGGAAAAAATGCCACATTCAAAAGATAAATGTGACTGAGATGCGCATGCTACATTGGGTGTGTGGGCATACTAAGAAGGATAAAAAGAAATGAGGTTATCAAGAAGAAGATAGGGGTAATGAGTTTTGATGATCAAATAAGGGAAAACCATAAGCTGGTTTGGTCATGTGAGATGAAGTCTGATAAATGCACTAATAAAGAGGCTTGAGTGGCAAATGAATGAGATGAGAGGTAGAAGAAAACCAAAACAAACATGGATGAGGGTTGTCACTGGGGTATGAGGCTTTGAGGGGTGGAGGTCAGTGGAGGAGCTCATGTTAGATAGAGAAATATGGAGGGAGAATATATGGGCGAGCGATTTCTGCGAATCTAGTCTAGCCGACCCCAAATTATTTTGAGACAAAAATGTTGTTTATGTTGTATATATATGGTTCAATGGTTGGCTTGCTACCAATAATTCATCAATGAATTAGCAAATTTCTTTTCTTTTCAATTGTTGCTTTCCTTTCTAACAGTTAGTTAATCTTGCTTAGCTTTAAGATACACCTTTCGCAATAGTAGTTGATTAGGTGGTATGAACAATTTTGAGAATCGATGATACACAAAGTATAGCGTCGGAACCTAGTTTTGAATTGTGCTGTGAGTGCCAAGTGGAATCACAATAGGAATAAGATGTAAAGCATTGTATTAGAATTGTTGACGTTAAAAAAGCAGATTACTGATAGGTAGTTTTTAATTTATCATTGTTGTCCTTGTTATTGCGGCTTTAAGTGCATAAGCATACCAGGACTCCAGGAGGCTTAGTAGATATTATATATTTACTGGTATCACTGCTTCAAGAACAATTTTGATGCCTCTGAAACCTTGAGTGTTGAGGTCTTGGAAATTTCCCAACAAAGGATTTTTGTGCCTTCCAAATTTTCATAAATCATTTTTTTGGGCCTTGGATGGACTTTTAATCAAGGTGAGAGGTCTTAGATGTGTTTCAAGGCACAAACCTAGATGATGGTTGTAGATAAAAGAATAAAACCATGATAAGGCCGTAAAAAGGTTCCAAGGACCATAGTGTAAATGAAGATAGAATTATCAGGATTCTTAGGTCTAATTTCACCTAAGGAGGCTTTCTAATCAAGAAAAGAAAAAGAAATCTAAAAATATTAGCTAACCAACTTCATAGAAAGCTAGCTAGAACCACCAAGTGAAGTAGCGGCTATGTTGACAATGGGTGCATTCTCTTCCTCTGAATTTTTCTGATCAGATATGAAAACTTGTGAGAATGGGTGAGATGAGATCTGATCTAATATGATATAAGTTGAAGAGAACACACCCAATATCTAAGAATGAAAATGATAGAAATGAAAGGCACAATAAAGGGGATAAACATGCTATTGAAAGGTGAATTCAACATTACTTTGATCCTCAAACCAATTGGTCAATGTTTGATGGGAAAAAAAAAACCAAGGAATGACCAGGATTTTGGAGGATGCCTCACAAAAGGAACACCTACACTTTTAGAATTCACGAATTCTGCAATTGATGCTAAAAAGACGAGGAGTTGTATCAAGGATTCAACAAAGACTAAAGGCAAAGATCATCAGAATTACACCTGCAACCCAAAATCAAAATAAATGACAAAAATTGGCTGGAGGAGAGTTAAAGGGGACACTTACTATTAAAAGAAATTGAGGGTTAGCAGATTAGATGTATTTGAGCACAGGCAGCCTTCTACCATCCATCCAAAACCTGCTTTTCAATCCGACTGCAATCCCTCACCTCTCTGTTGCCTCTAAGAACAGCTCTTTTCGTATTGGCAACAATGTTAGAACATAAAGAAGCTATCATATCCCATTTAAGTTGGGCCAGCCTTTTTTTAGGGTTCAGTGAAAAAAAAATTGCTTGTTTTTATTAAAGGTTGGGGTAGCCGGGTAGGGGCTGAGGTTTGCAATGGGGTTTCTGGAGAGAATAGTCTCTCTCTTTAGAATACCTCTCTCATTAGTCATTACATACATTTGTGGCCCTGGATTATGTTTTAAGAAGTAAAAGCTTCTGTTTTATGGGTGTTGGTGTAGGTAGTTAGAATGTATCCATGTGAATGTTCAAATTTGAGGGCTTGATTTTCACCATAATAATATTTTTATCTTACAGTAGAGAAGCATTTATTTTCTTTGCCTCCTGGATGGCTTTTATTCTCTTACCTTGCCGTATTATTTCTGGTCATGCAATCAATATGACTTTGACAATAACTAATGAATTAAACGCCTAGAGCCAATGAATGTCATTTACAATATTATATATGTACACAGTTAATTGTGGAATACACATTTAAGAACTTGTTAACCTTGCAGGTATAGGCTAAGTTTTGGATGTAGTGATAAACTACAGCTTGGATCTCTCATTGCCTCATTCACGAAAGCTCGTTCTGCATTGGTTGCGGCTGCGAAGTAGATTTTCTCAATGAGTTGCTTCACTAGATGTGAAAGTCACCTACTTCTCAAAGCTGTCTGACCCGTGCAGCTTCATTTTGGTCCTGGATTTGGTTCAAGCTTTCTTCATGTATATGTAAATTAGAACTGTAAAGGAGATTAAGAGAAGGAGATTAAGAGGGAAATGTAATGCTGCAATTTTCAAGGTTGGAACTTCGAAATGTACTTTGATCAGCATTTTTCATCTCAGCAGCTGAGACATTTGTAGCTATATTGGCTCAAGTAAATTATTCTGGGTGCAAAACTGCAACATTAGCTCTATTAGGTGAAATGCTACTAAAGGCAAACTTAGAAGATTCTCTATAAGTTTAGGGACCTTGTAGTTGCTTTGTTTCCTTCTGCTGGACAATAAGGCCTTCGGAAAGGAAACAAGAAACGAGAATTTGGTCCTAAAAGTCTGCATAGTAAAAATTCTTGCCCCATTTTGAGAAATCGTGAAGTCAGAGTAATTTAGTACTACGTCCGTTATCTTCTAATGACAACATTTTGGCTTTTAAATTTATGAATATATAATTTAAACTATTAATAACTTTAATTAAGTTTTATCAAATATTGTAACAAGTTGATATGTTGAAGATGTACAATGAGTCCAATCCAAAATCATAATGGAGGAAAACATTTTTCATGTCTATAGAAAATATGATCAAAGTTAGTGTGAAAAGTATAAAAGTAAAAAATGTTGCAATTTAAAAGAGAATGAAGTAACTTTTACCTCAATAACAAAAAAATTCTTGTAATAGGGAGTGGATTTAAGGCATGCATTTTGAGATTGCTTGGGCAAGTAACATGCAGCTTGAATGCTGCCAATATTGAGAGCATGGAAAGGTCACAATACTTTACATCATATTAGGTTTTCCTCCATTTTTAACTTTAGATTATAACACTTAATCTAAAATAAATATTAAAATCCCACCTCCCCTCCTCTCCCCTCTTAATGCATATCCAACCATTGATTAAGAAAATGTAAGGGAAATGGAGAGGATCCTAACTCCATTACATCAATCTTGAAGATTCAAGCTAGTAGCGACAATTTTTCATTTTACCCGATTTGCAAGGTAAAGAATGGACAGTAAAGAATTCCTTTAAAGCATGAACATTTAACACAGGGTTGAACCACCGCTGAAATAAAGCCATGAGCTTTGGCCATATGCGAACTGTTCTTGCAGCAAAGATGAATAGGAAAATCAAGACTTTAATTACATGTACACTAATTCATTTGAACATTTAAGCATAAACCATTTATTGGCTGGGTATAACACGAAACGTGTACAACCCGTACGATACAATAGTGACGGTCATTCTGAAACTATATACTTCATTTAAATAATATAACCATTTAATGGCTGTTCAATTTCTATAACTATGAACAGTTGCTTGGGAAGAAAATACAAACATAAGTAAGAAAATTCTCACCTCAAACTTGGCAGGATCAGATTGCCAGATTTTTATGAAGAAACAAATGGTACAATTATCTCCCCTTTTTTCTTCCTGATTATAATTTCTAGACAACTTATCTAGAAATATTGGACTTACTAGTAACTAAATTTCAGCTGTACAACCAATTTCTGAGAGTTTTTGGGTTTTCCTCAACAGCAGGACATGTGAATTGCTCTCACCTCAGCGCCTGATGAAGATTATACATTCTATATTGGCAACAATTCTTCACTACAAAACTGGGATTCTTTGGAGGGGGCTAGAGAAGATTACAAACAAGGCAAGGAACTTTCTGGATTTACAGGGGCAGCACGGCACCAATACTTCAATGGTAGCAATGCTTCACATTCACTTGCTTCATAGAATTTCCTCTTGTAATGATTTTCGTTTACATACTATCATCGGATAATCTATTGGACCACATAATCTCAATTTCGAGTTTTCTGGATCCATCTTTATTGCTGTCATGATTAAGGTTGAACAATCCACTGTAAACTCCTTCTGTCACTACCTTGTCAATTTGTATAGTGACTCTACCTAAAGTTGCCTGCAGATAGCAACCAGAATCATATCATCAGAAAGATTAATCCAAAGGAGATCAATGGTTCTAGGCATATTTGTTAACAACTAAAGCTACATGTTCTAAAGACAATTGTACCGATAGGTTTCTATGCATTACTAAAAGCAATCAATGCAAATTCTATTCACCTTTCCGAACGTGTTCTTGCTTTTGCATATGATGTGGAGTTTTTGTCCCTTGGGTGGCACGTCAAATGCCCATGTAAAGGCTTCTTTCCACTCTGGGGAGATGCTATGATTCAAGACCTGCAACCCAACACCATGAACAAGCTAGTCACATACCAGATGCGGTCATCAATATAACAAGAACTCACCCAATGCCCAATGGGAAGAAATCCCAGTATCCCACGAAAATTAAGCAATATGTAGAAAATGCAGGTGTGAGTTACAATGGTATGTACATGCAATAATCTAGTAGGGACTTACGGACAATACACTAGGAAGAAAAGGTATTTTGTATCTTCCAATTTCTTTTTAAGCAGTCAAGAAAATGTCTTGATAGGTTGCCGCAGCTCAAAGCCAAAGATACCCACTTTGTAACATTTGCACCAACTACTCCAAATTTTCATACCTCTCTTACACATAACACTATAAAAGTGATAAATAGCTCAAAAAGCACGTGCACAGATGTTGAGCTTCTTCATTAAACTAAAGGTTGAACTTGCCTATCATTCATACAAGTCAAGTACATTTCCCTCCTACATACGTGGAAAAGGAAGTTAAAGTTCCGACCCTCAACCCATATGGTGATTAGCTGGCAACTAACTAAACACAATTAACTGTTAACTTTAAACTATTGAACATTCCAAAATATAGTATGAATGACTGAAAAAATTGGCTAAAATACAAAAAAATATTTAAGCTGGGATGCATATCACAACTGGGAAAAACCGGAAAATACTTTACATCTTAAAACTATAGACTAATTGAAAATCATTCTTTTCATTCCAGCGGTTGTTCTTTTATGCTTACTTTTTCTTTCTTTTTGATTTTGTTTAGTTAGGGGATTTTTAATTGGTTCCCTAATTCTAGTATTGTCCCTAATTAATTTAGATTTAATCTTAGTTAAGTTATTGCTTTCAATCATATCTAGTGGCTAATTTCCTTTTAACCAACGTAAGGTAAAACACAATAAGTTGTGATTGAATGTATGGAATTTGTTTGTTAATTGTTGTGATCGACTTATTAAACGCCTCAAAAAATATAGGTTTTTAGTGAAGATTAAATTTACTAATCTCCTAAAAGATGTTTAGTGAATTGAGTTTAGCCCTTCACTTGATTTTCCTTCCTAGTAGATTTTGTGCATTTGATTTACAATTTTTTTTGTAAATTTAATAGGGGTGAATCCTTGTTTTGGTATTAGTTTAAATTTGACCGGTCTACATTTTCAGTTTATATTTGTTTAGTGTTTTTAATACCTATTTCAATTTAATCTCTCTTTTGAGCTAGCTTATTTATATAATAGGGTGAATTCACTGTTCTATTCCATTGTGATTTAACAAGGTATTAAAAGTTAACAAAAAAAAAGGTACCAACTTTCAAAACCAGTAGAATAAACGGTGAAGGATAGACAAAATTCTTAAATAAATAAAATTCAAACCTAAGAGATTTTTTTACAAAGGTTTCCTCTACCTTGAGAAAATGCTATTGAAGTCATTAACTGTATGTTAAGATTGTTTACCTTGGTTTGCCGTGGAGGGCCGTTCCCTATTGTCAATTGACAGAAAGCATTTGTGGTTCCCATAGCCTGCTTTAGATGGTGACCACGGTTTATTGTCACAGTCAAACACCCTGGTAGGCAATGCAACAAACTATCTGCTCTCTCATGGAAACTCGGAGGGCAGGTTTTCATCAACAATTGTAGGATCGGGATTGCTTCAGCAGCAACAATGGCTTGCGATTTAGCAGTATCTATAGGCATGGTTGACCATGAATCTTTAAGCAAGCATAGGGTAGTTAGCACAGATTCTTGAGCAACCTCATTTCCAGATTTTAGAGCTGCTACCAAATGGGGAATACACAAAGTTGCTGCTTCAGATATGTGAAGCTTAGCAAAGTTGGTAAAAATTACATTAATTGTTCTTAAAAACTCTTCATTGATGGTTGCTGAAGACCATAATTCTCTCTCCAGTGCAGCTGCAAGCCATAAAAAATAAGAGAGGTTAATAATACTTCATGTAAAACAAACCATTATACCTTACTAACTGATTGAGCTTCCAAATTTAAAATGGTAGTACAAGAGGCCTTTGTTAAGAAACAAAATTACCAATAAAACCAAGGGGAAAAAGAAGACTGGACCAATTACCAAATTTAGACTACTGGTCAAGTGCTCAAGTTATGTGTGACTTTTTCATTATTTTTCTAGAACTATAATCCTGAGAGAGTGGTATTCATAAAAATACTAAAAAAGTGCATGTATTGAGGTAGAGATTCTCGAATCACACTAATTATCAAATGAAATCTTCCAGAAAATGAAAGACCTTATTGTTTCAAAAGTATGTTTAAGAACAAAGTGAGGCAAATAAATTCGGAACTAGTGCATTCAATATCATCATGTTTGGTTGGAGCTTGGAGGGTGAGGCTACACTATTTTTGATAGGTTACAAGATAATTTTGGGTGTTGTTTAGATTTTAACTTGGCTGGTTTATAGCTCATTGGTGTGCTTTTAAAGTGGATTTTTTTTTTAATTTTCTGAGTTAACTTGGAAATTTTGCTGGAGTATCTAAGATTCTAAGCTTATTGCATATGCTCTCCATTTTGATAGTTGGTCTGATACTAGCAAAAAAAAGGAAAAAAAATCAGGCTCCTCCATGGGTTTACATGATGCAGAAAAATTAATGATCTTTTACAATGGGTTTCTTTCACAAATGAACAATAATGTAATTATTTCTTGTGCATTATTTCAATGCTGAATAAGGTGGTGGACAAATTAAAAGCTGTAAGTAAATCTGAACGTTTCGAATGAAGATATGTGCTCATCAACTGATTTTGAAAAGCAATTGTATTTTAATGATGAAAATAATAGGAGAAAAATCGATAGAGCTTACCTGTCAGAGATCTTATCAGCTCATTTGATACGTATTCCTGAAGTGTGTGATTTGAGAATAGAAACCTAATCAGCAAAGCTGCCTGTATGGAGATATCTGAGTTGGTGGACAATAGTTGCTCTTGCACAACAAGAATGCCACCTGCTTCTGCAACAGCACGTCTATTTGTTCTGCTGTGCATGACAAAATTCTGCAGTGCACAGATTGCAACCATTTTCATTTCTTCTGTTGGCTGCTCTTCCAACAAACTTATAAGAGCACGGCATGCAGAAACAGAATCGCTGGTTCTAGCAAGCCCTTCATGCTGTGAGAGGTCACCCAGAGCCAAAGCTGCAAGTAGTCTGCCAGGTTGTGATCTGGTTTGAGGATCGAGAAGATATTGTGATAGAGGAGCAATAGCATATCTAGTGACCTTCATCTCTCTAACTCTCACATTATTGAATAAAGCTTCCAGTAATCTTCCAGCTGCTTCCTCACACTGATGTGATCGTAGCAGGTCTAAGAGAGCATCTATAGCTCGAGCCTCAGCCATTAATTCAGCACTGCGACCATCACTTCTTTCCTGAACGATAAGAGCATTAAGAGCCACACTAATAGTGCGTTCCTGTGATGAGTGCAGCAATTTCACAAGAACCACCAGAGGCACCTCAAAGTAATATTCTACACTCACATGCAATACATTAGAGAGAACCAATGCTGCTGATTCCCATAAAGAATGAGGTGGCTGAGGATCATCCTGAATAATGACTTTGGAGAGCTCAAATATACCTCCAGCATCTGCAATTGCTTTTGGCCAAATTAGGGACATTCTTTCCAGTGCCTTGACGGCTGTGTGCTGCAAATTCAAATTTGCAATGCCTGCAAGCTGTACAAGAGGAATTATTGCACCTTTAGTCGTAGTATCTTGATGGAAATGCTCTTGGGCAAGGAGGTGACATAACAATTCAGAGCTCAGTTGTTGGATTGCTTGAGAAGGTGATTCCAAAAATGATATCAACGGTTCAATAACTTGGCTAGGACTGAGCTCTAAGATTGTTAAACTTTGCGGTTTCTCTAGGATATTCACCAGTGCTTGCAGGGCACTATGCTGTCCCCACATATTGAAATCAGTACGTTGCAAAACATTAAATAGAGGTTCCACTAAACTTGGAGCTGTTGAGCTTCTAGCAATTGCACCACTGTTCGTCAAAATGCGAAAAAGCTCTGAAATTGTTGAGCAAAGAGAACTAGGGGCAACAGGGAGGATTTTCAGGCAATTATCAACAATCCCACCATTGACCATATCCAGTTTGCGGGGAGTTTGGTCCTTCCCTAGCTTAATCAGGGCACATATGCTGGCCTCAGTAAGCCGATAATTAGAGCCAGAAACCATGGAAACAAGTAGATCCACAACATCATATGCTGATGCATTCTCCACCTGTTGTTCATCATCTAACAATTTGTTAAAAGCACATACACCAGACTCCAGTGCTGAATCAACATCAGACCTCATCAGTGACACAAGGGGCTGTATACATTCAGCGGCAACTGGGTCCAATCTTATTTTTGGAATGGTGAACAAAATAGAACACAGATCTGCAGCCTTCATTTTCAGTTCCAATGACGCAGAAGAGGACAAAATTCTGCAGAGACTTTCCAGTGGATGTCCTTCAATATCTGTCAACAAACTGGCCTTTGAATTGTCTCCCGTAGTCAACTTGAGCAGTCCAAGAAGACCAGCCTCTTGTTCCGAATAAGATGTAGCATGCAGCATGTCAACCAGAGGCTGAATGGCCTGATTGACTGATTCAGAATCTCTGATGCTTTCAGCTTTAAAAAGTTCATGCAGAGCCCTCGCAGCACTGAGCCTAGCAGGTCTCGATCCCAAACGAAGAACAGCTATTAGCTGGGAGAGTGAATTAATGGAAGCTTCATGCCTAAGGAGCTCAGAGTTGGTGAATAATATCCTTAACAACTCAGAAATAGAAGCCTCAGTGATGTCTTGAGGGCCCAAAGATAGATACTTTGGCAGGGCTTCCAAAGCCCCTGCTTCTGCCATAATCAGTTTATTTGTGTCACTGCCATCCACAACTAGGGTCAATAGCTGGACAGAAATTGGAGGTGCAGTGGGTTTATCTGGCATTGGTCTCAAAAGATCAACCAGCAATGGGATAGCTTTACGAGCAGTAGAGCCCGTTCTCACATCTTCTATCTCAAATAAGTGTTCCAACACAACTTTTTCTGGATTCCTTACCAAGGAAAACTCTTCAGTCAAGGCAATAAGGTTTGGCATGTCCGTATCCACATAACCAATTAGGGTTATTAAACCAGACACTGCACCTGAGTTAGCAATTGTTGTAATTATCCCCTTATTCCCATGGCTGATAAGGCTAGCCATTGCCTGAGTGGCGAAGAACCTGTCAATCATTTCATCAGATTTCAGCATCAGTGCAAGCAAAGGTATGACACGGACAACTGCAGGATCACAAACAACACTTGCATCTTGGAATAGTATAGAGAGGAGCAGAGCACTGATCCACACACCCTCAGCATCTTCAAACTCTCCCTGCCAATATAAAAGGAGTTGTTGAATATAAAAACTTTGCCATCAAACAGCCATCCAAGAAATCATAATCGATAATCTGACATCATCAAAGTAGTTCATTCTTCATAGCAAACAAAAGAGCACCAAAGCATGAATACAGGTAATTATTGAATACAAACAGAAGTTCTTCGGCTTTGACACAAATACTAGGAAATGATATGCCCATAGGGACCCTAATAATAGGCCACCACATCAACTTAAATGGAAATAATAGCAAACTTGAAAATCAACATGGGAAGAAGGGAGCACATATGCAGCAACTTTCAAATCTACTAGGGCACATAATAAGTTAACATGACCACTCTTAGAAAAGTCTTCAGCGCCCTCAGAAGCACAACAAGCAGCAATCCAGCATGCGTGTATTGTTCAGGACAAGACACTATCAGCCACATTCCACAAGCTTGTGGAGGTGTTTCGGAGTTAGTTGTTAGTTGATTGGACTACCTAATTGCATTAGCTATGTAATAGCAACTTTTTATAATTATTATTAAGATATAACTAGAGTTAATAATAGCCAAAAGTAGGCCTTATAGAGCGTGGAAACTCAAATGTAGCAAGAACTTTGGGATGAAGGGAACACTATTTTCCCCCCAAAACTTTGATTGCGTGTTTAATTGTAACTGGAATTTTTATTAATCTGTTTTCAATTAAAAAAAAGTTGCATTTTTTATTTATAATTTCTCATTCTTTTTCTACTCATCTTTTTTTGATATCCAATTTGTAAATTATGGGCAGGAATGTGATTTAGCAATTGATTTCAAAGTCCTCTCTTTTGAAAATGCTAGTGTTTGGAGTATTTTCTAAAAAGATAATTTGGGCCATATCTGCTCTTTCAATCCGCTTGTTACCAAACATTCTAAACAATGGATTGTTTGGCCAAACTTCTAATTTGCAATCAACCCACTAAACGATCATTAACCCATTCCTTCCCAAACACAGCCTGCAAGTATCTAAGACGCAATTTAACACTACACCTATAATCAACAATAGGCCAAAAATGATTACAATCATCAACAACTAGCAATTCCTGATTCATTATCGATTTCAACTAGGCTACTAAACATTCAGGAAATCTAGGCTACTAAACATTCACAACCACGATGCTGTTGGAACAGATTTTGCACAGATAGTAGAATTAAAAGTAAAAAGCTCATTGGGTAGACCAGGGAAAACAAACCAGCTACGCCATACCTGAGGGTTGGAAGTATAATTTGCAAGCTTCTCAGCAAGAACTTCTACTCCTCCAGCTTCCATCACCACATGTTTACTCTCTACATTAAATGAAGACATTGTCGATAGCAACCACAACGCAGCTGTACCTCCCAAAACAGAAGCGGGATCAGTAACTCCATAATCATCATCTTCTTGAAAGGATGTCCCACGCCTCGGGACTTTTGGTGTTCTTACTTCAATTTCCAGTGAACAACAACCAGAATTTTGCCTTATCATGCTAACTAAAGAGCTTATCAATGGTATTAGATGCCCTGACAAATCAAGAGAATCCATTGACTGCTTTTTGTGCTCTTTTGCAGCACAAGTAAGCAACGCAGTCCCTCCAACTTTTACCTCCAAACAAGAAGAATTCATAGTCCTTTTTGCAAGCGAAGTAATTGTTTTTGACTTTGTAATCAACATGTCAGCTAGCACCACTGGTTGATCTCCACATAGCCTGGAAAGAATTACAATAACCTTGTCTTGAATTGCAGGTGGTCCTTCAGCTAGGCAATGAACAAGAGGTTCTAAACTAGAAGGAACTTCAGCAAGGGTAGACCACAGTTGATATGTAAAATTAGCCCTTTGTTTTGTTCTAGCCAAAAGGGAAAGCACTTCTAAGGCATCTGCAGCACCAATCTCATCCAAATCCATTGTACTTAATGATTCAACAAGAGCAAGAACGGCAAAACGGCATTGTGAATTCCCTTTTAGAACAGCCCCGACTGGAAAGTTCTTCAGTAGCTGGTATATGGCACGTGATGCATTTTTCTTGCCTTCTGCAGTACCTTCTCCCAAAACTCTTGTAAGAGCTGATACAACATCTTCAGCCAAGGCTTCAGATGCAATCTGACTATCAGAAAGAAGATTGGCTAGTGCAGCAACAGCAGCCTCAGCAGCATTAATAAAGGAAGTCTTGGCCAGCTTTATTAGAGGTCTGACTTCCCCCTCAGAAATACAAGATATCTTGTTCGAACTTTTTGTTCTCTTAGGCCGTGACAGAGCACCTAAGGCTCGAGCTGACTGAGTAGCCACAAGTTGAGTCTTACTGCTCAAAAGCTTCATGCAATGTTGAATGATTTCATCAGTTGCAAGACTATCACAAATCTCAGGTCTAGAACTAAAGAGATCGGCAAGAACAGAAGCGGCACATTCTTGGTTCTCTTCGTTTGAACAATTAAGCACTTGGACAAGAGACTTCAGTGCTTTGTTAGCTAGACTTCCCCTCTGCACAAGCTCCTTGTGTGATGCAATAGTAAGCACATGACCCAAAACCCTTATTATATGACCTTTTACGCTTGGAGATTCGCTCAGAAGCATAGCAAGCAGCTGATTAATGGTTGCAGCATCAGCCGTTCGAACAAGCTTAATAAGTGCCTTGGCTGATGCTTCTTGTCCCTTTTGTCCACCAATTCTCAGAAGCCATAGGAAAGCTGGGACAGCTCCAGCACTTTCAACACATGCACGGATGTCTTCACTGTGACTACACAAATTCCACAAAACATGAGCTGCATACTCCCTTGCCTTTGCAGATCCAACCTCTAAAAGTTGTACCAGTGGAGGGATTCCTCCTGCTGCAGTAATAGCCCACTTACTGTCATCAACTACATCAGTTAGAATCACCAGAAGCTGAGATGCATGCTCCTGATGTTGCTCACTGGATAGCCCCAACAATGATATCAACAACTGAATTCCTTCTCTTTTTTTGATGGCATTCCAGATGTCAGATCCATCTGTGCACAAGCTCGTCAAAGAAACAATCAAATGTTCCTGCACTTCAACAGAAGCTATAGTTATTAGGCCAGTTAGTATCTTCTTTGCCTCGGCATGATTAATCCATCTCGAGAGATAAATGTTCCCATATAGACTGGACATAGCTTCGAGTAGACGATCCTGGACCAGCTTATTATCACGAGGCTTTAGCAACATGACTAGTATGTCTTCTACCTGCTTCACATCGAATGGTTCTTCTTCGATGGCTGATTTCTGTTTGAAGACCATCAAAGAGTAGGCCAAAGCTCCGATGATGTCAGCAACTGGAGCAGCTAACCGAGGAGACTGGGCAAGTTCTCCAAGGTATTTAATTAATGAAGGCACTCCACCACAAATATTTGCCAGAGCTACTGTGGCATGCTCTTGAAGAGCCTGACCAAATTCCCCTTGCATACCTTCTTTAGAGGGTGCAACTATTGCACCAATAAGAATAGGGACACCACCAGCATCAACAACTGCTCTCTTAGCTTCATCCGACTCTAAAGAAAGTGCCTGCAAAGCATCAGCAGCACTTGCACGAACAGAGACCTCATTTTCCTGACCAACAAGTCGAAGCAGAGCTTTAAAAGCTCCAGACTGTATTACTTTGGGTATACTATCACTAAATGCTAATATTAGACGAGCCAAAAGAGAAGCAGCATTGGATTGGGAAGTTGCATTGTCAGATGAAAGAAGACCCACAATGATGTCCAATCCTCCACCAGCAAGTGCAGCTCTCCAATATCCATCTTGGTCACCACAAAGATTTCTCAAGGCCCCCGTCACAAAGCCTTCTACTACCTTGTCTTGCTGATTCTTTGGATTTAATTGCTCCCACAAAGTTGGGACAACACCCTCAGTGACAAAAATTTTCACACCTACATGATCATCAGCCAATCCACCAGCAGACACTTCATATATTGCTTCGGCAGCTGCCTTCCTAGCTTCGACTGACTCCAACTTCAAAAGTGAAAGCAACGGAGGAATACAACCACCTAGAAGGACCTTTAACCTTAAGTCTTCATCCCTGCAAAGAACACTAAGTGTTGCAGCAACATTCACCTTAGCTCCAGGAGTACCAGACCTGAGTATAGATATAAATAATGGCATCGCTTGGCCATGTGAACCAATAATTGTTCTTGCATCTCTCTTTTTTCTGGCAATACCAAGCAACCGTGTCGTAATAAGTTCCTTCTCATGAGGTGAAGATATGTTGGCATGCAGCTGCTCAATAAGTCGAGCAACTGTAGCCATTGTACTTTCCTCCTCGTCCATTTGCACTGCTCCATTTGGTTCCCTGAGAGTGATCAGTCCATAAGTTTGACAAACAAAAAAAAGATGAGCCTCTAACTAAACATCTGCAGTTTTCCAGTCTTTTACAACAAAGATCAAATTATGGAGATAAACTGTAACCTAGACTCCCACACAAGCACTGGTCATGGGTGTGAATCCAAGGATGAAAATTGAATATATTCAGGATCTTCCATCAAATTAGTTCCATATCTAAGCATCCAACATCCAATAAAATAGGCAGGATATCCAAAGTTCAAAGGGGCATAAATTGTGTTGATACTTACAATAAATATTGAATAACCAAAGTAACTTCCACAACATAAAAATATACAATGCAGGGCAATTGTAGTTTTCTCAGAGAAATTTAATACCCACTTAATTTATATTTTTATCTTCTTCAATTAGCAAATATCATTAAGATCAGAAAAAAAAAAAATTTACTGAATTTCCTTTTTTAGTTGTAACATTAGTACTTTTGACATTTTTCACCTATTGTACATTGACTCTTTGATTGGTTATAAATGAAAAATTGAAAAGAAAAAAAATCAAGGAGAATATGGTTAGATACCTCAATCCTATCAACAAATACCATAAGAATATCATTTTTTTTTACCAATATTATATAAAAATATTGAAAGGACAAGTTGTGCATATCAGTAGGGGACACACAAGTGCAAATGAGTTAAACCTTTGCCCAGAAGTCGATATGAGCTCTCCTGCTTCAGGCGATGGGAGATTTGGCATTTGCAACAACAGCACCAGTTATACAAATTTACTTGGCCACCTATCCAATAACAACACAGATCAATTATCCCACTACAAATCAATTACACAACCAACATTTTATAAACAATTGAAAATTTTCACTTCAATTCACTGCCCAAATAACCACCGATTTAATAGTCAAAACCTAAGTGATCCCAAATGTAACAATTCTTCAACACCCAATTACATAAGAACCCTCATTCAGTAGAATGAACAGCTTGTAATACCCAATTACAGAAATAATAGAACAAAAATGCCAAAAATAAAATTAATTACTTTTTTTTTTACCTTCACCCAAGATAACAATGCTATTCTGCCGATTCTGCCGAGAATTTCGGGAGAAGTAAAAGGATGAAATTCAGGATATTACGATCTTCATAAAAAATCCCAATAAATGGTGATAAACCGGAAATGAGTGAATTCGAATTGCACAAAAGCAATGTGCAAAGATCAGATCAAAGTATTGCATAATCTAGGGAAATGAAGTATGGAACTATGAAAGTTGATGAATTTGCCCAAACAAGGGGGGGTGGGGGGAAATCCCAAACTAGTATAATAAATTTGCGAAATTAACACGGGGAATGAAAAGAATAAAGGGGAAAAGAAGAAGAATTTCTACTGTACAATTGAGATAATGAAAGGTTTGTTAATGGAGGAAGGAAAAAATGTCTCTTTTTTTTTCCTGAGTTTATTAACTTTCCTGTTATTAGAGTTATTATTATGAGTGTGAATTCTAATTCTTCTTCTCTATCTCTCCTCAAAAAACAGTCTTCTCAATGTCACACTTTCTCTGTCAGGTGTGTCCTTTTCTTTTAATGGTCTTTTTTTCAATTTTTTTTTTTTTATATATAGGGAGATAGCCACATAGGGTTAATCTACCGGTGATGATTTTGGCACTCCTTCTCTTTCACATGAATAATTATTTCCCTTAATCTACCAATATCTTTATTATATAAGCCAAGGGGACTCATGGTGTCCCCTCTCAAAAAGACCATATTACTCTCTCAAACTTTCTAAAATAATTTGTATCACTCATATTTATTAAGGAAAGTTATTATAATTTTTAAACTTTTAAAATGAAAACAGTACAAAATATAAAATTCTAAAAAATAAAACAAAAATACCAAAAAACATATTTTTAAATTCTCTATAAATAAATATCCATATTGATATAGTTCATCAAATAAAAATTTTACATTTGGATTATCGTACTAATTTGGTATCTAATAGAATATGATAAATAAATATTTTCTTTTGTTCATTGTTGTGGGATGACCAAATAAAAGGTGAAAAGTTTATTTTTGATTATATGACTGAGTGTGAATTTGACAGATTTTTCAATTTTTGAACAAATAACCTTTATTTTTTTATAGATGTATTTAAAATACTAGCGCACGCAAAGCGTGCAAGAAGTCTAGTATGTAATTATGTATAATGTATACCAAAAAATATTGCTAATCTGTAGAAATCATGTGGATGAAAATGTATTTTTTACGTATGTCGAGACAAAATTTTATATATTAATATTTTTAATTATGTTTTGATAAAAATTATGAACATTAGGTAATAAAAAATTACAATATGAATCTAATGCGACTCACATGATTATCTTTTTCTTTTTAATATTTTTTTAAAGATAAATTGTAATCGAAGTAAAAATTGTGAATAGTGTCAAAAGTACAATTCTTGTAAGAATTCAAAAATGGAGGAAAAAAATTATATTCGATTCTGCCAAAATGTGCAGTGACTGTGTGTTATTGTATTAACATTAATTGGTATAAATTTATGTCTAAATTTCAAAAATAGATAGTATCCTAAATGAGTTTGACTAATTAAAAATCAGGTTGACATATATTATATATATACGTCATGTGATTATTAATTACTCTCCCCCGCCTTTAATTAATTTTTTTTTTAAAAATGTCTTTAATTATTTTTTGTTACATTCTCTTGATTGTACATTTTTAAGGGAAATATATAAAGTGCTGTGGACCATTAAAAAGTGCATGTTCTCTCTCTCTTTAAGAGTTTTTTCAAACCCAGAAGTTGGGCTACACATTCTCATACATTGGGTTTTATCTCTTTCTTTGTGAGAGTTGAGGCTTTAATTATCGTTGTTACCGGAAAAAATAATTTGTTGATGAATGAAGACTTGCGTGGCTTTGAGTTTTGTTTCATTCAAAAACTATAGCAAATTGCAATACTCCTCTTAGAAGGTTGCAAAAGACAATGATATGAGAAATGGTAACCATCAAGGTCAGATCTCATCTACAACGATCGTAGTTATGCTAAATAATCAGGATATTATTTGATTCAATTTATTTTGTATTTGCTATTTTTTTTAATTTCGATTATAAATACTGTATGACTCGATCTATTATCAATTAATTAATCTCGTTAAAAAAAAGATTGAAAAAATGATAGCAATGGTATTACTCTTATAGGATGACGATGATGATAACAATAGGTATATCTTAAACAATTGAAAAAATATATTGATTTCATTGAAAATAAGAAAAAGAATTACTCCTATTAGTTATATTTTAGTGATAAAGAACTATCTTATTTTTGCATGTAGATGTATTACTTTGTAGAAATAATTATAAAAGATTATTATTGTGTGTATGCATGATAAGTTCACAACTTATTTTTTTTAATTTGATAATGTGGGTGGTACTATTAGGCCCTGAACCGGCTCTATTGCACATCATCCGATCAAAATTGGTCGATGCAAGCATTTATTGAGAGGGGGGTAGTAAAAAAACATTAATGCATACAGTGAGATTTGAGAAAAATTCATATTAGACAAATTAGATTATATCAGAAAAAGTAAACATAGTCTAACTTGGTACTAGATTAGAGGTAAATATATCAACCAACTCGGTGTTATAAAATGCGATTGCGTCAAAATGTTATGACCATCAAACCAATCTGTCATAGATTTCAAAACTCGGATATTTAATGACTATTATGAAATTCAACATCAAATATCAACAGTTCACTATCAAATTAATAAGCTCTAATGAATTGTTGCGCTCCGATCGCCGTACATTGAAGGGAACTGATTTTGGCACTCCACTTTTTACTTTGGCACTCCACTTTGTGAGAGCACTTTTCTATATACTATATACTTAGATAGTGGAGTGTCAAAGTAGGAAGTGGATTGTCAAAATCAGCTCTCCTCAATGTACGATGTATTATTGGAGCTAAAAAATTCATTAATCATCAAACTTCAACAATTCATTACTAGACCATGCAAATTAACTTCTTGTTGACTAATAAAAGTAATCACACGACCCCCCAAAATCAATATCTTACTATTAAAATTTAGTTACTTGAATAGCTCACAAAAGTATTTACCTTACTTTTCAAAAGCATCAATATCTCAAATATAAAAATTAATTAATTTGACTACTAAAAGGCATTATTTTAGATGAAAGCAGCTCTACAAATTAAAACTCGTGGAAAAAAAAAGAAGCCTATCTTTAGTTTTGCCTTTGTAAGCTTTGAAATGATTTGCCTTTTCAAGTTTTCATCATGAGGAGTTGAGGACGTTCATCATCAAAAAAATGCATGACCAAATTGACTTATATATTGAGAGGAGCTTCGATTATGAAAATAGCTAAAGATTGAAAGCAACAAGTAAGATTATGATAATTATAACCAAAGTAAGATAAATAATCTATTCTTTGATTGATTTTTTTGAAACAATGATTGATCGATATTTAAATTTACTAATCTATAGAGATCAAACTCCGGAGGCATAATCGACCTCATGGCTCTCATATAAAACTTCCCCGAGCTCAAGCTACAGGTTTTTACAGAAAACGTGGACGATTCAATCAAAGGGTTCTAGCCTATCTCCATACTAATCTTGTTTTTGGATGTAGATCCACTGCCGTAATTTCGGTAAATATAATTATGATGGTCTCGACACTCCTGAATACATAGATCATCTCCAATACTATTTTGGCATGAAAAGAAAGCCCATTGCCTCTCATCCACCTGACCCTCCCTCTCCCCCCAAGAAAGTTCATGTTTTTTTAGTTTCCCAAGATGTAATTGTGTTTGTAAAGACCTATGTAACTCTAGATGTGACTCTATAGTTAAGTTTGTCGTTACTACGTTAGCTAAGGTTAAAACTGATGGTTGACATTGGCATGATCTGTTGTAAAAAAATAATACATAGTTGTCATGAACGATATCATGGATCCCTTAGGGTATACCGGTATGTACTCCTAATACCTTAAAAGAGTTACTAACAGTTAGAGTACCCCATTCAGTAATTGAATTTTGTATGTTTGACAATATAGAGTAGTGAATGCGCCTCAAATTGAAACGATGGGACGAACTAAAACAATTTTATTTTAGGTAAAATTGAGTCAATCATCTGACCAAATTGCTAAGCCAAATCGTTAGAGTCAATACTTTCATAAAAGTGTTTATATGCATGTTTTAATTTTTATTTAATTACTTATATATATGGTCCAAAACCGTTATTATGCTTTATGCTCCTAAGTCCTAAATCCGAGAACCAAAGTGCAAGTTTATTCCAAGTGCTAGTTTATTCCAAGTGCTTATTAATTTGAAAGAAATTGAGATCGATCTAGTTTTACAAGTACAAAACAAAACGCATAATAAAAAGACAAAAAGATCGAAAATCAAAAACTTCCACAGCCTGCCTGATATTCAGATCTAGACTCTTGTGAATGTGATTTTTTTTTATCCATCCGGTTCACCTTTTGGGCTAATCCGGATTCGGAGCGCGTCCTGGGGTTAAGGTTTTAAACTCCTCCCAATGTGCTTGCGGGGGATCGAACCGTGGTTCTCCCTACCAAGTCTAACCCATGACACCACTAGACCAAGACAACGTTGGTTGTCAATGTGTTTTTTAAGTACTAAACTAAAAGGAATCCATATTTTTTGTAACACCCTTAATTACTAATACAGTACATTGTTATTATCACGTTACCAATGTCATAATTAGTTTAATTATCTATAGTTTATTTCTTTACATTCTATAATTTGTTCATTAGAAATACTCTTTCCGTAACGAATTAATTTTACCATTTGTTTTTTCACGTATTTTGATGAAGCAATTTCAGGGCGTAAACGAATGAATTAATCAAAATGGTTTAGTACAAACAAGAATGTGATTATAAAATTATTTTGATTAATTTGGTTGTTTACACCCTTAAATCCATCGCTTCCTCAAAATGTGTGAAAAAACAAAAGATAAAATTAATTCGTTACAGAGGAAGTATATAACAAATATTATTAAGTTGTTCATTCTATAATTTTATTTTATTTTGTTTTTTGACAAGGGAGACAAAGATTAAGCTTGACCAAAGGCCGATAACCTAATCAATATAGTATTATCAACTTGCAAATGTTACAATTAGCCTCCAAGTGTATAGGGATAATGTTAAGGAGCGCCTTCAGGACATTAGATAAGCATTTATATATTTTCTAAAGTGATAAAAAATTCCAAAATTACGCATTAATCGGTGTAATAAATATTTATTAAAATTCATTATTTTCACTTCCAACTTCCTTATCTGATCTAACGTCTCGGACTCTCGGATGCGCTTGTTAACTTTTGTCTAATAATAATTATAATAATAATAAAAATGGACCCGCCATAGAGACAATTAAATTAATTGCATGCAAATAAAGATGTGAGTGTCCACATGCTAAAGTCCACTTTAGGATCTGTTCTTAGCTTCAGCATTTAGCCAACCACAAGCTATGATTTTATTTTCCCCAAAAAAAAAAAGGTATGGTTCTATTTGATTTATATTACTCCCTCTGTAACATAAAAATTTCAACACATTATAGCTTGTACTAAAATCATTTTGATTAATTTATTTATTTACACCCTTAAATCGCTTCCTCAAAATACGTGAAAAAACAAATGCTGAAATCTTTATGTTACGGAAAAAGTACAAGTATTATATACTTTACTTTGCATATATAGCAGAGAAATAATAATTTTAATAGCTTACTTTGCCATATTAACATAGGCACTTAAGTAAAGTACTGTACTACTCCTTAATTACTAGCCTGTGTAGGTGGGCAGTTTTTTAATTAACTGTAAAAATAAAAAATAAAAATAAATAAAATAATGATGGTTTTTCTTAGTTTTTTTTTTTCTTCTCATCTAAGTAAACTGGGTTTCACCCCAACACTCATCCTAAATAATCTCGATTGTATTAGAGCTCGATCCTCATTGATATTTTTTATATACTTGTTACTTGGGTTAGTAAAAATTTTAGAATAACCTTATAATTTTTTTTTTTAGCATTTAGCAACCTTAATTGTTTTTCTTCTGGATCAAAAAAAAAAAAAAAAAATTGTTTTTCTTCTTCCAATATCAGACCTCAAAGGCTCAAAGCTTTTTTTTTTTTTTTACTATGATAAATTTCAATCACCTTCCTTAAAATTATTTTGTATCTTACACACACAAATTATGCAAAAGGGTGGGCCACTAGATATGTAAGTGGATCCAATGTCGCCTCGTATCCTTATGATACACGTGATATAATTTGAACGCCATTATCTTCTTCCTGCCTACATTGATATTTATTTCTGAAATCTATTTTTAGATTCGACTAATTCAGATCCGAGTCGAGTCAGACTCCAATTGGGGAGAAAGTTTTTCCCAAGTCCCAACACACTAAGATGCATGGATACAGGTACAGAAACAGGTACGGAATACGTTGATTTGAAAATTATAAGATACGGGTAAGACAAATAGATGTTATTGATTCAGGTACATTGATTCAGGTTAGTAACTCGGTATTAGCTTTTTTATAACCCAAAGTCGTCGGGTTCAGGTTGACCCAACGAGTTGAGGAGTTTTATTATAACACCCTTTATTTTTTTCATTTTTAATGCAATATGTACTAAAAAAACACTTTGAACGTTAAGAAATATCTTCATTAATAGTCAATTTATGGCAAATAATTGATATATTGTGGTCCAATAATAATAATGTTAAATTTAAAGTTTTAATCGTAAGTGTTTTTGCCTAAATTTTTTCATAATATCATAAATTTTATACGTTACTAATATTTTCGGGTCGGGTTGAAAGCATGTCGGGTCAATAGCGATTTATATTTAACGCGATTGGGTTTTTTTGGTCAAAATCCACTCATTACGGATCGGGGTTATTGGGATTTCGGGTCGGGTTGAAAATTAATAGCTCTAAAAGGTACAAAAAGTTGTACACAACAAAAAAATGCACCACTTTGACCAAATGCTCTCACAATTTTAGTCAAAGTAAGACAGTTTTTTTTTAAATATAGGGTGTAATATTACTAAAGTTTGTCAAATGTGAGAGAGAGAGTATGAAAAAAGTGATTTCGGACCCATAAAACTTTTATTAAATTTAATTAGGTTAGAAAAGGAGCAAATTAATTTTTTTTTAATAAAAAAACCTGGTTATTGGAGTGGGTAATCCAATGGCATGCGGTTAGGGTCAAAGTTAAGAGTATTTACTACACATGGTCTTTAATAAACCAGGGTCAATATAGGGAAAAAATAATAGCTTAATAAATTTTTCAAAAAAAAAAAATTGACAAAAATAATTACATCAATATATTCGTATACATTTGATTTAACTATTAACTACCTTAAATTTTATTGATATTTAATATTTTAATGGTCCGACTACTAGTGACCCGCTAATGACCCTCGACCCGCTTTGACCCGACCTACTATGACCCGACCCGCTATTGACCCTTTTTAATCAACCCTGGCGGCCCTGATCCGACCCGCCCCAACCCGCTCAATAATCGGGTGTAGGTGCAACCGTGCAAGTATGAATTTTGACAAAGGATTTTTTAACATTAACCCCAGCAACTTATGGGTGTTTTGTCAAAACCCCAATAACTCTAATAATTAAAAACAACCCAATATCTTCAAACTCCTTTTAATAAACCCCCAAAAACTCCAAACGTTAACAATTACACCCTAAAAGCTAACACCGTTACAAAAATTTGTTAAAATCGTTAGTTAGTGGGGTGGGGCCCACATTTTTAAAGTAGTTTCCTTTTTTATAATAATAATAATAATAATAATAATAATACAATAATAATAATTGTAACGCCCCAGATTTTTTGGCTATTTTCTTTGTAATTATTTTTATTTTGTGCATGGTCTAAATTTATTTGGACTATTTTTATTGCTTGAGTGTGACTATTTTATTGAATGAGTTATTATTCCTTTTATTTTATTTTACTTTAATTAATTAGAATTTTATCTCTTAATTTTCTAATTAATTAATTAAGTTTGGACCAAGTACAAATTTAATCATGATTAGTCATGATTTAGTGCAAATGGCCCAAGCAATCATTTAAGCCCATTTGAGCCTAAGCCCAACCGGCCCCCTCTCTTGATTAGTGGCTTGGTTTTCCACTTGCCTTGCATTCACACCTTAACTAACTTCTATAAATAGAAGTAGTAGTAAGGCTTGATGATTCATTTGTCATTTGATCATCCTTTGCTCACTTTTAAACACAAACACTCCCTCCTCTTTAGCCTTGTTCCACACGCCTATTTTGGCTTCCAAACACCAAACTTTGTTCATCAAATCTTTTCCAACCCAAACTTAAAGATTCATATTCCATTGATCTTTAAGTAACTAGGAAACACATTAGCCTTCATTGCCTTATTCAAGACTTGGGTTTTTGGGTTTCATTTAGGGTTTTGTTCATGGGGTTCAAAGAATGGCCGTGTGTTGGAGCCCGTGAATGGTGGCCGTGTGAAGGTGGTGCACGAGTGGTGGTTCATGGTTGAAGCCGTGCAAGTTCGTGGTTGAAGTCGTGCAAACCGTGGTGGGAGCCGTGCAAGACCGTGGTGTTGCCGTGTGATCTAGGGCCGTGTAGTTTGGTTCCGGGCAGCGAGTTCTTGGTATTTTTGGTGTGTAATCATCAATAGGTAACATACTATCTCAATCTAGTTTGTATATCTTGAATTATAGTATAGATTAGATGACTAAGTTAGACCAAAATTTGATGTTTATGTACCATATTATGCGTGAATTATATTCTGATTTTGGGTGATGAATTATGATGATTTCTACTTGATTATATGAATTTCATGATTAATTGTGTTAGTATTATATTTGATGTTGTTCATGTTCAAGTTTCATGAAGTTTGGATGTTAGGAAGTTGATGATTTTATTGTTGAACTTGATTGATTTTATGCATGTATGTTGATGATGAGTTTGGGATCGAGTTCTTGATTCTTGAATGAGTTCTTGGTTGAAGTTCTTGAATCTTGATTGAGTTCTTGATTGAAGTTCTTGAATCTTGGATGAGTTCTTTATGAGTCTTGGTCAGGTTCTTTATGATTCTTTATGATTTCTTTATGATTCTTTATGGATCTTGATTATGTTATGATGAGTCTAGGATTCTTTATCATGATTGTGTAGTTTAAGTATGGGTTATATATAAGTCTTGGTTAAAGAAAGATAAGATAAGATTAAAGAAAGTTAGATGAGGTTCAAAGAAAGTTAAGAAAAGTTAAAGTATGATTAAGTTTGATTATAAAGTAGTAAATGTTTATGGTTAGACTCAAGAAAAGGCAAAAGAGACAATCTTGAGGATAACTTCGTTTATTTACATGTTAGTCTTAAGTCAAGGCGTAAGATGCAACTTAAGATTAACTAAGAATGTAAATAAAAGATTAAAAATTAAAGATTTAATGATTAGCTTGATTTTACTATTAGACGCCTAACCTTAGAGTAAGATTCTAAGGCTTGGGTTAAGACGCTGCCCCTATCCTGTCCGCGGTACTGGGATAGTTGGTGATCTTACTATGTCGTCTTCGGATATGGATTTCCAGTAAGATTGGTTTCATGGGGTTGGGAGTAAGATTTCCAATCCTGGCATAGTAGAAAGTTCGATCGCGTAAGATGTGTTCGTACGTGCATAGTCCGGTCTGATATGTAAATGATTGCGCCAAAGATTAAGTAAAGATAAGTTTAAAGTCGAGTATTGGGAGTTAGTCGAGTTTTGGATAATATCGTTGAATGTCGTTATTATTAATGTTTTTTGTTGTTGGTTGTTGTTGATTTGATATGCTGTTTTATATGATCGTGTGTGGTATGTCTGGTTTGGTTGTTTGATGTATTCTATGATCATGTGTATCCACGTTAGGGTGGGACAGCTATGTTACTCGCCACTGACAGTGGATTGTTGTTAATTTTTCAGGTAACTCTGATGATGGCAGTGTTGCTTAGCTTTGGGTTGGACGAGTGCCGATGTTCTTTTCGTTGTTTAGATTGTATTTCGTTTCTAGTTTTGGATTTAGTAATTATAGTTTATATATTCCAACTCTGATCGTATTTGGAGTTACTTATTAGTATTGATTACTTTTGGGTTTAGTATTGTACAAACTTGTGGGTATTGTACGTTTTGGGTTTTAGTAATAACATTTCGATGTTTTGTTTTAATTTTTAGTAAGTTTGTTTGTTAGATCGACAATTCGAGTCGTCGGTTTCTTCCGCGCCGGTTTAAGCGAGTCGGGTCGTCACAATAATAATTAATAATAACACTTCTAATCTCTCTCCTCTTTTCATCACTCATCACTCATCAATCATCATCAGTAATCTCTCATCATAATTCCTCTTCTTCTCAATGACCACCGCATTCAATTCTCATCATCACCAACATCATCTCCCTCCTCCTCCTCGATCTACCGCTGCCCACTTGCCTCCACTCACTCTCTCTCTCCTCCTCCTTCCCAGTGACGAATTGGCGATGGCGGCGATGGTGGGGTTTTGACTGAGGTTCAAATGGTGCAGTGGCTGGGTTCGATTGGTGCGGTGGCTGGGTGCGATTGGGGTTTGATTATTTGTGCGGTGACTAGGTTCAATTGGGTTTGATTGGTGCGGTGGCTGGGTGCGATTGGGGTTTGATTATTTGTGCGGTGACTGGGTTCAATTGGGTTTGATTGGTGCGGTGACTGGGTTCGATTGGGGTTTTGGGTGGTGGCTTGGAGGTTTGGGGGATTCGATTGGGGGCGGGGGCTGGGTACGGTTGTTGATTGGTTTGGGGTGGCTGGGTGGTTTGGGGGTTCGATTGGGTTGGGGTGGGATTTTGGCGAGGGGGCGACGTGGGGGCTAGGTTCGACGGGGGTGGTTGGGTTCGACGGGGGGTGATTAGGTGGCTGGGTTCGACGGGGGGTGGTTGGGTTTGACGGGGGGTGGTTAGGTGGCTGGGTTCGACGGGGGGTGGTTGGGTTCGACGAGGGGTGGTTAGGTGGCTGGGTTCGACGGGAAGGGGTTGGATCGAAAGGGGAGGGGAAGGGGGGTTGGGTGGGATGATATGATGATAAAGGTGAGACGGTGGGATGATGATGAAGAAGGTGGGAGCAATATCCAAAAAAATTTTGATTTTTTTTAATCATATAGTGGGCCCCACACCTGAAACATTCAAATTTAACGCCGTTAACTTAGGTTGCTAACGGTGTTAGTCTTTGGGACTGATTTTGTTAACAATTTGAGTTTCTGGGAGTTTAATAAATAAATTTTGGAGGTATTGGAGTTGTTTTTAATTATTGGAGTTGTTGGGAAAACACCCATAAGTTGTTGTTGGGGTTAATGTTAAAAAATCCTTTGACAAATTTTAGAATGTAACAATTTTACTTGTTTGTTCTCTCATTGGGTCTCCCGTTGAGTCCTACAGACCAATTAAACCCCTCTTTCCTCCCTAGTCCCAATTGTTGGAAAGAGCAGAGCTCAATTGAACCAACTCAAAATGGTGCTGTGGGTGTTCGGATATGGATCTTTGATATGGAAAGCTGGTTTTAAGTACGATGAATGCCTTCCTGGCTTCATCAAGGGCTATCGTCGTGTTTTCTACCAAGGTAGGTTTCATCTCTTTTTTTTTGTCTTTTGAATTCGATTTCACATTTTTATGGGTGTTTTAAAGTTTGCTTATAAGTTAATTTGCGAATTGATGAATATAGGGAGTACTGATCATAGAGGAACACCAGAGTACCCAGGAAGAACTGTCACATTAGAACCTGCTGATGGAGAAATTTGTGTAAGCTTTTTTATTTTTATTGAATTTTTATTTATTTATTTTTTTTGTAATGGGATTAATTAGAACTCCATTGATTTAATTATAGTGTTACTATTTGATGATTCTTTTTTTAAAATTTTCCTTCAAGTAATATGAAGTGGGGCATGTTGCTATAAAAATAGAGTTATCAGATTCTTCATCCAAGATTACAAGCTTCTTGATCATCACTTAGGCAAGGAATATGCTTACTCACCTCTGTTACTGATTGGGCTGTCAAAACTTAAATTTGGGACATAGAATATGCCGGATTACCAATTTACTATTATGAAAAATTGGGAATATAACAAATGGTTAATTAAAGAGGGATGAGGTGTGGAGTTGTGACTCGAGAAAGGGTAAGGTTACACGTTGTGTAACCTTGGCCCACTTACACCACATTAATGTTGAGTGGTGATTGACTATTGCATTTGACATCTTTTGAAAAAAAAATTAAGTTGATTTCAAATTTCAAAATTTTTAGATTTTGAAATTCAAATATATTTTTTTATGCCTTTTTTTTTAATAACAACTATAATTATATTTATTTTAATTATTTTGAAGAAATTAAATTGTTTTCTTATATGAACATGAATTTCGTTTAATCTCCATGGTTGCCGCCGACCCGCCACTATCCACCGTCGTCACTAGCATAGAAACTGGCGCCGCCACCACTAAAGTGGTCGGAAATGGGCGGTAGCACAACCCATCAAAACAATGGTAAATCAAAATACCTAATTTAATTTTTGAAATTACGGGATTTTGCTTTGAATTTGTCCGTGGCAGGGGTGGTGGGAAGGTCGCCGGCCAATATCGAGCATTTTGGTTGTGGTGGAGGTGGCGGCGTGGTTTTTTGGGCTTTGATTTTAAAAAAAAAAAATTTGTTGCGGTTTTAAGGGTGTGGTTCAGGTCGTCGGCTTCCGGCAACCTGAATTGTGGCTGTCTGGGTGGCGGGTAGGTGGTTGGTGCTTCGTGTTCAAACGATGTTGGACGGAGGTGGTTTTGGGTTAAGAAGATGACGACGACGATAACTTAAGTTGTTCATTTCCCAACCCAGAAAAGGATAAACAAATTGATCTTCTTTGATGATAACACATCCTATTTTTAAAGATTTGATCATCAAAAATGAAAAAAGCTTCAAATAGGAGAAATTCAATTTGGAGGATAATATCTAAAAATTGAGACAAATTTTTATTTGTTTTAATGAACTTTCAAGTAAAAGCAATTTGTATATTTTTTTTGTTGCATAAAGGAATTTCATATGTAGTATTTCATATATTATATTATATCATAGATTAAAATAATATAAAATACTTTAATTTAGATAAAACATAGTAGTATATAAATAAATACCTTTAAAAATATGGGGATTACATTTTGATGTACTCGTTTGCGGGCTTGGGCTGGGCCAAACCATGGTTTTTATTTATTGGGCATGCGGGCGAAAAATATATGTCTTTAACCTTTCTTGCCGTAATAACGGGTCGGGCCGCCATAATAACGAGCTAGCGGACTTAAATTATACGTTCTAATTATTAGCGAGACATAATAATATTGGACTACTATAAAACAGAAGTTATTAATTTGTAATTAAGACTTCAATCGTGAATAATTAACTTACAAGATAGTACAAGAAGTTTAAAAAACGCATTATTAGATATTGTATGGTAAACCGCGTGTTTTTTAAAATATACTACACTAAAATATACGAATATATATATTTATATCTTGTTTACAGTGTATCCTTCTTAAAAGTAGGGTTAACACAAATCTTGAATCATAATTCCACCAAATGTAACATTGTAATACTGTTTTGAAATTAAAACTATAAAATAGAATAATCTAATAAAATATGATAAAATAGTTTATAAATTTGAAAATAATATACGAGTAGTAATAAAATCCACTGATCTTGAAAGAAATTTTCTGCCGAACTAAAGATGTAAATCCAAACAATCAAACGCGTTAATTGCACATCAATCGTATCAATTAAGGAAACAATCACCTAGTAAAAAAATAATAATCGAGGAGAAATGATTTACATGAACACATTATAATGGTTAGATACAAATTAATAAACTATTCTAATTGAGGTGATAACAACCGTTCGGAACCTAAGCTAATAAAAATGATTTTAATTGTATTGAATATTTCAATTGTGAGTAGATGTGAATAAAACTTATTACAACTGGTTAGATCTAAACCGACAAGGGAAGGTGATTCGTTCGAGTTAAACCGATATATTATTTTTCCAGACATTGGCTTATGTAATAATTATCTCGGTTTAAAATTAATCTTACTCGAATCTAGATAATTAGAGCATTGTCCACATCGAACAATCGACATAGTTGCAATTAGCTCTAAACACTTATTGAATGCTCCGAAAGCGGAATTATCTGAGCTAAATAAACTTGATAAAACAATTTATATTATCCTCAATAATCCGTAAGCATAATATTATTAATAATGAGCGAGTTTGTGTTGCCCAAAACAAAAATGTGTGGGTGGGCGTGACGGGCTGTTTTGGGTCGGGCCTTATAAAGTGACTAGAATGCATAATATTTGAAGCCAAAAGCCCGAACTAGTCTTGGCAAAAATCGGGGCTTGGCATGATTCAGGTCAATTACGTAATTATATAGAGGATTGAACAGAGGCTCGCCGGAAATTTGTTCTCCGAGAACGATGATTACAAAATAACTTTGAATCGTAAAAAATCTCACTACTAATTATTTCTAAGTTTTTAATCCAACTATATTAGTGTAAAAATAAAAAAAGTTAGTAATATTAATTTTAATATGAATTATTGTATGAAAATTTAGGAGGGAAAAAATGGGGTTAGAAAATGGAAGCAAAATTCCCTCCTCATTGAAAATTTTTGGAGGGAAAATTCCCTCCAAAACAAAACGACTTTCCCTCCAAAGCAAAATATTATTCATTAAATAGCTTTAATCTAATTGGCTCATATGTTTTGTGTAAGTGGGCCAAGGTTACACAAGGTGTAACTTAACCATCTCTCGTTGTGACTCCACATCCATTCTATTCCATGGATTAGAGGTTTGAATTTTAATACCATTTAATGAGGCTGTGAATTTCTTACCATATTTAAAAAAAAAACAATTGATTATGCTCATGAAAATTATGCAATGGGAGCAAAAGAATGTTATGTTGGTGTGGGAAACAATATCCCTCCCTTTTCTAACCATGTTTATTAGCAAGTTGGGAATCCTTGATTTCACAAAAAAAAAAAAAAAAAAAAATAGTTGGATTTTTTTTTTTTTTTTTAAAGAATATAGTTGGATAGTTAGCTACAATATTCTTGCTCATTTTAAACTTTACAAGGGGTATATCTATATTGTCTTAGATGTCGAACAATGCAGCCAATGTAAGTGTTTGTCTGTTTGCCCTAGTTAACATTAATCAGGCACCATTCATAATGTACTGGCCTGAAATTTCTAGAGGTGAATTGTTTAATGGAAATTTCATACAATTTCATTGTCCAAGTTGCTTTTGGCTATAATGTAATGTAGAAATATTGCTTTGTACACCAGAGCATGTGTTCATAGTTAAATCAAACAAATAATTTAGGTTATGCTAGACATGTACATAAACCTGGTTATTGGGCGGGTCAGGGTCAGATCGGTGCGGGTCGGTTCAGGGCCAGGGTCGACTAAAAAGGGTCACTAGCGGGTCGGGCCAAAGCGGGTCGCGGGTCGTTAGCGGTCGGGCCATTAAAATGTTAAATATAAATAAAATTTAAGGTAGCCAATAGTTAAAACAAATGTATACGAATATATTAATGTAATTATTTTTGTCAAAACTATGTTTTTGAAAAATTTATTAGGCTATTATTTTTGGCCATGTATTGGCCCTGGTCAATAAAGGGTTGTCCATTAAAGGCCCTATCCAATAAAAACCCTGTAAGCTTGACCCTAACCGCATACCATTGGACTACCCTGTCCAATAACTAGGTCTATTAGTACATCTATTGAATAGGGGTTCAGATTTGGGTATTGCACAGAGCCTCTGCTCCTTGTTTAGGCATAAATTAGTAATGTATGTTGATGGAAGATGTATACATCCATGATAACACAAGTATGTGTATGGTACTAAGAGTGTGTAGCATACACACATAAAAGTGATGGCTATCAAGTAAATTGGTTACTGTTTATGTATCCATAGCCTTCATGGCTTCATGCATTCAAGATGCTTCAGTATCCGAATATCAAGCTTTGGATTTTGTCTCCACATCACCTGCCTGTAGTGGTCTATACTATCGAAATGACACAATACAAAGGTCAACTACTTTTTGTATTGTATACAATGAATGTTCTCAATTTTTTGAGACCCAATGTTTTTTTAACATGGCCCTCAAAGTCATTGAAACAACCTTCTAGTTTTCTTCTTTTGGTCTAGCACTCAAAATAAGGTTAATATTTTTTAGCATTTAGTCGATATAGTTGAAATTATTGAATTTAGGATGTTTACTTTGTAAACGATCATCATGATAGTTGACGTTGAGGATTTCTTGTGCTAGAATTTTTTGTGATGTGACCATCTTCTGATGACCCTCACTCTCTTGGCTCATGTTTGTATAGACTATGCAGTGATTCTGCTGATTCTTGCATACCTTGTAGAAATGACAGGGATTTGCCCTGTTTTGATACAATTACATAAGTTTGGTGATTGGTGCAATTTTTCTTGTTTTACGTGTAGTATGGAGTTGCTTACAAGGTTTCCCAGAAGGAAGGCATTGAAATTGCAATGGCTGTAAGCTAACCCAGCCTATTATGACCACCACGTTTTCTATTTTCAGTGTCCATTATTGATGCTGTCATTCTAACAGAATCCTTCTCTGGTGTAATGGCTGACAGCATCTAGAGGTGAGAGAGAAGCAATATGACCAAAAGGTTTATCTGGATCTCTATACGGTTAGTGAGGAAACCTATATCCCTTGTAATTCATGCTATTTTCCACAAGTTTGGTACTCTAATTTTCACCATTGTTGATTTACTACTTTGCAATAATGCATTTCCAAATTAGGGTTCAGACAATTCAGCACCAGCTGTGAGCAACATGTTGGTGTAAGTGGCCAAAACTAAATAAGTTTGATGATCTCATTATTAATGTCTGTGAGAATTGAAACTTATTTATGCAAGACTGATGGTGATGTTTAAATTATAGATATGTAGCTTCTTCAAATACGCAGCTCAACATGAACTACCTGGGTCCTGCAAGTCTACTGGAGATAGCCAAGTATGTTTCTGGTCATCATGTATTTACTGATAATATTTTCTCTATAAATATTGCAACCCATGTCTCTGTCGTTGAGAGGTTGGATGCTTGTCCCAGTGATTAGCATCTTCGAACTTCAGGCTCGAGGTCTTGGCTTCAAACCTCTGAGGATTCTATATCTCTCCCCTTTCAGATGCGTGTGTTGGCTAACTTGACCCAGGTGAACTGCAGTAGGGTCCGGTTCAAGGCTTAGTACCCACATTATTATTATTATTATTTAAAAAATGTCTCCACCTCCCAAAAAGAATTCTGAAGTTGACTTTATTGTGCTTTGTTCTATTGCTACCTGCTCCTTGTAATAAGATGCTTTCTATTTCTGTCCCTAATTTAAATTTTCGACATGCAGTCAAATTGTATGTGCAGAAGGCCCCTCAGGACCTAACAGAGACTATCTGTTTCAACTTGAGAAAGCTCTCCTTGAACTTGGTATTGTGGATTTTTCACTTTGACATTTGTTGCATCGATGATCAACTATAGCTGAATTTAGTTGCCCTTTTTCTCTTATTATTTGTTGTCAAATGGCTAGGATGCAAAGATGCCCATGTAATGGATATTGCTAAGGAAGTGAGATGCATTCTCTCACAGGAAGTGAAGAGCTCATAGAGGATGACGATCTATGTGAATAGGTTGAAAGCATTGTAGTGTTTTGGTGGTCATCTGTTGATCCTCTCGAAGCTTAATTTTGCCCAAAGCATTGTTCTTTCCAGGCATTTGCCCGGGAAGCCATTTAGACTTGATGTGATCTATACTAATAATACCTATTTGTCTCAATTATGAGTTATTGTTATTGAATTTGAATATCTAATCTTAGATGCATTTTAGACACCATCAAGCTGCGTTGGTGTTCAGGTTATTTGCTCCTAAAACCTATTAACGTTCACTGGAAAAGCTATACAACGTTCAAAATTTCATATCTTAGCGTCTTCAATTTTTAATTATCTAACACATTGCCAACAAATTTGCCGTCCAACCAAAATGTTGGGGCCTTGGGGTTCAATCCCCACTAGTGTCACTTTGGGGGTAGGGATTTTCCTTAACCTTCCCCCTTAATTACAATGTGTCTAGCCCGCTAACTCGGGTCAGATTGATCTAAGCAAGTTCTGATATGGTAGAACATATTATCTTTCTATTATTAATTTATAATATAAATAAATTTGCTTTCATTTGGAAAGTCTGGGTTTTTTTTTTCATGCTACATTACTCAAAAGTTTTGAAAGTTTAGAGTTCCTTTTATAATCTTATCTATATCTCCATGGAAAATGTAATGTTAATAATGAGCATTAGATTATAGACTACTGCAATTGAAAAAAAGAAATTTCTTAATGTTGAAGAGTTTAACAGGACATCTAATCATCTATCTATATCTATAGACACATACTAAAAACATAAGCAACTCTGCACACTACATTAGAATTTGTCCTCTCAAATCTCCCTCCTAAATTGAACTAATATATAAATGCATGAAAAATGTAATCAAAGTAATAGCAAGTGTAGTGATGAGGGAAAAAATCATTTCATGACAAGAATAATTGGCCAAATTGGGTCTTGAACTGTAATGATAAAAATATGGATGATTTTTTTTTTTTTGTCTTGGCAAGACAAATCCTTGGATTCGTCTTAGAAAGACGGAGTGAGTAAAAGAAATGGTTGTGCGTCATATAACTAGTGGGCCCCGCTTCAAACTGTTTTTTAGCCGTTTTGCACGCTAGAGTCTATGTATTGATTCTCTCTGCAGGGACACGTGGTCCAGTCTTTTTGTGACACGTGTCTCTGCTGGTACCTTTTAAATTAAATTGCTAAAATTTGTATTTGGCAATTTTTGTAGCTATAAATTTTTAATTAAAAAAAAATATTATCAAAATTCATAACTTTTCGAGATCTAAAAATACCAAAAAATAATTTGATTTTATTCATTAATACAAATTTCTTAATTTAATCCGATTTAGTTAGATAATCTGAACTTATATAATTAATCCATTTTGATTAATTAACACTTTTAAATTAAGCTGATTTAATTAATACTTGTTGATGTCCGATCGTAATTCCATTTTAATTTATCCGAATTAATTAATCACTAATCTTAGTTTATTATTTATCTAATTCATGTAGATAAGTATTATTTAACATTTAATTAAAAAATTGAGGTGGATGAGAGATAAAGTGTTGTGGAGTAAAGTAGAAAAGTAAGAGAGGGGGGATGAAGGTTTTTTTTTGGGTCATGGTTGTGATGGGATGAATGAAATTTTCTTAAATTAATTAATGATGAGTGAGAAAGCGGTAGAGGGAGAGGATGACGGAAAATTTCCTTCATGAGTAGACATGCTCTAATTGATACAAGATAGTGAATATGCATTTGTTTGAAATAAAAAGGAAAATGTGTTCAATAATACATACTCCCTCCGTAACGAATTACTAGCAACAATTTCTATTTTTAGGTATAACAAAATACTTGCAACAATTTTTTCCAATTTCATTTTATTCCTTTTTTGGTAAAAAAAACAACACAATACCCCACTTACTTTTCTCTTAATTACTTTTCTCTTTCTTACTTTTCTCTCTTGCTTTTATCATATTACCACATAATACCCTATTTATTTTTCCTTCTCTTACTTTTCTCTCTCTTATTTTTATCATTATACCACCTAATACCACTATTACCTTATTTCACCTAGGAATTTGTGCTAATACAAATGTTGCTAGTAATTCGTTACGAAGGGAGAACTAGTATTCAAAATTTATTTTTATAGTAGATAATGTCTGACTTTTAAATATTATTAACAAAATTTCATTTCCATACTGATTTACCATTTGCATATAGTTTATCTAGCTGCAAACTTTGTCCACCTTGAACTGCATCAATTGTTAACCCTTTCTGTTGAGTTTGCCTAGTTTCTTAGCTTCTCACTGTTTTGTTAACAAAGACAGAAAGATTAATAAGTATTAAATCAGAAATTAATTGACAGGAACTTTCCAAGTTTACAGAATTTCAATCAGTAAAAAAGATACAAAAGAGGGGCCTTTGTTCAAAGCTTAATTACTATGAACAATCAATTGTCTATAAAGCTATATAAGACTATTTTAACCTCTTACACACCAGAATAATAGCATCCTCTAAAATGCAGAATGCAGAGCTCCTCCAGTAATCTTCCATGGCAGTTCCCACGTGTCAACTTAATACTGAAGTGCAAACTCTTCCTAAAATGTAGAAAACTAAAAATAAAAACCCTAAGAAAATAATAACACGGATACAATAAATACAGGCTCATCCTATCTCTATCAAATTTCTTAAAAAGGCCCTTTAACGAAGCCTGTCCAGAACTAATCACTATTACCTGCAAGAAAACAGAAAGAATCAGATCAGCAACAAAGAGCACACAAGACATTAGTCATAGTTAAATAATTAGAACTTTGAAGCATGTTTGGTATTGTTATTTTTTAGTGCTAGAATGAAATCAAATAAGCATTTCCATTACATTTTGTTTGATATGATATATTTGTAACACATGTTTTTCCTAATGGTAAGATACCACCATTAAGTTACTCTTAACTTTTTAAGAAAAAAACAAACCGTTCCCCTATAATTTGTTTCCATTTCGTTTTCTTATTTATACCAACAAATAATGGTATCATTTAATCTTACACTTTCCCTTTCTAATTTGTTTCAATTCCATTTCTATTTCCATTCTTTATACCAAATGCACACTTGAAAAATGTTTTGTATTGTTATTTTTCAGTGTTGAAAATGGAATCAAATAAGCATTTCCATTACCTTTTGTTTGATATGAAATATTTGCAATATGTCTTTTCCTAATGGAAACAATTACCACCATTTTGTTACTTTTCTCAACTTTTTGGAAAGAAAAAAAAACATTTTCCCTCTAATTTGTTTCCATTCCATTTTCTTACTCCGTGTTTATTTGTACCAAAGAACAAATAATGGTATCATTAATACTACCCTTTCCCTTTCTAATTTTTTTCATTCCATTTCCATTCCTTAATTTATACTAAACGCACCCTTAGGCTCCGTTTGTTTTGTCATAAAGCAATTTTCAATAGAATACAAGATTGTCAAACACATTTTCCTTTGTTTGTTTGACCATAGGAAAATATTGGAGGAAATAGAAAATAGAAGCAAAAAAGAGTGGAAGTGTAAGAGTAGAGAACAAAGCAAAAGATGGAAAATGTGGCGTGCCATAGAAGGAAAATAGTTTTCATTTCTAAAAGAAAATTTTTCCATCCTTGAGAAAACCATTTTCCACCCTTAAAATCATTTCCGTCTCCTTAGTAAAACAAACAAGGGATTAGGGAAAATGAATACAGGGATAAAAAACATTTTCCACGATAATATTTTCTTCCCAAACAAACGGAGCCTTAAAGTAAAATTCTCTAATTCTACAACTATTGTTTCTGCAGAACTAGAAGATGAGTCAAAGTACCCACACCTAACATACACACCCGCACCCCAATGGAGTATATCACATCCTTTCAGGCAAGATGGTTTCATACACTCAACTAAGTAGCGTATGATAAAAAATAGGAAAAATTGCCAAGAATAAGCCAACCTTTGGGCGATCTTCCACAAATAAGCCAACCTTTGGGCGATTTTCCACAAATAAGCCAACCTTTTGAAAATCCAGAAATAAGCTAACCTTGTTATCAATTAAGCCAAAAATAGGTCAAATGATTATTTAACATGTTATTTTCTATTGTTTTTTATCACTATTTTACAATCATTCAACCTATTTTTTGCTTTAAATGATAACAGTAACAGAGTAACTTAAAAGAACAGATAACTAATAGATTAAATAATCGTTTAACCTATTTTTGGCTTAAATGATAACAAGGTTAGCTTATTTCTGGATTTTCAAAAGGTTGACTTAATTGTAGAAGATCGGCCAAAGGTTGGCTTATTCTTGACAATTTTTCCTAAAAAATAATAATAATAATAATAATAATCAACAAATAAATAAATAACTAAATAAACAAATAATAACCAGCGATGTTGAAAAGGAGACAAACTAATAACCTTTATCAGATTCCTCACTTTGACTGCCATCATCACCTTTCTCTTGATCTTCATCAACCTCCTCATTCTCTACTACCTCATCTACTTCCTCTTCATCATCCGCACTATCATTGTCATTCTCACTTTCTTCCGAATCACTTTCACTTATATCTGGCATTTCAGGCTTTGGTGGAGGAATAAAGGTGGTGGTGGATCGCCGTCGACCGCTTGAAACAATATTGCTCAGATCTATGCCCTCAAGTTCTTTTGCTCTTTCCTTACTTTTCTTCACATCCTTGATCTCTGTTTAGTACAAGAACATAGTAAATGTCAGTAACAAACTCCTAAATGGCTACATATTCTATCATCAAGAGCAGTACTGTGGGAAATTTCAGCTCATAGACTTGTATCAAACCAAAAGGCCTCAAGCACAATAATTCGCTTAACATGGAACAATAGAGGCAACTTCATCCATCATAAGCCTGAAGCCAACATAAATCAATTTTATATGTAATTGGTGAATACAAAGCCTACTGCAATAAGGTCTTCTAATGTTTCTAGGATTTGACGTTATCTACTGAAGAAATTTGCAACCTTGCAGCAGCCTGCGGAACGACTTTCAGCAACTTATTTCTAAGAGGGAAAAAACAATTAACAAGGTTCATTCCTGAAAGGAATTGCTAAAAGTGTTAACTAGTAATGATTATAGACATAGCTACACCAAGGGGATGGTTCCCTAGTCAAATTGCAGCTTATCCGATGAAGCACCTGAAATAAATGCCATAGAACTGCCTGACTGCTTGCAAGCAAGACAAGCTACACAATTATAATTATAAGTATAATAAAAAGAGTGTTCATTTTGTTGCTGTCTAGCAATGATGTTCATGATGTGGTGATGCCTAATGTCCAACTATGTTTGGCTATTTCTGGTACTGCTTGCAGACAGAGTACACAGGTTTTCAATAATATCAAGCAATAAACAATTATGTTTATAAAAAACTTGGAACCGAACAGATTATTTGATCATAGATTATTAGTTAAGCATGAAGAGGGGTCATAAGGTTGCATAACTTGAAGAACGCAATGGCAGGGTGGAAAAGTAGTGCCGGTAAGCGGTGGATGATGTGGTTGAGCGCCTTGGCATGGGTGCTCGCCAGAAACTAGAACCACTTTGTTTGAAGTTTCTTCTTGTGCATGTAACACGATTGGTCAGATTACTAAAGTTGGTTATCATGTAGAAAACAACTATGTTTAGGATGCTTTAAGATACCCTACTACAAATACAACATTAAAGCTGTTTTTGAGAGTGTTTCCCTGTAATTTCTCAGGTTAGTCATTAGTGAGCTGTGAGAACCTTGAAAGAAAGAATTTGATTGTTTATGACACTTAAACACATTTATGCTTACTTTTTATACTCTAGAGAGATTTCAATTGCCTTATTTCATCATCGCATACATCATTCATAGTCCTTGCACACAATTTGTACTTTTCCTTTCAGTTTTTGGATTTCCACTTAAATTCTTCATGAGTCCTTAATTATTATCTCCTAACTCTTTATTTTCATGATAAAATAATTTGGACTGCACAAGCCCACTATAACGTAAACAGATGATGCATAACAGCTTAGAGAAACAATAAACATTCCATACTTCTGCACTGCCATAACTACCTTTATCAGAAGGATTAGAAGACAATCCTTCTTTTGTGAGTATCCCTTCAAGTTCCTTTATCAAGCAGGCTTCACGCTTGTTTTCAGGAGCCTGTTTGACTTTCTTGTAAACTGCAGGGGAAATACTACAGAAGAACAAAGGGAAGATATTAGCCTTGGAAAACACCAACAAATAACATTAATGTGAAAGATAGAAGCACAATCAAATACCTTAGGCCACAAGACTTGATCACTGATTTCAGACGCTCCACTTGTTTTCCATATGAAGGTTTAGAAACCTCTTTCTTCTGTAAGTTTAAAGCGGAAAAAAAAACCCTTCAACACAAGATAATGTAAATAAATATTTCCATCATCCAAGATCACCAAAAAGAGCATCTCACCTTCACAGGTTTCTCATTAGATGAATCAGAATCATTGTCCTGAGAAACTTTCCCACCATTTTCTTCGCCACTTCCCTCTGATGCAGATTTTAAAGCCTTACTTGGTCTTCTTTTAGCTCCTTTAGTGTCCTCTTCGGTCTTCTTACGTTTTCTGACTGCCTCTGTTTTCCGTGGTTTTCCTTTTGGAGCACTTCCCTTTCTAACTTTCACTTCCTTCTCTTCCTCTACCTCATCACTTTCAGTACCTGAAGAAGCGGGTGTTTCCTCTTTGTGAGAAGTGGAAGAGACTTTTTGATAAGAACCTTTCTTAGGATTTTTCTTCTTCTCACTCACAGTAGATTGAGGGACCTCAGGTGAGTTTAATACCTGAATAGATAATCCAAACCCCCTTAATAATGGTTACTCTCGAGGCAACTTAATATTGCAATTACTGTTAGCTCACCTCATCCACTTGTTGACCAACAAACTTCTTGAATGGATCCAATGAATGTTTCTCAACTTCAAGGTCTTCCTCCAGGAGTCGGCGTAGTCCAGCCAATGAAATAGTCCTGACAAAAACAAAGATTTCTTTATAATGTATAGGCTCGTATCAAGAGAGGGGGGGGGGGGGGGGTTCAACAGCAAGACTTACTCGCAATTCTCTTTGAGATAAGATGCTCTAGCCCAAATGGCCTTCTTTATTGTTTCTTCACTTGGTACGAGTTTACTTTCAGTGCCTGTGGAATCAACGTTATTTTTTGCTTTCTTTGATCCTGTCATAAGGCCCATTACAGGAGAGTCTTCCATTGTTTCTGCACCTCCAGAGTCAGGTTCCTCTGCTTCATTCTTCACTTCAAGTTCATCTAAAGGTTTGGCTTCTTCAGTAGATAACTCGGTGTTGCCCTCAGCATCAACTTGGTTATTAGACAGGTTGTCAGAAGTAGCAGATTCCATGCACTAGCATTCAGGAGAAGACATAAATTTTCTTGAGCACTCAATAACCGACATTGTGAACAAATAACTAGGGATGTAATTCTCACAGTCAACAAAAACTAAAACTTAAAGTAATCAATCGAGGAGCTATAAATTCAATCACAAGATAACATTCACCTTTATTTAATTACTCTTTCTTTTCTGTTAGGGAAGGGTATAGGCATAACTGCATAAGTGATCTAAGGCTCTAAGCATATGGTTACTAGTTAGGTCACCTTTAAAAGTTAGAAAATGTTCCTGATATCTAAATTCAACAAAACTCAGTACAACCAACTCAATGTAGCAGAGATCAAGCCATTTGGAAAAGGTTCTCTACAATAAATAAATAATGTGTTGCCTTACTTGCCTGATGGCCATGCAGTACTCCAACTACCAGTAGTTATCTGTTACGCAGGGAAGTGTTGTAAAAAGGATAGAGTAATGAACATGCAGGACATTCAGCTATCATTTGCACAGAGCACTCCTTTAAGAAGGATTTAACACCATCAACCATGAATCATTACATGGTGTTTATAAACAAAGTAGATTTAACAATCACTCTTTTCCTATTCTATCTACTTGCAGATCTTTCCCGACAAATGAGACAAATGTTCGATTTGGTAACGATCGTATATTCATATTGATAACCCGAAAATGCAGAATTAGGGGTTGTTTGGTTCAACATCAAAGAAAGGAATGGAATCAAGAAAATGAGAGAAAAGGAAAAGAAAGGAAAAAACTTCAGATTCATGTTCTTTTGGACTAAATTAATCTGAACTAAAATAAATTTGTCTAAATTGAAATGAATTAAACAAAATCCTAAACTCAGCAAGTGCTAATCTGAATTTATCTAAATTGAATTGAAGTTTTAGAAAAATTAAGTCCAAAAGAACAGGGCTAACTGAAAGGGTTTTATAACCCATTCGAGTTTGGTAATAAAATAAAATAAAATAAAGAATAAATAAACGGTAAAAAGAAGATGAATTCAGTGATATGAATGAAGTTGCCATTGTCTTTTTGATGAGATGAATGGTAAAAAGAAGATAAATGTTTTTGGTGAAGCTTCGGCCCACAGGTGCAAATCAATTTTTCCAGCTCCGTGGTGAATGCAATAATTCAACTTTTTCAACTTCATCCCACAATGGTGTAAGATGAATGCAATAATTCAATTTTTTTAAGCTTCGTGGTGACCAAATTAAGCTTTTGAGCTCTAGATCTAGAGCTATAATGGTGAAATTTAAGCATATAAGGCTTGGTTTCATTCTTCAATTTTTTTTTCACATGCTTTAATGGTGAAAACAGGGCTAATTGGCCTGGTTTTAGGTGGAGGTGATTAGGCCTGGTGGTAGTTCTTGTAGAATTGTAGTAGGTTAGATTTGAGGAGGTTGTGAAGGTGACCAATAGTGGTCATAGTGTATAATGACTAGTGAATGAAGAAGATGGGGAATCCAAGTCCCATGCTAGAAGGTGGGAATGGCCAAAAGTAAAAGTAAGGGAACTCCTATAGTTAAAAAGCTGAAAAGGAAATACAAAAAACACAAAACAAATGCGGATCAGAATATCCAAGGCAAAAGTTCCCTTTACTTAATCCCCTCAACCAAACAGACCCTTAGTCTATTCTGAATTTCTACTCCTTGAAAGTGGTCATTGACACCCATCAACACTGTCTCCTCAGCTCTGCCTTCCCATGCAGTAATATAGAAGCAATAGTTCACTCAAATTAATCCCTATTCCTCCAACATCAACAACAGGCCTTGCTTGGCGAATTGGTGCAGCAATAACAGGGCAGCAACATCTGGAACCAGTGACAGGCATGCTTCAACATTCTTTACTTCCTATTCCACCAATATTTATGACTGTCCCTTATTATAGTGTGATTGCTTCCCTAGTGCTTTTACTTCTAAACTTTTTATAAACGCAAATGAAATTAAAATATGTAACCCAAACTTCTTACAATTTTCCTAATTGCACAATAATTTCACTATTCAGACTCCCATGATTCTACTTGTCTAAGAAACAAGGCATATTGCTTTTCTAAAACATCCAACCCTCGATTAAATTCACAAACTAGATAAATTCTACAGCATGGAGAAACAGAAACAATTCCATCTACTACCCCTTATGTCTGCTAGTTTTACTACTTCCTGCGAATCTTGAAACTCCAGTAAATATGTGGAACAAAGAAACAAAGGAGTAAAAATTTCCAAGCATCCTTACTTAAGTGGCTTTCGGTAATCGGTACAAATCAAGCTAGAAACCCAAAAATAAAAATCCGTTCTGACAACATTCGTCCATTCTGCAACTGCAACCAAGCTAAGCGAAATAGCAAAGACCTAACACGGCATACTCAGCAATAAACTGCTGAAATAAAAATTAACTAATAGAATAAAAAATAAAAACTCTTCAAGGCTATGATGTATTATGTAATAATGGTTAATAAACAGCAATAGATTTCAAATTTTATAACATATAACAATGCTCTGGTAGGCATATACGGAGTAGAAATGGAAAACTTCTGTAAAATGTTAATTAAAAAACCAAACAATTTCAACTCCGACTACAATTATCATCACAATCTAATCTCATTAATTCCACTAATCAATGAATCAATAAAAATAAAAAGCCAAACGAGTAATCCAAATAAAGAGAGATAAGAAAATACAGATTCAACACATTGTTTGACGAATCGTTTGTAAGTATCCAAAGCATGCGTCTCTAACCCTAAATCCTTCTCCAGTAACCTTCTCACTTTCTCCATCGTCAGCGACCTGCAAATTCGTTGCAAATTGAAAGTTAGACACTGAATCATCAGTCCCAAGGGGGGAAAAGAAATTAAAAATAAAGATAAAAAAGATACGGCAGAGAGAGTAAGAAAGAAGGGGTTACTCTGCTTGGTGTTGGAAGTAGGAAGAGCGAGCATCAATGGAAGACTTAATTTGAGATTGGATGTCGAGCGCCTTCACGTCAACCAGCGCATCATCCGCCATTGTTAGAGCTTTGTTGATGCAATGATGATCAGTGTTTGAGTGAGTGCGGTGTGCGTCGCTCTCTACAATGACATTCAGCAGGATTTAGTATGAAGCCAGTGGAGAAAGACTATACTAGAAGGGGTTTATTGCCCGTGCGGAGCGCGGACTTGCGCATACATTTTACACAAGTAGTCAAGTACTAACACATTTTTTAATTTCACACTAACATTATTTGTTGCAATTAGGATTTAGGGTCGGATTTAAATTGGGACTTACTTTTTATGAAAAGTGATGGTAAATAGTCTAAATACTAAATATGTTAACTTGTAAGCAAAAGTATGTACGGAGTATTAAGTGATAATTGATGATATAAAGGTAAAGTTGTATGTAAACTATTTACCAAAACAAAAAACGAAATTGAGTAGTTATTTTGGGACAACGAAAAAGGAAACTACAACCACTTATTTTGGGACGGAGGGAGTATTATGTTGAAAAACATCAGGTTCCTTAAATTGAGATACAATTTTGTATCTAACAGTGGCATTTTACTGTGATTTTGAGCAATTTTAGGGGCAGAGTTTTAGGCACCAGCTAAATAGGGTGTTTTGGTAATATATGTTCAATAAAATTTTAAAAACATGACATTGTGAATTTGTGATTCTAAAGATCTAACATTGAGGAACTAGGTTTTTCCCTTATTATGTTAGTAACTAGGTTAGTTTTGTGCGTTGCACGATTTAGATAATATTTTTTTGGTAATTTAATAAAAGGTATTCATTATCTATATGTACCAAATTCTCCCTCCATTTTTTTTAATTTACTCACTTCACTTTTCACACTTGACGAGGCAAAAATTTGAAGATTAATATCTTTAATTGTGTGTTTGTAAAAATTATAAAAACTAAATATTAAAAAACTACATGTTGAAACGAATCCAACGAGACCCCACATGACTATGTTTTATCTTATGTATAAATCACAAACGATAGTCAAAATATACTATGTGAATAGTGACAAAGTCAAACTGAGTAAGCTATAAAAAACGGAGGTAGTATGAAGTTATAAGCTTATCTAAATCTAAATCTAAACTTAAATATTTAAAACAGATGTTTATATGCCACATGTCCACCTCTAACACCTCCATTGCCATCAATGCCATATGTCACTTTTGATACTTTACTACCATTAAGGTGATATAAATATTATTCAATGCCTTCATGATTATTTACATTAGTTTCTTACTTAAACACATATGACTATATGATTATATATATATATACCTTTTTACTCCAATTACTTATTGATTATCATTCTTTAATTAAAAAAAGAGAGTAAAAATTGTTACAAGTTGTTTTGTTTTTTTTTTAAAATTTTTTATGTAATTTTAGGTAATTTTTAAGATCACTAATTTTGATTTATTGAGATTTTTTAAATCTTTACTCTATTTTTATTTTAATTTGACTTTTATAAGTCATAGAAAATTGAATCAAAATCCAAATAGATTTTTCAAAAATACTAAGAAAATGAAAAGGTTAAACTAATTAAAATACACTCAACTTTTTAAAATCAAATAAAATCCGTGCGTTGCACGGGGGAAAACTAGTTAATTTTAAAGAAAGATATTGTCAACATTAGAACTTGTGCAAGGATATAAATTAGCAAAGAGAAAAAAAGAAAATAACATCATCGGTTAATTTTGGAGGGAAACTTTTTAATAACAAAGTCATATGTGTACAATAATGACTTAAGTAATACTTTGTTTTAGTATATAGGATAGATATTGATAATGATAATTTGTCAAATGGCATTTACAATAACATAATAATTACAAAGATATCATTGGATCTATAATTTCAATTTCAAAAAAATGATCATACTCTACTAATAGCATCGCTTTCGTTCGATACCATACGATGTTGAAACTTGTAATTATTAAGAAATTTGAGTAGATTTTGCTTTACAATGTTTAATAGTTTTCGACTTTTGTGGCGATCCTAATGAGTGTTGGTTTAGTGATTGAGTGTGATTTTTTATTTATTTTTTTGCTTCCTAATGATTAGTGAGTAGATTTTGTGGTGATGGAAAAAGAAGAGGCAGCAGGATAGTATAATTGGTAGTTGTCAATCTGTCATGAGTAATAACATTTATGACATGAATTGTAGCTTTAACCCATTTGGGTGAATGGCAAGTTTTTATGAAGGATACAAAACAATTTCTTCGTTTATACTTCATCTATAAATACTGAGTTATTCTTAGTTGTAATATACACCGAATACAAATCATTGCAGTATACAAAATCCTCTATTCTCCTTCTCGTCTTATATTTCTTAACAATAGCTTGATTTTTAGAGTGCTTGCAATTAATTTTCATGGGTAGTTTGGTGAGATTTTTAGGGCATGGTGGGTTTTTGGATTGAAGAGGTAAGCTTTCAAGGGATGCTTAAGAGACTTACAAATTTACAATTGTTTCAGAAGAGTTGAAATTGAACTTGAGAATTGTTGTACCATGAATCACTTTTTTTTTTCTAGTATAATTGACATAGATCTGGATAAATCCTAATAACATTGTGATAGAATACTCGAACTTGTTTTTTTTTTTCTCATTTTAAATTTACGTTTATGAAAGTGAGATTGAAACCCGTCATTTATAGAATTTTTTAGAGAAGTTAAGACTGTGTTCTCTTCAGTTTATTAGACCCGAACTTATATAAACTTGTTAAATTGATTAGAGTTTATTGGCTTGATTAGACCTTATTGAAACTTATTTTCCTAATTTTTTTAAAGTTTAATTAAAATGATTTTATTTGGGTTGTGTTGTTAAGCACAGTTATTTTTATCGACTTGGGCTTTTTTTTTTTTACCAATTTAGTTAATTGACCCAAAAATTATTCAATGTGTTGTTGATGGTTTATTAAAATGGAAAGGAAAGAAAAGGAAACATAACAAAAAGTGGGAGACAGAACATCAACAAAGAGAGCAAAACAATGGTTCACGCAAAAGAAGCAGTAGAGGTGGCGAAGACCGTGGTTGAGGTTGCGGAGTTTGCTTGGGCTGCCACCGAACTTCTCCATCATAAAAACCACAATCATTCCGATGATTCTTCTGATGATGCCAACAACTATCTTTCACTTGATGATTTGCAGGATCTCCGTAATGAAAACAAGCGTCTGAGGGATTTACTGGAGCAGAATTTGAAGCTCCTTCAAAACGTTTCTTCTTCTCCTGCTTTCCTCAAAGATTGTCCTCCGGATGTATGTTCTTTTGCTTTGCTTTTCGTTTTATTTATATTTACGTCTATGTTTTCCCCCCTTTTTAGGGTTTGTTTGATTTTTTTTATTTTAATGATGATCGACTTATCTTAGTATTTGGGACCACTGCAATTGATTTTCGTGCGGGGTTTGATGTCGTTCGAGGATTGTAATTGGGGTGAGAAAGGTTGTTTGAATTAGTGATTAATTTTTTTTTTAAAAAAAGGATTTAAGTGTATAATTGATCAATACGAATTGGAGAAATTGCTGTGAAGGAGTTTATTACTGAAAGATATAATTTTTTCACCTTTATTTTTGGTATATTTTGTGTTGCTGGGAATTTCTTGGGGGGGGAGGGGAATATGTCTGTTATACATCCTATTCAATGCCTCCTTTTTTTATTTAGTAAATAAGATCATCTTAAAAGATTATTGTATGAGTTATAATATCATCCTTTATGCATAAGATCAATAAAGAGAAAAAGAATTAATAGAATAAGCTTGCATGATCTGTATGACAGTGTGTTTTGAGCCGATTCAGTAATTGATTCTGTATTTTGAATGCAGCTACATGAACGTCTTGTGACGACTGTAGATTCCAAAAGCTTCTTGACTAAACTTCAGTCTTTGCATGATGGATCGATTGATGGGACTGCAAAGGAATTTCCTTTCAGAGAGCCTACCGGTATGCTGCTATTTGTAGAATTGTACTTGGGATGTTTTAATCTGTACAATAATAAGTATTCTCACCATAATACCATCTTAAGGCCTGATTGTTGGTTATGGGTGTTTTCTTTGTCGGGTAGGAGAAGACTTGGAAGCTGTTGAAATTCTTATCAATGTTGACCAAGAAGAACCCAGTTGGTGGGTATGGGTCACTGATTCAATGGTTCCAGGAGCCACGGAGGAACGCAGTGGTATAGATGATGAAAACTATGTAGTGGTCTGTGAGGAACAAGTGATAGATGGGGTGTCAAACTTCATTGCCAGATGCATTATGGCTAACCCGAAATTGCGGAAATTGACTCCAGAGCAGCTACAAAAAGGCAAGTTTATGCTGGAATTTAGCCCTTTAGTATTTTCCCTATTTTTTTTTCTAAATAAAAAACTGCAGGTATTATCACTTGTTTTTAGTTAACATTTATCTATTCTTCAGTATATGAAATCCTCTCGTACTTTCCAACCAGTATTAGTTATTCTTGTTCCATTACTAATGTTGTTCTCTAGGGTTTTGTGTTTCCAAACTTATTATATGTGTGTGTTTCCAAACCAGTATAGGAAATCTACTAAACACATATGTTATCTACTCTGGAGTAGCATTTTTAAGATAACTAGTTGTTCAATCATCCTTGATGATCTTTGCAATCCTAGTGAGTAATCACATGATAATATTAATACCGCTTCTGAGATGTCTCATTAATTTGATTCCTGTTGTTATGGTTTATGCTTTGACCTTCTGAAGTTTCCTGAATCATGTCCTATGCGGTACTGACTTGTAGCTTTACCATTGCAGCATTGACAAGTTCACTGGATGGAATAAATAAGTTTGAGAGGATGGTGAATATATGGCATGCTGGGACAATGTTCTATGCCCTTTCTACATGGGGGCTTGCTCTTGCAGGGTCAGTTGACTTCCACAAACCTTTTCATGCCAATTTTTAAAACATTTTACAGAGTACATGATAGTAGCTTGTTTTGTGTATATGTCTTGGGTTCTAACCTTTGTTTAGTTGGTTGCTGTTTTTCTTTTGACTATTCTTATACCTTAAGTGAGAGGTAAGGGAACAAGGAAGATTATAAATTTAGAACCAAATGATAAATTATTTCATTAAAAAAAAAAACTCCAGCTTCCCATGATAATGATATTTCTTCCGCTTCTCTTTTCTCATTTGTGGGGGAAAATTAGCCTTTCTCTGCCCTATCATTCCTATCCTTTCTATTCATCAATTTATGCTTCACCTCTACAACAAAAAAAGCCTCAGTCCATGAATCAACATGAAGAATTGCAAAAGTCAGTTTATGCTTCACCTCTACCCAAAAAATAAGTAATTTTGATGCTTCATTTTTCATATCATAGTCTTAACTCTTAACTTTAGATGTTTACCAAATTTCACTATATCGTAAATCCATAATATTCCCCGATACTTATTTTAACAAAGCTCCCACCAAGGACAAAGTAGGGAGATTCAGACATCGGAATTCGGAAGTGCTCAGACTTGTTTATAGAAGTGCAAAACCTCATTTAGTCTTGCACTCTTGCTCCTACAGTTGCATAACCTCCCTTTTAATTTATTGCAGATATAAAACCAAATACAATTAATACATTCTCATATATAACTGGATTGTGGGGGGCAGTGAGGGTCTTATCACTCTCCTTGGTATTAGATCCATATTTAGGCCTATTCTCACTTGACCATGTCAATTTGGATGATTTGATTAGGCTCTGGAAATCCCTATATACTGTCATCAATGTCAATCCTATTCTCACTTGGGCTTAGTCTAAATTGAACTGAAGTGTACCTGTCTGAACTAAACTAAATCCTAGGCTCATCAATCATCATGAGCTCAAATGAATTGAATTGAAATTTCAGAAATTAAGTTCAAAAGAACAGTGCCTTAGTCCCTTGGCCATGTTAATATGGATGATTTGGTTGGACTGTGGAAATGCTTATATACTGTCATTAATATCAATGAAGGCACAACCTCACAATCACTGTTTGTTTATTGAGCTATATGTTGTAATTTGCCCTTTTTTGAGCAATTCAAATGCAAGGGGGGTAAAAGTACACATACGCTAACGGCCCGTTTGGTTATTGGTAATGAATTATGGTAATGGGAATGGATTTAAAGGGTAATTTGTTAAGAAAAAACTTCAAAATCCCCATGGAAAACATATTTTTCATTCCCAAACTTGAAATTTGTTCTTATTTTCCATTATCTTCCATTACCATGTGGAAGGGTGGTATTAGATGGGAATGGATATTTGTGAAGAAAATTAGATAAATTGGAGTTAAGCTAGCACCACCATGGCCCATGGGAATGAGTTTTGATTTTCCTTTCAAATTTAGTTATAAATTCATTCGCATTACCTTCATTTATAACCGGTTACCAAACGGGCCTTAAGTTTATGTGAACTCTACATTCACAAAATATTTATTGTTTTCCTATTGCCACCCCCCCCCCCCCCGCCGTAATTTTCTCCTTTCCCAATTCTTTTTCCCTAAAATCTAAGTCTATAAGCTGTAAAAGATTATTGAAATTAAACCTAATTCTCTCTCCTGCCCTAAATTGCAAAATGGGGTATTTTAGTATTTATATCCCTCAATGAGTTGGAGCAAAAGGGGAGAAAGAGTGAAAAATAAAAGAAATCTAGAATCGGGAATCGGGAGAAAAGGCTAGAAAAAGAAGGAAATAAAGAGGGATAAACACCTCTAAGAGTGAGATGGGAATCATTTGTTTGTTAGATTTGGAAATATATGTTGTGCCTTTGGAATCAGCCAATTTTTTGCATGTCTGAATTGTGTGACAATTGAAGCAGGGAGACAACTTTTAGCTTTGAATGTAGAAGTGCATTCATTATACATACTCTACTTTCCTTGCTGCTTCTCACATTCCTTATCATATGCAGGTTGTACCAAAGTCGTGCAGTGCTGAAACTTGCTGCTCATGGGGTTCATCATACTGGCAAACTTGTGCTAAAAGCCATTTAAAGATTGCTATCTTACTTTAAAATGTTCTATTAGATGCACTTTGATGGGATTGTTGTTTTCATATCCTCTCAAACTTAGTTTGTTACCTAGTTCATTCCACAATCAAAATGTAAATAGTTGTTTGTAAATAGCATTGATTTGATTTCGTTCTGCGTTTGGTTTTGTGATTCACATAATTTATTCAATTTAATATTCTTGTTCAATACTGTGTTCGTTACTTCGTTGTTGAATCCTGTACAAAAGCTCATGAAAGACAGCATTACACTGTAAGAAGACTTCAATTAATTATCATTTCAATTAGAATACTGTCAAGCAATTGGCGTTTTGCAATTTGTAACAGTTACCGCAAGTCTGTAAGTTATTTTTCAACCCATAGTATGTTTTTTTCCCTAAACCCATTCTCAATTGAAGCTTTTTGTATTTTTAATCGATAAGGTATACGACTCAAATGAGTCCTGGGGAGCATGACCTTTACTACTAGACCATGCTTCAACCTCTTTATTGGAGCATTACTTTTTTTTTTTGTGTTTATCTAGAAACTGCTCAAGTTGGAGTAATTTTTTGGCAAAGGATTAAGTAAGATACGTTTTTCTAATCCAAGTGGCAATAAAATGAGCTCTATTTATACAAGTTGTATCCACTTTTCTACATTCTAAGTAATCTAGGGGGAGTTTGGTACAAATTTTTGAATGGATATAGGATGAAGACAAGTTAGGGAGGGAAATAATAATATTAAACGAGGGAAATAATTTTGTTTCTACAGGGTTACAAGAGTAATAAAATGGTGATAATAGTTACACTTAGGAAAGAGAATGTGTTACCATATCAAACAATTAGTAATGAAAATTACTATTTAGTTCCATTTACATTACTAAAAAATAGCAAAACTAAACATGCTCTAAATTGGAAACAAATCTGTAGAAGTCTTTTATGATATTGGCCTGTATATTCATCCCTGCTTTGGAAATTTCTCTGATTGCCTGCATGATTTCTAGCTGCCTGTTTCTAGCACAATGTTTGTTGCAGTCTTGATTGCCTCTTTATTTCCCTCTAGTAGGGCCTTTGCTTCTGCCTGTGCTGGTGATATAGACATGATTTTGCATCCTCCTGTGTAAGTATAATGGCCACTGGTTTACTTGAAGAATTTAATGTTCTGCTTTACTTGAAATTGTAAACTCGTGAAGGAAACCTGGCACTAACCTTTCTATAAAAAGTTGTAATTTTATGCTATAATATTACAAATTTTAAGCAAAAAGCGTCAGGCCGGAGATTTACTAAACATGGAATCATACAACTCTACACATAAATGTAAGGCTGACAATCCAAGCACTTTATCCAGCTTACCTTCATACCAACCATCTCTATTCATTTCTTGGTTCAATCTTCCAATACTCCCTTCACTTTTCTCTTCACAGTAAGCCAAAAACTTTGCCACCACTCTTGGGTTCTTATCTTCCCAACACTTCTCAATGGAGTCTCTCGGCTTGAACACTGGCTCCGGACCACCAAAACCCGCCACACCAGTTATATATTCAACCATCCCATCTAGCAAGGACCTCGGAGCTTTGTTTCTCTGATTAAACAGCAATATTTCTGCCATAGCTCTCTGAATTTCCTTTCTAATCCTATACTTGAAATCACCAAATTCCAATACAAGATGGTTTATAGAGAGTACATATTTGCTCTTTTTCCCTAAAGACTTGACATCAACACTATGATCATTGGTTATTAAGTTGTGGCTAACTAGTTGGACTACGACTTGATCAATGAGCTTCTCGGGTATGCTATTATCGCCGGGAAAGAGAATTTTGGCAGCAAAATCAGAGCTACATTGGACTAACCGGATGGCTTCATCGTTAGAGACATAGAAAAGAGTGAATTTCTTTCCCGCCGATGTGACTTTCATGTTGTTAGCTATTTCGATAACAAAACCTTTTGACGCCTCATGGTTCGCCCATAACGAGATGACCAAGATTGTCACAATAAAAACGAGGCGAATCAAACCCGCAAAACTAGCATTAGTGGAGGTAGTGGTTTCTATGGTACCCTCACGGGTTGCCAAAGGGAGTAGGGGATGGTGGATGTTTTTCTCTTCCATGTATAGGAGGAACTAATGTATTGTATAAAACGGGAGGTGTAGCTAAAGATAATATGTAATAAACTAATAATGGTCATCTTTTAACATGTAGCATGGTGGGTCTCTATTAAATCACATCATTCATTGAAGTATGCCTTTCAATCTTAAGGGAAATTCCATCAAGTTCATCATGGACCCATCACCATGTGCCCGTCTTTTTTATACATACAATGTTTAGGGGGGAAATCTTATGTACAACATATACACTAAGGGCGCGTTCTCTACGTCTTATTTTTTCTGATCTAATATGTATGAGAATTTGAACTTATATCACAAGATCTGATTTGATATAAGTTGAAAAGATCACACCCTAAATTGTGTATGCCTTACATTATACTAAAATATTAATAATTACCTCTCGAAGAAAAGGGTAACAGTTAACAAAATTAGGATATAGCTTTAAATCATTAGTAAACTATTTTAATGTACACTCTGTTATATTTAAGAGTTTATACGTGTTTAGATACAAAAGTAACTTGGAGTATATTCAAAACATCTAGCCATTGGGTAATAATAATAATTGTACAAATGAGAACAATTTCCCAAAAAGAGCAATGCCTGATAATAGTATCAAGGCCTCGAAGCAATCAATTACCTAATGTTCATACAATGGTAATAGAAAATTGACCTACCACCCAAAAAAATAAAATAAAAAATAATCTGGGGAATAAACACAATGAGAACCTTTAGTAGTTCAACTAGAGCAACTATACAAGTCTGTAACATAATCCTGGGAATAATCACAATGACAACTTTTATTAGTTCAAGTCTATTTAGGGCCTTATATAGACAAAAATGTTTTGTTTTTTTTTTTTTTGTTTTGTTTTTACCTTGAGGGGTGCAAAATTAGACAAAAATCTCAGCTTGTTGAAGAACTGATTGTTCACTAGGCTCTCCCAAATATTTTCAAAATGCATGGCTAAAACTTCTTCCAAGTAGAATATTTTAAGCCATGAAGAATGAAAAAATTGAGAATCTAGTGAGCATTTCAAGTCAAGAACATTTTCTAAATTAAATGTGGATATCAGTTGCAATTCCTTACAATGCTTGGTTTTCACTGAAGTCATTTTAGTATGATTGAAGCTATCAGCAGACTTTAAAAAAGCATCTCCTTTTCTTCATTCCACTGATTATATCATAAATGAATAAAGGTAAAACTAAATACCAATGTCATAGGGAAAAAACTATGTTAACCAACTAGTTCTATCAGAAGACTGGCATGATCCTGGCACCATTTGTTCACGTTTGCTTACTCCTGGAACAACAGAAGCATGTTGCCACAAGTGAAAAAACACGCAAACAAATTTGAAAATTTGCCAAGAAATTGATACAAGGTAAACCGGGGGGGGGGGGGGGGGGATGGGGGATCAAATATTCTGTATATATGTAATGGCAGATGGATATATAATTGAACCCTAGTAGGTATAAGAAATTTGCCAATACCATTTCTTGAGCAGAATACTTTTTAGCAGTGAAACATGCATCATGATGGATCTTTTCTCTTCTGACCTGACGCTGAAGATGCATCTGACGAGACACGACCGTAAACTGACCTGTTCACATTACGATCCAAAGCATGAAACAAAAAGGTTAGCAGAAGAGGCAGAAAATGAGTGCTACAAATAAGACAGCTTAGTGATTTAGTGGAAATGATTTGGAGTATAAATTATAACTAAAAAGTGATAAAGTGGAGTAGCCAATAATAAAAGGATAAACCAAGCTTTTGAGAGGCTTGCACTCTCCAAGATGCAAATAAACTAAAAAGATCTCCCATCAATTTTCATGATACCTTTTCTCCCTAATGAGTTCGGTTCGTCGAACATTCTCCTTTAACAGACTCAGCAACTTTCCCTAAGCTACTAACAACAAACTATTATGCATTACATAAAGTGTCCCTCCCCCTAACAACATATCCTAGCAACCACCATATAAATGTAATATGAAATTTCCACAAAAACGTTTAGTGCAAAGTTACAGTGTTACCCTATCTACACTGAGCTTAAAAAGAATTAATTAAAAACTTGACAAGTAAAATATTCAATCCCTTTGAAAATTAGTTCTCTCATTATTCCAACCTAGCAAAATTAAGAATACAACACAATTTTACTAGTATATATCCTTTAAAATCGTTGTGATATTCCTTTGTCTCCAACTTAATCAATTCAATTATTCAAGTGATACAGTGATAGTAAGATATTTGGAATTCAATCATAAATCATAATCCCACAAACCCTTCTACTTTGCCCCAATTTTGATTTTTGTTTATCCCTTATCATTTTCCTCATTCCAACAAGGTAAACACACCCTCCTCTGAACACACATACCAACACCATAAATTAAAACATGAATATTTTCCAATGGTGCCTAAAACCTTGAACAAAAAGTAGATGGAACAATTAGGGACAGAGGAAGTAAATCAAGAAAGTGACCCCTTTTTCCACATACTATAAAATAGTATGACCACCGATTCCAGATAAAGGGAGTAAAAGGTAGGTAAGCTCTTCAATTGACAACTAAGAAGATGAGGAGAAAACAAAATCAAGTTAAGACCAAAGGCATGCATATGCCATATTCCCTACCTACTACATAGGGGGCAACATCAAAAATAAACTCAACTGCTAGTCCAACTGTTGACCATGGTATTTACCAGAAGTGGATTTGTTAAGGCTAGAATACTGTGAAGAAATCAACGACCAGCAATAAGGAGGTAACTTCACTAATTCAAAACATTGTAGAAAAGATTTGCTTAAGTTGATAAGAGAAATATTACTTACCCACATGTTGAACATTTCTTGTGGTGCATACAGAATATGGACAAGCAAACTGAACATATGTAACCCATATCTATTGTATTTTTGTGACAAAAACACCTGAAAATTTTTGCATAGATGATTTTAGAACACAATATGGAGAACCACAGAAATCATCATTATATCTTATAGCTTTATATTAGTGAGGAAACACTTAATAAACTTACGAGGCACGGAAATCAACGCCTACAGGCTTTGGAAGCTGTATGAATTTTCTGGAGTGCAAATCAGTAGAAAATACAGTCTGCACATAATAAGCAAATCAAATATCGATCATGAATAATGAAGTTTGATGACAAAGGAACTAGGATTCTCAACCAAATAAATGGACCATATAGTGCTTGCAATCTTGCATGCTGTTAACAGACTGAATTATACATATGTGAAGTGTTAGTCTACTACTCTCAAGATTGCAAAGGCAGCAGGGAAGGAGGGGTAGCGAATCTAGCAATATTGTTGACAATGGGTAAATGGTTGAAACAAAAAGCAACTTACAGAAAGATATTGAAATAACCCATCTAGTTGCTGTGGTCTTAAATAGACCCCACCAGTAATATATGATGCCTGCACATCATACGCATCAAATTTAGAAAATTCTAAATGGATTAAAAAAACACAAAAATAATAAAGAAAATGCATCATGCACTACCTGCTGCAAGAAGGCAGAATGCTGTGCTCCAATTACACAGGAATCAATGGGAACCTACACATATGTCAACCAAATATATTCGATTCAAAATCAGAAAACAAAAACAGTTAACTATGTTCAATTGGCCCACCTTTGGAATGAGTGGACCTGTGGGGGCATTATTACAGCCAAAACTGACACTACGATTCAAGAGGGCTTTCATGAACGGGGAAAAAAAATGGAACTTCATTATTGTACTGAAGACATCATAATATCATATACAAAATGCAAATATTAGTTAGCTATCAACGCAATTCTGTTTAAAATATATAAAATGCTAAGGCCCTACACTTCCATTGGATTGTAGTAGTTTTAAACCTCATTTCCTTGCTCAAGTCTGTTTTAATGAGCTTCAACTAAACTTCAATCATCTCACTTGCAAAAGAGAACAACATGAAATCTTCTCTTAGTATACAATATTCTAAACTACTCATAATATTATGAAAATTACCTCAGATAAGAGTCCACAAAGGGGTTTGAGACGGTAATGTTCTTCAAATTATGAATTTAAATTATGCAATGGATCAAGTGATTAATTTTTTTTTAGGATTTTATTATTTTATTTTTGTTTTATTTACTTTTACCCTTGTCCTTTTTACTTGTATTTTGTCTTGTTAGCTTTTTGGTGATTATATCAGCTTTTAGTGATTCTATGTACTAGAATGATACAAAATCAATTAAGTTAGTAGCAATATATATAGGTAGTGAGTAAGGAATTAGGATTATCCAGAAAAATTCATTTTGTAAGGCTTTGGCTTTTGGAGAGTTGTGACCTCAAGTCACCTTTAGAGATTTGCAACCTAAAGTTGCTAAACTATCCTTTATAATTAATCTTCTAATTTTATTAATCAAATTCTATTACATTTTCTCTATTATCTTCATTCATGCATTTCCATAGTTGTACTATTCCTTCGTGATTCTTCTCTGAGGCAGTGGATTTTCCAGAAATCGGTGTTCGAAATTTTCATTTTATTATAGAATAACATCACTCTAAAGGACTTACATAGGTTCGTTTCTTCATATAGATATAGACAAAACCTACATACACTTAATCCAGTTTATTTAGTGATTTGTGGCGCCTAGCTGCCTAAGTCATAAACCCTCTACTTTGAGGAAATATCAATTAGTCTTCAGCATGAACTCCTAGACATCTCTCATAACTTTCATAGAAGAATTAGCAATGTTAACTATCCTACGTTCCTACCACCTCTATTTATATAGAACCCTATTTGACAGAGCATTTCGGTTGCACCGAATAAGGCGCACAATACAGATTTTTCAAGAACTTGTTCAAATAGATGCTTGGAGAAGGTATAACATAGAACAATTTTGAGATTCCAAAAATTGATCAACTAGCTTACAAAATAAATCCCTAAAGACCAATTAGAAGTTGAAGTACCATGGAGCGCTGGGCTGAAAAGATTGAATTCATCACAGCAACATATCTGAAAATAGAGAGAAAACATTCAATTACCCCTTCAAATCAACAATGAAATTACGTGCATGAGGAAGAGAGCGAAGAACATACTGCTCAGGCCCATCAGGGGATCCATGCAGGCATAATATCTGCCATTACAAGACAGAGATCACATATTTACTTCAACAGTTCTACCTCAAGTTAAAAGTACATTAGTAACTAGCACAATTGTTTTGAGAAGATAGTTTGTTTTGAGAAGACAGTTCTTCATTTGACATCAATTAAAAGCCACAGCCAACATCACAAACAATTATCTCATCTGAATACAACAAGGTGGAGAATTTTATCGGCCATGATCTACATTAAGTTTCTAATATTTTATCTTTGCGCTTTATCCTGGGGACTGATGAATGAATGCAGAGTTAACTTAGCAACAGATCAAGATAGGTCAAGAAACATGATAGAAAAAGAGAATGTGGCTAGTTTATAATTTTGATTACAGTTGAAGCAACCAGCATCACAGGTTTACAAATTGAGGTTATTTATATATAGAAAGACCCGTTACTGACCCATTACAATGATTGTATAAATAGCACTAAGATGACATTATTCTCAAGAAACATATTTTAAAAGGGGGAAAAAATACAAGAGATGCAATCAGATGACTCACTCTTGGCTGAGGATGAAGCGACCCTGATCGAAAAACACGCTGAATATCTATTTCCATGAATCAATTCAAACAAAAAGCATTCCACATAATCTGCTTCGTAAAATAAACATAAATAAATTAGCAAAGGATACAACAAAGAGCCATGGACAGGGAACCCGAAAACAGAGAGGAACCCACGCCATTAAGAGCATCAACAGAGCTCAAACTCTCATCTTTATTCACGAATTCCTCCAAATTCTTGAGCACTTCAGAGCAAAACGCCGGCATTTTAGCATCGCCAGAGCTCTGATTTGAGGAAATCGACGAAGAAACCGATGACAACGACGAATCGTAAATATAACCACATGTATTAAACCCTGTTGCAATGATCACTACTTGGTTCAGCTGATTGAGCACCAAAATTGAATTAACGAATGATAGAACCTGCAAATACAAGCAAGAGAATGAGATGAAAGAGAATAATAACGAAAATGTAAAGGAATAAGATAGAAAATCAGGGCTAGGGTTTTTTTACATGAGAGAGAAAATGGGAGAAAGAGAGAGATGATGAAGATGAAGAAGTCCAGAAGTAGGGATTAGTGTCGAGTAGTAGTACCACTAAACTCACATCATCTGCCAAAACACAAACAGGAATTGAATTTGTTAGGGTTTATGAACTTGGAAGAGATTATTAAGATTACAAGAAAGAAGAAAAATCTTTGAAATATACCGGTGTAAAGTTTGGGAGCAATGGGAGCTGCCATTGTTGCCGGAGAAATTGAAGAAGTGTGCAAGTGTTAAACTTTGATCACTTCACTCTTAAGTCTCAATTCAATTTCTCTACTCCTATATTTTTCCTGCCTCGTGTTCGATTTTCCGAAGTCTCTTCACAATTTCAATTTAATCCAATCAGTTTAATTTATTTTAAGGGCAATATTATATTTAGCTCTTTGGATTATATATAAGTCATTGAATATATTTTCATTTTAAAAAAAAAAAAGCATTGAGAATATATTTCCACTCATAAAAAAAACATTGAATATATTTCTTAAAATAGAAAGTATTAATTGCAACGATTTGACATAAAATAGAGAGAAAAAATGTCAAATCATTGCAGTTAATATGTTAGAGCGTGAGTATTAGAAATTTATGACAAATTTGCATATTATTTGAGGGCTTGAGCCAATTAATGTTTAATTCAACATATTAATGTTTAATTTGCAAATTTGCCTTATTATCCATTCACAATTTCACATTTTTTAGGTTTCTTAAAAAAAATCAAGTTTTATAAGTTCCAATAATTTTAGAAATACGCCTTTAAAATAAGTTTTAGGTTTAATAAGTTGATATAAGTTTTGATAAGTTTAGATAATTTCAAATAAATTTGGATAAGTTTATGTCTAGGTGAAATTAGTCAAATTCTTGCTACCAAATCAGTCTAAACTATTCACATACCTTTAATCTATTCTAATTCTTTTTTTTTAAGCCATTCTGAATAAGTTTAGTTCGAATAACGTATTAGCATTTATTTTTATTTATTTTTGTTAAATGTGATATCTAGGTGAATGAATGCTAAATTAACTGAAAATTATAGTGTGCTCTTATGACTATAAAGAGCCATAATAGATGGTTTAAATTGTATGTTTTTTTTATTTTTTTTTATTCCTAAATTTAATTTAAAAAATATTTTAAAATACTTTAATCAGATTTTTTATTTAAAGAAAATAAAATATGATTTTTGGGAAAAGCTGGAAAATGTTTTTCTAAAATAAGAAATATAAATAAAGCATTTAAAAAAAGATTTAGGAATTAAAAATAAATAAAAAAAAAAAGCAAAACAATCATAGCTATCCATTATGATAGTCAGTAATCATAAGACTACGATAAAATTATGCTCCATACTAAATTGACGGTCTAACATCCCCCTTGACAATACAAGACCATTGCAATGTCTAGCCTTAAATCACTCGTAAGTCATAAACTCACAACCTTTCATGTGGCGACTGGCGAGCGCATATATAATACATTAATAAGCGTAAAAAAAGAAACGTTAGAACTAATATGGAGCAGATGGAGTAACAAGGAAACGAAAAAAATGCAAATTGAACAAACCACTTTGCTGTTGAACAAAACTTTGCAGTACATGATGAGTTAAACAAATGTTACACCGATACAAAAAATGGAAACTCATCAGGGCGTCTAAAAATTAGTAACAGTTAAAATTAGCTCAAATAGATACAACAAACAAGTCCCTAGCTGGCAAAATATCAGACGCCATGACGAACCCCCACGAACACACATAAAGCAACCACGAATCGGAAGGTAGCCAATGCATTTACTGACGAACAACCAGCAGCAACACTCCCTGCAGTGCTTCCAGCAGGACCAGCAGGAAATGAACCTGACGGGGACAAAGCAGTGCCAGGGGTTCCAGGGACCCTAGCTCCTCCCGCGTGTGAGGGTGATGGTGCGGGTGCTAATGCCGGTCCAAAAATGGAATCTCGGGTGGCTGTCGTAGGAGGTGCAGTTACTGCAGGAAATTGCCGAGGCCCTGCAACATTTTCAAATTCATAATGGAACTCAGTTGTAATGCAATACGCAAAATACATCCAACTTACTTTTGTCAAGCATTCGTCAATGTAATTAATTGTCTTCTTAGGGCCTGTTTGGTAGGACGAAAAACGTTTTACATTTTCCCCATTAATTATGTTAGACCCTATTGAAAGCATTTTTCCCTCCCACAATTTGAAGGAAAACATTTTCGTTACTCCTCACGTCACACGCGCATTTTCTTTGGGGCTTGGGCCATATTTAAACCCTTTTTTAAAAAAAAAGAGTAATTGATTTCCAACAATGGAAAACAACTACTGCCATCAAGTATTTGTTTTTGCAACTAAGCAATGGAAAAGTTCCCTAAAAATGAGTTTTCCACTGTAAAATAGTAAAAATACTTTCCATGAAAATCATTTTCAATTAGAAATGTTTTGCACCATACCAAACAAAGTCTTATTGAAGATGTTGATGCAAAATTAAAATAGAAGCACAATCATCAAACAAGGAGAATTATAGATGCAACAACATTGGAATCATCAGCAACGGCTTTAGTAATGAGCATGCTTGGTGGAACTTAATCACTAGTCTCAAATGTATAAAACAAACTAATTTTCCCAGAATGCTGAGGTTTGATGTTGCAAATTTGCAATCGTTAATTGTTGCAAAATGCAAATCATGGCTATTGAATATCCGGCCGCAGCATACAGTGGTAATATGACTCAGACTTCAAATGAAAGTAATATTAAGAAGACTCAACCATATCAATGATTAAAGAGCAGAAAGTTATAAAAGAGTACATCCAACAATGTGTATATATCCTATTTCAAATTGTAGAATTAAACATGGGTGTTACCTGGGCAACGAGGTTGAAGAGACGAGGACAACCTGAAAAGCATACATAGAAATTTCATCCCGCGAACTTGCAATCATAGTAATTCAATCATGGAAGAGATGAAAATTGACAGTTAATAGATAAACATACGTTGTTATAATCGTTCCGTTAGCATAACCATCATAATTACAAGAGGTAATATTACAACCAGCACTTGTTTGTTGAATAGTAGAATTCCCGAGCATAAGGTTGCTACCACGGCATTGCATGCTTGAGCAAGATACCGCCAATGATGCTGGCATGCAATACAAACTGTCAACACAGCCACAATCATGTAGAAGCTTAAGTTAATCTACCAAGCAAAGAAATTAAAAAAAAGACTCCAAAGCAGACGAAATTTTGAAAAAGACATCAATTTTACAGGCCACTTACTTGCGACTCCCTGGGCCACAACTGCACTGTACACAGTGTTTCGCAGAGATTGCATAACTTCCATTCTGAACAACCAAGCCATAATCAGAAGCATAGCTCGGAAAATCCGACGCACAAGCTGCAGAGCAATGGAAAATTACAAATTTATCTATCACATCATTTATTACGATCAAATAAAAACAGTATGTATAAAGGCACTAATGCCTCGTTTGGTAACCAATGATAAATAATGGAAATGGGAATAAATTTGTAGGTAAATTTGGAAGGAAAATAAATATTCATTCCCATGGTGGTGCTAGTCTGCCTTCAAAATACAAGTCATTCTAAAGTACGTCGTTCTCCAGAATTTAAATCAAAATATGTACATCATCTATTGATTCACAAAACTGCTATAATAGAAATCATAGATGAAGATATTTTGCAAGCACTGCACCTCATTAGATATATTCTCTCTACTAATCAATATACTATATATTCTGACAAATCAATAGTCAAACCTTCAACCTAAATCTTATCTTGTGAGCCCAACATAACACTAGATTATAATGGAAAATTTATTTTTAAAAATCCCATCTTTTGGTAGTCTTCGTTTTACAGTGTCACCTTTGATTAATTCTCAAATAATCCCACCTTAACACATGATCAACCTTCTTTTATTGGACCCGAGTCAAAAATGAGCTACCAAAGTCAGCTCAAATCAGAATTTTTGCAACGTTTTATTGGGTTGTAAGGGGCTCTTTACTCCAGCTTAAATTCAATTCAGTTCTCAATTTTCTCTTATAAAATATACTTTCAGCTGTATTCATTACAGTTCAGTTCATGATAATTCGTTTCATGATAATTCAGTTCAGTTGTATTAGTTGAAGTAAACAGGCCCTGAGGGCTCGTTTACAACTTTACATTAGATGAATAGAGATGAACTGAACTTAATAGAGATGAATTGAACTGAATAGAAGTGTATTAATTGAACTAAATAGAGATGAACTGAACTGAATAGAAATTAACTGAACTGAATATAATCTCAAGTAAACAAGCCGGTCAATGCAGTTAGAGAAAGCCACACGACCAAGAATTTGACTAATTTCACCTTTTATTTTTAGGTTACATAAAGATGGGACTATTAAATGAAGATCACCCTAGGATTATAATTCTATTCAGTAGTATAAGTGTATAACCCTTCTAGATTACATAACAACACATTTTTCCTACAAGTAAGCACCTAACCCAGTAGACTATATCAGAGCTATTACCAAATTGAAAACAACATAGAGTAAACCATACTTCAGCAAATTTAGCATTCTAAAAAATGCACATTAAGCATCAAAGTACTCATGACAACCAATTTCATTGCAAAACACATAACTTTGGACAAAAAAAAAAAAGACATGATTCTCACCTGATAATGGCACAGAAAGAATATCTCCAGGAAAAATAGCAGAACCTCCCATGGAGTTCACATTCATCAAATCAGTAAGAGTAGTCCTGTACCGGGCCGCGAGGCCCGGCAATGTATCATCAGGCTTAACAACATAAGACAAGTAAATAGCAGGCAATGAATTATCAGTGTTATTAAAACAAGTACAAGGCAAAGGCACAACCAAATTCTGTCCAACATCAAGAACTGAAGGGTCAGAAATGGAGTTAGCTTCTCTGAGTTGATCAGCAGAAACCAAACCTCCATAAATTGAGTCAGCAATGGAAGAAAGGGTATCAGAAGGCCTTGACTTGTAATGGGTAGAAACAGATTTCCTAATCCCATCAACACAAGAACAAGTTATTGGGATTTTGAGAAAGAGTTTTGAAGGTAAAATGTGATTTTCAACATCTGGGTATGAAATGTCAATGGAGTTTGCAGTTAAGAGAGAAATTGGGTCTATTCCAAAGAGACCAGCAACCTCTGAAACTTTAAGGTCAGTGAATAAAGTGTAACCCACCATTGCACTGCATGAATCTGAGTTTGAGCATGGTTCAATGGTGGATTTTGAGGTTACAAGAGATGGGGTTGTAACTATTGATAGTATGATTAGTGTTGAAGAAAGTGAAATTGAAGTGAGTTTTGAGTTTGGCATCTTTTTTGTGCTCTTTTTTCTTTCAAAAGACTAAAACCCAGAAGAAGAAAAAAAAGAAGAAAAGGTTTGGTTCTTTTCTCCTTTTCTGGGTGGTTTATTGAGCAGAGAACGCTCAAAAATGGAATCTTTATGCGGTTAAACAGTAGAATAAAACAGATTTATGGGGTTTAAGTTGAAGAAGTAACTGTCAAAAATTGGTTGAAATGAGAACAGGGGAAGAAAGGGTTTTTGAGGGTTTTAGGGAGGGTTGCAAGAAATGGAGTGATTTTAGGGCAGAGAAACTTGAAATGGGGTTGAAGAAAGAGTTTTTAAGAGAGAAAGAAATGGAGAAAAGCAAGTGTGTGTGAGAGAGAAAGAAGGAATGGAGGAGACTGTAAAGTGAACAAAGGGACAAAAGTTGTGCAAACAAGGGGGTCAGGGATCTAGATTTTTGAGCCTTGGTGAGAGACAGACAATTTTGCTATGGAAGTGTTTTTTCTTATTTGACCATATTGCCCCTCCAGGTTTTTTAAAACACCCACCACCGGATTATTTTAACAAAATGATATGTTACATATGTAACTTCGTCTGTAATTACTTGCTACATTAATTGTAACACAAATACACAATACACAGTTTTTTAATAGTAGAGGTATCTATGAAAAAAAAAATAAAGTAAAATAAAAATGGTAAATAACAAATATAAAGTAAAATAAATAGAAATTAAGTGAGTCTCACATAACAAAAATAATGTAACACGTAAATTGAAACACCCGAATAAGTAAAATATCAACAAGTAAAAAAAAAGAGGGAGTAAATAATATGAAATACACAATCATTGTGCTAATTTTAGTACTCAAATTCTTGATTTATGCATTCTATCTTCTCCTACATAAGTGGTCGAGGCTCACCTCTTCAAAGACTTGTGTATAATGTGTCAAAATAAATTAGAGAAATTCCCACGGGTGGGTTTATGGAATTTCCAGTGGTGGACAAAAAGTAAAAATTTTTTCACTCATGACCATAATTGCTTAAACATTCCTAAATGTGACATTATTTTTAATGGAAAAAAATCCTTGCGGGCTAGGGCCATCCCACATCGGATGTTGAGGAAAACAAAATCTTCTTTATATAGAGATGGGTACCTCAACCTAATAGATGCCTTTTGGGTGGGGGTTTCTACTCCAAAGTAAATCTTTGCGGGCTAGTCCTTAAAGAGGACAATATCTACTAATGGGCTCTTGTTTACCTAAGGATAGAATATTACATATGGTATCAGAACCATAGCCCATTTCGGTGTTTTGGATACCTCAACCTGCTAATGGGCTCCTGTTCACCCAAGGATAGGAGTATTACAGTTATGTATGAGTTAAGTTTTTGATATAATGTTTTTTACTTGGTCAATGTTTGAACTTAAAATTTTTGTTTTTTTCATTTGTGTAACTGTTACTTGATTACTTATGTTATTGGAATTGATTTAAAAACATACTTGATGTTGGTAGAAAAAAATAAGAAATAAAAACAACCTAAATAATCAAAACATAATAACATTAAAAGGGGATAAATGGTTATAATAATAATAATATTCATATTTTTGGAAATAAAAAAATATCTATAAAATTTGTTTGTGTTAAAATTTAGGGGTTGTTTGTTTCGGGGGGAGGGAGAGGGGGAGGGAAAGGGGTGGAGAAAGGGAAACTAGGGTATTGGAAAGGAAAATCATTAAGTTCCTCCTGTTTGGTTCAAATCTGAAAGGGGGATTGATTCCTTTTGTAACTACTTCGTTCAAAAGCAAGGGAATAAATTTTCTTTTTACCATTCCAACTAAGATTTTTTTTTCAATCTTCCGCACGATGACATGAACCTGTGTTGACTGTTGATTATATTTGTTAAACTTCAAAAACTATACAATATATAAAATTTATAACAAAAAAAAGGCAAATATTATCATGGCAATACATCTATTCATTCACTTTGCCACCAACATAAATTTAAAGCAAAACTTGGTCTCATCGTCAATTGTTTTCCCTTTTCAACGTTTATTCAAAGTATGCAAACATTTAGTTGGCCACCATTTCCGATATAACTCAAGTGGAATATATAGTTTCATACGTCGACATATATCAAAATATAGGTACTAGTTCCCAAACACTACCATACATAATTATCCTAATATTTGAAAATACCATAATATATTTATAATGCATCATTAAGGATTTGGATAGGAGTTGTCATCGCCGGATCCAATGAGACTTTGACGTATTGCTTCTTTAAATCACCAGGACAATTGTAAACGATGGTAAGTTTACTTGGTTGTGCTAAAAGGATATCAACAGTTTCAAATGCTTCACCTAGGGCTATGCCATCGAGTTGGAGTAGTTTACTTAACACATTGTTGGAATTGTCTAACAAATATTGCTTACGACCATCAGCACGAGCCCACACATTAGTACAGTGGATATATTGTTATCCTTCACGAACTGTTGCAAGCTACCTTATGAGCTATTTATATTAGCTCCAATCTTCCCGCTTCCTTTTTTTCTTACTAGACTTGTGCGTTTTGGACCTCTTTAGTGGAGGAGTAAACTCAACAACTCCGACCCCAATATCTTCTTCACTTGAATCCATAAGAACTTGCCGGGGTTGGTCTTGCATTTTGTCCACAACCTCTTGAAACGCTTCAGCAATTTTGCCATTAGCATAACCTTTTTCATATATCTCCATCACGAGATGTAGGTAAGGAAAATGAACTCCATATAGATGTTTGGCAATAGGACAAGCCTATATAAAAGAGAGTTAATTCACACACGTGAAAATAAAGAAAATGAAAAACAATGTGAAAAAGGCGGCACATTACAATAGGGCGGCGTACCTTGTAATATTTTTCATAAACACTTCGCTCCAGCGATATGGCGATATCATATGCCTCTCATTATTCCATTTGAACCCACTAGTTTCCAACATTGTTAAAAATAACTATAAACTTAGACACGAGAGTTTTCAGTCCAACATTGCCTTTGATATCACCTCTTCCAAATGAATCATGTAACCATTCTTAATTCCATTCTCAGATCACGTTTCCAACGAGGCTCCAAACATAGCTTATATAAGGTTGCCACGGGAGCCTTATCTTCCTCACTGGTCCAAAAAAAACTAACACCCCCCTCCCCCAACAACCACTTGCATTGCTGTCTTCCATCCTATTTCAATACTTGAAAACTATAATAACAAGATATAACATGTTTACTAAACAACATTGATGATATATATATATATATATATATATATACATATACGATTTAAGAAGTTAAATACAAGAAAAATATAAAATCACTAGTTTACTCCAAGACGTGAAAAACAAGACTAATAAGTTAAACGAAGAAACAAAATGCTAGTAGTTTAATAGGGCAAATTACATTATTAGAAGGTTTAATCACACTTTATGTTGTGTTCTATCCTGACAATTGTTGAACACAGTCCGAGCCATAGAATTTTTTAAAATTTTCCATAGCTCGTATGACTTGTAGATGAGATATACTTAACTACATTGCGTTCGTCTTCATATAATACAAGTGTGTTCCATACTATCTATTGTTTTTGTTGTATATGCATCTATAAACCTTGGAGCTTTATATGCACCTATAATCCTTGGAGCTTTATATGCACTTATAACTAATCATGTCAGTGTATTATAATTCATAGGAATACATGTCAACCAAACAACATAAGCTAATTTTAAGGAATTACCTATGGTAAATGATTTCACATGTCTTATGGGATGCCTCAGTCTTCGACCTGACGTTGTGGCTGCTGCAAACTTTCGAAAGGCATGTGAAATTATTTACCATATGTGAATTATAATTTCACATGAATTATAAATTCTATGCCTTTTGAAAGTTTGCACCAGCCACAACTTCAGGTCAGATGCTGAAGCATCCCACACCCTCACCGGGACATTGATGTGCTCCCAAATATGTCCGGTGTACGAACATTCAGCACCACGTGTGCTGCATGCCGTGTCCTCCAAAGCCCACACAGTGCACATTATGCTTTGAAAACGTGTACCCTTCAAGCTATGTTCCCTCTTGTAGCTAGAGCACCACAAGCCATTTTCCATCCTAGCATCATTTCTAACGACAGAACATTGACCCCCAAAATTTACCTCCACAATAGCTTCAAGTTAATTAATGAAGGGCACCCATTTTGTCTTCGAATCACCTCTTGAAGAAGGTGCTATCCTAACATAACAGTTTATTCACCATTATTAGTAAAATGACAACATAACATATCATTTGGCCAATTAGTACACAAAGATTATTTAAAAATAAATTAAGCATCTATGGGTAAAAAGATTTAATAAATCAAATCATCTTTCCACACACACTCAGTCTATCCTCCTTATTTATCAAATCTCCTACCATCATATTAGCACAATGTTTCCCATTTTGGAGTAATAATTCTAAATGTGTTTGAACTAGGAAGTCATTAATTTGTCCAAATATTCACACTCTCTCCGTACCCGATCACTCACCGACTACCCATTTTAATAACTGATACCTTATTATGTGTGAAAGTATTTTCAAAATTATTTTTAGAAATTTATATTAAAGAAAAAACTCCTATCAATATTTTTAAAAACAAATTTAGAAAGAGGTCTAAGTTTACACACATTTTTTTTTATAAAGATTTTAATATACGTTGAAACTAATTAATTCGTCGAAATTACGAAATACAAATCCAATAAGTTCAACTAAATCGCGCGGGAACAAAATATCTTGTTCCCACCATCGCATCTCCTCTCGACTCTCTCTCTCTTACACTCCCAGTGGACTCCCGCTAGAAAGAAACCCAAATTGGCTCAAAAGCCCTATTTTTTTTTTCAAGAAACCCTAACTCTTAGAATTGATGGAAAATCAAGCTCAGCAAATTAATCAATCACCGGCGATGAACGTCGTCGATCTACAAACACCAGATCGGAAAGTCACTCGTCGGAAATTTGTACAGACGACATTGTTTCCTCTGAAACCTCACGATACCAAAGTGGAAGATTGCTCTAAACTTGAGCCAAAAAAGGGTGATCAAATTCCCGGAAATAACGATGATAAGGAATTTTGCGAAAGTCAAGGAGGGAAAAACAAAAGAGGAAGAAAACCAAAAGGATCTACAACGCCTCGAAAACGAGGGTCTAATAATAAGGTTAACGATAAGAAATTGGAAAATTGCGTTCAGAATGAGGTGAAAAAGGTTGAGGAAATTATTGACGATGATAGTGATGTTGAGGTTTGTGGGAGCCAAGGAAAGAGAAAAAGAGGAAGAAATTTGAAGGGAACTACTACTCCTCAGAAGCGGGGGCGTAAGAAGGTAATTAATCTCATTCAACGTGCTTTGGTTTGAATCGAAAGATATTTATTTTGTTCCTTTTACTGCTTGAATATGGTTTTTCAAAACATGATTTGGGTTTAGTCGAGTTAGAATTACACATACAAGCTTGACTTTGTGTTCAGGTGATTTGTAATAATGTATGGAGCTTGTTATTGGTGAAATTTAAGGCAATAACTTAAAATTCTAGTTTTTTTTTTTTTTTTTTGAAAGGACTTAAACATTCTAGTTGATGATGCTTTAACTTGAACTTTTAATGCTATATTTTTTTGGGGGTCGTATCTTTGCTATTACATTTCTGTCTAAATGATTTTAATCTGGCTAACTATCGACCAAAAAGGGGAAAATAGAAAAACTTTCACTGTACTAATTGTTAACATGGAAATTCACACCATTGAATTTGTTATATTTGTTTATAGAAAATACAGACTCTTTGTTCTTGCGGAATTTGTTGTTGCTGGTTTTGTTCTCACCTGTCTGCTTCCTTTGAAACAAGTTTGTTTTGAACATGATGATATTTCCCATTAATTTACACTCATTGCCAATGAATATCAGGCTGCTGTCAATGGTAACGATGCCTCTGATGATATTGAACTTTCAGGTGAGTCCCTAATACTGAATTCTTATAGATGTAGTTATTCCAGTATACCCCCTTTCATACTATTCAGACCTTTTTTCTTGTGTGGAAGTTCAATTGGTGGCTTCAGCAAGTTTTGCCTAAGCTTGAGCATAGAAATGTGATGTTGTCTTTGTCTTATTGTAAGTATAGCCTCCAGGCTGCAAAATTGTATGTCAACACTTACCAGTGATTTGTATTTATGAGAATCTTTGGTAGCTTATTGCCTGATACACAATTAAACAGAATGAGGATTGTTAGAAGCTTGTGGTGTCTTCAATTATAAGATTCTGGATTTCTGGGTATAAGTGTTAGACATGTTGCAAGTGGATATGGTCAATTTATTCTGTACTAACTGGAGGCCATAAAATTCACATGTGGCAATATTCAATGACTCATGAGCAGTAAAGGGTACTCAACAGGGCCGACTTTCTGTAGGATTAGAATTATTTATTTATTTTCCAGATAATTAGTATCCTATTGAGATAATTGTAATGCAACACAACTAAAGAATTGGGACTTTTTAGAAAAGGGTAGAAGCACAATAAAGCATCTTAATACATACAAAAGCGCAAAATAAGTTGGAAAAGAGCTGATGTTAAAACCACAAATGATGCAATAGCCGCCACATGATTCAACAACTTATTGTGAAATTTGTAGCCATCTTGTTCCAACCATATCATCCAAATTACTGCGATAAATGTGGATGTTCAAATTGCCTTCTGTGATTTGTTTCTCCTGAAACCATTCCATCTCACCTGCATTTGCTCATTAAAGTGGCAGCTGGCACAACAAAACATGGATCCCCCTTTAATCCAAGAGCAAATAGCTTGTATTATTGGTTCTTAGGTATTGGAGAATGTGTTATCATTGAAATCTCATACTGAGTCCCTGTCTCAGAAAAGTACAAGGGTAGATGAGAACCACAATTTGCACCATTTTAACACAAGTTAGAACCATGGAAGTATTAGGAGTCAAGGCTCTAGACGGCCATATGATCTGAAAGTATCAGACTGTTCATATTATTCAAAACTACTGCTTAGACAAACACAAAAGTGTTGATTTAGGAGCATTCAGCCATTCACTTTCCAATTGATACAAGAAGCAGGAAAATCATTAGTGTTGATGATCTTGAAAAGTTTTCATGCTCCTGCAGAAAGATTTTCAAGGGTGGTCAGAGAATAGATGGGCCAGATACTCCAATTAGAATTTTACAGTAAACATAATAACCCAATAGAGATGCCACATCATCTAGTTCTGTCAATCGTGGATTCCTTGCAACATTCAATGCAAGCTGTGGTCCATGTAAATTGTTAGCTATCAAAACAGGAGGTTAGTTGCTGTTTAAAAGTTGACATGATAAAATAAAGGAAGTGGGTGAGCTTTTGTTCAAGAACCCTTCTGAGGCCTTACCTTAGTCATATTATTAATGAACTCAAGCTTGACTATAGGGAGAATTAAAGAAAATACATTTTAGGCGAACTTTAATGGGCTCAGGTTGGCAATCTGAGGGTAGACGAAGCTTAATCTTGCTCACCCTTAGGTTTTAAACGAAACATCCATGCCCATTTACCCAAACTAGCCACTGAAGGAACCCAATTTTTACTTAATAGGAACAAATTAACTGCATAAGCTGCTAAGGATGTTAAGTTTATGGATTATTATGAGTCAAATTAAGCACTAGATGATCGGCTTATAAGATTGATGTGAACTGCACACTAGCTGAAACACCTTAATGAGCGTAAGCACTTAGATAAGTAACCGGAGAGGAAGAAAACTGTAGCTGTACCATTTTTCTCATGGATATGTCACCAGAAAGATACTCTTCAATTTACAGTATACAAATCTGATCGGAATCTCCAGATGGAGGATTTTCCTTGTGGGATAGAGAGGGAGTGGCCGGCAAGGGTGAGGTTATATTTAATAAATTCTAATGGCATCATTCAGATGACCAACTTTATCTTGATAAAACCCTAACTTCATATTTGCTACTTCCTTGGAGTTAAATTCTTTTTAGAATTTCTTAGATTTTTGGCATCATGTAAAATTCTTTTGTCCATTTTTTGAGGTAATGTCTTTAATTCGCCATTCATTATTGAAGATGATGGAAGCCCTCAACAGCTGAAAAAAAAGCAACGTGTTTCAACGAGGAATGGCAATAAAACACCATCCAGGTCCAAGGTATCAACTCAGTCAGTATCTACCCAGCAATTTTCACAGGCTGTTCCTGATCTGTGGTTGGAGGCTAAAATGACTGCTGAGGTTAGTTTTTGTCATTCTTCATCTAATTTATATTCTGATATTTTTGATGTCACGTAGCAAGTAGTTTAGGTTACTTGTGTGTCATCTGAGCCATCAATACTTATTTCTGCTCTTACTTTACTACATGTATTTTGGTAAAATAAGCCATACAAAGATTTGCTTTGGCTAACCTATAGCCTGTCACTTCTGATCAGGAGAACTCCCGGATATTTGCTGGAAAGCAGATACACCCATTTTTTTCCTCATGGAAGACAGGAAAGAAAGAATTAGAGACAATTGATGTGGAGAATTATGAAGGCTTGGGTAAAAGGAAGCAGAAAACTGTTGAGATTGGTCCTATTCATGTGTTTGAAAATGACAAGGTGTGGCTGCGTGTATTACTAGATAAACTTCTTTAATAAGCTTTTTGCACACATTCTTTCATTTGATACTTTTGTCTCTTGTTGTGATGATAGTGATGTAATTTTTTTTTCCTTTTTCACATTTGTTTTTATAGGATGATTTAGATTATATTGATTGGAGCAGTTGGAGCTTTAATGAAGGAATCTTTAACAACACAGCTTACAATGAAGAAAGCGAAACTTCTTCTTTCAAAGGCAGTCTTGGTGCCTTAGCTTTTGATGACATCCTGAGTGCTTCAAATTCCTGTTCAACCTCCCTGCTTCTGAAGAATGTTACTTTGTCCCAACTTTGTGCTGCCAATGATGTAATATCGACATCCATCTCTCCTATAGTAGTTGATGAAGGAGAGCCACCAGATGACCCACTGAAGAACGTAAAAAGAGTGAGTATATCATTGTAAATCTTAAGCTTTTTTTTTTTTTTGGGGGGGGGGGTCAAATTAAATCTCCTTTTAGTTTGCATTTTCCCTGTTACTCATTAAAAGTGTTGCTATGCCAGGACTTTGAAGTTAGGGAACCTGTTACCTATGGTAATACCGGCTCACATTTTGAACAGCAAAATACTGCTCTGCAGGAAAGGTGGTCTTCTTCTCCACCCCCACCCCCACCCCCCCTAAATATTATTTTCTATTTTGTGTATGATTAGTTAATTAATATGAAATTTTATGCTCATTTTATCATATGGCTGTATGTAACCAACAATTCTACAATTTTATTAGTATCTAGCCGTTTGGTAGTACACGCCCTTCTTTACTAAGCTTTGGATTATTTGGCTTGTCTCACATATTTCTTTAGCTCTTAAATTTATGTATGTGTCTATATTTGTGTATGAATTTGTATGGATTTGTGTCGTCTAGCCGTCTAGGAGGTCACTCTTGCTTGGCTAGACTGATATAGAGTTTAGTTGCCTTTTCACCCATATTACTTGGACCCTTCTCAAATACCTGTGTTGGCAATTCGGTGCTTGGACATGGGTATGGCACTTCGATGCTTCATTTTGAACCAAAATCATGCAAAATTGGCCGTGCTTGATATTTTGACACATACTTGTGTTCGACACTTCTACCAGAGTTTAAGTAACATGGTTTTTTCATGGAGGTGCTTGCTGTAATAGCTGAATTTATGGCAGCACTAAATCAGAAGTGATGCTAGTAAAGACAGTAGTCATCCGTTCTCAAGAAGCTGGAACATTTAAGTGGACAGGAAAAATGTTATGGGTCTTTGTGTGTGTGTTGGGGGGTGTTTTTGGGGAGGAAGTTGGGAATAAGGGTTGTGAACTCCTTTATCTGAATCAGAATAAGATTAAATACCAAAAAGTGAGCTGGTTGTCTATTTTTCCAGTGATATTATCTCGACATTTTGCCATGGAACTACAACTTCAATGTGATTTGATAAATAACTAAATCGAAAGTTTTCAACAGTCAACAGTGATCTCTTTGACATTATTAAATTCTTTATTGACATTTTATTTAATGTTGGAGAAATTTCATTAATTGTCTCTGAAAGCAGTTCTGTTCTCATGAACCAAGTGAAACCATCAAAGCAAATCCTAATGGAAGTGGTTGATGTGCAGAATTATGTCATACTATTTCAATCGTGGTAATTATCCAGATAATAGCTTGTGGACAAACAAATATCATCCAAGAAAGGCATTGGAGGTTTGACATTTGAACTTTTATCTTTCTTTTTGAGAATTTTATCGTATCTGTTTAGTGTTAACATTTAAGTACATCAATAGAGAGGGGCTTTTTATGTTTTACATGTTGGTTTCACTTGGTTCAGGGGGGAAGTCTACTTTTGATTTGAAAAAGGTCTCTAATCTTCTCTGATTACTCTTGCAGGTCTGTGGTAACAGTGAAGCTGTGAAGTTTATCAATGACTGGTTACATCTTTGGCATGGAACAGACTTTCGTTTCAGCAAAACTTTCTACTCTACTGACAACTGTTCAATGGAAGATGATTCATATGATACTGATTCAGATGTGAGAAATGAAGAGGAGGCATCTGGCTTGAAAAATGTTCTATTAGTAACAGGGCCTGTTGGGGTATGTCCCTCTTTATTATAGCTTTGTTCTAAACCATGTTTTTATTCTTTTTTTAAGATATCCCTGAACAACTTAGTTTCAATTTTTTCTAGTCATTTGGTCTACTATAGCAAAAAATGCAATTTAAAAAAGCTTGGTCATCAGTTAATGTCAATGTCTACGTTAGCATTGTCAATTAGATGATCAAATATAACGAAAGCAAGTGTGGCACAAAGTTTATGCATGTATAATTCAAACAACCCTTTTGAGTCAGTCTTTCATGGGTGAAGCTACATATGTTTTTCTTTATTAGACCCTGCTTTTGTTGAAATCCACATGCAGTGTTATGTTCTATTCCTTTTTGTTGGAACAGATCCTGTCCTATGATGTTCGGAAATATACAGAATATGGATAGTGTTACTGTCTTACTGCGAAATTGCAAATAGGATATTTGGCTTTATCCATTGGTCACTGTTGCCCTTATTATCTATCAGGCAAAAATATTTGTTCTCTCGCTAAATGACACATTTCTGTTGGTTTGGACTTTATGTTGCAATGTATATGAAATATAAATAGTTTTATTAAGTTTTTTGGTGTCTGCTTGCAGAGTGGAAAATCAGCGGCCATTTATGCTTGTGCAAAAGAGCAAGGTTTCCAAGTCATTGAGGTATTTATATTGTTATGTTGCTGTCAACTTCATCTTTGTTGATAGAGGCAAAGAGTTCAGCTTTATTGACACTTGGAACTTGGTAGTCATTGAGCTTCATGTAGTTTAGACTTTGCGTGTTTCCTGCTTTGTTCAGACACTTGAGGATACAAAGTTGTTTTGAATCTACTAATCTAGCATTGTTCGTGCAATATTTTAATCTTGCTGACTTCTCTGCTATATGTTGAGTTTTTTCATGTACATTTCCTCTGTTTCACTATATTTTATAGCCCAATCCTATTTTGAATTATGATCTGACTATGACCTCGCCTTGTTTGTCTAGATCATTTATACTTCTATGTAGTATTATAGTCTTTTGCTCTGAATTCCTGATATTACTACGCACCAGTATGATGGAGACCTGAGTGTAGCATGCCCTCTCCTTTAGTTGTCCTTTGCTGATTTTACCTAGAAACTTTAGATTAGACCCCGCCCCCTCCCCCCCAAAAATGGTCTTTTCCATTTGCAACAGATTGGAGTGTATTGTGACAGATTGGAGTGCGGAAGTAGTATACATTTTCTGGTTTGTATGAAGATTGGAATACATAGGCAATTGCCTAATATGGATTCTCTATTTATACTTTTCAAGAACACTAAATTCTGTTCAATCTCAATGTCTACAGACTAGAAAGGATTTCGTTTACGTTTGTTACTTATTGATAACCTGGGCTTTTGCTGACTACTTACGGGCCTTACGGCACTGTTTTACTTTGCTTGACTTCTTATTCATGGTTTTCTATCCGTGTCAAGGTTAATGCATCAGACTGGAGAAATGGAGCTCTTCTTAAGCAAAAAATTGGAGAGGCCCTAGGATCACACTGGGTCAAGCGGTTTGTTTTAGATGCTCATTATCTCAAAATCGTGTCTCAATATCATTTGATTCAAGCTCTTGTTAATGACCACTTGTGCTGTCCAGGTCCCAGGAAAGTCCTATGGGTAAGCGCAACTTAAAGTCTTCACCAATATTTATAAATGAAGCAGCACCACAAGATCTGAGCAATGGTGTTAATGAAGTGATCTCTCTGTTAGAAGAGGAAGATTATGTGGGCGATTTTGGAAGTCAACACCACAGTAATGGTAGCCTTTCTTGTGATAAAGGTGACATCAAAACCTTGATACTTTTTGAGGATGTTGATGTCAACTTATGCGATGATCGTGGTTTTATTTCCACCATACATCAACTTGCTGATACAGGAAAGAGGCCCATGATATTGACCAGTAACAGTAAGATAGTCTAGTGAAGATAATTTATATGTCATATGATGCTCCACTTACTATAATGATGATTTAAATCTCTGATAAGTTCTCCATTATATGCTGGTATGAATTTATTTATAGTGAAAATTTTCAGATGAAAGCCCGCCACTGCCAAACAGTCTGGATAGAGAAGAAGTGTGTTTCACCATGCCGTCACTGAAGGAACTGGCCCATCATATACTTCTGGTTTGATCTTTAACAACCTCCTTTGATCTAACCCCTACCTTGAATTCTTTTTTCCTTGTTAAATTATCTATTGTTTTTTCCTTGCCTTGTTCTGCAGGTTTGTTCTGCTGAAAAATCCAACACAAAGGCTAATCTTATTGAGAGATCCGTCGAATTTTGCAGAGGGGACATCCGGAAGACTATAATGCTTCTTCAATTTTGGTGCCAGAGTAAAGAATGCATGAATGGTGAGCTTTATCTTGAGTGTAATACTATTGAGGCATTTGAGGGTGTATATATTGCAACCCATGTGTTCTCCCATTCCCTCTTCCTCCCCATCCCCCTTCTGTGGGAGTTTTTCTTTTCAGCAATGCTATTGTATGAAGGCATGATATTAGTTATGTAGGACATACCTCAAGAGAGATTTGGACAGGGAGAAAGGTACCTCTAGAAAGGCTATTTAAAGTTTTACTGTCATCCCACTTGAACCCAATAGCACTCAACTGTAGCAAGTTGTACTGGGTATGGTCTCTGTTTCCCAAGGAGATTTTTTATGCATATCCTAATAATTCTAGTTGCAAACTCATATCTAGTTCAGCTATTGTCTTTACTAGAGTGCTTCTCACAAAAATGGTTCATATTTGCTCTAGATCAGGTAGTTTTGTAAGTAAACTGTATAATTAACGCCTTTTATCAACCTAATTTGCAAAAATTTTATGCTATGTTACTTAAACTCAGGTATTGGTGTCCGACAGGGTTACCTGTCCAAGTGTTTGACTCACAGATTTGGGGAAAGTTTCCATAATTTTGGCCAAAATAAAGTGTACAAGTGTCCTATTCATGTCCGAGTGACGAGGATAGGACACAGATACTTGAGGTGAAATGAAGAGTCCTGATACCTTTTACTTGCAAGCTTCAGCTGGGTAATGATAAGGATGTATGCATGAGCTCGTTCAAGCTTTCATTTTTCATCATGTGACTCAGTTATCATTAAGCTTCTCTTAATCCGAAAAGATGTTTGAATTTTAGGTAGAGGATCTGAGGAAATTTTGAACATTAATTTGATGTTATTTTGATTTCCTTGCTAAAGGTGGCAGTTCAATGATTAGTTTGTACTTGATAGCATAATTACAGTAGGTTGACTACTCTTCTCTCTATGCACACACACACACATGTGCACATGAATGTGATGCATGAGTTACTGTTATTTTCAAAGGGTTTCTCTCTGAGGTTTTATTTATTTATTTATTTTTTTCAGATGGAAAAATGAGAAGTGAATTTTGTCCTCTGATGTTCAATCTTGATGCTGGCCACTGTATATTGCCTAAATTGATGCCTTGGGAGCTAACCTCTTTATTGTCGGAGTTTGTTGAAGCTGAAGTTGCCAAGTCATTCAGCACTATGGAAGAGCATTATAGAGTGTTAGGAGTAATTGAGGAAGAAGAGGTAGGCAATACCAGGAATAAGCTGGATTTTGATATAGGTGAAACAGCTGGCATTGAGGCAAAGAAAGAAGCAATTCTAAATGGGAATTACTTTGTGCATGTAGACAATGATATTACGGCGGGAAGCAATACATGCGAGCGCTCCAACTCCTCCTGTTCTCCTGTTGCATTTACTCGCCGCAACACCCGCAGGAAAGCTGATACCGTGTTATCAGAATCTGAAGATGAGATATGTAATCATGACAATTCTGCTGTTTCAGATGGATTGTCTGGTGATAATGCTATAGCTATGGTTCATCCTCAGTCTCCTGCTCTTGACTTAGCGTCAAAGGAAATTTCAAATGATGTTGGTGAACAGTTGCTTCGTTCTGAAGCAAAAGAAATAGAATTAGTCAGGCATCAGTCTTCAGAAACTGCACTTAACCTCATCAACTTTTTTGCTCTTGGTAAATCATGTAACCTATCAACTGACCCTGTTTCACACTCTTCAGAGGCTAATCCTGAGTGTCAAGAACATGCACATGCGAATTGCAGTGGTTGTGGGGAAGCCAATGATTCTGTGAACTTGTTGAATGATCTGCCAGTGCATACTCGAGATGGAACTATAGAGGTCAATATGCACCAATTTCCTGAAGAGGATCATGAAAAGTTTCCATCCATGGGTAACTCTAGGAACCAGCCAGCTAGTCAATCCTTTCGTTTTGGGAAGGCAAATGGAGTGGAAGCAGGGGCGGGGAATGCAACAAATCTGTGTTTGAATCCATTAAGCAATCATTTGCAACATATTAGGGAGGAAAAAATTACAGCAAAAAGATGCCTGTTTGCGGACCCAGCACATGCTGATCCTGTCATAGGAAGTCCAAGGAATCAGTCTACGGGTCAGGTCATCCAGCGAGTGGAGGCTAGTATGGCAGAACCTCCACAATGGCATCTTGATATGAGAACTGTGGATCATGATGGTCCAATTTATGATAATTTACTCAGTTTTACCAAGGTTGATATGGAAGATAGTAAGCAGCCACAAACAGAAGATGCCAATCCTCTCTGCTACACTGCACTCAGTGATTCTTTGAACCCATCAAACGACCAGTTGTTTCAGTTTATACAGGGTAAAGAGGAGAACCATCACCAACCTATTGAAGCAGGTGATAGAAGTGATAAGAGCTGCACAGTTATGGGTGGTCCCTTCAATCAATCAAGTGACCAAGGCCTTGGAATCGATTTGTATGTGAACAGTCAGCAGCAACTTCCTCAAATTGCTGATCTTAATAATGCAAGCTGCCTACAAATAAACGCTCCTCTGAGTTTGATAAGTGAACAATTTCATTGCAAAGAGGAAAAGGCAGCAATTGATGAACAAAAATTACCTGAGATGGCTATAAGCTATCCTGCAGCAGAAAATCCTCTTAATCCATTAGATGGTAAAATACCGATGTTTACCGAGTCAAAAGCAGAGGAACACCAGTGCCAATTTTCCGATGCTTCAAATGTTGATCATGCAATTGATCAGTGCCAGTCGTTGGACTTGTCCGTTGTGCCAGAGTCAACATTTGTTCCAGAAACTGATGTCTTAGATGGAACAGAATGTCCGTCAGGAAGCGATCTGATGGATATTGTGTCGCCAGTTGTAATTGGTAATGGTGAGCCATCTATCCGTGGATGCCAAGCTGCTGAGCGTAGGTTCTTCGTTACTGATTTAAATGAGAATCCGAGAGATGAGGAAACGGGAGATACTCAAAATGAAAATGAACATCTTGAACCCAGCACGTCTGGGTGTCCGGTGATGGATGAATGCAGTCGCATTGACTTCTTTAAGAGATCCAAGAGCTTTAGGATCCCTGCATTGGAAATAAAAAACTCTGTACAGAAAAAGTGGAATGAACTCCGGAAGACTGATTTGAGGCATTATTCTCTCTCAGAAAACAAAAATGCTCTTCAACTTGTGGAGCTAGGTTATAGAATGAGCAATCTAATTTCTGAGGGTGATCTTTTACTTCATGACTCTGAACTGTTAACCAATGTAAGCATCTCATACTTAACATCTCTATATCTTCTCATTGCTGTATGTTATGCTCATCTATGAAAATTGTTTACTGGCAGGACTTGTCAGATCCTGGCGAGGAAACGTTTGCCTTTGGCTGGGTAGATCAGCATGTCCAGATGGCATCATCAATTGCACAATATGGCTATTTATTGTATGTAAAAGATATTGATGCTTTACAATCAAAGATGGGCCTAGCCAACAAGCTGCATCTAAGTTGGGAAATGCTAGTGTCAACAAGTGATTCAACAGCATTAGGAAAGCTACTCAGTCTGAATAGGAGCCCCATTTCATTGGCTGAGACGAGCTTAAAGCAGGCTGAAAAAACAATTGATATTGAATCCACAAGGTCTGATCCGAAATCTAGTAATTACTTGGTTATGATAAGTACACATAGTTATAATCGATTTGTTCTTATTTGATATTGTTCCCTGTGAAATGCATGAAGTGAATCTGGTGGCATGTTCAGCTACAGATCCCATTGATGAGTTTCTTGATAACTGGCTTTTAATATCTGTTGTGCTATGCACTCAATATATGTTTCTCTGAAGGCCTGTTTATCACAACACATTGCCATGTAAAGGATCATGCTCGCTTGCTTTTTTCTGTTTGGTCAGAGGCTAAAAGACAATTTAGTGCCCACTCTTGCACACTCTCCTGGCAAATAATAAGTTTTAAATTGTCAAAACAAAAGCATATCATGATGACTAGCACAATAAGATCTCGATTGAAAGGTTTAATCGTTTACTGTACTTGAGAGTAGCATGATGAGAATTCATAACGTAGTGTGTGTTTAAGTTGTCACTTAACATAGCTTCTCTGGTTTAATATGTTGAGCTCTTTTGGATTTTAGTTTCCATTTAGCATTTGTGCCTCATATCTACAAACTTGTTACATGAATTTCATTTTCTGAAAACTAGATTTTTTAAAATATTCGATCGGTTGTGTGCCCTGTTGCAGAGAAAAGGAGATGTGCCTACAGAATATTGTTCAGGCAGTGGTTCCTTTGAGGTCTTCTTTGGCAGTGAGAGGCAATGCGCTCCATGACTATCTTTCTTCGTTGGCTCAAATTTCAAGATCGGAGGCTTCCCGCTTGGCTGAAGCTGCTGAGAAGTCAAAACGAAGAAGGTAAACTAATTTTATTAAATCAACCTTGTTGGCTTGTTATGACTTGTGGTTATGGCAGTTACAATTGAGCCTAAGTTTTGTGCTTTACAGGGTGCGTGCTGCAAAGAATTATTTGAGCCACGGCGCACTAGATTTGACGCAGGACGACATCTCGAAGTTGACAGAATACAATTCCTATGGAAGAGATTCATCCAAATCTACACATGAAAGCTCCTAGTAGAAAATGTCAGTAATTAGGTATTTAAGCAAACCATTAACATTGCTATTTTTTTTTTTTTTTGACAAGATGGCTGTTGTAAATAGATAGAGTATTGATCCTTTTATTCTTGGCTCTATAATTGTTTATATGATAAAATTAGTCTTCATGTAAGGTGGCAATTACCACTTGAATTGTTTCTTTTTCATGGGCCATTAAATATGTTTCTTCTTTTTAGTGGATTTACTTCCTAATTTCATATAACAAAAAATTATAAAAATTACATATTTAGAAACTATATATATACTTAGACAAATCAAAGAAAATCTTGCATAATTTTAAAATAAATTAAAGGGATAAGAATGAAGTAAAGTAAAAATGAATGGAGTTGGATTCAAAATTAAAAACACGAGAAGAGATAACAGTCTAGATGATTCAAATAATGAATGAAAGGGAGTAAAATAAAATTAAAGGTGTAGTTAGTGGTTAGTGGTTAGTTGGTTACATTACATTGTTTATTTGTTTGTAGCACAAAGATCCAGGACTGACTAACGTTATTACGTCAAAGTGCAAGTGCAGTAGGTGGATGCTCTCTTTCTCTTTATGCTCACGGGATGCCCACTCATAATAAGTCATAGGTATGTACTTCTACTACTTCCTTCGTTTTCGAATTGTTGCAAGAAATGAATTTTTTATCTCTTAGAAATATTCTCATTTACTGCAACTATTAAAAAACGGAGGAAGTAGTAGATTTGGAGAGATAATACATATATAATTATTAATTATTGTATATATGACCAATGAAATTTTAGAAAAAGGGAGTAGAAAAGGCTTTTAACCTGCATAATTAAATAATAAAAAGGTGTTTAGATCTAATAGACTTTTTAAATAACTCTACATGAATCTCATCCATACAATTTTGAATCAAAGGCTGAATTTTGTGAGAAAAATAAAGAAAATTTTGAAAAATTAATTATCAAGTATTGATTTTTTAATCTATGGTTGATATTGCACAAACTCTATACAGTAATCAGTAAATTTTATTTTAAACTCCATCGAATCTAAGCTCATTAGAAAAATAATTATAAGTGGAGTTTTTATACTACCATTGTAAGGGGCAGTTTTATCCGTAAATTTGGAGTCACTCTGCTGAACACTATTTCGTCTTTTCTGTTTTACTTCTTCTACCCAAGTACTATACGTATTTAATTCGGTAAATTATGCAAGTTTTTCCGCGCATAAATGGGCTTCCATAAGCTGCACAAACTTTTATAAAATTGCCTTTTCCCTGTATATTTTACTCTATATTTAACAGGGGATTCAGTAATTCACAGCATTTTCATCTTCTGGACGTGGATCTTATTTTGTCCGTGTGAATAAAGAATTGGTATCATATTAGCATTTTGGAGAATTGATATTGGCACAACTAAAATTGATATGAGCACAACTTTTATGAGAGAAACATTGGAAGATGTGCTCTCATAATGAGTTGTGCCCATATCAATGAAATATATTAGAAATGTTGATATCATATTGGTAATGAATTGTTGGGTTTTATGACCCAATATTGTGGCCCAAAATTCATATGCTTCTAGAACCTTCCCAAAGATAGTGGAGTTACAAATAAAAATTAAGATTTCTCTAGAAAGATGTTTCTAGAGTATGATGGAGCATACTATTAACAAAGAATCTAAAATATAGTATAATAGAATATTCTAGAGAAATCTTGAACCTTACATCACCTCCAAGGTTCAAGTATAAATATAAGATGATGCTCACAAGAAGAAGAGTCGTAACAACATCAAGCCAAACACACAAGAAGCCACAAAACACATAAGTCTTTCACATCTTAATCCACCACCAAAATATATCCACTATTTGTAATACTCCTTTGTGAGTAAAAATAGAGAAAGTCTTATTGTAATACAAACACCCTTAAAAGGAATAATTGTACTCTCCGATATTTTCATATAGTGGAATAAAAGCTCGTCGTCAAGTGGGTGTTCCCACACAAAATCGTTCATTTTTATCTTAATATTAGTCTTGCATATCTTCTCCCCTATTATATATCTCGATCAATACATCTTCACTTCCGCTGCACACTCTCGACCCCTAACATGAATTTTAAAATTAAGAGAAACATGCTCTGAAAAAGATGCAAAACATTGCAAGTATGAACTAATTGATATGAATTAATTAAAATAATATTTTTTTACTCCATTTGTTATTTTAGATATAACATTACATTTTTCACACTTTTCGAGACACGACTTGGACTCTTAATATTTCTAAATATATGTGTAAAAATTATAAAATTTATATATTTGAAAAGCGTATTCTAAGGTGAATCCAATAAGATCCACATGACTTTTTTTATGTATAAGTAACAATTAACTGTCAAAATGAGTTGGATGAATAGTGTCAAATCAAAGTGTTACATCTCAAGAAACGGATGGAGTATGATTAAACTCAATTATGAAGTATACTAGGAAAAAAATTACTGTTGACAAGTCGAACCTTAGTAAAACATTATGAATTTATGATCCGCCACTGTTTAAATAGTAAAACAAATTGAGCCTTAGTAAAAGACTTCAATCACATTAATACACAATTAGCATTGCCCATAAAAGGGGTATGAAAAATCGAACTCACAATCTTTTAATTATCCCCTTCGTTCACTATTATTTATCTGTTCAAATTTATTTGTTACATTTCTTTTTTTGTACTCTGTAATATAATTCACCTTTAAAATACATTTATATTCTTATAATCACAATTTTTTTATTTCTCTATTACTACATTAAAGACATTTATACCCTCAAAAGTACTCATGTGATACAGTAGTAGACAAAAAACTATCATTTCTTAAAATTCACCCAAAAAAAATTTGGAACAAATAATAGTGGACAAAGGAAATACAAAGATAAAGTGTCACCGGTTCCACTACACTCATAACTCCATGAGTCCATGAACATTTGAGGGGGAAGAGGGACAACATAGCAAACAAAATGTAAAGCAAAACCAAGACCAAGTGGAAAGATTATATTATACTTCCTTTGTCCCAATTTAGTTGCTACATTTACTTTTTTACATCTAACGAGACATGACTTTAAATTAAAATATAATGAACTACACATAATAAAAAATTATATATTTGAAAAGTACTTCCTTTGTCCCAAAATAAATGTTTCATTTACTTTTTCACATCACCCAAGACATATCTTTAAATAATATCTTTAGTTATGTAAAATAATATATTATAAGAATTATATATTTAGAAAGTACGTATCGAGACGAATCAAACGAAATCACACATAATTATGTTTTATCTTATATGTATAAAATTAAAGGGAGTTAAAAGTCAAAAGTTACAAAGTGAACAGTGCCAAAAGTCAAAATATATCATTTAATTTGGGACTATGTTTTTTCTTTACACTTATAAAAATAGAAACAGTCAAAGACAACATATAAATAATGCTATAAACCAAAATGTAGCAATTAAATTTAGACATAAGTAGTGAAATAATTTCTCTGTTTTTTTATTTGTTACACTTTATTATTTTATCTCTTGCTTTCTCGAAATTGGGTTAAAATTTCCATTGAGAATTTCAGATGATAAGCTCACGCAAGAATAACATAACAGGGTCCCGGCGAATTAATCGGGAGTAATTATTTCTGATTTATGTTACGTCTGACTTTTTACCCTCTTTTTTTAAGCTTTACCCATTGAGCCCACTTAATGAAATGGGGCCCACTTAATGACATGTCACATATCACACTGGCTGTCCGTTTTCCTATAACAAGTCCTGTATTATGACAAATTGGATAACCTCTTTTCCAACCCTACTACTATTATCTGCATAATCGTGGAAAAAACCTTAGTCTACTGCACATGATTAAAAAACTATTGAGGACATTGATAAGGCCATGTTCTTTTGGACTTAAAAGCTACAGTAATTAGATCAGATCAGACAAACTCAAATCAGATCAGACATTATTACTCTTTTCCGCTCGACATTTTCCAACGACGGTTTTCGGGACGACTTTTCCGACGACGGTTTTCGGACTGACTTTTCCGGCGGTGATTATTCAGCCGACTTTTCCGGCGGCGATTATTCGGCTGACTTTTCCGCCGACGATTTTCAAGCCGAGTTTTTCGGCGACGATTTTCGGGACGACTTTTTCGACAACGGTTTTCGGACTGACTTTTTCGGCGGTGATTATTCGGCCGACTTTTCCGGTGACGATTTTCAGGTCAAGTTTTTCGGCGACGGTTTTCGGGATAACTTTTCCGACGACGGTTTTCGGACTGAATTTTCCGGCGGTGATTATTCGGCCGACTTTTCCGGCGACGGTTTTCGGACTGACTTTTCCGACGATGATCATTCGGCCAACTTTTCCAGCGACGGTTTTCAGGCCGAGTTTTTCAGCGACGGTTTTCGGAATGACTTTTCCGGCGGTGATTATTTGGTCGACTTTTTCAGTGACGGTTTGGTCAAAATTTTCGGCGGTGATTATTACTACTACTACTATTATTATTATTAGTAGTAGTAGTAGTATTAGTATTAATATTATTATTTGAAGTTTTGAAGTTTTGGAGTGAGATTGAATGAAGAGGTGAAATGAAATGGGCTATCATAATAATAATTATAATATTAATAATTATAATAATAATTATTATTATTATTTTAGTAAATATAATCATGTATTACATTTCTCATAAAAAAAATAAGTATTACAATTATAAAAATAAAAATAAAAATTCCCAGTCGTATACCCGAACTTTTTGGAAATCCCACTGGTATACCCGAGTTTTTTTTAATCCCAGAGGTGAACCTAATGTTAAACATAATTCCCAAAAGTAACCTTTTTGTTTAAAAATTGTTAAAAACACTAACCATGGTTAATAAATTGAAAAAAAAATAAAGGAAAAACAACCACAAATTGGGGGTAATCGGATCATTTTTTGTAAAATCCGACCTCAAACCGGAACCTTAAGAATAAAAATGACCCGTAAAACCTAAAGCGGACTATTTTTTTCACATAAATCAATGCGCGCAAAACGAGGCGAATCGGGAACGCAAATTGGGGGACAACCGGATCATTTTTTGCAAAATCCGACCTCAAATCGAACCTCGTAAGGATAAAAATGACCCGTAAAACCTTCAGCGAACTATTTTTTCACGTAGATCAATGCGCACAAAACGTGGCGAATTGGGAACGCAGAGTGGGGGCATTCAAATCATTTTTTGCAAAATCCGACCTCAAATCAGATCTCGTAAGGAAAAAAATGACCGGTAAAACCATGAGCGGAATTTTTTTCACGTAGATCAATGCGCGCAAATCGATGCAAATCAGAAACGTAAATTGGGGGCAATTGGATCATTTTTTGCAAAAACCCATTAATTTAATATATTACTTGGTTTAATTTTTATTTTTTAAAAAAGAAAATTAAAAAAATTGTTAACCAAAGTTAAATCTAACCTTAAAATAGGTATTCCAATACATTTAACGGAATATACCTTCTAAATGTAACGAATGGGAATTAGACGTAATTTTTGGTATACCATTGAGATTAAAATAAACTCGGGTATACCAGTGGGATTTCGAAAAAGCTCAGGTATACCACTGGGAATTTCCCAAAAAATAAGTATTACAATTATAAAAATAAAAATAAAAATGTTATATGCAGCCCTAAGGGCTGCATATAAAAAGCTAAAAAAGAAAATAAACAACATTAATTCTGAATTTATTATATTGATCAATGTGTAATTTTTACATAAATTCACTACTTATTTCCATATTAGGTAATGTAATTAATGCTTATATGCAGCCCTCAGGGCTGCATATAGCATTTTCTATAAAGTAAAAGGAGTTTTAAATTAAAATTGTTCTTAGAAAATATACATATCATACTATCATAGTTGAGATTGCTTTTACAAAACGTTTTTTAAAACATGGAACGTTATGACTTATGAGATAATTAACAAGTGGATATGAGTGTTTTTAATTAGCTAGAAGACCAGTAACCGCGGTAATAGATGATAGGCCCGTAGATGAGGGTGCGTGTGTAAAACGCCCTACCACACATGGCTCCGTCATTTAAAGGGTCTAAAGTTCTAATTCTTTTTCATATATTCTTACAAAAATATTATTGCTATATTTTCTCTCAGTATCCAAAAATATTGCATAATAAGGGTCTAACTTTTTTATTTTTATTACAGGACCGAGGACTCTTGGAAATTTCAAGACCGCCTTGATAAATGGATTAGTTTTCTTAATTTTTGGGTTTATCTTAGTTAAGCTCTTGTGTTTTTTTATTTTTCTAAGCTCTGTCCATATTTTTTTCAAACTTCTAAGCTATATATCCCAAACTTATATTTTTTAAGGAAAATATCATATGGTACCATCGTACTTTTGACTTTTCATGCGGTACCACTATAAATTAGTCTTATTCTATGTCATAACATTCCATAAATTAGAATGTCAAATAGAGGTTAAGTATGGTTAAGATTTTGTCTCAATTTGTATGTTTTGATATGTGTATAGGGAAATTAGTTGGATTAATGTTTTTAAGGGTCATTTTGGTCTAATTTGAGGTCAAACTTAACAAACAACATCATTGTCAATTTTAACCCTTAAAGGTCAAAGTAGCCCCCAAGACCTTATTCAAGCATTTTTTTTTTAATATTATGCAAAGCAAAACACGTAAATTAAGTTGAACCCTTGACCTATTTGATTCTTAAATTAACATTTTACTTAAAGGAATGTTATGATATGGAATAAGTTGAAGTATAATGGTACCATTTAGAATTATGAAAAAATAATGGTACCACATAGAAAAGCCAAAAATACAGTGGTACCATATAGAATATCCCTACATTAACCCATCGTTAGTGAATCCGTTAAAATGAGATGTATTTTATAGGAAAGAAACTTTTTCTCTAAGGTTTTTAACTTATCTTCATCCATTATTGAAGGGCAATGCATCATTTATCAGTTAAAAACTCAAGAATTTTTTGAGGGAAAAGTTTTCTCCTTCGAAATGTAATTAATTTTAATGGATCCATTAATGATAGATTAACGGAGTGAACATTGTTAATTAAAAACATAACTTGAGAAAACAGCTTAGAAATTTGAAATAAACATGAGCACAACTTACAAAAATGAAAAATTCAGAAACATAGATTAGAAAAACGCTAAATTTTTTCATTAAAAATCATTACAATAATAAAAATTGGTAGTTGAGCAGAATCTATATTTTATAGCGTGTACCTAGGAGTGGATACCTTTCAACGATCACAATGATAAGACTGGCTATATTTGGTAAAATGCCATACATACCATAAGACACGCATACCAAGTACGGAGTGTGATATTAGCCCTATTTTTTTTAATTTACTTAGGGCTTGTTTACTTCAGATTAAATTTAATTCAGTTCATCTCTATTAATTTCAATTAATACAGACTATTCAGTTCAGTTTATCTCTATTAAATTCAATTAATACACTCTATTAAATTCAGTTCAATTCATCTCTATTAAGAAGTTCAGTTCAGTTCATCTCTATTAAGTTCAGTTCAGTTCAATTCAGCTAATGTAAACGAACCTTAGAGTTTAATACTCCTATCTCAACTAATTGTTACATTTTTTTATTTTAGTGATATGTGGGGCTTACTTAATTTCTACCTCTTTTATCCTTAATCCTTATTTTTTTGACATTTATCTTCTTTATTGAATCTATTTTGCCACACTTAAAAATATCTTTACTCATTGGCGTGGTCCCCGTTACTTCACATGTTTCTTTTAAAAAATTGTACTAGAGGGAATGTAACATGTACTTCCTCCGTCCCAAAATAACTGCTTCACTTACTTTTTTTATCTGTCTCAAAATAACTGCTCCATTTATTTTTTGGTAAATGACCCATATATAATTTTATATTTATACCATTAATAATAATACTCCATCTGTATCGGTTTAATTGCAACAAATGAGTTAGCACAGTTCCCTAGAGACTTTTTCTTAAAGTAAGGTTAGAAGAATATTAAAAGATAATAAAGTAAGAGAGAAAAAAAAATGATGTTTAAAGTACTTTTTGAGAATGTATATGATTTGGGAGTGTATATGGTGTTTATGTTTTTAAGTTATGGATACTTTTGTCATTTTAGGTCTAAAATTTTACCAAATTTAAAAAAATATAAATTGTTGCATTTATTATTTTACGACCTTATTTAGAAATGTTGCAGATAAACTGATACGAAAAGTACTTAATGACCACTATTTTTTTACCTATTTTTACTTACAACTTTACATTTTTATCCCCTTACTTTTCAAAAAGAGTAAGTCCAACTTAAATTTCACCACAACTCCCAATAGAACAGTTAATTCGGGACAGGGGAACTAATTATGATTCGAGGGAATATTAAAAAGAATCAAATAATAATTGAAGCATGAAAATTTATGGTTGCACAAATGCTCCACTTCTCAGAAGACAAAACTTGCGCATCTTGGAAATCATCATAAAAACTGGTAGAGAGCAAGTGTGATGATGTGGGTAGATGGGAGTAGCTTTAATTTGGTATGATTTTAAATTTGTCATGACATGCTGCAAGCCAATTCAAGCATCATGCATGCAGATAGATGGTACGAAATATGCATGATACATAGCCTCCATAAACATATGATATGATTCACCATCTACCATGGACTTTAATTTGTACTATCTATAAGCTAAGGTATCTATATGCATCAATGCATGGATTAGTAGCTAGCTCTAGTGCTTATTAGTTATTAGGGATTGGAAATTCCGATAATCTGGATTTTAATTCAGAGTTTAATTTATTTACATTCGTTTTGGTATCCGGTTTTAAAAATTAGATATCTGATCCTATATTATTATTTTTAATAAAAAAAATCGAAATGTATTTGTAATTATTTGGATTAGAGATTTGATTTCAGGAAATCATGCACACCCCTAAAAGCTACCCGTTAAATATGACATATTAATTGTAAAATTCAAAATCAATATTATAGTACCTCCGTCGCTATTTGTTTGTTGTATATACAAGGACTTTTTCTCACTATTCATTATGTAACTTTGATCTCTAATTTTATAAATGCGGAGTATAAAAAAAATATAGCCAAATGAGATAGATCTTGTTTGATTAGGCTCAATGTGTAATTTTAAATACATATGATTTCTATAATGTTTGATGAGATTTTGTAAAACAAAGTTGGATTTGAACAAATATATTCATTTAAATTAAAGTTGTGTTTTGAAAAATGTGAAAACAAATGTAGCAAACTTAAAGGAATATTAGGACAAATTGGTTATCGTGAATTTGAATCAGTAAAAATCCAACACTGTTTTACAAAATTCAACCAAACAATTTTTTTACCTTACTAATTACTCCCTCCGTCCCATTTTACTTGCTACATTTCATTTTGGAACAAATTTTTATGCAAACCAATTTTTATGTGGGTCCACCATTGGTAAAGTTAGGTGGAAAAAAAAAAATTGGCTTAAAGAGGATAAAAATGACAAAAAAGAGGGTAAAAATGTAAAATATGTGTAGGACCTATAGAGTATAAAAGGAAATGTAGCAAGTATTTTGGGACATCCAAATAAGGAAATTGTAGCAAGTAATTTGGGACAGAGGTAGTAGTAATTAGAATTTAAGGAGCTGAAATCAGTTGATGCCTCATAGCCTTGATTCTATGAAGTTGCGTGTGCATGTGTCCGTGGAAACTTTTCTTAAAGAAGGTAGTATACTAGTATGGCGTGTGTTTTTCTTTTTAAGTTTTGGCAGTCTTAAAGTCATTTTCAAGTGATCTGAGCTGAGAAAAATGCCTTGAAAATCACAATCAATCGAAATTATCTTTAATTGATTTGATCACATACATAACATTAATAGTACATTATATATAGCATCAACAATCACATTATTTCTTGATTTGATTACATTATGTATCATCTTGATTTGATCATATTATTATTCAAAAGGTTCTAGATTCCCTTGGTTCATACAGTTTTGATTTCCTTGTCAAGATATGTTCCTTAGCTTAATCTTTCTATCTTTCTTTACTTTCTAATAAGGGTGTCTATTGGATGGGGAAAAAAAAATGGAATTCAAAATTTGAGTCCAATTTCGATCAAAAATTTTTACTAGTCCAATCCAATCTAAATTAAATTTCTTAAGTCTATCCCAATTCAGTCTATTCCAAATATTCTAATTAAAGCTAAGACATTCTATTATTTTCTACCATTATGGCATTAGATTAAAAATTATGATGGGTATATTATAGCTTTGGAATAAATTTGACATTACAAAAAAAAAATGTATACGTGTGTGTATGTATTTGGATTTTAATTTGGACTTTAGATTCCAATATGTTAAGTCCAAGTACAATCTAAAACACAGAATCTAAATCCGGTTTGACTTTTTTCATTTACTTATTTGGTTCTTCTTGTCACATTTGCACTTGCTACATTTTATTGAGGAATCAAAGTGAGAAACTTTTGTTCAATTCAATTTTTAAGACAATTTTATAATGAATCATTTACTTCTTCAGTTCTTCTCGCTCGTCACTTTTTTACGTAATTTATCCTCCCCAACCATTTTGTTTACGTACTGGATATCATAGAAATAGTATTGCTTTGTTTACTTGATCATGGAAAAAATATCCTCGATTTTGCAAGAAGTTTGACATCCAAATCGCGTGTTTTGCCAATAAAAAATGGCCACCACCTACCTTAAGGTGTGTTCTCTTCAACTTATTCGACCTGACCTAATTAAATTTATGAAAGTCGATTTAATTATAACTTTATTCAATCTGACCTGATTAAACCTGATAAAAAAAATTTGAATAGAAAACACCCTTAATTTTTTCTTTTTGAAATTGTTTCCTATTTTCTCCCAAAAAAACAAAGAAACACAAATTAGTATCAAAATTAATCACGACATCCTATATATTTTTCAAAAATTAAGTTGAAGTTTTTATTTTTTTTAATTTTATTGAAATAAGGATATTGATTTTGTAAAGAACAAAAGAAAGATAAAAAGTGGGGTAAAAAGCACTAGTAGAAAAAACCCATTTTGCTGCGCATCATTTGCTGCGGTTTTTTTCATAAAGAAAAAAAACCGCAGCAAATAATCTACATTTTAAAATATATATATAAAATCAACCAAATAATTGTGTTAACCGCAGCAAACATTCTCCTATTATATTATAACTCACAACCCAAAACCCCACATCAGCCCAATTCAACCGAGTTAAGATAAATTGTGGGTACTAAACTTTGGTGGATATAGCAGTTTGGGTACTAAAGTTTAAATTGTTGCAGTTAGGGGATTAAAGTAACGGAAGTTAATTAATGGTGTTAAGGTACTGAACTTTCCTAGATTGTTTCTATATTTAAATCATTAATTATGCTATTGCTGAAAATTAAATCATTAACAACTCCAAATTAATTCTCAAAACTTGTTTAATAATAAATATCATAATGCAGTAAAAAAATATATCATAATGGCAGTTAATGTTGTAACTGTAATAAACCAACAACATATTAATTATTAATTAAAAAAAAAATTCTTTCATCAGCAGAACACCAACAGCAGCAAAATCCGACAGCATCAAAACACCAACAGCATCTCCATCAACACAAGTATCAATTGAACTGCAATGATTAAAATACAAATCAAATTATTTTTATTACTAATAATTTCATGCAAGTGTCAAATTATGAGTAATAAGAGAATTATATTGGTTGTGCAGCAATAAGGCAATGTCAAGGAAGAATCAATTGAGTAGGGCAATGGACAGAAAGTGGGAATCAGATTATGTCATTATTTTCTAATCATTTGTATATTACATGTACTAGTAAATATTTAATGAATTAAGGTTTACCTGTTTTTTGTTACATTCTCCTTTGCATCCTTCTAGCCATAGCCATATTCTATTATAAGATTAAAGAGAAATAACTTATTAGCAACAATAGATCGGTAAAAACAAAATGACACAAACTATTGAAGATAATTAAAATGTAATACCTGCAAATGCTCCCTTGATATAATATTTGAAGTTTGCGAACCAGCTTCATTTTGTGATTGAGTGAAAGAATACTCCTGACTAAAAGAGTAAACAGTTTGTTGACCCTCATAATCTGAGTAGAATGCAGATCTTCTCTGAAAAGGCTGGCTTTGGCTTTGTAATCCAGTGGCTGTTTGTGGAGCTGGTGTGTGTTGAGGGGTTTGATATAGAGAAGATGTTGGTCGAGTGGTTGAATGTGGTATAGTTGAAGCTTGAGGGGCAGCAATTCTTTGATAGCCATTGGGGTAGGTGTAGACACCTACACCTCTTTGGTGCATTGGTACATTAGTAGTATTTTGTTGTGTGTTTCTTGGTGCACTTGTGTTTCCGTTGACAGTTTCCGTAGGCACATTTTTACAACCTCTCTTGTTGTGTCCTTGAATGCCACAAATGCTACATGTCATGTTTGAGCCTGTTTTCTTCAACTTCCCTGATTTGGTCACCTCTCCAGCTTGTTTCTTTCTTTTCACTTGAGGTCTATTGTTCACTTTCTTCAGTTTTGGAGCAATGACCAAGGTATCTGAATTTGGCCATTCTTGAGGACCATTCAATGGTTCCAACAAGAACTCATATGCTTTCATATACACCTCTTTTCTGAAGTACCCACTGACATAGTGCTCTGGTTGGTCGACTTTGTTCCAAATGGCCACTACAGCATGTTTACAAGGTATACCACTTACTTGCCATCCATTACAGCTGCAACTCTTCTCGTTCAAATTCACAACATACTTGGTTTGAGTTGCCCCTTCCCTAACCCCATAACAAAATCCCCCATCCCAAAAGGCATTCCATCCTCTTGCCCAAATCTTATGTTTTTCAAGTTGTTGTTGTATTCTTGGACATAAAAGCATATCTTTCTTACCTATTTCATCCCTCTTTTTGTGCAATCTTTCCATTAACCCATCTCGTATATCTTCTAACATTGTGATGATGGGCTTGTGTCTCGACTTCAATATGTAAGCATTGAAAACTTCTGACATATTGTTGTCCACACTATCACAACAAGAGAGAGGAGTGTAGAAAGCTCTGCACCATTTTTTATAATTTCTTTTCATTAAATCTTCACCAGCAGCAACAGATATGCTTTTCATCACTTCAACATTTGCTTCAAATTCATTTTCAGTAGTGCTTTTGGATATAATCCAGAACTGTCTTCTGTACTCTAAACCACCACCAAAAACACCTCTGAAATTGCAGTAAACATGTCTAGCACATACCCTTGTCTCAGCTTGTGGAAAGACATCTACCAAAGAGTTTAAGAGGCCCTTCTGCTGATCAGACATGAAGGTGTAACCAGCACCTTCTTTAGTTGTTAAGTCATCCCCTAGCAGCTGCAAAAACCATGTCCATGAAGCCGTACACTCCTTTTCCACCACTGCCCATGCAATTGGGAACATTTGGTTGTTCCCATCTCTCCCAACAGCTGTAAGGAGTTGTCCCCCATAAGGCCCTTTTAGGAAACATCCATCGAGAGATATAAATGGTCTACAACCAGCTAAAAACCCTTTTCTTAATGCATCAAAACAAATGTAGATACTTTGAAAGACATTACCATCCATCTTAATTACAACCGTATTTGCCTTATTACTCCTCTTGATTTCAGCAGCATACCTAGGTAGAAGTGCATATTGCTCTTGGTACTCACCTACGATCAATGCCTGACCCCTCTTTCTTGCTCTATATGCCATATAATGGCTCACCTGTATCCCCGGCTTCTGCCAAATTGTCTGAATGATTTCTGTTAAGCTCAAGTAAGGGTTGATTTTAAACTTGGTCTGGTAGTTTTTAGCAATCCATGTAGCTGTCATCTTCTTAATTCTAGCAGACCTACCACAATTGTGATTTGGCACCAAAGTTTTCACCATGAAGGTCCTTTTACCCCTTTCCCAAGAAGCCCATATCTTCCAAGGACAACCTTTATCCTTATTGATGCATTTTGCCCCAACTCTATTGCAATCATTCCTAGAGAAAGGTAGGTCCCTACCAATTTCAATCGAGTAATCTATTATTGCTTTCCTGAAGGTTTTTGCATTTTCAAAGTGCTGGCCCACATAAAACTTACAACCAGTGCTAGTACACCTTCATCTACCCCTTTGTTTGGAAGTTTGGACTTAGGCATTGAAGGTGGTGGTGCAAGGTACCCATAGTCGTCCTCATCGGATTCATTTGGGCTGTCAAGGTCACTATCGCCATCAACATCACTTCCAAAAAGGTTTTCACTCATTCCCTTATTTGCAGCAACCCTCTTAAGCATCTCCATTTCCTCACCATATGATTTCTCCTTCTTTTTCTCTTCAGTTACTTTCTTTCTTGCATTGGCCAGTTCATCATCATCCTCATCAGTACCTTCTGAATCGTAATCGATGTCTACGTTGGTATGAACCTTAGAATGACAGTCATTTGTCTTAGGTCCAAGTGATTCATCTACACCACACAACAACTCCATGAATGACCCACCACCATCTAGCAGATTATTGTCCACTAAACTCACTGTTTCATGCTCTATATATATGTGAATTAGCTTAAACTCTAATAGCAATGCAAGGAAAGGGTCAAAGGTATGCTTATCAAAATCCATATATCTTATGCCATTGTGAAATTCTTTCCTAGGATCAAGAAAGTGTAGCTTCACAACATCATTGTAACCCAAAGTATCAATTAGTTCCTTAACATAAGAAGCATCAATTGATTCTGGTAAGTTTTGAAACACATCAACCTTACCACCATCATACATCATATCACCACAAACAACCCAATCTCCACCATGATGAACAATAAGGCAAGGTTTAAAGTTCCCCATATCTGTGAATAATTACATAATCAATTAACAAAAGTAGTTTAGTCATAGATAATGCATAAGAAAATAGTTAAAACAATAGTATACTCTAAGAAGAGAAGTCCAACAAATACTGTAAGTTAAAATAGTAGTCTCATTAATTAAATGAATTAGTACAATACGGAGTAGCTATTAAAATAGTAGCTTCATTATACAAAAGTTACAGGCATAACTCAGTAGCTTGCATTTAGATTGAAATTAGTTTTTAATTCAAAACCCTGACCCCAATTTAAAAATAAAGCACAATACAAATTGACCCTAATTCCAAAACCTAACTCTAATTACCGACACTAAACACAAAGATTATACTTAATTATACAAAAATAAGTGAAATTAACAACTTTACAACACCACAACAACAATCTTTAAGCAAAATTCATCCTAACAAAAGGGGAAAAACAAATACTTTAAACCAATTGAAAAGAAACAAACAGTAATACGAATTTTGATGATAAATATAGAATAAGAATACCTTCTTTAGATGTCATTGTCTTTGAATGTTGTGAGGTAGGCCACATGAGAGAGGATCAGTAAAAAAATGGAGTTGAGAAACGACGAAATCAGGATTTTTTTATTATTATTTTTCTAATTTTTAAGAGTTGATGAGAGAATTTATGAGTAACATTGAAATTGACCCGCTAAAAATTACCGCTTTATACTAGAGCGTGATTCCACGAGCTTTTTTTATGCGCTTCACACTTTATTTGACAGAATCTAACATAAACATAACAGACGTTACGGTATAGTACTCTATTTGCAACTTTGCAAACTTTAGTACTCTAACTGCTATTTTTGCTAAAGTTAAGTACTCGGTTTTATGCTTAACTCCAATTCAACCCCTCCTATTCGTAACTCTCAAAACCTTAGCTAACATTTTCCCTGTCAAACCCGCCTCTCTCCTTCATCTGCTATCTCTCTCTCTCTCAATCTCCCGTCATCTCAATCATCAACACCATCAAAAATTCGATCAACAATCTCGAGTTCTCCCTTCTCCGTCATCGACCTCCCTCGGTGCCTGCCGCTACTACGCTGCTTCCTGCACTGTTGTTGTTGTCGTTCTCTCCCCCAGCACCACCACTACAACAAAAACCCAAGGTAGCTCCCTCGTTTTCCTCCTCTCACTTTCCTTAATTAAGTTAAGGTTTGAATTAAAAAAAAAATCTGAATTGTTGATATTGTTTTTGCCGTTGTTGCTGGTACATATCTCAAGTTTTCTGTTGCCTTTTTCACTCTAAAATAATCCCTACATTCATATCTTCATCTTATTCTTAAGGTAGTTTTTTCCAAGGTAATCTCTTAATCTTTCTCTCTTTTAATCTTTCTTTAATTTCGTGTATAATCAGGAGCTTTTTTACATTTTGTGAATTGCAGATTGGGTTTCACTTTTTGCTTGTTTCTTTTTTACATTATGCGAATGTGCTGCTGTTTATGAAGGATTATTTGAGTTTTTTTACATTCGAGAAATCTGAAAATATTTGAAGGGTAATTATTTGGATTTTTTTAATAATTATGTTGGACTTCTTTGGATTCATCTTCTATCATGATTCGTGGGTTTGTTTGGACTTGAATGATTATTTTTTATTTCTATTTTCCCCTTTTATACGGTTTTTTTGAAGTTTTTTTTTTTGGGTGTATAAGTGTATTAAATTAACGGGGTTTTGTTTTGAAGGATTAGTATATGCTATTTCACCGTATGTGTTGTGCTGGTTAAAATTTGTGTCACCTTATAGCCAAGTTATAACTCCATTAGAAGTTAGATTAAAATCAGATATTTGATAAAAATCAGGTAATTGTAATGTACAAAATTTTAGGCTTATGTTGCAGCTAATTAATAGAAATGAAATGAATACATCCTTTTCTCCCTTTACATATAATTTATTTTTGGTTCTTAATGACATGATTCTGTTAACTTTAAACTTAGAAGGATGTTTGTCAGTTGCACAAATCATATAAACATGAAGATCGAGAACTACAAGAGACGTCAGGATGATATTTATACGAATTTTGATGATATATTATAGGCTTCTAAAAAATGATATTTTATAGGCAGAGGGAGTGGAATTTACCTCGACTTGTCGATAGTTTTAATGTAAAAAAAGCATTAAACTCTCTGTGTGCTACTCTCTAATCTATAGGGATTGATGCTATCGTCTCAGGGAAGAACACTTTATTGGCTAGTTTAAAGAGCAAGCAAAAGCAAGGAGACCAAAAGTACTTGATCAAGCTAAATGGAATTGGTTAGTTGATGATTTTTTGGAGTGATCCAACACAAAAGGTAATCTACAACTTTTATCTTTTACATATGAAATAATCTTTGGTTATATTTTGCATACCTATTTATATGTATATATTAACAATTGGTTTAGGTTTATCGGTAAATCTCCAGTCTCTTTGTGATATTTTGGTTGTACAGGTGTGCTACTTGCTTGGTTTTTTTAGGTGTTGTGGTTTTGCATTCTATTTACTAGATTGTGCTTGTAAGCCACTGTTTTGGTCTGGTTTTGCTGTTATGTTCAATAGATTGGTGCTGGTGTTTCACTTGATTTCTTAGGTTGCTTAAAGTTTACCAACTATATATTGATAATTATGTGTGACAATAAACAAGTTAAAGTAGTTTAGATAATATAACAAATGATCAATCTTAACACTCCGTGATTCAAATGGTAAGAACTAAGAAGTCTTCATTGTCTTTTTTTTTATAAATTGTATTAACTAATTTATGGGATCCAGTGACATATCTTTTTCTTCATGTGAAGCTTTCTATTGTTTTAAACTCTTAGTTTTCTTATAATATCTTAGTGCACATCTAAAACAACTTCCCTACCACATGCCTCATTATATAATCATGTTTCAAAGGTCAGATGTAGAGATATACTATCTTAAGGTATGGGATACAGGGGCTGCACAGCGGGAAGGAAAGGGGCTGGACAGGGGAGGGGGGAGGAGGCTGGACAGGGGGAATGGGGCTGGGCATGGGGGGATGGGGGCTGATAGGGGGATCTAGGGATGGGGGCTATAGGGTTTAGGTTGGGCAGGGGATTCTGGACAGGGGGAGTGGGGATCGGCAGGGGGGCGGGGGCTGACAGGGGCTGGGGAGAAGGGGGCCTGGATAGGGTGGGAGGGGGCTGGGCGGGGATGGGGGTGCAGAGGGGTGGGGAGGAGGGGGCTGGATAAGGGGGAAGTGAGTCGGGGGGACGGCATGGGAGCTGCATGGTGGGTGGAAATGACCTATTTGGCTCATTTTTGTTCGTAAACTCTCTAACTTTGCCCGAAATCACGCAAGTGATAGAATGTTTATTTGAATGTTATAGGACATCTATGAACCTTGAAAACATGAGCTAGGTTGATTAGTGCTAAGATGGGATTGAAAACACCCAAAACGAGCCAAAAATGACCGATTTAGCTCATTTTTGTTCCTAAACTCTCTAACTCTGCCTGTAATCACACAAGTAAGTCATAGAATGTTTATTTGAATGTTATATGACGTCTATGAACCTTAAAAACATGAGCTAGGTTGATTAGTGTAAAGATGGGCGCTATTTGGCTCGTTTTTGTTCCTAAAGTCTCTTACTTTGCCCAAAATCACAGAAGTCATGTAATGTTTATTTGAATGTTATAAAACGTGTATGAACCTTGAAAACGAGTCAAGTATGTAGGTCCTATTTGGCTCGTTTTTGTTCCTAAACTCTCTAACTTTTTTTTGTTAATATATAAATGTATTTATCTCTCTATGTGTTTGTGTGTTTATATATATATTTATATATATACATATATGTATGTGTATTTATTTTTCGAGCTCACCATACTAAGTTAATTATATAATCCGACGATGTTTAATTTAATTCGTTTTTATTAGGTTTTATCCACAACATCATCGGTTTGAGAAGGGTCATTCACCGTTGAAGAAATTGGTGAGGTTCAAGACAATCTTGCCAAATTCTTGTACACGCATGGTTCATGATTGATACTTGTACACATAGTTTCTCAAATTTAGTAGTTTATTAAAATTCAACATTTAGTATTAATGTCTTATGAATAATGTAGTAATTTATTGTATTCTTGTACAATTGGTAAAATTAAGTTGTATATGTATTCCATTATTAGTACTTATTATTGTTTTTATTCCAAAACGTTCTAATTTACTATGTTTTAATGTGATTTATATATTAATTGTAAAAACCCAAAAAATAACTCGCAATTTGCTGTGGTTATTTGGCTAATTTGCTTTGTTTTTAATAACCATTTGTTGCGATTATTTGGCTAATTTGTTTTGTTTTTAATAATCATTTGCTGCAGTTATTTAACAAATCCGCTGCAAAAAAATGCTATTTGCTGCGGTTGTCAATGATAACTGCAGCAAAAAAGTAAGTTATTTGCTGCGGTTATATTAAACAACCGCAGCAAATAGCTTACTTTTTGTTGCGGTTCAACCGCGGCAAATGAACAAGTGGGTATTTGCTGCACCCTTGATTTGTTGCGGTTCATAACCGCAGCAAATGCCCCTTAAAAAACCGTAGCAAAAGGCGTTTTTTCCACTAGTGAAGATACTCCTACTCGGCGGCTGGTGATTTCCGCACCCTAAAAATTGATTTCTGCACTCCATGTTTACAGTATTAACCCGCGTTAATACTGAAAACATGGAGTGCGGAAATCAATTTTTGTGGTGCGAAAATCAGTTTCCCTACTCGGCTACGTACTCCATATGAAAATGAAGAATAGAACTGAGCTATGGAATTGGATAATGGTTCTACTTCTATATTTCATCATAACAAACTGCAGTTCTATATCTAAAGGGTTGGTTCTGTTCTATGTTCTCATCACAAACTATTATGCATGGTTTATGGAGTAATCTATACAATATATATTATGCACATATATAAGACATAATCACATAAACACATGTCAACTGAAAAACTAAGGGGCAACATCCGGGCTGACAAATTAGTTAATAATAGAAAAATTTATTCAAAAGTAATTAGACCCAAATTCAATATATATGTGTCATAGAATTTATTTCAAACATATGGTTACTAATCACTAAAGTCTTGTTCATTTATACTTAATTTATAAAATTTTATTTTAATTCAGTTCAGTTTAACCCATGATGGGTGAATAATTTAGCTTAATTAAATCCAATTCAACAACTTAATTTAGTCCAAATGAATTTTGCCTATGTTATAACCAATTTCAGATGAACTATTGCAAATAAAGAAAAGTTAACATTAGTTTCATATAAATCCTTTAACCATTTTTTTACATTAAGGGTCTGTTTACTTCAGCTTAAATTCAGTTCAGGTCAGCTCAACTCTCAATTTACTTCTCTTATAAAATATTACTTTCAGCTATATTCAGTTCAAGATAATTCAGTTCAGTTCAATTGTATTCAGTTGAAGTAAACAATAGTACCATATTAGCGTTATATTAGGGTTAGAAAATGAATTTCGTTATTAGTGAGAATCTAACGTAAAGTTTCCGAGATGCGCGGATGATTATATCAGCTAGTTTATTACAATCAGTCATCAACAGAGGTGACAATTGGATTGTTCGGATCGGATGTAGGTCATGTTGATTTGGGCCAGGTCAATTCGTATTTGAGGGCTTTTTGTTTCGAGTCGGGTTGGATTTTTGTCCAATAAAATTAAAGGGTTTAAGAATCAAGATTACACACTTTAATAGTCGGTAGTTCAGATCAATTTAGGTCAGATCAACTTCAAACCAATAAAAATCATAAGCTTTCGGGTAAGTTTCGGTTTTCGAGTCGAGTAATTCATGTTGGATCACTTTTGTCATCTCTATTAATCTGGCTTTGCCTTTGTTTGACAGACGAAGTAAAAAAATACATTAAAAAAATCAGAATATATATCTGATAAATTGGAAAAAGAGAGGGAATAAGCCCGGGAAAAAAACAGTGTAATATATAAGGACAATAATGATTATTATATTAAGAATTTAAGAAAAAAGTGAAGAGGAGTTTAGTGATAGATCTGTTGGCACATCCCGGGCGGCCAGTGATTCCCGTGAAACCTTTTTCTTTCAACCCCCACACACACACACTGACACACACCTTTCTCTTTCTCTGTTATCGCCCTTTGTTTTTTCATTCATGCTTTCCCCGAACCTCATCATTTCCCTATTCCGTACTAGTCTGTGTTTACCATACTTAAGACTTACAATAGGTTTGTTTGTAACAGTGGTTAGGGCTTTAGAATTCCAGGCACGAAGTCCTGAGTTCGATTCTCACCGCACGTATTTGCGAGGATTTCTTATTATCCCCCTTACAGATGTGTGTGTTGGCTAAAATTAGGCCGGGTGACCTGCAGTAAGGCCGGTTCCAAGGCCTAGTACCCCACACATTATCCTATAAATAAATAAAAAAAGGTTTGTTTGGAACAGAACATTAGGAATTGATATTGGCACAATTAAAATTGATATGGGAATTACAAATCACTTTTGGGTTAGATCACACTATTTTGGAATTGGATTTAGATTGAATTATTCCGCTATTTAGAACGGATCGGATTGAGACCACGTTGGCTTATATTGTTTTAAACTGGATTGCTTCAGATTAGATCATATTGTTTTGGATCCGAAGATTTCGGACCACCTCAATGAGAGTTGTGATTTAAAAAAAACAAAATAATACTGAGTAGTTTCTCTTTTAGTTCAACAATAATATTTGTGTATATGCAATAATTAACATCATTGTTACTCTTTATAGTTGTCAATTAATTTATTTTCCCTCCATATATAGTTTTATTGGAAGTTGAAACTAATTAATGACACAAATTTATCATCAATTAAATTACTCGTAGATTGTTTATTTGTTTTTTTGGATCAGATGAATTCAAATTAAGCTAGTTGAGATAAGAACTATTCGATTTCAGATGAGTTTCAGACCAAATGAGGTTTGGATTGGATTAGTTCGACTTTTAGACGATGTTTCGTATTATCCTTTTAGACCAAAATTGACTCTCGGTCGAGTATTCCGAATTGGGTTTCGAGACTAGGATCAACTTTGTCTAGTCTAGCTATACCTCACAAATAAATTATGTGCAATTTTCATTTTAAAATAAACAACACCACTTCCTCGGTTGTTAATTATGTTTATAATAATGTTGCATGTCTATTTAGGCAGATATACAATAGGATTGATATACTTGTATAGTATTTTGGTTGAAAAAAACTAATTCCAATGTCTAATATATAGATGCATGTGAAAATTTATCGTCACTTTTTTTATTTACTTGAATCAATCACAATCAACACAAATTTAACCATGATATTACAATCATATATACTCCATCCGTAACATAATACTAGCAACAATTGGTTTTGCACGCATGTTAAGAGAGAGATTTAGAGATGTAAATGAAGGAATTAGTCAAAATGACTTTATACAAACAAGAATTTGATTATAAGTTGATAATATTAAAATTATTTAGGTTTTTCTATGTAGTGCCCCTTTGGTATAACGTTTTCTATGATGTACCCCTCCAAATTGGGACTTCTACATGGTACCCCTAAGAAACTATTGTTCACCACTTAGTAACCCTCTAAATTATTAATTAACAATCTAAACTTGATTATTAGTGCATTGACCGTCATAATTAATCTAATTTGCTGTAAATTATTACTAATTATTATCAAAGAATTACCAAAAAATACAATTAAATAAACAAAAACTACCAATTTTTTTTAAAAATAGTAATAATTAGCAGTTGTTTATATTAATCATGAAGGTTAGTGCACTAATAATCATATTTAGTGTGTTAATTACGTAATTAATAATTTATAAGGGGTACTACGTGGTGAACAGTAGTTCCTCAGGGGTACCATGTAGAAGTCCTATTTTGAAGGGGTACATCGTAAAAAACGCTATACCACAGGGGTACTATATAGAAAAACCCAAATTATTTTGACTAATTCTGTCGTTTATACCCTTAAATTGCTTCCTAAAAATGCGTGCAAAATCAATTGTTGCTAGTATTTTGTTACGGAGTGAGTAAATGTATTACATATATTAATTGAGACGGGTGAAATACTTTCCATAAGTATTTCCTTTCTTTATCAAGATATCAAATATCAATCCCTTGATCTTCATTCCACTATTTTCTTTATCCACTTATAATCCTTTTTCTAGTGTGGAGGACACGATTCCGCATTTAAAATCTGATCAAATTATGAAATTTCTTATGGTGAATATTCTTACTATATTGAAAAGAAAATTTGTGAAAATTGCATAATAAAAAGTTAGGAATGTAATTTCCATTTAAATGTATAGTGTGATAGTTTTCATTGTGCACCTGAATGTTTGATTACATAATTCACCTATACTTGTTTACCGTGTATAAGTCTTTTTAAAATAATTCACCTGATTTTTTTAATGGTTAATTACCATGTAGTTAATCTCTATTATATAAAACTCCAAAAAAAAAAAAAATTCTATTATATATGGGATATATATAAGCCAAGGGGGAGCCATGGTGTCCCCCCTCGAAAAGTCTATATTATCCCTCAAAATTTTCTAAAATATCAATTTGTATCACTTCTAATTATTAAGGAAAATTATTACAATTTTTGTACTTTCTTAAATGAAAATAGTACAAAATATAAAATTAAAAAATATAAAACAAAAATACCAAAATTCATATTTTTAAATTCTCTATAAATAGACATCCATATTGATATATTTCATCAAAAATAAAAATTTTACATTTTGATTATCGTTAAAATTTGGTAGCCAATAAAATATGGCAAAATAGATTAAACATGTTCTTTTGTTCATTGTTGTGGGATGACCGAATGAAAGGGACAAAGTTTGTTTCTGATTATATGAATAAGTGTGAATTTGACCGATTTTTTAATTTTTCGAACAAATAACCTTTATATTTTTTTTGTTTAGACAAATTAATATATGTAATTAAAATATCATCGCACGCAAAGCGTGCATAAAAGACTAGTATGAGATATAAGCGCGCGGAGGTGGGTGATGGTGACTGGTGAGTGGTGACGTCCACTTAGATTACCATACTATCATTAGTCATCTTTCATAATTGTTAATCAAGTGGGATAATTATTTTATCATTTGTGTATTAAATTGTTCCATAAAAATATTTGATTTTTGAAATCATTAATAGTTTTATTTAAGGAAAAATTTATATGAATAATCTCAACTATTGGAGATCTTCCAATATTAATCACAACTATAGGTTATTACACTATAATCCAAACTATAAGGGTAGTTTTATGATATAACTCATATAAGTCCATACTAACTTTTGACCGGCTCCGATTTTCTTCGTAGACTGGGAGGAAGATCGATATAGTCAAGTACATAATTAGGGGTAAGAGGAAAGATAATGATTAATTTTTGAATTGGTGATCAATTACAATAGGTTAACTAAGTCAATGGACTAATATCATAAAATAACTCCTAATGTTTGGATTATACGGTAGTAATTAATAGTTGGGATTAATATTGAAAGACCTTCAATAGTTGAGATTATTCATATGAATTTCTCCTTTATTTAAAACAAGTAATTAATCATAATTTAATAATCGCAAGTACAATTAATTGTAAAATTTTATTATTTAAATTCTCATAATACTCAAAATTTATTCATAAATAATAATGTGTTGTTTGGTTGGAAGAGATTTCTATTGGGTTATTTGGTTTACACTTCCATAGAAATTTCAAATTCCCACAAAAATTTAATTATTTCAACGTGTAAAAAATTACTCATCATTACCTCTTTTTGTAAGTTTAATTTTCTATGGATATTATGAATTCTCTTGTGACAACCAAACCCATACAAATATTTCTTAGAAATTTACTAGGGAAATAAAGGACACCTAAATCTATTAAAAAATAAATTATTTACTTAATTTTGCAATATTATGTATAAGTGAAAGGGGAAAAAACTAGATTAAGGCTTGTTTACTTCAGATTATATTCAGTTCAGTTCAATTCAGTTTAGTTCAATTAATACACTTCTATTCAGTTCAGTTCAGTTCATCTCTATTAAGCTAATGTAAACGAGCCCTAAATTTTAAAAGATAAAAAACATTTTTATTTAAATTTTAATGAAAATTATATGACAACTTATTAATTTTATTATCAGACTAATATTGTTAAAAGAATATTTAAAGATGGCATGTATTATATGCATAAAAACTAGTGTATAGATATGTCTAACTCTCCACCCTCCACTACTCCGGTACTCCCAAGTCCCAACCATTCCATCCGTCGGTCCGTCACATCTCGTCCTTCCGTCCGTCCACTATTTTCAATTTTGTCCTCCTCCTTTTCACTTCTTTCTGTACTTTTTTTTTTTTTTTTTGGCAAAGGGTACTCTCTGTACTTTGTCTTATTATATTAAAAATATTTGTAATCTTTTCATTTTTTTATACTTGTATTATGGGTTGTGATTTTGACACTTTAAAATTAATTTTGACACCTCTCCACTTTTATATGAATAATAGTCACTATTCATGTGAGAATGGGAGTGGTGATATAATTAATTTTTTGCTGATAAAATTATTTTCCTTGCATTACAGTTCTAACCTTGTATTCCCTCTGACCTTCGTAGTATGTCCTCAATTAGTTGTTACTCTGTATATTTTTTGTAATATTTTTTATTGCATAATTTAATTTAGGAGAAATATATAAAGTGGTAGGGACCATTAAAAAGTATTACCGATGTATTTTTGAATAAAAAAGATAAATAATAAAAATAAGGAAAAATTGTAAAAAATAAGTTAACCTTTAATCGGTCTTCTCAAATTAAGTCAACCTTTAGATTAACTCAAAATAAGTCAACCTATCACACATATCCGCTCAAATTAAGTTTTTTCACTAATTTATTGGTGGAGAAAGTTAACCATTTCAATGCAAAATTAAAGCGATGCATTAACATGTTGTTGTTTATATGATTTTCCATTGAAAATGTTAATTTAATCAAAAAATAATTAGTGAAAAAACTTAATTTGAGAAGACATGTATATTAGGTTGACTTATTATGAGTTAATCAAAATGTTGACTTAATTTGAGAAGATCGGCTAAAGGTTGACTTATTTTTTTACAATTTTTCCTAAAAATAAAGGTAGAATAGATAAAAATTAAGTCAAAGCCTATATAAATGAGAAATAATTTTGGCATACCCTAAATTAATTTTGGCACTTCTCAATCCCCTTATCTCTATTGTATAAGCCAAGGGGGAGCCATGGTGTCCCCCTTGAAATGTCCATCTTACCCCTCTATATTTTTAAAAATCTCAATTTATATCACCCCTAATTATTAAGGAAAGTTATTACAATTTTTAAACTCTTTCAAATGAAAATAGTACAAAATATAAAATTCGAAAAAATAAAACAAAAATTTCAAAATTAAAATTTTAAAATTCTCTATAAAAAGACATCCATATTGATATATTTCACAAATAAAAATTTTACATTATAATTATCGTAGAAATTTGGTAGCCAATAGAATATGATAAATAAAACTTTTCTTTTGTTTATTGTTATGGGATGACTGAATGAAAGAGAATTTTTTTATATATAATAAAATTTGTGTAGTCGGATTATAAATGTATTTAAATACCATCGCACGCAAAGCGTGCATAGAAGGCTATTATTCATATGATAGGGGATGACTGCTAAAATAAATATTGAGAGTGCCAAAATTATAAAAAAAAATAAAAAATGTATAAGTAAAATAATAATTTCATTAACACCACCCTTTTCCCTCTTCAACTGAAAAATACAGAGGCAGTACATTCATTCACCTCCATTCTCTCTCCCTCTTCAACTCCCATTATTAATAATTTCATTAACACCACCTTCTCCCCCCCCTTTTCATTCATTTCTCTCCCCCCCCCCCCCCCCCCCCTTTCATTCATTTCTCCCCCCCACATTCTAACTTCTTTGCACTTTTCCCCACTCACTCAGTTAATTCATCAAACACCTTCTCTACATCTCCCTCACCCTTCCACTCAAGCATTTCATCAAACACATTGTGTACAACAAAAAAATGCCAACTCCAGGATCAATCTTAAGGCAGTTAAGCTCAAAAGAAGGATGGAAATCAACATCAAGGAGATGGACAAGCTACGGAGGAAGCACACATGGAAGGTACTCTTATGGAGGAGAAAGAGAAATGGGTTCTTGCTGGAAACAAATGAACGGGATGAACATGTATGGAGCTGAGTTTGGGTGCAGTAATGGCGGAAATGGAATGATGGCACAGAAAAGGGTAATGGTGGTAGTTGATGATACTTCAAGATCTAAACATGCTATGATGTGGGCATTAACTCATGTTACTAATAAGGGTGATTGGCTTACTCTTCTTCACATCATTTCTGACTCTGATTCTCACTCTTCTTCTTCTACTCTTGCTTCCTCTCTTGGCTCTCTTTGTAAAGCTTGTAAACCTGAGGTATTATTTCTTTTATTTCTTCTTCTTTTTTTCCCCTGTTTTTGTTTGCTGTAATTTACTGCAAAGTTTACTTCTTTTTTTTTTGCTATCTACTTTCTGCTTGGTTTTGGTGTTTTTTTTTTTAAAATAAAAAAAGCATAGGAGGAAAAAGTTGGGATCTTTATTTCTGTTCTGTTCCCCTAGTCTCAAAATCGTTTCTTGTCACAATTACATCATACATATGAGTAGTAATGTTTTGTGGTGGTGGTGTTAGTGGTACTGGTGGATTTCAGTACCATCCACCACGTCTCAAACCTCACTGCACACGTCTACGAGGATTCATTATCTCCCCTTTACATACGTGTCTGTTAAATTGGAGTGAATGATGTGCAGTAGTGTTGGGCTCAAGGCCCAGTACAACCCAGGTTATCATATTAAAATAAATTTAAAATCATAATATAATAGGGAATTTAAAAGTTAAAAGGTTCATTAACCAAAAGTTTGGCTAAATATGTGATTTTTAATTTTTTTTGTTGGGTTTGAATGGTATAAAATTTCTGGGAATATTCTACTTTTGCACCAGTTACTCTGTTAGCTTCATACTTATTTTGTGTATGAAACATTGGAAAATTACTAAAACAAGAAATTTACATTTAGTAATGACTAATGAGCTGTCTTTTTTCTGATTTTTTTTTTTTTTTTCTTTTCATGTATAAATCATAAATTAGCATTTGTACTGTTTGATTGAGGTTGAATTAGTTCATAACTATATGTTTAATTACTGGGTTTGCTGTTAATTATTGGTGGTTGGTAAAAAAAAATTCAGGTGGAAGTAGAAGCACTAGTTATACAAGGCCCCAAGCTAGCAACAGTGTTGAGCCAAGTCAAGAAGCTTGAAGCATCAGTACTAGTGCTAGGCCAGAAGAAACCCTCTCCTATAATGACCTGGTGGGTCCCATTACTCCCATCTTCATTATCAATTTCATAGGAGTACTTAATTACTAACCCAAAATTTTGGTTTTTGCACTCTTAAGGTGTTTTTTTTTTCAATTTATTTGACTTGATCTGAGCTGATATGATTAAACCTATTAAAACTGATTTGATTATAACTTATTCGACTTGACCTGATTAAACCTAATAAGTTAGATCTGATTTAAAATAGTTGAAAAGGACGAGCTTCAACACAAGTTTGAATATTTTCATGATTTGTATTTCAAGTTTTGCAAAATAAAAAAATTGGTAATGTTATATACATATATGCATCTAATAGGGCTATGTATAAAGACTAATTTTTTTTCCGAGATCTACAAGTTTGGAAATTTTTAACAAAATCACACGATTATAGTGTAGATAATGTTTAATTTCAGTTTAGTTTAGACAAATTCAATTCTTATCAGATCAGATCAGAAAAAACCATACGAAGAGAATGGACCCTTAATCTAAAGAAACAATGAGAGGGTTATGTTCTTATGTATAACATTTTCATAAAATAAATGAAAATCTTTATTTAGCCATAAAAAATCCAGTCTTTATATTACCCATACATATGTCTAATCAAAGTCTTAATCAGAGTAGTTGGAAGTGTGATTAAGCATGATTTGATGTGAGATTTTATTGGACAGCTTATTTGGGATAAGCAATTCTGAGGATTTTGTGGAGCAATGCATCAACAATGCAGAGTGCTTGACCATTGGAGTGAGAAAGCAGAGCAAAGGCATGGGTGGTTACCTCATTAGCACCAGATGGCAGAAGAATTTCTGGCTTTTAGCCTAATAAATAAATTTTTATATTAATTACATTTTTTTAAAATAATAAAAATAAAATTTTTAGGTGTGTTTGTAGAGAGTAAAAAAAAAAAGAGAGATATAAAATTGTACTGTATTTAGGATTTTAGAAGGGAATGAGGAATATTATTATTATTAATAATAATACTTTGTATTATTAATGTAGTAATGTATGGGATTAGATCAGATATTATATATCCCTTAATGTAATTACTAATTACTAATTAGATCTGTAGATCCTTTTATGAAAGCATCATCATCATGATCTTTGAATTCCTCTGTGAATTTATTTGTTTATATAATGATGTTCTGTGACAAAAATGTCAGAAATTGTCAGTATCTTTAAGTGAGGCTGGTAACTTAACTTTGGCGTAATAAATAAAGTTTTTTAAAGCAGGAAAAAGGGTACCTAAAGATTTGTGAAACATTATGGTGCTTAGTTGGATTTTGAATGCTACATTGTTTGAATCTGGTTTTTTAATTGCCTTTGAATACCTTTGAAGTGCTAACCCTGATTTGATAGAATTTGTCTAAATTAATGATAATAATATACTCCCTGTTATATATTAATAGCACCGATTGTCTTTAAATATGTTATTATTAATATGTTACTAATAACAATCGTTAGGGAGTACTAAGGAGTACATTTGGTTTTTATAACACATTTTTTATTATTTATGAGATGAAACTTTAAATATTATTATCTTTAATTATGTGTTTGTAAAAATTATAATTAAGTCATTTAAGACGAATTCAATAAGACCTCATTTGATGATTGAGGGTGTAAAGCTTAAATCATGTCAAAGTAAATAACATGAACAATGTAAAATATAGTCATGTAGGTGTCTTTGAATTCATTTGTTGAGCACTATAATAATATAATTTTTTTTATTAATGTATAGTTAACGATATTCTCTAGTTACAAAGTGTATTGGTAAAGGTATAAAGTTACTCGTTAAGAAAAGTGTAAAGTGAAAATGGAGAAAACTTTTAAAAAAGGAAGAAGTATATATTACATAATACAGAAGAATATATTTTTTTTGGGTGCGTATAAGCAACAAAGGACGGGACGAGAATCGATTACAGGACCACCTAAAATTAGGAGGAAAACTCTAACCACCAGAGTTATACCTGACTCTCAAAATACAGAATATAAGCCTTGTTGGATTTTGGGAGAGGTATAAAGTTATTGTTTAAAATAATAATAATAAGGTTAGTATAAAATTATAATAAATAACAAATGTAGGAAAGTACAAAATATTACTTATGTTTCATCTCTAGTTTTGGCGGTTTGTTTGGAAGGTCTCTCTAAAGTCTAAAATAATGGAGGATAGAAGTTTGCATGCAAGTAGCCATTCAATGTAAAAAACAAAACATTGTGGCCATCAAGGTCTAACTACTCTCTACAAAATCGATGATGTATTTGAACTTTTTATAAGATTATATATTTATATAGATGCTTCATGAAACATGGGCTGTTTTTCCCTTTTTAATTACATCTGCCTCAAGATAAATAAGCCAAAACCACATCATCAACTATAACAATGTCAAAATGCATTATATATACTACCTCCGTTTCTTATTATTTGCAACGATGTGACATAAAGTAGAGACATATAGTCACTGTCTAATGCCTAATTAAGAACCGGGTACAATTGTAATTTTGTAACTAGAAGCAAATAATACATGTCACACGCACATATATATGATTTTAGTAGCATGCAAAATTACCGAAATGCCATTGAAAATTGTTATAAAAAATGTAGCACAATTCTAAATTAGGCAATTCTTATATTGTAGTATAGGTCAATTAATAATGTTACAGGGAACAAAAGAAAAAGGTTATTTTCGAAAGATGGTTGAAAGTTAAGATTATTATTTATACCAATTAATCTAAAAGATAGAGCGAGACACAAGATGTAACATGATATTTTCTATATTTACCATATAAGTTAAAACATATTCCCCTTCAAAATAAAATAAGGCGATTTATTGAAAAAACTTATTTTAATTCTCTTGTAATTGGTATCTCCTCTTTATCTTTCAGCTAATAAGCTTTGTATTATTTATTATAAAACAGTTAAAAAAAATTTGGTTCGATCTCAGTATTGGCCTGTTTAGATATAAGGAATTCATTTCAAATGTTAAAAAATATCTTGTTTGACTAATCCAATAATTTGAAATTGAATTTGAATTTGGTCCAATTTCATGTCTTTAAAGAATAAAGCTCGTAATTTTCACTATGATATAATGTATGGCAATAACGTCTTGTTTGATTGTTGATAATAAAATTTATATATAAATCATTTATATTACCAACCGGGCCATAAATGTATTAAATGTGCATTTGAAGGAGCTTTAAAGCAAAATGAGACGGGGATTTTTATGAAAAAAAATACGGAAGCAGGACAAGGTCACCTAAATAACATCTGGGCAGAAGATTTGAAAATCAATTACTGTACTGTACTGTAGTTGTTACTGAATCAGACGTGTGATTTTATGTCAGACTTTCGCGGGCCATCAAATATGGCCCATTACTAAGCCCAATAATTTATTTGGGGTTGGTGCCAATGTGCCATCCTGCCATCAAATAATAATTTTGGATTTTCTCTATCAGGTGCTTGTCTAAATTATTTTATCAAAAAATAAAAATAAAATGTCTTAACTAAGATTAAAAAACTGTTCTAAGTAAATTCAAATAGGTTGAAAGCAATCCAATTTGTCTAAACTAACATACTCTGTCTCAACACAATTTCCAAAGAGTACACAAGAATTGTTCTTTTCACGGGTTTATAATCTCAATCCAATCGAATTCAATCCTGTCTAATCACGTGAAGAAAACAAACCCATAATAAAGGAAAAATGTTGGTGAATTATCAAGCCGCACGGCCGTCCCGAATTTGTGCGGCACGGCACGGCACGGCCAGGGCCCTGCCCCCTATTTCAAGTCACCCTGCTCAATTTTAGAATTATAAGATGGAGGCAACAAACCCATTCCTTTTGTAATTTCAACAATAGGACATCCCCAAAATGTACCTAAACATACTGATTTTAGGTGGTTAGGTGAACAGAGTAATTGATTATTTAAGCGAGACTATTATGGTGCATTTTTTTTGGTGATGTGTTTACAGGTCAGCAAAATCAAGTAAAATTTCTAGTGTAAGAGAATACAGAAATCTGCTGCTTAAAAAAACTTGAACGAAGAAGAAAACTGAATAAAAGACAAGGGAATGTTTTTTTCTTTTTTACTCTATATATTGTATGGGGAGTTAGAAAAAGAAGAAAAAGAAACCACAGCTATTGAATTCATATAAGAATCTAATAATGTCTACATAACATGAAAATAAGATAAATATCATCAACATCACCAATTCACCACTGTTGTTTTCCTATAAACCTATTCCAAACACACCACTAAGTTACTACCTGCAAAATACCTCTAACCTGATTCAGACCTTGTCATCTAATTTGTCATTCACAAGAGGGGTCATTTCTGTCCGATTCCGAGGAGTTCTGGGTGTTCTTGGTGCTCCAGGTGGTTGCTGCGATATCATGTGCCTCACGTAACCGTAGAAAGTGCATCCAACTAGTGTTACAGCACATCCTAGCGCATTCAATCCCGAAATTGGGTTTTTGAATATCAGCCATGAAATCAGAACAGCTACAGCAACCTGGGGGAGATGTACATAGCAGTGTTATATTATAATACTACCTCCGTTTCTTATTATTTGCAACGATTTGACACTTTTCCTCTCTACTTTATGTCACATCGTTGCAAATAATAAGAAACAGAGGTAGTATAAGATATATAATCCACAACAACAAAAGGCATATATTTTTGTAATTTTCCTCCCGCTAATATAGCAAAAGCGGAAAGTTTCAGCTAAACATCAGTAGTTATATAGTTCATAACTTTAAGAGTATAGCCATAAACATAATCATTTCAGCTTACCTTGAGATTCCCAGCAACATTGAACGTGACTGCTGTAGTAGAATGAATAACATAAAAGATGGAAAAATTGAGACAGAAAGCCAACACGCCAGAGCCAAATATGATGATCAGAGAAGAGAAGAGTGTAGGATGAGTGCTAAGCCATACAATCACTCCAGGACCCTCAAGAATAAAAGCTGGTAACGCTAAGATGATGGTTGCAAAAGGCGCCATGTAGTAGACTGTATTTATGCTGAATAGACATGAACATACATGCCGTCAGTTTCAAAGTAGGTGCATAATAACCAAGGAAAGTTGATAGAGAAGCAATGCAAGAAAGCCAACGGGAAGCAGATTACTAAACATAATCAAATGTAGGTTATAAATAAGAGAACATGAAAACACGGTCCAGCTGACTCACATTAGGAAAACATGACACACATGCCACTCAAGTAAAGGCTATACGCCCGTACTTATTTCAAGTGACTTTCAATGTCGGTTGAAAAAAAATTACTTAGGAAAATGGAAGTTCCATTAGATTTACTTGAAATCGCTATCATAAAATTATGGTTTCATGAACTTCTATATGTCACCATTCTTTCCTTCCCAGCGATTAGATATGCATGAAGTCAGTATCATAGAATTGCAGTTTCAATGACTTGTATAGTTTTATATATTGCCAGTCTTTGCTTTCCCCTGATTTATTTTTCCAATTCTCCCTACTCTACCAAAAGAGGAGATAAAATTTGAGAGGAAAAGAAAAAGGCTGAGAGATATCATACATACAAATCAGAAGTTAATAGCAAACCTCCACTGAGCTTTAAGATTGAGTATCAAACCTAATCACTTGCCAGCTAGACAAAGCGACAGATCAAGATATGTAGAATAAGACATGCTGTTACTAACTACTGGGAGTTCATACTGGTTGGGGATAAGCATCTTCTTTTGCCATTAGTTAGATTTCTTTGGCGGTGAAAGCTTAGTGAAACTGATTTTGAAACGACTTCTATTTAATAAATTATCATTTCTATATAATTTTAACTTCCATTGAGTTTGGAGGCAAACACAAAGACAAATGTTCTGAAAATTGTTTCCCTCCTTTTTCATAATAGTTTTGACCTGTGCTTGTTTACAGCTTTCTGAACTCTTTAAATTGCAGCACAAGGATAAATATTCATGCAAGAGGAAAAATATTTCACATTCCTTAAGATACATGGCCATGAAACAGGGATTGAGTGTAAAAAATTCAACCTTCCTATTGAGATAGAAGAACACAGGATTGCTTGCCAACTCAGGCATATAAATATTTGAAATGTTCAAGCATTTCCACTAATCTTGTGCAACATAGTCAGGGTCTGTTTTTTTCACTTCACTTAAACAAGGTCTGTCCTCCCAAAATAAAGGGGTTATGTTGAAACTATAAATCTTTGTTTATTAAAACTTTTTTTTGATTAATTAATACTAATCTTTTATGAATTACAAGTACAATTTTCAGGTTAAAGTAAATAGGGCCTTAGTAGGAGTAAAGATATTTACATTGTCCTCCTGATCTTTTCCTTTTACTTCACTTCCCCACCAAAAAGGCTAAGAATATTAAAAACAGAAATGATATGGCAAGCATATTAGAAAAAGTTAGGATTCACGCATCAAAAATTCACAATTCCATCTATTTCCTAAACATGTGTGACTCAAGTAACATTCACCAGGACTTAAAACTTTAAAAGTTAAATACTAAAAAAATTTGAGGAAAAAAAAGGACATAAATAGGTACCTATCAAACTTGTAGCCATGTAAAAGTGACTCAGCAAGAATAGTTTTGGTAGAAGTTGCCAAGCAACCAAACAATGCAGCCAAAAAGCCAAACATGTTAAAGCTAAGTTCTGTCATAGAGGTAAGAAGGATCCCTCCAACAATTGGGACCAAAGACGCCCAGATTCTCCACTCGAAGAATTTTCTCCATATGAGCCACTGCAAAATAACTGTTACAATTTATGTTTAGACAATGTACCGGAGAGAAAAATAAAAGAACATGATTTTTCTCAAATGACCTGTTGTTGCCGGAGTGAAAGACTTAATAGTCTGCATAAAGGAGACTGGTATATAACGTAGGCTCACATTCCCCAAGACTATGTTGACGCAAAACACAAATGACATGGGGAATATCCTTTTCCAGCGGTCCTCAGGGTCAACTGATACCAAAGGTTTTACCTTAAAAATCTTAATCGCCACATAAGCTCCAATAGATGAGCATATGAAGTGGATACAAGAAACTGTAAGAGGAAACTTGAAATCCAGTTTCTGTTTCACCAAGATTAAAAAGAAAACATAAATTAACATTCAAAATAGATTAAACAAAATGCAGTATTATGCCTCGAAATTATTGAGTTGCAAATGTCTTAATTAGGTGGACAAAAGAACACTACTAGGTTGCACTGAGTCGGGAACGGGTTTGGAAACGAATACGGATACGGGGACCGGAAACGGCAAATCTAAAAAAATAATGTTAATGGGTACGGCCAATTATAACATGAAGAATCAGAATCGTCCCCAATACGGGGACGAATCGGGTTCGGGAACGGCTACCCATAGGAAGTACCCATGCTACATAGGAACACTGTCTTCTGCTTTAAATCTACGTATCCTTCCAACTAAACTATTACTTGTGACAACACATAGTTCTTGTCGCTAAGGCCCTGTTCTTTGGATTGAATTAATATGAACTAAATTAAACAAAATCCTAGACTTAGCAAGAGCTCAGATGAATTTGTCTGAACTGAACTAAAATTTCAGAAATTAGTCAAAAAGAACAGGGCCTAAAAGTAATTAAGACTGCTCTATAATCCCTCATTTCATTCCATATGTGAGTTATTTTGAAATTTGAACTATTTTCTAGAAACCATATAGTAGATCGTTGCTAACATAATAAAAAATACAGAACAACATCCCAGGCTTGCAATTCTACAAGAGAAACCTCCGCACTCAAGATGATTACAAAGTCCTAAAGGCTTTGGTAAACTTTCATTCTGTCTATTCTTATTCTGCCGAGTCCTTAACAATAATATGGAATCACGGAAGCCACTTGTGCAAGAGCCCGAACGAAAGAAGCAGATCAATCTTTTCGGGCATGTCAAATTTGCAATAGTAAGAATTTTCTCTCCTTCTCCCCTCAGAAAAACCCTCAGACAAAGTAGTCGTAAGTCATAACACCATTTCTTATCAAAACTAAACTAGCATTAGTATCTTTACAAACTACAATGGAAGCAATTTTGAACATAAGTTGAAGCGCAGTAGCAAGAAAAAATAGCATAATTCTACAGAATTAACTAAGAAATTCAGATTCTCGTAAATAAATTCAACCCTGACATTAAAAAGCGATGGAAGAACTATAGATGTAGACACTTATTAACCAATTATTATAACAGGAAACTATAAAATTCAATTTTATGGCAATAGCACAGATAACCAATCATCAATTCATGTTGAAGATCAAGAAATGAAAACTTAACACAGGATCAAATAAAGTAAAAAAAGAAAGTACGATGAAAGAAAGGAATGAATATGACCTGAAAGATCCATTTGTTCATGATGATGACAGTGACATTGAAAGCCCACCATTGGACAATAGCTAAAAGAGATCGGAAGACACCCCAATTACTTAACCCCTCCTCCATTTTTCACCTTTTTCTTCTCTCTCCCACTCTTTACAGATCCAATTAAGAAAAACCCGGATCAAAATTACCCTTCAATACATTAACAAACTCCAATTTTCAGACAAATAAACAAAAACCCCCCAATTCAAACAGCTAAACGAGAAAGAAATGAAGAGACAAGACTGCAGAAGAATAAGGGGAAAAAAAATACAAATTGGCGATTGAAATTGAGAAGGGGTTGGAGTGTCATGGAGAGTAGGAGGGAAGCAAAGGAGAGAGAAAGAGGAAGAGCATGAAAGTCATTTGATTTGAGGCGTTACCGTGGGAGTGGGAATGGGAATGGAAGTGGGAGGTGAAGCTCTTCTAGTACAGGTAACATGTGGGGAGTTTTGTGTGATTTCTTTCTTCCTAATTTTCTTAACTTATTATTATTATTATTATCATTTGGCTTTATGTTAATCTCAAGATACCAATTATGCATATATTTTAAAGATCATCTCCCGTTCCAAAAAAAAAAAAAAAAAAAACCGCAACAAACTTATTTGCACGCACTTTAAAAAATGAGATTTAGGGTGCGTTCTCTTCAACTTATTAGACCTGAACTTATCTTATCTGAACTTATCAGATCTGATTTAACTTATTAGACCTTATTTAATTTATTAGAACTTATTGGAACTTATTAGACCTTATTGGAACTTATTAGGCCTTATTGGACCTTATTAGGCCTTATTGGAACTTATTAGGCCTTATTGGAACTTATTAGACCTTATTGGAACTTATTAAACCTGATTGAAACTTATTGGAACGTATTTTATATGATTGAATAAAATAAATTAATATAATAATAATAATAATGATGATGATGATGATAATATTCTATACATTTGAACCTATGTTTTTTTTATTGTTGAATTAGGTTCAAGAAGGTAATAATAATTAGTATATCTTTTTTCAAACCCATGATTAATTAATATTATCAATTCCAATAACAACTTATCTACATATTTAATTTTTCTTAATTCACTTGTAGTAAAATTAACAAACTAGAACGGATTGAATAATAATAATATGGAGGATGGGTAAAGTTTAATTTGGACCAAAATTAGTAATAATAATATGGAGGATGGGTAAAGTTTAATTTGGACCAAAATTAAATCAAACCCAAAATAAAAAATAAGTTTTATTTTATAATATAAAAAAATAGTTTAATTCAATCTAACTCTGATTGGTTTCTCTAAAAAAATTATAAAACAAGAATGATAAAATAAAATTGGTTTATGTTGTGTAAGAGTGCTTTAAGTTAATTATTAATTTAATTAATTTTATTTGATCAATAATTAAAAATAATAATCTAGACCTGATTTGAACTTATTAGAACTGATTGGAACTTATTAGACCTGATTGGAACTTATTAAACCTTATTGGAACTTATTAGACCTTATTGCAACTTATTAGACCTTATTGGAACTTATTAGAACTTATTGGACCTTATTGCAACTTATTAGACCTTATTGAACTTATTAGACCTGATATAACTTATTGGAACTTATCTGTACTTATCTGAACTTATTAAACCTGAAACTTATTTTTTTAAGGTGAAGAGAACGCACCCTTAAAGGTCTAAATGATCAAATTAATATATGTAATTTTAAGACGAGTAACATATAATATCATTCTTACTTGTGTTAAAATTATTTTGATTAATTTGCTCATTTACACCCTTAATTTACTTCCTTAAAATGTGTGCAAAATAGTTTGTTGCGTTTTTTTTTTTTGAACCGAGGAAGTATATATATTTTTTTAAAGGTTTAAAGATCATATTTTTAATATAAAAGTATTTACTTTTGTTATATTATATCACGAAATTTGTTCATTAAGACGATGTATTAGTTTCCCTTTTATTGATATTAATCTAATTATGAAACATATTTTAGAGATGATATTTGAATATAAAATACTTTTACTATATTATATCATGAAATTTGTTCATAAAGGGAATTAAAATTTTCACCTCAGACGATGTATTAGTTACCTTTTTATTGATATTAATGTAATTATGAAAAAGATGTGCTTAGTTGGTCATTTGAAATAGAGTCTTGATTTTCTTACCTAATAAAAAACGAAATTGGCTCATTTACACTTTCACATTTGCTCATTAAATGTGTGTCAAAAAGGTATATTGCAAGTAAAAATAAAATGGATGAAGTAAACTATAATAGCACCAAAGTGTGCAAGCGCATGTGTACATAGGTGTGGTATATGCATATGTATGTGTGCGTACGCGTGTGTGTTTTTTTAGGGGTGTTGAGGAGTTTCGGTGTTTGTGAGAATCGAATCTTGCACCTCGAGTATATGAGAATGAATCCAACCACATTGCGATTAACTCCTAAAGATACAAAATTTGAAAAAGGCGGCATTGTATTTTTTTTGGGTAAGAAAACCATTAGTCTTTCAATAGTATAAGAATTTGATATTTTTACTTGATCGAAATGCTCCATACATCACTCCTCTAGATCCTCTCGAAGGGGGTGTTAATGAAATTTCACAATTGATATGCCCAAGCTCCATAGTTGACATTTCAAATAATGTATATGCCTAGGCTCCATGCAAAATAGACCACCCATCAAATAGACAGAATAAGGCAAAGCTATTACACTTACGATTTCAATAATACATCATTTTCATTGCTTGTTTTTATTGATTTTTTGGTTCACATTGGAATTAAATTTCTACAAGAAATTCTACTTTTATATAATTGTAAGGAAAATAATTTCCTTACCAAATTTATGGTTTATAAGAATTTTCATTTCTTGTTTGAATGTTATGTATTTGGATATTAATTATATAATTAAAAACTAAAAGTTATATGACTGAAACCCAAAATTATATAATTGATATCCAAATAGGAGTACATAACATTCAGTTATATCATAATTGTTTTTAGTCATACCATATTTCTTTTCAATTATTTTGTATGGACTTTCGGTTAATTGATATAACCTTTCAGTTATATAATATCGTATTAGTTTTCGGTTATATCATTTACAACTCAACAACACAAATAAGATGCGTGAATACTTTTGGGCAGATTGTCTGACAAATTACTTTTCATACAAAACATACCCTTTGACCACAAAAGTATAAAAATTAGCACAGACGACATTTAAATATATCACTTAAGCGACAACAACAAATTCACCTAAATCTTGCCCTGAGTGAATGTGTGATTTACATGCTCTTTATCATTAGATTTTTAATTATATTTTGGTTTTTCTATTCTTCTTTAAATCAAATTCCCTCATTTATTCACCCAAAACATTCCCGATTCTTTCAAAAAAAAGTCCATACTTCTACATCTTAATTTAGAAGATACTCAAATTTCATTCAATATAAACATAAAAAGATACTCAGATTCAATTCATTTACACTATATATTTGCAATTCTTTATATGCTATAACTTGACTAGTAAAAGATTATATACAAACCCTCAAAAAACAATAAAAGGAATACAAAATCTTCTGACATACTGTCAAGCTTAGCTCAAAATTATAACTTTTTAAGTATAATTTTGTAACTTTTTGCATATTTTGTTAAGCTTTATAAAAAATACTCCCTCCATAACAGATTAATTTCACCCTTTGTTTTTTCACGCATTTTGAGGAAGCAATTTAAAAGTGTAAACGAAAGAAATTAATCAAAATGGTTTTAGTACAAGCAAGAATGTGATTATAAGTTACTAATATCAAAAATACTTTGACTAATTTAGTTGTTTACACCCTTAAATCGCTTCCTCAAAATGCGTAAAAAAACAAATGGTGAAATTAATTCGTTACGGAGGGAGTAGTTGTTTTATGCCAGAAAGTTACAGTGTTGAACAAAGTTAACAATTGCTTAAAATAGATATTAGAGTGAAAGACAAAAAAGAATAAACCCATAATCCAATCTACGAGCAAACACACATACACACACCTATTCCAACTAAAATATAAGTTAATTTGTCACCGTCACTTGTGTGATATATCAAAATGTTGCAGGAGCTAATTTTTATACCCATGTAACCAAGTGTTTATTTTATATACCTATTTGGTAAAATAAAGAGGCCTTATTTAATTTCCATATTTGGTGGAAACCCAAAAAAAGGGCAAGGAAATTTATAGTAAGCAAACACTACGCAAATACGAGGAACAAGAAGAATGTACATTTCACCCATTATACTCTAAAGAGGTTTTGTGAGAACTAATCACAACAGTAGCACATTTTGGAACCGATGTACTAGGATAAATTCATAGTATGTAGAACAACATGGTGTCCAGTCATACAGCATCCTGGATCCAAAAGGTGGGGATCTTCTCAAGACTGTATACTAAGTGTTAAACATCACCAGGTTACAAGACAAGATATTCACACAACATGCCACCATGGAAAACCAAAATGATAAACAATGGACATTTACATTGTTATAGTAAACATGGGGGCCCACTTACACCTGCACTTGTTTAGTCAAACTAGTTATTAGTTCTCTTTCTCCATCACCTGATGTTGTAAGGCGTATTCTCTTGGCGGCTTGCTCTTCATCTGTGTCTGTAGATGAATCTTCAACAACGACCGCCTCATCAATGGCTGCAGCATTCCCATCATCGTCAAATTTCTCAAAATCTTGATAAGATGCCTCAGCCTCTTCTTGAGGAGATGTCCCCTTGGCTTCTTCCTGGGGAGATGTCCCCTTCGCCTCTTCTTGAGGAGATATCCCCTTGAACTCTTCTTGAGGAGATGTCCCCTTGGCCTCTTCTTGTGGAGATGTCCCCTTGGTCTCTTCTTGATTACAAATAATAATTGAATCCTCAAGACAATTGTTTCCGTAAATTCTAGCCAACTCCTGAGAATCCTCAGCAGGAGTTTCCATCATATCATTAGAAGCAGAGGCATAGCTTTCAGTCGAAGTATCAACATTATCTTGTGGTTGAACCGGACTTTCGTTCTGACCAGAGATGACACCTTGGACTTCATGCTCACATTCTATACTTATCAACTCTTCAGGGCCATCATCAGAACAGTTTGAAGAAGGCAATAAATTCTCCTCAGTATCCTCCTGATTAGACAATCCCAAATTCCATACGACACCCCGATTAACTTCTGTGGGTGTATAACCAATGTCACAAGCTTCACCTACTCCATCTATTGGTTGAAGCTCCGTTTGGGAGGAACAGGCAAGATGATCAACAGGTTCTACTTCTTCCTGTGCAAGAGCACACAAATATCAGTTGAAGACAATACAAGACTAAGCAAGGATTCCAGCTCAACCCCCCCACCCCGCAAAACAAGGGTGAAATTGACAAAGAACAGCTGGTCGAGACATTCAAATAAAGACTGCAAAAGGTGAAGCAGTTGGAAAGTCCTGTAATTATATTTATGGGCTCAAATAGGAGCCTGATTATGTGGTTCAGACACTGAGCACAACTAAAGTTCAGTGAACTTTAATATTACGGAAAATGGCATTGACCCGCAAGAGGCAGTTGGCTAGTTGAAATTCAATATTGTTGCAGCTCCTTTTCTGGATTTTTACATCATTAACATTAATGAATCTTCCAATCAAAGACTCACCTTGATGCTTGTCATAGGACATCCTGGCTGTCCAAATGAGGCTTCTTGGTTATAATGTTGAGACTGTTGAAGAATCTCACTCACACCCAAGCCTGAGACATCATTGCAACCGGGAGTCCCATACAACGACATATCCATTAGGCCCAACTCCATTCGTTGAACAGTTTGGGAGTGCAAAGGGTTCCAAGATTTCCCTGGGCTATTTGAAACAATATCTCTGCCATTGTCAATCTCCTTATTTTCTAGAAATACTGAAGACTCGGTTTCATAATTGCAAGGTGAACCACTTTCCGAGCAAGGACCTTCAAGCAGTTCATATATCAGTTTCTGTATACGAACACGTTTGAGAGATGCTTCACCAGGCATAAACCAATCTGGTTTTAGCTGCAAAGATTTAACATACAATATCATTTTAAATACACACATTAGAATCAAGGCCACCAATCTTACAGATGCCTCATAATTAAAGCTACTATTTATACATTACTAATTAATGTAGGATACCATTGCAATAACCAAAACATATTCTTATAGTGTTCATCACCGAAGAAAGATAATATGGAATGTGGGCAGTACTTTCAAGCAATCGAGTGAAGTTAGCCACCAAGAAATGACAAACTGCATAACCATAACCAAAACATATTCTTCTAGTGTTCATAACTGAAGAAAGATAATATGGAATGTGGGCAGTGCTTTCAAGCAATCGAGTGAAGTTAGCCACTTAGCCATTAAGAAATGACAAACTACATAAATATCAAGCACTAATAAAAAGGCCAAGCACTGAAAACAATAACGTCACACAATCGTCATGGCATGTATTTCCAACCACTATTTCTGCTCTCCAGCACTGAAAAGACACAATGGCACGAGATTTGCAAGGTGAAGAGCACAAGAAAACTAAAAAACAAAATTTTAATGTCAATATTTTTAAAAGTTAGCAAATCATTTATAACATCAAAAACTGCATCAATGATTCTGAGAGCACATTTGGTTGCATGGGAAATAACTTCATGGGAATTCTTACTTCATGTGAAATTTTTAACTTATCCTCATGAGGAGGAGGAGGGGGGGGGGGGGGGGGGGCTCATTACTCATTACAACCTTTTGTAGAAAATTCAAATTCCTATAATTATGTCAACCAAACATCACTCTCCCCTCGCTTCCTAAGATATTAAAATTCCCATTTTCCTTAGGGTCAACCAAACAAGTTCTACATACAATATTGACAAGAAAAAAGGGGGAATAAAAAGGTACTCACAAAATTTGCAAACTTATTGATCTGGAAAGGACTGAAATTTTCAGGTGCTTCAGCTATGAAGAGTTCTGCATAATGAAGTAGAAAGAGACCACAATCGGAGAAGTTTTCCTGCTGAGGAAGCTGCCACAAAAGGAAACTTACAGTTAGAGCAAGAACGAGATGATGATAATAATAATAAAGCCCGTGACTACGCCTTTTCTTATATACTACCTCAAGTTCTTATTATTTGCAACACTTAATTACCCACATTTGGAATTAGAAAAAAGGTGTATACATTTACCTTTTTACCCTAAATTAAATAACACCATACAATTTATTTATTTTTTAGGCTTGTGGTCCCCTATTCTCTCTCTTAAAAAAAATCACATGCATTCCACTATTATCACCCATTAACAAAAATTGACTAGAAGATTGCAACTCCAAGACTTGCACAGAATAAGAACCTGAAGTAAAATTAAAAAATTTAGAGGATTATCTTTCCTTGAGAATGGTGTCAAAATTCCAAGTTACAAGATCATTGGTAAAATGGAGGGACTATATACATTCTTTATTAATTAATTATCAGTCAAGCCCAAAAGGGCACAACCTTACTCATTAACTCCTTTATTTTGTGCCTAATTGCCTATGTTACCTCGAGACCTTGCCGAATATCAACCAGTGCTAAAAACGCGAAAAGCGCACTAAGGCGATAACTCGATAAGGATCTTAAAGCCTAAGCGCAAAGCACAAGTGCGAGGTGCGCATTTCATCGAAGTGAGACGCACTTTTTAGTTATTAAAAAATCTTTCACTAATGCATACATAACTCATTAAAACACATACAAGTCAATAAAAGATCCAAATATCATAATTTCCTATTAATATTCTACAAACAAAGCATATATGTCATCTACATTCATTTTTCTTCATCCAATGCAACAAAGATACTATCTTTTGAAATCTTATTTTCTACATTCCTTTGTTAGTTTTCTTATCGATTGTTTTTTAGCTAGGCTCTAGGGTCTTGGCTCATTTAATATATCATATAAACTGGCATTTCAATAAAGAATAAAGAACATGCATATATCATATAAACTGACATTTCAATCAAGCGAAAAAAAGAGCTTGGCGCACTTAATTGCGCCACTAAGCACACCTAATCAAAATCGCCTCGCCTAGAGATAAATTAGCGCTCACCCCCGCCCCCCGGCCTTGTGCCTCAACGGGTCAACGCCTAAGGAGCGCTTTTTTAAACACTGACATAGACTATCGCGTGTCGAATCAAGTAACCTCGCAAAATGACATGTGACACACCAAGCAAAGAGTGTTGAGTCAAGTACCGAGAAAGTGTCATTAAACAAGTGTCGAGATCTCGATAATTTCAGATCTAGGGCATATAACGGAAACCCTAAATATGAAATTAAGCCAATTCTAGGCAGCTATATTGAGCTCAAAAGTACGGGGATTTTCGGCCGCTTCTGTTCTTTGAGTCCAAAGTTGAGTTATTTACCCAGATCTGATGCTTGTTTTCCGGTACATGTTTGCCAGAGCAAATTTTTGGAGCATTTTTAATAACCCAAATCATAGGAGGCTTTTGTTCGTGTGAATAAGACAAGTAAATGGTTGTGTTTGATTCTGATTATTCTGTTTTTTAAAGCTTCGAGCTTGGTGCTTGCATCCATTTCAATGGAGGAGAGATAAGTAGAACTGTAGAAGAAAGAGCTGAAACCGCAGAAAGATGAATGAAGAACGTGGAAAGACAGACTGGAAGCTTCCAAAAAAAGTAAAAATAAATACAGAGTGGTGCAATAAACAAATCTAATCAGATTAGTGCAAAGTTGTTAAAGTGGCCCTGTTTTTGGATCTTGCTCATTTATCAAATCCTTTTTTTTTAATTTAAAAAATTAAAACCAAAGAGTGTCTAGAGTCCCCCCCCCCCCAAATTAACACAATAGATGTATCCAAAAATCTGGTCAAGACACTCTTTTGACCGTATCAACAAAAATCAATAGACTTATCAGGTCCTCTGATCCCTACAGGCCTACACGGACACGACACCCATATTCGAGCACACTGGTAATAAAAAAAACTTCATCAATTGTTTACCCGTTTGGTTTAGCCTTTTAGGGTCATAAATAACAGAAGAAGGAAGCTCCAACTTGAAACCTCTACATGTGAAGCCAATTTTTAGTAGGTAGAAATCACTACCTGTTTTGCTGTTCAAGATCTATGACCCTAATGTGCTAGACCAAAGGAGCAAACATTCTAGATAAGTTTGAAAGAAACGATAATCAACAAAGATAATAATTAACTTTCACAGATCGGGTAAGGGTGCAAACGAGCCGAGCAGAGTATTTCCTTGTTGTGCTACGCTTGATATGGTTAGCATGTATTCGAGCATGAACAAGCTCAAGCCGAGCTTTTTTGTCCTAGTTTGAGCTTGGCTCGTTAAGCAGTAGCCTAGCTCGAGCTTGCTTGTTTGAGTGCCGAGCTTAAGCTTAAAAAACGAGCTAAATTTGAATAAAAGAGTAACACCTAATAAATTCCAACCATATTATATATATTATATATAAATTAGCAAAATTGCAAATGTCTTTATTCATGAAGATTTACATCCATACTCTTTGGAAAGTATGAGCCTTTTATTTTTCTGGATACTATATCCCTTTACTATTGATAGAATTTTAAAAATAAATGAGTTTATAAACAAGTTGTTTGCAAGCCTAAACGAGTCAAACATAATATTGTTCAAACTTAGCTCATTCACTAAACGAGCATTATAATGTTGCTCAAGTTTGTTCATTTACTTCTCGATCCAGCTTTGACTGAGCTTGTTCGCGAGCGGTTCACAAACACATCGGCTCATTTGCACCCCTATTTGTAGGACAGCAAGATGATGAATACACCAAATAGGCACTAGCTGATCAACAGCTCAAGAATCAATGGAAAATCAAATCTGAGGGTACTTTTTTTCCCCTCTTTTATTAGTTTGTGGGTTGGGGGGAATTTGGGGGGGGGGGGGGTGAGGTTAGTACTTTAGCATGCAAATAATCATACCTACTAACAAAAGTTGATTGGGATTCCAGCCTAAGAAAATAAGGACAATAATTCAGCTAGCATCAACAAATTTTTGAAAAAGGATGAAAAAGAGGGATCACACCAAAAATATACCTCAAGTGACAGAAAGCGCAGATTTAAAAATTTTGACACAGTATCCTCTGATGTCTCCTTTTGCTTCACTTTCCACTCTTCCAAAAGGTAACTGCCATTTTAACAGATACCAAAGCTTGTCAACCCAAGTATAAAGATATCATAGATACTATATAGCAAATCAATAAACAGGATCTATCTAGCAGGCCACAAGATCTAGAAGACTGGCCAAAAAACACAAAACAAGTATACAGGAGCACAGATATTTCATTCAGCACTCAGCAGCAATAAACAATCAGCTGAGTAAGGAGACAAGACGAATACAAGCACTTTCCCTGGTAGCAACAACCTCAGCAATTCCCACATTCCTACTTCCTAAAGTGAATAGTTGAAACTAGCAAAAGCTTGTCCAGTACAAGAGAAGGATCAAGGAGTAAAACAGGAGAGATCAATAACAAGTTCCAGCAGAAGCTTTCTGCGGTCAATAACTAGTCTGGATACAAGCAAACACATGTAACACTAGCCAGTGGTGGTCAAAGTTAGTCTAGATACAAGCAAACACATGGAACACTAGCCAGTGGCACAACAACATTAACAGAGCTGCTATTTATTGGTTACCACAAGGGGCGCTGAGAACATTGAAATTTGAATGCAAAGCTTAACATATTCCCCAAAATAAATTTTTTTAACATTTAACAGAAAACGGGCTCAAAAATTTATCACCTACATTAATTTTAAGCACTCCATTCAGTCCTAAGACCTCGAGGGTACTATCTCAAAAAGGAAAAAAACCATCAATGATTCTGATCAAAAGAAATACCTCTGCATAAGATCTTTTAACCCTGTGTGGCTTCCTCTAATAGAATCCATGTGCAATATGCAAGGAATCTTCACAGATTCATCAACATTCTCATCTGGAAACAGCATAAGCTTATTAATTACTCCTTTCAGGCTTATAATAGTAATTTGGATTAAAAAGATATTTACCTTTGAAGGTAGAAACTTCACCAGGATGGCAGATGACAATTAAACTCCAGTGAAGACTTTTAAAAAAAGAAAAAGACAAAGAAAAAATCAAAAATAGGGGGAAAAGTGGGTGTCTGAACAATAATCATATATTCCGTAACGAATAATCAGATAAAAAGTACTAAACGGTTTCTTACTTATAATTAACTGGAATAAATATGTAATCCTTATCAAATATGTTCACTTTCCTTGTCCATTTGCGGACACGTTGAAAAGCTTCCTTGCCGTCAAAAACACCGGATGAGTTTTTATCCGGATCAGCCAGCTTACGGAAAAAAAAGCTATTAAAGAAATGAAATCTACGTCTATCTGAGGAAGTTATTTCACTCTTTAAATACCTGTTCAAAGACAAAAGTTTGTAAGCATATACACACATCAATATGAAAATTATCCTAAATATAATTGCAAAGTTTAGTATTACAGCATCAGCCATATCTTGGTAACTCTATTACCATTAAGATTAAAGTACTGCAGCAATAACCCCCCCCCCCCCTCTAAAAAAATATACTAACAGAAAACACCAGTTGACTCCATGAAAATAATTTTTTGAAATGATATATTGATTTGATTACACACACTCATATACATGTATATAAATCATAAATTATCTCCAATTCAACTTTCTAACTTTAAATTATCTCCAATTCAACTTTCTAACTTTCTGTGTAATAATGATTGAGTATCATGACCTATAGAATTTGGGGAGAGGGGGTGGGGGAGGGAGAAACAGGCAAAGATAGTGGAAAAAAGAAAGCATTCACTATTTTTTCTTAAAAAAGAAAAAGATGCAAACTGGAGCAACCATTGCAGTTGCCAGCAAAGATGCCTGGAGGACTATTGACGCTCAGAAACCGTACCTGCTGATTCTCCCTAACAAGAACAAGAAAAGCTCAAATGTTTCAAATCATGATTCAATAGATTGGATCTTCTACTTGTAAAAATAAGGTTTACGACATCAACTGTAGATCTAGTAGTTTCCTTAATCATCTTCTTGCTCCTGATATGAATTGCGTGTGTCATTGCTCACAACTACGATGTCTGTTCTCATCATACCAGGGGTGACCCTAATCCGTGTCCATACTGGGTCAGCACAGTTAGGCAGTACAAAGTGATAATCCGAGGATGATAGATGTTAACTATTCGAGACCAACTACCAACGTAGTGGTCTAATAAAGGTGTCAAGTACAACTAGCTGCTGAGGGTTTTAAACAAAAGAACAAAAATATCCTATCAGCTAATTCTATTAGCTTTTGAAAATACTACATCACAAGCAAAAAGTTATAGCCCTGATCCTGGTGCACAGCACTATGCTAGGCCTACTGCTCGAAATTAGTAGTGTTTGCACTTGTCCAAAACATTAAAGCAGCTCCAAAAAATAATGTTGAACAAACCTATAACAATTGATTTTTTTAAAAAGTAGTACGAAGAAATTCTAACCAAAGCCGGGTATCGCAAGCAAATGTCTATCCCAAGGTCAAGCCTAAGTAGCTTTTTGAAGCCCTCAAAAAAGGGCAGAGAACTATGCTAAAGATAATAAAACATCATAATCTAAACAAGAATATCAAGATGCAATCTATCTATTATATAATTTAAGAGTATGAGTTGATGAGAGGCCTCCAAACCCCCAATGGAGACCTCACATTAATCCTACTTAAAATTAATTTAATTTATTTTTAAAAAAAATCCTAGCATAACTAATAACTACCCGTAACGCGCACGAGCACACACACACAACTTTAAAAAAAATACAACATTTTTTTTCACAATGGAGATCTCAAATTAATCCTACTTAATATTAATTTAATTTATTTATTTTTTAAAAAAAACACTTCCTAGCACACACACACACACAAAAAAAAACAGAAAACTTAGCCAAAAAAAAAAAAATGCAACAATTTTTTTTCTTATTACTATAAAAAATCTACATTAGTAACTATCTTATTTCGAATAAATAAATAAAAAATAAAGGGTTTTTCTAAGCTATGCCCCTGAGTTTTTCACATTTCTAAGTAGTGCCCATGTTTTTTCAAACTTCTAAGTTGTGCCCCTAAACTTAGATTTTTTAGCTAACAGTGCCCAGTCCATAATCCCATCATTAATAGATTCGTTAAAAGGAGTTGCATTTCATAGGAGGGAAATTTTCCTCTAAAATTCTAGCACTTTTAACTGAATTTCACCCTTTATTTTAGGACAATATATCATTTATAAAGAGTGAAAATCAGTTAAAAGCCCTAGAATTTAAGAGGAGAAATTAGCTTCTCATGAAATGCAACTCCTTTTAATAGATACATTAGCGTTCAGTTAACTGAGTGATCATTATTAATTAAAAAACCTAAGTTAGAGGGCATAGCTTATAAGTTTGAAAAAGCATTGGCACAACTTAGAAAAGCGAAAAAAACTCAGGGGCATAGCTTAGAAAAACCCTAAAATAAAATTGAAAAAACAAAATCATTCATCTTACTCAATTTTCCCTTTAACATTTACCTTTACCAAAAATTTCAAACATACATACGGTTGAATTTTTAACTGTAAAAATACAAGTTAAATTAAATTATGGGTAATCCCTTTTGACAAAAATGTTATGTGATATGATAATATTAGTTTGTCATATAATAAAAATTATAAAAATGCCTAAAATTTAAATAATGCCTTCATATTTAATTCCTCAACATAAAACACATATATTAACCATTTATCAATCCGATCAACAGCACGTTTTTAAACATATATAAAAAATATCATTAATAATATAACAACAAAATAAAATAAAAAACAACTCTTTGAACAACAATAGCTTCAAAACAAATAAGTATTAATGCAGCATCCTTACATCATATAGAAGTCAACAATTGTATCATTCAGGAAAATATCAGGCTCTAATAAATCCACGTCCCTTTTACTAATTGACACTGCATCTGCCTCACCTTTGGGGTAGACAACTTCTTCAAAAGGCTCCTGAAAACTGTAATATACATGTCAGGGGAAAAAAATAGAATCATATCAAGGATCTCAAAAAATGCAAGTACTTCAAGTTTGTAATTAAAATTCAACATTTCCACTTACATAGGAATATAAGAATTCAAAGAAGACACTTCATCCTCCAAAGCAAGTGGACCTCCTTCACAAATTTCGCCACTACATGCAAAATCAATAAGGTATCAGAGGACAGTAACAAGCAAAAGGATACAACTAGCATCAACTTGTCTGCAGAACAACCAAGATAGACTAACAAAACATAATAGATTTAATTAATACATCATAAGTGGTAACAAATAGGAAGGCATGCTAAGGACTACTAGACAGTATGACTTTCTAAATGAGATGACCTATGTGGTGAACAGCATAATATGAATTCCAAGTTCACAGAAAATGACACGTGAAAACAAACCTTGCCTCTACATCTCTTCCAGGGACCAGGTCTATTTGAGCCAAGGATTTTTGCCCAAACCAACAGCCAAGAAAAATGCAGTTTTTAGGGCAGGCTGTTGCTAGATTTTACAGGTGGATATTTACTAAACCTCATACTTTAACCTGATGCATTTTGCTATCTTTAAAAGGTGCAGATCACAAACTATCAACTCCAATCCCACAAACTCTCAAATATTCAGATGTTTTCATTTACAAGGATAACAAAACCAAAATACGAAATAAGAAAAAGATAAATAAATCACATATACAAAAAATTAATACCAAAAAAAAAAAAAACAGTGCTCTAAAACCTTCCCCTATTCTATCAAATAATTGAACAGAACCAGAAAACACATTACAGCAGATAATATATCCACAATACAAATGAGAAACTCACTTTTGCCTGATGCTCCATAGTGCCGCATAGCTCGCATTAAGTGACATGATACAATCTTGTTTCTCAAGCCAATACGGATCATGAACCGAAAATTCAAACGCCTCAATGCCTGCAAAAGGTACAGAAGTACCAATTACTGGTAGCAACTTGCTAAATTTCAAGCTACCTATGAATCTCAATCTAAAGTAAGTTTTGAATATGCAGAAGACAGCGGGCTTGAATAGTGATTAAACATTTATTGTGATTAAAGGGAATGAAAAACTTAAATACCTAAAGGAGATTACAAGCATGTTTTTTATCGTCTCACGAAAAATGTTTATTATGATCAATTTAGCTTAGTGCAAGAGTTCTGTCAAAATTAATACAATTCATCAAAACAAGCTAGTTCCAAAAACTTCAACTTCATTGTGAAAAGTTTCGTTAATTCTGTTTTCATTGTTGTAGTCTATCATATATGGAAGGCAAGGAATCCTCTAGTATGGAGGGATAAATTCATATCAGTAGATAAGTGTTACAGAGTCCATATTAACTATATATGTGAATAAAAGAAGCCAAAGATGTAATGCCTAAAAAGGTATCTTTCACGTATAGAGATTGCTTGTATAGTCTATAATTCGTGCTTGTTCTACCTGGTTTGTCCCAGAATTTGGATGCATTTCTCAAGTAGTAGGGGAGCCATCTTAGATGAGTTACCTCTGTTTCAGTAATAATAGGTTGTAAATGGTGTTTTTCTTTTTGGTATACATATCATACTTGCTTACCAAAAAGAACTTCAAAAAATACAAAATAAAATTAATACTTTCAGTTACTATTGTAATGGTTCAATAGTACAAGTATTAAATTAAAATTGTCAACTAAATTCACCACAAATTGGTTTTTCCATACGAAAATTTGGGTTCAATCAACCATCGACCCATTACTTATAAATACTCTTAAATTTAAATTGACAAAGTACAAAAACAAATGGAATTGCTCCATAATTAATCAGTGGTTGGATTATCTTTCATCCACTATGAAAAATTCAGCCCCTCAATCCTGATTCCCTCACCACCACCTCCCCCCCCCCCCCCCACCTCTCTCTTCTCCACTTACCAGAAAGTGAAATTAAGCAATACAGATTTGAGTTTGCTTAAATCACATTTAACTCCTCTCAAACCTAACCCAAACCAGCCTCTATTACTAAATACTAATCCTACCAACCTAATACCTCCAGTATGACGCTAAGCTCTACATCACCACCCCAACATCCAGCAACACCTGCCAACCATCATTTGTCCACCACAACCGTTAATCTTGCTTGTACCATACCAACCCTACCCAAATTTGCTATCTTCTCTCAAAAAACCTCCTCCATGAGCCATCTTCAGTCCTCAATGACTATTGTTAAGAACCATCACACTTCTGCCCTCCGAAATAAAGAGCCCATACCAACAACCAAGATACACAAACACACAATGCAGACTGGGGGGGGGGGGGTTCTAGAGTCTATGCACTTGATTTAGACACTGAGGAATTTGGTAGGTGGGTGGCCAATTTTCAGCTCCAAAACTCTAAATCAGAGGTTCAGTAAATTAAAAAAAAATAGATATCAACAACTTACATGAAATGCAGACAGAGAAAAGAAAACCTTAAAGAACAAATTTATTTGATGATTGATAGTTTTGGTGGAGCAAAATGCTTGGCTTATGACACAATTGATAGCAGTGGATGAAAACAAAGAGTACTGCCAAGAAAATTTAGATAGTATATACAGGGAAGGTGCTAAAAGTGGATAAGAAATAAGGGAATAGATTTCCCATAGTTCAAATTTCACAAAGCAAACTATTGAAAAAGAAATGAAATTTGATACCCCTCTATAATCACACTCATGTTCATCAAGGAGGCCATAGGCTAGAAATTAATCAAATCCCACACTAGTTATCAAAGTTTAGAGCATCATGAATCCGTACAAGGCAACATTCAACCAAGCATTTGGCTTCAGCCTTCACCACATCCCAGATTATACCCAGCACCTACACTAGATATGCTAGAATAATTACGGTGCAACTTAAATCCAAATAATATTTATTTTTAAAGCCCTGAAAACAGGAAAGCAAATGAAAATAGTTGATAGTGAAGAGGCAGCACATGGAAGCACAAGAGCTTGGCTGTTTGCTATCCTAGTTCGCTCAGCATATATACAGAAACTATAGTGAAATTTAAACATTGACAACTTGAGAATCAAGGAACATTAATATTGATAGATGAAATCCTAAAATCCTTTGAGCTAATATGAGGGATTTTAGATTAAAAGTCAACAAGAGGAAAGGAAATTAAAATGTAGATTATTTTAATGTCATCAAATTTTTAATCCCTTTTATTGGGTGATAAAAGAACCAAGAGTGCTAATTCTATAACAATGCAAGCCAAATTTAATTCAAATAAATTTATATTTTTTAAGTCCAGAAAACAAAATAGTAGCTATCCAATTCTCGAAAGAAAATGGAAATAGTGGATACTGAAGAAGCAGCAAGTGGAAGCATAAGAGATTGGCTGCTAGCTATTCTTGTTTAATTAGCATATACATAAACTATAATGAAATTTAAACACTGGCAACTGTAAGAATCAAGGTACATTAATATTAATACTACGTAGATTAAATACTCAAATTATTTGCGCTAATATGAGGGGTTTTAGGTCCCCTCAAAAAAAAAAAAGATGGGACGGGTTTTAAGTTAGTATTCAACAAGCAAAGAAAATTTAAATTAGATTATTTTGGGTCGCCAATCAATTTTATTTTTTTTTTGTTTGGGTAATAAAAGAACAAAGACTGCTTGCTATTCTAAATTTCTTACAGCCCAGGATCACACCCTACAAAATCAATTCTTCATGGCAACAACCAATCACCATCATCCACAAACTATTGCAGCCTTTGCACTACGGCCATCATCATCAAATGCTGCTCGACTCTTGACATCGCTAAAACCCACCACATCCCACATCCCACCGCCCCCTCAAGCGCCTGCACGCGCACGCACACACACAAAGGCAAAAAATATACAGCAACACTCAATATCCACTTGCTGCCACACTCACCACCTAATAGATGGCAATCATTAGCAATGTAAGAGAAGAGATCAGCCAGAATAAAGCCAACTATCTTCTTACAAATTGTGATTGATAATTCGCTTTAAGCTGTATTAAAATATTAGACAAGATATGGTTTTATTCCCTGATAAACAATTGAAAAGATAATGTTTCTCCCATCAAATTTTTTCATATGATTTCCCAAACGTAATTCTATTCCTTTTTCCCTTTATGCAAGCTAAACGGCCTTGAAAAACAAACCTGTCATGCCATGTACATTCTCTTCTTCAACTGCATCCCTTGGTAATACACGAACTTTCACTTTTGCTGTGCTAGCCTGAAAAATAACATCATTAATATAACTGTAAGTTATTCACCTAAAAAACAAGAGTTAAGACCTTGATTCTAATAATAGGCAGTGAACCGGAAACTGACCTTCATAAACCACTGTGACTCGATACTATGGATATCATCAATGTTCCATTCAAACCTAGATACCGCAGCATCCTCTTCCGAGGTTGAATTCACAATTTTGACAGTGGTTTTGGAAAACAATATCACGCCCGCAGGAAAATACTCATCATTATAGAAGATATAATCGGTGTAAACATTAAATATTTCCTCCTGCCATATAAAGGCAACTTTCAATACAAAATAAGAAACATTGCTCGTATGATGCTTTCTTTTCAACATATATTAATTGCATCTCTGCTAACAATAAGCAATACATGCAACAAACGAATATGTCATGTAGAGAGACAGGCAACATGCCTAGATATAAAGAAAATTTAATTACCATATGCCAACCACTAATCGATTGATCCTGAGCTTGTCCATCTCCTGGAACTGCAATATAAAGACACATATTTTACTTGTAAGTCCATGTTTGCAAGTTCTGCTGTTGCCACAGTCAGAAGGAAGGAGGAGGAAGCAATAGTAACTTAAAGGTATACCACAACTTTCTTCCTGCTCAGAACCAGATGAGGAAGGAGAGTTCGCTTGGATACTATCACAACCATCTGATACCCCAGCATCAACTGAACCATCCTGCAAAACTCCTTAATAAATTAATACATGCTCAAGCCAAAAATAACACATTCTAGGACATGGTAACAAGGAAAGTGACAGCATACACTGCATGGTGATTCTGGGACAGAAGAACTGGTATGACCATTTCCTGGTGGAAGTCCAAGGGGACAGGAAATTTTTATCTCCATGTTTAACAATGAGTTTTTAGATTTAACACTATCTTCAATCATATGACATTGCTGTTGGACAACTTTATCTGATATAGCACCAAACACTTCTGATCGTCTGGAAGCAGCGTTGTCTGTTGAATCGTGAGGACCAGCCGAGATATCATTGACAAAACCACAATCATCATCGTCGATTGCAACAACACGGATTTTTTCCGAAGAGTGAATTTCTTTCATTTGAGTAATGGACCCAGATGAAGCTAGTGATGAAAAAAAGGCAATCAAACTCATCAATCATCAACTGAAGATAGACGTGAACATTTACTAAAAATTTTAGCAAGCCAACTAGCATGAGCTCGATGCGAAAGGAAATGACAATAGCATCAAGTCTATATGTGGGATTAGGGAGAGGACTCTAGAAGAGTAAAACTGAGTCGAGAAAATCACAGCATAGATTCATTTGCAAGTTTCTCATCTCATCCTCAAACAACTATATAGATTCATTTCCATGCTTCTCATCTCATCCTCAAACAGCTATATAGATTCATTTCCATGTTTCACATCAAATCCTCAAACAATTAGCTCAACTAAACCCACAAAAGTTGTATGAAAGTGATCTTTGTCAAAATCTATTCTCTAGAAAATCTTGGTTGAAAAGCACATGTATGATTCAGTAACCTTAAACACCCAAAGGCCCACAACTGCAAGCACATGACTTCTAACATTTTGCGAGAACTTCTCTGAAGCATCAGTGTTTAAAATCATTTGGTGTAGCCCAAAAAAAACAATTTTCATGTTCACAATAACCTAAAGATCGCACTAGTATCAAACTCTGTTTCAAGTAAGATGTGTCAGTGTGTCACACGTGAACGGAAAGGTCACTGACCCACTGATAAGATACCTTCCTCCCAAACCCAGAAACATAAAATTGTAAAAGAAAGACTCAAAAAGTCAAAATACTAACAAACTAATGAACACTCATAGTCATATAATATAAAACATGGAAAGAGTAAATGATCACCAAATTTTCTCGATTACAACGACAACATTGAAGATTATATTCTACAAAATTTGGCATGCAAAGTATACATTATACTTGCAGAATAATGCATCACCCAAATATTAATAAAGATAAAACGATTCAAAGAGTTAGAAATTGAGATACAAAGAAACAATAAATGATAAATTTTGAAATAGAATATGGAAATAAACGATATAAAGAACATGAAATAATTGCTTTTCCATGTCAACTTTTTCATTCTAAAGTTATGGTCACTTCTATTCAGAAATTTCAATATAGTTCACATCAAAATTCAGTAAGTACAATTCAAGTATTCAACTTGCAGTGTTAAGTCTAATGATACATAACAATTATGTCAAAAACGGAAAACCAAAGACTTTAGTGCAAACTAGCACATAGAATAAAATATCAAGCTACCGTAAATACTAAATAGCTTAAAAGATCAGTAAAATATTTTAGATCAAAATACTAAGCAAGCAGACAAGAAAGGATCCACCACATATGAATACTTTGCTAATGATAGGAATAGTAAAACATGAAAAAATGATTAAAAACAAAAAAAAAGGATTTATTGATAATAAGTACCTAATGTTTTCCAAAAAATTTAAATGACTAACCAATTTTTTTTTATATTTTACTACTTAATTGTGACATTTGTATTAAACTTCAGTACCAGTTAATGTTTCGTGTAAACTTTGGCGCTATTTTGGCCCACTTCCAAAGGCTCTTTTTGACTTCCCTTCTATATTAACTTCCCTCCTCTATATATTCTACATTGGTCATGAAATTGAGGAAGAAAATTAACAAAGAAATTAACAATTATCGTCAAATGATACCTATTTCTAAGAAAAAAAGTAATCGTTATGAGGTTAAATAAAATTAAAAAATCCATTAGGTAGTTATTTCAATTTTTGGGGAAACATTAGGTATTTAGGTGGTTATTATGTAAAAAAATCTTGGTATAACTTGTTTTCATAAACACAGCTAAAACTTGTTTTCACAAAGCAACAGGCACCAACAAACAATACACTGGTATAACTTCTTTTCATAAACACAGCTAAAACCATCTACAATCAGCAGAAAGAAAGAAAGAAAAAAAGAAAACAAACACATTACACAACCATACATCAATTAGTTAAGGCCTTAAGGGGAAAAAAAAAAAGAAACAATCAACTAATAGTTAATAATCAGAAAAACACAACCGATACTTCTTCAGTTCTTCTAGCCAACATCTGCGAGGGATCACAACCATCATAATAAGGAAATCTCAGAATAGGGCTGGATCATTGGCCCTGCTGATGTTCCCTTTATCAGTAATGGAAGCAGAAGGGATGCTATGATATTATTCTCATTATCATTGGTGGATATTGCGATTTTAAGAGGGTCTTTTTCTACTGCTACAGAGAATCAGCTGAGCAGTTAATTATTGAATAGCTATCTTTCCAGGAGTTATGAGAGACCAGAAAGTGGATGAACAGCCTTATCCAAAGTAATACCTTGTCTCTTGTCCTATTCCTGCTTTCTTCTTGGTGTCCTCAGACTAGGGAATAAGAAGAAAGGAGAATATTGTCTTTGCCAGCACATGATTGCTTTCAGCAGGAGCCTCCTGTGCAACGATTCTTAATTTTTGCCTTAAGGTAAATCCTTCTTCAACCTATAGACTTCTATTAGAATATTAGTGCCATGTGCTGGCATGGGGGCCTTCATTGAAGAAAGAAGAAGGTAAATCCCTTGGATAAACACCTTTTCTTAGCATTTGGAGAATTTATGGTCTGATATCTTGCTTGGCAAACGCCTTAAACCACAACAGCATGCCCCTAAAACTATGTGATAATACTAACCATGACATCCCCTCAGCACAGCAATCCAGCATTGTGCTGCTCTTTTTGAGTTATACACATAGGGAGAGGGAATGCAAGTAATAAGGTTTGAACTCGCATCACAAGGATATGAGGTGGGATTGGGCACCACTTTGTCACTCTTCTTGACCTAAAGAGAAAAGGGTTATGACATCCTCAATTTCTTTTTCTTTACTTTTTACATCCTCAATTTCTTTGAAAACCATGAAAACCAAAAAAAACAATATCTTAAAAAATTCTTCCTTCCCAAAATATAAAGGAAAAATTGCCAAAAATACGTTTGGCCGATCTTCCGCAAATAAGCCAATCTTTTGAAAATTCAAAACTAAGCTAACATTGTTATCATTTAAGCCAAAAATAGGTTAAATGATTATTTAATCTATTAGTTACCTGTTGTTCAACGCATTTTTGCTTTAAATGATAACACTAACCTGAAACAACAGGTAAATAATAGATTAAATAATCATTTAACATATTTTTGGCTTAAATGATAAAAGGTTAACTTAATTCTGGATTTTCAAAAGATTGGCTTAATTTTGTAAGATCGACGAAAGATTGACTTTTTCTTGGCAATTTTTCAAAATAAAAATTCCAAACCAGGTTTAATCCTGACATTCATAGCAATCAGAACAAAATTTAAAAGCCTACAAAACATATTCCCCCCACCCCTGCCATCTTTCATTACATATATATTCAACATTGTGCCCATCCTTAAAACACGTAATATGAGGATTAGGAGATTAAGTGGCTGCCCTTAGACACAACCTCCAAAATTACACTGATACACTCAAACCGAAACTGTAAGATTATGTCACCATTACAGCCCCTTTAGTTGAAAGACAATTAGACAAGGCAACAAGCAAAAGGAAATAATCTTTTCCTATAAAAAGAATATTTTTTGACAAACCCAAATGTGGATACTGAAGTCTGAAGGTATGAACACAATTTCAGATCGACCCAGTGATACTACATCTTCAAACTAGAGAAGCAATGACTGAAACCTTAAAATTTTGTACAATGATTACTGATGTAAGGCATCACAAACTACCCGGGGAAAAGGGAAAACAAAAACTAGATTCCAACTCTAACAGTCAACAATCAGCACATAGGAATAAAGATGCATAAAACTAACACAATGCCAGTAACTACGGCTTCTTTCTCCAGCATATCACCAAACAAAGAGGCACCTGATTACCGAATTTTTTTTATTTAAAAAAAAGCTAAAAATATCAACTCCCTAATTCATATTCATATAAGCTTAAAATTTAGACAATTAAAGTAATGAATACACAACACCCTCAAGTGGGAAAAAAAGTAATGAATACAGAAGAGATATTAGTAGATAAGAATAAAAGGTAATATAAGGAGGCACATACCGTGCTGAAGAAATTGGTACTTAGTCATCGCAACATCATCATCGAACTTAGGGTTTGAAAGTTTCGACCAGTGATGACAGGTCTCGGTTAATTCGTCCTCTTCATTGAAATCATACACGCTCAAATCTCTTGTTTTCATATTCGCATAACAATTTTAGAAACCCTTAATGATGCAATCAAGGGGTTTTAGAAGAACTGGAAGAAGAAAAGTTGACTGATTATGTATCTGGTAGTGCGAAAAATCGATCATTTGCTCGAAACGTTTCGTTGCAGAATTTATAGGTGAAATTGGGGAACTATTTTTAGCGAATGGTTGAGTCGGAAATAAATACATTAATTAAATAATATTTGCACGGTTTATTACTATTATGAAATCTGAGCGGTCCAATTTTAAAGGTATGAAAGTCTGAAATTATGAACTTTTAATTATACTTGAACAGTACATTTATTTGTAATGGGAGATATTACTAAGGGGCTGTTTGGTTATCAAATGGGAAAGAGAATCACTTTAACAATGGGGAAAAATAGAAAACAAAAATGTTAGATTTAAAAGGTTGTTTGTTAAAAAAAAATCATAAATACTAAGTGCACAAACGAAAAAACTAAATGCACAAATACATAAAACCCATTAATCAGGATAAATACACATTTACCCTTCTTGTATTAAAAAAAAAAAAAAATGAAACCCCAATTCACTTCATCTTCATCGACATTCACTCCCATTTGAAACCCTCACCAGTCACCACTTTCATCATTCGTCAAATGAAACTTCGACCAAATCTCTTCAATTTATAGTCTATAATATGTTAATTGTATTAGAAAAAGAATTTTTTATAATTAGTTAATTACAAGTTTTTCGGGTAGTATATCAAGACTACCGGAAAAACTTTCCGGTAGTATTTGTCAACTACCGGAACAATGTTTCGATAGTCTATACGCACTACCGGAAATTACTACCTGTACTATTACAATACTACCGAAACATTATTCCAGTAGTATTGAACTACTGCCGAAAAAAAATTCTAGTAGTACGCATAGACTACCGATTTTTTTCCGGTACTATTGGCATACCACAGGAACAATGTTTCGGTAGTCTTCACACATTACTGGAAAACTGTTCCGGTAGTATTGCAATAGTACCGGAAGTATTCGACAAACGACTATTGATGCCCATATTCAAAACAAATTATATGGAAAAAAAATGAACACTATAAAGATAAAGCAATAGCGTAAAATAATCAACTTGATAATACTCATCGCGATCCATGTTCAAACACAAATTGATGCGATTACAAGATTGTGTAGAGTTATTGGAATATTTTGCATGTTCTAATTGTTAGGGTTAAATACTATTTTTTATTTTTTTGTTTAGGAAAGAGGTTATATAGTACTCCCTCCGTAACGAATTACTAGCAACATTTGTATTAGCACAAATTTCTAGGTGAAATAAGGTAATAGAGCTAATAGTGGTATTAGATGGTATGATGACAAAAGTAAGAGAGAGAAAAGTAAATGGGGTATTATGTGGTAATATGATAAAAGTAAGAGAGAGGAAAGTAAGTGGGGGTATTGTGTTGTTTTTTTTTACCAAAAAAAGAATAAAATGAAACTGGAAAAAATTGTTGAGTATATTTTGTTACACTTAAAAATAGAAATTGTTGCTAGTAATTCGTTACGGAGGGAGTATTTTTTATTTTTTAAGAAGGGGGTTATATTTTTTTATTTCAAGGGCAAAGTAGGAATTAAAGTTTTAATTAAATTAAAATGATTTGTGCATTTAGTCAAAACATTTGTGCACTTAGCACCCTCCACAAAAAAAATACACCACCACCACCCCAAACCCACCTCTACCACCCAAGTTCAAAAACAACCCCCACTTCCTCCACCACCAACGAAACTACCCCCCTCCCCCACCCCTTGTTGGCGCCACCCTCTCCTCCACCACGACAGCCTCCTCCCCTCCCCCACCCCTCAAAACCCTAACCCTAACCACCCAAATTAAAAAACAACCCCCACCCACCTCCACCACCCCCAAAGCCACCCCCAGCCGCACCGCCTCCCCCTACCGCCCCTTCACCACCCCCTCTCCACCACCCTACAGCCCCCAACCACCCCCACGAACCAAAAACCCCCCAAATTCGAAAACCTAGGGTTTAGAGGGTGGTTGGGGCGTCGGTGATGGGTGGGGCTGGAGGATGGCGGCGCCGAAGGGGGTGGGGGAGGTGGGTGGTTATTGTTGGTGTTGGGGTGGTTGGGTGGAAGATGGGGGAAAGGGAATGGAAAAGATATGGGGATTAGGTTTAGAAAAGTGTTAGAATAGGGGAATGTGGAGGGAAAGGGACTAACAAATATAGTCTAACAAACACAATCAAAGGGAATAGGGGCAATTGATTCCCATTTCCTTTGATTATTACCCCCAACCAAACACACCCTAAGTTTGTAGATAGTCTTGCTATTAAGGGTCAATGCGATGACGTGTAAATGTTTTAGGTAATAAAAAATCCTATCAGCTATTACCAAAAATACTTGCATTAACCCTTAACAGCTAGTTATAAACTGATTAATACCTCTCATTGCAAGTAAATGTCATAATTGGTATTGTTCATGTATAATTGAAAATTCATACATTTAGAATTGGACCGTCCATAGTTCATACTTTTAAAATTAATTTTTCCTTTTTGATGCAACACTTTTTCCCCACGCATATCAAGGAATTGATTTAACGATGTAAACGAGCAAATTAATCAACGAAATTTTAAGATGTATCATATATAATCTCATACGGAGTATTTGCTTGTATTAAAATTTCGTCAAAAGATTTAGTTTATAACACCCCCTAAATCGCTTTCTTAATACACGTGAAAAAAAGTTTTCCATCTACAAAAACGGAGGAAGTAGGTTTTTATAGCCTTGAACTTTTGGACTATCTTAATTGTGTCGGATTTTTTTCATTTTTTTACTCGTGCCCTTAATTTTGGGTAGTAATTAGTGATATTCTTCAATTATATTTTCTGTTAACCATGTTAAATTCAAGTTAAGTAAATTCCTAATTTTTTTTTTGATTTTACGAAATTCACAACATAATAACAATAATAATATTAATAATAATAATAAGTCCTTCTATTAAGTATATCGAGCATGACTCGTATCAAAAACTAGTTACAATAATGATAACTAAACTAAATTGAAATTATGTCCAAAATAACATGGTCTTAGGGTCATATAAATTGGAAATAGAAATGCTCACTACATATTTATTAATTGTTTGTGAGATTTCGACATGTGATTTTAAATTATTATATTTGTACTCCGTATTATTTTAAGAACTAGTGTGTCGACGCGGCCATTGCTCCAGAGTTATTTTTAAACTTGATATGTGTCTATTTCTCATTTTTGTGAAAAGGTACAACATAAATATAACTTTAATTAATTTGATAAAAGAAAGGAATATACAATGTTATATGGATATTCAAAGCACAGATAAAAATTGGTTGAGATAATGATAATAAGTACATCATTTGGATTGTAAGAAGTGGTAGGTTTGAATTTATTTCTAAGCATACTAATTTATTTTGTTAAAATGATGTAACATGCATACGTGTCACATATACCAACCATGTAGACTAAGGACTTGGCGTCTACATGAAGCAATATGGTGCGACCAATGCCTTTTACTATATTATATCGATATAGATTATAAGGTGTTGTTTCAAACAAATAAATTAAGTATGAGATATGAGTTTTGAATTACCTAAATCCGTATTTTGTGTTAGTTTGTTTTAAGAAAGTTGATCAAACCCCCAAATTATGGGGCTTCGAAACCCATGGGAATTTGGAAAGGTGGGTTTGGCTCATACACGTGCATCTAGTCTCTATAGTGTTTAAATTTTCTTAATTTGGAAAGATAGGTTTGGCTCATACATGTTCAGCTCAATTAAGTCTTAGATTTGATTTAATTCAACTCAATTAATTTTGTCCAAATGGATGAAACCAAAATTTTCTATGAGTAACATCTTTTAATTCAATCATATTATAATTTTCTATAAATAATTATAAATTTTAATTTAGAAAATCTTTTTCCATCCATTTATATACGAATCGGATTACTATATTTCTGTCGCTGATTTCAGTGAAATATCTAATCATAATTTTATTATTTTAGTCACAATTTTTTAAATAGAATTTGTTCACTTTTTACTAATCATACATTTTTCTAATAACATTGTTAATTCTATGCGGCGATTTCAATGCTTAAAGAAAAACAAAACTCTTTTTAACATACATTGACAGGTACGTAGGACGGACGGCGTGACGTCATTGGTGATTTGAGGATCGAATCTGAACCATCACCCCCGAAAAGCATGCCTTAATCACTAGACTATATTTGTTTCTAAGCCACTACCCATATATACATATACACTATACACTATACATACACACATACATACATAATTCTATGACAACAATAATAATAGTGGATTTCTTCCCCTTGTTTTGGCTTACATGCAATTTACAATTGAAGCATGCACAACATGGTGCATAAAATGGCTGATTTATAATTCAGGATGCATTGAGGCTCAAATGGAATATATAGGTCTCAATGGTCGCAAATTCACGATGCAACCAACATACAATAAATATATATGAAATACATATAATTAAGAAAATTTAAACACTAAACTAATCTATTCAAAACAGCATGCATTAGGCAAATTTCACAAATATAATGGTTAACTGCAACGAACCCGACCATCTTTAATTGAGTAAATAATTGTTGCAAAGTGAACCACTTAGTTCCCATGCCGTCATTATTCATAGCCTACAAGAGTCAAGAGTGAATCATCATCAAGATTAGTTTGACAACAACATATATATGAATAGGTTATGTTCAACTTACTTGGCCAGTGCACAATTTATTTCGCTAATTAGTTTTTGTAAGAAAATGTTATTCTATTACTTATATAGAGAAAGTGTAGTCATATTCTCATCTATAATTAAATATCTATAATCTATAATTTTAAATATTTAAAACAGGATCTTGTATGTGCCACGTGTCATCCTATTGTAAATTCTTTTTTTAAAAAAAATAATAAATATATAAACCTCTTCCTATTCAAACATTAAATGATAGCAATTTTACATCTATAATCTATAATTAAATATTTAAAAATAAAGACTTTTTTTAACCAAGTATCATCTTTTCAAGACAATATTTTTTTAACCCTTTTTTTTCTTTGAACAATATTAATTATAGCCCCTTTTGATTACCCATTCATCCATTATCATACTATCTCTGATTTCTAATGTTTTGTGCATTAATTTTGAAGTCAACTTGGGAATTTTCATGCTAATCATTGGTTGATTTGATGTAAGCATTAATAAATAAAATATAATAACAGAATTCTATATCATTTTCTAAACTTAATTTTTATTTTTGATATTTTAAAAAAAATAATTCGTGCCTTACACGGGCTCAAAACTAGTTAAATATTTAAAACAATTATCTTTTTCTTTGAACAATATTTATTATAGCCTTTTGATTACCCCTTCATCAATTATCATACTCCCTCATATTTCTAATGTTTTGTGCATTACTTTTGAAGCCGACTTGAGAATTTTCAAGGTAATCATTGGTTGATTTGGGGTAAACTTTAATAAATAAAATACATAAAATTCTATATCATTTTCTAAAATTAATTTTTGTTTTTGATATATATATTTTTACAAAATAACCCGTGCCTTAGCTTGCACGGGCTCAAATACTAGTTAAATTAGTAAGGAAACATCTATTAATTAGTCTTGAAAATTGGGAGAATTAGAATTAATAGAAAAGTGATGCCATCATTAGTTCTGGAGGGAAAGGTTTTCATGCAAACATATTTTGTTTCAGTATATATATAAGTTATTATAGTTTTTTTTTTAACTTTTTAATTTTTATTAATGATAGAGTATATAATAACATAATCTTAGGTATTAAACATCCCTCAGTTGAAAGTTTGAAACACATTCAACTATTCTTGTAAAATAAACTCACAATTATTTTTGTAAAATTGAAAGATCAACTTCGTAAAGCCACCGTATTCACCTGACGGTCCGTTTGGTTGTTGGTAATAAATTGTGGTAATGATAATGAATTTATAGTGTAAGTTTGTTAAGTAGGAACCTTACAATCTCCATGGAAAACAACTTTTCATGCCCAAGCTTCAATTTTCTTCTCATTTTTCATACTCATCCATTACCATTGGGGAGGGTGGTATTTGATGGGAAATGGATATTTGTGAAGAAAATTAGATAAATTGGAGCTAAGGTTGCACCACTATGGGAATGGATTTTGATTTCCCTTCCAAATTTAGTTATAAATTCATTTCCATTACCATGATTTATAACCGGTTACCAAACGAGTCGCCATTGTAATTTTGCATAAAATTATGTTTAAGTTACTCAACAACATAAGTTCATTTCAATAAAAATAAATTTTTTACAGGATGAAGCATGTGAGAAGTTGAGAAATAACCTTTATCAAATGTAACCTATTAAGATATATTAAAAGGAAAAGAAATACTTGGGTCATCTGACAATTACTTCATCTGTCCCTTAATTAGGCTTGTTCTTTTCATGGGATTAGACAGAATCGGATTGGATTAGAAGAATTGGATTAAATTACTTTAAATATTAATATTAATATCTTGAACCATAGATAATAAAAAATATATATATTCAGAAAGTAATTTAAACATCGAGAGTCGAAACGAATCAAACGAAATCTCGCATGACTTTAGAAAGGACGAATTAGAATGAAATGGATTGGATTGGGATTATAAATTATTAGGTTGTGTTATTATTGTAACTAATTATTAGTTTCTTTAATTGGACGTACTCCTCTTTAGTTGCATCTTTAGGCCCACTAGCAGGAAATCCGCGAAAAGAACAAAACCGGTCTTAATGCTTGCTACATAGGGACTTTTTTTTTTACTTTTTTAAATATCATTTTTGGTTGGTAGATAGTATGTGGGATATTAGAGAGTATATATGTCATATCAGATGATATAGCTTTTAAAAGAAATATAACATCTTTTAGTAACAACAAAAAAGAGAATATGTAACAATCTGGTTTAAATAACTACTATACAATGTCAAAAAGACAAAGTATTTACAAATTAAGTAAGCATAAAGACCTTGAGATGTTTTCTAACAAAAAAAAAAAAAGAATTCTAGTCAATAGGAAAGAAAAAACTCCCTATATAGTCATTTGGGATCGGAACCGCTCTCAGAACACGTACAAATTATATTTCGACGGATAAAAAATTAATAACAATTTGAGCGCTTTAGGTTTTATCATAAGATCATAATGCAAATATTGTGATTTCAGTAGCAAAAAAAAAATACATAACTCTACTATCCTATTTGCCGAAGCTTAGCTTTGAAAGAGGGTATTTGTCAAGCTAATACTTTAATTTAAACATATAAGACATTCTTATTGAAGGCGACAATTTAAAGATATTTGAAAAGTCCAATGGAAAATTTATTCTATTATTCAGGGTATCAAATTAGACCTCCTAAAAATTAAACTCATTCGAAATATGTCATCATGTTAAAGAAAATAATCAAGCAGCACACTATTTAGCCCATAAAAGGCATGCATATAAATCAATCTAATTAACATGCTGATTTCAATTTTTAAGGTAAAATCTTTCTTTAATTTTGCATAAGATAAAATGTCATATCATGCCCAAACGCAGCTTAGGTCAATTCCGCCCAGTTTAATGGGCTAGACACTTTAAAATTTATACATTTAATTATTAATTGTTAATAGGTATATAAAACCATTAAATTTTTTCCCACAAGTAAAACACAAATTTTAAATTAAATATTTATAATTAAAAAATGATCATGTTTCAATAAATTTAAGAGTGATTATTCACATTTTATTTAAAAACCGAGCATTTACTCGGGATTACGTAACTAGTATGAAATATAACTCACCCTAGTTTAAGAGAAGTATCTGAGCTATCATCTTCAGTAAGTGGACCGCCGCCACTGTTTGTGATGGATTCCGAAGATTGCCCTTCCTCATGCACGGCCGTGGTGTCGGAGTGATGTCCCAAAATATCAGCCTTCCCCCCCTTTGATAATGCTATCATCTGCAACATATATAGTAATGAACGTATAATATATTCCATCCGTAACAAATTAATTTCACCTTTTGTTTTTTCATGCATTTTAAGGAAGCGATTTAAGTGTGTAAACGAAAGAATTAATCAAATATACTTACAGTAACAAGGTGTTACCTTTTGTTTCAGCAATTTATTTTCTTCCATTAGTATACCCCCCTGCATATATCCATTGCATACAATCATACAAAAGCCATATCATATGCTTCGTATTCTCTAGGGAAATTAAATTTCTTAAAGCTTTAGCCAAACCCTAGTTTTCTTTTATTTATGTACTAGACTTTTAAAATAGACGGATATATCACTCCATAGGTACACATGTGTACTGTATTTTTGAATTTGTATAGTAACCCGACCATTATCAGTCAATGTGAGTTTCTTACCATATTAAAAAACATAAAAAAAAAACACATACCTAAGTTACTTGCATTATTGGCCAAGTAACCAAATAAGACCCAAATATATAAATCACAAAAGATGGTCAAAGCATAATTAATGAATATTTCAAAAGTCAAAACGTTGCATTAGAAAAAAAAGAGGTAAATAATAATTTATGTGCATGCAGTTGAATAAGGGTACGTTTGATTCAACTTAATTAAAACTCATATATATGCTTATTTTTAGAAAATTCAGATCGTGTTAGAAAAATTATAACTATAATATCATAAAAATTCATATCATATCAGATCAGATCAGAAATTTTCAAATCAAATCAAAAAAAATCAGATGAACCAAACGCACCCTAAGTTTAGTAGATCACAAAGCGTCCATTAGAGAATAAAACAATCTACATCGATCTATAAATCTACAATTCTACTACCCACATAACAAATATAAATCAGATCAACTGTAAGCAATAAACATTGAAGAATAAGGTAATTGTTTCCTCTACAACAAAAAATTGTAACAAATGAATATTTTACCCCTCACCGAAATAACACACCTTTTTTTTTCAATTTTTCTATTGCAAAAGAAGCATAGTAAACATTATACGAGTACCTGATTTTGGAGTCTCTCAATTTCATGATCTATACGCTTTCTCTGAAAAAAGGAAGATGAACTCAATATTTTACTCATACCATTACCTCAATTCCAATAATTAACAACAATAACAATCTTAAAGAGTTAAAGGGATCGAATAGCTTTTATGCTTCATATTATATTATATTACTAGATTAGATGCCCATGCGATGCACGGTTGACACAAAAAAAATTATTAATTTTATAAAATAATAAGTAATTTTCATCTCAATAATAATTTTAAAACAAAGCAAAATAATGGCCAAAACTATGATTCTACACATAATTTTTTTTTTGAAGATTTAAAAGAAAACATTTAGAAAATTAAAAGATGGTAGGAGTATTAAGTCAAACATAGCACCAACAATTGCATAAAATAATAACATGTGTACTGAATGGTTTAAGCATACTCTATTTTAGTATATATATAGTTATAGAGTTATATATGATAGATAGATTAGGCTTAATTATAAAACCTTTTAATCAAAATATTAAGTAAATTAATTAAAATATAGCATTAAAAATATAAGAATAATTAATGTAGTTTTTGAAGGGAAAAAATTGAAGGAGAGCATGACACATGTCTTTTTATGAAGTATGGATGATGTCATCTTTATTTTGTTTTAGTAGATATTATAAATAAATATAAATATATACACACTAGGTTAGCCCCGTGCGATGCACGGCTTTACTTACTAAAAATTATAATAAAATTAATAAAATGAAGAACATGAACATGTTAATTTACAACAAAGGAAAAAGATTAATCAAAATTTTTTAAAGTGATTATATTTAAAGGGTAAGTAGTAAGAAAGATAAATTTTAATTAAGGTAATGAAATGAAAGATAAAAATTTTATGGTATTAAATATTTTTTTTTTTTTGAGGAAGTATTAATTATGGTATTAAATAGAGAAGTAGAAATGTGGGATTAGGAGTGAAATAGTGGTATGATTTTTTTTAGTTTAAAAAAAGATATTTATTTGTTAGATTATTTATTATTACAGTATTAAATAAAGAGAAGTAGATTAAGGAGGTAAGAGGAGGGAAAATGGGGAAAATTGGAGGGAAGGGGTGATTTTTTTAGTGGTAAGCGTTTTATATATATATATATATATATATATATATATATATATATATATATATATAGATTATCCTATATTCCTATCAATAATGTGCCCATAGCTATTCATCACGTACATACTTTAATTAGTGCACTAGTTGCTTGAAAAAGTTGTTACATTATGATAATACTGATGGTTCATGAATTTTTTTTCTTCATAATACAATTACCTCGTTGCTAATTAAAATCGAGCAACGACGAGTATGTAGCACTACAAAAAAATACGTTTTTAGCGACGGACTATATCCGTCCCTAAATAAGCAAATTTTATCATTAATAACAGTTATGGACGGAATTAGGGACGGAAATATTCTGTCTCTAAATGTTTCGTCGCTAATTTGATCTGAATCAGCGACGGAAAACAAGAAATCCGTTTCTAATCAGAGGTTCAAAACTCTGTTTATTACTCATGATTATTCTTTTTTCGTTTTGTAAAAATTGGAGGGAAATAAGTGGGAAATGATACTTTTAAAGGAGGAAAACATTTTTCTCTCCTTGAGAAAAAGGTATTTTCGTGTGCAAATAGGGAAATAGGTGAAAGAAACAATAAAATAAAAAAAATAAAATAAAAAAACAATTTCTAACTGCATTTTACTTTTGGTAATTGACCGGTTTTCATGAAAAAATATTTCCTTTTAAAATCATTTTCCATTAAAATAAACAGAGCCCAAATGTTCAATAGCAATTACTAAAACACTGTTAAGTAATGCAATCGTTGTAACATCATTTACATGCTTAATTGCGTCAATAATTTCCCAAAAATAAATACTCCGTATGTTATACGTAGATTATGATGTTAATATATAATCCAAAATTCCAAACCTTGGTGTCAATAACACGGGACAAACTACCCTCAAGCATCCTTTCAAGCTGTAGCAATTCTTCAAAGCCCATACCTTTCAGATCCTCTCCTCTCAACTTTCTACAAAAATAAATGTTAACAAACAAATCCATATATATTATATTAGCAGTATTAAATCAACTTATTTATGTTTAATACTTTGTAAATCTGTAAATTGTTGGAATGAATCAGGTGTTTTCAACTTTCAAGGGCTACACAGCATAACAAAGTGAATAAGAGTACATACTTGATTGTTCATAGATAAACTGAAGAAATAATTAAAGAATGTGATCAATCAATCAAAGTCTTAGTATCATAATTAAAGGTTTGAACAATTCAAAAAGCTATTTTGGGTGTTTGGTAGTTACAGGTTTGAGGGAAAAAGAGAGGTTTGAGAGGGAAGAGAGGTTTGACTAACTCAAAAAGCTATTTTTGAGTGTTTGGTAGTTAGAGGTTTGGAACAGAGTTTTAAGAAGGTGAAAAAGCTCTTTTTCAAAAAGCTCATATGAGCAGCTTTTTGGAAGAGCTTATAGCTTTTTAGTTCTTTTTACTCTAAACATCTAGCAGCTAACTGCTATTTACCAAACACTTTTCACAAACAACTAATAATATAAATCAATTAGTCAAATCAACTATCACAAACATACAACTAGTCAAAACAGCTAATTCAATTAGCTAACCTCTAACAGCTAACAGCTAACTCCCAAACAGGGCCTATAGGATGAAAAGCTCTTTTTCAAAAAGCTCTTAGTAGCTTTTTGGGAGAGCTTATGGCCCTGTTTGGGAGTTAGCTGTTAGCGGTTAGCTAAATGAATTAGTTGTTTGGATTAGCTGTTTGTGATAGCTGATTTGACTAACTGATTTATATTAGTTGTTTGTATAAAAGTGTTTGATAAATAGTGGTTAGCTGTTAGATGTTTCAGAGTAAAAAGAACTAAAAAGCTACAAGCTCTTCCAAAAAGCTCCTCATATGAGGAGCTTTTTCACCCCAAAACTGTAATGGCCCAGATTTTTCGATATTTTTGCCTTGAATTATTTGTTATTTATGTGATTTTATGTATGGTCCAAAATTTATTTTGGACTATTTATTTTATTTTATGTGAATAATTTCGATTAAATTCGATTATTTTTATTTTTGGTTGATTATTATTTAATTTTCTAATTAGTTAATTAATATTTTTGGGCCAAATGCGATTTAAGCATGCTTAGTCATGCATGAGTGCAATTAGCCCAATTGTTCACCAAAAGGCCCAATTTAGCCTTGTATTAGCCGCCCCCCCCCCCCGGTAATTAGTGGCTTAATTTGCCACTTGTTCCATGTTCACACCTTAACTAACTTCTATATATAGAAGAGTTAGTAGGCTTAAACTTCATTTGTCATTTTAATCATCACTTGCCACATTCAATAGCCAAACTCTCCCTCCATTTGTTCCCTTTGCCTCACGCCATTTTTTGGCCTCCAAACACCAAATCCTTGTTCATCACCATTTCCAATCCAAACTTAAAGATTCAACATCCATTGATCTTTAATTACCTAAACACAATCTAAAACCCAATTGCTCCAATCAAGATCACTAGTTCGGGTTGGTTTTCGGGTTTGGTTCGTGTGGGTTGTTCGAGTGGGTTGTGCGTGTGAAGACGTGGTGGTGCACGGTGGTGCTCGTGTGAGGACGTGGTTGCTACACGGTGGTTCCGTGGTGGTTCGTGTGAGGCCGTGTGAAGTCGTGTTGAAGCCGTGCGTGTGGCTGCGTGTTAGGGCCGTGTGGTTTGGGTTCCGGGCAGCAAGTTTTGTGTAATCTTCAATAAGGTAACATACTATCCTAATCCTAGTTGGTATACTATGATTCATAGGGTAGATTAGATGACTTGATTAGACTAAAATTTGATGTTTATGTACCCATTTTATGCGTGAAGCATAGGCTGATTTGGGTAATGATTTGGTGATAATTTTGCCTTGATTATATGTATTTTATGATTGAATATGTTAATTTCATGTTTGATGTTGATCATGTTCAAGTTTAGTGAAGTTTTGATGTTTGTAAGTTGATGAAAAAGTTGTTAGAATTTGTCATGATTATGCGTGTATGTTGATGATGATTATGGGGTTAAGTTCTTGGTTGAGTTCTTGAATCTTGATTGAGTTCTTGGTTGAGTTCTTGAATCTTGATTGAGTTCTTGATTGAGTTCTTTATAAGTCTTGGTTGAGTTCTTTATGAGTCTTGATAGTTCTTTATGAGTTCTTGGTCGAGTCTTGAAAGTTAAAGAAAGTTAAAGATAATTAAAGAAAGGTTAAAGAATGTTATATGAGGTTCCAAGATTTGTTGATTTACATGTTATTCTTAAGTCAAGGCGTAAGATGTAACTTAAGATTAACTAAGAATGTAAATTTCGATTAAAGATTAGCTTGATTTTACTATTAGACGCCTAATCTTAGAGTAAGATTCTAATAATTGGGTTAAGACGTTGCCCCTATCCTATCCGCGGTATTGGGATAGTTGGTGGTCTTACTATGTCGCCTTTGGATATGGATTTCCCGTAAGATGGGTTTCATGGGGTTGGGAGTAAGATTCTCAATTCTGGCATAGTAGAAAGTTCGTTCGCGTAAGATGCGTTCGTACGTGCATAGTCTGGTCTAATATGTAAATGATTGCGCCAAAGTTTAAGGATGTTAAATAATTGGTTAAAGTTAGTCGAGTCAGCATGATTACACGTGATTATTATTATTGATGTTGTGACATGTGGTTCGCGTGATGGTGTTGGTATGTTTGATTTGATTGTTTGATTTATGCTATGATCTGTGTATTCCTGTTAGGGCGGGACTGTTGTTTATTTTTCAGGTAATTCTGATGATGAGGTTCTTGCTTAGCTTTGGGTTGGGCGAGTGCCGATGTTATTTAGATCTTATATTGTTGTTTTACGATTTCTAATATTAGACTATAGTAGTGGTATTTGTATTTTCTAACTCTGACATTTATTATGGAGTTAATGTTGTTCGTAGTAGTAGTAATGATATTTGGGTTTAGATACGTACAATCTTGTGGGTGTTGTACTTTTGGTTTAGCATATATTCAATTTGAGGTTTTGTTTTAATTTTTAAGTATATTAGTATGTTAGAACTGACTATTCGACTTGTCGGTTTCTTCCGCGCCGGTTTAAGCGAGTCGAGTCGTCACAAAAACTCTCTTCCAAACACCCAAAACTAGCCTTTTGAGTTGGTCAAACCTCTCTTCCCTCTCAAACCTCTCTTTTTCTCTCAAACCTCTAACTCCAAACAACCCCTATAACTTTTCATTTTTTTTTACTGTGAAATATCTAACACCTACTTGCTATCTACCAAACAATTTTACACGCACAAACAACGAATATAGTCAGTTACTCAAATCAGTTATATGTCGTATCACAAATCAGCTAGTCAAAGCAACTAACACAGTCAACTAACATCTAACAGTTGACTTCCAAACAGGATCATTTATACATGTGTAAAATGACACTGAATTAGATAGTACCTCTCTGCATGAATACATTACCTGAGTTCCTCATTTTTATTTGCAATCTCTCTATTGAGATTAGCGAGGTTGCAGTTCTCTAGCTGAAAGACAAAAGGACAACACGTTATTAGAGATATACGGAGTATTTGATAATGGTATTTTGTGCATTATTTAAATGATAATTTGGAAGATGCAAATTTTGAGGCCCATTAATTGCATTTTATATGACTACATGAAAAAATAATCAATGAAAATTTCAAAAAATAGAATTAGATGTTATTAGTTTCTTGCCTCTTGATTAAGCGACAATGTTTGTTGTTGGAGCATCTCCTCATTATTTGACTGTGTCGTGTAACGGGCCAATACATCCTTCATTCTTCATGTATAAATTTTAAAAAACATAAGAAGAAATTATTATGAGTTTTAGTAATTAAAAAAAAAATTGATCACATCATGGCGGACACGGCCGCGGCAGTGGTGTCCGATGTCGTTGTCTATGTAATCAAAGTTGTTGTGGTATAATTTTAAGTCAAAGACGGTATTACCATTTTACTTTGTATTGTGGATAATTTTAAATAATCTATAGATGTCGTTTAACAATACCCAAAACAAATACACTCAGCGAGCAAATCAATTAAAAATTCTCAAAATATATAATTCTAACTATTTTAATCTAACAAAAATTATTGTTTATATTGTGAGAATTTTATAATCACTTAATGTCTTAAGATTGTCCTCACAAGTATATAATTTGCCATACTCAGTTTGATTTTCTACAAATTTACCATATTGTACCCATTTTGGTTAATTTAAACACTCTCATTTGGCTCCTTTTATCCTTTTCATGTTTTAATGAGGGGTTGATTGTATAACTGAATCCTAGGCCTTAACCATAAGCTTTTTACTAATACTTTTATTAACAAAAGTTTCAATCATGTCCCGTAAGTCCATTGAAAAGAAAATACTCCTAATTTGTACACTTAATAAAACTACTCTACAATCATTATTATTAGAAACCTATTATATCATACTTAGCTTGTCAAATGAGTGAATGACCATCTCAATCAAAAAATTAAGCTGATGGTTGAGGCACAAGATTATAATATAGACTTTATTAATATGGATAAAATAAATAGGAAAAATTGCCAAAAATAAGCCAACCTTTGGGCGATCTTCCAAAATTAAGCCAACCTTTTGAAAATTCAGAAATAAGTTAACCTTGTTATCATTTAAGCCAAAAATAGGTCAAATGATTATTTAATCTATTAGTTATCTGTTGTTTTAAGTTATTGTTATCATTTAAAACAAAAAATAGGTTGAATGATTGTAAAATAATGATAAAAAACAATAGAAATTATTAACATGTTAAATAATCATTTAACCTATTTTTGGCTTAAATGATAACAATGTTAGCTTATTTCTGGATTTTCAAAAGGTTAGCTTATTTGTGGAAGATCGCCCAAAGGTTGGCTTATTCTTGGCAATTTTTTCAAATAAATATGATTTAAGTGATAAATTAAAATTCTTAGACGATTGAGTTCCAGCACGCAAAATGCTTGATAGATCATCTCAACCAAAAGCTTAAGCTGATCGTTAGGCCCAGAAATATGTAATAAACCAAAGAGAGAAGCATATTAAATTATATTTATTATTTAATATAAAATTTGTTCAAGCATGAGAGGTTTTGTAATAAGAGTTGCTTCACTTTCCACTCCAGCACAAATGATTAATAATGTTGCTGATCAAGGACTGAAGGAATTAAATTCCCGTAAAAATTTGAAATTTCTATGCGAGTGCAAACCAAACACAACACCTAAAAGCCTATAAAAAGCATTATAACCTAACACAACTAGCCAATTATTTTTTTTTTGTCATTGTATGTTGGGTTCGTTATTGAGTTGCCTAGAACTGTTAATGTTATGCTTTGTCAACAGTAAACTCACCATATGAGTGTATAGTCTTTTGCTTAATCCCCATACAATTTCAACCCCAATTATTCATAACACATTAAAAAGTATTGTTTTTTTTTTTTAATCCAAAACTACCTTAGTTACATCATATTTTGCGAGAAACTACTTTATTTATAAAATTTTGTAAAAAATTACTCCCTCTGTACGTTTCATAAAAATGGCAACAATGTCATTTTCACGCATTTTGAGGAAACAATTTAAGGGTGTAAACGAATGAATTAATCAAAATGGTTTTAGCACAAGTAAGAATATGAATATAAGTTACTAATATAAAAAATATTCTAATTAATTTAGTCGTTTACACCTTCAAATTGCTTCCTTAAAATGCGTGCAAAAATAATAGTTGCCATCTTTTGAAACGGAGGGAGTACTTTAGTTACACCACATTTAACAAAAAGGTAGTTTTTGACAAAAAAGTCCTAAAAAGTATATATACGTACAATAACCTGGGACTCATTTGTGTGAGTACTGAGGCCCTGTTCTTTTGGACTTAAAAGCTACAGTAATCAGATCAGATCAGATCAACTTTGTTTTAATTTTATACTCTCACAAAATAATAACCCCACCTAATCAGATCAGATCAGTCCTAAAGAACAGGGCCTTAGTACAACATTGAATATATCCTCTATAATATTTGGCTTGGTGTTTCAAAATTATTTTTTGAAGTGACAAAATCATTTCTTTTGTTATGATCGAGCTTGTTTGATTAAAAAAAAAGTATGTACACAATAATTAAAACTTTCAGAGAAGTGAGAAATTATTATTGTGTTTGATTGACACAATTTTAGGAGTTTAGGTGTTGGGTGTGTTCTCTTGGTGGGATTAAATTGGATTAAATGAATTAGATTTAATTGAATAACTTTAGATATTAATATTTTGAATTATGTAAAACATAAAATATTAAAACCATATATTCAGAAATACAGATTGAGCCGAATAAGCAAGAACTCACATGACTTAATTTGAAATAGAATGGAATGGAATGAAATGGGATGGATTAGAATTATAAAATAAAAATAAAAATAAAGCATGAAAAAAATGACTTTTTTGAAAATTCTATTTTCTAGAAGGTGGTGGAATTAATTTACCAAAACTTCTGTAAATTATTATGTATTTTCCACAAATTTCAGAAAAGAAATGGCAAAAATCATCGTAAATTATGGGGGGGGGTGTGGATAAGAGAGCAAATATTTTCCACCCATCAAACAGTATCAAATAAGCACTATGAGTCTCTGACCATGACTTGTCAAAAATAAAAACAGACACTTAGGCCCTCTCAATTTAATTTCTGAAATTTCGGTGCAGCTTAATTAGGGTTCGTTTGGTAGGGTACTAGGGTGTAAAACATGTTTAGATGAAAATAGTTTTTCATAAAAAATCTTTTACATTGGAAAATTCATTTTCACGAAGTTTTTTCGTTGTTTGGTTGAATATAAAATGATTTTCTATTTTAAGTATTTTTTTTTTTGGTGTTGAAATGAAAATCAACTGTTCCAATTGTCACGGAAAATGTTTTTCTTATAATCATGATGTAAAACGTTTTCAATAAGGTGGAAAATTATTTTCCATGCACCCAAAAATTTACATTTTAATATTTTACTTCAAACCAAATTGGATATTTTTCTGGGAAAACATTTTACATCCTGTTACCATACAGACCATCAATTCAATACAATTCAGCTTGTGTTGGGACTAGATTGATTTAGTCTAATTCCGTTCAATTCACATTAGTTGCCTTACTTACATGTACAACAATAACAACACAACCTACATAATTAGTTTCCATGCCACCCAAAATTTACATCTTAATATTTTACTCCAAACCAAACAATAGAAAAAAAATGAAAAACAGTTTTCTGAAAAAACGTTTTACATCCTATCACACAGACTATCAGTTCAGCTCGTCTTGGGATTAGATTTTAGTCTAATTTTATTCAAATTCAGATTAATCGCCAAATCCTTGTGGTTAACAGTGAAGATTTAATGTGCCAAATTCATGAATTTGGACATAATATTGTAAGGGGAAAAAAAGAAAAAAGAAAACCTGGAGTTGGAGAAGTCAAAGAGCTTGCCAGTAGCAGAGAAAATGATAAGGGCAATATCGGCATCACAAAGAATAGAGAGTTCTTGTGCTTTCTTTAAGATCCCTCTTCTCCTCTTTGAGAATGTTACTTGCCTTGCTGTTATGTTGTCTATCTTCCTTATTTTTATTCTTTCTCTAGCCATTACTACTATACCTATACATACACTTCTTCAATTCCGATCCTGCCATTTTTTTATACCAATTAATTACCGTTACCAAAAAATATATTTTTTTTATAGGCGGGATGAGAATCAATCTCAGAATCTCCTGAAACCGAGGGAGAAATTCTAACCACCTTACTTATCCCTCAATCTTTAAAGGAAAAAAAAAAAAATTCATGTATGTATGATCATATGATATATATATTAGATAATGATCATTTTTATTATTATTTTCTTACATAATACTCCTATGGGTTTTATGAATTATGAAATAGATCTAGAAGTATGAACAAAAATAAAAAATAAAAAGTGAATTTTCCATGGATAATGTAAAACATGAGAAAAAGAAGTAAACCTAAGTACAGTGCAAAAAATAGATAGAAAATAGGGAGTACTGGAATGGATAAAAAAAGAAACCCTAGAATTAGAAATCAAGGAAATAAAAAATAAATAAAAAAATATGCAACAACCAATCATAGAAGATGAACATGGTAGATACTGCAAAGAAAGATCACAAAATCCCAATAATGGTCACTTACCCTTTGCAGAGGAGAGAGACCTGACTTTTTGTATTTGAGTTAATAACCTTTGCTTTTCTGAGCCAATAATAACCAAGCCTGCCTATATATAGTACAGATACATATATTTTCACCCAAACAGATTTTGGCATTCTTCAATTTGATTTTGGCATTCTTCAATTTGATTTTGGCACTCATTGAAGAGTGCCAAAATCAAATTGGGGAGTGCCAAAATCACCACCTATTTTCTCGGGCAGCTTCCTTCAGTTTTCTCTGCTTTGGGTGAAACTTATCAAAAAAATAGTTGTGGGTTCAGGTTGTAACAGGTTGAATGTCGACGGGTTTTGGTTTATATTAAACCTAAAGTTGTCGGCGGGTTTGGGTTAACTCAACGGGTTGAGAAGTTTTATAACGTCCTTTAATTTTTCATGTTTTAATTCAACATATGTGTTAAAATGTATTTTAAACATTCTAAAAAACGGAGTACAAATTATAAGAAATATCTTTAATTAATAATCATTTTATGGCAATAATTGATGTCGTGATCCAACAAAAGCAATGTTAAATTCAAAGTTTTAATGGTAGGAATTGTTTTTCCCTAAAATTTTCCTTAATATCGTTCGTAAATTCAATACATTACTAATGGTTTTTGAGGTCGGGTTGGAAGTGGATCGGGTCGGGTTAAGAGTAATGTTATATTTAACGGGTTTAAAACATGTTCTGATTATTTTTTTTGTCAAAACTCACTATTTACGGGTCGAAATTATTGGGCTTTCGGGTTGGATTGAAAATTAACAGCTTTAATACATATGTTAAATACATTATATTTGTTCAATTTTTTTTTTGAAAAGATATTTGTTCAATTTGAATGAACATAAGTATATATAAGGTTTAATGTACATAATTCATTGTGAGTTGCATTTGTATGGAGAATATTATAGTACTCATGGGTGTATTTTCTTTAAATTGAGGTTATTAAGGGGAATATAAAGGAGGGAAATCATCATCAAGTAAGAGTGAGGACCCAAACTCAATATATGATTGACCACTTACCCTACTACAGAGTAATTAGAAGGATTAATTAGATTTTTTTTTTTAATAAACTCACGACAACTTCTTCATGTATAATAAAGATATCGATTTTGCTTGATTACCTAATGCATTAGTTAAAAAAAAAAAAACCAAAAAATTGCAAGGATATTATTTAGGGCTCGTTTACTTTAGCTGAATATAGCTGAATTGAACTGAACTGAATACAACTAAAAATAATATTTTACAAGAGAAGGAGATTGAGAGCTGAACTAAACTGAACTGAACAGAGCTGAACTGAACTGAATTGAATTTAAGCCGAAATAAACAAGCCCTTAGTTAAATAAAAAATTAGCTACTCCGTATAATCTAACAAGCAATTGCTCATATACATGTAACATGCGTTCATGAGGATGAAGTCATAGCCGAGTGGTTAGGGCTTCAGAATTCCAGGCACGAGGTCCTGGGTTCGATTCTCACCGCACACATTTGTGAGGATTCCCTATTATCCTCTTACAGATGCGTGTGTTGGCTAAAATTGGGCCGGGTGACCTACAGTAGGGCCCGGTTCCAAGGCCTAGTATCCCACACATTATCCTATAAAAAAAATTGTAACATGCGTCAATACCTTATATTATTGTTCAATAAACAATGAATTTTGATTATTAAAAAAAAAAACAATGAATTTTGAAAAACCTCATTTTTTTTTACTTTTTTACCCCAATAATCAAACACGATATAAAAACTTATGTATATTTGATAATTTTTATATTATTAGAGAAAAAACAAACTAAAACAAATAATCTAATCATTTTTGGGAAATTATTGACGCAATTAAGCATGTAACAATGATAATTTTGTGGAAAATTGACTTGGGTTCTTATTCACCCTTGATATCATATATATAATGTCTGATAAAACAAATTCTAGTAAATAAACCTATTTTGTCTCAAAAATATGTATTCTCAAAAATATTTTCCTAAATATATGCTCCTAAACCCAATATTACCTCTATACCCCCTCAAGTTGGAGCATGAGGTTCAAAAATGTCCAACTTGGAGAGTAGAAAATCAAACTGAGTTTTGCCAAGAGCTTTTGTGAAAATATCTGCCAATTGTGAAGAAGACGAAACATGATAAGGTGAAATTAAACCTTCAATTATTGCATCGCGAACAAAATGACAGTCAATCTCAATATGTTTCGTACGTTCATGAAAGACTAGATTTTTGGCAATATGTAATGCAGATGCACTGTCACAAAATACTTTAATTGCCTTTGGGTGATGCACTCCCAAACTTAACAGCAAGCCTTTTAACCATTTAATTTCACAGGTAATTGCAGCCATGGATCGATATTCGGCCTCAGCCAAAAATCTAGACACTGTGTGTTGTTTCTTTGTCTTCCAAGAGATAGGCGAATTGCCAAGAAATACCAACCAACCGGTTAATGATCACCGAGTGAGTGGACAAGCCACCCAAACGGAGTTGCACCATCCTTGTAATGTTAAATCATTATCGGCACGCAAAAAAATTACTTGACCGGGGCTGCCCTTTAAATAGCGAACAACTCGTAGTGCGGCTTCCCAATGCTTCGTCCGAGGTTCTTGCATAAATTGAGACAAGATATGAACTGAATAAACCAAATCTGGACGTGTGACTGTAAGGTAAATTAATCGACCCACAAGTCGGCGGTAGGACGCGGGGTCTTTGAGAAAATCTCCATTAGCAAGGGCGAGCTGGTGATTTTGTTCAATGGGAAAGCCACTTGGTTTTGCCCCTAACAAACCTAATTCAGATATGATGTCCAAGGTATATTTCCGTTGACACAAGAATAGACCTGAGGGATTTCGGGCTACTTCAATGCCTAAAAAATATTGCAGAGGACCAAGATCCTTCATGTTAAAGTAATCTCCAAGATAGGATTTAAATGTAGCAAGTGCAGCGGAATTATTATCAGATATGACAAGATCATCAACATATATGAGAACATTAATCTGAATATCACCTTGAGTTAATGTGAAAAGTGAGTAGTCAGAATAAGACTGAAGAAAACCATACTCTTTTAAAGCCGTAACCAACTTGGAAAACCAACATCGAGGAGCCTGTTTCAAACCATACAATGACTTTCGTAATCAACATACCAAAGAAGAATTTGAACTCTTGAATCCGGGAGGGAGCTTCATATACACTTCCTCCTCAAGATCACCATGCAAGAAGGCATTATGAACATCCATTTGGTGGAGTTCCCAATTTTTAGACGCAACAATAGCAAGAAAGGCACGAATAGTTGTCATTTTTGCAACTGGAGCAAATGTTTCATTGTAGTCGATGCCTTCTTGTTGATGATTACCAAGTACGACTAACCGGGATTTGAGACGTTCAATATCTCCATTGGATTAATATTTGGTTGTGTACACCCATTGACTACCAAGAGCACGTTTCCCTAGGGGAAGTTTTTCCAAAGTCCATGTGTCATTATCCTCTAGAGCTTGTATCTCTGCTCTCATAGATTGTCGCCAACCATCATGTAGCATAGCCTCTTAAATGATTTAGGATCTTTACCCTTGACAATTGCTGTAAGAAATGCTTGATATTTGGAAGAAAAATTATCACAATTTAAATAATGTGCTAAAGGATAAGGAGTACCTGAGGAGTAATCGGAAGTAGAAAAAGGAAAAGACAGACTTTTAGCAAAGATTGTATGAGTGATGCAGTCACGGAGTCGAACGGAAGGAAATTTCTCTCGATGCCCACGACCAAGAACTGGTTGTTCTTGTTGTGGCACCATATCGGATGGCGGTGCAATAGTAGATAAAGGTGAGTTGTTGGGGCCCATGCCCAATGTTGGATCATCACGAGAATCCATTACAGTCTCATTCGATGGAGCCATATTAGTGTCCTCAATGTGAGGATCATTAATTACATGTTCATCAGTATCCAACTCATAATCCGCAAAGTCATAAGGAATAGATTCATTTATTTCAGTAACATGCATCTGGATGTTAACATCTTCAGGGCAACTATAAGGAAACACATCCTCAACAAATTTGACATCCCGAGAGACAAAAAAATTATTTGTATCAAGATCATATAACTTCCATCCTTTCTTTCCAAATGGATATCCCAAAAATACACATTTACGACTCCTACTGGCAAATTTATCCCCTTTTGTATTTTGATTATGAGCAAAACATAAACACCCAAAAGTGCGAATGGCATCAAAAGAAGGTTGTTTATTGAATAAAATCTGAAAAGGGGTTTTATTTTCAAGGAAAGGAGTGGGGGTTCGATTTATTAAATGAACTGCTGCAAGGACACACTCCCCCCAGAAATAGATAGGCAAATGTGCTTGAAATCGCAATGCTCTTGCAACACTCAAAATGTGCTTATGTTTTCTCTCAACCCTCCCATTTTGTTGTGGAGTACCCACACAAGAAGTTTGAAACAAGATGCCAGATGCGGTAAAATAATCTTTTAAACAATAAAATTCAGTGCCATTGTCACTTTGTACAATTTTAATTGATTGTGAAAATTGTCTGTCTATCATAGCAATAAAAGCCATAAACATTTGAAACACTTCAGTTTTATCAAGCAACAAATAAACCCACACTGCTCGAGAAAAATCATCAACAATTGTTAAAAAATAATGAGCACCACAAGATGAAGCATGTTGGTGGGGACCCCATAAATCACAATGTACTTTCTCAAAGATACGAGAAGCCTTATTATTACTCAAAGGAAATTTATCTCTTGGATGTTTAGCGCGGAAACACACCTCACATCCTTTATGTAAACTACCTTTATTATTATTAACATGAGGGAGTAACTTAACTATTTTCTCAGAAGGATGTCCCATTCGTTTATGCCATAACTCCAAAGTTGTTGTTGACTCTTACACAGACAAATGTTGCACCGATTCCAATTTGCTAAAATAATAAAGTCCGTCTTTCCTAATTCCCGTTCCAATTAGCTCCTTCGCTTGGTCCTGTATAGCACATATAGAAGAGTTAAATTGGACAGTAGTGTTTAACTGATCATTAAGTTGAGAGATTGATAGTAAATTGCAATTCAAGTGTGGAACATAAAGAACTTGAGTTAAAATAATTTTGTCAGACAATTGAACTGAGCTCACTAATGTAGCTATGACTGATGCACCATTAGGCAAACCAACGGGACAATGAATATAACTAGTGTCAAACAACCAAGATTTGTGGCCTGTAACATGATGGGTAGCGCCAGTATCAATAATCCAAGATGTATTGTTAAACTTGCCATTTAACCCATTGTCCAACTTGTTGTCATTACCAATTAAACTAACAATGACATCCTGCTTATTATGCGTGAATTGCTTTTTTTCTAAGATGGAAGACTTGACATTATTAACCCGCACAGTACTACGGCCGGCAACAACCTTTCCTTGTTGATTGCTGCGGCGGAAAACCTTGATCTCTTGGTTGCTGCCAGTGGGATGGCCCAGGAGTTCGGAGCAACAGCTGGCATCTTTATCACGCACCTTGATTTCTGCCGGTCGTGATTGCTGTTGGTATTAGTACATGAAAGACCGACATTGAAGCACCAAGAAGCATTGTTAGAGTAATTCATCTTTTTGTAATTTTTATCACGCAATTCACCATTGATGATGACAGATTTGACGTTACACTGAAAGAATGCGGACAAACATCCATCTTTATCGATTGCGGCGAATTTGTTCACCATTGATGAGGGAGAAAGGTCGCTTTTGAAAGACTCGGGTTTTGGTGGAGGCGGTGGCGAAGGCGGTGAACCATCGTATATCATTATGAATTGAATATGACTGGAAAACTCTAGCCTGATACCATGATAATTTTGTGGAAAATTGACTTGGGTTCTTATTCACCCTTGATATCATATATATAATGTCTGATAAAACAAATTCTAGTAAATAAACCTATTTTGTCTCAAAAATATATATTCTCAAAAATATTTTCCTAAATATATGCTCCTAAACCCAATATTATCTCTATAAACAACGATACTTTACTTAACCGTGGTTTAGTAATTGCTATTGAATACTTGGGCTCCGTTTGTTAGAGCGTAAAATATTTTCAGTATAAAATGGTTTTCCATAATAATCAATTTACAACGGAAAACTCATTTTCAAAATAGTTTTTCATTGTTTGGTTAAATAAATAATGATTTTCCATTTTAAGCATTCGTGGAGAGAAAAAATTCGTGAGTGTAGGGGTCGTTTTTACCCGACCGCCTACGTCTCACGAGTTTGTTTGAATGCTCGTTAACGCCGTATGTGAATACGGACTAGTAGGAGTCGCCACCGTGCGTTTTACACGGTCCACGGACACCGAAGAAATACCAATGCCAGGAGCAATTGACCCCATATGGTCGTGCACCAGAGTATGGGTTCGGGGACAGGTTATGGGCCAATCGTGCATTGGGCCCGCCCGCCTGTAAGCGGTCTCTACTAGGTCTCTTTTTGTGGTCAAATTATTATCAATACCGAATACATAAATATCTCATATTATACCCTAAATAACGCATATTACTAAGCGGGTTTAATTTATTTACAAATCAAAACTAATTTTATTATGACCACTTAAAATTAAATCCGTATTAAAATTCTAAGAAAATAAAAATCAAATAAAACAAGAACAAAATAAAATAAATAAATAAAAGTGATAAAAGCATGAAAATAATAAAAATACAAATAAAAATAAATATGTGCAGGTTCAAAGTGTGTTCCAGGAAAAGTGGTTCGATGTGCTGTTTAACCAATAAAAACATAAATATGAAATAATTATATGATGACACTTTTAATACTTAAAATCAGATATCATATCAACGTTAATAACAATAATTGTAATTTCAATCATGAACAGACCAGATCTACTATGACTCATAAATTAATCAAGATTATTATCATGATAATAATTATTAGAAATATTAAATTTAATAAATAAACCATTATATTAAAAAAATAAATTTATCAACGAAATAATAACTGAAGTTTTATTATGCATCAATATTGAAAATTTACAATCAATGGCCAATCAGATTAAAACGACAATTAAAATATTAACATTAATGTGACAAACATGAATTTAAGCACTAAAATTCACATAAAACATTCAAATTTTCAAACACATTAACCATTATCAAAGATCATCATTTTGAATGATTTATAAATATACAATAAAATTAAAATGAATAGATTTGAAGTAGAGACTTCAGTAATTGTACCTGGTAATGCCTTAATAGAACAACCAAGGAGGGATCAACGAAGATGAACGCAATATGCATGTTTGAAGTTGGTTGAGTTGGTGATTTGTGATGTGTTTTATGATATTTTGAGGGATGTTTGATGGAAGAGAAAGGTATAGGATGTAAGTATGCAATGCAGAAGGATGGTTCGTGGTATTGGTATATGTTGGTGTATGTTGAAAAGGCTGGAAGGACGTGTATTTATAGGTCAGAAGGAGCAAAAATCAACCCCGGAGGACACCAGACCTGCGCCTAGGCGCAGGTCCAGTTACATGACCTGCGTCTGCGTCTAGGCGCAGGTCCAGGCTGGATCCGGGACGATTTTTTTGCTTGATTTTGCGCGTGATTTTCAGGATTACGATCCGATTTTATTCGATTACGGAAATATTCTGTAATATTCTGGTTTTCCGAAATATTGTGTGATGTCCCGGGATGTCCCGGAATGCCTAGAACGTTCCAGAATGTTCTAGATTCCTCCGGAAGCTCCAAAAAATTGCCGAAAAATTATTAAAAATTATGAAAAAAATATGAAAGTACGAAAAACACTAATATGCTTTGCGGAACAATTTTCAACATTTGGAAATGACGAAAATGCCCCCAAGCATGCAAAAATCCTAAAAAATCCATAAAAGGCTCTAAAAATATGATAAAAATATAGAAAAATATGAATAAATTATAAAATTATTTTTATGATTTTTAAAAATATTTTGTGATGCAAAAAGACATTTTTTTTAATGAATATAAAACATTGAAAAATGCATGTAAAAAATATAAAAAAATATCTAAAAAATGAAGAAAAATTACGAATCAATCCCGTAATCATCGCGAATCCTAATACACGTTTCCAAGGCAATTTTCAAACATGGTTTAGGTAATTATTTGAGGGGTGTTATGCATTTTCATCGTCAATTCCCCTTAGTTGTATCTTATGACAATATGGTACGTTCATCATTAGTCTCTACATTGGGGAGACATATTTAGGTGTCTACAGTGAGGAGAAAGTTACTGAGTTATGTGTAGACGAGGAAATAGTTTGTTGTCAAGTCATGAGAATAGAGAATGAAAAAAAGTTTTACTTTGATTTTGGGAGGAAAACGTTTCCAACTATGGTATTTCTTATTTCAATTTTCAGTCCAACCAAGCAATGTAAAATGAGGGAAATAATTTTCATGAAAATCATTTTACACCCTACCAAAGAACCACTAAGAATAAATTTACAAAATCCGAGTATACTAATATAACCACTAAGCTAATGAAATTTTATTAATTTATACAGGGCCGTCCCATTGAATTTTGGGGCCCTGTTCTCATACAAAAATATTGGGCCCCTAAATATGAAGATGAAGATGAAGGTGAAGAATTAATTCATGGAAATTTAAGATTTGCAATTAATGAATGATTTTTTTTTAATGTGGAAATGGAATATGGAGCAATTAGTTAACATTCATTGTAGATTACGGTTAATTTCTTTCTTTCTTTCTTTGTTTTTATTTTATTTTTATATTGGTCTAAATATGAAAATGGAGCCTCTTACAATTGGAGCCCTGTGCTGTTAGTCACCTTGTACATGTGCAAGGACGGCCCTTGAATTTATAAAGCAGTTAATTAGTATATTTATAAAATCTTATCGTGTCCCTCCCACCCCATGTAGCTTTACCGTTGATTGTAAGGGTGAGAGTTATTTGCGAGCAATGTTAATGAACGTTGATTATTATGCACTTTTGGATTCATCGTTTTTTTAAATAAAAAAAAAAAATTTGGGAGAATTTGGATGAAATAGTGCAACACATTCCATGAATAAGTGATTGTTTGGTTCACCAAAAAATACATGGGAAATATAATTTTCTAGGAAGTGAAATAAGGTATTTTGTTTGGTTGACAAATATTGTAGGAATTTGCACTTCTTAGGAAGTTCTATTTCCTACAAAATTAAACACTTCATAGGATATGCAAATACATGGGAAGTTCTATTGTAGAAATTTACTTACCTAGGTCTCCCTAGGTGAATGGAAATTTCCATGAGAATTTTAATTTTCCATGTTCAACCAAACAAAATTAAACACTTCATAGGATATGCAATTTCATGTGAAAAACTAATTCCTTGGAAATAATATTTTCTATGTTGAACCAAACAAGCACTTAAAAGGTTAGTAACTATGGAAATTGATTTTGGCACCCCTCCCCCTTACTATTCATGTGAGAGGGGAAGGAGTGCCAAAATCATCACCCGTAACTGATGCAGGGCTTAATTGATAGGTGGGGCAGTGGGGGTGAGTCTTTTTTTTAAAAAATAAAATAAAATAAAAAATTGAGGGTGAGTTATGATGGTTTTGTTAGTGTTTTAATGCTCTATGCATATATAATGTTTGGGCTTTGGAGGAGGAATCGACAAGTGTTTATAATTTGAGTTTTAGACCCATTTTTCGTTTCTTCTTAGCTGCTTATCCTAGAGTGGTCGTGTGTTAACTTATGGGCCTTGTTCAAGGATAACAAATGTCCAATGGTGTCTACTTTGGAAGTTCTGGATGAAAAGCCCATTAAAAGATAACAAAACAAATCACAATCAAAAGTTTTATAAGTGCAACATTAACTATTCATTAAATCATAAAAAAAAAATTTAAACAAAACAAAGGTTTCTTCCACTATGCTGTATTGCATATCAAATATTTACTAATAAAATAAAGCTAAAAAATTTATGTGACAAAACTATATCCTTATGGATGTTTATTTGTAGAAAACTTAAAAATCTAAAATTTGATGTTTTCATTTTATTTTTTTGAAATATATATTTATTAATATATATATTTTTTTAAATTTTCCTTATTAATATCACCACTTTTAATAGTGATATTATTTAAATTTTTAGGAGTAAAAAGACATTTCCAAAGACACATCATAGTTTCATTGGCTTATATAATAAGGATAAAAATAGAGGGAGTTCAAATTACAAAATAAACAATACCAAAAATTTAAATGGGTCATTTAATTTGGGAAAGAGGGAGTAGTCTCTCCTAAGTTGCTGTTTTTTTCCTGAGTTAACCTCCTATAAGTTTCACTCCTCCTCTCTTATTATCATTTTTCTTTTGTACGTGTAATATCCTGTATTTTTATACTTTAATACAAACATTTTATACACTAATTAACACTTTTTATACGTCTGAACAAATAATTTATATGTTTTACAAATTAGAGTTAATAAAACGGTTTGATATAAATATTTATAAAAAAATATTATTCTTTGGGCATGTAAGTAATTCACATATATTTACAAAGAAATTTTATAAGTCATATTCGAAATAATTGTGTTAAAATAATAATTATATGTTTTATTCGTTGGTTATAAAATACAATATTCCGATTTGAAAAAAGTTAATAGTTTTTATTCCTATTGTCACAAGCCCAACCTAGCAGAAAATACAAATCGGACTCAACCAAGCATAAACTAAAACAGGTCAAACCCTAAATAAAATAAAAAAAAAACAACCAACTCCCTCACTTCCTTAAGTAAAACAAACAAGCAAAGAAAAAAAAACAAAAACAACAACAGCATCAACGCAGCAGCCCAGCACCACCGGAGGACTGCCGCTGCCGCCGCCACTTCCAGATTCCGTCGAGGACCGTCGTCATCCGCACCGCCGCCGCCGTCTTTGCCCTGCTGTAAGGAACTTGCGTGACTTTTTTTTTATTTTTTATAATTCTTTTCAATTCTTTGAATCTTGAAATAAAGTTTAGCAATTGTTATGTAGGGTTAATTTCTGATTTAAAATTGTTTGTTGTTTAATCATGTTTTGGATTAAAGTTTTATTGTTAAAGTTTGAGTTTTGAATCTTTGAAATTTGTGGGTTTTGATAGAAAATTTTCAGATTTTATTTGTTGATTGAACTTGAATAAAAACATGTTATTTTGATTAGTTTTCATTTTCGAAATGGTTGGGATTGGTTATATGTTGTAAAGGTTGATTTTATGAAGTTTTAAAACTTTTGGGTATGTATTAATGGAGGTTTTCATGGAGTTTTGGGAAAAGGTTGAAGATGAAGTGTTTTAGTTTGATTATTTTTATATTTTCATGAGTTTTATGAAATTATTAATTAATCTTGATTAATATTGTTAATTAGATTATATTTTTGGAGTTTTTTTTTTTAATTTTATTATTGTTGTGATTTTTGAAAAAATAATATAACTTCAAAGATTTTAATTGTTAGTTGCGTATAAGGGTTCCCGTAGTGTAAGGAACCAGTTGGGTGTTGTTAAAACTTTAAAAATTGATTTTCGCGACGTTTCGGAAGGGTTGTAAGTGTTTTATCGGGGCTGGAATTTTTGAAAATACGCGTCCACGTGATGTTTTATTTATTTATTTAAACGTCGGATTGATATTTTTAGTTAGAAGGCACAAATTCGGAAATTTTAAATTAAAGGAACGAGTTGGAAATAGATTTTGAAATTTTATTTAGAGGCTGGAATTTTGTAACATGTATTTAGGATAGTTTGATGGGTATGGGGGTATTGATTAGTCCCGATGTTTAATTTGTAGGGGACTTTGAATTCGCAAAATTCAATTAATATTGGCTAGTCGGATTTGCTGTACCAGGTACGTATGTACCCGAGAACTTGATTTCATGTAGTATCATGCTTAAGGGAAGTTATATGAACTATGTTTGATGGTATGAATACGTGATGGTTTGATTTAAATGCATGTATGACTGCTATGCTCATTTTGAAATGGCTGACTGAATTTAGTTATTATTCAAGCAAGTCTTGGAAGGTAGCAATCAAGATTAATTACTCACATGTTAAGTTAAGAAGATATATTATTTATTTTACCACCTCGTGTAGGGCCAAGGGGCATTATTTATTTTACCACCTCGTGTGGGGCTAGGAGGCATTATTTTATATTTACCACCAAAGTGTGGGGCCATGGACATTAAAGGACATAAATAAAATATGTGTTCGCTAAATTAAAGATAAATAAATCTGTAGTTGATTGACTGTGTGTATTGATGTTATTAAGGTGTTGTGAACCCTTAGTGTAGTAAATAAATTCATAATTTTATAAACGATATTAAGCACGTAAAGTGAAAGAGGATGCGCACCAAAACTCTTGGAACGTATATAGTATATACCTTGAGTATGGACATATGGGGGGGAGCTATTATGCTCCTGTAGGGGGCATGAGACGTCGTGTACCCCATATTATAATTATTTTGGGATCCCAACCACCTTATGGTGGAATTTGCTGCTCGATTTGCTACCGAGTACTGCGCCCTAGAGGGCGTCCTAGTGGACAACTTTTATTAGGCTCGTTCGATGCGTATCCAATGTTAACTAAGTAATATTAATTTAATTAAAATTGGAATTTCCAGGGTATTACAGTACAAGTATTTTCTTTATATAGTTGGATAAAAGTGGTGGAATATCTAATAGACAGATAGTTGTAACTTTAAACAAATTATGACTTAAAATTCACTCCGTCAATCTTGAGCACAAACTTTTGAGGTGATAGCAAGGCTGAGTGTTGCTGTTCCTACTTTCCTTTTCAAGTAATCTAAAATATTGTTGAAAAAATTCACATAAATGATCACACTTTTTGTCGGTCTTCTTGTACGGGTCTGACTTTTTCATTAACTTAGAATTGAGTGCATCAAAAATCACGATTTTTAACGGATACACCCAACATGATGAAATTTGTTTTAGGGTGCGGGCGACATTGATATAAGAGATCATGAAAATTATGATAAATTATATTTAAGCATATAAAGAAAATTTCAAAATCACATATTTATGTCGCTCTTTGAATCCAATGTCAAAGCTCATGCTTCTTGCTGCACCCATTAAAGTTCTTACAACTTGATGCATCCAAGCCAAAGTTGGTGTTGTTTAGGCCGGTTTTCCTAAATTTTTGTGACTCGAGGTGAAACAAATATAATATAGTTTAGGGGGGGGGGGGCGCATTTGGTTCACAAATTAGTGTAGTTTGGATTTGGAATCATAATGAAACCAAGGTGTGAGTTTGGAATTTGATTCTTGAAACTAGGTGTTTTATGTTATTCACTTATTTGTGAATGGAAAATTTTCTTTTGTTTGATAACTATAGGTATGTGTGTGAACCAAACCCTCCTTTCCTTTAGGTTTCTAAACCCCATAGTTTGAAATATGGGTTTTAATTTTCTCTTGAGTTTTTTTCTAAATTATGCCCTGAATTTATTATTTTTCTAAGTTGTACTCATGCTTTTTCAAAGTTCTACGTTATGCTCGCAACTCATTTTTTTAATGTACAATACTCACACCATTAACCTAACGTTCATGGTTACCGACTCACCGTTGAAATGAGGGACCTTTTGTGGGAGGGAAATTTGTCGCAAAAAAAGTCCGACTTGACTGATTAAGAAAATGAGATTTTAGGGCAATTGCTTCATTTATCAGTGGTTGGGGTGGCGGTTCCAGAGTGGTTTTTGGGGTTTTTGGAAAAATATATGGAACTTCTAAAAAAAAATTAATTTAGTAATAAATAAAATTTAAATGCAATAATATCCGAGTGTAAAGAGCATGAGGAGGTGAGAGATAATGATATTGACACTCCAAAATTACTCGTCGAACTTCAACTTCTTCAATTTTTTAGTTGAAAATATATTTATAAAGTAAAGCGTAGAAGTAATTTTGAAGTGTCAATATCACTAATTGGTTGTTAGAGTTTAATTCCTGTTTCCTGTTTCTAACAAATGGTACTGTCCCCCCCCCCCCCCCCGCGCCCAAACAACTCATTTACTCCCTAACCGGCTAACCCTAACTTGCAATTCTCAAACCCAACCCATAGGCTACAAGAGGCCGCCACTGGCCCTCTTCCGTCGGCCGCGTCTACTCGTCCCTAACCCACCGTCACTGCGTTTTGTTCGCCAATCGTCGCCACTGGGCCTCTTCCGTCGGCCGTTGTAAGTCACTAACTAATTCGGTAAGTAGATGTGTTTAATATTTTTGTTAATGTTTTTGTTTAATGTTTTCTTCTAGCCTCATGTGATGGGTCAAGTTTTATATTAATCCATATAGGTTTGAATTAATTTTGATAATTGCCTTTGAAAACTATTTTGCTGAAATATTTCTTAATTTGTTTTTATTTTTTAGGATGTTATTTATCTCTTCTGCTGAATGCTGATATTCAGTTGTGAAAATATTTTATCGTGATCAACTCATCTTTTGCCTGAAAACGAACCATAGCTATAATTGATCAAAGTTGTGATCTTCATGTAATTTAATTTCCAGTATTTAGTTAGATATTGTATTATTGGTAGTAAGTGAATCACCTTGAATCCTTGATTCAAGTTTCTCGTGAAAAAAACCCTCATCATTGAGCTGCTATTTTGCTGCATAGTTGCTGTTCCGACAAATTTTGTCTCCTCCATGAATGGTGGTGATCCAAAGTGGTGGTCACGACCATGGCATGCACAAATGAACGAACGGTGAGCTACTCCGGGTGTTTCCGGGGAAGGACCCTCCGATGCTTTAGTTAGCAAGGGGATTCAATTCCAGAGAGTGTAGAGGGAGAGATAGTCTCTACCTTTGTATGGTGCACTCATCTCCTATTTATAGGGGGTGAGTGGTGAGAGATGGCGGTACCTTGAGTACACGTGTCATGCTGTACAATTGCTGGCATCTAGTTTGTTATGCATTTGGGTGGATGCCTAGATGGCTGCCACTTGTACGGTCTTACTCATTTGAGTTAGTTAGTTTGTTAGGGCGTAGGTCCAGGTGCTTGAGTGGAGCCTTAGATGGCGCCACGTAGGACAGTGGGAACCACTACGCTGGATTCACTTTGGTTTCTTATCTGTTGCCCGCTTGGGCCGGCAACATTTAGGTCCGTCATCTCTAGGATGGCGTCCTTAGTGTTAGTTGTGTGCTGGTCCCTTATTGGCGGCTTTTGCCCTTGTGGGCCGGCACCTCCTGGTGACGGTATTTGCCACCTCTAGACATCTTGGCGGGGACGTTAGTAGGGCGGTCCTGCCGGTGTACGGTAGACCTCCATACAACTATATCCGATAACCTCCTGATGCACTGAGTTTATGTTGCGAGGATGATAGATGAAATCCTTCGCGATTCGGTGGTAATCCGGGTAGCAAGCAAAGCTTCCAAAAACAGGACCGAAATATTTGATTTCTCAGTTGACTAATTTAGTGAAAGCTGGATTGAACAATCTTGATATCTGTTTGTGACCCTCTATCTTCATGATAGGGCATCCCTCACAAACACATTTTTTGCAGATTGATTGGGCACTGATAGAGCAGTAATGCACAATGTAGAGTGTTAGTCATGCCTTCATTTTTTAATCTTTGAAACATCTTCTCACAATCTCCCCAATTTTCAGCTATCATTTGTTCGGTTGAATAATCATCCCCAAATATCCCTCCAAAATGGCCAATCTGATGATAGTCTTGATACCCTGATGCCTCTTCTAGTCTTCAGAGTATCTCTCAACGCAAAATATCTGCAGTATCCAATGCTATCACTCCCTAGTGGCGGTATTGAGTTAGAAACAGAGGCAAGAATAGGAGTTTCAACTCTGGTTTCTTTATTCAGCAGAATGTAATTTTCCCAGCAAAATTCTTCTATTATTTCAAAATCAGATATCTTTCCTTCTGTCTCATTCCAAACAAGATCATTCATAGTTCTGAACGAAGATGGAAACTGTAGGGGTCGTTTTTACCCGGCCGCCTACTTCACGAGTTGTTTTGAATGCTCGTTAACGCCGTACGTGAATACGGACTAGTAGGAGTCGCCACCATGCGTTTATACGGTCCACGGACACCGAAGAAGTACCGAAGCCAGTAGCAATCGGTCCGATATGGTCGTGCACTAGAGTATGGGTTCGGGGACAGGTTCGAGCCAATCGTGCATTGGGCCCGCCCGCCTACAAGCGGTCTCTACTAGGTCTCTTTTGTAAGATCATTGTTCAATTTAAGAGCAACAGAGATACTCAATTTTAGCCCTAATTTGCGAATTACTAAGTCGGTTCAGATTAATGCACAAATTAGCCTAAAATTTTTTTGTGACCACTTTGGAATTAGTCAATATTATAATGCTAGAATTAGTCCAAAAGAATTCAAGATTCAATTCACATAGATCACATAAAAAAAGAAAATCAACATGATAATGGCATGGAAAAATGCGAACGTACCTTGAATCCCGTGCAATTATAAAATCAAAATAAATATAAAAAAAATGCTACAGAGAATGACATGGAAAATGCAAGAAATTAAAGGCGACATAATATGGATTAAAAAAATTAAAAAAGGACATGAATTAAAACATGAATTGACACAAACAGAACAGCAAAAATCGCATGTCATCATGATTAACACAAGTCAAAGATTAAAATGAAAATTAAAACAAAAGAAAGCATATTGAAATTGAAATAAAAAGGGTCTCAGAAATGTTTACCGGAATGTGCGGCGGTCGACTACGGCCTCGAGACTAGTACGCCAAATGCCAAATTCAGTGATTGTAAATGATTGAAATGTGTTTATATGTGCTTAATATTGATTTTGATAGAGTTTTTGAATGATATTTAGAGAGAAACTATGTAGTAGAGAGAAGAGCATAAAGTATGAAGTATTTTCGTGTTTTTGTGTCGTGGTTTCAAAGGTCGAATGAAGGGTCGTATTTATAGGCGAGCAGAGGAAAAAATCGTCCCGGAATGGCACCAGACCTGCGCCTAGGCGCAGGTCCAGTTACATGACCTGCGTCTAGACGCAAGTCAGTATTTGTGACCTGCGTTTTGACGCAGGTCCTGTAATATGGACCTGTGTCTAGACGCAGGTCCAGTTGTGTCCGGGTTGATTTTTTTTGCTTATTCTGCGCGTGAATCTCCGAGATATTATGCGATTATGATACGATTACGGGAATCATACGTAATATTATCATAATATTTGAGATTCCGGGAGATTTCGCGAGGTTCTGGAATAATCCGGGCTAATGTGGACTGTTTTCAACTGTTTTCGGGATTTACGGACTATTTTGAAAAATGTGCTAAAAAATGCCAAAAATTATGGAAAAATATGGGAAAATTCGAGAAAAATATAAATGAGTGAAAAGTGGAGAAAAAGTTGACAATGCAGGTGTAAAATTACTAAAATGCCCCTAAGAATGGAAAATGTTTCAAAAATTAATAGAAAATAGATAAAAACTCAGAAAATTATGGAAAAATTATCAAAAATTCTAGAAAAATGTAATTAACCTAAAAAAATTATTTGATGCAATGTGAAGTGACTAAAATGCCCTTGGGAAATAATTATGCATGAAAAAATAATGAAAATAAATTAATAAAAAAATCCTAAAAATGTCCGAAAAATCCCAAAACGAGTCGTGAGCCTCTAAAACGCCTATAAATAGTGTGAGAGTGGTATGAGAGGGGGTAAAGAGGTGGCATTTTGGCATACTAGCTCAAGACCGGACCTGTGCAACAGGGTACATTCATCATAGACCGTTGGGAGCTAACTTAGGTGCCAGAATTAGGTGTCTACAAAAACATTGATCAAGAACTGGCTAGTCGGGGCGGTGCTAGTGGGCTCTGCGGCGCGACTTATGATGATTATTTGAGTAATGGAATAGAAGTCAGTGGGAAACTTTTATTACTTCATAAATTGCTTCAGGAGGTTAAGGAAAAACAACTAAGAATGGTTATAGTCTTTCAGTCAAGTAATTCAAAACCAGAGTTCCTTAGTCTCCAACACATTCTAGATGACCTAATATGTTAAAAAATTGGTGAAGAGCTTTATGTACACATCTATCGAGAATTTGATTGTAACAAAAAACGAGGTGCGGTTGATGTCTTCAATGACAAGGAGAGCAGGAAGCTTGTCATGTTAATTGAGAAAAATTCTTGTCAACGAAGCATCAAACTGTTTAATAGTGAAACAGCTAACAGCTAAACGTTATTTACCAAACACTTTTACACAAACAGCTAATGTAATCAGTTAGTTAAATCAGCTATCACAACCAGCTAGTCAAAACAGCTAACTCAATCAGCTAACCTCCATAGCTGTTAGAGGTTAGCTGATTGAGTTAGCTGTTTTGACTAGCTGGTTGTGATAGCTGATTTGACTAACTGATTACATCAGCTGTTTGTGTAAAAGTGTTTGGTAAATAACGTTTAGCTGTTAGCTGTTTCAGATTAAAAAGAACCAAAAATCTATAAGCTTTTCCAAAAAGCTCCTCATATGAGCTTTTTGAAAAAGAGCTTTTTCATCCCAAAACTCTCTTCCAAACCTCTAACTCCCAAACATCTAAAATAGTTTTTTGAGTTGGTCAAACCTCTCTTTCCTCTCAAACCTCTCTTTTTTCCCCAAACCTTTAACTCCCATTCACCCCGAAGCCTTTGCGAAAGATGTTGATTCAATCAAAGTTCGATCACTTGAAAGTATTTCGTTTATATTCATCAAAGAGTGTGGAAGAGAAGGCTCTAACTTTGGTTGAGGAAGGTATTTCTCTTGAGAGCAGCTTGAACCTTTATAGCTACAATAGTTGTCATAAGCTGCTTCTCTGGGATACCTCCTATTTGTTTGGTAAACTTGATGAATTGCATACGCATTGTTCATCAATTGCAGATGTAAATTGTTTATTTGAGGATAATTTGGTATTTGATGTTTTCAATGAGTTCTCATCACTATTATCTTGTCAAGAAAGCGATAATATTAGATGTTCACTCATCTCAAAGGTCTCAGAGGCAAGTGCTCATTATTCTCATAATATAGCTTTACATGGTGAACAGGTTGAACCATCTAGAGATGATGATGATGATTTACCACCATCTGTAATATGGTAAATGCTGCCGGCCCAAGCGGGCAACAGATAAGAACCAAAGAGAATCTAGAGCAGTGGTCCCCACTGTCCTACGTGGCGCCATCTAAGGCACAACTCAAGCACCTGGACCCACGCCCTAACTAACTCAAATGAGTAGGACCGTACAAGTGGCAGCCATCTAGACATCCACCCAAATGCATAACAAAGTAGATGCCGACATTTGTATTCACTAATGCCAGCATGACACGTGTACTTAAGGGTACTGCCATCTCTCACCACTCACCCCCTATAAATAGGAGATGAGTGCACCATACAAAGGTAGAGACTATCTCTCCCTCTACTCTATCTCTCTGGAATTGAATACCCTTGCTAACTTAAGCATCAGAGGGTCTTTCCCCGGGAACACCCCGGGGGTAGCTCACCGTTCGTTCATTTGTGCAGGCCACGGTCGTGACCACCACTTTAGATCACCACCATTCACGGAGGAGACGACATTTGTCGGAACAGTTGCTCTTTTAAACATTCAAACTATTACATCTTTGTAACCACTTTCTATTTATTAATTATGATAGTGTTAAAAAATTTGTGTCAAATTAATGGTATTCATCATTCATTTAGTTAGATAAATGTTTGTTTTGTACTTTTGTTCTGCAATAATTTGTTAATTTGAACAACATATTTTATATCGTAATACCCAATTTATATCCGAATATCCGGTCGTTGATTAAGTTCGAACACCCTTTGGTACAAATCCTGGATCCACCATGTGATTTATATAGGGTGTTAATCAGTTAAGCCCTACTTTTTTGGAAGGAAAATTTCCCTTCCAAAAAAGGCCCCTCATTTTAATGGAGATCATAAACACTAGGTTAATGATGTCGGTACTGTTCTTTTAAAAAAACTGAGTTGGGGTGCATAACTTAGAAATTTGAAAAGACATCGGCACAACTTAGAAAATCAATAAACTTAGGGCATAGTTACATTTTATTAAAACAGACACAAAGTATGTGCTTGAGTAGTTCTAAAATCACACCTCATACTTTATTTATTTGAAACAAACACCTTTCAATCGGCTTCATTAGCATCCCTTGCAAATTCAGTTGAATCTGAACATTTTTCATCCTGAATTTATATGATATCTGACAATCACTAATCAGGTACCTCTCTTACTCTATCCTTGTTTTGTTTTTTTTTTAAATATGTAAAAAAATCGATATTTTGTGTTATGAGACTTCTGTAGCAATCTCGTAATATATTTATGCTTCGTGATATAGGTTTATGTTAGGGTCCATGGCTAGACTGCTAGAGTCATGCTGTTTTGAATTAGGTTAATCCTTATAGTACAAATTTTGTTTTATTTTTTGGTAGCAGTAGTGTAACTCCTCTTTTGGTGCTGAGGCAGACCCTTTTTTTAGTTAAGACTTGCTTGAGATTATCAACCAAGATTTTATAATTTTCTATCCTTGATTTTTCTGCTTGATCCGAATTTAGCATATTAGCCTTGAGTGAATACATTCAACTCATGAGTTAATTGTAAGGACTTGCTATCTTCTGGACTGAATTTGAGTTTTTTTTTTTTTTTCCTTAATGATTGGAATTTAATTTTATTACTGATTTTGTACATGCTAAAGTTATTGGAATATTGGGTCTGATGTGTTCACCTTATTGTTGCTTAAAATAAGTCTAAAAAAGTTTTCTGATTAGTTTAAATAAGCAAACAATAAGGTTTACTTCTCTCACAAAACAAGGTCTAATAAGTTTAGATAAACAAAACTTATAGCGAACAAAACATATATTTACTGATTGTAATTGAATTGAATTGGGGAGGGAAGTAATGGCCTGGTGTTTTCCCCAAAAGATCCCTATACTATTTGTATACTATGATGTGTTGGCTAAACAAAATGTCTCATTTAATTGAAATTTATGTGTTTTAAGTTGTATTATACACTAATATACAAGAGGCCTTCTCATTAATTTCATCCCAAACCTACAGAAATGTCACCGCTGCCCTTCCTAATTTGCCTATGATAAGTGGAATCAGAGTCATACGAATCAATTTATTATAGCATGTTATGTATGCTGATTTCCGGATTGGAAGTCCATCAATATTATTATTGTTGTGTGGCTAGAAGGCTTATTCTGTAGGAGCATTAGTTTTAGTAAAATTTGAAGTCTTCTGACTTTCCATTGTGTCTGTATTAATTACGTGCCGGCTGCGTCTCTAGCTTGTTAGAGCCAGCTTTTCCTTTTGTAAAAAAAAAAAAAATCTCTAGCAATTAAAATGCAATTTAAGAGTTAAAATTTTTGGCCACCCTTTAATTTTCTTTTATTTAATCCAAAATTTTCTAATTTGGTATTTCAAGCTTTCTAATAATTAAAATGCAATTTAAGAGTTAAATGGGTCACGGACACCTTTTCCTTTATTTTTTTTATCCCAAAATTTTCTAATTTGGTATTTATTGGGTAGGTTGGTGAAGGTGACTTAAGAATGTGAATGTAGCAGTTGTTTTAGAATGTAAAATTTTATTCTGCTGCTTCTCTTTGTTATCCAGGTATTTATATGTACGTACATCAAGTCACCCTACACTTATGGCCCGTTTGGTTGTTGGTAATGAATTGTGGTAATAGTAATGGATTTAAAGTGTAATTTGTTAAGTAAAAACTTCAACATTCCCATGAAAAACATATTTTTCATTCTCAAACTTGAAATTTCTTCTTATTATCCATTACCATGTGGAAAGGTGGTATTAGATGGGAATGAATATTTTTGAAGAAAATTAGATAAATTGGAGTTAAGCTAGCACCACCATGGGAATGGATTTTGATTTTCCTTCCAAATTTAGTTATAAATTCATTCTCATTACCTCCATTTATGACCGGCTATCAAACGGACCGTTAATGGACAAAATTTTAACATCTAAATTCAATGAAAAATGTACATTGGATCAAGAGCTGGAATAAACAGAAATAAAAGGATAGAAAACTACAGTGGGCATAAGTCCGCATCGATATGGATCAGGAGTAATATCCCTCCAAATGCAATTAATCTAGCTTTGTACTTAAGCATTTGATTATTTATTTATTTATTTTTTTTGAGATGAGGTGCAAATCAAAAAATTGAAGGTGAAGGACAACAAGGTTTTTAAAGTTCATGAACCGTATGAAAAGGAAAAAGTCACCTTAAACATTGTCTGACTTAGATCTTTTATTAATAATTTTTAAAAAAGTGCATGACTTATTGACTGGATTTCTTAGTAAACGCTATTAGGAATTAGGATGACTCGCAAACCCAAATCATCAACCGAAATTGAGATCACTATAAACCTGTATTGGGATTGAGAGTAAATCTAATACGTAGTTTGAAAACCAAGTTAATTCAAAATTTTGTACAAGGTAAGCTAATTTACAAGAATTCAAAGTCTGTAATACTATAGATTTATTAATGGTTTACTTAGTAATCTGTATTTGATGTGAAAATGCCTCTTGCAGCCCATTTTGCAATTTGGTGAGCAGAAAACCAACATGCTTCCTGAAATTAGTTTTTAGTTGCTACATGAAGGAAGGAATATTTGTGAAGCTGAAGCTTGGCCAAATTGATTTTGAGTTTCTTCCTTGCATTGAAAATCTACCCCTTAAATGTTTATGCACTGGTTTTGTTTGATTGGTGTTTACTGCTAAGCATGTTATTAAAGGCATGTGCACTTGCATTTTTTCATTTTGAAGGAACATAGAGTTGGATTTCCTAACCTTCCTGATGTTTAACCTGAGTGTTATGACATCTACATATACAAGTCAATTGTGATGATGAATCACTCAGAGACGGAGGAGGCATCTTGTCAGGATACTGTCAACAAAGATGAGGATGTGGAAATCACATGCTTTACCGATGTACTTGAAGAGGCCGCTGTTCATTTTCAGATAATACGATTTAACAAGCAGGTAACATGATTGTTTAGTTATATACCATCTGTGTGTCATTAGAGCTTATGCTTGAATTATGAGTCATTGACAAATATTGACTTTTGGTGCCTCGGCAGTAGGTTTTACTTAATTTGGCTTAGGTAAAATTCCAACATCATACGTGCCAATTTTTTGTAATATTAATACTTTGGTGAATGCCTTACTTTTAGGAAATCTATGCAATTTTTTGGGGTAGAAACATTCTTGAAATGATGCATTGTGTATTGGAGGGGGCTGATGCATTGTGTAGACATATGTAGATAGATAAATAGATTGGCTGGGTACTAGCCAATGTCTCTGAAATATCTAAGAACACAATCTTTCTTATCCACCATCAATCTTGATAAGTCATTCCCCATGACTAAAAGGCTGGTCACCAAACGGCTTAAATATGTAATGCAACTATCACTCTTCTTCAGAAAAAAGTCTTAGCATTGACAATGTGTGCTTTCCTGTGTCTGATTAACTCGTATATAACTTAGAAGTTTTCTGTTCTATTTAAGTCCAAATATAATTGTTCTTGGCACTGGCTGCCTACTCAGGTTCATTTGTGGGCTATTTCATAGCTAGTGCGTTCGGTTTTCATACTTTCATTTGCTTCATTAGCTGTTATTGATAAGAAATATCTTTAGTGTCACTGTCAATCTTACTGTAGATTACCTACTTTTTATCCCCTGAAACATCGTTTACCTTCTAATTTCTTGACAATCCATTTTTTAGATTTATGTGTGGATTGGTTGCAACTCTGCTAAGCTGGGACCTCTCTATGCTGCTGCCTCAACGCAACCTGTAAGCCACAAATATTGAGCCCAAGCTATCATTTTATATGTTCTATTTAATGTTTTACATCCTGCATACAATTGTTTGTTTGCAAAAGTGCTAGGTTTTTGTTGTTATAACCTTGTTTTTTTGGTTGTCGTTGTCATCTGCCTCACATTCTCTGCTATTGGTCCTAATGGGTTTATGCAGAACAATACAGTGAGTGTGACTTCTATTCTTGGGGCCACTTCTGATAATGCCGGTTTTGGCATTGCTCGTCGGTTAGGTGATTCTGCTCTGTGCCCTGATGTTCTGTTTGGATGGCATTTCGTTATCATGGAATAATGAATCTCTGACCCTGTTGATGTGAATATGTGATGGATTGCAGTGCTTCGAACTGGGCTGAATATAATATTGGCTTGCAATCTCCCAAAGGGTAACCCAATGCTCGAGGTTTGCCCTACCTCCTTTTAAAAATATTCAACTTTCAGCTGTCGCCTATTGTTTTTATTGACAAACCCATACTGCATGATGATTCTTCCATCCAAATTCATAACTGTGTATTCGCTTTAATATCTAAAATGAGATACCTAATTGGTAGATTGGTGCTGAGAAGAAGCTGATAGAGAAATTAATCAATCTGGGATACACAAAACCAAGATCCAAAGATCAACCTCAATCATAAGAAGATGGGTCTGTTTTTCTAAATGTTGGACCGTCCCCTATCCATGACTTCCCCCGATGACAGCTTTTTATATCATGCCCTTGCTGGTGCGACAAGTTTGTCGAGAGGACCATAACTTGAGCAGCAGGACAAATAATAACTGATTGATGCTAACTCTCTTGAATATTGCTTGGTGCTTGATTTTGAATCTTATAGAGTAATTATACTTGGTTCGAGCTTTATTGCAGACGACATGAGTACCGTCTGATATGCTTACATCACTGTCATGTGAGAACGAGACACTCTTAAGATATTTATTAATGTATTATGATTATATCGGATCTATCCAAGTTCAGTGTACATCTACAAAACTCCAATGATTGTCTGATGTGCCTTTAGTTGTTTAGGCTTCACAGTTGTGGACAGGTTATGTGACAGACAAATCAACTCTACGTCTATGGCTCTATGCTATGCTATGCTATGCGGCAATCTAAACTTCAGGAAAAATGATACTCCTATTATTATTCTATTTACAAACAGAGAAATGAACTACTGTATTGGTCTTTGTGGTGTAGAAAATGTCAATTTCATGCTTTAATCAGTTTGACATGAAAGTCGTTGAAATTGATAAATGAGCTTATCCATTTGACATTTCTTTCTATATATATTAAAATCTACTCCCACTGTCACGCATACAATTTACTTTGATGCATGTCTTATCTTTTTGGGTTTTTTTTTTCCCAATTATAAGGATTCGTTTGGTTGTAATGAGAAGTTTATTTTTTACAATTTTGCAATATTTTTCTGCAGTTTAGTTGGTAGGTATTGTGTGAATTTGAAATTCTTATAATTTTCATTAACCAATGAGATATGTGCTAATTTACTTTCATATTTTGGATGTGTTCTCTTCGTGGGAGTACAATTCCAATTCAGTCTAATTAAGCCAAATTTATCTTAATTCATTCGAAATCATTTCAATCCATTCTAATCTTATCCATTCAAATCCAATGTAATTTAGTTTATTCCTATTTGTTCTTACATTCATCCATTCAAATTTATTTTGTTCCAATCCATCATTCAATTCAATTTAATTCATTCTAAACCCGCGAGAAGAATATACTTTTTGTGAGAAATCAAAACTCTCATGAATTCTCATTTTATTTTTCACTTTTTGTATCCATCAAACAATTAGTCCCAAATAAAATTCATGGGAATGAATGAATGATAATTAAGGGTACAATTAACATAGAAAATTGTCATGCTTTCTTGCAGAACGATTTGACATCCTTCAATATGTTGCAAGCTCTGTTCCTTCTAAAGTCTTTTTTCATACAATATACCTAGGAGATTCCCTCCTTTTTGAGATTGACACCCTTCACTGTATCTCAAGTTTTATGCTTATTCCTTTTGACACCCTTCATTGTATTACAAATTTTCAAGGTTGTTTCAGGGAGAATCTTTGGATGCGTTATCTTTCATTTTTTTAATCAAGTCCAGGTCAGATTCAATAAGTTATAATCAAGTCATGTTTAATAAGTTTAATCAGATCAGGTCAGATCAATAAATTGAAAAAAACGAACCTGTTATCGTGCAATCAACATAGGAAATTGTCACTCTCATTGACTCCTTTCATCATGTAAATAATAGGTATACACAAACACTTGGGGAGAAATATAGCTTTATATTCAGCTTTCATTAATCTTACAACATAGGGACCATATCATATCATATCATGGTGCATAATTAAAGATTCCATAAGTAAAACAAACCTACAATTCCAACTCTTTATACTATACTGAACAAAAGAGGACTTCCATTAGTGGTACCAAATTTGCACCAACAACAAAAACAAGGGTTCTAGATTACAAAATTACTACTACAATGATACTACTACATCCCTGTAATAATTAAGAAACTGTTGATTATGTGAGTTAGTGCTACAAAGTACATACTATGGATCCCATTACATTCTAATTTCAAATCTACACTACAAATTTTTAAATAACCCATTCCAAAAAAAAAAAAACAAAAAAAAAACAGAGAACAATAAAAACCCATCAGAACAAAATTGTTCTCTTCCTCAATATGAATCTCCCCCAGTTCCCCCCCCCCCCCTTCCCTCCTTTGGAAGTGACAAACTTTAAACCTTCGAAATTTCTCCCAAATCATCAAATTCAATTTGATAACTACTCACAACATTTACCTTATTTTTCATCCTAAATTACACCAATTTCCCACCACCCAAACCTTCCATTACAATCATCTTCATCTTCAACCTCATCAACCACCCCAGAACTTTGAACACCAGTAATCAACTCCCCCACAAAAGCTAGACCGGCAACGTATTCTTCCGGGGACGCCCCCGCTTCTTCGGGCCTTGATTCCCCATCCCATGGCCCACATTCGGGGCGAACCCAGCTGGCACATTACTATTATTGGCATTACCAAAACCAGCTGATCCACTTCCATCTGAAATATCAACACCCCCTACAGATGCATTCATATTCATATTCTGCCCTGTTCCAAACATACCAGCAGGCATCCAAGTCGGAAACCCCGAATTCGGATTATTATTATTATTATTATTATTATTATTATTATTATTATTATTATTATTATTATTATTATTATTGTTTTGATAATTACTATTTTGATTTTGATTAGCATTACCATTATTATTAGTAAGATCAACTTCAACCCCATTATGATTAGCAGCTGTATTAGCATTACCATCATCATGATCATCACCACTCTCAAGAGAAAACCCTAACGGAAAAAAACCCCAACAACAACAGTAAGCTTCTTTACCAGGAACCATAGGTGGGAGTGAATTGAGCACCGATGCATGAAAAGCCCTCACGCAATTCTGACACCTAATACAACACTCTTCATAAGCTCTTGGGTACTCATACAGGACATAACAATACGGGCAGGCCGTCCAGAAATTTGCCGCCGCACGGCCCTTGTTACCACCTCCGCCACGGGGTTTCGGATTTGTGTGTGCGGGTGGGACGGAAGCAGGTCGGGCCGTGTTGGGCTCGTCCCCGCGAGGACTTCTCCTCACCGGCAACTTATCCTTTTCGCTGCTGATGTTGGTGGGCTTCTCATGGTGCTGTGGGCCTCGGAGCTCGACCTTGGAGTAGACGTTGATCTCGTGGTCGTAGAGGCCTTTCCGGGAGGGGTCGGAGAGTAGGGCCCAGGCGTCGGCGACGAGCTTGAAAGCGGAATCCGCTAGCGGATAGCGGTTTTTATCGGGGTGGAGGAGGAGAGCGAGGCGGCGGTAGTTCTTCTTGAGGAGATCGGCGTCGGAGGAGAGGGATTGAGGGTTGGTTTGAAGGATGGCGTACCAATCATGGTGGCGATTGTTGACCACGCGCGCTTCGGAAGCGAGTAGAACATCGGTAATAGCTAAGATCTGGTCGGATCCTTCTAGAAGAGGCTCGGTTTCTTGGGCAAGAAGGGCGAATTCTCGTGACCCGGTTAGATCTCGGGTTTGGAGGAGCTTCTCGGCAATTCCAAGGAGGCGTTCTGCTTCTGCTCGATTCGGGTTCGGGTTAAGGTTCGGGTTGGGGTCGGGGTTGGGGTTGGTGGTGGGGTGGTGGAATTGATGGAGGTCCATTGTTGGTGGTTTGTAAGGTGAGGATGAAATATTGAAAGCTGTTTTTTTTTTAAATTAATTTTATTACAACATTGAAGAGTGAGGAAGTAAGAAGATGAGGTATGATATGAAATGAAAAGTGTGAGTTGGAGAGAGAGAGAGAGAGAGAGAAAGAAGTGGGGAGTTGGATCAGACAGTCTATTTAGGTTTTGAACAAAGCTTTAAACTTGAACTAAAACTACGGACTATAAAAGGCTGTCTTAACCTAAAATTTGATCTAAATCTAATCATAATTGTCCTAATTTGATCTGATTTGAATTTTCTTACCGAGTTTTATTTGATGCCGATTTAGACACTCCACATTTTCTTTAAGCACCCCACTATTGTTTACATGTAATGATGTTAATGAAGAATTTCATTATTCCTGTGGAATACATAGTTTTCATTTCCAAACTTAAAATATTTTCTTATTTTCCATTATCATCCATTAACATGGGTGATATTTGTGTTAGGTCCGAATGAATATTTAGGAAGAAAATTAGATAAATTGGACTTAAACTAACACCATCATGTGATTGTATTTTGATTTTCTTTCCAAATTTAATTATAAATTCATTATTATTACCACCATTTATAACATTTACCCCTCTTTCCTTCTTTTGTCCCTTCCAATCAAATTGTTCCATTTTATAATAAAAGGTCATATTCGATCAGGAAAAAAACAGATCAAATTAGACCAAATGAGAAAAAAATCAAATCACGTCTTCATATTTAATATTATTTATTATTAATATCTTCAACTTACCATAGGAATACGAATATGATGATATTTCATTTAATATTTTTTTCCTTACAAATATATACTAGTTATATTAAAACTCGCACCCAAACACATACATGACACATAACATCTTTCACCATCCCCTCTTCCTCCTCAATGACACATGACATCTCTAATCACTCCTCACACATCACCCCAACTCACATCATCTTCCATTATGCCTCCTTTTTTTACTTTAAAAATTTTAGATATTGTACATACCATGTGTTCCTCTAACTTTACCTTTCCATTCATTGATAATTTTCTTACCATTTGTACACATTCATTGTTAAAAGTTAATTAGATGCGCAGTATAAATGTTTGCATATACATCTTACTTTATTGCGTACTATTAATGTTGTTAGGATTATTATGAGGTTGCAAACTGCTAATATTTTTTATCACAGCTTAATTTTAAAATGGTTGTTTAATTTAAACTATTAATTCTTAATTTCTTATGATAAATTTTATTGATCTTACAAATATAAATGAAGGTAATGACAATGAAAATTAAAATAAACAAAATATTACATTATTAATAGACAAAAAACCCGTGCAATTGCATGGGCCAAAAACTAGTTAATGTATGAAGAAGGTCAGTTTTTTGGCGCAAATGGCTATTAAAGGCAAGATTAATTATTTGGGGGTTATTCAAAGGCGTGTAATTAATATTTGTGAATCATCCAAATGTGAGATTATTATTATTAGTATCAAATTTCCTTAATATGTAATTGCCATAGTAATTGAATTATGGCAATTGCATATTTAATGTCAAACATTATCCCTCCTTAAATACACTACTTCCTCCTTCTTCATTATATCTCTATTGTCCCCCATTACAAAAAATCTCTTATCTCGTTTAATGGCATGGCATCTAGAACACATCGAGTTCATCAAGATTTAGGTTAAGACATGCTTCCTTGCCTCTATTACTTTGTTATCACCACAAAATTGCTCTTATTAAGGTTTTGGATGTCGATGGGCCAACTCATGGGAGGCGTTTATATATGTGGGTATTTTTTCACCTCTTATGACGACCCTGCTACCTCTTCTAAACCTAATACGCTATGTTGTGGCACCATGATGTGCAATGGAGAAGCTGAGCTTGGGTCAATCCTTGGTGCAAGTCCACCATACTCATTCCTATATCTACCCCTTGGCTTATTCTGAGGTGACTATTGAGTTGGAGCAGTGTCTTTGATAGGGTATCTTATTTTGTTATGACCCTTTGCCTTTCACAAAGTGCATGTTATTTCCATGCAATGTTTTATCAGTTTCCCTTTTTTCTTTGGTTCCTAAAAAATGGAACCTTTCTTCTACTCTTTCTTAGACTTCCAAGACCAGGCCAATCTTGATGGGAGGAGGGTCTAAATGCACGTCCCTCTTAGGCTAATGTCTTTCACCATCTAGAGTTGGGGTTGGAAAAACAATAAGACTTCATGTAGACTGATAACTTGATTTATTATGTGTTTTCCCCTTAGTTTGTATGGTTTTATTGTGCTAACCGTGCTCTTAGGAGCCGTTTTACCGCTCATAAGTCGGTTTGGAGTATTTTGTGTCTTTTTCATGTTTTTGACATGATTTAGATAAAGAATGCTCTAAATGGGACAAAATACCATCAAAGTACATCAATCTAGGCAAAGGAGAAGCAATAGGATGTCACGATGAGTGTTTGAGAGGTTCTGGTGACAATTAGTGAAGAATTGACTTGAAATTGTTCGATTTGGTTCGTATGATTTTGACCACCTCTCACTATTTTGCACATAACTCGAGCTATGAATATCGGATTCAATCTATTCCAGCGGCATTGGAAATTAAATTCAAAGAGCTTTCCAACGGTATGTCATAAGCTCAATTCCGACTTGAAACGAAGGAGTTATGGATGTTCGAAGTCGGTACATCAAACCAAACCCCGGTACCGGGTATGTGCAAACCTTATCGGGGTTCATGCACCCCGATACCGGGGTGGTTGCTGCCCCTACTCCTCTCCTTTACTTTGAAGCCAGAGTTCCCCCAGCATGTACCCCGTACCGGGGTTTCTGCACATCACTTCACTCGACTTTTTCAGAAGCACGTACCTGACTCCAGCAACAACCCCGGTATCGGGGTGCATGTACCTCGTACCGGGGTCGGTGTTCAAGGCTCCGTGAGTCCCATTTTTGTCTATAAATACCTATTTTAATCCTTATAACTTTTATCTTATGTTTTATTTTTAGGGTTTTTTCTATTTTCTAGGGTTTAAAAACTGAACTTTCTCTTGTAAACACAATTTAATTCTTTTCAATTCAATTAATTAAGTGAATTCAAGATTCAATTCTTTCTTTCAATTCTGGTATTGTTTCTTTCTTTGTTATTTATTCCTTTTATCATGATTATGTGTATTGATTAAATTAATTGAATCTTTTGTTCTTTATTTCATGACTTATTTTAATTCCCTAAAATCTGTTTTGATCATATAAATTTGAATGTTAATCAAGTTGGTAGCCGAAAGGTGAAAACTTTATTAAGACTTAAGATTTTAGGCAAATTTATTTAATAAATTGCGAGAACTTATTAGGTAAATCTGTAGATCTAATAAATCGCGAAAGCTTGTGAGATCTTGGTTAGAATTTGTTAATGAATTATTGAACATTGGTATTTAATTGGTTTATGATTTCATTCATAAAATCCTAGAATTTCCCTCATTCAATTCAATCCTATAAAAATCCAATCTTTAGTTTATGTTCTTTAATTATTAGTTCTTTAGGATAATTCAATCACAAAGGCCCTTTACATATAGTTCACATTTTTTAGTAATAAAAGGAATTAAATTGCTTTTCTGTGGATTCGACCCTACTTATCACTGCTACATTAGTTTTGATATTTAGGTTATTTTTGACGGGTTGCGACGCCCTGTCATAGACTCCCTTGTGATGTGGGTCAAAGAATTTTTCAGCATGTCAATGGCAAAAGAATGCAGCTGCGAGCACCCGCATGATAATAAGGGACACCACTTAATTAGTCTCATTCCTACAAATACATGTTTTTTCATCCAAGTTAATTGTAAAAAATGTCCAAGTTGTGATTAGCTTGGAACACTTTATTACTGGAATGCTAGACCAGACATTTGGAAGCTTCGTCCTTTTCCTTTTATGACTTGCTTCAACTGAATTCTTGGACAAACTTGTGCTTTTAATTTTTCAATCTATTTCCTTTTCTACACTAGTCTTTGCATAAGTGCAACTCTTATGTCCTCAGGCATTAAATATATATAGATGTTTGGATGGTGGTGGCGATAGCTAGTTGCCAGTGGTGGATAGTGGTGGTTAGGTTTAGGGAAAGTGAAAGAGAGGAAGCGAGTAAGGGGTAGTTTTGTAACTTAAATGTGTAATTAAGTACATGTTTGATTCACCGTATATTTGCTGATCTAAACTTATTATCTTATTTGACTAAACTTTGACCGTGTATGTATGCTAAATCATAACGAAATTTAGGAGTCAACGCAGGTCAACTTTATTCATTTCACATGCTTTGATGAAAGAGATCAACTTCCAGTTTGCCCTATAATATTTAAAGTAAAAAAAATTCAAATTATTTAATCTGATCTAATCTACTAAAATAAAATAAATAATAAGACATTGAAATAATGTGAATCAAACGACCCAAGTCACCCAACTAGACCTAAATATGGCACCTAGACGAGTAGACCGTATTAGTAATTCGCGGATAGAAAATAACATTGACTACAGTCCTACACCACAACTCACTGAGGATGTCACACAGTCGCTCCCTCACTCTGCCCAGCGCAAGCTTTCTCTCTATAAAACCCCTCTCTCATTTCCAACGCACGCGCCAAAAAAAAAATAAATCATGTTCTCAATGCTTCTTCTTCTTCTCCATTTCTGATGCTCTTCATTTGAATCATTTCCCCCTCAAAATAATTCACCCTCTTCTTTCTTCAAATTTTTTTCTGGGCAATTCTTTTGCAGGTTTTATTTTTTCCTGCGCTGGTAAGTAATCTTTCTTTACCTCTTGCTGCTTTGCTTTATTAACCAACAATACCCTCTCTCAATTTCTTACTTTTACTTTATTTATGGTGTTTTTTTTATAAAAAAAAAGACTTTCTTCTTCCTTTTTCTTTTGATATTTTTACTTGCTTCGACCCCCAAAACCCCTTTTTCTTCATTCTGGTCAATTTCGTTGATTCTGCTGAAATGGCATGAAATTACTGGTTATGAGCTCTCTTGTTAACAGTAAAATACTAAAATGTAGTACTTTAATTTTGCTCTAATTTCTGCTTCCATTAAAGCTTTCGACATTATTATTATTCCTTTGCTGTGTAAATTTGTATGTGGGTCGATTTTGTCTGCTACGAAGTAGCCGCAACAAAGCAATTGTGCACACACCGCTCACACGTGTGAACTTTTCTTTACTTTCCCCCCCTTTTTGGTTTTTGAAATTTGAAGATTTCTAGTGGATAATTAATCTTATGTTTTGCGAATATGCTAATTTTAGGTCTCAAACTGAGAAATTTTGCAGCTTTTCAATTTAGGGCAAATGTCTTTCTTTGATGAGACACTGAGTAGTTTTACTTGGAATTATGGATAAAGTTGATTGAAATTCATTTTCATTTGTATGAAGTGTAGGCTAACACTGTTAATCTACTCCCTGCATTTCAAATTATTTGCAACGATCAGACAATTTTGCTCTAGATTTTAGGTCAAATCATTGCAAATAAAATGAAACGGAGTAAATACATTATTAAGTGGGTACAAGAGTGGTCGAGTTGTTATTATAATCTGAACTGGGAATCTGTTGTATTTATCAAATCTTTTTTAGACTTACAAGTCTCCTGGTTGACAGCAGCTAATAGAAAACTATTGGGGTTTGGATCCAAATGAGTCTTATAATCATTGGGCTTAATTGTTTATTATGTTTAGTACTTGATAAACAACCAATTTATAAAAAGGTGAATTTTTTATAAAGCTGGGGTTGGCATATTCTTTTAAACTGAATATGTAAATTATGGAACTTGTCCCTGCTTCCTTTCCCAATTTACTTTCATATTTCATAGTGTGATTGACTAGTGTTTATTAATATAGGGGGTATGGACTATGGCAAAAGCATAATTTTTTATTTTTGTGTGCACCAACATTTTTCTAATAGTTTGTTTGAAGTCGTTTAAGTGCTGTACAATGTTGATTTTTCTGTCAACCTTATGGGGTTTTAATAGTCTAGGAAAAAAACCTTGTTGGATTAGAATCTGTTATTTAATGGAAGTATGATTTGTCCGAAATGCAGGGATTCTGCTAGACATCTAATTATGGAGTTTAGTAAGGTGTTCAGGTTCACCTATCTTGGGTGCAATTCCTTGTAATTGTTGGGTTATTGGAAGCAGGGCTATTGTTGTACTTTCTAGTATACTTTGTAAAATTTTCTAGCTAGATACGCTTTGCGTTTTTATGTTTAGCAATGGGAAAGAAAGCTTTAGCAAATGGTAAGGAACACAATGATGAAAGGGATAAGGAAGGTCTAACAAATGACAAGGAAGATGTTGATAAAAAGGGAAAGGAAGGTCTTACAAATGACAAGAAAAATGTTGATAAAATGGGAAAGAAAGGTCTTTCAAATGACAAGGAGCTCATTGATAAAAAGGGTAAGACTGAAGATTTGGATAAACAGTCCAATGCTGAGTTGAGACTGGGAGATACCACATGGATCAAACTTCGTGGTGCTTCATGGTGGCCTGCGCAGGTTCGATTGCTTGTCTTAGTGATTCTCGTTGTATGTCTCTATGAATGATGAAAAGAAAGGATTTGATGGTATGGGGATTTTACATCCTTTTTGAATAGGTTGTAGATGAGAATGCAATAAGTAATGGTGATAGGCCTCGTCGCAAGGGAAAAAACGGTGAAGTTCTAGTTCGGCTATATGGAACATATACGTAGTTAGTAAATATTTTATCTTTACTTTTTTTTTTCCTGTACAATTTCGAATTTTTCTAAACACCCCTTTTTTGACTAAGTATTGACTTACATGCAGCTCATATATGGACCCTGTTACAACTCTTTTGGAGTTTGATAATGTGAGTTTCAATTTTTAATCATGCATTCATGTTACTCTAAAGTTATTGAAGATGTTCAATAAGAGGGTGATTTATTATGGTTCCTGAATCCTGACTACCTAGTAGTACCTGCCATATACTGATTCCTTGGTTATTTCTTTGTGGTGACTGATATTCGTTTACTTAAGATACTTAAGCGACACAAGGGTAGTCAAAGGGAGATTTTTCTGAAGTCTTTGGAGAAGGTAGATTTATTTGTTATATATTTATGCTTTGTTGAAATTTCTATGTAAATTTATGTTACGCCTTCAGTGGAACTACTTCATCTATTAACTGTGATCTTACTATCTTAGGACCTTGCTAAGTTACAATCTGGGAAAAAGAATGCAGGAACGGCCAAAGCCAAAGGTTAGCTTAATTTGTAATTGACTGTTCCTCAAGTCCTCTCTCCTATTTTCCCTTTTTTTGGTTGCAATGTTTGGCAGTTGTAGTTGTGTATGATTCTTTGTTAGATGTTAGGGTATGTTTTTTTCATCATATTTTTGGTTATGTAATAAAAAATAGTTCAAATTAGCAAAAATAAGTTGAAAAGAGTAGACCGATGATTTGCTTTGGATTCTGGAATGTGTTTAGCACTTTAGCCCTTCTGCATCTTCTCCAAAAAGTGCATTGCTTACATATGTAAAAGTTAAATGTATGTTCAACCCTTCCCCCTCTATCCGTTCTTCTCTAACTCAGGCTCCATGATTTTGCAAACAGAGTGGACTACTCTTAAGATTTTCTTTTGACGTCCATGATAAAAACAAGTGAAAGAAAGATGTATTTATTTTTACCGTAAATCCTTTGCAGTTGGCTTTTCTTCTATTTGCATGCCTTCTCTTGTTTAATGGCCTTCTTTACTATTATGCAACTCCCTGGAAACTTTTAATAATGCATTATTAGGTAGAAAATAAGTGATTTCTTCCAAGTGTTTTATCAAGTGAATCAAAATGCCATTGGATTTATGATTTCCTGAGAGTGTCACTGTTAGTTGATTGTTGATATTTTGTTAATAATTGTTCCCATTATCCTAACTTTGAAATTCTGCATGTTAGAGTTCCTCAGAAAACTCTTATGTTAATGCATGAGAAACAAATGCAGGGAACAATACGCCTTCCAAAAGAGTGGCTGAAGAGCAAGTTGCGATGGAGAAGAAATGCAAGCCAAATGGCTTAGGCTGTGTGAGTAAATTTCTTCTTCTTCTAGGACAACAGTTCATGTGACGGTATGAATTGTTGAGTTACTTATGAATAAAAGTCACAGCAATGGCGAAACTATAAAAACCTACTAAATCATTCCGCTGACCTGACAAATTATTTATAGAAATATAAAGTATAATCTCCTTGAATTTTGTTACTTAACCTGAATAATGTTTTAGGATGATACTTATCAAACGCCTGAAGGAAATGCCCGGAGATTGAAAGTAATGCAGAATCTTGGCCTAACAGCTCCTTCTGGGTCACCATTTGTCAAAAACGACGAAGTATCATCTGCTGTGCAGTGAACAGCATTTTGTGACTTAGGTACATTATCCCAAAAACCTTTATATTTGCAGTATCATTAACAAGGACTTACCCTTTGTTTTTCTGCATTGACTAATAAAATTGCAGGTTTCATGGTGTAATATTTTGGAAATCATATACCATTCTCCTTCTTCCATGCTTCAATTGGCTAGAAATTTTTGCTCACTCTTTACCTACGGATTGAGGATGAATTCAAAAGTAGATTGTAGAAGAAACATCGCTTGAAATTCATGATAACTTTTTGTGAACAAGGAGTTGATGATTGATCATGGTTGCTCAGTGAGTCTCATCATCATACAAGTCCTTTTGCTCTCTACCTTATGGTGTATACAAATTTGTAGTGTTCATGGTTGTGTTTTTCACCTGTATTTTGGTAATATGGTTTAATTGCTGAGTTGTTGAAAATATGCAGTAAATGGCCAGAAAAAACAGGGGAGCAGAAGCAGCTGGTTTTGTAGTAATGGATGCATTTTAGCTGCTTTGTTATAGTATTGTAGCTGCCTTTTGTTGTAGATGAACTAACAATATGAAGTGCCTTTGTTTATGTTTTTATTAAGGTTATGTTTAGTTCAACGGATATTTGCTGGTCTTTCACTCTTCTGGTTGCTCTGTCTGCAGTCTCATTGAAATGGTTTTTAAGCTAGAGATTAAAGTTTTTGAAGCTCATTTTAAACTAAATTTCTCATAAATATGATATGTTGATTTTTCAAAAAAAAAAATAAAGAAAGGCAAGCTAAAAGGTTCAATAGATTTTTTAAAATGTAGCAAAAACCTTTATAAATAAATCGTTACTCTGATATCAGCTGTAGTTAGTTCAACACTAGGTTTCATGAAAGAGATACTAGTACAGAAATGATATGATATGGATTTGGGGAAATGTTGAGCAAAAACACAAGGAAATAGAAAAATTGAAACTCTATTAAAATGTGATATAGATGAGGTTAAACAATAGAAAAATATTGGGGGGTTAATTTGCCCCAAAGATATTGGGGGTTAATAAGTTAAGCGAGTGATTTACTAATTTTACCATCTAATGTATGTATTACAAAAATAGTTCTAATTATGACATGCGTTCTAAAAATAATCCTAAATTGGTTTTGTTGTACGATGTAATTCAACAATTGATACCTTTTTTGTAACGAATTAGTAGCAACATTTGGACTAGCACCGACTCTTATATGAAATAAGTTAATTGTGGTATTAGGTGATATAATGATAAAAGTAAGTGATAGAAAAGTAAGAGAAGAAAAAGTAAATGAGGTATTATGTGGTATGATGATAAAAGTAAGAGAGAGAAAAGTAAGTGGGGTATTGTGTTGTTTTTTTTTTTTTTGCCAAAAAAAGGAATAAAATGAAATTGGAAAAAATTGTTGCAAGTATTTTGTTACACCTAAAAATGGAAATTATTGCTAGTAATTCGTTACAGAGGGAGTACCTCATAAAATTAGGACTAATAAAAGGTAATCAATAGTTGAAACTAATTTTAGAAAATCCACTATAGGTGAGATTATTTCTATCAAATTTTTCAAAAAATTTAACATGAGTCATAGTGTCCTATAGTTTGTTTGGTAACATATGCTACAATAGTATATATTTTTTTCTACACCCGGGTGCATAATGATCACCATGCACTTGCTCTTAAAAAGAAAGCTTTATGCTATAGCTTTAGAACATTTATGTTATACACTTAAAACATTCATGTTTTACTTCTAAAGTGTTTATTTATAAAATTAAGTGTTTTATATATAAAGCACAAATGTTAGAAAATGCTCTAAGTATATGACATATATGTTCAGTTTTAAGTATGGATGTATGATATTTATTATGTACTCCATTCGTCGTAACAAAATAACTGCAACGATTTGACGTTAATATCAAATTATTGCGGATAATATGTTATGGAGGGACTTGAGGGAGTACAATCTACAAATTATTTAGTGTCACAATGCAAAAAAGCTCTTTATAGACTATAACCAAACAACCAAGCAATAATTGTTTGAGTAAAGTTTGAAATACATAACTAAACAAGATTAGGCAACTCTCTAGCATTATTAAACTAGTAACTAATATTTTATTTAAGAGAATGTTATGATATAATTTATCCACTCCATATTAGTTGTAACATACTTGTTTGACATGTATTAAGCATATAAATGAACAAAATTAGTGAAATAATTTAAAAACTGCAAATAGTTTTTTTTTTCAAAAAAGCCCAGAGCATATAGTTTTGCTTATCCTTGTGCTAAAATTATTTTAATTAATTTTCTTATTAATATGCTTCAATTGTTGCTAAAATGTGTGCCCACACTATATAGTTTTTGTAATAACCCGAAATTTAGGGTCAGAAAATTTCGCGGTTTATTTATATTATTTTGATTATCTTAAGTCCAAAAGGCCAATTATTTGGATTGTTTAATATTATATCCTCTAGCTTATCCTGAAATTGGGCCTATGACCCAATCTCCTCCCTCTTGGCCGGCCTCCTTTGTTTATGGCCAAGGGTTATGATCTTTTATTTTATTTTGGGTCATTGCTTGTTAAGTGAGCCCATATCTTATTACCCAATTAAAAACCCTATTTTTCCCCATACTAAGTCTACCCAAAATTTCTCCCACTTCCCTACTTTTCTCCTCTTTGACGGCCCCCCTTTCTTTTCTTTTTGATTTATTTTCTTTTTGTTCCTTATAGTATAAATAAGGAACAGGCTCATGACCTAATCTCTTTTTACATATTGTTTATACAATACAAAACTCAAAAGAAAACCCTAAAGTTTCCTCTAGCCTGGCCGTGTATTTTTTTTCGAACTCAAGGGGTGATTTTTCTGATTTTCTTTGCTAGATCCAGGTAACTAGACTATCTTTCTTAAATCTGATTAGTTTTCTATATAATTAATTATGATTAAAACTAGGAAAATGAAAAGAATTAGTATCCTGTTTAGGGTGAAATTTTCGAACCATATGAAGTATTGTTCATGATATTTTTCTTGATGTTTTACGAAATTTCCATGAATCTTTGATTGTTATAATTAATTCTATGCATGAAATAATTTATAAATATTTATTTACGTTGAATAAATGCATGAAAATTTTTGAATCTTGATCTTGATATTTCGAACAAAGTCGAGTGATATATAATTATTTTGATGATGATTTCATGCTATTTTCTTGAATTAATTTGATGTTTATGATTATTTAATTGTTAAATTAAAGTCTTGAATTAAAATTACAAATTCTTGTTCATATTAATAAAAAGTCGAATGGTAAAGAATTAATTTAGGGAATTAAAAATCTGATTTTATGTTGAATCTTGACAAATCTTGAATTAATATGAAATTTTGAATTTAATCTTTAATTATATCATGATATTATGAATTCTTGGAATTTATCTTGATGTTATTTTTAGCCAAGATTGCCGTGTGATTTATGTATAGCAAAGGATTGATTTTAATCTTGTTTTTATGATTAATCTTGGTGATTCAATGTTTAAGCATGATTTATTTGTTAATTATTGAGTTTATTGATTAAGTAATGATAATTGTATTTAATTAATTTAAAGTGTAATTTTTGGTATTATTGATCATGAATGTCGAGTGGTGCAATGTGTGAAAAATAGGATTTTTATCATGTTTTAGGTAATATTTGTTGTTAATCGTTAATTTAAATGATTTATTAAAATGTTTATATGATTGTTTAATGAATTAATTTAATTATTGTATTATAATTAAAAATGTCGAGTGGCCCTTTTTATTTTGATCAATTTTGGTTTAATTTTTGACCTATAATAATATTAGAAGGTAATTTTAGGAATTTATATAATTAAAGGAATTAAAGAAGATAAGTTATAATATGAAGGAATGTAACAATATGAATAAGAAGGAAAGTAATAAGATATGATATGAATTAGTGGTCTCAAGATGGCCTTTAGATATTGCTTGTTAATTAGTGGTCTCACGATGGCCTTTAGAAAAGACAAGATACGTAAGGACGCCCCTTTAATGATACACGAGTCATCAGGTCGGGTTAAGTCGAAGCCACTGCCCTACTGCGGTCTCTGGGCAATTCTGGATCTTAAGATATGTAGTCGTCTAAGTAGTAGTACACGAGCTGCTATTTAGGGGTTATGGCCATAACTTAGGCTTAGTTATTGCAAAGGAGGGCTACGGGTTGAATACACGAGTTCACCCCGACATGTTTTAGGAAAGTTGTGGTGCACACGGGATCCACAACGAACATTATGACCGGTCCGATAAGAAGGTTAAAAGAGGGTTTAAGGGTAAAATATGATAAATAAGTAGTTCACAGGAAGGGTTATGTGTATATGTGTATTTTCGTGTATATATGTATTAGTTTGGTAATATTAAGTCTTCCGCTGCATACGTCTGGTAAGTCTGTATTCTATTAGTGTATTTCTGAGTATATATGTTGTATGTATTTGTATTTGCATGTTGTACGTATTTGTATTCGTACGTTGTACGTATTGGTATCTGTATTGTATACGTATATGGTATGTATTCCTAACCGTATTTTGCAGGTATTTTATACGTATTGTACTCGTATTTTATACGTATATTGTATGTATTTCTAACCGTATTTTGCAGGTATTTTATACGCATTTGTATACGTATTTTCTACGTATTTTCATATGTATTTTTATACGTATTTTCTATGTATTTTTCTACGTATTTTTCTACATATTTTTCTACATATTTTTCTACATATTTTTGTATGTATTCCATATGTATTTTTGTATGATTTCCTCGTTTGATTCTATGCTATTATATGGTTAACGGTCCCTCATTTAAGCGGGACAGCCTAGTTACTCGCCACTGATGGTGAACCCCCCATTTCAGATGATGATGCTGAGACTTAGAATGGGCTTACGTCGGCTCGGGCTGTGTGTTTAAGAGTTGTTTAGAGCAACCGTAGTATGTTTTGAGTATTTTCTTTTGTTCATTAGTTAGCTGTTCCCAGCCTGTTGGGAAAGACCTCATTTAATATGTAATTTAAGTATTATTTATATACCTTTGGGATTATTAATTCAGTATTTAAGTAATAAAAGGAATTTTAGACTTTAATTATAATATTATTGTTAAGTTTTTATGTTGGTAATGATCCATTTGTCGATTTCCTTCGTAAATCGATAGCCTAGAAAAGTCGGGTCGTTACAGTTTTTCATCACCTTTATATTTTTTTTATATTTTTTTTTGGCAATGATCACCTCAATATTATATTGGGGCATGTGCACTCCTCTCTGCTTTAATGCTAGTAGCCTTGTACCGGACGGGTAACATACTTATAAAATAAAAAAATATGTTATAATTGAATTTTTTTTTTTTATTTTAAAAACTACCAAATAGAATTTCCAACAATTCTTCCAATCAAATCTTCAATTCTTCTAGTCTAGTAAAAAGAAATTGAAAGAAGATCATCACTCATCAGATTAGTGGATTGGAGATTGTTGAGATTCTAAGTTCAAGTGCAAAAACATGATCTCCCAATTCTTCGTTCTCTCCCAGCGAGGCGATAACATCGTCTTCCGAGACTGTAAGATTCTTTCTTCTCATCTCGATCTTTGAACTCATTTACCAGTTTGATTCAATTACTTTCATGTTGCACTTGTGTTCAGTTGAAGATCTATGATATCCAATCTATATTTATCTATCTTTGCATTCTATGCTTCACCATTCACAATTCTACGACCTAATCGCGTTAGGTGTAGCTCAAATTTTGGTGCTTTTTTATTGGCATTAATTTCTGCATTTGCAGGCTGTTATTGCTGTGGGGTATTGTATTCGTGATCAAGCAAACCCTAATCGGCTTTATGCTTTCTATTTCTATAATTGAAGATCAAGTAATTCAGATTTGGCTTTAGACTGTATGATGATGCTACATCATGTTCCGATTAATCATGCATCATTTTTGAAGAGTCTGACTAGTGAGCGGAAGTTGGGATTATTCTGTAGTTAATTAAGGACCACATTTCAGTGTTCCTTAGTCTTAATTAATTGTAAAACAGTTAGATGTGCCTTCAATCAACCTTATGGCCTTATGAGACAAGGTTGCATTTTTAGGCTCAGTTTGGTAAGCAATGGCAAATGACGATAACAGTAATGGAACTAGGTGTAATTGGTAAGAAAATTCTAATATTTGTTTCCATGGTGATAGAGCCCCCATTAAAAAAAAAGGTGTGGGTTTTTGTTTACAAATTTTCATTCCTACTTGATATTAAAGATAATTATAAGTGTGAAGGTGGTTTACCATTAACATGAGACGTTAGCGCAAAACTTTCCAAACAAGAATACATATAAATTCATTGTTGTCACCCCCATATATTACAATCTACCTAATGAGCTGTTAAGGTGATCCTGTATTGTAGGCGAGACCTGATTACAGCGTTGGGAAGTATGAGAATAGTGTCTAAGATTTCTTTTATGTCCATGAATTAGGTGATGTAACAGTTTCGGTTCCCCCTTACTAGCTTGCAAATTGTTGGGTTTTTGTGCTACTCTTTGCTGTTTCTTACTTTGACTTCTTTCTCTACTTAAAAGAAAACCTTTATGATTGTTGATCATAATTATCAATATCTAGTTGTTTAGCCTGGTTAATGTTGAAATTTACTTATTGGAAGGATACAAGTTGGGCTTTTTTTAATCAGTTCTGGTGGCTGGCGGCATGATAAATAAGCTTGTTTATTTTTTCTTATGGATATTTATTAATGCTGTATTTTCTTATGCGTTTTAACAAAGATCGTGGGGATGTGCCAAAGGGAAGTACCGAGATATTTTTTCGTAAGGTTAAATTCTGGAAGGAAGATGGAGAAGAGGAGGCACCACCTGTCTTTGTAGGTATTCTTTTTCCCCCTCCCCTACCCTCTTTGGAGTTGCAGATAGCAATACAGTGCATCAAATAGAGGGTGCCAAGTCTAGTTTGTTCTGTCTTCTAACAATCTTACATGCTAAATAGTAGATTTATTATGACCTCTCATGTGGTGACTTCTTATATAGCATGGTGTGTGCTTGTTTTGAGTAATCATTCTGTGTAACATGGATACTCTTTTAAGAGTTGAAATGAATCAGATGGTTGTTAGGAAACTTCACAGGCATGGCCATTGCAACATAGATAGTGACCATAGTGCATTTTGATTGTGATGGTGTATCCATGTTAACCATGTTTTTTATTGCTCAATAGCCATATTGTAATTGATCATTCTAATTTCTATATTTTTATCCTTGTGATCTTATCTTTCAATGGCTTATTTGAGATTCATTTTCACAATGAAGTTTTATGACGAAGGCCCTGTTCTTTTGGATTTAATTCCATACAAATTTAGTTTCGTTCAATCGAGCTCTGAGTCTAGTGTCTAGGATTTCTTTCAGTTTATTTCAGATTAATTTAATCCAAAAGAACAATGCCTAAATCTTCTTTGATTACACTTTCTGTTTGATCTGCTTAAAAACTCTTGATTTGCCCCTCTTTGTTTTCCTACCTTTAGCTACCATTTTTATTGTGTGATTATCATTGAAGTTAGCTTCTCTTTTGTGATGACGTCAACAGAATGTGGATGGAGTGAATTATTTCCATGTGAAGATTGTCGGACTACTATTTGTGGCAACCACAAGAGCTAATGTGTCGCCTTCGCTTATAATGGAACTCCTTCAACGCATTGCCCGTGTTACTAAGGATTACCTTGGGATTCTAAGTGAAGAATCTCTTCGAAGAAATTTTGTGCTTGTTTATGAGTTGCTAGATGAAGTCATAGTAAGTATCCCTGACTTCATTATATATGCACTATGCAGTATTCATTTCTTCTTGCTTTCAACTTTTACCCAACCTCTGTGATGTGCTCATAGTGTTGTGAAATTTCTCTATGGTTGAAGATGCTAAAAGATAACATCTCTTTCAACCTTTTTGTGCCTGAGTTTCTAATTTCTTTATGGTTGAAGATGCTAAAAATAGCATCTCTTTCAATCTTGTGTGTGAGTTTCTGTTCCTCAGCATGTAAAGGAAGCAAAAAGGCTGTAAAACTGTTTATTTTGGCTGTGTGAATTCATGTTTCATGTTATAAATTCATCTTATGAATTCATGTTACCAGCTTTATGCTTCTACACATCTGAATGTATGTTTCATGTTATAGGATTTTGGCTATGTGCAAACAACATCCACAGAAGTATTAAAGTCCTATATATTCAATGAACCAATTGTGGTGGATGCTGCACGCTTGCCGGCACTTGGTCCTGCTTCTCTTTTTATGGTATGGGGTGATACAGTGTGCTATGTTATCCTGAAAGTGATTTTTTACCTTTTTCCATTTCAAAAAACTTGCTTGTGCACAATTTGTTGTGTTTGGCTGATAAATTTTGATGCACGTAGCAAGGAGCCAAAAGAATGCCTGGCACTGCTGTGACGAAGTCTGTGGTTGCAAATGAGCCTGGAGGTAGGAAAAGAGAGGAAATTTTTGTTGATATTATTGAGAAGATTAGTGTCACCTTCAGCTCCAGTGTAAGCACAAAACCTTTCAAGTCTTTTAAAATTTAATAATTTTCATTTTAGCTTTGTTTAATTTCACTGTTTCAAGATACATGAGGTATGAATGTGTGATAAAGAAGTTCCAAGAATACCTAAGAGCTGTTAGCTTCTTGTGGATCAACAGTAATTCAAATTGGGTAGTCAATGGTCTCAAATCTCAATCCCCATTTTTTTAAGTGAGCACTGTAAAAAACAGTACTCCCAGTTTGTTTCTATTTTTCTTTGTTTTCAGAGTTTTAAATTGGCGGGGGGAGGATAGTATACAGGTAGGGCTTGGGTTCAGAACTTTTAATCGTAACCATATGCCAGAGTATAGTCAATGTTATATGTTAGACCATCCAAGTAAATAACTAAGGGGCTGTTTGGTTGAGGTGAATCAGGAAAGGAAAAGGGAATCCCTCGCTTTAATTCTCTTAGTGTCTGTTTGGAACAATCTTTTTTCATTCCCATACATTAATTTTGGTTTATAGGTTTACCCCAAAGTTGCTTTTCATGATTCCCTCCTCTACCCATGGGACTTGGATTCCCCATTATCCATTATTGCTTCAATCCTTCTCTCTCCCACTAACTATCCAAGTACGACAACATCTCTACCAACTTTGCACAGAATCTCGGCCATCACAACCATCAAATCACTGCACACATACATTACCACCGCCATTCACCACGCACACCACGGCACCACCGTCATCAGCGAGAAAATAGAAATCTTCATCAACTAGAAATTAGTAATTTCGATTGCTACAACTTTAAATTTGAAACCTACAACATATATCAACCACCATCGATTCAAATTTAGACATTTTTTTTTAATGTCAATGAACAATGGACCATAGATTCAATGGGTATTTGTTAAGGAAGAAGATGATGATGATGGATTGATAGTGGTGAAATTAATTGGAAGGAAGATTTAGATTTAAAAATTAAGTGCAAGTTGCCAAAATCAAATTGATAATGACATAGAAAAAAACGAGATCGCCCCTTATTGAATGACGAATGTTCATGTGCAGAGGAAAGGAGAAGCTGAATTTCATTTCTATTTTTTTGGCAACCTTGTTTTACCTTCCTTTTTTAATACCAAACATATTTAACAGGTTCCTTTTCTTGTTTCCTTTCTCCTGATTTCCCTTTGTTGTTTCCTTTCCTCTCTAATGAAGTGAACCAAACAGCCCCTAAATACCATTGCTGAAGGCTCTTACCTGTCTATGTTATTTCTTGCTGCTATTTTAAGTTCAAACTGCAATGTTCATTTGGCAGGGATATATCTTAACTTCAGAAATTGACGGGACAATTCAGATGAAAAGTTACCTTACTGGTAATCCTGAAATTAAATTAGCTTTGAATGAAGATGTATCGATAGGAAGAGGCGGAAGTTCAGCATATGGTATTTATGATTTTGCTAAATTTAGTTTGTGGAATGTGACTTACTGACCTCACATAATATGCTAAAATCCTTCCTTTTCTCATTTCTTTACAGGATATGGTAGTTCTGTTGGGTCTGGATCAGTGATACTTGATGATTGCAATTTCCATGAATCTGTGCACCTTGATAATTTTGATTTGGACCGAACATTAAGTCTGGTTAGTGAAACTTGAAAGATATATGCTGCTTTGTTTGTAGAATTTGTGTTATCTCGTTTTACTAGGATATAACTATCTTTCACAATGTAGGTGCCTTCAGATGGTGAATTCTCAGTTATGAATTATCGCATGACACAAGAATTTAAACCACCTTTTCGTGTTAGTGCTCTGATTGAAGAAGCTGGAGCCCTTAAGGTGTGGTATACTTTTTTTTTTTTCTTTTCCATGTGAAAATTTTATCGTCTTGCCCGTCTCCGACATGATAAACAAGTCTTCTTTTTATATATATGTAAAAAGTGAATCTATTGATTGAGACACAGATATGTAGACTGGCATTATAATTGTGATTGCATATCTGAGTTTTAAAGTACTGATGCTGGAATGAGGTGGTTCCATTGTGTCAGTGAGGAAAAATGAAGGAGGATCGACTAAGATGGTGTGGTCATGGAAAACAGAGAGTATAATGTAACGGTAAGGAGGCTTGAAGAGTGGCAAAGAGGAGACATGGTGAGGGGTAGAGGAAGACAAAAGCAAACATGGAGAAGTGTGGTTGAAAATGACATGAGGGTCTTAGAAACTTAGAACTTGACGTAAATCAAGTGGCAGATAGGGAAATTGGAGGAGGATATATGTGGATGACTTTCATGGTATGTACTGGTAAGGAGAGAGTATAATGCATCGGTAAAGAGGCTTGAAGAGTTGCAAAGAGGAGACAGGGTGACGGGTAGAGGAAGACAAAAGCAAACATAAGGTTGTTAGGACTTGAGGAAAATCAAGTCGCAGATAACAAAGATTGGAGTTGGAGGGTATATGCGGATGAATTTTATGATATCATTGATATGTATATATTTGATTCATGTCTTGCTAACCCATAATTTATTGGAAATAAGGCTTTGATATTGTTGTTGTTGTAGAAGTCATGTTCATACAGTATTTGGTGCAGTACAGTGTCACATGTGATGGGAAACTTGATGAAATGGTGGATTTTTTGGTCATAGTCTAAGCAAATCTTTATTTTTTTGGCTCCTGTTCTCCTCTACCCTCAGGGATATGAAGGACTTATTTTCTATCTATTGCATGAACCTTTTTCTTTGTATTTGTTCGGTCTTCAAACATGTGCGTTGTGCAATTCTTTTACTTCTAGTTACTTCAAATTTCCCCCCTTGCTATATAGGCAGAAGTGATTATCAAAATACGTGCTGAATTTCCATCTAGTGCGACCGCAAACACTATTCAAGTTCAAATGCCGCTGCCAAGCTATACCTCAAGGTAGCACTCTTGCTCTGATTTCCTCTAGGATGGCACCATGCAGTATAGATTTTTTACTTTTCTGATTTGTAAAAGGACCAAGTTTCTGAAGTTCAGTTACTGGTTTACGTCTTAATATACAAGCAGAGCTTGGCTCATGTATCTAGCATTGAAAATGTGGCATGCCATGCAATAGAGTATCTTTTGCCATCGGGAAAAGCTATCCGTTTGCATGTGCATTAGACAGCCATATTTTAGTCATATTTGCATGCTAGGCTTTAGTAAAAATTATTTACAGTGCTGTATGTCCTTAGTACTTTTGTGAAGAAAATATAGAAATTAGATTTTTGATAATGCCATAGTCAAGGCTCTGCCTAAGTGTTCGATTTTTTGACAACATTTCAGAGTTAGCTTTGAGTTGGAACCTGGTGCTGTTGGACAGATGGCTGATTTCAAGGAAGCTAACAAGAGACTTGAATGGAGTCTAAAGAAGGTGATGGTCTTTTCTTATTCACGTATTTGTGGTCCTGTAGCAAATGGAAAATTTGTGGAATCTAGAATATCATTCTGGGCCTCTGTTCAGTTGCTAATCAAATTATGTCAACAGATTGTTGGTGGAGCTGAACATACATTACGTGCAAAACTGACATTTGCTCAGGAATCTCATGGTAGGAAAAATTATTTTATGCACTTTTTTCTTTTAAAAAAGGTGGTCGTGGTTTCTATATTGGCAAATGTGGTAAGTTGAAACTTTTATATTTCAGGGAATCTGACAAAGGAAGTTGGGCCTGTTAGCATGAATTTCACCATTCCAATGTACAATGCTTCAAGGCTTCAGGTATCATTTTCATTCATGTGTTTCTGTGTTGGATTTATTGGCATCCAAAGACAAGGAAAGTCACTTTCTCTGCTATACTTGTATTGTTTTCTGGTTATGCTGTTGGTTCCTAAATAGAACTATAACTGGTCCTACTTCTGTTGAGTGGCGACGCATCGCATGAAATTGTCTTGTACTAACTCAATGTGAGACCTGAGATAGATATCTTACCTTGTGCACATAATGAAGTACTGTAAGATGGTGTTGCACTCTCATGATTTCACGTAAGACTTGCTCCTTATGAATGGTGCTACTATTGTCCTTAACATCTTATCACTAATAGGATACTTTCGTCCTATAAGTAGATTCATGCTTCTTACAAGGATTTAGATCTTCTGATGTTGATAATCATTCTGATTATGAACTAAGCTACTGAAGATAGTGTACAGACTGTATAGGGGATCAAACTTGCAGTATTTAAAAAGCTTGAAATCAGCTTAATTCACAAACCAACAAACACCAATAGATCAAAAGGCTAAGCAGACTAAGAAAATCACAATCTAGATGTTTTTTTTTTGCTAGGGTGGTGGTGGTTGGGTAGGGGGATAAATAGACTAGAAATGAGATACAATGGCAAATCAATTCAACAAACAGATGCCAAAGATAGCAAGGAGCAACCAGAGCTGTGAAAGAATTTATTGGAATTCTGAGCTATGGGCTTTTGTTTTTTCTTGCAAACAACAGTGAGAATAGAGCAAACTACTTGACTGATAGAGCAATAAAGCAAAGAGAATTTTGCCATATAGAATGTAAATAACAAAGGTTTATGTGTTTTGAGAGAAGGGGCTACGAGTTTTCCTTGTTCTGATATTAATACTTGTGTTATGCAGGTAAAATATCTGCAGATTGCAAAGAAATCAAAAACCTACAATCCATATCGCTGGGTGAGATATGTTACCCAGGCCAATTCCTATGTTGCTCGTATGTGATCAGAAGTTGACTTTCCCAAATCCTAATGTCAGATGGCTCATCCGCTTGCATCTAATGCCTTCCCTTGCATCCCTCAAAGCCGAGTAAAGCACGATTGTCTTGCGTTGGGAAAATTCTTGAAAACTTGCATCGATTGTCTTGCCTTGGGAAAATTTCTTATTTGTAAGACCTTGTACTGCCCTGTACATGTATTGTATGCATAGCACTTTCTATAGCAGCATAGCTGAAATAACTTCTGTTTTTACTATGGTGGTTAAGAAGCTTCTTTTTTCTTCATTTCAATTCAAAATGCCTTCATTTACGTGAAATCTACCATTTTTTTTCAGAGCTAAAGCTAATAGTGTCTTTCTACTTAGTATTGAAGTCATAATTATTCAAGAGGTGGCCTTCCGTATTTTTATCTCCGCCTTCTCTCCGTTGATATCACTTTTTTTATTGGGTTGCACATCCGGTTCACCGCCCCTTAGCTTCGGCTGTATCAAGATCTGGCTCATGCCTTGGGCTTTGGTGTCCCGATAATAGTTTTTGCATTCGGTGAGGCTCAAATCCAATACTTTCCTTAGGCAGCATCAACCTGTTTAACGCTTGACTCAATTCTTGTTGGTGTTGATGCAAATAAATGATGAAAAAATTGTTTGATATGTGTTATTTGAGTATGGAATGTCATAATCTAAGGTTTCTCATCCCCTTATAAACCCCCTTCAGTCCCATACCCACTATTACCCAAATATTGGGATTTCAATTATTTCACACCTCCCTTGTTATGAATAGTATTTAAATTCATACCTTTGAATGAACCAAACAATTTCCAAACAATAATGGATTTTCATTCTAAACCATTAGGGTCCTTACTCTTATATCATTCAATTTCAACTTTTTGAACCAAACAAGCTTTTGGTCTTATGGAACAACAACCAGATAAAGCAAATAGATTCAAGTAATAATATAATTTCATAGTTGCAGATAACAGACGAAACAAATGAGCATTTGTCAATTGTAATTATGGTCAATCACTCAATCAAAATCACAATTAAATGGATTTCTTCGTGTAAGAATATTAGACGAAGGGTTATTTCAATCAGAAAGCGATTAATTATTTCATCTCATGGTTACATGATTGATGGATAAGCCAAAGCTCAAAGTACTGTAATTTTAATTTAGTTGGGGAGTCCCCATGTATTTAACTTTGACCTAGCCCAGTGAAAACAGAAGAAATGACAGTGACCGCTAAAACATGTTCAAACTGGGTATCTCTTCTCTCTGACTGCTGTAATTTACACTTGTCAAAAAAAAGCTTTTTCCTTTTCCTCTTCTCTCCCATCAATTCTTTACTTTCACCATAAGCTACACCTAACTTTTTACCATTCTTCTGACTCCTGTCCTCCATTACTATGCATCGGAGTATGAGTTTATCTTATATTAATTTTTACTCTTTTTAATTTTATACGACTATATTAATTTTTACTCTTTTTAATTTTATGTAAACTTTTTAAATTTATAATTTTTATACTTTAAGATATTAATATTTAAAGTTATTAAAATGGATATAATAATTGCCCTCCTTGCCAAGATGGCACATATTCAATAAAACTTGGTTTGCTTCCTTGCAAAAAAAAAAGTTGCGTCTCATAAGCAGCGGCGGAGCTAGAATTTTTTTTATTACGGAGCCGAAATTAATGTCACACGAAAGTAATAAAATAGTAGAAAACAAAAAATGTTAAGAATGTAGCTAGTGAGCCTCAAACCGTAGTCCACAAAAGTATAATCAAGCAATCAAACCAATTAAACTATTATATTTTTATTGTTTATTTTTACTTAAACTTGACATATACTAATAATTTTCGGTTATGGGGAAGGTTAAGGCCCCCGCCAATCTCCCTTGGCTCGGCCCTGCTTGGGAGATGTAAAAAAGGCAAATGAAACACTTATTTAAAGACATGACTATTAGTCAAAATGAAACACTTAATATTGAACAAAGGGAGTATAAAATGAGGTTAAGCATGACTAATGTAAGGGTCATTCTCCCTAGGAGTCATGTCCGGAATTCGAACCTCTTACCACACATTCACGCTCCTACTTTCTTTTGTTTTGCATTTTCACTTTGTTTGTACCATTTCCAAAAAAAAAAAAGGAAACGAAGGCAATATACCAAGTTTTAGACACATTAACGCCCTGTTTGCTGGTAACCAGTCATAAATATTGGTAATGAGAATGAATTTAAAACTAAATTTGGAGGATAAATCAAAATTTATTCCCATGATGGTACTAAGTTAACTCCAACTTATTTAATTTTCTTCACAAATATCCATCTCATCTAATACCACCTTCCCCAATGGTAATGGATGGTAATAGAAAATATGAAGAAAGTTCAAGCTTTAGAATAAAAATATGTTTTCCATGGAAATTATGAGGTTTCTCCATACCAAATTACACCTTAAATCCATTATTATTAGCACAATTTATTACAAAAAAAATCCGGGCCGTGAAAGTATTTGTATAAAATTCTTTCCAATATAATCGATGGGAAGAAAATCAATATTCAAATTACCGTCCTCTATTTGTTAATCCCAGAATATTGTCCATGTCAACATTTATTTCTCTCTACAAACACGACAATTCGGAGTAGCATTTTAGCATTTTAGATGGTAAAACCGCATAGTCGAGTAACGATTTGCTAATAAAACAACCAAAACCTATAACTTGGTCCGATTTCAAAATGGAAAAATTGTAAAAAATAAGTCAATAAATAATTTAATCAACAAATAATTAGTGAAAAACTTAATTTGAGAAGACATGTATATTAGATTGACTTATTTTGAGTTAATCAAAAGTTTGACTTATTTTATTTTGAGAAGACTGACTAAAGGTTGACTTATTTTTTACAATTTTTCCTTTCAAAATTGCATTGTTTTACCCCTCAGAATCGCCAACGCCATAACTTGGTCCCTTTCAACCAATATACATGCAATAGGGGTTTTCCACTATAATAGAAAAAAATGTTGGAACATTTATGATTAAATGGGCTTGGTTACATGAACTAAGGAAAGAGGACATTAGGCAAAGAGAAACTACGAGTCCAACGGGTATCTCGCGACTCGTGAAAAGTTTCTGGAAAGAAACAAATCACGAGCCACGAGACAGAAGAGTCTCGCGACTCGCGAGCCCAGGTCGCGACTCGCGAGCCTGGTCGCGACTCGCGAGCTCTTCTTCGCGACTCGCGATTTGCTTCTGGAAAATTCGAACAGTTTTTCGACTTTTCGTATGCTTTTGCCTAGGATGCTTGTACGTATTAAGCATGTGTTTAATAGCTTCATTGCAGTATTAAACAAGGATTTAAGGTGATTAAAATCAGAACTTTGAAAGGTTGCCTAGTGAATGGCATCTTCAAAGGTGTTAATTGCTCCCAATTAATCACCATTATTCTGATTTTATTGAGCTTTAAGGAGGTGTTTGTTCAGCTCTTTGAGCTGATTCCTCTTGCCATATATGCCTATAAATAGGCTTGCTTAGTTCATGGTTGAAGTATCAAAAAAAATATTCAGAATTCTCTACACTTCTTACAACTTGCTTGCACTTAGTATTCTCTTGCAAACTTATACTAAGTGTGTTCTAAACACATAACTAAACATAAAGTCCTTTTAAGGTATACTCTAAGATCATATAGAGTATACAAGTTTTTCTCCATTGTATCTCACTAAACATTTCGCGGTAACCTGGTGATCTTTGGGGCGAATAAGTTTAGAAGGAAAGTGTAGATTTCACGCCTTGGAGGGTATTCATCAACAATTTCCATACATTTTTTTTAACAAGAAAATATATATATATATATATATATATATATCAAATATTGACGTAGATGACAAAGTGAGAAAAACAAAATAATGTTCATATTATGGAAATTGGGTTTCTTCTTGGCCAATTTTGCAAAATGACATTATTATTGAAATTTTAAAATTTGCCAAATTGCCTTAAGCCACCTAACCTAAATACATTGATACGAATATTTATCTTGGTGGTGAACTTAAGAATGATAATGTGAACTTTTAACCTATGAGTGGATTGAGAAAAAAACAATAAAAATGTTTCAGCTTTTCTCTTTTTTTTAAAAAATTTTTTAAAGCATTTAAGTCGACTTGAAATTAATATGAATTCCCGATATAAAAAAAAAAAACAACACATAAAACGAAATACATTAGAATTGGTTACAACAACACCACATATATATTTGTGAGGTGCATCCAACAATACCAAATTTAAGTGGAACATGGAGAAGCTCACAACTTAAGAGGGTAGGTGCGCCTATAACATGAATGAAATTTAATGCTTGAGTTTTTATTGTACTCGTCAATCTATCTATCTATCTATAACTAATACTAAAACAAAAACCGCTTACATCATCATGACACATGTCAACTTTCCCTTCAATTTTTTCCCTCCAAAACTTCCATTTATTTTTTTAAAATCTTTTTTTATTGTTTATTTAAAAATCTTTCTCAATTTATCTTCTTTTGCAATTTTTTTCTTTCCAAAGTTTTACCAGATCACTTTTTTTTTTCTATATTAATAAAATTTGATACTTATAAATTTTTAAATATTAATATCTATTTAAATTTAAATTTTAACTATTGCTATATTCTATCTTTGTTAATATTTCTATAGCTTATTTTGTTGCATGAAAACAAAAACATGTTTATAATCTTAAAAAAAATTCCTTTCCAATGTTTTACCAGATCACTTTTTCTCTATATTAATAAAATTTGATATCCATAATTTTTTTAATATTAATATATATTAAAGTTTAACTATTGCTATATTCTATCTTTGTTAAAATTTCTATAGCTTATTTTGTTGCATAAAAACAAATACATGTTTATAATCTTATTACGACAAATTTTAAATATATAAAGATGTATTTTTTTGTCAAAATCTTGCATTGCATGATTGTAACTTTGCTATAAAGTAAAATATAAGCCACTAAACTTTACACATTACCGCGTTACAATTTTTTCTACTTATGCTACTATTCCATATTTATTTATTTATTCAAATTTGATTAAAATAATAGCTGTTCAAAAAAAAAATACTTCGTAAATATGTCAAATAAGAAAAGTTAAAATTGGAGATTGCAACACAATTATCCATGTTATTAGAACTAATCATCATTGCACATAACTACAAATTCAATTTTTTTTTCAATTCTAAGAAAAAAAATTAATATATAAAAGTATATAATATGAAATTAGTCATTTAAACATAAAAAAAAATGCGATGAAAACATCCCATCTATTCCTATGTTGATATTACAAAGTGATAAAAGGGTTTTTTTTTTTATTGATATCGTTCTTTACTTACAAAAATTAATTTATCATTAAAAAAATTCAACGGTTAATTTTTTAAAAATCGTGCATTGCACGGGTGCTAATCTAGTTCCTTAATATTTCAATACTTTTATTCATTTTGTCTATTAATAAATCATTGCTTATCTTTTTTTTTCGCACTACTTTTATGCGCTAGCTTTTGACTACTATTTTAATCATATTATGTAAAAAAATTACAGTACATGAGAAAGAAACCCTCGACATTTTTATGAGGAACTAGTGTTGTCTGTTGTCCTTAAAGACATGTAAAGATGTTTTGGGGAAATTTGAAGTACAAACCATGGAAGAATTTACCTCTAAATCTTACCTTGCATCTGAAGTACATAACTATTCGTATATTTTTCTTTTTTAAATAAGTAATAAGTTGCAAGAATGTGAAAACGGATGATATAATATAATTTACACATGAACTATATAATTTCTAATACTCAACCAAACAATTTTAAAATTTAATTAGAAATAAAATTTCATTAAAAATTGCAAATTTCTAGAAAATATAATTTCCAAAGTACAACCAAACACCACCACCACAACAACAATAGAACTTAAGGACAAATTTTCAAGAAGACTAGAGACATTGAACTTAGGTCGTACTGCGTATTACGGTATTACCTGGCGTCCTGGGTGGGCCCTGGCTTCAATTGTTTGGTTTTTTAATGGATTGTTTAGATTGACTTTTGCATTAGCTGGTTGACAATTAATTATTATTATTGTTATAAAATACCAATAAGGCCTTGTTTTTTTTACTTAAAAGCTACAGTAATCAGATCAGATCAGACAATATTACTCATTATTATTATTATTATTATTATTATTATTATTATTTCGGGCATTGTTTTTCCGCTCGACATTTTCCGACGACGATTTTCGGACTGACATTTTCAGCATTGATTATTCGGCCGACTTTTCCGGCGACAATTTTCGGGACGACTTTTCCGACGACGGTTTTTGGAATGACTTTTCCGGCGATGATTATCCGGTCGACTTTTCCGGCGGTGATTATTCGACCGACTTTTTCAGCGACGATTTTCAAGTCGAGTTTTTCGGCGACGCTTTTCGGGACGACTTTTCCGACGACGATTTTCGGAATGACTTTTCGGGCGATGATTATTCGGTTGACTTTTCCGGCGGTGATTATTCGACCGACTTTTCCGGCTATGATTTTCAAGCCGATTTTTTCGGCAACGATTTTCAGGACGACTTTTCCGACGACGGTTTTTGGACTGACTTTTTTCGGCGATGATTATTTGGCCTACTTTTCCGGCGACGATTTGCAGGCCGCGTTTTTTGGCGGCGGTTTTCGGGACGACTTGTCCGACGACGGTTTTCGGAATGACTTTTTCGACGGTGATTATTCGGTCGATTGTTTCGGTGACAGTTTTGGAGTCAGATTGAATGAAGGGTTTGAAAAGAATGAAAAGTAAAATACTGAAGAGGTGAAATGAAATGAGCTTGAGGCTTTGGGCTCATTAAATTTTTGTCCCTAATAAAAATATAAATATAAATATAAAAATAAAATCAAATCAGAAAAACTCAAATCAAATCAGATCAGATCAGACCAGATCAGTCCTAAAAAACAGAGCCTAACTCGTTTGGTTATCGAAAATTGGGGGGAAAAAAAAAGAACGGTAAAAATAGTAAATCAAAGGGGCAAATTATAATTACTGTGTTGCTCCAAGGTTTGGCAATATGTCATTTTAAAAATGATTTTTTCTTATTAAATCATGCCAATGATGTTATGACTAATGAATTGTGTGGTAAACAACTGATGGTTATTAGTCGGAATCCGACTTTGACTCACACGTTTTAATGCATGTGAGTATGTGACAGTCCAAAATTCTTTGTTTTTTAGTTTTTGAATCGTTTAACCCCGTTTATCTCCATTGGAACTCATTTATCCCATTTCTCCCTCTTTGTGAAAATTAAATGAGTAACATAAGAGGAGGGAAAATGATGTAGGGTGCGTTTTCTTCGCCTTATTTTTTCTGATCTGATCTAATAATGTATATATGATAATTTGAACTTATATTATGAGATCATATTTGATATAAGTTGAAGAGAATACACCCTTAAATGATTTTAAAAAAAAGGAAAAAATGGGTTAAATGAGTAAAAAGGGTGAAATTGGATTCCAATGAGGGATAATTGGGTTCCAAAATTCAAAAGCAAAGGATTTTTTAGTGAATCACAAGCATAAAACGTGCAGGTCAACGTCTGTTTCTGACTAAAAGTGATGCTCAACAAGTAAATGTATCATACAATATGGTTTCTTACAAAAAGTTCTAGATAAAATAATTTTTGACAAAATCAAACCTACAAAACATGATTTTTGACAATTCTTTATAATAATAATAATAAACCTTGAGCCGGAATCCAATATTTCACCATTCCACCAGGCCACCATACTAAAGTAAGAGCCTAAGAGGGTAACAAGTTACAAGTCTAACAATTAAGGGCTTGTTTAGTTGGACTAAATTTCTATGGTAAATTAAAATTTCTAGGAAATACAATAATATATTGCTGTTTGGTTAACTAAAAAAGCATAAAATGGAGGAATTTCTAAATAATTCATCCAACCCCTCCTAAGTAAATCAAAATTCTTAAAAATTAGGTAAAGAAAGTTAATTCTTTTCATAAAATCCAAATTACCATAAAAATTTAATTTTCATTGCGACCAAATAATACATAATTTACGGAACGGCCCACAATAAAAAGTTAGGCTGTCATACAATACCAATTATACTATACCACGCCCACACGACACAAGTCTTTTTGGGTGTGTCTGCATCTTGGCTTGCTTGTGGGACCCCCAGCCCCTTTTCTCGAACCCGCGGCGCCCCCCTTCCCCTTCTTCTTTTTTTACTTTGTTTCTAAGCTCACCCACCTCCCCACCTTTCTCTTTCTCTTTGTCATTATAATCCTCCTTCATCCTCATCTCTACTCTTTTTTTTTTTTTTTTTTTGAAATTACTCATTATTATTATTATACTACTATATATATACATATATCAATATAAATAAATATATTCTTCTCTCCTTCTTCTACCTTCCTTTTACTTCTATATGTCTATTCACCTCCTCCCACTTATATTATACAAATAAATATAGATTTCATTTTTTTCAATCCTAAGTCCAAATTTTAATTAAAAAAATCCCATATATTATTTTATTTTATTTTATTTTTCCACTCTATTCTATTTTATTTTATCAAACCCTATCTCCATCACCACCCCCCAAAATAAATTTAAAAAAAATGAAAGGAGAATATGTAGAAGAAGAAAATGATAATAATAATACTACACACCACAACATGTTTGCAAAGTTCTCTCATCATCATCACCACCCCAAATTTCAACCTCCTCCTACTCCTCTTCAACAACAACAACAACATCAACAACAACACCAACAACAACAACAACAACAACAACAACAACGTTTCCCTCCGCCACACCTCCACTCTCAGCTGTTTTCCCAAGAAGCTGATTCACCACCCCCACCTCCACCTCTTCTTCAACCTCCATTTTCTTCCAAAAAACCCAAAACCACCCCACCTTCCACCACCACAACCACCACCAGCAATGAAGACGTTAGCGGAACCATCGAAGTCTCCCGCCGTCCACGTGGCAGACCACCCGGCTCCAAAAACAAACCCAAACCACCCGTCATCATTACCCGCGAACCCGAACCCGCCATGTCCCCTTACATCCTCGAACTCCCCAGCGGCGCCGACGTCGTCGACTCCCTCACCCGCTTCACTCGCCGCCGCAGCGTCGGCCTCTGCGTCTTAACAGCATCCGGCGCCGTCGCGAACGTCACTCTGAAACAGCCATCCACAACCACCCCGGGTGGGACCGTTACTTTTCACGGGAGATTCGACATTTTGTCGTTATCCGCAGTGGTGGTTAATACGGTGCCGTTTGGTGGGAGTGGTGGGTTTACAATATCATTAGCGGGCCCACAAGGACAAATTGTAGGCGGTAAAGTAGTGGGCTCTCTAGTTTGTTCTGGAACCGTCTATGTAATTGCTGCATCCTTTAACAACCCCACTTACTCTAGGCTACCACTCGATGAAAATCATCATCAACAACAACAAGATAATCAAGCTCATAACAGTAATCAAAATCCTGAAAACAGCAATGCAAATCCTGAAAACAGTAACAACTCCCCAGTATCAGGCGGGGGAACCATGAGTTTATACAGCGGTCATTTGGGTTCCACTGCGGCGACGACTACTGAAGGTATTTGGACTCCACCTTCTTCTTCAAGACAACCTTATTGAAGATTGAAGATCAATATGCTTTTAATTAGGTTAGTTCTTTTTTTTTGTTTTTTTTTTTCTGGGAAATTAATTAATGATTGGAATTTGTGGTTTATTTGTCTTACTTTGCGGCTATAGTAGTAATTATGATTATGATTTCTAACTTTGTATGTTGTCGAAAGCTTGGATTTAAAATAAAAAAAAAAAAAAGAAGGAAAAGCAATTTGGTTCTGAGCTGGAAGAAGAATTTTCTGGATCTAAGATAGGATCGAGAATTTAAGCTTAAGCCTCGCATGCATTTTTTATTTTATTTCATTTTGGAATTATAAAAGAAAGGAAAGCTAAGGAGTGAGTTCGTTAATGGTGTAATTCATGATCGTAGGTAGTAATTAAAGCGTATTATGTATGTAGTCATGCATGGTTGGTTGAATGTTGAAGTTTGTAATGTAACACATATTATGAATTGCAGTGTAACAAGTATATTCATCGTCTTCTCTTTCTTATTCTTTATTTTATTTTATTTTTTAAAAATTTTATTATTTTATAAACTTTGAATGTACTGTGAATGTGAATGTGAATGTATAGTATGGTAGAGTATAGGTTTAATTTATAGACTTTAATCAAAGCGGTACTTTGCTTTCGTTTGTTATCATCTTTAATTCTTGTTTTTAGTTATGGTGTAAATTGAAATTCAATCTAAAAGTCTGTCGCATGAAATGTAATACTACTTGGTACCAAGTATGATCTTTATGATTTTGTTCTTTTGCTTTAATAATAATTCTTATAAAGTTTAAAGCTATTAGCTATGTATGTTTATTAAGATGTGTATGTGATCTTATCCTGATTCTTGACGGCCCTTTTGCTTTGATTTGATTTGTTATTACTCCATTTTTACTGTTTTGTTTACTTAATTTCTTAGCGTTCACTCAATTCTTAACTTTATCTACTGTAAATAAATTGATTAAGGATTGGCTGTGTATGAACTTTTCTGAAAATTATTTCTTCGTACCCGCCCTATGTTGAAATAGAAATTGTATGTTACTATATATTTAGAACATTTATAATAAGCATTTAGGGCTTGTTTACTTCAGATTATATTCAGTTCAGTTCATCTTTGTTAAGTTAAGTTCAGTTCATCTCTATTAACTTCAATATAAATTTCCTAAACGCAACATACGGTGATATACTGATATGGATATTCCACTAATTTTATAATATTTTTTCGACATAAATTTTCTAAATGCAACATAGATATTCCACTAATTTTATAATATTTTTTTGATATAAATTTTCTAAATGCAAGATACGGATGTTCCGTGTTGTTAAATTTGATTGAATATTAGAAACGGGTCTGGACAATCCAATATGAAAGAGGAGAGTTAGATCATTTACAAGCCATAGAAAGTTCTCTCGGACCTAACTCTCTTCTTCCATATTGGGTTGCCAGACCTGTTTCTAATACTCAATCAAATTTAACACGTTTTATATGTATGTGAGGTTTATATATACTTGTGGTAGGGTGTTTTCTCTCCAAAAAAAAAAAAAAAAGAAGGGAAGTTTCAGATTTAATAAGTTTAATTAAGCTTAATAGTTTCAATCAGGTTATTTAGGGTATAATATTTTTAGCTAAGTTTAGGTCTAATAAGTTGATGAGAAAGCACCCATATTAATATTCACATATTACTATATTAGGGTGCGGTCTTTTCAACTTATTGGACCCGACTTGATTAAACTTATAAAACTTGATAAGTTTTGAGAACTCATATAAAAAAAAACTTAATACAAGAAACCCTTACTTTAGTTATGAGCAACATGCATGATGATTGATGGCAGTAGTGCTGTAATTAAATTGAATGAGCTTAGGAAACAGTGTGTAGTATTATCAATTATGGTTCTGATGCTCTCGTTCATTGCTATGTACTTCCTTGACTCAGTGTTATCTAATTTTTCAATTCGCCATTTTCGGTCCCCATATCCGTATCCGTTTTTGTCCTCTCGTCACATACCGGAACTTACATTAATAGTCTTGAGTGATAGTAATAGGAGGAAAATTAAAACAAAAATATATAGGGTGTGAAGTGAAGTGAAGTGAAGGGTGAAGAAGGATGGCAGTGCTTTGGAGAAAGAGAGAAATAAAAGTGGGGGTGAATGTGATAATTGTGACTTTAATTTTCCCCTTCTGATCGATCTGATAGAAGAAGAGCATGCATTTGCAGCAGACCTTACACATACACATACACATGCAGAGAAGCGGCATATACTGCATATCATCTTTATCTCTTTTGACTCATTTCCTCCCCTTTTTCTGGTTTGAAAGGTGAATGTATCATCAACTTTGATTCAATATATAGAGAGGATTATTAAAGTGTTGTTGTAGTAGTAAAAGAACATGACTTAAGCTAAGCTAAGCTAGGGTTTTTTTTAGAAAAAAAAATAAATAAATAAAAGTTCCAGTTATGTTTGTTGCTTGGTGCTTGCCAGCTTTTTCTTTGAACGTACTGTACGTACTAAGATTCTCAGCATTAGCAATGGCAGTAGTAGTCTAGTATACAGGTTTTGATGTTATCAGAGATATTGCAGTTTGTATGAATGTGAATATGTGATATTCAATTCATTTTCATTAGATTTAAAGAGGGTATATTGATTTGATGTATCTTTATAAAATTTACTAACATGAAGCTTTTAGGGCTTCTATTGTAGGGTTATCTCTATTTAGAAAGCACGGATACACCTTTAATCTCCTGTTTATTGTATCCGATATCGACACACGTACAAACATTGAAACAACTGATTAAGTTTACTTAAGTACCCCATAACCTTTGATTTATTTATCTTGCTTTAATTACTTGTGTCTTTTAAGTTTTCTGAATAATTTATATAATGAATAACTATATTATCATCATTAAAATTGACATTTATCTCACTATACTATTGAAATTTATACATTCTCTTATTGTTTTCTTTCATGCTTGTATTCTCATTTTTTAAGTAACGTTTTTTTGTACTCATTTTGTGTCCGTGTTCGTTTTTTGTACACCTTCACTTTTATATCATTTTTAGTTAAGGTTTTTTTTTTTTTTTTTTTTTTTTTTCCTGTTTCTGAGAGGTACTCCCTCTGTCCCAAATTACTTGCTACATTTTCTTTTTCACATCTCTCAATACACAACTTCAAATTAAAATATCTTGAACTACACGTAATAAAAAATTATAAAAATTATATGTTTGAAAAGTACATAGTAAGACGAATCAAACTAGATCCATCATGACTATATTGTTCTTTAGGAATAATTATATTAATAGGTACCAAGTATTGCACTTTTTATTTTATAGGTACCAATTTTTGATTAATCACCAGCAGCACGAACTATTACATAAAGTTGCAACGATAGGTATGGATCACCTATAAATATGTATGGATGACCTATATGTTGTAACAATATTTAGGTCATATACCTATCATTGCAACTTTATGTAATAGTTCGTGCTGCTGGTGAATAATCAAAAGTTGGTACCTATAAAATAAAAGTGCAATAGTTGGTACCTATTAATTTAATTATTTCTTTTCTTTATGTATACGAAACTATAAGCAGTCAAAATTTACAAATAAATAGTGCTCATTTTCAGAATGTAGCAACTGGGACGGAGGTTTTAATTAAGTTTTGTGGTTCCTTTGTCTTTATTTATATAAAGCCTATTACTATCTAGGTATGAGCTAGGCAGCTAGCTATTCTGTACTTTGGCTTGTCATTTTCTTTCTTTACTCTTTTTTCCTAAACTAGGAAAAAGATTGTTTGCCCGTTCTTCCCTTGGTAATTACTCCTTTCCCTCCTCTCTCTCTCTCTCTTTTCTTTAACATGGTTGAGGATTGAGCTACATACTTCGATTCTCATCAACTCTTTCTTTAAAGGCAATTCTGTAATCCGTATTACTTGGATTGTTTATTTCAGCTTAAATTCAGTTCAGTTCAGCTCTATTAAGTTCAGTTCAGCTCTCAATTTTCTTCTCTTATAAAATATTACTTTCAACTGTATTTAGTTCAATGCAGCTTAGTTCAATTCAGCTCAGTTCAGTTCAATTTTTCTTCTCAAGTCTCTTATAAAGTAAACGAGCACTTATTAGTGGGGGTTGATTTTCCTCTCTCTTTTCATTTTTCTTTGTTTGTTTTAGAAAGGGATGGGATGACCATTGTTTTTAAGGTGAAAAATGTCACTTTGGAAAAGGAAACTTTTTTTCTTTTGCGGGGAAATAATGTCACATTTTCCTTCTTACTCTTCACTTCTCCCTTATACACTCCTCTCATCTTTTATTTCTATTTCATTTTTTCTTTTGTTCATAAGTTTTCCTTTAATTAAACAAACAAAGGAAAATGGTTTTCCATAAAAATTGTTTTCCATTAAAAATTGTTTTCCTTAGAAAATGATTTTCCATTTTAAATTATTTTTGTTCAAAACAAACAGAGCCTTAATTCAAAATCTATGTTCTAAGATTAATCTCATTGCGAGTTATGAGATCGACTTGCGAATTGAGTTCCATATCGATTTGATATGAGATTTATATAGTATAATATGGTATAGTATTGCAATGTATTATGAATGAGGAGTGATTTTGACACTCCCCAATTTAATTTTGGCATTCATACTCCTCTCACATGAATAGTAACATTGAGGAGTGCCAAAATTATTTTGATTATGAAACCCTCCTAATTACAACCTATTGGAAGGGGTGATGTTTTCACACGAATTTGTTGGTTGAATTAATATGCTATTATTATATCATGATTTTTTTGTCGTTATCTTTGAGATTAAATATTTATTATACTCACTCGTTGACTAATTATTAAGACAATTCAGCTACGGAGTAGAAAACTAGAAACCCATTTTAGAATGATACGTTACGGTTAGGGATATAAATTAATAGGTGTTGGTTGGTCGAGTGTTAAATAGTACGGACTACGGAGTATATTTTCTATTGAATTTTTTTATATGATAAATAATTAAATAGGATAAATTAGCCACGTCATACCACCTATAGGTTCAATACAACAAACAGCAACAAGAACATCACCGTAGTGTAGTGTAGTGTAGTGTAGGTGCAATATGTAGCAGATAAGACAGATGTGATATTAGAAATGTTAGATTTTACATAAATACTCACTCCGTCCCCTATTTTTTGACACATTTTGACTTTTACTATTGTTTATCAGACAATTTTGACTCTCTCTAATTTTATACATATAAGAAAAAAAATAGTCAAATAGGATTCCGTTTGATTCAGCTCGATGTATACTTTTTTAATATGCAATCTTTATAATTTTTTACTATATATATCTAAAGATATTTTTGTGTGTTGGGAGATGTAAAAAAATAAATGTTGTAAACAAAAGAGGACAGAGGGTGTAAGAGATATTCATGGAAAATATAACTTTTGAGAATAATAATGATCCATAGAGAATTTATTAATTATTATATTAACAAAAACGCTAAACTTTGCTTATATGATATGTGTTCCACCCAAATTCATAGTTTGTGCTTCTTATTACATTCACGTCTATAGGTGGTGTTGTTATTTGCTTCTACATGGCAAGCGCAGCAAGGAGGAAGTGCTTTAGGGCAAGTTGTGTCTACACATATACTTTCTCCAGGTTTTTTTAGTTGTTATACTTTATTATTCATTCTATCTCTCACATATATTTTAAAAATGTAACAACTAAAAAAACGGAAGAAGTATTTTATTCTAGAAATGTAGGGTTTGATTCTCACCTATACCTAAGGAGTCGTCCTTCATTTCCCCCCTCAAGTGCAATAGATTAATGTGTTACATGGGGTAATAGTCCATTATCTGACAATAAACTGGTGTATTTCTTACTTCGTTAAAAAAGGTAAGCGCAGCGGACTCATTTAACACCCAAAACTCCTAAGCTAGTTGATTTCAACAAGTTTAATTTTTTTGAATGAGTCCATAATAGAGCAAAGATAAGGAGGTGAAAAAATAAGCAAGAATAATAGTGAAATAGTAAATTAAGCAAAAACAAGTGGGGATGGGTGTGGAAAGGCAAGGTGAGTAGAGTATGTGTGGATGGGGGGAATTGAAGGGAAAATGATTGAGGGAATAATAATAATAATAATAATAATAATAATAATAATAATAATAATAAGGGATGAATATGAATGGGATTTGGGATGTGACATTAATTGATGGGTTGGGTGCCACCGAATGGCGAATGCTCCCAACTTTAAACACGACTCTAATCTTTTGTGAAATTATGAGTACCGTTTTTTGTATCTTTTTGTTTCTTCTTCTTCTTTCTTGATTATCTCGAGAACCATCTCCCTCTTTTTGTCTCTTCATCTCCCTTTTCTTTTTTTGTTTGGGATTTATTTATGATTAATTTTCCCCCTAATGAAAAAATTGAAGAAAAATTTGAAAGATGAGATTGGATTGCCATACATTAGAACGGAGTATTGAAGGGATTAAAATGAATTGGATTAAATTATAATAGAATGGATTGGGTTGTAATCATGCGAAGAGTATACACCCTTAAAGTTGTCAAATCCTTATACATGGCGGGTCGTCGGGTCATACCATCAACGACATCAAGTACTAAGAGTATCACAAATTATTAAGTAGATCCGTGTTCATGCAGCTTTATCTGCACCCTCCTATAAATCTCAAATGTTTATTTACGCACCGAATGTTCATCTCCGTTACACGCACAATGTTCATTTATGCATAATGAGTGTTCATGGCTAGTTTTTAGTGTATATTTTTTTGCTTTAAAAACACTATATTTACAAACACTATGCTATGTGGATTTATATTATAAATGAATATTAAATTTTTACAAATGTACGTATATGAAAAAAAATTAGATAAGTATAGAATGGATTGGATTATATTTGATTGAAATAAATTAGAATAGATTGGAATAGGTTAAACTAGATAATACCCGAGCATATGCTAGGTTTATTTAAGTGAAGTAAGTATTTAGATCTAAATTAATTTTGTCTATGTGAAAATTGGTAAAATGTCATTGTAGATGGAATATTTATCTAAACACTTTATTTTAGTTATATTAGAAAATAGAGAATATGTAATACCCGAAATGTATATAATTTTTTCTATAGTCATTTCGATTTTAGATAGATACTCATTACTTTATCAATAAATTTTTTCTATAGTATCAATCTCATTACTTTATCTTCATAAATTTTATGTCTTCTGACGTTGACAATGCAATATTCTACATGTCTTTTCTCAAGTTATGTAGTTATTTCTTGTATATAAAATCGTACTATTGTAGAAAAAAAAACTAAAATTACCGATAATCAAAAATCTTATTTGAAACATATATAAAAAATATAAACATATTTAATATAATGGTTCATTATTTTAAAAGATTTTTAAAAAATTGAAAAAAGGGCAAAAACTAAGTTGGAAAAAATCGAGTTTATGCAAAGAATATCAAATTGTTAACGAATTAAGGCTGACAAAAAATACTTTAAATTTTTTAAAATGAATATTAATAAGATTTTTTTATGAAGATGGATTGGTAGTATAGTTTTTATTGTAAAGTAAGTACAAATAATTATAATTATACTAGGAAAAAAATAAAACAAATACATCTTTGGAAAATGTGAAGCATTTAATATTATGGTTATGGGAGGGAAAATAAAAGTTTAGGAGGGAATTTGATTTTTAGTGGCATGTGTTTTAGTATATAGTAAGTAAGTATAGATAGATTATAGGGATGAGATGGGTTTGGAATAGATTCAATATTTCAAATGGATTGAATTGGAATGAATTAGAACGGATTGAACAAATTAGAGTAAATTGTATTGGATTCACATGGGTTAGGATGGAATGGACTGTATTAGAATAAAGGGATGAGAATGGATTGGACTAGAATATTTTGGAATCCATTGTAATCCATTGGACGGTTTTTTGAACCGATTTTTTCGACGACGGTTTTCGGCCGGCTTTTTTGGCAGTGGTTTTTCGGACGACAAATTTTGGGCCGGCTTTTCCGGCGAATGTTTTCGAGCCGAGTTTTTTCGGTGATGTTTTTCCACTCGACTTTTCGATGGATTTTTTTTTCTGGCCTACTTTTCCGACAAAGGTTTTCCGGCCGACTCCTGGATTATCTTTCTAACCAACTTTTCAGGCCGACTCCCAAGCCAATTTTCTGACCAACATTTCCGACCAAATTTCTAATAAGTTTTTAATAAGTTTCAATAAAGTCTAATAAGTTCCAATCAGGTCTAAATAAGTTTAATCAATTCATATAAGTTAAGGTCTAATAAGTTGAAGAGAACGCATCCTTAGTGGGAGTGAGGGGTAATTTATTTTAGGGGAAACTCAATACGTGGAATAAGGAATAGTGATTTATCAATGATTTTTATTTATTATTCCATTTTTATGTGTGTTAAATATATGTGGCCAAATAATAAATTAATGGTGTAGTTAATAGCACAACAAAATCGTTTGTTAAAGGGTGTTTGGGAGTTAGAGGTTTGGGGAATAAATAGAATTCATAGTCTCATAGAGTCATAAGGAGTAAGAATAATTATCCCAAGTTATATGCTTTTTTTGGGCGATATATGATGACGAGCAAGATGACATGTCTTTTCAGGAGGAAATGAATTTCCAGAAATAGAACATTTAATTTGTTAAAGAATGCCCTAATTTGGTCATAATGAACAACAAGAATCCCCTAATTCGTATGTTCTTTTGTACTTCGACGTTTCTTTGTTGTTGAGGATTTCGTAATGACATGTTATTCTATTATTGGATTAACTTGGCTAGTACACATGCAATACATGATTTTGACCCAAAAAAAAAAATTTAATTGAAATTTTGTAGTAAACACTTCTAAACTGTTGCATAGTAAACTTGTTTTTAAAAATATTGATTGTAGAAAATTTTATAAAGAGAAATTTTATCATCATTATTCATTAGTAATAAGATCTTAGTATAAAGTAAATATGTATTTGATAATTTGAGTTGATTTATTTTTCTTATCTAAGATAATCAGAACTTATTATTTCTGATTTGATCTGATATGAGGTCATTTTTTTCTAATCTGATTAGAGATAAATAATAAGGTCATAAAATAAGGCGAAATAAATATAACCTTATTGTAAATAATCCATGTTAAGATCAAATTTAGCCCCACATTTTAAGACTTGGGGTGACATCACCATTTTTTGTCTTAAAAATTGGACTTAAGATGTTCCCTATTTTTTTTTTCTTCTAAAATCTTGAAATTCTAAAACTTGACTTAAGATTTAAAATATGAGACCCACCTCAATTTCATTTATTTTATTTTATTTATTTATTTTTTTGCATTTTTTTGGTATAATATAAAGAGATATTTAAAAAAGTAAAATTATATAACATATAATTTTCAGTGGGGAGTCTTAGGGCTAAATGATATGGAGTAAATTTAAACAAGTTTTATGTAGTGACACTGGTTTGATGACATCATTTTCAGTGGGGACAAAAAAATAAAAAAGATTTAGAGCTAAACATGTTTTTAAAGTATAATGTACTTTATCCATTTTTTTAGTTGTTACACTTTAATATTTTATATCTCATATATATTCCAAAAGTATAACAACTAAAAAAACATACTATGTTCCATCAAAAAAAAAAAAAAAAATACTATGTAGGAAAATATACTTTTTAAGCATGCATATTTTGTTAATTAATGTGGTATGGTTATTACATTACATAAGTGGACCCTCCAGGCTCCAGCAAGATGTTGGTACTTTTTACTACATCTTGGACAAAAAGACTGCGGTTGTATTATTCATTCTTTAGAAAAAAAAAATAAAATTGGGTCAAATTTTCTTTTCACCGTTTGTTTAAAAGAATTTTGGATTTTTATGTAAAAGTAGTGTAGATCCCATGCAAATCAACGGATATAATTAAAATAATTGATTATATGCTAATAGTTTGATGTATTTGCATAATTCTTATGTACATTTAAGATATATTTAATATTTTCCTAATTTTAAAGATATATGCACCCCTATTAGTAGTACCATATCTAGTAAAATTATGTAATATGGTCGAAATACATTTAATAAATTTTATTGGGCCAGGTAATAAAAATTATAGGAAAACATTTAATAAATTTTATTGAGCTAGGTAATAAATTTTTATTTTATTTTCAAGTTCAAGTACATGAAGTCTACTTAGGCACTAACTACAACGTGGCAGTTTGGCACCACCAAGTTTCTCACCATTTCTTTGTGAATTTTTGCTATTACTCTAAATTGATAAAATAAAGTTTTGTAGTAGTTTTTAGTTTTTTTAATAAAATAACTAAGATATCATATGATTATTAATGATATATTTTTTTTATTAGAAATACATAGAAAACTAAATATGATTATAAAAGTTTTCGTGAAAAATGAACTTATATTCAAAACTCGATGAATAATTAAAAAGGTTGCATTTATATAAGATGTTGGGAGTAAAAATAACCGTAACAGGAGGGGAAAAAGAGAGAGAAAATAAGAAGCTAAGATTATAGTATAGTTTTCAAAATGGTAATGATGTAATAATAAGGTGATAGATAGTACTTGGTATTAGATAGATAGAGGGACAAGGTAAGGTAAGGAAAGAACCGAAAGAAGTGGGTATTAGTTGAACGCAAAATTCCATCAAAGAAAGAAATTAAAGTTGAAATGATTAAAGTACAATGAATCTAGCAATGAACATGAACTTGGTGCTATCTATTGATCTATTCTCTATTCTATTCTTGGGTTGCACAAGTCAATTTTTGCATCCTTGTTTGTTTCAATAATCATGCATTTTATCAACTGTACTCCATAACTGTCTACTGCTCCAATACATACATTACAATATACCTGTATGTACAATTAGGGCTTGTTTATTTCAACTGAATTATCCTGAACTGTACTAAAAATAATGTTTTATAAGAGAAGAAAATTGAGAGTTGAATTGAATTGAATATAATTTAAGCTGAAGTAAATAGACCCTTAGTAGATCAGTACTTCAGTAGAAGATGAGATCTTAGCCTAGTGATTAAGGTTTCAGAATTCCAGGCACGAGGTCCCGGTTTGATCTCACTGATTCCTTATTATCCCCTTACAGATGCGTATGTTGACTAAAATGATTGGATGAAATAATGTTTATGGAAATATGGAGGTGATGTAGATAAGGAGTTGGGGTATAACTTATCGGTAAGCGTCCCACATTATGGGTTCGATCCGTACTCCCAACATTATGCTGGAGTATTTTCCATTTCCTCTTTGGGCTAGTAGCTCTGTACTAGCCAATAAACCGATGGTTTACTTACGTAATTAAAAAAAAAATGGAAGCAAGCATAGTCATAGAAAAAGTACATGGTGTGCATACGATATGTACAATCACTGATTTTATTACTGAGTATTTTTTTAGCAAGGTACAATCACTTATTTCATTAATTCGAAATTATGATGGTCCATATATATATATATACTCAGTATATAATGGGGTTGCATAACATAACTATATAAGGATGATGAGAGGGGGGAAGGGGACTTCTTATCCTCAAAGGAAAGGATGCCCCACCAATTTGGAGGATAGTTTTCATGTGGGCTGACCTTATTGTTTTCCCTTCTACTACCTTCATTTTTGTCCCAAAAAAATTTGCTCTACTTTGATCAAAATTGTGAGAGCTTTTTGACTCCTACACAAGTTTTGAGGACGAGAAAGATAGAGAGAGAGGAAAAAATATGAAACCCATAGATAAGAGAGAGATGAAGATAAGTTATTGTGTAAGACAAAAGCGTCTAATCTAATTTGAATTTATTGGGCCCAACACACGACTTTTATCACAACACTACACTTTGTCTGATTGGTCACAAGGATCTCCTAGGCCCAATAATTCGCCACCTTGGCCTAGGGAGAGGGTTGGTGAGGGTGAACTTTGTAAACTCGTGATTACAAATCTTTTTTTTTCTAAATAAAGAAAGAAAAACCGACATAACCCCGATCATGAGGCTAGCCACCTTCATCTTTTCAGATGATGATACTATATCATCGAGTGTTAGCGTCTAAAAAAACGAAAGAAGTAGTAATAAAAAACTTGGACAATTAGTTCATGTTTGTTTGTAGGGGTATGTCCAAGTGGTTGAATGGACCCCCACATATATGAATACGGCCGTCTCTATTCTTCTTTGTAAGGTAGTTTTCGCCAACGATTCAAGAAGGGACCTTTCACCGCAAATTGTTTGGCTTTTTTCCTTTTTTTTTTTTGGCCCCCAAAACTAGATTATTGGTTAAAATTTTAAAATGGGGTCCTAAGGTGTTTGTTGGATAGGGAGGTGATAAAGGAAGGGCGGGCCATGTAATTGACTAATGGTATATACTTGATTATTAGGGCAATAGTTTCATTTATAGGAAATGTTTTTGGCAAAGTGTTGGGAAACCAAATAAGGAAAGGAAGTTTCAAATTGTAATCCATCTATAGTGAATCAATTCTACCTACTTCCTCATTATTACAATGTTTGTATTTTTATATTTGTCAATGTTTATGTTTGACCATTAATATCTTTTGTTTGATATTTATAAAAATTATTCGTAGATATCAATAGAATAAATACGTAGACAAATCCGATAAGATTTTGTATGACAATAATTTTTCTTATTTATAGATCAAAATGTCATATATGAATAGTGTTAAAACTCCAAAAGAACTACTCTGTACTTCGCAAGTGTCGTATAAGTTGGTTTGCTTCATAGGGCCCAAAAATACTAACATACAACCATAATGTATCAATACTTCTAGTAGCAATGGTAGTAACTCGTGGGGAGTGATGAAATAGAACAATGGTATGTTCTTTTGTCTCCCCAAGCGAGAGTTGGGTTCAACTCCTCATCCCCCCTCTTGAGATAGGAGGGGGCTCCCCGTACACTTTATCAGTAAAAAAAAATGGTAGTGACTCGTGCTATACAACAATTTAAGGATGTTTTAGTCATTAATTTACTTGAACTCATCAGAATTTATAAAATTTGATTGAAACTTATAAAACTTATTGGACCAAATCTGATCAAGCTATATTGAATTCATTACACCTGATTACATCTAAATTGAAACTTTTTTAAGGTGTAAAGAAAGCACTTTACGACTATACTAAACCAATTTGGATTAAAAATTAGAAATCGAATAGCAGGAAAGAATTGGTGGCTTATATTTTGTTTTTGTGGTTTTTTTTTTTGATTAGCAAATAATTAGACATGAGGGTGTTTAAGTGCGTACACTTTGATAATCTGGGGAGGTGGGCCATATAGTATTGACATTGGACACACGTTTCTTAATTAAATTAAATTAAATGTTGGTTGAGCAATGAGTGTCAATAAATTTGAATATGTGCCGTCGGATAAGTGATATGGTGCATGAAAGTCATCTGCAAAATTATTACCGGCAAATTTAACTCATCTCTTTAAAGATCTTGTAATCTTCCCACTAACTTTCCAACATACAAAAAAAAAAAAAAAATGACGGCAAGTGATTGAGTAACAATAATGTTGGTGAAAGTACTATGTCACACAATATTTGGTCAAATCGTCGTTCAATTGCAATCACTAATTTATCACATTGTCAACACTAAATATGGCGATGTAAACCACACAATCAAACTTTTTGGAAAAAAATTCCAATAAAAATCAGTGTCAAAGTACAATAATTAATCTTCTTCTTTATGCAAAATTGTTACAAAGCCTCATTATTTGAGCCTCCAGACAGAGTATAAGAGAACTTGCATGTCATTATTACTATTGTACATCTACAAAGGACTCAACATCGTTATTTTGATTGACACACAAAATACAGATGAAATCGTTCCTAATTTAATGTATACATTATCTTTCTAAATAAAAAAAAAACACCTGAAATAATTTGTAAAATTTTAAAAATGATTTTCATTTTATTGATAATCACTTAAAATATAGAATGCACAATTAAGCATAGTGCTTTATTTGGCAAACATAGCTTGGGATGGCAATTGGGGCAGATGTATGCGGATATCCATCACCCATGACGGGTATAAAACTAAAAAATATCCCGACCAATGTGAGATACAAGCCTAAATCTACCTTCGCTCCACCGCCCAAGTGGATATCGACTATCCATGTCCACACTACCTAACATATTCACTATCTATTTTCTCATATTGAAATAGGCTAAACTAAATTACATATATATTGAAGGGAGGGTAAAAGCAAGTGATTATTATTGTTTGCCACATTTACTTTTTTACATCTCCCAACACACGATTTAACTGAAAATACTTTTAGATACTATAATAAAAAATTACAAATGTTACATACAGTATTAAAAAACTACACACAAGCCGTATCAAACGAGATCCCATTTGACTATATTTTTTCTTATAGGTATAAATTTAGAAAGAGACAAAGTTCGTGAACGATAGCAAAAGTTAGATTGTTGCTAAAAAGGGGGATGGAGGGAGTAGTAATTAGTAATAGGTTTGTCGACATAGCCGTTGATTTGTTACTCTGATGTAAAACAAAGTTAAAATTTTTCATCAAATAAAAAGAAGGAAAAAATAGAAATATGTACTCTCTAAGTCCTTTTTTAGTTGCTAAATTTCTAAATGTGGAATTGTTCATATGTAAACTGACTATTTATAGTCTTGTATACCCAAACAAAAATATAGTGATGATGGATCTAGTTTAGTTAGTCTCAACATTTACTTTTCAAAAATATAATTTTTACAATTTTTATATATATTTAAAGATATTTTTGTTTAAAGTAATGTATTAAGAAATGTGAAAAAGAAAATGTAGCAAATAATAAAAAAAGAATTGAATAGTAAAATTGTTAAGTGGATATGAGATGAGGTGAGCGAATGTGGGGCGAGACAGAGCAGGTAGATGCAGAGTGGGCGAGTGGATATGTGGAGGATATGGCTCAAAGTCCACACTACTTACTACCTATGGCGGATTTTACTTTGGACACTTCTACACACTCACCGTCCATCAGTCATACCCATCCCACTACAATTTAGGTGGATACGGTGCGAAATCCACCAAAATTTATCCACCTATCATCCTTCAATATAACACCAAGGTATTTACAATTTTATATGCCAAAATCATCTTGTTAAAGTGTTACGTTATATGCACAATTCATAATTGGACATTTGCAACTTCTTAAGAGTTGAGATCTAATCCTCCTCCTCCAATGGGTAAACTCGGTTTTCTAGAGGCACTTCACATACAAAGTAAACCTTGCATGTAAGTTAACTATCTCTTACTTGCATTGCCACTTCTACAGCAGGATACATCCAACGACCAAAACCTAACGAGCATTATGAAACTACTACTATAGTATTGGTACAAATGTACAATAGCATGTTTCCAATTAGACAATTTGACCGGATAAAATTTTACTAAAAAAGTTATAAGCATTTAATATAAATCCATAACTTTTATACTTGTATAAATTTTATCTAATTACCAAAAAGTAATAGATTTTTTATTAAACATTTCAAATTTAAAGCTAAGGGTTTTGACAGACAATCGGATGTGAGATTTTGCATAAAATCAGTCATCAAAATTTCATTACTTTGATTTTATGCAAAAAATTATAACCTTTTTCCCCCCTTCAGGAAAGAAACTAGAGAGCAATACTAGAAAAAAAGTGAACTTTTCAATTCGATTTTTCTTTATACCTTCTCATTAAATACAAATGTAAGGGTAACTTACATACATACATACAATATTTCCGACTCCTTCCCCTCAAAAGATCAAGCACAAAATGGGGGGAAAGGAACATTAGCAATAAACACTTATTCCCCTCTTTTAACACTATATAATGGAAAAAAAAAAAACTCAATCTGATTTTTTCCTGCCAGATCGTCTCAGATGTACATCAGGTTTTCCATTATCCAAAGGGTTAGCCCGTCCTAATTTCTCGGCATCAGCCTCTCTACTGCTAATATTTACTAGCTTCCTACCTTGGTTACTACTACTACTGTTAGAATGCAAAAATGAAACTCCGCCGGCTGAACCTGATTCTTGGCCTCTAGAAGTAGCCTCATGGGTTGCCTTAGAACAGGAAGGATCCCCCAAAGGTACTGAACGAGCATTATAATCAGGAAAGGCAGAAGCATACCTCTCTGGGTTTGAAAGGGGTGAATGCCTTGTGTATTCGGGAGATGATGAAGAAGAGGTGTCTGAATCTGATGAGTGTGGGAAAAAGGCATTGTAGCCAAAAATGTACTCGGAGAAATCATCTGCGCTAATAGACTCCCTGTTGCTGTCAGTGCTACTTGAGACTTCATCCGAGTTGCTAAACAGGGAAGCGTTGTCACTGGAAGAGTCGAAATCGAGAATATTTCTCACTGGTGGGACCCGAGTTCCGCCTTGGCCTTGATGAATGTGACTAAGACTGGCTAAGTTATCGGAGGAACCATTGGCATCTACAGACGCACCTCGCTGCTTAAAAGTTGTACTCCTCGCATTGATCCGGGGAGTATCAACCACCGTCGTTTTAGTCTTACCTGGCAAATCACGAGATACTAAAGCACTTCTAATAGATCTTGGAGCACGTGGAGAGATTCTGCAAAACAATGATCAAACGTCATAATCACAAAAGATAACCAGAGAGGGCACTATTCAAAGTTATCAATAAAAATCAGCCTAGGCTGCTCACATCAGTAAATAGCTGCCTCTTTTACCTGCTAGAACTCTACTCCTATCAGTATGATTTTACTTTTTACCCAATTATTACCAATGCAGTGATAAATTTTCATCTCTATACTCTAGAATTGCGATGTATCTTAATAGAAATAGAATCCCATTGGTAAAACATCAAACGTTATCAATAAAAATCAGCCTAGGCTGCTCACAAATCTATAATATGCCCAATATAGTATTCCAAAAGCTCCCAAACTAATTATATTACAGAGGAAACACACCAACCCCATCATATCCGATCACCACAAATAAAACCATACTCCCAAGCTTTGAAGGGAGTAGACAATTTCCATAAGCTGATAGAATTAATAAGTAATACCTTGAGTAAAAGAGCATGTAAGCTCCCTTGTTTAGCACCCTATCAATTTCCACTGGCTTGACCTGTTCAGCCAAGATACACATAAACAAGCTTTAAAAAATAGATCTTTCAATGTCTGCCACATGCACTGATTAAAATAGCCAGTGAAGGCAACAAAAACTAGCTCATATAAGTACGTACTTCATATTTGGCAGTTAATTACAATATCTCACAGTTTCTTTTTTTTTTCCCCCTGGATAACTAAACAAGACTCAAAGGAAGCAGACAGGACTTCTTATACTCCCTCCGTCTCTAAAAGATTGCCCCATTTACTTTTTCTCATCTCTCGATATACATCTTTAAATGAAAATATCTTGAGATACGTATAATAAAAAATTATAATCATTACTTATTAAAAAAGTACACATTGAGCCGAATCAAACGAGATCCCATTTGACTATATTTTTCCTTACATGTATAAAATTATAGAGAGTCAAAGTTACCAAATGAACAGTACCAAAAGTCAAAATAGGGCAATCTTTAAGGGACGGAGGGAGTAGATAATAACAAATCAAAAAGGTTAACCAGAAGTTGCTACACGCAGTCCATGAATTAAAACATTTTAGTTCATGAACAGAAAATACAGGAAACAGCAACAAACTGAACATGAAGTGTGTGTGTGTGTGTGGTAGGGGGCCGCACAGGGGTTTTTTTTTTTGGGGGGGGGGGGGTTCCCTTAACAATCATCAATCTCAGTTAACTTCCCATTGTATAAAATAAAAACAGGGAAACAAGGCTTCAAAATGCCAGAAAACAAGCATGAATTTTATGCAACTAAGATAGTTTATATGAATCATACCATGCTATCATCAATCTTGTACCACTTGTTCTGAGCATTCCGCACATAGCATATGTAATGACCAGAAAAGGCAGCATTCATAATATCTAAGTGAACGACAACCCCATAAAGTTGGTATATTGGTGATTTGTCACTTCCTCCCCTCATAAATGGGGCTAGGTTTAGAATCTCCGGGAAACGAATAGCCTTGTTGAGCTTGCCAAACTTACCTGACTGGGTAGGACATATTATATAAGGTAAAATTAGAGTTAGAATTCCGCATGTCAATATATAAAATAGTAATTCCCATTCTACATTTCAATTATACCTGAAACCGCTTCAATGCAATTGTAAGGATATTAGGAGCCTCTAATATATTCAATTTCTTCTTTGCTTTCTCATAAGATTTGCACCTGCCAAAAGAAGAAATAGCCTGGATGTGATTTTTGAACATTTTAATGTTGTACATAAACTAATCAACAAAGGGTAAATGTTTGCTCTCTTTGTAGTTTATAAGCAAGAGAATGCGTTTTCAGCCCAGTATTCCTACATGGAAAAGACAACCGAACCATGAATCCATGACTACACTGTACGCAAAAATAAATGTATATCCTCTTTACTTAAATATGCAGAACTTTGTCCTGGACCAAACAGGATGCTTAACAACGATGAGACAGGAGAAAGCTATAGCACTGCCACTAGCCAAATCACATAAGATTGGCATAGCAAGCAATATAGCATACCAAACCAAGCTTGTGGTCAATGCAAATCAAGAAATTACCCTGTATCATGCACTCAAAAGGGGATGTGGGAAAAGGCATAAATTGAACAACTCAATAAACAGAATAATAGAACCAACCTGCCACAATGGTACTTATTTTCTCCATCAAGAGGCTCAGTCCCTGTGAATTGACGTAAGGCATCTTCCAAGGTTTCTATATCCCCTCCTATCTCCACAGTAAGATCCATCATCCTTTCCTGTTTCTCAGATTTACCACGACACCTTGTACACTTTATCTGCAGGGGAGGGCAGGTGCAAAGAAAAGACAGCAATTATAAAACAAATCTCTCGATCCTCTTTTTTAGAATAGATATATTGCACGGAAAATTTATCCCACCTTGGACCGAAGATAACCTCCAAAAGTGAGCCCCATGAGAGTAGTTTCCTCAAGTAGGGATCCAGAAGCATTCACCCCAGCTTCTTGGAGGCATATAGACTGCATTGTGTCAATAGCATACCTATAAAAGCATCAAGTAGTCGAAACTTTAACAGGACGCTTCATTTCAAAGAGAAGATAAACAGGTCCGTCTTGAAAACAGCTCACCTTATGAACTCATGTGCATCTTCTTCCCTTCCATTAGAAAGATGGCCTCCTATCTTCTGTATTTGAGATAATATACCCATAGGAGAAAGAGGAGAACCCCCTTCCTTTGCCTTTATGATCAGCCTTTCAAACTCGCATGTGAAGCACCATTCTTCCTTTGCACCTATCATGTAAAGATACCAGCAACCAAAAAAAACAAGTGATCAAATGACGGAAAAATTATTGAAAACCAATCCAACATTAGGAATTGCATAAGGAACTTACATGTTTTAGAATGAAGTCCTTGAAGAAGATAGGCAGTAAGTGGTGGGGTAAATGCCAAGCACTGAAAAATAACATTGGCATAACAGCTGGAAACAGAATAACAAAATCAACATCAGAAAGGATAAGGTTAACAAAGCTCAGAAAGCCACGGGTAAGAAAGAGAGTGCACATGATAGCATAATTTTGCTTATGTCGAAATAGCAAGTGCCTGAACAAACACACATTCTTTTTGCAGAGAGAGCAGCAATTTTCCTACAAATTCGAGCTCTCAGGCTCCATGTCATTGATCTAAATGAAAAAATACAAAGTACAGATAGAAAGTCACAGACTCACAGGCAGCTAGGTAATCTCATTTTTTCATTTTTGGTGTTCTGAATCAAGCACCTCTTCTTTCAAGCAAGCACATAATCCCTCTCACATTATTGTAAACTATCAGAAATTACAAATAATCAAGATTCTCGAACCATCAAGCAGGCTCAGCTTCAGGACATTCCCGACCGAGCTCAACAAGTTTTCAGTTTTAGGAACCCCTACCTCAGCAGCTAAAACGTGTGGCAATTGTCATTTCTTACTTAAATTCATATTATCTTCCTCCTTCCACCCTTATAGATCTCCTTGTTGCATTAGGATCTCCTTATGCTTCACCTCCAAGGCTCTAATACAATCTCTTATGATTAGGAGCACAAACAAGAGGCTCCCATCTAGAAATCCTAACTATACTTATCCCATCAACATAACTTAACTATCTGTAAACCCTCTCTTAGTAGAACATTGACATTTTTTTCCCTTACCTCTCCCTGGAATTTCAACCACAGTTTCCAGGTTCACAAAAGTCCCTACTGTGAAATATGAATAATACAGCTACAATAATGATACGGAAAGATATAGCTACGTATTCACACTATAAAATTGTAAATTTTAAGGAACAGTAGCATGACTAGGGTCCATGGTAGCAGGAAAAAAAATGATAAAAAGAACGGGCAGTTACTGGTCAAAAAATTACGATGGCAGTTACTCATCAAGCCGCACATGCATCCCAAAATTCACACCATTTTAGGAACGAAAATAAAAGCTTGGCAAACACCCCCAGTGCGTCCGTGCTAATATTTCGTATTTTACTCTACATCGCTTGGCCTAGTTTCCATATGAATTTGCAAAGTCTATAACTTGTACAATGTGATGATATTAATAGGCTCACATACATAACCATCTATCATGAAAAAGACTGAAAAATGCATTCACCTATTTCCACAGTTCATCAGGCCACATGGACGCAACTCCACTTTGCTCCAATGATAAAGCTTAACAAACGAATCATATGAAAAAACAGCCTGCAAAACCAACTAGGTCATTTCACTCAATAACACTGCAGAATCATATTGGACAAAACAAGATAGCAAGCCAAAACTTGCACACCAACCTTCTCACTGTTTCTTGCAACATTATCACTGTGTTTTGACAATCTTGGGCCTTTAAATTGCTCAACAACCTTTAGCACCGATGTTTTCAAGCCAACAGCAGCATTTGGAGCAGGTCTGGCTACATAAGAGGACATGGAAGCATTGGCATCAGCTTTAACAGACTTTCTAATAGGAGCAATAGGCTCCTTCATGCCAGATACAGAACCGTTACGAGCTTTTGGTGATGATCCAGCTTTCATGGAAACTGAGGAATGCATAGCATCATTATGATTCCGGTTCATAACATTTGCCTTCCCTGAAGCACTGACTGGCAACATGCTGCCTTTTAAATTTTCATCTGCACCTCGATCAGCTTCAGAGTTTATCAATTCCCGGTCACTGTCAGTCACTTTAACACTGGTGACAGTTTCTTTAGAGCCCAATACTACAGAGCTCTTAAGCCTTGTGGGATCTTTAGAATCCTTTTCGGTTAACATCGATTCAGCAACAAGCCTACCAGTGTTTGAACTGCCAGTATGGATATCAGCCAATGCCTCTGGAACTTGTGAAAGCACATCTGATGAGACATCACCTAAGCCACCTGTATGGGGTTTCACATCAGTGCTGTGCACAGATTTTTTGGATCTGCAATAGTCAAGAGAACCATCCCAGAAGCCAGATGTGGCCAATGAAGGCTTCGCTAAGTTCTTGTCAGACCGGCTGATACTCAAACCTGAAGAACCACCACTAGTATTCCCCGGTGCGTCTTCCTTTAGATTGTTGACACTAATATTGCCATTGGATCCATCACTTGGACGAGAATTCTCATCCAGTGGCTTAGATTGTTCCAAATTACTATTACTTGAAGCAGTCTCAAGGTTGTCGAAAATGGAAGAAGAATCACATGAATCAGTATTAAGATCATGGATACTGTCAGTATCAGAGCTGGAATCATCAATGCAGGTGCCGTCAGTAGAAGGTGAGGCATGAAACTGAGACACTTCTGAGACGCCATAAACTTCGGCTTGAGACACTTGTTCATCTCCTAGCAAAGGATGACAAACAGTGTTCTCGTCATCTTTAACAGATAATGCTGTAGGGCAGTATGCAGAAGGGGTAAATCCAGGTTTTTCCTGTGAGGTTTTAACTTTTTCCTCATATTGTCTTCCGTCAATCTCAGTGATGGGAATATCCCCATCAGAGTAAAATTGCTTAGCAGCATCTTCCACAAAGCTGACTTCCTCATCACTGGTATCAGACTGGTTCACTGATGGATAGCACTCATCCTTGTGACCTTGTCTCCAATGGATAATTTGACACTTGCCAGAGCTGAAATTTCAAATTAATGAGGAGACATTTTAGGGTATTCTCTTTGTCACTGTTTCAAGATTGATTAAAACATTAACAGATAATTTATATAGAGACCAAACCATAAAAAGAGCCAAAGAAAACATAAATAATGAGTGAGCATTTTAAACCAGTGTGACAGTGTCTAACTGTCTATCATAGTAGTTCTTTAGCTTTGTCTCTTTGTCAAATTTTCAAGATTGATTACAGCATTAATAAATAAGTATATAGAGATGATTAAGCAGCAATACATACTCATCACATCTCCATATTGATGCATAATTAAGTAGCGATTTTGGAATTTTCCCCCAAGAAGTGTTTAGCCGAAGAATGGTGCGAATATTAATAAAATGAATCAGACTATGATGGAAGGATAGTATAGTCATTGCACCAGTGAAAAGGAGTTGTTAGAGATACAGTGCTGAGATGGAACAGATAAGGTAGATTAGAGAGAGAGGGACATGCTGAATACTATTGGTTGTTATTTTTAACCCTTTATTTTTACATTTTTAAAGAGAACACGCCTCTCGAATGCTTGTACTATTGATTTTAATTACGAATTCCAGATTCATCGGTTATATCTTCCTCTAGTATCAGTGCATAACAGGAATGGAAAAAGATTCTTGAAGAAGATATACCATAAGTTAAGAACAATAGCATGGTTCTACATCTGCTCCAGACCCCTCAAAGATCAGCCAAGATGTGGATTTATTTTCATCTTTAAGGGTTCTTATTTATTATCGGGGTAGTTTTTCAATCAACACGATGGATTGATGGAACCTTGTAGTCAGCATGTGGAAAATGAGTTGGATTGCAAGCATGTAGAGGAAAATTCCAAGAAAATATGGTCATATGACCTAGGACATCCCCATCTTAACAGCGATTATGTAGAAGAAATTTTAGATGGATAAAAAATGACCAGTGCAAACTACATAGCATCCATGGAGAAGGAAGCTTCTGAAACTGAACACCCAGATTAGTCGCTTCAAACTCCAGGAAATCAAACTATAAAGGGTAAAAAAGTTATTGAAGTGTCCTATGTTGCTGCACATATTGAACAAGTTGACAAAAATCCAAGTATGGGAGTATTTGGAGGACCAATCAGCTGCAGAAAAGAATTTGTGAAAACGGAAAGTGGCCCTAATGGCAGAGAATCTAATGACGAGGACAAGAATGAAGATGTTTACAAGAATGGTTTACAAAAAAACCGAAGATGTTTAAATTTTAATTGCTACAGAAAGATTTGGTCATGATGCAACAATTGATGAATTGATTGATTTTAAACCTGCTGCAGAAATGGAGAGAGAGCAGCAGTTACAAACTGAAGATCAGGTTTCGGGACGGTTCCCCTATGCTATTGTATCAAATAAGCCTTCCCTTGGGAATCCTGCTGAATGGTCATGACCACCTCAACCATTTGGCACTGCCTCTAATTCCACTTAAATCACCAGCATCAAAGCATTGGCAACCATTAAGTCTATTTTGAGGGAAGGCGAGATTTGAATGTTTACTTGTATTCTCTTCTCATCTCTTTGTTAGATAATTTCACATTAGAGTTAAGCTATAGAGATTCAAGTCTTCTGAAACACAAACAAAAGTCATTTCCAAAATGTGACAAGAAATCAGATGTCAAGAATTATGATTTAGCTCATTCACACTGAATGAGGATTTTCCCTCTTGCCTTTACTAGCCACTTATGAGTGCAATAGCTGATGATGTAATGCAACCAAATACCCACGTTTGAACGTCAAACCTTAAATCAATTCTTTGCCAAAAAAAAAATACTTAAATCAATTTCTCACAACAAAAACTTCATCTACACTTATATCAGATATGTCCACACTTCCCAAACCACTAAATCCTAAAATTAGATACATAAAACTTTATTACAAATGGCAGCTAAACTTCATTATCAGTCTTCAACAACCAGTAGTTTCAAAAATTAACACTTTTCAGCTCATCATCAATATCAAACTAACAAATATTATGGCAACTTTACAACAAAAGGATGCAATCTAACACTAAAATGTCAACATTTATAATTTAAACAGAGGTATTATCTCCTGGGAAAAATCTGGGGACGGAGTGGCCTGACTTTGCAGCCAAACCACTAAAATTCAGTACATCTCCAGCTGAATGTTGAAAAGAAAATTTCAAAAAAAAAAAAAAAAAATTTTGTTTTGAACTTCAAGATTACTCTTTTGCTAACCAGACATTAATCCACTTGAAAATAGATTCAAACTAACAGCCAAATCTCAACATCCCTCAAATTCGAATTACTTACTCAAAGTAAAACCCCAAAGTCAAATAGACAAAAATACCCTCCTTAATCACCCCCAATCTACTTGTCCAACAAGTCAATTTGAGTCATCAATTCTATCACCAATCGCTTCTCTGACTAAATTCGTACAAAATTTCAATTGAAACCAAAATAAAAGAGAGAAAAAAATCTACAATTTCAAATTTTCAACCCTGATAAATCCAGAATTACTTAGTTGACCCAAAATTCTAACATCAAAACTAACAAATTGGACCAAAGGAATAATAATATTTTTGAAGCAACAACATACCAGTAATTGACGGACTTGCATCTGGCGCATCGATTAGGGGTAGGAGTGAAGCAAACAGCACAAAGACGGTGGGAAGGCAGGGAAACAGAAGAAGAGTAGCCAAAAGAGACTTCAGCAGCAGCCTCAGCCTCAGCTCTAGCAGCTTCTTCAGAAGCCAAAACAAGAAGACGGCTGATCTCCTGCTGTCTAGCAAGAGCAATTCGCCATTTCCGGCGAAGAAAGAAGCCAATCGCCGGGAAAACAAGGAAGATAAAGAAAGCAGCAACGCGAAACCCTAGATCCCCGGGAACGAGCATTTATGCAAGAAAAATAACGGAAATGACATCACATAACTTGATAAACCCTAAATTAGGACCTCGATTTCTTGCCGGAATCACGAAAGTCATAGACTAAGCTTGTATAAAAACAAACAACAATAACAATGATGATGACGAAGGATTGCATGCAGAAGAAGAATAAACAATTAAATTAAATAATGGAATGCCGTTTGGAGTGAGCGAAACAATTACTGATTATTCTTTCTTTTTTTTTTTCCTTTTTTTTGGTTCAGTTATTGTGGCTGAAATATTTGGTGAGGTCGAAAATGTAGGGCTGAAATTTAGGGTTGGATTTTTTACTGGAGATTGCTGAGGATAGCAAGAGAAAGTGGAAAAAGGGGGAAAGTGATAGAGGAGGAAGAAGAAGATGAATGAATGAGGAAAGCGTTTTAGGAAGGGCAAAGGGATTGGAAAATCAACGGTTGGAGGTAAGGAATTTTGTTGGGTGGCGTGATCCCATCTATTATTCCGACCAGGGTTTTTTATTATTTGCAAAAAATATAAATTTTCAATGTCATTTCACCTTTTTTTTTTTTAAAAAAAAAAAAATGAAAATAAGAATTTGTCTTACCTTCACTGGTTTGAATCATGCTTCACTTTGATTCATTATTTTAATTTTTGTTATAGTGTCTTTTGGGCTTAGGCTGTCGTTGATATCAAAGGATTGGAAAGAAAAAAAAAATAAAAAATCGAAGTGTTTCAAATAAAGTGTATGAAAAAAATATATTTTGTAGAAGAATTAAATCATACTATGTTAAGGTAATGTATGAAGTACGTAAATTTATAAAAAAAAAAACAAATGAAAAATGAGTAAATAAAAAAGGAAGAGTACTATGTACTCCGTAATATTTTTTAGGAAAACTTATACTAAGAATAAATCAGCATTTGGACAATCTTCTGCAATTAACTCAGCTTTTTGAAAATCTAGAATTAAGTAAACCTTGCTATCATTTAAGTCAAAAATAGGTTAAATAATTGTTTAATTTATTAGTTACTAGTTGATTCAGGCTAGTGTTATCATTTAAAGCAAAAATACATTGAATGTTTGTAAAATAGTGATAAAAAAAAACATATTAATTAATCATTTAACCTATTTTTGGCTTAAAAGATAACAATTCAAAAGGTTGGCTTATTTGTGGAAGATCGGCCAAAAGTTGACTTATTTTTGTCAATTTTTCTTATTTTTTATTATTCAGTGTGCAACATGATTTGATACAGAAATATGAATGACACCTATCAATTTGAAATTTTCCTCAGAATAACATAACATCATAATGTAATACTTTGTCATAATCCCAAAATAAATGTTTCCATTAACGTTTTGTACTATAGATTTATAGTATTTATTTATATCGAATTATAAAAAGTATTATTTAGTACTCACATGATTCTTTAATAAGTTTATATTACTTTTGTTACGGTATAGAATCAAACATAATATTCAAACGATCTTTTAGATTAACTACAAAATAAAACTGCAATAATACAATTAATTAACTAGGATTGTTATACAATACACACGTCTTTCCTTCAGGTCCCGTAGTTTTTGTCATTATATATGATCAAATAATTAATCTTCAGAAATCTTTAAGATTAACTGCAACATAAAACACAATCATACATTAAATTGCTCGATTCATCTTAACTTGTAGTATGTTAATAAGAACATCAAATATTGTCTTTAAAAAAAAAAGAATATCAAATATTGATACGGAGCAAATTATAGTCAAGCAGAATTTGAAATAACAAAAGACATATATATGTGTTATGAATTTTGAATATTTACGGTACAAATATATAGTGAATAACTTAATATACAGTATAAAATAAAGGTTTTGGATTAAGAGTGCAATGTATCTATATTTTTTTTTGGCTAAATATCTATATATATGGCAGCATATACTTTTAATCAATTTTAGAAAATATATATACAGAATTAACTTCATAGTTAGTCTTTTTTGTTTCATTTAAAACGTATTTCTTTAAGATGAAATTATCATTATTCTAAGCTAAAATAATGACTTTAAAAACCCTTCATAAGAATATATATATATATATTGCAGAGTACTAATACATTTTTCAATATAACGCAGGCAATAATCTAATAATACTAATTTTTGAATGATTATAGAGGAAAAAAAAATCTTCTAATGCACCATATATAATAATATATTAAAAATTACTATAATATTATACACCAACAATCTATTTATAATATATTTTATCGTGTAATGCACCATATATAGTTTTGTCACAGTGTTTTAATTCTCAACTAATACACTAAAACGCGGAGATTTTGAGAGATCATGCAATTATATCCACCATCATATATATAACTGATAGTTAAGAGGTAATCCATAAATTGTGCAACCGGGCGGGTGCACCATAAAATATCATCCACGTACCTTTATAATAAAACATACATATTATGCATTTGGAACATCTATATTGAACAATAAGAACATTCATGATTTATATTTACAACAGGTAATTTTATAAAACAAGTGTATTGAAATTAAAACATGAATATATAGCTAAATGAATAACATAGTTGGTCAAAATTAAATATATACTTCATCTGTTTTTTTAGTGGTTACACTCTAATATTTTATCTCTCACATATATTGTAAAAGTGTAACAACTAAAAAAACGGAGGAATGTATAATATAAATGTTTTATTTTAAAAATAAGTGCTTATCATGATTCATCATGATCATCATGATGAACTCTAGTTTAACAGGAAAATTTTCAGTTGAGGAGAGCTTTTTGCATGAGCAACCCATGGGCCATGACATGAAAATTTGATGAACTTTTCACGATAGCTTCTTTGCAAATTAAATGACTGCTTTTAATATAATAACAATTTGATATATATTGAATATATATTGTGCGTTCAAGTTACTTGAATATTTTTTTATTTTTTTGCTGTACCCATCCGGTTCACCCTTTTGGACTAATCCGGATTCGGAGCGCGTCCCGAGGTTAAGGTTTTAAACTCCTCCCAACGTGTTTGCGGGGGATCGAACCGTGGTTCTCCCTACCAAGTCTAGCCCCTGACACCACTAGACCAAGACAACGTTGGTAAGTTACTTGAATATATACATCCTTCCAATAAAACAAAAATTAGTTGACTCAAAAAAAGTGCTTCTAGCGGGTGATCGAAGATCAGGTGACTCTAATTGAAAATGAAGTTGTTTTTGTAATAGCCAAAATAAAAATAATGAAATCACACAAATGAATAAATAATTCGTTGATTTAATTTACTCGTATTATGATATACCAAGTAAAGCTACTATTAAGGTTGATTGAGGTTATGACCTAGGCTATGAGGGTTACTATTATAATTATAATTATAAAATGAATAAGGATAAATTACTATTTATGCTACTCAGCTTCGTTCATGCTAATACTTCCTCTGTCCAACCATAAAAAATTCTTTTTTATTTAAGAAAGTGCACTTTTAGAGTATAAATGTAATTTTTTGATTTATTTTGGGACGCAGGAAGTAATACGGAGTACAATATAATTGCGCAAGTTTTCAAATTGCACTATCATTGTGAAACAGATATAATCCATAGTACATATATATTGTACAACATTATATTTTAAGGCGATACACCTAGTACGTGATGACCCAGTACGTACCATTTCAGCTAATTTTGCATAAATTAATAGTTCTTTACAATCAAAATTTAGGTTCCATAGTTCCATGGACAACATTTCTTAAATTGTCTCTAATTTGTTCGAACTACAAAATTGGTTCCAAATTCCTTGAATCTTTTTTGGATGATAATGTGTGGGATATTATACATTGAATTGGGCCTTATTGCAGGTCATTTGGCTCAATGTAGTCAACACATGCAATTATAAGGGAGAAGATAAGGAATCCTCACAAATTCGTGCGGTAAAAATCGAACCCAAGACCTGATGCCTGAAATTCTAAAGCCTTAACCTCTGGACTAATGGTTCGTTTGATTCATCTGAAATTTTCTGATTTGCTCTAATATGATTTGAAATTTTCTGATCAGGCCTGATCTAAATTTTTCTGATCTGATATGATTTAAACTTTAATAATTTGATCAGAATTTTTCTGATTATAGTTGTTATTATAATTTTTCTGATCTGATCTGAATTTTTTTAATCATATCTCATTTGAAATTTCTGAATATAAGCACAAAAATATTAATTTGATTGTGATCCTCAAATTTCTTGAAATTAAAGCTGAAACCATCAAAATATAAACATGAACGAATTATATTTCTTGCACACGTGGGTTTTGACGGATATTTACGGCATTGTAAAAAAGTAAAGTAAGGCGCTCTTCTTTTGGACTTAAAAGCTACAGTAATCAGATCAGATCAGATCATATATTATTACTTTTTATTATTATTATTATTATTATTATTATTATTTCGAGCATTGTTTTTCCGCTCGACATTTTCCGACGACGGTTTTCGAACAGACTTTTTCGGCGACGATTTTCGAGACGACTTTTCCGACGACGGTTTTCGGAATGACTTTTCCGGTGATGATTATTCGGTCGACTTTTGCAGCGGTGATTATTCGACCGACTTTTCCGACGACGATTTTTAGGACGACTTTTCCGACGACGGTTTTCGGACTGACTTTTTCCGGCGGTGATTATTTGGCCGACTTTTCCAGCGACGATTTTCAAGCCACGTTTTTCGGCGACGGTTTTCGGGACGACTTGTCCGACGACGGTTTTCGAAATGACTTTTCCGGCGGTGATTATTTGATCGACGATTTTGGAGTCAGATTGAATGAAGGGTTTGAAAAGAATGAAAAGTAAAATACTGAAGAGGTAAAATAAAATGAGCTTGAGGCTTTGGGCTCATTAAATTTTTTTCCAAAAAATAAAAATAAAAATAAAAATAAAAATAAAAATATAAATATAAATATAAATATAAATATAAATATAAATATAAATATAAATATAAATATAAATATAAATATAAATATAAATATAAATATAAATATAAATATAAATATAAATATAAATATAAATATAAATATAAATATAAATATAAATATAAATATAAATATAAATATAAATATAAATATAAATATAAATATAAATATAAATATAAATATAAATATAAATATAAATATAAATATAAATATAAATATAAATATAAATATAAATATAAATATAAATATAAATATAAATATAAATATAAATATAAATATAAATATAAATATAAATATAAATATAAATATAAATATAAATATAAATATAAACAAAAATAAAAATAAAAATAAAATCAAATCAGAAAAACTCAAATCAGATCAGGTCAGATCAGATCGTACAAACTCAAAACAAATCATATCAGATCAGATCAGATCAGACCAGATCAGTCCTAAATAACAGAGCCTAATTTGGATGGATTAGTTTAGTGAATTAGTTTAGGGTTGTTGTTAAATTTTATCTGACTTTGAAATCAATCGCAATGTAAAGTATATATTCATGATTGTGATTAATGAACGGTCACGATATGGTTTACTCATCAACAGACAGTAATCGAGGATAGGATCGGACGGATGATGGGTCATTCTCAAATTCCTACTAACAATTAATTGTACTATATATCATGACCATGCATGTGAAAAAATTATCCATTAACAAGTATTTGTCACCTTTCATACAGAATTTTGATCCTTAAATTTCTTTGATATAAACAGTAAAAACGAAGATAATTTGAGGTTGAGTATATTTTGGTAAATATATTTATTTATTTAGTGGCATCTAGATTATTTGTAGTCAATTTCAACATCAACTACTTGCTATTGAGGTAAGAATACATAAATGTAACACACCGTTGAAATCAGGAAAACCATCCAATTAGCTGAATTTATTATGAATTATTGGAGTATCATTTTATTTAGGTTGTTTCCCCAAAAAAAAAAAAAGGTGATATTACATCACCACACCTCATACTGATATACTAATATATGCCCTATGTTTGGGGAGTTGATATGCGCACACCCAAAGGTATTATGCGCAAAACGGCACAAGTGACTGTGCATATATAATGTTAAAAGACTATTTCAAACAAAAGTTTAAGCTGGTTGGTTGAATTTCAGGAATATGTTATATATATCTTATCAGTCTATCATGAAAAATTTATATCAAATTATCAATTGATCTGCCTTTTATTGATTACTATTGTCCTATATATAATACAAGACTTGAAATAAAACTAACCCTAGAAAAATAAGGAAAGAATATTCTTAACCACCTTTTACTCCCAAAATATATTATTATCCTAACCGAATATATTATAAAATATTTTTCATCCAAATATTATCTCCATACCCCCCTTCAAGTTGGAGCATGAGGGTCGAAAATGCCCAACTTGGAGAGTAGGAACTCAAATTGGATTTTGCCAAGAGCTTTGGTGAAAATATCTGCCAATTGTAAAGATGTTGGAACATGAGAAGGTGAAATTAAACCATCAATTATCGCGTCACGAACAAAGTGACAGTCAACCTCAATATGCTTCGTGCGTTCATGAAAAACTGGATTCTTAGTAATGTGTAATGCGGATGCACTGTCATAAAATACTTTGATTGCCTTTGGATGATGCACTCCTAAGCTTAACAACAAGCCTTTTAACCACTTAATTTCACAAGTTATTGCAGCCATAGATCGATATTCGGCCTCAGCGGAAGATCGGGACACTGTGTGTTGCTTCTTTGTCTTCCAAGAGATAGGAGAATTGCCAAGAAATACCAACCATCCGGTTAAGGATCGCCGAGTGAGAGGACAAGCCGCCCAATCGGAGTCGCACCATCCTTGTAATGTTAAATCATTATCAGCACGCAACAAAATACCTTGACCTGGAGTGCCCTTTAAATAACGAACAACTCGCAGTGCGGCTTCCCAATGCTCAGTCTGAGGTTCTTGCATAAATTGTGATAGTATATGAATCGAATAAGCCAAATCTGGACGTGTTACTGCAAGGTAAATCAAACGACCTACAAGTCGGCGATAGGAGGCGGGGTCTGTGAGAAGAGCTCCATTAGCAAGCCCGAGCTGATGATTTTGTTCCATGGGAAAAGCACTTGGCTTTGCCCCTAACAAACCTGATTCGGATATGATGTCTAAGGTATATTTCCATTGACTCAAGAATAATCTTGAGGAGCTTCGGGCCACTTCAATACCCAAAAAATATTGCAGAGGACCAAGATCTTTCATTTTAAAACAGTCACCGAGATAGGATTTAAATGTAGCAAGCGCAGCGGAATTATTACCAGAAATGATAAGATCATCAACATAAACATGAACATTAATCTGAACATCGCCTTGAGTAAATGTAAAAAGGGAGTAGTCAGAATAGGATTGAAGAAAACCATACTCTTTCAAAGTCGTAACCAGTTTGGCAAACCAACATCGAGGAGCCTGTTTCAAACCATACAATGACTTACGTAATCGACATACCAAAGAAGAATCCGAACACTTGAACCCAGGAGGAAACTTCGTATACACTTCCTCCTCAAGATCACCATGCAAGAAGGCATTATGAACATCCATTTGATGAAGTTCCCAATTTTTGGACGCAAAAATAGCAAGAAAGGCACGAACAGTGGTCATTTTTGCAACTGGAGCAAATGTTTCATTATAATCAATGCCTTCTTGTTGATGATTACCAAGCACGACTAACCGAGACTTAAGTCGTTCAATATCTCCATTGGAATGATATTTGGTCCTGTACACCCATTGACTACCAAGAGCGCGTTTCCCTGGTGGAAGTTTTTCCAGGGTCCATGTACCATTATCCTCTAGAGCTTGTATCTCTGCTCTCATAGATTTTCGCCAACCATCATGCAACATAGCCTCTTTAAATGATTTAGGGTCTTTACCCTTGATAATTGTTGCGATAAATGATTGATATTTGGTAGAAAATTTCTCACAATTTATATAATGTACTAAAGGATATGAGATACCTGAGGAGTAATCGGATGCAGAAGAAGGAGAAGACGAACTTTTAGCAGATATTGTATGAGTGATGCAGTCGCGAAGTCGAACTGAGGGAAATTTCTCTCGATGCCCACGCCCAAGAACTTGTTGTTCCTGGCGTGGCGCCATATCGGATGACGGAGCTGTGGTAGATATAGGTGAGCTGTCAGATCTCGTGCCCAATGTTGGATCATCACAAGAATCCGTTACGGGCTCATTTGGCAGAGTAATATCAGTGTCCACGGTATTTGGTACAAGTTCATCAGTATCCGACTCATAATCTGCAAAATCATAAGGAATATATTCATTTATTTCAGTGACAGGCACCTTAATGTTGACATCTTCCGGGCAACTATAAGGAAACACATCCTCAACAAATTTGACATCTCGAGAGACAAAAAATTTCTTGTTATCAAGATCATACAACTTCCAACCTTTCTTTCCAAATGGATATCCCAAAAACACACATTTGCGACTCCTACTAACAAATTTATCCCCTTTTGTATTTTGATTGTGAGCAAAACATAAACACCCAAAAGTACGAATGGCATCAAAAGAGGGTTGCTTATTGAATAAAATCTGAAAAGGAGTTTTATTCCCAAGTAAAGGAGTAGGAGTTCGATTTATTAAATGGATTGCTGCAAGGAAACACTCCCCCTAAAAATAGATAGGTAAATGGGCTTGAAATGGCAATGCTCTTGCAACACTTAAAATGTGTTTGTGTTTTCTCTCAACCCTCCCATTTTGTTGTGGAGTGGCCACACAAGAAGTTTGAAACAAGATGTAACGACCCGACTCGCATAAATCGGCGCGGAAGAAACCGACGAGTCGAGTAGTTATAAACTAAAAACTCAACACTTAGAAAATAAACTAATACCTCAAAATATTATTATTAACCAAAGATGTACAATAACCCACAATCTTGTACAAAAACTAAATCCAAAAGTCAAATGTACTAAAACAAAAGTAAAGTGCAACTCTAACCACATGCTAGAGTCTTATACAACAAATGTAATATCATACGTCTGAAACAACGTCTATAGAATCTAATACTATGAAACAACTGTAATAAACAACAACAAAGCACACAAAACGCCGCTCGCCCAACCCCAAAGCTAAGCAAGAGCATCATCGTCAGATGTACCTGAAAAACACAACATAATCCACCATCAGTGGCGAGTAACATAACTGACTCACCCTAACGGGAATACATAAGCACATAGCAATAATCAAATAACATCACACGCATAAACCTCGAAGACACGAGACAACCTCAAGTTCGTAATCCAAACTCGACTAATTACTCGACATCATCATCATACGACATCACTATACTCAATTCTAACTCTGGCGCAATCATTCTAGTTCTAGACCGGACTATGCTCGTACGGAAGCATCTTACGCAACCGAACTTCTACTATGTCAGGACCGGGCATAAGCCATACACCCAAATCCCACGAACCCATTCCATACTTGGAAATCCGTGTCCCTAATCCCCAAATCATTCTGAGCGTACTAGGAATAACATAGTGAGACTCCAAAACTATTCCGATACCGCGGACGGAATAGGGGCAACGTCTTAACCCAAAAACTAAGCATAAGCCATACACATAGTCAAGGGCGTCTAGAAAAGAAATCAAGCCAATCATCATACCATTATTATCTTTTCATCATATCGTCATAGCTAATTAAAGACAAGAATAAGCCATACTCTTGAAATTAATAACTAAATCATCGAAGTTAACCCAAGAATTGCCTATAGCCATACTCTTGAGACTAACCAAACATCATATCATCAATCTTTAACTCAATCTTTGATCAACGTATCCCAAATCTTTAACTTTCAAGACTCTTTCAACCTCTTTCTTTAACTTTCAAGACTCTTAAAGAACTCATCAAACCTCAACAAGAACTCTAAAGAACTCAATCAAGAACCTTAAAGAACTCATCTATTACTTAAAGAACTCATAAAGAAACCATTCAAGATTCAAGAACTTCAATCAAGAACTCAATCAAGATTCAAGAACTTCAACCAAGAACTCAAATAACATGAATCTACACGCATGGACAACATCAACAACCACACGGCATTCTTCAACATTTTTAATCAAAATTCAACAAATTCAAACCCAATCACCATGATTTCCAAAATATCATAAATCAATCTCAAAATACGAAAAACCACCATTAAAACATAATTAAAATACTTAAAATCAGATTTAAAGAAACAACTTCAAAACCATGAACAATCATCATCAAATCAACCAAACATGCATTTAATCAAAGCTATAAACATAGTATTACCAATTAAGTTGAGTTAGTATGTTACCTTTTTGAAGATTACACACAAATTCAACACACAAAAGCAGCCCGGAAACTAGTACCAAACACGGCACACACACGGCACACACGCACACGAGCACTACCACGAGCACGGCTGTCCAGCACGGCAGCCCCACCATGAACACGCCTTGCACGGCCACTGCCCACGCACACACGGCCCACGAACACCACTGCCACGGACCCACTGCACGACACCCACGAGCACTGCACGGCTTCACGGTTCCACGCACGAACCCCAACCCAAATCAACCCGAAACAATGAATCTTGTTTGAAATAAATGTGTTTAGGCTTGTGTTTGGTCACCTAAAGATCAATTGAGGTTGAATCTTTAAGTTTTGGGCTAGGAAAAATGATGAACAATTGAAGGCTTCAATTCATCAAAAATGGCGTGTGGAATGGAGTGTGAGAGAGAGTGTTTAAGTGCTTAGCAATTGATGGCAAAGTTTAGAATGGCAAAAATGAGTTTAAGCCTCACTAACTCACATATAAATAGAGCTAGCAAGGTGTGAACACAAGGCAAGTGGCAAGCCACTCCTTGCTCATGAAAAACCGGCCCTATGAGGCTAATGGGCCTTGCTTGGGCTCTAAATGGGCTCTCGTGATCCATTGGGCCAATTATTGAATTTTACATGAAAAATCATGCAATAATCGATTTAGCCCAAAAATAATATTAAATAATTAATTAGAAAATTAAATAATAAAAATTCTAATTAATTAAATAATAATTAAATTAAATAATAAAAAAACTAAGAAATAAAACATTTCGATTAAATCGAAATTATTCACATAAAATTAAAATAAATAGTTCAAAATAAATTTTGAACTAGCAAATAAACACATAAATATACACATAAATACCGGCAAAAATACTGATAAAATCTGGGTCATTACAACCTCCCCTCCTTAAAGAAATTTCGTCCCGAAATTTCAAGGTGCAGGAGATCGCTCCCCATCGAAAAGCTCAGGGTACTTCTGCCGCATAGACGCTTCCGTCTCCCAAGTCGCTTCTTCATGGTGTTGATTTCTCCACAACACCTTGACAAGCGGTACCTGCTTACGCCGCAGGGTCCTCTCCTCCCGATCCAAGATCTGGACGGGTCGCTCCTCATAAGTCAGATTCGGCTCGATTACGACCGGATCCACTGAGATTACATGAGTAGGATCATGTACATATTTCCTTAGCTGGGAAACATGAAATACGTCATGAACATTAGCCAGACTAGGTGGTAATGCCAATCGATAAGCCACCTCCCCAACTCGTCCCAGTATCTCGTAAGGTCCCACATATTTCGGTCGAAGTTTACCCTTTTGACCAAAGCGTACAACTCCTTTGAAAGGTGAAACCTTAAGCAAGACTTTGTCACCTACTTCAAAAGCCAGTGGTCTACGTCGATTATCGGCGTACGATTTCTGACGACTCTGAGCGGCCTGCATCTTAGACCGAATGACTTGAACCTTCTCGATAGTATCGCGTACCATCTCAGGTCCTAAAGCCACCGAATCACTGATATCATTCCAGCAAATCGGACTCCGACATTTCCTGCCATAAAGGGCCTCGTACGGAGCCATCTCAACGCTAGAGTGATAGCTGTTATTATAGGAGAACTCTATCAAGCAAAGCATCCGCACCCAAGACTGATGATACTCCAGAGTGCATGCTCGAAGCATATCCTCCAAAGTCTGGATGGTCCTCTCAGTCTGACCATCAGTCGCCGCATGAAAAGCGGTGCTCAACTTCAATTTCGTCCCAAAGGCTTCCTGAACTGATTTCCAGAAACGAGATAGAAACCTCGGATCTCGATCAGAAACAATCTCCCTCGGAACTCCGTGAAGTCGGATTATGTCCTGAGTATACGCCTCAGCTAGACGCTCCATCGACCAGGTCATCTTCATCGGAATGAATCTAGCGACCTTAGTCAACCTATCCACAATGACCCAAATAGCATTCAAGCCATTGCAAGTGGGTAAGCTCACTACAAAGTCCATAGAAACAGACTCAAACTTCCAGGTCGGAATAGGTAGTGGCTGCAACAGACCTCCTGGTCTCTGATGCTCAATCTTGACCTTCTGACAGGTCAGACACCGAGCAACACACTCCGCTACATCCCTCTTCATCTTAGGCCACCAGAACTGGCCTTTGAGGTCCTGGTAAAGCTTATTACCACCGGGATGAACAGAATAAGGCGAGTTATGTGCCTCGGACATGATCCTGTTCCTAAGATCAGAACAGTCCGGTACACACCATCTCCCTCGAAAGTGCATACTACCATCAGAAGAAATCGTGAAACCAACGGCTTTACTTTGCCGTATAGCCTCTCGAATCCTAGCAAGCTGTGGGTCGTTCTGTTGACCCTCACGCATTTCCCGAATCAAATCAGGTTCGACACTCATCGATTTCAGACGAAGTCTGACGGAGCCACGGCTTCTACTGAAGCTCAAGCGATGTTTGCGGCTTAGCGCATCTGCAACCAAATTCGCCTTGCCCTCGCAATAGTTGAGCGTCAGGTCGTAGTCCTTAATTAACTCAAGCCACCGCCTCTGCCTCATATTGAGGTCTTTCTGAGTGAAGATGTACTTGAGACTCTTATGATCCGTGAATACTCTACACGAACCACCATAGAGATAGTGCCTCCAGATTTTCAACGCGAACACTACAGCTGCTAACTCCAAGTCATGAGTAGGATAGTTACGCTCGTGCACCTTCAGCTGTCTCGATGCGTAAGCGATGACCTTTCCACCCTGCATGAGCACACAACCTAAGCCACTCTTCGAAGCATCGCTATAGACCTCGAAGCCCTCTTCATCGTTCGGAAGAGTAAGAATCGGAGCAGAGACTAATCTCTGTTTCAACTCCTGAAAAGCTTGCTCGCAAGCCTCTGTCCAAACGAATCGAACCTCCTTCTGCAGGAGACTAGACATCGGCCTAGCTATCTTGGAGAAGTCCTGGACGAATCGTCGATAGTATCCGGCTAAGCCAAGAAAACTACGAACCTCCGCCACATTTCTCGGGCTACTCCAATCAACTACCGCCTTAATCTTGGCTGGGTCCACCTTAATGCCTTCTTTACTGATCACGTGACCTAGGAAGGCTACTTCGCGAAGCCAGAACTCACACTTGGAGAGTTTCGCGAACCACTTATGACTCCGCAATATCTCGAGTACCATCCGGAGATGTTCCGTATGCTCAGACTCATCTCTAGAATAGACCAAGATATCGTCAATAAATACTACGACACACTTGTCGAGTAAGTGATGAAATGTCCGGTTCATCTGGTCCATAAACACGGCTGGCGCGTTAGTAAGACCAAAGGGCATCACCTCGAACTCGTAATGGCCGTATCTAGTACGAAAAGCAGTTTTCGGAATGTCTTCCTTCTTAACTGGGATCTGATGATACCCAGATCGAAGATCTATCTTCGAAAACACTCCTGCTCCTCGCAGCTGATCGAACAGGTCCTCAATCCTAGGCAATGGGTACTTATTCTTGATAGTTACCCGATTCAACTCTCGGTAGTCTATGCACAGGCGCATACTACCATCTTTCTTCTTCACGAAGAGCACAGGTGCTCCCCACGGAGAAACACTAGGCCTAATGAAGCCCTTGTCGATCAAATCCTGGAGTTGTGACTTCAACTCCAATAACTCAGATGGTGCCATCCGGTACGGTGCCTTTGAGATTGGCGCTGTGCCGGGTACTAAGTCGATATGAAACTCGACGTCGCGCTCAGGTGGAACGCCTGGTAGCTCATCGGGAAATACGTCTCTGAAATCCCTCGCTACAGGTATATCGTCCAACAGAGACTCATCAGTCAAGTCTCGTACCTGACAAAGAAACACCATATCGCCCTTCTGGCGATGTTTTCTCATCTTCAAGGCTGAGATTACCTTTACTCCTTTCTTAAGGACGAACCCAGAGTAGGTAACTCGGTTGCCCTGAGATCCTCGGAATGTCACTGACTGATCTCGGCAACGGATGATCGCTCGATACCTAGATAGCCAGTCCATACCAAGTATAACGTCGAACTCCATCAGCGGGAACTCTTTCAGATCGGTCGTCGCTTGCTCCCCTGCTATCACGATAGGCACTCCTCGGAACTCTCGCTGACAAGTAAAATCCTCTCCTGAAGGGAGAGTAATAACTGAACGAACAGGTAGACTGCCACGAAGATCTGACCTCGAGGCAAAACTACTAGCCACAAAAGACACAGTAGCACCAGAATCAAAAAGAACTAATGCTAACACACCAGAGACAAGAAATCTACCTGATACAACGTCGGGCTGAACCTCGGCCTCCGCCTCAGTCATACAGTAGACTCGGTTCTTCACCGGAGTCTTTGTCGGTGCTGGGAGCTGCTTAACCTCTGAATCTGGCCTCTTCTCGGGACAAACCGTCGACTTGTGGCCTACCTTACCACAAGTGAAGCAAGTGATCGGAGAACCGTCGCACTTCTTCCCTGGATGGAAGTCTCTGCCACAGCCTCGACAACTCGAACCACCATTACCCTTATGCGAACTCGTGGTCGGAGGGGTACTGCTAGGTGCGCTGAAACGGGGCTTCTTAAACGAAGCTGTAGTCGTCGGAATCGGAGCTCTCTTCTTGCTCGAATCTTCCTCGGAAATCGATGACTGTATCTCGAGTGCCACATCATAGGCCTGCTGGAACGTCGTCGCCCCACTACTGATCACGTGAACTCGGATCCTCGGATCTAGCTTTTTGATGTAGCGCTTGACCCGATCCTTCTCCGACGGAACCACAGACGTAGCGAACCTCGATAACTCCGTGAATCGATCAGTGTACGCCTGGACAGTCATCTTACCCTGTGCAAGAGTAAGGAACTCCTCCTGTTTCTGCCACCGCAACTCATCGGGGTAGAAACGCTCCTGGACCTTATCGATAAAGTCGGTCCAAGTCATCGCATGTAACGGCTGGTACGCGTCCTTAGCTAATGCCCACCAGTTATCGGCCTCTCCACGTAAGTAATATGCGGCGATCTGCACCCTCTCGTGCTCGGGACAAAACGTCGCATCGAAGAGCTTCCCCATCTCGCGGGTCCAGCTTTCTAAGGTAGTAGGGTCGGCAACCCCATCGTAAGTAGGAGGTCGATGACGTGCGATACGATCGAACGTCGACTGCGTACTCGGCGTATGACGACTATGGTGCGCCAACGTAAGGATCGCCTCCTCGAGGGCCCGCAACCTCTGTCGTCCAGTATGCAACCGGCGAGGTGTAGACATGCTGCAACGCAACACAACAACAGACATAACAAGAATAGCAAGTCAGTACAAAACCTCACCAAATACATACAAAGAAAATACGAAGAAAAGGAAAAATAGAAAGAATCCTATCCCGGTCTTTCTACCCAACTCTTCTCCCTTCACATAGTCCTAGAAATGGTTTAATCGCTCGGGAAAGTAAAGCTCTCATCTCCCGGGTTTAACTCAAATCCTAGAAACTTCACTTAAACCTATTCGGCTCTGATACCAACTGTAACGACCGGACTCGCATAAATCGGCGCGGAAGAAACCGACGAGTCGAGTAGTTATAAACTAAAAACTCAACACTTAGAAAATAAACTAATACCTCAAAATATTATTATTAACCAAAGATGTACAATAACCCACAATCTTGTACAAAAACTAAATCCAAAAGTCAAATGTACTAAAACAAAAGTAAAGTGCAACTCTAACCACATGCTAGAGTCTTATACAACAAATGTAATATCATACGTCTGAAACAACGTCTATAGAATCTAATACTATGAAACAACTGTAATAAACAACAACAAAGCACACAAAACGCCGCTCGCCCAACCCCAAAGCTAAGCAAGAGCATCATCGTCAGATGTACCTGAAAAACACAACATAATCCACCATCAGTGGCGAGTAACATAACTGACTCACCCTAACGGGAATACATAAGCACATAGCAATAATCAAATAACATCACACGCATAAACCTCGAAGACACGAGACAACCTCAAGTTCGTAATCCAAACTCGACTAATTACTCGACATCATCATCATACGACATCACTATACTCAATTCTAACTCTGGCGCAATCATTCTAGTTCTAGACCGGACTATGCTCGTACGGAAGCATCTTACGCAACCGAACTTCTACTATGTCAGGACCGGGCATAAGCCATACACCCAAATCCCACGAACCCATTCCATACTTGGAAATTCGTGTCCCTAATCCCCAAATCATTCTGAGCGTACTAGGAATAACATAGTGAGACTCCAAAACTATTCCGATACCGCGGACGGAATAGGGGCAACGTCTTAACCCAAAAACTAAGCATAAGCCATACACATAGTCAAGGGCGTCTAGAAAAGAAATCAAGCCAATCATCATACCATTATTATCTTTTCATCATATCGTCATAGCTAATTAAAGACAAGAATAAGCCATACTCTTGAAATTAATAACTAAATCATCGAAGTTAACCCAAGAATTGCCTATAGCCATACTCTTGAGACTAACCAAACATCATATCATCAATCTTTAACTCAATCTTTGATCAACGTATCCCAAATCTTTAACTTTCAAGACTCTTTCAACCTCTTTCTTTAACTTTCAAGACTCTTAAAGAACTCATCAAACCTCAACAAGAACTCTAAAGAACTCAATCAAGAACCTTAAAGAACTCATCTATTACTTAAAGAACTCATAAAGAAACCATTCAAGATTCAAGAACTTCAATCAAGAACTCAATCAAGATTCAAGAACTTCAACCAAGAACTCAAATAACATGAATCTACACGCATGGACAACATCAACAACCACACGGCATTCTTCAACATTTTTAATCAAAATTCAACAAATTCAAACCCAATCACCATGATTTCCAAAATATCATAAATCAATCTCAAAATACGAAAAACCACCATTAAAACATAATTAAAATACTTCAAAATCAGATTTAAAGAAACAACTTCAAAACCATGAACAATCATCATCAAATCAACCAAACATGCATTTAATCAAAGCTATAAACATAGTATTACCAATTAAGTTGAGTTAGTATGTTACCTTTTTGAAGATTACACACAAATTCAACACACAAAAGCAGCCCGGAAACTAGTACCAAACACGGCACACACACGGCACACACGCACACGAGCACTACCACGAGCACGGCTGTCCAGCACGGCAGCCCCACCACGAACACGCCTTGCACGGCCACTGCCCACGCACACACGGCCCACGAACACCACTGCCACGGACCCACTGCACGATACCCACGAGCACTGCACGGCTTCACGGTTCCACGCACGAACCCCAACCCAAATCAACCCGAAACAATGAATCTTGTTTGAAATAAATGTGTTTAGGCTTGTGTTTGGTCACCTAAAGATCAATTGAGGTTGAATCTTTAAGTTTTGGGCTAGGAAAAATGATGAACAATTGAAGGCTTCAATTCATCAAAAATGGCGTGTGGAATGGAGTGTGAGAGAGAGTGTTTAAGTGCTTAGCAATTGATGGCAAAGTTTAGAATGGCAAAAATGAGTTTAAGCCTCACTAACTCACATATAAATAGAGCTAGCAAGGTGTGAACACAAGGCAAGTGGCAAGCCACTCCTTGCTCATGAAAAACCGGCCCTATGAGGCTAATGGGCCTTGCTTGGGCTCTAAATGGGCTCTCGTGATCCATTGGGCCAATTATTGAATTTTACATGAAAAATCATGCAATAATCGATTTAGCCCAAAAATAATATTAAATAATTAATTAGAAAATTAAATAATAAAAATTCTAATTAATTAAATAATAATTAAATTAAATAATAAAAAAACTAAGAAATAAAACATTTCGATTAAATCGAAATTATTCACATAAAATTAAAATAAATAGTTCAAAATAAATTTTGAACTAGCAAATAAACACATAAATATACACATAAATACCGGCAAAAATACTGATAAAATCTGGGTCATTACACAAGATGCCAGTTGCAGTAAAATAATCTTTTAAACAATAAAATTCAGTACCATTATCACATTGCACAATTTTAATTGTTTGTGAAAATTGTCGATCTACCATAGCAATGAAAGCCATAAACATTTGAAATACTTCAGTTTTATCAACCAACAAATAAACCCACACTGCTCGGGAAAAATCGTCAACAATTGTTAAAAAATAATGAGCGCCACATGAAGAAGAATGTTGGTAGGGACCCTATAAATCACAATGTACTTTTTCGAAGATACGAGATGCCTTATTATTACTCAAAGGAAATTTATCTCTACAGTGTTTAGCACGAAAACACACTTCACATCCTTTATGTAAACAACCTTTATTATTATTAATATGAGGAAGTAACTTAACTATTTTCTCTGACGGATGTCCCATTCGTTTATGCCATAACTCCAAAGTTTTTGTTGACTCTTCCACAGTCACATGTTGCACCGAATCCAATTTGCTAAAATAATATAGTCCGTCTTTCCTAATTCCCATTCCGATTAGCTCCTTCGTTTGATCCTGTATAGCACATATAGAAGAGATAAATTGGAAGGAAGTGTTTAACGTATCATTGAGTTGAAATACAGAAAGCAAATTGCAATTCAAGCTTGGAACATAAAGAACTTGAGTTAAAACAATTTTATCAGACAATTGAACTGAGCCCACTAATGTAGCTATGACTTATTCACCATTAGGTAAACCAATGGGACACTGAAGATAATGAGTGTCAAACAACCATGATTTGGTGCCGGTAACATGATGTGTAGCTCCGGTATCAATAATCCAAGAGGTAGGGTCAAATTTATTATTTAAACTATTTTTCATGATTTTTTCCTCACTAATTAAACCAACAAATACCCCTTGTTCATTCGTGAATAAGGTATTTGGCATATTAGAAGAAAAACACAAGTCTTTGCCATTATTTATTCGCACAGTGCCCTGGTCTTCCCTGATTGATGCCAGTAGCTTCCCTTCTTGAATGTTGTCATCGTGGCCGGTCTTTGGACAACGCGTGCAGATCTGTTGCGACCAACACTGAGAGGCATCGTGTCCCATCTTTCAGCACACCGTACACGTCAATCTTTCCAGGTCTGTACAAACCGCAAAGCCAAGACCCAAATTGATTTGATTATTACCCGCTTCGTCGAAATTGCCGGCACTTGACAATAAGGATTTGAAAGACTCAATTACTTTAATGGTTTTATGAGAAATAAGGGTTTGTGGGAGTAGTGACGAAGGCGGTGAACCTTGGTCTAACATTATGAATTTAGAATAAAAATTGAAGCTTTTGGCTCTGATACCATGAGAAATTTATATCAAACTATCAATTGATCTGCCTTTTATTGATTACTATTGTCCTATATATAATACAAGACTTGAAATAAAACTAACCCTAGAAAAATAAGGAAAGAATATTCTTAACCACCTTTTACTCCCAAAAGATATTATTATCCTAACTGAATATATTATAAAATATTTTTCATCCAAATATTATCTCCATAGTCTATCACTCCCCCTCACATAAAAGACCCTTTGGGCTTGAAATGTAGATGTAGCACAAACCCATTTATACCCGGTGCGAATTAATTTCACTTAGAAGAGAGATGGATGAGATATTTGAACCCATGAAATCATATGCGTCACATTGACTCTGATATCTTCTGAAAGGACCATTTAACACCTTTGGGTGTACACGCATTTCGTTTTATGTGTTACATTTGAAATCTTTTTGAGAGACAAAAGTGATCCAATCATAACGAATAAAAACAAGTAAATGGTGAATTTTAAATTTTAATTTTTAAGATGCATTATTTAAAGTTAGTGAATGCCAAATGATATATATAGCACAGTTACAGGGCCGTCTTAAACTTAATAAAGGCCCTGTGTTAAAAATCAAAGTAGGCCCTTCATATTATTAACATAATAACATATATGAATTTTCTAAAACATTGGTAGGAGAATGAGTAATTTTTTTAGTTAATATATATGAAAATTTAAAATTTTGGGGCCCTTTTAATGATGAGGCCATGTGCGGTAGGTCTCTTTGCACGCCTATTCACCGGCCCTGCACAATTATTATGGTTAGAACTTATAATATTACTAGATTTTAAAACGTATGATATTTACGTTCTAATTAATTATATTAATGCAATCAACTATTGAATTATTTTTGAAACATCTCCTTGATACAAAACCCAATGGAAAAATTCATGCATGCAAGTTTTAGCAAATCATTCATCATATAATCTGTTTGCCTCTTTTCAAATATTACATAAATACTCTTTCAAAATTTACATACTATAATTGGTGTATATATAGTTGAGGCACTATTTTAAATTTTAAAGAATATTTTTCTTCCCAATTACACTAATTAAATAGTGTGGAATTGAATTTCATGTTTTAATTTGCAACCAAAAGCTGTTAAATATTTTTCTTCCCAATTACACTAATTACACTAGCTAGCACACATACATAGAGTACCAAAATGAGAATATAAGGAATACTACTTAAATATATTCAAACTAAAACAATACTCAAATCTGTTAAAGGATCATCTCAACCAAAAGCTTAAGCTGATAGTTGAGGCATATGAATATGTTATATACTCTATCACTCCCCATCACATGAAAGGTCATTTGGGCTTGAAATGTGGATGCAACACGGGTCTTGTCATACCCGACGCGAATTAATTTCACTTAGAAGGGAGAGGGGGGAAAGATTCGAACTCGTGACATTTGCGTCACGTTGGTCGTTCTTGATACCATGTTAAATGTGATTGATCAGGATTAATCAATTGATACCATAAATAAAATTTAGGTAGCACACTATGATCAGGATTAATCAATTGATGCAAATTATGTACTATCGGATTAATTAGAAACTAGTATTTTGGTCCGGACAATGTCCCGAGTCAGTTACACACTTATCAATTATATTTTGTATTATTCTTATAAACATTATAATTGATTTACTTATTTTATAATTTTTTTACTAATGTGAATTGGTACAGAGGATGATGGTCATGATGTGATAATTAACAATAATTTTTTTAAAAATTATTAAATGATTTGGAATTAAAAGAGAACATGCAGCATTAAAAGAATCCAGATATGTTTAGTATATTTTTTTGAAATGTATACTTTTTTAGCTACATTATTAATTATTATATTTTTGACTGGATTTAGTTACATTAATTTACAAGAATTTATCATATTTTACTTTATTTTAAATATGAATGAAATTAACAATTTAAAGTGTTTTGATGAGTAAGAGTTTACATTTCATTACAAAGGTACAGTTACGTTGTGGGTTTGATTCCCATCCAATTCAATGTTTAAATTTTAATTGATATTCAAAAAATAGATTTTTTTCGTTCCTACGTAATCCAATGTGGCGTAATAAACCTCTTTTAATGTATTGTATATATATATATATATATATATATATATATATATATATATTTTAAAGTAAAATAACAATTTGTCTAAAAGATCGATTATGTTAATCTATCAAGATTTTAAATGAATTTTTATGAATCGAAAAGATGAGTAAATTTGCTCTAACCCTAGGGTTAAAGGTCCTTATTTCTGAAAGTACATACATAACAAGTTAACAACTAGTACAAGCAGTACTTCAATTCAAGGAAACAATTATGGTATGTACTTGGTTTAATAGTTTCGAAAGGTTAATGAGAGCTTAGAAGAAAGTAACCAACTAATATTCCAATATAAGAAGTGTGGAGTAAATGTGATGTTAGCTTAGATGTGGATTGATGGACATTTGGGACCATCGACGATCATTATTAGATGAATGAATTTTTTTCCCTAGTCATGTGGCTATTATTTTTGACTTTTAAGTTAGATGATGACTAGATTTACACAATTAGATTCAACTATATATCCTCATATACCATATTTTCAGAGAAGCTAATGTTACGACAAACTTTCTCGCTAATAAATGTCACTTTTGTGAAAGAATAACTTGTTGGTATCCACCTTTTGATCATCATTTTTTCCTTATTGTTTGAAAGGACCCCTGTGATTTGCCCTGCTACAGAAGCTGACACAACTAGAAAATATGCTATTTATGACGGAAAATCTCATTGCAAAAATGTGATCCTATCATAGAAAAAGGGGGTCGTAAATGATTTTTCTCGTCGTAAAAATATGACCCCGTCGCAGAAAAGGGGGTCGCGAATGAGTTTTCCCGTTGCAATCTCATCGTAAATGAGTCATTTCTAATAAATTTTGGGTTAAGTATTATGTAAATTTGGCCATTTACGACAGAATTTAAGCCCGTCATTAATGTATACTCGTCGTTAATAGATCAATTTTTTATGATGTGGTTGGTTTTTCCTTTACTCATAAAAATATATATATATATCCCCGTATACGTCTAAAATGGGTGAGAAATTTTGCGTCTTAGAATAGTGGGGAGGGTTATTTTGGAATTCCAAGTATACTAGCTATTTCTCTTTCATGATCTCATCTCCCATGCACATTTGAAGGATTGCTCCGTAGTAATGTAGTATATCTATTAATGTCTTCTATCATTATCTTATGATGCTTTTTTTTGTTTTTTTCCCGTTGCTGTTATACACTATGCAACATGATTTTGATGGAAAATAATGTATAATGAAAAATATAATTGTAAAATTAGGGCATATTCGGTATCATTATTATTTTTAGTTTTTATTTATTTTTATATAATGATATGATATATGTTATATAAGGATCCAAAACTAGTTAAGTGTATTAACATCATTATAAAAAAAAAGTATTGAACGAGCCCTTAGTTTTCCTTTTTTTTATTTCACGTTAAGAAAAACCATGAAAAAAGGAGAATAAAGAGAGAAAGATTACAAATTCGAAGGTACATGCGTGATCGACTACCAATAAAATGTTACTCATATGATGTACATCAGTTCAACTAACCCCAATGAACATCAGTACATAGAAGATTATTCAAATTTCAAAAGTAGACGAAATGAACATTTAATTGTACCTTCTATGAATTAGAAAATGATAGAGGGTGGATAAAAGGGTCAGATAGTGATAGAAAGACAAAGAAAATGAAGGAAAAAAGGCTTTAATTTCCTTTCCATGGAAAAGGAAGAAAAACTTGTTTTACACCTTGTCAAACAAAACAATGGAAAAATCTATAGTAAAAAATGTAAGATTAATTTCTAGAAAAATTTTACACAACATAAAACAAAGCCTTAATTAGGGATGGTCATGGTTCCAATCATCCAAGATACAAGCCAACCCTAGGCGAAATCACATAATTTGTTGAATCTAGCTCCTCTTTTTTAGACCTATGGGATTAGAATTTGATATGAGTAGTAATAATCTTATTAAAGATAAGACGAGTTTGGCCTAGGTCTCTGTCTAGAATATGGAAATCCAGGCCAGTCTCCCACCCATGAAACCTTTTCTACTACCCATGACCGAACTGTTAAGGAATAGTTAAGCTTAATCTACAAGTCCGACCACTTATTTAATCAACATTATTACCAAATGAACCTATTGATGATACTAATGTTAATTAAATAATTGGCTGGACTTGTAGATTAAACTTAATTATTCCTTAACAGTTCGGTCATAGATAGTGGAATTCAATGATTTCAAGACTCTTATTGCAGGAGAGCACCAAGGACAGGCCGGAGATGGAAAAACCCAAAAAAATGTTTGGGGTGAGATGTGATCCCGGGTTGAAGTCCTGAAAATCTGGATGTTGTGTCACTGCATCTACACCTCTTCCACGTACATATATGACATATGAATGAGGGGAAAAAAATTATAGGTTTGTCCATGGGAAAAGCATAATAAGCGTGTGAGGCGTAGAAAGAGACTAATAGTACTTTTCTTGCTATTGTTAGCCATTATTCTTCTAACCCCTTTATCACGCTACATGCATCCTCCAAAAATACTTCCACTACGAGTAGCTATTAAAAGAATTTTTGGGGGGTACAGAAGACTATCTAAGAGATGGTTTATTGGGAATTAGTTGAAAAAAAGACTTTGTATTGTTGGTCGTAAAAGGACATCTTAATTACCCGTATTCAATTTGCTGCCTAACTTCGTTCCCATGGTTCTTTTACTCCATCTAATCCAATAATGTATAAACTAAGTTTAGTGCTCACTAGCTTTCTATGCACGCTTCGCGTGCGATAATATTTTAAATGTATATTCTACCAGCTATCAAATGTCTACGATAATCGAAAGATAAAATTTTTATGTGACAAAGTATATCGATATGGGTATCTATTTATAGAGAATTCATAAATATGAATTTTGGTATTTTTCTTTTAATTTTATGAACTTTATATTTATAATATTTTCATTTTCAAAATCTGAAAAAATTGCAATAACTTTCCATAATAGTTTGGAGTGATAAAAATTAAATTTTTGAAATTTTTTGAAGGGTAATTCAGACATTTCCAAGGGGGACACCATTGCTCCCCTCTTGGCTTATATAATAGAGATTTGATTGAGTTTGACTGTATGAAAATATGTTTTCGGGTCATACTATATGTTAACCGAGCCAATTTAGCCAACACACTTACACATGCATCTGTAAGGGGGAAGATCATGAATCCTCACAAATGCATGAGGTGAGAATCGAACTCAGGACCTTATGCCTGGAATTTTAAAGCATCTTTTTACACTTCTTTCTAGCTACAATGATAAATAGAATTCTGAACCTATGAGAGATAATCTGATTTAATTTCTAGGAGAGAGGGTTAATATATATATTTTACACTTTAATACTTCAACTTTTTAATATTTGCAAAAATACATCTAGATTTACATAGCACTACGCGCGTCTGGATGGATGCGTGACAGAACCAATGTTTAGCTAGAATCTATTTGAATTTAAAGAAATTTGATAAAAAGTGAATTCTTATATAGAATCTTCAATTAAAATAATATTTTGTATTTTTCTTTCACTTTTCAAGGAAGAAAAATGTTGGAAAGAAACAAAAATGAGGACCATTATTAAAATCATGTGATGTAAAATGATTCCAAATGTTTATTTATAAAATGCTTCAAAATGTATTAAATTTTTTGAAACATACTAACTAAAAGAGTGCATCAAACTTTCTGAAATGGGAGAATTACTTATATGATAAGGTCTTATATTCAAATTATTTTTCATGATCTATCTAAAATTATTTTTTCCATTAACCTAACTCACTAATCCATAACAAAAAAAAGGCACCCAAATTATAGGGATGGGAGTAACCTAGCTTGAAGAAGAAGTGGCATGAAGAGAACCATTGAGGAAGAGTAGTTGATCCATTAATTACCTTAGTTTTGTCTTAAAGGTTATCAGCCAAAATTGTCCAGGCTTTGGACCATATTATTAACAGTGAATAAACTTTTAAAAACGAATTAATATATTATGGCACTTATACGAACTCCCTTCGTTTCATTTTATTTGTTACATTTAGAATCATTTTGTAAGAAATGAAAGGGTAAATATGAAATATAGAGGTGATCATGTGTCGGGCCGGGCTCAATGCATAAAATAAAGAACATAGAGCGGGTCGGGTTCAGGCTGGGCCTAGTTCGGGCTAAAAATTTTGGGCAAAGCCCGAAAAATTAGTGCGGGCTTGGCGGGCTTTCGGGTTTTTTCGGGTCGGGCCTAAAAAATTAACTAAGAAGGCTAATTTTTAGTGTCCAAAGCCCGCACTAAAAAAAATAAAAAAAATCGGTCCAAGCTGGCCTAAATTCGGGCCTAATTTCCATGCCCAAAGCCCGTAAAAATCGGACCGGACTGCTTTTGATCAGCTCTTATGAAATAGAGTGAGTAAAAAAATAAAGAAAATCAACTAAATAGTTAATTAAAGCATAAATAAGAGTGATCTTTTATGGAAAAGTCTGTCCCAGTACTAAGACCTTGTTCTTTTTGATTGAAGAAGTAACCTGAACTAATCTAAATCCTAAACTCATAGCTAAATTTGTCTGAAATGAAGTGAACAAATTTGTTTGACCCGAATATAACTGAACTGAAATTTCAAAAACTAAGTTAAAATAAATAAATAAGAGAGACCTTAGAATAAGAACAAGAACGTACACCGGCCACATTGGGGCATAGGGTGCCTAACTTAACAGAGGAAGATGCTTAACTTAGGTATTAATAATAACTTAAGATGCTAATTATTAGGCCGGCAAAAAGTGACTCAATCCGCTAACCCGATCCGAACCCGACCCATTAATAATGGGTTGGGTTGAAATTTTTAACCCGTTTAGTTAAATGGGTCAATCCGAACCCGACCCATTATTGTATGGGTTGGGTTAAGGTTGAAAATTCTAACCTGATTATAACCCGTTTAACCTGATTATCTGTTGTTTTTAAATTTTAAGTGGTTGTTTTAACCTACATGTTCTTTTGAATGCTCTATTTTACTGAATTTTAAGCTAATACAAGCTAACTATTATCAATTAGATTTTAATATTCAACTTTGTCGAAATTATAAATTCTTCGTTGTTGGGATATAATGTAAATACTCATATTGTAGAAGAAATTTTTGGTAAAAAAATAAATGGGTCAACCCGAACCATTTATTATCAGGTCAGGTTAGGTTACAAAAACTCAACTCGTTTATTAAATGGATCGGGTTCGGGTTGAGGGTACATGACCTGATAACCCGACAACCCGAACTCGACCCGTCAACCCGATTTGTCAGCCTTACTAATTATAATACAACCAAGTAATGCATGTCGTACTTGATGCTGCTTTTATTTTATTTTATTTTATTTTTGAACTGGATCAATAGATATTTTTTAGTGAAAGAATGAATGAAGACGAATGAAACTGTTGATACTTAATTATATATTATGTCTCTTCAAATTTTGGATGTTATTATTATTAGCTGCGAATATTATTATGTCTCTTCAATTTTTGGCCTGGTTGTTCTTTGAAGAATCAAATAAACTCACAGTCTCACATGCTCCATGCTTACATGTTTTGGACTATTGCCTTCCCATAACGTACTATGCTTTCTTTTATAATTTTCCTCTTTTATTAGTATTTCCTACATACTTTGTTCTTAACTTGTTTCCTTATTATTAGATTTCTCTCCAATCTTTATATAAAGAAACCCTTTTCGATAAGGGATAAGTAACACCAGGTCTTTGGTAAGACCATCTCATCATATCAAATATGTACTTGAAAATTTAGGGTCTAGGATAGAATCAATTATATGGTTCAAATCAAAAAGCAATTATTTTAATAAAAAAAGAGTAAGTGACACTTTATATTAACTTTTGAATGATGTAATGCATTTTTTTAATTAGCACTCAAAAACCCAAGCAAATTCAAAGTTGAATAGAATATAATTTGAAGCATTATAAATTGAAATGTATAGAATAGTTAAATGCCAAATTAGTTATAAATAGATTTTGGATAATAATTAATCTTATTGCAAATTGAATGTTTATAATAATGTTTAGTTAAACATGGAATTTTCAATAAGATAACAACACCACAACAATCTCGGTTACTTAGATAAGAGCATTGAACACCACGCCACCAGACCACAACCATGACAACCATCACACTCATGGTGGTCCAATTTTTTTAGGGGGGTGTCTGGACCAAATGCCCTAACCATGGTTGGGGTGTTTGAACCATGGTTGTGGTGTCTAGAACAGACACAACCCCCCTCCCCTAAAATATTTTTTGGCCATCATGACCATGGCGGTGGTCGTCATGGTCTGGTGGAATAGTGTCTGGTGCTAGCAGTGTTGTCTTTTCACTTTTAATATGGGGCGATGTTTAGCGTTTCACAATCTGGTTTTCCTCCTCACTTTGATTACTAAAATCGATTAATAGTTCTAGGAAGAGGCTGAGTTGCATACCTTGCTTAATGGAAATTAGAAAGTAAGTTTGTTGAACCACATGAAGGGATGTGAATTCGATTCTCTCACCACCCTTACCTTGTGAGGACTTCAATTCCATTTTCCCTTCCCAAAATGGGTGTTCGGACTTATTAAGCAGGGTCAGGGATGAGCTAGTATCGTGTTACTAACATAGACCTTTTAACAATTAGTTTTGCATGTGTTTTGAGGAAGTGATTTAAGAGTGTAAACGAAGGAATTACTAAAAATGGTTTTAATACAAGCAAAAAATGTGATTATAAGTTACTAATATTAAAATTATTTTGACTATTTTCTTCGTTTACATCATTAAATCGCTTCATCAAAATGCGTAGAATACCAATTGTTGAAAGCTTTATGTTATGGAGAAAATATTACTAGTATTTAATAGTCACTCACTATATGTACTTGCTAATCACAAACAAATATTTGACTCAAGCACCAAATGAGTTTTTCAAGAGCTAGACACCGTATCCTTGAGGCTACTTAGGCTAGTGACTAGTGATTAGTACTAGTGACCCATTCTCATTATGCGAAGTCTCGCCTACAGCCTACTGTGAAGCCCATCACTATTTTACTAGTTACATAGCTCCACACATCATGGTATCCCATACTTATCGGAAACCATAATGGTGATTGCATGGCACCATGGTTGCTCGGGCTTTTTTCATAGGCACTGCTTCTCCTCTTGTGGTAGAAACTATGACTCTTCGTAACGAGCTACTTTTGGCTCGTCGGTTCAATTTCTCTTCTATTTATATTGAAGGTGACAATCCCCTGCACTTGGAAGATCCAGTTGCATGCCTATGGACAACATTATTTGCACCATCCTCCGTGATTTTGATTCTATGTCTTTAGATGATATCTTTTATAAAGCCAACCAATCAATAGACTACGTAGCGTCACTAGGGCATTGGACCTTGCATACATCGATATAAATCCTTTTTTGGGTGTTGAGTTAAATTATTTTCTTCAAGAGGAAGAGATTTTGACCTCCATGTTTATCTTTTTTTCATTAAAAAAAAAAAAGAAATCATTGTATCCTATACAAAATACTTGTCTTTCATCTTCCCTTCATTTTTCTCATTTCTCGTATTGTTTAACAAATAAAGCTACAATTGTTAGCCTAGTAGTTATTTCTTGCGAAAGGCAAATTTAGGTTTTTGGTTTCAAATCTCACCGCATGCATTTGCGATGATTCCCTATCTTCACTTTTTAGAGGTGTGTATCAATAAAATTGGGCAAAACGACCTGCATTATTAGGGTTCGATTCAAGAATTATTGGCAGTACCATCCACATTATTTTAAAAAATAAACAATACATCCGTTTCTTTTTAATTACAACGATGTTAGTATATTGTTAAAAAATAGAAAAAAAGCCTCTAATCTTAAAATTGAGCTTAATTAAGTGTTATAGTTGGAGATAAAGGGCTTGTTTACTTCAGATTATATTCAGTTCAGTTAATCTCTATTCGTTTCAGTTCAGTTCATCTATCGATCTCTATTTAGTTTAATTAATACACTTCTATTCAGTTTATCTCTATTATGTTAAGTTCAGTTCAATTCATCCCTATCCAACTAATGTAAACGAGCCCTTATAGGTGATTAATGGAGATGATCTAATCAATGGAGATGATCTAATCAATGGAGATGATCTAATCGTCCAAACACTTAGTAATAGAAAAAGGAACTCGTAGTTTAGTAGCAGAAGAAACCATGGGTGATGGGTCTATATGACAAATGACGGCTGCCCATAGCAGTAACCAACTACTAAAATAATCATCAAATCAAACTTACTTGAATAATTAGCCAGCTGTTGGATCATGCAAAAGTCATTTTACCTTTTTAAATAAAATAAAAAAAATCCTCTGACCTTTCCACCTCTTTCAGAGTCGTAAACTTATCTTTTCTCTTCAATTTTCGTTTTCAACGTCTACCAACAAAAATCTAAATCTTCAATTTATTTTTATTTTATTTTATTTAATTTTTTGGTTGATTTGCTGATACAATTGCAGCCATGTCTGGAACTCTGAGCTGTGTGGTGGTACCAGTCGACGGCAGTGATGAGAGCATGTATGCCTTGAAGTGGGCTTTTGATAATGTGACCGTCCGATCGGCTGAAGAAGGTGGATCATTCGTCATCCTCCATGTTCAAGCTCCACCGTCTATTGCCACTGGCCTTAACCCTGGTTCTATCCCTTTTGGTGGTCCCAGTTAAGTTTTGCTTTTTTTTTTTTTTTTTTTTTGGGATAATTTACATTTAGATGAAGTAATATGAATCCATTGATGGTTTTATTGGTTTTGATTTTTTGATTTTTTTTTGGGAAAATAGGTATGGAGGTGCCAGCTTTTGCTGCGGCGATCGAAGCTCATCAGAAACGTATTACTGACGCTATTATCAAACATGCTTTGGAAATTGCTGCCGAAAAGAATGTTAGTCTTGTTTTTGGAGTTTGATTTTGTGTCTTCGATGATATGATTATGAAAATTAATGGTCAAAACTGAGTCTAAATTGTGAAATTGATTGAGTCAACGTGTTAGATAGTGCATGATAGATTAGATTATAATGAATTCTGAGGAGGAAAGTGAAAATAAGAAAGGATTGTTAGTTCATTGTAGCTGTATGCCTGTTTCTATTATGGTTAGTGGAGTAGATTGGAAACTTTGTTTCAGCTAGGTTACAGCTTACAAGAGTTGGCAACTGATTCTGAATTCCATTGTTATTTAGGGGAAGGCATTGAATTTTTCGGTATTTTGAGGAATGGTTGTAGTGATTGATTGAGAATGGTTGCTCTATTAGAGATTTAAAATTTGAAATGGTGGAATTTTGGAAAGAAGTGGCAATTGTCCACTGTCAAATAGGTAACCCTTAGATATTCTCAGGGTGGCGATAAGTGGCTCATATTTTGCTACCTATGTATGGCGATAAGTGTCAAATGTAGTGATTGATCAGCAATTGTTTCCAAGAACACTGATCTAGTAAGGAAAGGTACTTTGCTACATGCCTACATCACTTACTTACCAACATTGCAGTCAATGTTTTCTGTACACACACACCATTACAATTTCTTTTCCCTCATAGTGTTTTTAGATAACCAGTGGAATGGAGGGCTAGAATCTTCCTTCCAAATCTTTCCAAGATTGAAGGTATCTGGTCTATTAATGGAAAAAAGTATTCATATAAGATGCCAATGATGGAAATATTAACTTGAAACAAACATTCATTACATCACCAAATAATGCATGATTTTGGCATGCATTTTTTTTTTCTTTTCTGAAAGAGATTTTGGCATGCATTCTTAAATGCTCAAATGCATCCGTAGGCTATCACTACCCTTTATTAATAGATGAAGGGAAAAAAAAACAACCCTTCCTTTCCTGATTTATTTCAGCAAAATGAAAAGGAGAACTCTTATACCCCCCACCCCCCTCTTCCTCCCTTCCTATCCATATTCTTTCATCCTCTTCATTACCGACCAATTCTCAATGTAAACAAGATTATGAGTAATTTGTTTATGGGGACAAAAAAATTATAGCTAAACATCATTTAGTTTAACTGGGCAATTTGTGAAGCTGCCTTAGATAAAAAAAACATATGGAAAAATTGGCCATAACAGCACGACCTTGTGCAGAAGGTGTAGAATGTAGTATGACCTTGTGCAAAGAGTGCGAGAAACCTTGTGCAAAGGGTGCGAGGGGCAGCATGACCTTGTGCACTCCGTCATCATTTATGCTACATTATGCACCCTTTGCATTAGGTCGTGCTGTCCTTCGCACCCAGTATAGGTCGTGGTGTTTCTTTCACCCGACCTAAAGGTCGTATTGTTATGGCCAATTTTGCCAAAACATATCCAGGAAAAGGGGGAGGCTGCTACTTTACGAATAAACTATTTCTCATGGTCTTTCCATTCTAAATTAACTAGTTGTCTCATGGTGTTTGAACATTGATAGATTTCTTTCTACATAGGGAAGAAAACTCAAAAAAAGAAGTAGAGGCATTTGTCTCTAACCGCAAGAATGCTGATTACTTCTGTAATGATTCTCTTGATTTTGCTTCTGTTTTCCTGTCCTAAATTCAGCCATTTAAGCTCTATTATCCTGTCAGTTCACTGCTGTTTAACTAATTATTTTTCCTCCTGAATTATATTTCAATTGTATATGGCACCATTCACATAGGACTAAACTTCTCGTTTGTTGGCAACTTTCTTTCAGGCAAACGTCAAGAGCCATGTAGTAGTTGGGGATCCAAAGGAAAAGATATGTGAGGTTGTTGATGAAATGCATGCTGAATTGCTTGTTATGGGAAACCGTGCTTTTGGACCCATCAAGAGGTAATTTAGCTAGTTAGATTGTGATTGGACTTTCTAGTGCTCAGATTCTCATCAGCACCCTCGTCTCTCTTTATATAGTTTATATATATACTGGCTTTTGCCATGAAGGTACTGCTACAGGCCTACATTTAATTTTGCAATATCCCAATGCTCTTGAGGATATAGACATGATGGAATATGGTTTAAACATTAAAGAGAATGTCAACATTTAAAACCTTACAGTCAGTTTTGTTTTGTGCTCGCATGAAGAGTCATGGAAACGTGTTTTTTTTTTTTTAATATAATTTAAACTTATTCATACTGCTGCTGAAGTGCTGAACCTTAGAACTCTGCATTGTCTGTTGGCAGGATGTTTTTGGGAAGTGTGAGCAAGTATTGCAGCAACCATGCATCTTGCCCTGTTGTCATAGTGAAGAAGCAGGACTTTGAAGAAAGTTTACCAGGTATGTGCTGAAACACTGAGCATTGGCTTTAACTATGTGCCAAAAAATGACCCCATGAACAAAATATGTAAGAGGAAAATGTCATACACTGTAAAATGTTTGTATCCTATTTGTGTAGCTGATTAAAATTTCATTTATGTGATTATAACATCTTGATCTTCCGAGGCATATTTATTTGTTTTGGCAATGTTAGGCTCAATGGGTATTACCGTATTAGGCATAAACTATGCATTACTATATGGTGTGATTTTGGTTCTAGTATACATTGACCATTGACGTCATTCTATAACTTAGCTTGCTACTAGTTGGTGAGATGTTTTTGTTTCTCGAGAAGGCCTGTTGTTTGCTTGTAACTGCAGTCGTTGTATACTTATCCGTGTTGTAGCTAGTCAAAGCAACATTAGATTGACAAACTTAATTCAGTATTTTTATTGCTGAAATTATGTTGCTCTCAATTAGACATACTTTATTAAGATTTTTTGGAGAATAATCTGGCGTTGTTACTTTTGCTTTATCGACACAAGTTTAGTCAATATTATACGAACAAATTAAACTAACCATAGTACCTTTGTTGGTTGCCTTGTGTGGTCTTTTGGAGCTGGCATCATCGTAGTGCATGTGGTTTAGCTCATATCAGTTGCAAAATTCATAGAATCCATTCTTATTAATTAACTTATTATATTTTCTTTACTGCAGCACTTGGTGAGCAATGACACAGTGCATCACTCTTTAATCGGGCTTGCTCGTGTCTATCCTTGATCGAAATGGAGAAATTGCTGTACTATGTACTTTTACATCACTGCTTCATGGTGGTTTTTTTGCTATTTTAAGGTTTCTCTTTTCTTTGATTGTCACTGATTTTGATCACTATGATCAAAATTTATTGCAAGTGACAGACCTGAGCTCCTTGTCACTGAGGTAAGGTTTTGGACTGCTGTGATTTGATCCAGTGGTGTTTGTACTTTAAAGATTGTTGAAGTTTGTAAAATTGTATCTTTGTATAGTATCAGCAGTGTTATCTTGTGAGAAGTCCGGAAATAAGATCGAATTTCTATTACATGAGTTCGTCCTTTGAATTGTCTATTGAAACTATTATTGTGATGTGACTAAGTCAAGCAAAAATGACATTGTGCCATGTGAATATGTCATTTGGATCTGAAGTGTAGCTAAATCTAACTTTTTTGCATTGATCATATCCAGAACGAAACTCAATGCATACATGACCTGTACTGAATAATTTATTACCTGTCTATAGCCAAATTGAAGTCAATGGGCCCATTGCGACCTTTACGATCAGTTTGGTAACCAGTTATAAAGATAAATTTATATGTAAATTTGAAAAAAAAAAAAATATTCATTTCTATGCTGGTGCTAGCTTACCTTAAATTTCTTAAAAAAAACAAAACAAAACAAAAGGCTTACCTCAAATTCGTCTAATTTTCTTCACTATTACTCATTTTCATCTAATATCACTGTTCCCAATGATAATGGTTGGTAAATTGATAATAGAAAACATGAAGAAAATTTAAGCTTGAAAATGGGGATATGAAGAAAATGATGGAATGATGAAATTTATTACCAACAACCAAACGGAACTTTAATATTACCAGTAATCTTTGCAAGTACAACAGCCGTTTTTGAAATGATGAAATCTATTTACATCCCTCACAACAAAATCCCTACCAATTATCCCACTAATGAGCTTAAAAGCTTCATGACAATCTGCACACATCCTTAAATTTTTAATGATTCTAATAGTTTCTCCTTTAGGTATGCTTATCAAACTAAAACCTAATGCAAGCCTTTCACTGTGTAAACTCACCATCTCCTCCTTTGATTCTTCTTCAACATCAACAAACACCAATCCCTTACTCCCCCCTGCATATCCTTTCTCCTTCATCCTCGTCTCCAAGTCCTTCAGCACTTCCAAAACCTCGCTGCCTCTCGGACATGACAACACATCTCGGGCATAGAATACATACACCGAACCTCTAATCTCAACCCAGCTGCACCCAGGCTCCTTCCTGACCCCCACGCGCTTCATCTCTGAACGCATACTGTGGGCCACATCCCAATTTCCAGACATAACATGAATGTTCGACATCGAAACATAAGCACTGTCTACTTGCTGCTTAGCTTCAAGAAGCCACCTACTAGCTTCAGCTGCTATATCAACTCTTCCATGAAGCCTGCTAGCTGATAGAAGCGACCCCCATATAAGAGCACCTTCATTATTATGTTGCAACTTAATAGCCTTTGCTACTCGGTATGCTTCATCCAAACGACCTCTTCTTCCGAGCATATCAACAATACAGGTATAGTGCTTCACATCGGGAACAACTCCGTGTTGTGTTTGCATCGAGTTCAACAGCTCGAGTCCTCTGTCTATCATCCCCGAATGGCTGCAGGCATACAAGACTCCGAGATACGTGACATCAGTTGGCCTTATATCTTTCATAATCATCTCTTCAAAGAGCTCAAGAGACACTTCTGCAAGCCCGTGCTTCGCAGCAGATACGATCATGGAAGTGTATGATATGAGACACGGACTAACCGTGCTCCTAAACAGCTTAAGAGAGAATTCAAAGCATCCACATTTAGCATACATATCAGCAAGTGCACAAACAACAACTTCATTCGATTCATGCCCTGTTTTAACAATGGCTGCATGAGTGGCTTTCCCATAAACCAATCTTCCCAAACTAGCACATGCATTAACAACACTAGATAACATGTACTGATTTGGAGGGTCATCTTCTAGGTGGCAGAATTCCTTGAAAAGTTGAAGGGCTTCATATCCTTGTGCATTCTGTGCATACCCTGCAATCATCGAAGTCCACGAAACGACATTCCTCTCCACCATCGTATCAAAAACCCGTCTAGCATCAACCAAATTGTTTGATTTTCCATACATGTCAACCAACGAAGTGCACACTATAAGATTGTTCTGATACCCAAATAATTCAACATATGCATGAACTGCTTTCCCTGTTTCCATGTCAGAAAGTGCAGAACAAGCACTGATCACAGTGGAGAATGTAAAGGCATTAGGCAACACCATGGTTTTGGATAATTGAGAAAAGAGCCAAAGTGCCATCTTGGGCTGTTGAGCTGCACTGTAACCCTGCATAAGTGATGTCCAAGAAACGGTATTTGGTTCAAGTATTCTGTCGAACACTTGGTGTGCATGTTTAACATGTTTACATCTAATGTATGCATTAATGAGATAATTGTTAGGAAAAGTTTCGTTTAAGAGCCCAGATTTGAGAAGCTTAGAGTGGGTTGATAGCACAAAGGTTAAGTCTTTAGAGTGTTGCAATTGTTGGATGTAATGCTGGGCGTTCGTATGAAGGTACGACCCTTTGACTTGGCGGGAAAGATAGAAGAGATTTATATTTAGGAGGCTTTGCCCAGGTGTTTTTTTCATGCTTACGGCAGTTTCCTAGATTAATTGTGATTTGAAAGGGTAGCGACGAAATTATCCTCATTTGACCAATGTCTCTCTATTTTTATTTTTTTATTTATTTATTTTTTGTCTCTTGAGAAAGGTTGTTTATGTGAGAATATATCTAGTTAGTCGATTCAGTGAGGTCTAATGGTTAGGATTTAATGGACTGATTTTTTTAATTAAAAAAACTTACGTAACTAACCCCTATTTGTTAGGGGATAAATAAAAAAATTTATTAATTTATTTTTTTATCAAAAAAATTAAAATTTATTTTTTATCAAAAACATAAAAATAAAAATTATGTTTTATCAAAAAAACAACTAAAATTTGGAATTTGTTAAATCGTTATCCAGATCCTCTCATATAGTCAATTAGTCATATAAAATTTAGAATATGTCATATAAAATTTAGACATATCATATAAAAATTAGAATAAGGTTAATGAAAATTAGAACATTAAATAAGTTATTTTTTTTACGGGTTCTATAGATCAACCTCAATACAAAAATATTAAAAATATTTTGAAATAATATTCAATTGTTCAAATATATATTTTATCATTTTTTTTTGTATAAAAGGTCAATAATTGTTTACAATTGTATCATTTTATTTATTTTTTAAAAAATAAGTTTATTCAATTTCAAACTTATTGTATACAGTTTTGAAAATATCATACAAAATTTAGAACATGATGTATAAATTTTTTAATATTTCATCTAGTACTTAAAATAAAACAAACAATAAACTACTTTAAAATATGGATTTTTAATAATTTTAATATTTTAAATACACATATATATTAGAATATGATGACTTTGTAACATGGTTTTTTAAATTTAGAACATGGTGTATAAAAATTAGAACAAAACTTATAAAATTATGAACATGGCGTAAAAAATTTTAAACATGACTCATAAAATTTTGAACATATTAAGATGTACTTCCGAAAAAAAAATAAATGAAGTAGAATTTTAGATTAGAAAAAGGAAAATGCTATATGCAACCCTTAAGGCTCCATGTAAGCATTAATTACATTACCTAATATGGAAATAAGTTGTGAATTTATGTGAAAATTACACATTGATCAATGTAATAAATACAGAATCAATGTAATAACAATTTTTTTTTTTATTTTTAAAAATTAAAATTTTTATAAAAAAGCAGATTTTTAAAAAAAAAAAATAAATAAATGATTTTTTAAAAAAAAAGCGTAACAATTTTTTTTTATTTAAAAAAAACAGATTTTTTTTAACAAAAAATTAGAAATATATATGTTTATATATATAGGATAATGTGTGGGATACTAGGCCTTGAAACTGGGCCCTGCTGCAAGATCTGTAAGGGGGATTATAAGGAATTCTCGCAAATGCGTGTGGTGAGAATCGAACCCAGGACCTCCGACCTCGTGCCTGGAATTCTGAAGCCCTAACCACTAGGCTATGACTTCATGCTCCCATATGAAGAATATACTTTGGCCTTTTTCACTAACATTGAGATTGTGTATTTGTGTACATCTTTTTTTAGAGGACAAGTGTTTCTCTTACTTGATTGTGGTCTTTTCAAGGAGTTTTATTAGTAACACATTATTTGGGCCATTTGGGCATGGGAACGTAGCAATCGAACAAGGAAATGCATCAAGTTGTTGCAAATTGAAGAACTGCTATAGATATGGGCTAAATCAAAAGATGGAAATTTGGTTCTTTGAGTCATGCCCAACTTGCAACAACATGTTTGATGGTTGCGTTCCCATGCCCAAATGACCCAAATGATGTGTTGTCATGCCCAATTGATGCACTCCTTAAGCCAGACCAATCAGAAGCCATTAGAAGATGAAAAAAAGCATAATCAATTTTGAAGATGAATTGAGATGGAAGAAAAAAAACCCTAACAAATGTCTCTTATATAGGAGTGAGAGATAAAGAAAATTATGGAGGGAAAATTACTCAGAATATTGGAGGGATAAGGTAGGTATTAAACTCTTAAAAATCATAAACAAATCTGATTTAAAAGCTTAAACCGTTAAGTTCTAACAGAGGGTATCATGTGGAAAAAATAATAATTTTGGGTATCATATAGAAAAGTAAAAAACAGAGCGGTACCAAGTAGAAATTCCTTACTTTTTTTTAGTACAAAAAAATTTATAATTGATATTTTTATATACAAATGTATGATGTTTTCCCCTCAATTTGTTGAAATAAGTTTAGGCATCATTTGGATATGTGGAATTCATTTCAAATTGATGAATTCAATATTTTAAATTGAAAATTTATGATTTAGTAAATTCCAATTATTTGTTTGAGATGTTTTTAGAATTTAAATGACATGGTTTTCTTATTTATGTAAACTACACATCTTTTACTTATTAAGTATTTGGATTGTCAATTGGGCCAAATCTAATTCCAATTTTGTTTTACTTGCTAAATATATGATTTGGCCTAAATCTATCATTTCTGATGAAATATTGTATCCAAACGAACATAGCATAAAGATAAATTCTAATAAGTTCAAATAAAAAAAAAAAAACAGGTGTTGATAAGAATGTGTAAATTGTAAAGAGATCCTCAGCCTCAGCATAGCTGCACACACCCTGACAACTTACAAGATATTTTTGAAGCCACATCCATATAATTAGCACAAGGCGCCGAAAATCTTTGATAGAACCCTAAAGAAAGGGGAACCTTAATAAAAATTAACTAAAATTAAAGTACACTAACGTACATGGATGGATCACATGAAACATGAACATGAGGAGGAAGAATAATTTTGAAGAATGGAAATATGAAGCAATAGTCAATGGATGCTCTGGCATGTGAGTTGTGTGTTTTGTTTGATTATTGACCACCATAACCCATTAATTAATTAGAATCATAATCGAATTAATTAAAATTAAAATAAGGTGTTAAACTGAGTTATAAATACAAAATTTTGGACCATTATGAAAATTGAAAATTACTAGGAATATAATATTATTAATGTATGATAAAAGGGAATATTTATTCATTCAGAGATTAAAATTAAAGTCACTTCAAACAAAACAAAGCAAAGCAATCCCGTGATCAAGCTGACCCCAAAATTCAATCTCAAATCTCAATCTCAATCTCAATCTCGTGGGGGTGTGGCTCTGACTCTGTTCGACTTGCATTGCTTCATTTCCCTTTTAAAACACCTAACTTTACATAACTTGTTCACGAGTTGCATGTCCTTATTATTGCTTCATTTTATGTTCATACTTTGTTCATTTCCTAATTTGTTTGGTTCCAAAGTCCAAACTATAACATACTATCTGTTTTATATGATTTGCAACGATTAGATATCTTTGCTATTTACTTTATGTCAAATCTTTACAAATAGTGGCGGAGTCAGGTTTGTAAAAGTAGGGGGACGGAATATGAATGTTTGATATTAAACGAATATGAAAGATTAAAAACAGAACTAAGAAAAAACAAGTAGAAAAACACGAACTTAGTCTAGTAGAGTGAAAGTCAGAGTGTTGGATGGACGGTGGCGGCGACCGCGTGCTAGCCTGAGGTCAGATTGATGCCTACTGGGGTAGTGATTCAATGGATTCGAAATTGGATTATTTTGGCTCTCATGTCTATCTTGGAGTTTAGTAGAATGGTTATTGTTCTGTTTTGTGTATTTAGGTTTTGCTATGTTTTATGTTTTCTATAAATATCCTTTTTTAAAAGAAAAATCATTGTGTATATTGGGTGTACACTAAATTAGTGTACAACAAATAAAAGTTACCTAAAAATATTAAAAGTTACCCTTAATAATTAAATAAAAATAAATTTTCTAGAGGGTAATTTTTATGTGTTTTGATGAGTAATTTCATGTTACATACACTAAATTAATTTACACCCGTTAAAATGATGGTAATACCGTTGTCCCCCATGTCCCTGAATGCCTCTGCTTGGTTGCAAATAATTTGAAACAATTGTATTATTATTATATATATATATATATATATATATATATATATATATGTTGTTCGTTTCTTTCATATATTATTAATCAATTATTGTAGAGCACCCATATCTTATCTTCAAGAATGATCGGGTATTTTCTCAAACCCTACTCGTGGAAATCTTTTACATTATTACTCCAACTTGATGTAAAGAGAATATTATAGATTATACTTTTTGAAATGAAATGAATTGGATTTTATTGAAACTTAACAACTTGAATAATTTCATAGTATAATTTCATTTTTATGCATATACTTCAGATTATTTTTAATTAAGTTCATTAAATTATTTTTAATTAAGTTCATTATACAAGTTCAGAATAGTATAAAATTTCATACATATACTTAATTAAATTATTCCTTATACTTCAGATTGAATTTTTATGCAATTAAGTTTATGTCATATTCAAGTAATCTAAGTAAATGGAATTTTCCCGGATAACATACTAGCTAAATTATTCATTCAAAGCACTAACATAGATAGATGCACATACTCCATTCGTGTTTTTAAATATAACACTTTTTTTTAGGATGGTTCAAAATAGATGTAACATTTTCTATTTTAGTAAAGTTACTCATGTACCCCTTACTAAATAAACCAACTAACACTTTAATACTAACCTAACAAATAATAATCACATGGGCTTTTGGACAATTTATCCCTTGCTCGATCATTTAATCCTTGTATATATTTGTGCCATTTAGATATGTTACATCTAAAAAAATGCATGGAGGGAGTATATTATCTTCAGTCTCCAAGGAGTTGAGCATCCTCCCAGGAGTTGAGCATCCTCCCGTGCAAGCAAGCAAACACGACTACATGAGTGGAGTAATCTAATAGAGTGAGGTGCGCCATGCATGGCATGAGCCGACCCATTATTAATAAACTTCTTTCGTCTTTTTTACGTGTTACATCTATTTTTTATTTGTATGGTCTTCAAGACCTGACATTAACCGTTAATAAATCAAATTCTGTCTTTAAATTATTATAAAAACTACAGAGTAAATATTAATTGTGTTCCTGTTCTGGAACTTCTCTTGAATAGTCAACGATCTCTGGTGTGTTTGATGTGGACTCCGTACGTTCCTTGCTATGGTTTTGACCTGTAAAACAGTCAAAGGTTGCTAACCCGGGGTGGAACCCGGGAACGCCACTCCAATGTTTAAGCCAGGTATCGGGAGTAAGGAGTCAGCGTATTGTGAGTTTGTGAACTATGAATTGCGTACCTGAAAGAATGACTGGACTGATCCTTATATAGGCGTTGGTTACCCGGTTAGGGTTTTTACTGAGTCAGTTGGGCTGACGTGTGGGCCTGGCCCATGACACGTGGTGTCGTATTATTTGCTGTAGAATATCTGATGTGTTCCTAACCCTATCATAATTGGGCCTAGGGTTTGGGTCCATCCATACTGGATTGACCACCTGGGTGGGCCCGAAACAAATTGTTTTTTTTTTTTAAATATAGATATTAATAATAAACTATTCTTTGCATGAATTTAACAATATCTCACAAAACTATATATTATACAATATATATCTAACTTTGACTTTCAAAATCGGAAATTCACAATACTCACAGCATGCATCTTCAACTTGCTAATGATTTGTCAATTTTGCATTTATCACGTACTTTTTACCACTTTTATCCTTGGCTTCTTTCCCCACTTTGAATGGATGGAGTAGCAAGATGGCCTTGCCTCCACTATAGTAGCGTCTAAACCTGGTTACTGGGCGGGTCGAGGCGGGTTAGGGTTAGGTCGATGCGGGTCGGGTCAGTGCGAGGGTCGACTAAAAATGGTCAATAGCGGGTCGGGCCAAAGCGGGTCATGAATTAATCGAGCCATTAAAATATTAAATATAAATAAAATTTAAGGTAGCCAATAATTAAAACAAATGTATACGAATATATTAATGTAATTATCTTTGTCAAAATTTTTTTTTTTGAAAAATTTATCAGGCTATTATTTTTGGCCTTGCATCGGCCCTGGTCAATAAGACCTTGTCCATTAAACGCCCTGTCCATTAAATATATCCCTATAACTTTGACCCTAACCGCATGTCATTGGACTACCCTGTCCAATAACCAGGTCTAGTAGCGTCATTTTATTATCAAACTTTTGTTATTAATTAGTAGAGAGCGAGACATGCATACTGTATATTCAAAACCATTTTATTTACAATAGCTAGCTTAGCCAGTTACCCCAATTTTTCTTCCAAAATGTTTATATATTATCAACTTAAATTGTGCATTGGAAATAATTAAAAAAATACAAATCAATTAAATATGTTCTATAGATATATGTGTATAACTAATTAATAATATAGTTTTGTTACATATATAATTTATTATTGTTAGGAAGTATTTTAATTTTTCTGTTTTGGGTAATTAGGTTAAATTTGAAATGCCTATAATTTATTTTATTTTATTTTATTTTTTTACAATTTAAATACCGATTGATTGATAATTAGCCATTAGGCTTCAATTCACTGTCCTTTGTTTAATTAGTACTCTGATCTCTATCTTATTCTAAAGAAAATAAAAAGCAAATTAAATAGCCAGGAGGTGATCTGATTATCTCTATTTGGCCATTCTCAAGAAATATGACCTGCTTGAGATGTATCAAGGTAATTAGTTGTTCGACTGAATAATATTAGTACAAAGAAGTACTATATATAATACATCTGATCTTTAATTACATGCATAACCATGCAACTAACATTACTCGATCTCAATTTTATACATAATATCCTAGTATAGGTATGAATCCTATGATCGATACCATGTTAGATATAATTATGTAACATAATCTTCATATGAATCCTATGATAATATCATGTTAGATACAGATCTGAATGAATCGTGTCTGATAATTAATAATAATTAGTAGTCACGTGAATCTTCTTGAATAAGTTATCGTGTAAGTTATTGACTTAATTATTAGATTGTGTCTACTAACTAACTTAGAATGATAATGTCTAGTAGTGATAATATAATACGAGGAATAATAGTCATATCATGTGAACCTAGGTATTTTTGAGATATCATGTTAGATCCAAACTTGGATAGATTGTGTCCGCTGATAATATAATAGTAGTCATATAGATCTAAAATGTGATATATATCATGTTAGATACAAACCTAAGTTGTGGATCGGATGTTATTATTAATAGAGAGACTAGCTCATCACAAGTCTTATTAACTTCCATTTATTTTTTGTTATCAATCTAAATTTATTAGATATGATTTTAACTTAGTGTTTTTTTTGGGGTGTTTAAAGAGCCACAAGGATGGGGATGATAATCGATCCTAAGATCTTTTGGAACCGGCCGGAGATCGAGAAGCTTTCACCACTGGAGCTATCTCTCACCCTCTACTCAGGTGACCTTACTAAAAACCTTAGCTTATTTGATTTTATACATAAAAAAGAAACAAGATGAATAGAATACATTATTGGCCAATTAAACTCCTTGTTCGTTCTCTTATCAAGGTGGGATACACACTCATATTGTTTGGGAAGATTATACTTATTTAACATTTTTTTTACAAGTCATAAACATGATAAAATATTGAGTAGTTAATAAAAGTATATATACATATTTTTCTAAAAATTAACAATATTGGGCTTTAGAAAAACCGTAAAATGTAAAATTTTGGGATTATATACAGTAAATAAAGAGTAAATTATGGATTATTCCCATTGGTATACTTGAGAATTTGCGTATTCCCAGTGGTATACTTGAGTTTTAAAAAATCCCAGTGGTATACCTACATTTTTAATGGAATTCAATATCTACTTTTTAAGGTTGTTTTAATACATTAACAACCATAAATTCGGTTTTTTCTTTTTATTTAGTCAACGGTGGTCACCCGAAAAAACTAACTATAGTTAACCTAAGTATGTTTATGGTCGAATTAGTGGTATTTAATGGCCTGAAACAGCCTTTAAAAGTGGTTATTGAATTTCATTATTTATTTAGGTATACCACTGGGATTTTTTAAAACTTAGGTATACCAGCGGGAATACGCAAATTCTTAGGTATACCAATGGAAATAATCCGTAAATTAATGCTTAGTTTATTATTGCTAGCTAGCTAGGCTTGGGTTTGGCTAATTGGCTGTATATAACATATTAAAATGTCGGTTCGTCTTGTAGTTGCAGGCTTGCCTCCAAAGTTTAGCTTTGTCTTACTGCCTTTGCAGTAGTAGTACGTACTCCATAGAATATTTTTTCGCTTTATATATTGATCATCCTAATTATACTCCTGCCCAATTATGTGCTCTATTATATTCATTCTTTTCTGATTTCATTCATGGGAGTCTAGTATATATGAATGGATACTTCAATTAGGTAGTTGTATCCGTGTTGGATACTGATACAATACTGATATTTTACTCTATTTTTAAAAAAAAAATATTTAACTCTATTTTAACAATTTTATCCATCTTTCTATTGTTATTTTTTTGAAAAGGGTTTTATCATTTTATGTGATTATTTGTGTTTTTGCAAATATAATTTTCAAATTACAATGGTATGTTTGGATACAAGCATTTCATTTGAAATGATGGATTTGGGCTAAATTACATGTTTGACAAATAAAAAAGTTTGGAATTGGATTTGGCTCAATTCCCAACCCAAATGCTTAAGAAGCAAATGTTGTGTATTTCAAATACTTAACAAAATCATGTCATTTCAAATTCTAATAAAACCTAAACAAATAATTGTCATTTGAATTGTAACATTTCAATTTCATAATTTGAATTCATCAATTTGAAATGAATTTCACATATCCAAACACTACCTTAAAGATTTTCATAAATTTTCAGATTTTTATATATTTTATGCATATATACCCATATATTCCGTATCAATATATTCCGTACCTATATATTTTAATTTGTACCTATTCTTAAACCCATACCCGTACTCGTTTTCATGCGAGATGGGATTTCCACTTGCTCTTCGCATTACCCAAGATGCTCATGCATACATGCTGTCATTCCTCTACTAGTTTTTTTATTAGTTGAATTCAATTATATTCCTTAGCTTCTTCATTCTTTCTTAAACCCAATCAATCAATTATATTATTACCATAACAAGGGTAATTTAGTAATTTCACACGTTAAAAACTCTATATAATAGCTGATCTCCATGCACAAACATATATCATCCAAAAACACCAAGTCACTCACTCACTAGTCACTACCTTAACCTAGTCATATACTTAGCTTCAAACATGGCTACTACTATTACATCATTATTATTCCTCTTATTTTCTCTTCTCATCACACTCACCCAATCTACTAAACCATCACCACTATGCTCCTCTTCCAAACCCGACGCCGCCTCCGATCTCTCCATCTTCCACATCTACGGTGGTTGTTCTCCCTTTAAGGCGGCCCAAAAACACGAGTCATGGCCCACCACTGTCCTTGACATGGCCGCTAAAGACCCTAAAAGGGTCGCATACTTAGACAGTCTAGCGGCCCAAAAAACTTCCGCCCCTATTGCTTCTGGCCCACGAGTCCTTAATATAGGCAACTACGTGGTCCAGGCCAAGATCGGAACCCCGGCCCAACTTATGTTCATGGTTATGGACACAAGTTTGGACGCGGCATGGGTTCCTTGTTCTGGCTGCGTAGGGTGCTCCTCTAATGATCTTTTTTCCCCCAAGGCCTCATCCACCTACGGGTCATTGGGCTGTGCTTCGGCCCAATGTACGCAAGCCCATGGGCTTAACACATGCCCAACAAGCGGGTACGGAGATTGTCTATTTAACCAATCCTACGGTGGAGATTCATCCTTTGCAGCCACTCTTTCACACGATTCATTCTCACTAGACAAAGATGTGGTCCCCAATTACGCATTCGGGTGCATTAATTCTGTGACAGGGACCTCAATCCCACCACAGGGCCTATTGGGCCTGGGCCGTGGCCCATTATCACTAGTCTCTCAATCCAAATCCCTTTACTACGGGATATTCTCTTACTGCCTCCCAAGCTTCAAGTCCTACTACTTCTCCGGGTCGCTCAAGCTCGGCCCGGCAGGCCAGCCCCGTAGAATGAGGACCACCCCACTCCTCCAAAACCCAACCCGGCCCTCGCTCTACTACGTCAACTTAGTAGCGGTCAGTGTGGGCCGGGTCAAGGTACCCATCCCGGAAGAATGCTTCGGATTCAACCCGTCCACCGGGGCGGGTACCATAATCGATTCGGGGACGCTACTGACCCGGTTCGTGGGGCCCGCGTACTACGCAATCCGAGACGAGTACAAGAAGCAGGTGGAAGGCCCGTTCAGCTCACTGGGAGCGTTCGACACGTGCTTCCCGGTGAGCCACGAGAGAGTAGCTCCAACGGTAACGTTACATTTTGAAAACTTCAGCTTAGAACTACCTGTGGAGAACACGTTGATACATAGCAGTGCTGGAAACAATGCTTGCTTGGCAATGGCCGCTAACAGCCCAAACTCAGTGATCAATATAATAGCAAGCTGGCAGCAGCAGAATCTCAGGATTCTATATGATACTACTAATTCTCGTCTAGGAATTATTAAGGAGTCCTGCAACTAATTTAATTAATTAATTACTTTAATTAAGAAGTTAATCAATATCGAGTAGCTAGTACTAAAATTGATGAGTGACTTGATTAATCCGGATCAAGTAATTAATCTGGGTTCGTTAGCTTATTAAAATTAATGTTGGTTTAATTAATTAATTAATCATGTAGCACGCATCATATTTTGTTAAACGACGTCGCGTATGTACCAAAGTAGTTCGAGCTAAGTATGTAGTAGAAGTTTAATTTTCCATGTTTCTTTTTTTGTTGTTTTTGAGTAATAATCTTGTTATAGACGTAATCGAAGATATGATATGAGGCCAATTGTTCCATGTCATATGTAAAGCAAGATGCATAATGTATCTTGCACTTTTATTAATTGTATGAATGAATAAGCTATTTTCCTTTTGGCTCATATATATTGGTATAATAATTATAAATAATTTATACACCAGAATTATTAGCTTTCTAAATATCAGCCTGATTTTTGAGTTTTGACGTGTTTGTGTAAAATACTACATACTCTCTATGTCCAAAATCTAATACTGCATAATTTTCTTTTTTAGACTACTATCTCGTAACTTTTACTCTCTGTTTACTTACTTACTCTCTGCATATATTTGAAATGAACTGAATTCAATTAATCAAGATTCTAGCCTCGATTAGCGAGAGCTAGACTAAACTTGTCTCAAATTAAATCCAAAAGAACAGGGTCTACAAGCTTAGAAAGTAGTATCTCTTCCAAATAAAACACAAACGCATATGTATAGGGCGATGATATGTGTCATGCATGCATCAAGATCATACTACACAATATGTTAAAGCAATAATCAAAACTTATATTTTAGTCTCACATATGCATTACAATATTTCACTTTATATCGTAGGCAAATTAAAAGACATATATATTCGAAGTGCACAAAAGTAAAAGTGCAACCATTAAAGAAAAATAAGTTACAAAACCATATGCATTGCAATATGATGTCAAATGTTGTACGATAACATATATAAACAAAACAAAACAAAACAATTTTCTACATTACCTAGTCCTATTCACAAATCACAACAAACAAATTTAGGATTCAAATAAAAAATAAGTTACAAAACATATGATCGATCATTAATAGCAATTAAGTATGAGAAAAAATGTAAACACTTGTTAATCATAATTACATCTTTCAACAAAAACAGCACAAAACAAACAAAAAAAAAAAAAAAAACCCTTTAGTATTTAGTATTGTACTGTCTAAATGAATTAGAGTATATCATCAATAAATGTATCATTAGTATGGGGCTGAGCTAGCGGGCCGGGCCAATGATGATCAGTTCTAGTATATATTAATTATTTATCCCCACCACTGGTGGACAGCAACACCAAAATCCCTTAATCTTCCATACAAAGCCAAACATTCCCAATAAGCCCTTTTATTATTCCCCCCTTTACCAAACGGCTTACACTCCAAAAAAAGCTCATCCACCAACGCAATCGCCTTACTCTTCAACATCTCCTCCACCACCTCAGCATCCGCCTTCATCACCACATACTCCTCCGCCTTGACGTTCCTCCACAACCAATCCGATATCCCCATCTGGGTCGGTGGGCCCTCCCAAGCGTCGTCCGACTCCACCTCCGTCTCCGGCACCGTCTCTATCCTATACATGTCGAAATCCTTGTTTCTTGTCGGGTAATTCTGCTCGAACCAACGGGTCGACCCGTGACCCGTACCCCCTACATCTATGTACACTCTCCTTGAGTAGCCTTCTAAGGAGTCATTTAATAAGTCAGGCAAAAACTTAGTTTTTCTTAGGTATGTTTTTGACTTCCCGGTGGCCGACCGCGGTGGCTCTAACAAAACATCCTCTAGGTTCCCTAGTATCGCCTTCTTCTCCTCCGACAAAAACTGTAACAACCTCCTCGATCTCCATGATGATGATGATGATGATGATGATGATGATAACGAGGATGATGATGATGATGATAGTTTCCTCATGGCAATGAATGTGGAGTTGTTGTTGAGCTTTCTAAAGTAGACAATCTTGTAATTTGGTGGGACCTGAAATGACGTCACCGACGGGTCCCGTCTGAGTTGGACCACCATGACCCCACCTGTCTTTAGGGTTCGGTCTACGAACCCTTCCATGGCCCCATTATAGCAGTTGGTGAAGGTGAAGGTGAAGGTTTGGTTTCTTATTGAATCTTGTTGTTTTTTGTTTGATGGGGAAACTGTAAACCCTAATACTTGTTCAGCCTTTGTGTTGTCAACAACAATTAGGGTTTTGTCTTTGATTGTCAACAACCCTTCATTAGCTAGGTCTTGAAAAATTAATGGTGGGAGGATTGAGCTTATACTCATTAAGGCTACATTCTCATGATGAGAAGTTATTAGTTTTAGGTAATTATTTGTGTTTGGCAACACAAAATTATTATTGTTGTTGTTGTTGTTAGTTTCTCTATTGGTTGATCCACCGAAAACTCCGGCTAAAATCATGATTAGGAGGGCGAGTAAGGAGGCTTGAGCAAGGGTTTTTAAGAGGGTTCTTGATTCTGAATGTCTTATGATTACAAACAATCTAGATGATGAATTTCCATGATGTAATACATGCACATTGTTTATGGGTTTTTCATAGGCATAGGGTAACTCCATGTTCATGTTTTTTATCTGCATTTTTTTTATCAAGATTTAATATTTGTAAATTAAAGGTTTTTTTTTTTTTATTGGGATTATGTATATATGGTTGTTTATAATTGAAGATATATAGATTATGAGAAAAACTAAAGTATGATAAAAAAAAAAAAAAAGATTGAGGTTGATTATTGTAGCTAGTAGGAGGAGGAGAAATGATTAATTAGAAAAACAAAAGCCCTGAATTTAAATTAGCGAGTGCAAAACCTGGAAGCTGTATGATTTCCACCCACAAGAGAAAACCGTGAATATTGGGATTTATGCTTCAATAACAACAATTTTAGCGTTCTTTCTAACTCCATTAAATTACTAGCTTGCCGATCACGCATACACTTTAATTTGCTTTACAATTTTCTAATCACATTCTCGCCATTATAATTAATCAACGTTAATTATCGTATGATTATGATTGATGAAAGGATTTACACAAATTAGTCGATAATCAAAGTTTATTTTATGACCTTATGGATTTTGTGAAGAACAAGAAGTTTTTTTTTTTTTTTTTTTTTTTTTTGGGATTAAAGCAATGGAAGAAGAAATTAAAGAGCCTTTGAGGTGGATAAGTGAGAGATATATATATTGAATTATTGATGGCTTGTAATGATTTGTTGTCTTACGAGATATTAGGGTGTTAATTAGATTTACAGCAAGTCAAATTATTTATGGGTAATGCAGCTACAATATATTTGGGCAAAATAGTTGGAACCATCAATTTAGGGTAAAAAAAAATCTAGCACAAGCATGCATTTCGGAGATGCATGGGTCTTTTAATTTTTTGGCTTGAAAAAGGTACTGTATTTTTAGCTGATTTTTTTTTTTTTTGGTCCATGCACATTTTTGGAATAATTTGCCAAAAGCTAATAACTAAGTATAAAATTCACATTTTGGAAATTTAATGATCATTCATCCATTATATATTGGCATATTGCTGCTTAAAACAAAATGTGACCATGGTTCAATGGATTTCTTGTCCAAATTAAGTTAAGAATTATTTTGACAAAATCTTCCCTTTTATGGGCCAATAAGTTCTAACATGGATGAATAGTTCCCCAGATCATGCATTACGTACTTACCATTCAAATTTAACACCAAAATTTTATTTATGACATCATCGTAAAATAAAATTGATACTTTGATGTGTAACATTATTTATTTATAAATAGAGGAACGAACTAATATATACACACACATATCTTTATTTATTTATATATATAATAGTATGCTATCCATAATTATTTTTATTATTTTCACAAACTCTAATGGATATTTCTAACCATGAAATAATGAAACTTCAAAAAAAAAAAAAAAAAAAAAACTTAACTAGATCATGCTAATGAACTTCTTTTACCAAAAAAAAAAAAAAATTATCATTTTGGTCAAATGGATGTGCATATATGCAAGAAACCTGAATAAAATGTACACAACGAATTTTATTGAGATGGCAAATGAGAGTAAGTAATGTAAAGCAAGTGTGTGGTGTTTACCTCTTGTTTGAGAATTTTTCTTTTATCTCTCCCTCAAGTTAAAAGGTTAATGTAATATATGGATTAGTAAACTATTATCAGCCAATAAGCTAGTAAATTTCTCTCCCTCAAGTTAAAAGGTTAATGTGATTTACTCGTGTCTTGTGTCAAACTCATATATATGTCTATGCCTCTATGCTAGGCAAAATTAGCTTTGTCATTTTTGTAAGCTACATACTTTTCACGTTAGAATCACGACCTACAATGACAAACTACAATCTTTGTAGCTTAAAATTAATCCCACAGGCGCTCTATTTTTAATATTTCAATATTAAAATAATATAGCATATATAACTTGTGTTTAATACAATAATTTTTTTTTTTTAAAAAAAAAACAAAAAAAAGGGTTCCAAAACTTTGTAGCTTTAATGAGCTACAATGTTGATACAGGCTCCAAGTTCAATTCTTCCACAATGATTCCCCAATGATTGAACTTATAGATTGTAATTTTCAAGCTAGTTCTAATTAGCACCAACCATTGCATTGTGGATGCTCTTAATAAATCTTTTTGTTAGAGTTAGGGCTTGTTTACTTCAAATTATATTCAGTTCAGTTCATCTCTATTTAGTTTAATTAATACACTTCTATTCAGTTTAGTTTAGTTCAGTTCAGCTCTATTCAGCTAATGTAAATGAGCCCTTAATCTCTTATAAATTGGTTTAACAAAACTTAAATTTATAACTTTAACAAATCTATAAGTACCTTTAATTTTATTTTTTTTTTAAAAATCATTATATTATGTTAAAAAATTCCAATTTTAAAATTATTATACCAATAACTTGGTAAATAAATTATGAAGTATCTAATCTAATATCGTGGAGAAATGAGGTCCACAAATCCTGCCTCACATTCTAACCACAAATAGAACCCCAAATGTTGGGATCTAGACACCTAGTTTGGCATATGCACAAGTATAACCTCTTGCTCAAGCAATTCCATCATAAAATCCAGATCAAATTATTCACATCATCCTCAACCCCATTCAAACAATTCTCAACAACAATGGGTTTAATCCTGGGCAAAATCACAGTAGAAACCCCCAAATACGAAACCCTAGAATCAACCAACGACTACGAAATCCGCAAATACCCAGCTTCAGTCGTAGCCCAAGTCACCTATGATCCCTCCCAAATGAAAGGCAACAAAGACGGCGGATTCTCCATTTTAGCAAACTACATCGGCGCTTTAGGAAAACCTCAAAACACCAAATCTGAAAGCGTCGCCATGACTGCTCCGGTCGTAACCCAGACACAGACGAAGAGCGAAGGCGACGTCGGAGAGAATCCGCCGTCGGAGGCGATAGCGATGACAGCTCCGGTGATAACGAAGGACGAAGAAGACGGCGACGGCGTGATGTGTATGCAGTTTATACTGCCGGCGAAGTACACAAAAGCGGAGGAAGCGCCGAAGCCGTTGGATGAAAGAGTGGTGATAAAGGGAGAAGGAGAGAAGAAGTATGGAGTGGTGAAGTTTAGTGGAGTGGCGAATGAGGGAGTGGTGAAGGAGAAAGTGGAAGGGTTGAAGGCGGCATTGGAGAAAGATGGGCATAGAGTGATTGGGAGTAAGCATTTGTTAGCGAGGTATAATCCGCCATGGACACTCCCCTTTTTAAGGACTAATGAGGTTCTTATTCCTGTTGAATGAGTGAATCATCTGTCTGTTTTTTTTTTTTTGGCAAGGATCATCTGTCTGTTATGTAATGTTGTAGTTTAGTTTTACTCTGTTTTTTCCCTTCGAATCTTCCGTGATGTACAAGTACAGCTACTTTGTTAAATATACTCCGTAATAAAAAGGTAGTACGAAGTATTAAATTGGAGTTATTGGAATGTTTTAATATGATTAAACAATTAAAAAAATATTTTTGGTTATTGCCTTTTTGGTTTGCTGGAAAATGGTCTTTTAAGTCAAAATAAAAAATAGAAAAAAAACTACATAGAGCAGCTTTATTGGCTTGTTGGTTTACAAACTCTATAATAAACAGTAAACAATTACAATTAATTTTACCACACTTTTCCAAACATCTAGTGTAAACAACGACATAAAAAACCAACACATACCAGTATACCACTAATACTTCTAACCATTCAAATAAACCAATTAAATTAGCCAATTGTCAAACAGGATTATTGTATAAAGATAATGATAGGGAAAATTTACAAATTCAAAGGTAAACGTGAATTTAATCACTAAGGGCACTAGCAATAGACAAATCCATTGAAGGTTTGTTTATATAACACATCATCAATTTATAAACCTCCTTTACAATAAACCTCTCAACAATAATAGACAAACCTATTCAATTATCTATATTTGGGACCCACTAGAACAAATATACAACATGTAAACCTAGGTTACTATTTAGTAACCATTAGCATAGTAACTTTTGGTAGCAATAGAGAGGTTTGTTCACAAACCTAAAAAAAGTAAACTCAAACCTCTCAACAAATCTCTTATTAGTAATGCCCTAATGTTAATGGTATTCGAGCAATCTCTTTGGAATAGTCTGGTCTCAATGTATACAGGGGAGTGTAGCAAATGGAAAACGGAAAAGTTATCAACTTATATCATTACTATTGAGCGGATTAAGTATATAATTTTGAAGATTAGGAAACATTATTCAATTTGAATGATCATTTAATCACTAGTGTAGTAGTGTACCTTATTTGAATTAGAAAATTTCGAATGCAAGAAAAATATTAGTAAAACCAAATGCATTTAATAAATATTATTGTAATCAACTAATTTGGAAAATTCTAAACCCTAAACTATAAACCCTTGCCACACTCCCCCATCTCACATTACTTCCATTAATGGATATTTCAATTTATTTCTACTTTTCTTTTTGTTAAGGTGTGTCAGTTGTAACATAAACAATCTTACCTTTTTTTGTCATCTTCATTTATAACTTTTTACGTTTGTATGTTTTAATTAAATGCCTTACTTTTTATCTTAATCATCCCATAAATTATTGATCCGGCTTTTTTATTATCCAATTTAAAAGTGATTGTAGCAAGTCAATATTTTATAAAAATAAATAAATTGAATTCTATGAATATATATATATAGGTAAGTTTGATTTTGTATGTGTGGAATATTTGTTAAATATTGTTGTATGGCAAAAGCTAACGGATGTTGTGGGGGTGTTAGAAAGTGTGAGTAGTCAGTACATGAATGATCATGTAGTCTAACAAGTTACTATATATAATCTCATTTGCAAAAGATGGATTTTAACAATTGCTACTACAATCTTGGGCCTATTAAAACAATTGTATTTTTTGGATGTTATTACATGGAACAATTTTTTTTTTGGATGTTAATACATGGAATAATGGGTCCATATTGTATAAAACTAGTAAAGCCAAAGCCAAAGACTTCCACACAACTAGCTAGCAATTGTTTTAGCCAAAGTCTCCTTATCTTTTCCTCCACCTTACAAAATTGTTACACTGCCTCACCTTTGCTAACTGAACAACACTTATGATCTCTTATTATTTCATAGCATAAAAATAATAAAAAGAAAAACTATAATAAAAGACAGAAGTAACCAAGTATGGCTACCATGAGTTCTTTACAATATGGTGTGCCTTTACTCAATTTCCAACAGAAAAGAAATCATTTACCAAACAAACTATTGCACTGCATCATCAATCCAAACAGCATACTAACAAGGAAGAAGAATAATTCAGGGAGCAAGAATGGAGTGCAAAGGAGAGCAGTGAATGTGGTTAGATGTAGTGGAATTGAGATAGGAGATTTCATAGGAGGTGATCTTCTCAAGTTTGATCTAGGAACTTGGTTATCTGACGTCGAGGAGCACAAGTCCATTGCTATATACACCCCTCACGAGGGCGGCTATGAGGGCCGCTACTTGAACCGCCTTCGGTACCAGGGCTACCGCTTTCTTGAGATCACGGCCCGTGGGCTTGGTGACCCGGAGATCACTCTCACCAAAGTTCACCCTGTCTGCCCTGTAAGTCTCAAAATATCTGTTGCATCAGCATTTTGTACTGTTCTATTGATCCTGTCAGAACACTGTAACTGCATATCATGAGCCCAAAGATGAGTTTCATAGCTAAAGGGCCACATTTAGGCTTGGTTCTTTAGGCCCAAACAAATTCAGTTTGGTTCAGTTAAACTCTTGCTGAGTCTAAGATTCAGTTTAGTTTAGATTCATTCGGTCCAAAATAACAGGGCCTACGAGTTTCCATCTATTTCAAATAATTGATCGATTCTTGGGTTGAAACTGCAGCCTCATTTAGGAAAGCAACCCATAGCAAGGTGGTGGTTTCCACCAGAAGTTGATTATAGGCTTGAAGCACTTCCTCCTGATGCTAAGGGTCTGGTAGTTTGGATCATTGAAGCCAAGGTAATCGTATTTCGAGCTTGTTTGATATCAATGCTAATATATAGGTTCTGGTTTAAATTTTTCAAAACTATTATGATAAAAGTTGTATATCGAACATTAGATCATACCAGTCATGTTCACTTAGGGAACCCGATTCCATACTGTTTTGTCAGAGAGGAGGGCGTGGGTCAGTAACGAGATTTTCTGATTTTGTGCAGGTTCTATCTAAAGCTGAACTGCAATTTCTGGCAATGCTTCCGTCTATTAGACCCAATGTTAGGGTAATAGCAGAATGTGGCAACTGGTATGCTGAATACTTTCTGGGATTTTAATTACAGATTTATTTCAATGCAAATGAAAAATTATCAAAAGAAAGAGAAATACAGGAAAAAAGAAAACTTTGCACATCACTTTGTTGACAGTGATAATCTTCATTCTGGTGTATGCCAACAGGAGGAAGTTCATGTGGAAGCCACTCAAGGAGATTGCAGGACTAGCTCCCCTACAGTAAGCATTAAAAGATGCTACTCTAAGGAAATCATGGTTGGTTTTGAGAAACTTCTGCAGTGATCTTCTGAAGGCCTTTTTAAGAAAATACTATACTTTAAAGGCATTTTTATATGATTTGTGAACAATTGTACAGTATGAAGAAAAGAAAACAGAAAACATGAAGAAAAATTGATTAAATTGTGTTTTACTCTGTTTGAAAGAACAACCAAAACTGTTGCAACAGATATCTTGAAAACCACCAATTAATAGGGGGGGGGGGGGGGGGGCACTCCCCACTTCTCACTTGTTTATGACAAAATCAAAAGATTAAAATCAGCTGCTGAACAGCACAAGTAGGAGATTATTGAACATTGTTCATAAGCTAGGTTCCTCTGATTTTTAATGTACACTACATGAAAATTTCTCACAATTTCATCTGTACCCATATTGGGGTATCAATGATCTAACATGAGTACTTCAGGTGAAATAAAGAATTCGAGTAACAATATTAAAATTTTCAATTTTCAACTTGGTAAGTTCAATACATTCCTAAATAATGACATAAGAGAAAGAAATGAAAAATAAGATGGAATTCGGCTGTAAGAGAATCATCCACCTGTGGTTCTGTACAAAGAGGGTTCAATGAGGTCTGTATACAGGTATGGTATTACAGTCAACACTATGAAATCTAATCTGCATCTGAAGCTAATAATAAGCAAGGAGCAACCAGTAAATGAAAGTCATTGTTAAATGGACCGTCAAAGAAATAGAAAATTTTCATACTCTGGACTATTAATCATCTAGACAGTGTCCTAGAAGTAGACTGCTGACCATCTTTTCGTCGACCTTTTTCTGAATTTTTTGATGATGGTTGCGATCCTTCGGACTTTATTCTACCAAGTTGCTGCTGATTCTGATGTGATGAAGCAGCATCTGACTTTAAGCCAGAACCCTTTTTATTAAAATCTTTGTTATCAGTCTTGTTATTCTCATCTTTGTTATCAGTCTTGTTATTCTCATCCCGATTATCAGTCTTTTTGTTGCTGTCCTTGTTATCAGTCTTTTTGTTGCTGTCCTTGTTATCAGTTTTTGTGTTGCTGTCCTTGTTATCAGTTTTTGTATTGCTGTCCCTGTATTCAACTTCTGTTGATGATCCCTTGCCTGAGTTATGTGATGATGATGATGATGATGATTGAGACGTCTGATTTCCCACTTTTTCAGGGAAGCTACCTTCGGAATTTTGATTTTTATTAGGGTTGTCGACTGTATGGATAGGTTCAGGAACTTTTTCCTTCCCGGGGCTTAGGGCAGGTTGGGTTGATGATCCTCGACCTTTGTCAATGCTTTGGAGCTCTGTTGCAATTTGGTTTCGCCTTTCCTTCAAGAAGTTGAGCCGGTTGGTCAGTTTGGACAGTGCAGAAGTGGTAGAGCTACTTCCCTGTTATGCATATGTAGATTCTTTTCCTTCAGAAATTCCAATTTCAATTCTCGACCATAAACTCTATGCTCTCATGTTTACGTACTTGACAAAATAACATAGATATGGAACTGACAACATATTTTTAGGCCAAAAATATCATAAAATTCTCAATCTGAAAAGGTCAAGTCAAACACTTGGACGCATAAGGAGGCCGGTGCATGTTAATACAAGCTCGAATTAATTCAAATCAATCTCCTGTCTGTTTTGAGGAATGAGCTAATTTTATGAAGGGAATGGTGATCTAGATGCCATCTTTTAATTCTAAGTCAAAGAGTAGCATAGATTGTATTACTTGAGCACAACATATTAAGAAATAGTTGATTAAAGATCCATGTTTCTATAGTTAGGTTTTAAATTCATGGAATGAGTGCTTAATGTAAACTTGCTGCTAGCAAGGAATGAACTCTTCTAAATTAACACAGGGAAAACATTTGCTAAGAATCTGTTACCAAAAAAAAAAAAAAAAAAATACCTCGCCCTTTGAACTTGTTTTTTTTGAAGTGGAGGGAGTAGGTATGGTGATAGGGGTTTCTGTGGAGGAGGCATTACTTGGAAGCCCTCCGAATTTCGAAGAACCGCCTTGTGATTTATCATTTGGCTGGTTCTGATTTTCATTTGGTGATTCATTTTTCTGATCATTATCATGATGGACTCCATCCAACGTATTGTTCTTTTGTCCCTGAAAGCCAGTCTTTCACTCATCAAAGATATATGGCAGGCAAAACGATGAAAGTTAGAGACAAATCATACTCTCTCCGTCCCAAAAAAATGTTCCATAAGGGTTTGGGGTGGGATTTTTGTTGGGACCCACTTTTTGTAAAAACTAAGAGTAAAAGTGTAAAGTTGCATGTAAAAGTAGGTAAAAAGTATTGGGTATTAAGTGGTAAGTAAGGGTATAAATGTAAAGTTGTATGTGGGTCATTTCCCAAAAAAAAGAAATGGAGCAGTTATTTTGGGACGGATGAAAAAGGAAAGTGGAGCAGTTTTTTTGGGACAAAGGGAGTACATTATTTCATAACTTAATTTATACTCCAGTACAATTTATCTAAAAAAACCAAAATAATTCTGGTAATTCCAAGTTAAACATACCTTTGCTGATTCAATTCTCCATTCACCATCACAATCAGCTCCATCCTTGTTATACTTATGTTGTCCCTGAGAAATCATTCTTGTCGTAAGCTAATCAACGTACTGATACTAATATAATTAGTTATTTTGACTGCTACTAAAAGCCATTTTTTTCGAAGTGTGAGGGTTTACTTATTTTTGGTGATCTAAGTTTGAATAATTAATGATCTCTATTATATAAGCCAAGGGAGAGCCATGGTGTCCCCACTAGAAAAGTCTAAACTACCCTTCAAAAAATTTCTAAATACTCAAATTATATAATATTAACTAAAAAGGAAAGTTTTGTAATTTTGAAAATGAAATATTACAAAATATATAATTCAAACAAATAAAACACAAACACCAAAATTCATATTTTTAAATTCTCTACAATTAGATAACCATATTGGTATATTTTTCACACAAATTACATTAAAAATTTGATCAGATATAGTATAGTGGATGAAATTAAATTTTATTCAATTAAGCAATCATAATCTTATTTTCAACAAGCTCATAAATAATGTATATAAACATTATATAAGATACTCATACATTATTAAAGCACGCATAGCATGCACATAAGGCTAGTTCTTTATAGTTAAGGGTGTCCGATAAATTTTCTGCAAACTTGAGGGGCACCAGATGAATTCTTGAAAACATGTGGGACCCTGTGCATTTTGTGAAAATCAAAGGTACTTTGCTAATTCAATTTTCTTGTCATTATCGTAATCAACTACATTCATGTAGCTCCATTGTCCTTCGAAAACCACTCTTTAATAAGCTCATAACAGAACTGATATTAGATAAGCATTTCATCAGAGCCTAAAATTCAATCAAGCAGAGTCCAAATAACTCGCCCATGCCAACTTTTCATTATCATTTTTTTTATCATTATCATAATTAGCTCCATCCATATTGTTATTCCCCCATCCCCGAAAAAATGTCTAATAAGCTGAATTTGAATCAGAATAGCATTAAGCTGTTGGATACTTGGATGAAGACTCGACTAAATGACATGAATGTACTTTGTTCTTTTTTCACTGAAAAAATTTTACAAAAGAAAAAACAAACCGTCAATCATGACATACTTCAGTTTTATATCATCCATGCGGAAACTTCCCTTCGAATGGGAAAGCCAAAAGATTCTAGCAAGTAAAACTAGGTATTTTCCTACCAATATTAACAGCTACCCAGCTTGTTCCCAAAATTTAATGAGGATAAAAGACAACTTTACCTCATTTTTATTCCTTTCTTCAACATGCCGCTCATTCTTCATTGCATTGTCCTTGTTAAGTACCCTGCAACGTTGAGAAACAACAATTAGTGGACTTTTTTTAATTTATTTTTGGGGGGGGGGGAGGGGGGAGGGTGTGGGTGTGTGTGGAGGTCAGGAGGCCTTCTGATCATCTGATGACCATATTTGTTTGATAATGCCAATATGACTGATGTGTAGGTCATCTTAATTGAATGTTACATAATGTTTGCACTATCAGTTAGTAAAGCAAACAGATTCGTATTTATATTTTGTCACAAAAATCCAAAAAAGGATGAAGATGAGGGTGGCATCAGTTTTCTTACAACATCTCCTGGCTAAAAGAGCCTGGTACTTTATTGTTCTTATCCTGCAAAAGGACTGCAGTCTGCTGATGTTGTTGATTAAGCTCTGCATCAATGTCATCAAGCCTTTGCTTCAAGTTACCGAAATTCTCCTCGGCTAATGCAATTTGCTGAAGCTCACTATGTCTCTGGAAAGAAAAACAAATCAGCAATCACAGAATAGAAATGAGAAAACATCGTCAATATTTCTTAATTGTAAATGACCTTTTCATCAATACGTGACCCAGCTTCTAGAGATGCTCGCAGGTCTCTTTCCTTTTGCAGCTGTTCCTGCAACCTAGAAACCTGTGCACCATCAATGCAAACAATATTACACCTTTGATGATTCCAAACATTAAAAACCATGAAACCAATTTTATGAAGGAAAAATTGCATTTATTAATCTGAAGTTTGACCTATCTCCGCTCATTAATCCGAAGTACTTTTTATTCATAAATAATCCCAAGTTTATGGGGTATCTCCACTCATTGATCTGGGGTGATGGGGAACCTAATGAACCTGTTAAAAATGCTTGTGGGGCCCACCATTTAATGCTTTTTGGGTTTTTTGCTACAAAAAAAATAATAATAATAAAAAAAAAACAAAATTAGAAGAACCAGTTTTCTACTCTTCTTCATATGAACATTAGTATCTTTGCATCAAAAAAAAAACCAGTCATCTTCATCTTCCCCATCCACCCACCCACCACCCCCAACTAGCCATAATAGCCCAAACCCAGCCGACCCCTCCCCCACCACGATCATTATCTTCATCATCAAGTATCACCATCATCAACCATCAATTATCACCATCTTCATCAATCATTAACCAACCTTCATCTTCATCAAGCTAATCGGCAAATACGAATTCTCATCACCTACTAGGTCCGCTCTACACCTTCACCACAAGATGGAGTTCCCTAAATCATGGAGGAAAAAACAGGGGAATTCGAGTTTTAATAATCGAGGAAAAAAACGGCGAATTCGAATTTGAGTGGAGTTGCTGCCGGTGATTTCGTACGGTGGGGGGTTTCGTGGGCAGGGGCAATCGTAGGTGGTGGGGGCGATTTACCGGAGATTTGTATCGTGTGTGGGTGGGTACGATTTTGTGGGTTGGGGTTTCATGGCTATGGGTGGTTGGTGGGGCTAGGGCTTCTGGGCTTGTGTGTGGGTGGGTGCGATTTCGTGGTTTGGGGTTTCATGGCTGGGGGTGGTTGGTGGGGCTAGGGGTGTGTTGGGGCTAGGGTGGTCGGTGGGTGGCTAGCTAATTGGGAGTGGTTGATGGGTGGCTGGAAGATTCTTTGGGGAAATAAAAGGAGTTTTTTTTTTAGAGAAGTAATTAAAGGAGTTAATTATTTATTAAAGAGTCAAATACTAATTAATGGTGGGTCCCACATGCTTTTTAACCTGTTCAGCAGGTTAACAATAGGTTAAGGATCAATGAGTGGAGATATCCCCTAAACTTGGAATTATTCAGAAATAAAAAGTACTTCGGATTAATGATTGGAGATGAGTCAAACTTCGGATTAATAAATACAATTTTTCCTTTTATGAAATGCGACTGCAATATCTTCTGCATAGAGGAACTGTATCTGCATTTTATCCTTGGAGCCATAACTTTGTAAAATAGTTTTTCTTGAGACACACAAAATACACCTCCTACTTAATAACTCGAAATGAACATTAGAGATTTACCAATCTCCTCTTCACCCCCAAAAAAAAATTTGGAAGAACTGTAAAACACACCTCTTTCTCAAGAGCTAAGCGGCGTTCATGCAGGGCTTTCTTTCGTCTCTCCAAATTTGATAGCAGTACAGAATTACCCTTGGCCTAAAATGAGACACATACTAGTATCACTAAATGAAATGACTTAAACAATATCGAGATATACAATGCAGTTTTGCTGTTGAAAGGTGGAGCTTCTACCTCCTCCTCAATTTGATTTTGTAGCTCCAGCTTTTCTGCCTCAAGTCTTTCAATTTCATCCCTGTAAAAGAACTGAAAATTCAGGAACTTATACTGATATTTTATAAGATTTAATCCCTGTAAAAGAACTGAAAAATCAGGAACTTGTACTGATATTTTCTAAGATTCCATCACAGCACTAAGTTAGGAGGATGCAAGTTTTTTTTTATGAAAAAATAAAAAATAAAAAGGCAAAAACCAAAAAAGAAAAACTTACTCGTCTTCAATTGCGAAATCAATGGATTCCATGGAAAGGTTCTTTTTTGCCTGGATAAGGAGAACAGAATTGTCAAAATAGTGTTAGATTCAATTATATGAAGTTTCACATCTTAAATAAGCACCTAAGATAAACCAACCATAAGAAAGATGAGATAAGTACAGGGGAAGTAACAGACTTACCGAAGTTCTTCCCCACCTTTGTCGCTTGAATTGCGATGATCCGAGGAACTTAGTTGCAGGCAATTGTCTGCCTGTTTTGGGAGTCGGAGGTCTGGAACTATCAGACTCAGTAATGGTACTAATCTCTGCTGGAATATCTCTATGTAATTTAGTAGACTCAACTTTAGCCGTCAGTCTATTATCAGTTCTCTTCATATTATCATCAACACTCTGCTGATGGTCATGCTGAGGTTCTGGAATAAGAGGTGATACTGATGATGATCTCTGTCTAGCTAGATGATTATAGGCTCTTTCAGGAGATGAACTGGACCTTTCACTATGCTGCGCATCAAAAAGTTCATGGTGTAAGCAGTTTGTGGAAAATGGAAGAGAATTAATTGGTTTAAAAATGCACTTATTTCAAGTAATTTATAAAATTTAGAAAGCTCAGATGATAGTCATAGAAATAAGAAGACAGGAAGAAGTCGAGGCTGTTTTAGCAAAATTGATTTGTTCACAAGATGCAATTTTTTAAGCTTCACTTATTTGCAACTATGTTATACCTTCCAACCACAAAGACCTTACTAAGGTTGTAATATATGGCATAGTATGGAGTTGTTGGACATATGCAGTCTTATTCTGTTGTAGATTCTGTTGAATAGGCAGAGAGTTCTTTGAGTAAAACACTAAAACTTGAGTACAATTTTCATTTTGTGAAGAATAGTGATAAGGCTATCAAGAGAATTGGAGTTGATAATGTTAAAATAAATAGCTGAAAACTTCTGCAACTCTTCTAAATCTATTGAATATGATTTGATTTAACTAAACCAAGGCCAAACACATAGATAGAAAATCCATTGTGGCTCAGGAATTATGCATGTAATAACAAGAGCCTAGAGAAGTACTAGCCTTGCCATCATCACACGAATCGCTCTCTCCATGATCACCACTGCCACTACAAGTCTCAGTTACTGAATGTTCATAATCATCATCATCTTCATGATAATCATCATCCTCATCATCATCATCTTCATGATAATCCTCATCATCTTCATCATCATCATCCTCGTATAAGTCATCATCATCACTAGCCTCTTCTGTCCCACTTCCACTCTCATCTGAGTCCGAGAATAACCCACTATTCAACATCGAACCTTCCTGAAATCAAACTTTATTGGTCATGAAGGGAAAACCAAGACAAAAATGTATAACAAGAATGTGATGATTCATCCAGAAAATGCTAAAACAAATAGTTGAACAAAACAACTGAAGATTGCAATAGAAATTTAAATCAAGGAAATACAATGTTCTGATATGATATAAAAGGGGGAAAAGTTTAGTGAAATTCTTCTAAAAGTCTTACTAAATGAATGCTTCTAAAATTCTTATTGAAAGAATGCTTTTAGAATTTGTACCGAAAGAATGCTTCAACAAAAATAAGTAATATGAGAGCTAAGGAAAAGGCAGCGCACAATGAATCACTAAATTTTCCTCAGAACAAATATTGGAAAGTGTAAAAGAACTTTACCCCAAAAATCTTGTCATATTCGTCTAATAGAGTAATAACAATAGCTTGTGCATGATTTGCTGCTGCTGCTGCTTGAAGAAGTTGGAAAGAACCATCTCCAGCCACATCCATATGTGTACTTTCAAGTTCACAATCACCAGCAAGAAGGGGTCGCAGAAGCAAAGGAGACATGCAAGCTGCCACTGCAGATGTGCTCATGCGATTTACCGTCTTATACGAAATTACAGTTTGCATCATCAAGAGAATCCTGAAATAAAGACAAAAGGACTACGCTCAGAATTCTGCCATTTCATAGAAATTTAGACTTCATTATAGTTTCATTCTGGTGAACAATTATTTCATCCACTGAACATTTCTAATTAGCAGGAGCTAATCATCTAATTTTGTACATCAATTGAATCGTGGAAAAAAAGCTCAAACAAATGCAGCAAAATGCTGTGCTTCTATTTCAGAAAATCAACATAACAGCAGAAAAACTATAGCATTATTACCTCTGAAGCAACCGTCTGTTTGGCTCTGGAAATGTTTCCAATATTGCTGTGCGCATAGCATTAATTCTGTTGTTACGGTCACTTCCTACAAATGATGGTTCACAACAAATAAAAAAAGCATCCATATTGGACAGAATATCAAACCAATGAAGAGCATGGACATGTCAAATGCTTCGAGAAACTTCACTATTGTCCTAGCGACCTAGCCTGATGGTTCTGATTCATTTATAAAATTACAATTAATTGTGCCAACAGGAACAAAAGTCACATCAAAGAAACAAAAAAATACCAATGGTGACTTACGAAATGCTTCTAATAGTGCATTGCAGCAAGTTGCTGGAACTGGAGAAGATGGTAATTCCCTTAAGATGTACTGAAGGTTGGATGAAAAGATTGCAAATCAGAAAATGATCTGAGACTTTCCAATGTAGCATACTAGCACAAAAGATTAGAAGATATACCTTAATACAGTCCGAAATTACATGAGCATCCTCGTCTGGGGTAAACTCATTTTTTCCTGTGTATATAATAAATTAGAAAGCCAATTAAAAAAAAGTGAAAGGGCTACATGTTCCTGTGAGTATTTTATTATACTAATAAGTAATAACAACATGGGTCATAATAGCTTTTTGCCTAAACAACTAATCAGTGTAACTAAATCACTCAGCATCCATATTTGTTAAATAATGTATGTCCCTTTTCTTCAATGCATACTACGAGTAGATGGTTTGCACAACATCAGCAGTAATGCTGAATCATAATGTGATATTAACTTAATGATGACTCAAAGGGCAAGCTGTTATCTGAAAACCTTAAATTTTCCTTCTATAAATTAGGATTCTTCCTAACAAATGAAACAACTATTTGTCCCTGAATCTTGATAGATGGAGTATTGCCAACATACCCTGTTCATATTCACGAACTCGGCGGTAAACATCATCAACATCTGCAGCTTGCCGCAAAATTCCTTCAATTCTGGCTCCTGTAACATCAGCTATAATTTAGCAACTTTCTTATACCAGTAAATGTTCAGCTAAATGAAAACATCAATATAAATTCCCTTAAAGTACAAATCGATTTGCGGAAGTACATAAGGTGCATATAAATCAGTCATCAAACAAGAAGAGGCAGTTTGACAGAGGAAACGTTAAACTTAATTCAAAAACCCTTGAAGTTGAACCTACGCCCTCCCTCACCCTAACTAATCGAATATCAAGGAAATGAATGCTGAAATTATTAGGAAAAGGGGAAAACTCTATAAACATTTTTTCCACAAGAGTGAAATTCCAGAACAATGTTGTAACAACTAACAACATAACACAAAACAGGTGAGATCAAGAAATATTTTATGATTTTTATTCCAAGCAATTCTGTGGCTCTGCAAGCAGAGAAAAGACAGAAATTCTCATATAAGCCATATTGCCATAGTATAGCTATCTAATGATCCATAAGTTTCAAAGTTTTACAAACATTCCAAACTCAAGGTAAAACTTTGAACGAAATAGAAAAGCAACTTGAGTATTAAATAACAATATTGATCACTATAGTACTCAAGTGTTAGATGGCATCTGGGATAAAATGATCCTACCGTGAAATTCCATGAATCTTAGGGCTTTCTCCAAGAAAGAAGGTGATCCATCAATATCTTCCAAGGCAAGTAGGATTGGCCTGCCAATTACCATTGATTTTCCAGGTGGCCCGTCTTTCTCTGTAAATGGATACACAATGACAACAACATTGATGCAATGCCTCCTCCATAAAAGAAAGTAGAAGGAAAAGAGAGCATAATATATGATCCAATAAATTGTAACGAGAACCTAAACACTTATAGCAAAGAGAAAATTTGGTTCGCAGCTGAAGGATTAAAGCAACATAAACCAAAAAAAGGAAAAATCTTAAAAACATTCAGAAGATAGTAATATTTTTTGTATTAATGCCACTGACAAAATATTATAGAGAGCTCTTCATCAAAATTCAATGTTTCACTACCATACAAATATACAATACTTCTTTTAGATAAGCCTCTATCAAGCATAATTAAACAATAATTTCTGTCACAAAAATGTCAATTGAGTGCAAAAGCAACGTGCCAACCTTCTTCACTATCAACTTAAGGGACACCTATAAAACAGTCAATTCTCGTTTTTATTTACAATGCTAAACCTGATCACTTGAACAAGATTTTCTTTTACCAATGTCAAGAAGACTCCTGTAGCACACTCTTGATTTTTATTATCATTATTGAGATCAAACAGATTTTGACACCCAGAACTTCATTCTTGACATGTAACACAAGTATATTAATTAAAAAATTATACATGAAAATTTAACTTCATTCTTGACAATAAATATGTTGGTCAATAAGTATATTTACACAAATAATAGAGAACAAATAGGGTCAAAACAATAAAGCAAGCAGGTTGAATATGACAACAAACAAGGTCATACGTTGATCAGCAGTACCATTAGCTGCATCAGCCTGCTCACTATTGAGGATTCCATTTTGTCCTGCATTATTGGTTGCAATTGGTGCCTGTGCCAAAGCGTTCTCGAGTGCAGTCTTCCATTCTTGTAAATCGTCTGTAGTTTCTGCCTGCAGAAATATATGAATGATTGAAAGTCAAAGGTTAAATAAACTTTAAATTCCTCAATCTAGTTATCTTTCTACTTTGTTGTAACAGTAAATGAATAGTGTATTAATCTGTTGATCATTTTATGAAATAAAGTTGCAAAATCCCAATTCATTTCAACCAAACAAAATGTATTGGAATTTGGAAGTGAATCCAGTCTCCTAAAGGGATCAGCAAGGCCATAAAACAGGATTAAATCCTTCTTTGACAACTTGTATTGTTTATATTGCATATTTAATAAGCTTCGTGAACAAATTAACTATGCCGTATAGTACCGCTTCCTAACAAAGAGCTACTATGCAATTTCAATTCAAAGCTTAGAACTGAAAATAAAAAATCAAAAATTCAATATAAAACAGTCTACAGGCTAGCTTCAAAAGTAAACAACTTTATTGAACACAAATGAAGCACTCCCTTTATATTTTTCTTAATTGTCAATTACTATAAGTTGTGATCATAGTGTCCCCCTTTTTCATCCGCTTTCTTCTTTTTCTTCTCTGCATCTGCCTAGCATCTAGCAAAGTGGCAAACCCGCTAAAAAATTCACTTCCATTTTTTCTCTCCTCTAAGCCCTCAACGTTCATTTAGGAAATGGTGAAGAATTAAGATAGTGTGCATTTTTGCAGGAAGAGTAAGTAGTTTTGCTTCATTTTTTATGTTCAACCCCTATCCTGAAAATGAGCCATACATCATGTAATTACTTAGAAGAGCCTTGCATTTCCTTTAATTATTTGCAATCCACCTTTCAAAAATTTAACTTATATAGTTGTATATGAGGCAAAATCACTGTTTTTTTTTATTACCCTTGTAATAACTCAAACCTGAAGACAAAAGTTTGTTTTTTAAGACATAAAAGCTAATTGAGTTAGCTACTTTGACTAGCTAATTGTAATAGCTGATTATATAAGTTGTTTGTGTAAAATTGTTTGGTAAATAGTGGTTAGCTGTTAGATGTTTTAGAGTAAAAAAGAATCAAAAAACTATAAGCTCTCTCAAAAAGTTCCTCAAAAATAGCTTTTTGATTTGGTCAAACCTCTCTTTTCCCTCAAACCTCTCACTCCCAAACACCCCCTAATTGATGACAAGCAAATTGAAGCAGTTAAAAGTGAGCGCGTAATTTCTTGAGCTCCATGCCTCCATCTTTTAAAACTTGCATATTAGATTTATATTTCTCAATGGGTTAGGGTGAATCCTTCAGATTTTTCTCGGTCAACTATTGCACATAAATAGCAATTGATAAGGTCATGTGGCCCATGCCAATTATTTATATAAGAAAAAAATAACGATATCAATTATTTATATCAGGACTGGACCTGAGAAAGCCTACTATATCCATTAACTTAAGAACAATTACACCAGAAATCTGAAGATAAAATCAGAAAAATATAGTTATGGAGTAAATAATACTTCCTCCGTTTTTTTTAGATGCAACACTTTTTTTTCACACGTATCAAGAGAGCGATCTAGGTATGCTAGTGACTAAATCTTTCGACAAAATTTTAATACAAGCAACTATGATATCATATATGACATGTCCTAAAATTTCAATGATTAATTTGCTCATTTACACCGTTAAATCACTTCCTTGATATGCGCGAAAAAAAGTGTTCCATCTAAAAAAAACGGAGGAAGTAGTGTGTAATAATGAAATGAGACTTCAAAAGCTGTGAAACAAAAAAAAAATTAAAGTAAACAAATTGTTTTGCATGAAACACAGTTGATTCTCTATATGCTAAAGCTACAAAAAGGTATGGATACAAAGCAGCACCTTAAGTGTGAAAGCTCGTCCATCCCGACCATCAGGAAAAAATACAGTCAACAGCTTCTTATCTGCTTTGACTTCCACACTAACAAAAGAATACACATCAGCCAGGTAATACCACTAATACCACTACAACAGTGCCCAATGTGCATTATAAATAACATTGGTGAGATTTTGTCAGGTCAAAATACAAAATCCTTTACCTCGGTGGTGAAAGGGTTGTGTTTGTTAGGTCCATGAATTACATACTTCCGGGTTTTTTAAGGCAACACTTTGATCTTAGCACTATTCATTCATCATGTTTTGACCATCTTTTGTGATTTATCATTTATGTGCAAGGAAAATATAATCATGTTGGATCTCATTTGGTTTGTCTCAATATGCTGTTATTGCTGTTTATTAAAATCTAATTTCTATAATTTTTACTTGTGTATAATTAGAGTTATAAATGAATAAAAATGTATCTTGGCCAGTTTGAAAGTAAAACGTTGCAACTAAAAAAACAGAGATAGTAATTTTACTAGTTTAAGTGTGTAACAGATATAGTAATTTTACTAGTTTAAGAGGTTAAAACTAACACACTGACCTGGCTGAGTTGTTGAGGTCAATGCCACCAAGGGTTAGATTCACCTCTCCACCCTTTTGAGGAGCAGAACTCTGGTTAAAAAAAAAAGGAAAAAAAGAGCAGATTGTCAAAGTGCACAAAAAAGCATGAAAGGAAGAACAATCCGACGCAACTTCAAATTCGGACTTCGGAGGCAGTGCAGGAGAAGGAATCCTACAGACACTGAAATACAGTGACTAACAATGATGCAAAACTAAAAACTCAAGGTTGATAGGCTTTGAACAATGTAAATGATATACAATTCTAACTCTAAAGTAAATCTTCTGATAAAGTAGAAACAATCAATTCTTAGGATAAGATTTTCCATAATAAGATGCAAAACTTACTGGATCACTTCTGAAAAAGACTAGAGATGTACGTGTTAAAATAAACCATCTTTTCTTCCAAGATGTCCATCCAATCCCTGCATGAATGAATGAAAAATATCCATCAACATAAATTATCAACTTCACTCCCTTCAAAAAATATTGGTGCTAGCGTCTCTTTCTTCCATGTTTCAAGCGCCAACCTACAAAGAAAAAAGAAGGAAATCTTGCTGTACAAATGCAGCAATGCAGAAAAAATAAACTTTACAGTTAACACCTCACCTTTGGATGATATGAACAGCGGACCGCTCTTGAACACCTGAAAGCAATTGCAGTGATTGAGCTCATACACTTCTGATAACATCAAAAGAATATAAAGTATGCCATGCATTCTTCAAAAACTAATTATTTAAAGTACTTCATCAAAAGATGGTTAAACTATAATATAATGATCAATTTATATACTAGGGCTAAGACACTGTCAATTTAAAACAATTTACAGCCATCAAATTCTGTAGCATTCATAGAAACCTTCAACATGTGTGAACAATTAACCAATTCCAAGCCTAGCAATTCTCTGGTCACACACTTGAGAAAAAAATAGCAAAAAGATATGAAAAGTTAACATAACTTTTTTTATAGGGCAATGCTAAGGAATTTATATCAGCATTTATTATACTTAAATAATTTAGGAATGCATGTCAAATCACATGTAGTTCTGTGTAATTAATGTTTAATTAAGATTACTATATCTGTATTACAATACTTGCAACTTTGGTTAGTTTGGATTGTAAGTTGTAACACAAGACTATATTTAGTAAATTCTTTTTGTAAAAGGACCATTGCACCCATAGTTTGTGGCCCATGTGCTTAATTATTTCCCACTTTCTCTCTCTTTAAAATGCTTATCCATAAAGACCATAACCTTGCCCTTTTTCATTTTTTGCCTAGGACTCCGTGTCGTAATTTCTGTTGCAAGTATTAGGGTACTATTTTCCTTTTTTGGCACCTTATATACCGCCCTAATGTTGTACTCCGTGTATAATATTTTCCTTTTTTATAATACATAACTTTTCATATAAACTATCTCATTTTTTTCCTAGGATTCCGTGTTGTATTTTTTGTTGAGAGCATTACAATACGGAGGTAGTAATATATCTATTTTTGGCACCTTAGATACCACCCTAATGTTGTATATAGTATTTTCCTTTTTAATATACTCCCTTTGTAACATAAAATTTTTACTTTTAAAAGAAGAAATTGATCAAAATGGTTTTAATACAAGCAAGAATGTGATTATAAGTTACTAATATCAAAATTATTTTGATTAATTTGGTCGTTTACACCTTTAAATCGCTTCCTCAAAACGCTTGAAAAAAATATATATATATTTTTATGTTAGGGGGGATTATATAACTTTTCATATAAACTCATAACTTTTGTAGGTTTTTTCCTTAACTTTTTTTGTAAGCCAAGCCCAAATTCCGAAGCAATTGGAAGTTGGAACAACATATGGTAGTCATTACTCATTTGATAAAGATAGTCATTTGATATGGTATCAGAATGAGAAGGATGTCACGCCCCTTTTTTTCAAAATTACTCAGGGGAACCCGTGTTGCATCCACCCTTCAAGCTGAGCTCTCGCGAGTATATAAAACTAATTTCTAGAAAGCTTTTGGTTGACATATGACAAACCGTAATTTACGAAGGAAGAAAGAAATGATGCAAATACCTGGTTCCGGGACCGCGAATTTTGAAGCTCTGGTGGGCCCGCCTGAGGAGCAGCAGCAGTATTGTCGCCCTGTGGAGGTCCCTGAAATCACCACAATGCCATGACACCATTAAACTTCGCAATTGTTACAAATGCAACCATCTTTTAACCCATTTTGACATGATCACACACACTATAAAGCTCATTAATGCAGATATTGTGCATTTATGCATAAATTTATTGGGCAATATAAAGAAAATGACAGCATTAATTGAAAATCAATCAGAACATGAACAATTCAGAGCTAAAAGAATATCAAACCCCTTTAATGAAGATTAGATTAAATACCTGGGAGGAACAATCGCCTGATTTGGTCGTCATCGATTGCTCCTTCATCAAATTATCCTAAAACCCAGAAACATGTTAAAAAATAAAATAAAAATTAATTGAGCCCAGCATTTATTACACCAAAAATAAAAAGGAGAAGAAGGAGAAATTCAACAATGTGGGTACCTCTGCAAATGCAACATGTGGGATAATTGTCAAAGATTAAAAGAGATTAAAATAATTTCTAGCCAAACACATCAAAAATGGGTAAATTCAATGTCAGAATTATGAGAAAGAAAGAAGAAGAAAAAAAAAGGAAAAAGAGAGAGAGAGGAGGGGTGTAAAAATGAATGAAAATGAGGGGGAAAAAATGGGAGCTTTTTGATTTTTCTTCTTCAACGGAAACTCCGTTGGTAATCCCAATTAGAGCGGGACCGGGTAATACGGCAGTTGTACACGTGGCGGACGCTGAAGCCTTTTGGAAATTGAACGTGTATGCCACTATCTCGTATTATTCCCTGTGAGTTTCTATAAATAGTGAATCTTTTTTTTTTTATATATATAACTAAAGTAAACCGGTGTAAATGCACTGCGATATTTAAAAAATTAGAACGTTATGGTAACATATTTATATCAATTTTTAATATATACATTTTAAAAAATAAGTTAAAAAAATAAGTAGATTAATGAGAGACTTCTATTTAGGTTTGAAGGCATCTCATGCAAATTGATTTTTAAATTATATGTAAGATAGGATAAGGTACATTTCAAAAAAAGATAGTATAAGGTATATTGGGTCAATAACACGACTCCTATCTTAAGACAACCAAGCTGACATTGTCCATTGATTCACACAGGAGCCTCCAAGGTGGTGGGGGGGTTGGGGGGGGGAAGGTAGTAATGGGTGTCAAACCCCAGCCTCATGGGAGAACTGGGGTGAGATGGTAACCAACTTTACCACCTTTTATAATGAGTTAATTATCTGCTAATTAGTTAAATGTTTTTCTCATAGAGCAAATAAGTTATTATAGCCTATCTAGGAAGTTATATTTTATGGGAAACAATTTACACTAAAAACTTCATAGAATTTGAGTTAAATTGTTTGTTTGACACTTTAAACTTCTTAGGAATTGAAATTTCAATTCACGTGATAAATTTTATTTAAGCTTACAAATTTTGAGATTAAAAGAAAGAAAATAAAATAACTAATGATTTCTTTTTGTCCCACAATAATCATAAGAATTGTAATTCACTAAGAAAAAATTATTCTCATGCTACATTAAAATTTACACTTCCAAAGAATTTTCATTTCCCTCACTTGATGTCAACCAAACAACCCATCAAATAGGAAAAGTGTTTTGGATCCATAGCAAACTTGAAGAACAAATATTGTCATTTAGCTTGCTATGGATCTAGAGCAACTATGGATGAATCACTTCTCCATCAAATCCATATCTTTAACTTCAAACCTTAATCCTCGAAGTATAAGAGAATATGGACCAACTAATAATTAATCTGTGATTTTGTTGACTTAAAGAGTTAATGGCTTAAACTTTTGTTAATTAATAAAACAACACTAGCTAAACACAATCATGTTAATTTTGAATCAGTTTGTTATTTAATCACCCATAACATTAAAAAAAATAAAAAATTAGTAAGCTAATTTTAGTTTTATTAGATGTAAACATCATATAGTAATTAATTCATTGCATGCATACAAGACTAAGTAAATCGATTAATGTGTGATTGCTAGGGTTGTTGATGTACACGGGGCAAAATCTAGATGTATTGGTAGACAATTGGTCTATTATATATACAAATATACCTAGAAGTACGTATGTGCATCCAAGGTGTTTTATTGCTCATTTTAAATTTTAAAATGAGCAAAATTGCTCTTAGATGTACCATACATCCGGATGTATATAGGAATTTCTAATTGGCATATAGGTTGCTTTGAATGATTGAATCATGGCTGCGCTATTGATTGACTTAATCTTTGGCTTTGGGAGATTGTCAGATTGATGTTGTGCATATTAGTAAATTGCAACTTGTATTAAAAAATAATGATGATGATACATGTTAATCTAATCTAATGTATTGGAAGTAGTTTAGTGGTGCTATTATTTTAAATTTTTAAAACAAAGCTTATCTTAATTGTAATTTGTAGCAATGATTAGGCAGTGTTTTGGAATCTTAAAGGTAGAGAATTCCATACCTTTCTTTGCTGAATTTAATCAATCACTTTCACAATAAGATATAATTATTCTGATCTTTCGCAAACCCTAAAACAAAATATTTTTAAAAATTAAATTTTGGATGATCAAAGCTAAATAAATGATAAACAATTCTAAGAGACATTATGATTTGCAATTATGATTTGCAAATTAGATTGTTGAAAATTTGGGACTTGTCATTGACTAAATGTTCTTGTTCGTTTAAAGCTATCTTTGCAACAAAGTTCATAGCAACTTAAAAATGAAGTTTGTAGGCATTCATTAATGATAAAAGATGTAACCAAATTGTTTATTTGTTGCTTATTATAGTGGTCGCTTGTCTTATAAAAATTTGTTGAGTAGTTGGATGTAAGGATGTATGACTAAAAAATACAATGAATCAAAATATTACATCCGTTTCTTTTTATTGTTCCTGCTTTGATAAAAATATGTACAATTCATATATCTTTGACCATTAATATATTCGATTAAGAAAATGTTAGTAAAAATTATTGAAAAAAATTGTTATAATTATTGAGACGAATCAAACAAGATTTCTTATGATTATGCTTTTTCTTATGGGTTGAAAATAATTTTGAAATTTTCTTTGTGTTTAAATTGTTGCAAGATATAGAATAAATACATATTATATATATATATATATATATATATATATATATATATATATATATATACTAGTTGTGGCTCGCGCGAGCTGCGCACAGTGCCCTAATAAAAAAAAAACAATTTCATGGATTCGAGAGTTGATTCGCACGCAACAATGAAATAGCTAATTAATGGTAGGTCCAACCAAATTAGCAATCTAATTACAAGTGACGAGATTAATGTTTGGTTACATGTTGCCACGATCCTAAAACAAAGCAAGATGAACTACAACCTCAAACTACAAACTTTATAATGTAGCTTTTTGAACCATGATTTAACCTCATTTCGATCACTGCACCAAAAGAACATTTACTTCCTATTCTCTGTGAATTAAACTTGAATTATCATCATGCTTCGTGCAATCCATTACAAAAATGACTGTAATAATTGATTAAAGCAATAATGCGGAAACTTTTTTTTGATGAAATAACTTAAACGAACTGCAAAAGGACTAAATTATTCCATCTTTTGAGAAGGCCTATTGGATCTCATACTCCCATATTACTTGAACTCAAATGGACTAAATTACCCGAATAAATATTTAATCATCTACTTCCATAATTTGCTTCTGTTCACCGCCCCAAAAACTATGCAAGGTACATACTCATAAACAAGATTGCACATCTAAAATTTGCTTTTGTAAATTTTTGAGGTAAAAAATATAAAAAATTGGAACAACTCGTTAGAATGATCCTAAAAAAAAAACTTATCTTAATTGACTATCGACAATTACATAAACATTTACATAATTGTGAAATTCTATTTTCGATGTTAAAAATTACCTAACCTCAGCTCAAACGATGCTTCGATGTAGAACTCAACGTAAACAAATTAAACCCAAGAAATTATACCAAAAAGAACTGTTAATTTGAAAGGTAGCCCTGTTATTGTAAATCATGTTAATAATTGACACCCATATGGCTATATAGAATAAACTAAAGTTGAGACCTATTACAGTAATAAAGTTGGGTCATAGTTGGGACCTATAAAATCAATTTTTTGTTATGAAATAATTTCTAGTATTGGGACCTATAAAATCTTTTGTAATAAAGTTGGGTCATAGTCGAGACCTATAAATCCATTTTTTTCTTTTATATAATAATATTGTGCATCATACAAGTTCTGAACTAGTGACGATTATTAGAAGTATAATGCATTATAGGTTATCCCGAGTCCCGACCAGAAGTATGAATCTCAGCTTAATGGGCTTAATTCTTGTCCGATTTCAGGCCTAGTGCACACAAATTAATAAAAACAAAGCAATCATAGATCCCACCCAAATATTTTTTTAAATAATAAAAAAAGAGCTTTTCATTTTTTACGATACACCTCTCTCCTCCATTGAAGCTTACAAGAAGTTCCCCATTGAAACAGCTTCGGTGCTTGTTTTCCATAATTGAAGCTGATACTGAGGTAAATTTCCCCCTCCTTTTTAGAGCCTGTTTGGTGGGAGGGTTTAGGGGGAAAGGAATATAGGTACTTTCCCATATTTGCTTGAAAAAGTTATATGGGATTTGGTAGGATAGGAAAGGAATTAGAAGGAAGTTGATATTAACAATTTTTCAATTTCATCTCAATATTGGGGGGATTTGGGAGGAAAGAGAAAAATTCATTTAACAAGAAATTACTGATTGAGCGAGTATCGAATTTAACAAACAAAAAATCTAATTGGTGAGAATCAAATTCATGATTAGGGTTTAACTGTTTACTTAGTCGTCACTTGTCAAACAATCCATAAGTTTTTTTTAAAGCGTTAAGAATATTTGTGGCATCGTTTATGTTCCGAATGATGTCCATCATCGTAAAATTAAAAATTTCAAGCCGGGTTATTAGCAATACCTTGATTTTAAACTTTAGTTTTCGCAAAATATTGCCAATACCTACCTAGTTTTGATATTTGATTACACTAGAAAGTGTATTAATATTCAATTTCTAAAGATTGATAATTTAATAGATTGTGCTAATATTAACCTGTTGTAGTATAAAAACTAGAGTGAATCGGTGCTAAATTAAAGCACCGTGTATATTTAAATATGTTTTGTCTTATATCGATATGCAAATATAAAACTTCATTTGCCTAGTGTTTTATTATTATTATTATTTGACAATTTTTTTCTTAATATATACGGTTTAAAAAGTTTAATTAGTTGGGGTGATATATAATTAACATGTTTGTTTAATTTTATTTTTTGAATTTTATTTGAGGTTAAGAAAGTTATGTTTGGATTTTTTTTTTTTTTTTTTTGAGGGGATATGTCTTTGGGGTTGGTTAGGTAGTTATGTATGGATTTTTTTAGGGATGTATCGTTGTAGTTTAGATAGTTATATAGAGTGAGTCGGTACTAATGCACCGGTATATATTTTATTATTTTATGATAAGAATATGCATACAAAATGTTTTTAAACATATAAAAAAATATTTAATTCTATATCGATCAGGATATGAAATGCTAATTTGTCTAGTGTTTTATTGCCACAAGTTAAAAGATGTTATCTATTAGTAAATATGAAATGTTATTTGTACAATTAATATCTTTGAAAAATGTGTTTCCTTCTTTGTTGGTGATTTTATTTTATTTTGATTTGATATTTTATATCAGAAAGTAAGATATTTATATAAGATGGTAGACGATTATTCATTTTTTTAGTTGAAGGGTGTAAGGAGTGATAATTACGTTATGTTGGCTTAAAAACTTTAATGATATTGAATGATTAGGTTAAAAAATTTATTCCTTTGTATATTTTGTTAGGTAGTTATTATATCGAGTAGTTATTATGTTGGGTAGTTAAAAAAAACAATAAAAGTAGATTAATGAGAGGCCTCCATTGGGGGTTTGGAGACCTCTCATCAATTTATGTTTTTAAATTATATAATAGACATTATGTCTTATTTTGAGTAGGATGATAATATGTTCTTAAAGTGTCAAATCATATTGCTAAATAATATTTGGAATAATGAATTAAGAGCAAACTAAGAACATGAATGTATAATGAAAAAAATATTAATATGACTCATCACCGAAACCAATATTATAAAACGCTAAAAATTAGGGCTAATACCCGGGCCATAAACTAGTTAAACAATTGAAAAATTATCAACCAACAGCCCATCGTCAAACAACCTACTATGCAGTATTCACCAACACAAGTTTTGCCAACCATAATCTACAACATGTGAATAAACAAAACGTATGAGCAACAATCATTCTTTCATTTAGTTTCCTTCAAAAAATAAATAAAAATTCATTCTTTCATTTAGTTCTACGACTTTTATTGTCATCGTCATTATGATTGTTTTTGCATCGTATCTTTCTTTTTCTCGAAATAAGCTGTAAAATATTCCAAAACATAGTTAAAAAAAAAAATCACCAAATTCATTTATCCAACAGAAAATCCACCATAATCGGAACTTTATTTCTCGCCTCCAAATTCTCTTCCCAAACTCCGTCTCATAAACTCTTCCCTTCTATGGGGGAGATTTAGTACCTAAACCTAAATTTATGCTTGATTTTTCTTGATTAGAGTGAGAAACTAGATAGAATCACACTTCAATTGAAACTATTCTGAATTTTAAGCTTGATTTCAGCTGATTTTTTTTTTTGTGTACAGTTAGGTTGGCTTTAGCACCCCTTCAAAAAAACCAAAAAAAAAAAAAAACTGAATCATCAGGAAATTTAGGGTTTTTTTAATTTTGTTTTAAATTTAGGGGTTAACTAATTGACTGTAAATAGTGAAATTAGGTTTATGGAGTCGGCGGAGGGTAGTGGAAGAGGAAGAAAAGAAAGAGATGAAGTGAAAGTGAAGTTGAAGACATTGAAAGCTGTTATGGAACAGTGTCAAAGAGCGCTCGAATCTATCGTCGCAGATGGCTTACATGATAACGATGATAATAATTCTGATGATAACGACGACGATGTTGATTCTGATGATAGTAAATTAGCTTGTGACAGAGAAAATTGTTCTGGATCTTCATCTTCCCCGGATCATGAAGCGGATGAAGTAAGTTGCTTTTAGTTTTTTCTTGTATTGATTTTTTTTACTTCAAATATGGCCAGTGTATTGAAATTTGTTGAATTGATTTACCAAATTATGGATGTTGCTATGTTTTGGTTGTTGTTGTCATCGTATTTGATGTTTATTATGGGGTTTTATCTTTTATTAACATGGATTTTTTTTTTTTTATAATTTTTTTATGTTGGATGTTTATTTGTTGCAGCTGTGTGTTTTGCTCAAGTCTAAGTTTGAAGGTCCAGAATTTCTTCATAAGATAGAGAGTATGTCATCAAAGTCAGTTCAGCATAATCTCCAAGGTATGGCAACAATGTCGAATTAGAGGCTTTTATGATGTTACTTGCGAATTGAACTTGTTTGGTGAATTGGGTCATTGTAATAATGAGTTTACCTTATTTGAGTGGGTAATTTGTGGCAACAGAAGAAGGTAGTTCTTGGGACATGGTGAATGATAATGATTTGTGGGAAGGTGGAAAAGATGAGGTTGATCAAGAATATGTCGTTGTTCGACAAGAAGACATTTTAGATGGGATGGCAAACTTCACGATTACTTATTTGTCTTCTCTTGAGAAGACTAAGGTATACTTACATACAAACTACCTTGTGCAGTTTTAGTTTTGTGTTATAACCTTTTCTGCTTTCTTAGATCTGTAGTTCTTCTTTTGTAAGGAAAATATACTGGGAACGTGGCAGTACAGTTCCTTTTCTTGGGTCATGTGCTGCTGTAGTCGTCATGTCTTCTCTTTTCTTTTCCTGCCCCTATTTTTGGTTTGAGATGGGAAATGTAGGAGGTACACCCTCTTTACAATGTGAGTTATGTGACTGGCTATTTGTTTCATCGTTGAATAAAGTTTGATCTGAACTGTTCCTGTCATTGAAGTTTCTGAATATGTCCTGCTTACATCTGAAAAATAAGATATGTATTTCCATTGCTATTTTAAGTTTTGTTAACATTTCCTACTTCTTGGATTAGTAGTTCTTATAGAAAAACATATCCCGGAAACTGAGCAAGTCTAGGACATACTTAATAAATCATTATAGTTAGGTTTACACGAGAGAGTCTCTTTCATGCTATGTTACTTGGACTCTTCATTTTACCTCAAGTACCCATGTCGGATCCTTGACACTCGGACATGAGTACGGCACTTGGACACTTCATTTTGGGCTAAAATCTTGGTAATTTTTTACAAATTAGCCGAGTCGGACACTTGGACACGTACCCATGTTGGACATGGGTATACGTGTCCATGTAACATAGCTTTCATGTAGTCTAGGACAACTCACTTTCTCTGGTTATCTGTGCTTTGTTTGCTTGGATTATATGCTGCGAGTCTTTTTCTTTCCGCTCTTGTTTGGTTGTACTTGTTACTTGTTGTTGAACAATAGGATGTTGTTGCATCATGTAATGTGAATAAGGCCAAAGACATGTTTACCTTGGCTATGTTCTGTGGTATTACATGTGTAGAGATAACTCATGCAGTCATACTGTGTACTTAAGCACTTGGGACTTAACACTCACTGTTTTATTGAAAAAGGATTCTATCTATTGTTCTGATGCTTCTCTAGTTTTTTGAGTTATTAGGTTCTGGTTATTAGTCATTACCTAATTCGCTATTTAATTCGCAATTCACCCAAAATAATCCAAAACCGACCATAATTTGTTTATTTCACTTCACACGAAATTTAGGGAGTTAAGTTCAACTGTTGAAGCACAAGAAAGAAATGGAACTAACTTACGAGGCCCGGATTTCACCTATGGAGCAGTTGTAATTGTGGCTTCTGCCCACTTTAAGAGATCTTTGGTTAAAATTACATCCATCTAAATTTTATTTAGAAATTTATTTAGGATAGCAAATAAATAAAACAACAATAATCAAAGCTTTGATCCCATTGAATGGATTCAACTCAATGAATTGCTCGTTATATCATATATCCTGGGCAATGGGCATCATTCATCAAAATCCTCTTCCTTTACTTCCCAACATTTAGTGCCCCTTGAAAATTATACTTTCATATCCTTTTTTAACTCCTATCCTGATCATCCTTTAGAATCCCCATAACCCCAAGTCACTTAACTTTTCACTTTTCTCAATGGAGCATATTTTGGGTGACACCGGCCATACCATTGTACTAAGTTCTGTTTCATTGTCCTTAGTATCTGCCACCTGGACACTCCCACTTCTTTTTAGAATATCTTTATTTCGGAGTCTATTCTTTATAGTGTTTCCGCATATCCGTCTCAAAATACACATCTTTGTTACTTCCGTTTAACATGATCCTTTCTAAAAACCCAAAATGCTGACCCATAAAATAGTTCTGGTCTAATAGTTGTTCTGTAAAATTTCCTTTAACCTCAGAGAGTCGGAGGTTGCTAAGGTCACATAGTATCTAAGTTGTTGCTCTTTATTTAAGCCAATAGGTTAGGTCTTGGTCAATATATGCTCTTCTATAAAATTGACCCAAGGTACTTTTAACACTCGCATAGCTCCTGAAAATGCAGTCCCTTGAGAATGAGATGTACTTGCTCCTGTTTTCATTCACTAAATAATCTCAACGTAGGCAGTCAGGTAATGTCACTTCGTTCACTTTGGTGTATAGTTGTATACTTGCTCCAACCAGAAAGAACCAGCCCTTTACCGCTAGTACCTATCTGTTTTCCTGGTGAATAGAAATTTATGAGAACATGTTCCAAATGATCAAAGCTCTTTGTCCTTCAAATATCTTTATAATCTCCTGAATAGAGAATTATTTTCCTTTATATAACTTTGAAAGGAGATGAGTGTTAAAATTGCTAGTTGGATGAAGGGTAATATTTTTGCTCTCAGATTGAATTCTTGCTTTCCATTTTGCAGGACCTAACACCAAGCCAACTTCAAGAAGGTAAGCTTGTGAAATTTTCTTCATATTGCTCTGAGTAAGCCTTTTGTTGTCAATTTGTTAAAATTTCGTTACGTCTTAGAAGTATTTTTATTGATTAATTGGGGATATGACTAACAGTAGCCTAACCTTTCTGAAGCTCTTAGCAAGGCTTTTTCTGTAAAGAATAAAAAGGGGAAGCTACGAAAAGCATTTGATGGAACTAAGATCATATACAATGTTGCTTCCTGGAGTGCAACAGCAATTGGGTAGGCTTTTTTTTTTTGTTGCACTGAGTTTTTGGCTGTTTTGAATTGTGCTCAGTGTGACGAGTTGTGGGCGTACAATGAACAGAATTCAATCAAAACCAGCTATTGCTGTTTCACATATGATTCTCAGTCGTGGTTTGTGATTGAAAAATTTGATGACTGAACTCTGTACTTTTGGATTACAGGATTTACCAAAATCCTGCACTTCTTAGAGCTGCTACAACAGCTTTCTGGTCCTCATGCGGTCTTATATCAAAGCTTTTTTAAGCTGTGAATACCACTTAGAGAAGCTCGCAAGGGATATAGAGCGTGCTCCACGTCTTCTGTTAGATATGTACAATCCTTTTATGATTCACAAAATTCTGTAGAAAAAACAATTCCATTCTTTGTGTGCTAGATTGATTGATTTTTCAGCCAAATCAGATCATGTATATATCTCTTTTTAATTTAATTCATCAGCTTCAGATGCTTAACAATTGTGTTATGGATTTTTTTTTTTAATTGTTATAAGGGAAAGAATAAGAAGCATGCTTCTCATTCAGCAAGCATGATTTCAGTCTGTTAAGCAGTTGTATATATAGAGCCTACACACTATATGCTTTTGATACAAACTCAGTTCATTATTTATTCCAGAAAAAATGAATCCAAAGGCATGGAAAACTAACCCGTGTATACGGTGGTACCTAGGCAATAATTTGCTTCAAATGTAATACTTCTTCCGTTCCATAATTATTGCAACGTTTGTAATTTGACACTATTCACGGTCACTCTCATAACTAGTTTTTGTGCTTTATACGTGTAAACAAATATAGTCATGTGGGATCTCATTAGATTCGTCTCAATGTGTAAATTATTAAAATCTATTTTTTATAATTTTTGATAAAACGTAACTAAATGTATTAAGACTATGAATTGTGCATTGATAAGCATGACATTATAAACGTTGCAAGAATTATGAAGCAGAGGAAGTATGTGAATTGTGTACAATGAATACCTTGTATCTATTCAACATTTCGAACATTTATGTTTTATATTCATACCATTTAACTATATAAAACAAAGAGTTTTAAAAGTAAAATATGAATGTTCAAAATGCATAATACGAAGTATAAATGTTCAATATACGTAATATAAACGTTCTATTTTAAGAGCCGGTGTATAATGATCCGGAAGCGTGATAAAGAAAATGTAATGTTATCCAATTGGCCTCTGTCAATGATTTTAAATAAACACCTATATTTTGGGTTAAGACAAGAAACCAAACAATAGAAAAGATTTCAAAGTGAATGCCAAAGAAGCCCTAATAAAATCAAGGGGTGGTTTAGAACCAAAAGAGAAGCTGTGTAGCACTTTTGTAATTTTTTTTTTGTGAGCAAAAATCTTTAAAAAAAATTCTGACAAGTTAAAACCTTAAACACAAAAGTGGTTATTAGATTTCCTTCTTTTCCAATGTTGATTTCACTATTTTGGAGTTTCTTTATTGGATTAAAAATGATTTGGGATATGAGGAAGATATAGAGTCAATGTTAAAAAAGAAGGAAAATGTTTCATTTGACCACTCTTTTGTGTTCAAGTTATTTTTTTTCTTCTTAGGGAGTGTTCAAGGGATTAAGTTGCCGTAAATTGTTTAAAAAGTTTTCTTAAATAAAACAGTTTTTGAACCGTCCTTTTAGCAAAATTTCATGCCTAATTTCTTTTCATACTTTGCTTTGTTTAGCAAGTCAAATTGAGAGTAAATATGTTGCTTATCATTTACAAAGTTGGGTGGGTGGGGTATCAAACTAGTTTAAAGAAAAAAATAATTAATTTTTAATAATTCCACCTTTAGCCGGTTTACAACGAATAATCTCACCTTTCGATGATGATATTTAAATAATTGTCTTTACTCACCATCTTCATTTAGTGGTCCATTTGACTTATTTTTCCACATTTGCCTACCTTTGATCCAAATAAATGAGTAATAAATTCAAAGCTAGATAAATGTTGATTAATGTACTCGTACAAAAATAAGAACATTTAATAAGTCAAAATCATTAGATAAAGATAATGAGCAAAGCTGAGACTATTCAAAATTAATCAAAATGTGGGACTATTAATTTTAAATCAGCAAAATGTGGAATGATTAAAAACAATTTAACATTTTCATCTCACAAAAATATTTCAAATATTACATCCATCACAATTTATTTAACGATTTAGCATTTTCCTCTATTTTATATCAAATCATTGCAAATAAATTATTACAGAGGTGGTAACAAGAAAATAGTATCAATTACACTTAATCTTTTGGAGCAACCCTAACACAATGACAAGGAGTGAAGCAAGCAAAGATTGGATATAAGATATAGCTTTTTTATTAACAAAAAGAATTACTATCATAGGTTTTATTAACAAAAGAATATAATAGAAAACTACATTTCCTCACTTTTCAAAACCGAATGGATGTGCCATATAACCAGTAAACTTATTATCTACATTATACTACAATTTTTATAGTATATAACTAATGCTGCTGAGCTGCTTGCACCCTTTTTCTCACAAAAAAGAACATAGATCTCTCAACTAAAACATGCTCTTCTTACCTTCCATCCCTAATCTAAGCAACTCCAAAAATATTATTATTATTATGATTATCAATAATAAAATGTGTTACTCTTATTATTAATCTGGGCATCTTTGCAAAGCATGGATCGAACTTCCATCATCGATCTAGGAGGCTCGATGTCCTTATCTTGTAATGCATTCCCTAAAAGCTGCTGCATCTGTGATACAAAGGTGTCATCAAGAACCTGCATTTATTTCAGAGTTATACAATAGTTAGTTATAGGTTCATACAATAGGTCACATTTCCATTCTAGATTGTCCCGAAATAATGTAGAACTCTACCTAAATTAAATTAAATCTTGAAATTAATAACAGTTCGAAACAAATAAAGACTACATTTGTGCAATGGAATTATGGAAATGTAAATTTCAAATGATGCTTAATTAAAAGATAACATAACTTAACTTCTTGATTGATCCACAATCAACCTTGGCCAAATAGTTAGATCGTAAATTTGCAATATTCATTAACGTAGACAACATAAGTGGCTCCCGGCCTCCAGGATTGAGATATTATATCAAATTATATAATCTTATGGAAAACAAAGCAAGATTAATTTAACAAGTGCATGCAACATGAGTTTCAACCAATACTCACAGAAACAGCAATCGTAGAACCTTTGTACCACGCCTTATTTTCTTTTCGGTTCTCCAAGAAACTAAGAACATCCTGTATCAGCAGTACAAGCAATTTAGAAAGACATCTTCATCTAGTTCTGTTTATTTTACATCCCAAAGACTTTATAGGTCCCACTCACCTGACCGATTCGGTCCCAGTAACCCCGGCATATAGCAATGAAGACATGAGTCTCAAAGATGGTGTGCAAATGATTCATTGTGTTCGTCACCTGTTCTTTTAGAGGTTGCATTCTATTTCTCACATCAGGTTCTCCAACACTTTCTTTCGAGTCCTGGAGAATCTTCTTAATTTTTGTCGCATTTTGTAGCCTCGTCTACAGAAGACAAAAATTCAAAGGTGAATTTAATAATACAAAATCTCTTGTGGGACCGTCTAACAAAACTTTTAACTACAAAACTAGACCTTTTTACCATAAATCTAGAACTTTTTAGATAATTACTAGTTAGTCAAGCTTTGCATAAAAAGTTAAGGTACTATGCTAAAAAGTTACAAATTTTCAGTAAAAAGTTGCTGATTTAATACACAAAAATACTTACATTTTCAACAAGCTTCTCAACAATTGCTTGCAAGTAATTTCTGAACTTTGCTCTTAACATGACAGTAACCTCACTTAAACGTTCTCCTGGGTTCTGGTTTCCTACTTTAGGTATACAGGAGCCCCATGACTTAAATTGAGTTTCTATCTTGGGCCGAAGAACGTCAAGCATCCTCTTCATTGAATTTAATAGGATCCCTACCTGCAAAACAAAAACGGTAACGGATAGAGAATAAGCTATCATGCCAATAGGAATTCATAAGAATCTAATAAAGCGTAGAATACCTCATCAGGAACCACGTAGGGGCAAACTGTTCTTTTAGTCAGTTTCTGTACATACTTGAAGCCAAACCTCTTTGGCGCAAGATTTTCTTTCAAAGGAGCTAAGACATCAGAATACTGTCGGTCAAGAGCCTCCAATATAGCCTTCTCTACATCAGCAAAGGCCTAAAATGCAATTTTCACGTAAATAAACATCAGACTGATCTTTACATACTAAATTCCAGAATTTACAGGGAGCTTATAATTAATTATATCGAATTCCAGAAAAATAATGAACTCAGATTAAATTGAATAGAAATCCAACCAAAATGTCACATATATAAAAATGTAAAATGGAAAACATACATTTTCCAAGGCAAAACTATATTCTGGCCAGCGACTAACGATGACCTCATAATCATTCAAAGTTTCTTTCAGCCTTTCATACATTTCATCAACAAAAGGGGTAGTGGAATGTTGCGTTCGGACCCCAGACCATTTGATCTGCATGTAGAAGTTGATTAAATTATTCCACGAGATTTAGAATTCAAGGAAATAAGTTTAATGCAATCGATGAACGGGAATGATAACAGAAGATAATGCGAGCAGGACAAACGTAATTGAAAAGTTAACATGCTATTATCAGTTTATCACCACCATTAATATTTACAAGCACGACTTGATTGGCATGGCAAAACATATGTATTTGTTACCTTGTCAAGTTTACAGGTCTCGAGCAGAGCCAGGCGCTTATCTTGAATCCAGACAACAATATACAGATGGAATAATTCTTTCGCATCAACTCCACCTTTGATGGGACTACATACAAAAGAGTCAGTGAGAATCAACTACAACGAAAAAAAAGAGTAAAAATGAGAGTAGGGGAGGGGGCGGGGGGAATTACTTGATATTCCAGCTGACAAGATCTCTTTGGAAATCTGCAGTTGCTATCACAAGTTCTGCAACCGGTTGTGAAGGACCAGATGGAGGACATGCAATGAGGAACTCACGTATCCGGTTGCAAAGTTCTACACTATATATTGATGAAGAAAGATTTGGAAGATCAACAAAACTGCAAAAACAACAAAAGCAAACTCTTAGTAGCTGACTTCTTTCTTTTTGGTTTTTGGGTGGAGTAGGTAATCCAATCACAACATAGACGCTCGATTGAGAAATTATGTGCTCCCCATTTCACGTGAAAGAACCTAGCTAGTGGATCTCTAGAAATATTTTAAATCAGAGCATGTGTCAACCGGATGCCTCATCTCTGTACTATTTTATTACTACTTCAAAAGATGGCTTGAAACTGGTTTTACTGGATCCAAATCATATAACATAAAGCCGCCCACATATTAACCACCCTATACAGCACCTTTGTTACTTGGTGGTTGTAGGATTGCAGTTATTATATTCTAATAAGTTAATGTAGCAATAGAAAGCTAGGCCTTAAATTTGCACTTTAAATGAGCAAATAACATGCCTGGGAAGTATGTGCTGGTTGTGGATTTCGATATCAGTGGAAACTTCAATGCTGACGTTCAAGCAAAGAGTTTTCATCTTCTGATATGCAGTGGACACAGTAACATGGTCTGCTGCCAAGCTGCCTTCACCGGTGTTACTAACATACTCATCTGTCTCACATAGATGTCTCTTTGACCTCTTCTTTGCAGCAACCTGAAATAATATGAATAATATGATCATCCAGCAGAACAATCCAAGTACAAATGAATTCCTGTGAAACTAAAAGGATGACGCTTAACCTGGAAGTGCCTGCATAATTTATTCTGCGCCTCAGGAGACAATATATCTTGAAGAAGTGTGTAAAGTTTGATAGCAGGCTGCAAAGCAGGAGCTGCATGTCCAATTGCAGGCTGAAAGACATCTATGATTCCAGAAGGTACTGATTCATCCAAGGATTTGTAATTTTCAAATGCCAGAGCAAGTATCTGCTCGATTTGGTCCTCAACTTCTCCTAAGATACGATTCTGAGAAACAGCCGACAACCAATTCATCAAGGACAAGCAGAAGTACAAATGATGTATTGTGCCACACAGATCAGTATTGAAGACAAGGAAGAGATGAGTGTATTCCCAGAAAAGAAAGAACAAGAAAAACACACATCAACAACCATACCTCTTGATGGCTTAACGTGCTCTTTGTGTGGCCCTTCATAACCACAGGATAAAGCAAATCATACACAAGATTAAGACAATCAGCTGTAGGCGTGGCCACATCCATGACATAAGAAAGGTATCTGTCATAACGCATATGGAGTTGTTATCATCTGATGGCGTGCCTTACTGGTGAAACCGAAGACAATGATGCACAGAATAAACATAAGAATAAGGTTTACCTCAGTTTTGTGTATGCATCAGAAACCCCATAATAGGTTGCAAATTCTTCCAGTAACCATTTCCATTCGCCATGCAACAGTAGATGTCTTTGTTGAAAATGTTGAACTTTCATTGCAATTTCTAAAACAAGATCATAGGCTACAGTCTCTGCCACAGAGCCACACTACAGTAGCACCACAAAAACAGACATCGTAATGAAAAGTGGGAACATTGTCGAGCCCAAGGCAATGATTATACTACAGAAATACTCCAAATATTATATGCTATGAAAACAAAGATAATATCTTTTCATCTTTTGCAAGAAAGAGAGAGAGAGAGAGATGTGATGGCAGGATGTCAAGTTTTACAATAAATGCATCAAATGAATAAAACTGGTTTAGCACCTCTACTAGTACATTTACCTTGTTATTATTGTTTTCCTCAGTACTCGTCGAGAAGTTGATATAAAGTTGTATTTTACCAACAAGCTCATGCTCGGGCTCATGAAATATTGACCACCAGCGTAGCTTGTCATTCTGCAAAATCAACACTAAGCTTGTAAACTATTCCCTATTATTGCAACTGAAATGATGATATACAACAATTTTAATGAATGGAAAGATCAGAAAGGATTACCGGATCATCAGCAATGGTTGCGACCTGAGAAACAACACGGCCACAGGTTTTTCCTTTTGAATCCTGAACTTCAACAATCAGATCATCTCCTAAGCCATCTGGAAAGCTGTAAAGGTGTCAATAATATAATCTCATGAACAAAACTCATAGACTACTAATAATTAATGAAGAGTTAAGAGACATACAATACATGAGTTTCGCCAGAACTTGGTTGCATACGTACAGCATCATCTTCAGGTGAACTTTTTAATCTTAACAAACAGGAATGACTCTCTGAAAGTATCAAGGGGAAAAAGGGATAACAGAAAATTAGGAAGCTCTCCGAAAGAAATCAAGGAAAAAAAGGCACAAAGACTTAATATTTTGCTATGAACCAACATAGCATTTGTCAGAATTTAGCAATGATTGGTAGTGAACTAGGGAAGAAAATGAACAATGATTGATTGACATAACATCAGTATTTTTTTTTTTAGGGGAACATAACATCAGTAAAATAGCAATAATAGATAGTTACAAGCTTTCGAGTGGCTTGCTAACTCCCAAAGAGATCACTCTCAAAATGAAATTCAACTTATTTTTCCCTCTCTAACTTGCTCTTGTTTATAGAATTTAGCTCTCTACTTAATCCCATTAGAATCTTCAATAAAATTCTAGTAAGAGCTTATTATGCATTCCTAACATACTCCTCCCCTAATTTCCAATACATAGCATATTTAAGAATACATGTCAGACAAATCTAGCACAAGCTAGAACTTGGAAGTTTTGCATACTATACTGATTCTAGCAGCTAGATATGTGGACATTTAATCTTTAGCAACATGGATTTCATCAGATCTATATGGTCAAGAGAGATATAAACGTATCAAATAAAATTTTATGAAAAGAACATACCCTGCACAGGTTCGTAGGATGATGCACTGTGACGCATTGTGGTTACAACACCCACTTTTAAAAGACCAGAAACCTGCTTTATGTACTGAGTACTGGCTTGAACATACGCCAAACTCTTCTTTGACAAAGAACCTTCCGCAGGCTTATGGAGTACAAAACGCACTCTTCGCAAAGCATTCCATCCAGACAAAACTGACCTTTGCACCTTGGATAACTTCACTCGAGCAGACTCAAGTCTAATAACTGGAGCCTTGACAGATCCAAAACTGCAACCAGTTGGTGGATCCAGTCCCATTCTTACTTTACGAACTGCAATTAAAAGAATATCAGGACCACTTACGGAAGATCCACTGACACAACTCTAATGAAAATATTTAATTATACCTTGGACCTTCATCTTTCCAATCATTTTCTTTGGTTTTTGGGGTGCTCCTTCAACTCCAAATTCTGAACCACGCTTAGCCAGTATTTCTTCTTCTGACTGTAATAATATCTGCTGCAAACTGCAACAAAGGAAACAGACATAAGCTATCACAATAGAATTATGGGGGAAAAATACACTAGAAATTTAAAAACTAAATTCATTTAAAATTAAATCCAAGACAACAAGCAAGAGAAACATGACTGAAGGGATCTACCATTATTGTTGTAATTCCATTTGCATCTTTTTGGAAAATCTTAATACTACAAGCAAGAGAAACATAACTGAATACATGGATCAACATGACAACAAACAATATCCAGGAGGCAAAAGTTGAACACAAATCAAGCATAAATTGGAATTGAAGCTGCTCAGAAAATTCCCATTAGGCCGTTGTCACAAAAGTTAATCTGAAGGTAATCTAGGAGCAAATGAGCAAAGCTCAAAGTGCTTAAGTTAACCTTCAAATATTCAGCATGTCCAGTACACAAGGGAAGTTATTTGACATAAAAACACGCCTAAATAAAAGATACCAACTAAAAAAGGCTCAAACAAAAGACCTTAAAACATTATGGCAGTTGTAAACATAATCTTGGAATACTAAGAAAAACATCAAAATAACAAACGAATTAACAGAGACTAAACTCACCCAAATGAACTCCGTAATAAGGTACACTCATTTTCAAGAAAAGTGGGAGCTTCCATGCAACCCCTTGCCCAGGCATTGAGACAAAGACGAACACATGCATCATATGCAACCATTGAATGCCACGGCCCTTGAGTGCTGAATTAAGAACAAATTGAAAAAAGGGGGGAATTTAATCTTATATGTGTAGCATGAAATCTATATGTACAAGTCAGAAAAGCCATTATGACAAAAAGTACCTTGCATGGAATGTAGGCAGACGAGCAGCATATGAAGCTGAAGAGCCAGCAGACTCTGCACAACCTGTGCTTCTGTATTTTATTTTTTTTTACGTTAAAGAAACACAACTTTTTCTCAAATAACCAAGGAAAAGGAAAGGAGTTTAAAATCCTACACAAACAATAAGGATGTGCACACTGACCTTGCATGTGGACCTGAAGTCTTATTACCAGTATTATCCACTTGATTGACCCCAGATGGTGCAACACTAGGACCATTTGGCTCCTTTTTACTAGAAGAACCATTAGAATCGACAAATTCTTTGTTCTGGGTTCCAGGCACAACTTGGATGGTGTCTGGCCCAGCGCTACAAACTGGAGGTGCACTTGGAGTATCACCATCATCCTACATGAAAAGATTCATTGAGTCCACATCAATGGCAATGGATATATTGTCATGGATACAGCAGGAGAGCAAAAGGGGGTGGGATAGTGAGATAAGAACTAAACACAAGAACTCTTGCTGAGAGCATAGTCAATGGCATAGACAGCATAGAACTAGGCAACATGAATGATTTTCTAAATGCAAGTTACTGGAAAAGAGGAAATAAGGAAGAGAAATCAATGGCATAGACAGCATCATATGAATGTTTCAAAACAGTAACTGGTGCATGTATTGGGAGAGATATTACAGAGTATATAAAAAAGTTGTGTTCTCCTGGACATTCTGTTACAGCTCTGTGGATACAAATATACTTGGGGACCATTTGGTTGGCTAAGGGGAAAGATAATTACTTTAGGAATGGGAACGAGGGAGAATGAAAAGTAAATGTGTTAAATTTATGTTGTTTGTTTAAAGAAGGAATGGGTTTTGTTGCAACCACACCACCACCCCTACCCAAACAGTGGGCCACCACCACCGAAACCACCCCTAACCTCACAGGCATCCCCTTGCACCACCCCCTCAACCACCGACGAACCCCCAACAACCTCATCCACCCCTGAAGCACCCCTAACCACCCAAAAACAAAAACAACTTCCCACACACCGTAACCACCTCCACCACCCCCCTGAAACCACCCCACCCCTGCTCGCCGCCCTTCCTACTCCCTTTGGCACCCCCTTATAACCCCCCAAACACCCTCCACAAAACCCTAGGTTTAAGGAGCGAGTTTAGTGGAGGAATGGAAGCGGTGCCTTCAAAATAATTCACAGTTTTCTGTTTTCCAAACAGCATTGACATATTGCCTATGTAGTCAACAAATAGCCATAATAATATGGAGGAAAGGAAGAAAAGTTCCAACTCTATCCAGTGGAGGATCGCCGGATCCAGAAATAGCATGTTTATTAAATTTTAATGGGGTCAAGTAATCAAATTTCAGAGGAAAAATTTGGAAATTCCTAAGAGAAAATTAACCATTTTTATATTTTGACCCCACTTTCCAAAGGGTGGATCCACGCCAGACTCTATCTAAAAAGGAAATCAATCTTGAAAAGATCAAGTTAAATCTGTTACATGACTTATCATGAATTCATGACAAATGCAATAAAATTCAAAGCTTTTGTCAAAACTATGATAATTACAAATAATAGAAAATCTAACAGCAACTCAAGGTTCAAAATATAGTATCACATGCAACATCCAGAAATCATAACAGTATATGCACATTAAAGGCAAAGTAGCACACCTTTCCAACATTCATCCTTGATGTTGCGCTAGAAGCATAACCTTCAGAAACACGGACTTCTGAGCGAGAAGCTGTACGGATGTTGCTTCCAACTAGGGAGGGCGAAAACTCAGAGCTAGCAGCGGAATCTTCAGACTCTTCATCTGCATAACCATTTTGCGCAACTGGGTACCTCTTGTTTCCTTTGCCTAATCTCTCACCCCTCCTCCCACTCAACTCCACGGACGAATACACGTCAGAGGACAAGTAATCACTTCCATAACTCAAGCGAGTAGGCGGCAATGACCTTGTGTTGGAGTATCTGTAGTTACTGGCAACGGAAGGAGCACGGTCGTCTTGTGGGGAAGAGTCCAGAGAATACCTTCCCCCATAAACACCTTCCTCCTCCTCAGATTCAGAGGTGATGTCATTACCAGAGACAGAAGCAGAGTCATCCCCAGGAATGACTCTAGAAGATGGAATTGCAGTGGGTGGCAAATGCCCACTTCGGAACTTCCCCGGTGGCGGCAGCCCAAAACCTCTGCTGCTGCTGCTTTTGTTTAGAATTGGGTCAATCCTTGAGCTATGGTTTAACACTGAAAATGGCTCTTCCTTTTTATTGTTCAAAGAACCCTAGACAATTCATTCATAAAGCTTTCCAGTCAAATTGGGTAATTAAAATGGAAACTAAGTTAAAAAAACCCAAATCTAAAAAGACCCTTAATTAAATATAATAATGATATGCACCAAAATCACAAAAGGCTCAAAACCAAAATCCCAAAAAAAATTACAAGGATGGAGCAACCTTAAAGAACAGTCAAATAAAAAACTGAAACACAAAATAAATAGGAGGATACCAAAAGCACCAACATTACCAAAATTAATCAAACCCTCAAAAAAAAAAAAGCAAAAAAAAATACAGAGAAATTAGAAAGGAGAAGTACCTCTCTAACCCATTTAAGGGCACTGTTATCCAGGCCATCAGTGAACATATTAGGGAAGAGGGTGTACTAAGTTACAACTGGAGAGTTCACCTGGCAAAACCCAGATTTATTATATATACTTGTATATATAGACAGTACATAACATAGAGTAATAAATAAATGTATCCCAAAAAAAAGGGCTAAAATTAGAAATGACAAAAATGCTGGGTATACATTATAAAAAGGAAGTTAACTCACATAGAAAGCTTGAGCCACAGAAGCGGAGAAGCTGGCACCCAGAATTACTTACCAGAAGAAAAAAAATTGTAGAAAGAGAAAGCTGAAGTGAAACAAGAAGACGATGAAGATGAAGGGTGTAGTGGTGTACTGTGTTTTTTTTTTCTTTTCCTAAACGAGAGAGAGAGAGAAAGATCAAAATTTTGAAATGTTACTCAAATACCACATTAGTAATTTCCAGAAAAGAAAAAAAAAAATTGAGAAAGAGCGGTGCATTGCTTAGCAAGGAAGATTCTTTTATATTTTTTCCAATAAATAAAAAAAAGAAGTATTTTCTTCCTATCTCTCACAACAAAAAATGAACTAGGAATCCGTGTCATCCAATTTGTTGCGTTTTTTTCGAAACAGGGGAAGTATATATATATATATATTTTGGAGTTTTTTAAAAAATATGATGGTACATCTTGAGACTTGAATTGGCGAGGAATTTTTTTATAAATGCGTACAGTAAAGGTCAAAATATAATGAATTTAATATGGAATAGGTCATAAAAAGTAAGAGAGGGAAAAGTAGAATAGTAGATAAAAGAAAAGTGAGGAAAAATGTGAGGTCTATTTGTGTTAATATTGTTTTAATTATTATGAATAAAGACAATAATGTAAATTTATTATTTTTTGTTGTCAAAAATAGAATAGAATGAAATTAAGAAAAAATGTTGCTAGTATTATGTTACAATTTACCAAATAGAAAAGGTTGCTGGTAATATGTTACATATGTATAAAACAACAAATTAAAGGGTTTTAAAAACTAAAAAAGTCTCAATACTCAAAATTAATGTTTTTTCTGTCATAATTTTAATGAAATTACTTTGTTTATTTATTTAAATTTAAAATAAAGAGTATTAAAGAAAAGAAAAGAAAAGAAAAACATATAGAAAAAATAAATAAGGTTTAAAAAAGGGGAAAATGGCGGAAATAGAGGTGCACGAAAGTGAAGAGGTAGAGTGAGCAAGGGAGGGAGAGATGATAAAATAACATGCGGGTGACGGGGGTAACAAATCTAACAGTCGAACGTTGTAGTGGGAACCCAACACAACTTCTTCTATTCTTAAATTCGTATACGAGGGTTTTCGTTTTTTGAAAAAAAAAAATCATGGAATGTGATGTGTCACATGGAGTAATGGGTCCCACAATGGACCCCACAGAGAGCGTTTTGTCTGTTAGCTCTGCCAATTTGTTTGTTTTGTCGTTGCGTTGGAGAATAAATGAATAATGTCAATTCTCATTTGTTTTGGCAGCTAAAACCAAGATTTTTGCGTTTGGAAATTAAATTAAACAAACCAAACCACGGATTTGGTATGAATTTTGGAGGTTTAATTATGCAACTTATTACAGTAGGTCAGTAGTTACTCCGTATTACGCTACTGTATGCCCATTAAATTTTTGGTTAATCAAGTAGTATTGTAGTATAGGTTACCGAAAATATTAACTGATTTTGACTGATAAGAGAGAGCAACGGTTCCGGATACCTACCTACGGAACCGGAACCGATTCTGGTTTAATTGGGTTTAGTTTTGGATCAAAAAGTAATTATCCTGTCGTAATTGATTTCGGTTCCAAAAATTTTAGACCCTGTATTCCATTATAATGGTTATAATTTCAAGTACCCGTTTGGCCGTTTCTGTGGGTACCCAGTAACGTATCGATTGTAATATTTGTTGTTGTTGATTATTATTGATTTGTTGTTTATTATTGTTGATTTTTTTTTTGTTTTATATAATTTTGCTTTTTTTCCCATCTTTTTTAGGGTCTTTATTTTCAATTTTTTTTTTTTGCTAATTATTATTGATTTGTTGTTTATTATTGTTGATATGTTGTTTAACCAATTAAAGAAAATCGGGTAACTGGTAGTTCCGGTGCCAGAAATATGTTACCTGGTTGGACTGGTTTCTATTCTAGTTCCAAATATTTCAGATCCGACAGTTCTGGTTCCATTGAAAAAGATCGGCCACCCCCGGTTTTGCTCACCACTAGTGCAAATCATGGATTCATAGCCGTTTTCTTACAAGTATACAACATCACTATAAATAAGATTGAGTTATATTATTTTCAATAGTCTCTCTACCAAAGACACCTTTCACTCCTTAAATAACAATCACTGGTTCAACTACTCTCTAGATTGTAATTTATCCACAACAATTAATACTTGTCTACTAAAAACAAGATAGGATTAGAGTCCTTTACAACCATAGCCACTATATGGTGGTATAGTTGGTTCGCTCATAATTCGTTAGTCTTTAGAGATATTCTCATTTCCCCTTATCAGATTACCCGTCAAATTAAATTTTACATATCTAGCTGGAATAAAATCCTCATTGATGACCTAGACATGTCCTCAAATAAGCAAACTCCCTCTAAAAACGCCACTTAAAGTGTTAATTGGTCCCTCCTAGCCCCAAGAATTATTAATTTAACTTTGATGGTTCCAAGTATGCCAACACCAGCACCACAATAGAGTTCATTATTCGAAACCATGAAGGCAATATCCTCAATTCAGGAGCAATGCGAAATCATAACGATCATTTTATTTTATTTGCAGAAGCTTTGAAGGTGTGAAAAATGTTCTCTCTTTAGGTATTAAAAGTATCCAATTTGAATGAGACAATCTTGCAGTAATTGATACAATTAGACAAATCTGGCAAATCCTACGGGGAATTCACAATTTGATCCACAACATCTGCCTAGATCTCAATAAATTTGACTACTACTCCATACACCATATTTATATAGAAGTCAACTATGTTGCAAACTACCTAACAAATTTAGATCATAATTATTGCAATATGACTTTTTGGTACTTTCCTTTTAACCACAATATTTCCCTTGTTGTCCAAAAGAACGTTTGTGGTTGGTCTTTTGAGATATACCAATCAGTTTTTATTTCCTAATAAAAAATTTCACTTTAAATAAGATTGGGAATAGATATTCATCCCCATATAAAAAAAATAAAGGGAAATTCTCAATGCAGCTTCAAGTTTTTTTGGTTTTATCTTTGTACTTCTTAATTGAAAATCTTAGCCCTAAGCTTAATAGCGAGTGTCAGTAGTAACCTTGATTTTATGGCTATAGTTAATAGGTATTAATAGCCCTTTCCATCATAAATACTTGGTCAAAAAATGTTTAATGACTAAGGGTGTGTTTGATTCGTCTGAAATTTTCTGATATGATCTTCTTAAATTTCAAATTTGACCTGTACTTTTTTGAGTTAATCTGATCTTAAATTTTCTAATCTCATCTGAACTTTTCTGATATGATTTTAAATTTTCTAATATGATCTGAAATTTTCTGATTTGAATTTTCTTAAAATAAGTAAATGAATGCTTACTTAAGTTGAATCAAACCCACCCTAAGTAAGCTTCTATGAATCGGAAGGACACAAACTTTCACTCAAAAATTGTATTTCCTTCCTCTTTTGTAAAATACTCATTTCATTTTGATTTTACAAATTAATCGAAAGCAACAAAATCTTTTGAAGAAAATTTATGTTACTTTAAATATTAAAGACCTTAATTAGTTTGAAAATAACATTTTTATCATCTATTTGTAATGAGAAATAGTTAGTAATACCACATTTTTAACCATAGTCTTAGGGTTACCATTGAGATTTACTATTAAGAAGACGACTAAAGAGAAAACTCAAAGACTTAGGGCTACCATTGGAATTTATAATTAAAAATAACTACCAAAGAGAAAACTCAAAAACTTAGAACAACCATTGAGAATTTCCAAAAATAAAAAGTGGGTAGGATTCCCTAAAAATTTATGTTACATTTTGGATGTGGATAGGGGTAATGTCGCTACTTTATTTTAGCAATAGTTAATAGATTTTCTAAAACTACATATTAAATGAGTAAAATATGAATCAGATGTAGGAAAAAGAAAAGCAATATAGATTACTAAACCAAGAATGTGAAATAAATTATTTCAGATTACTAAAAAAAATATATTGCTCACTATGCTAATTTTTAAATTCTGTTTTTTTTTTTTCAATGCTTAGAGCCTTAGAGTAGTTTGGAATTAGAAAGAATATGCATTAAGATAGCCTTAGAGTATATTTATAAGCTAAAGGGGTTTTGTGTGAAGGGAAAAGAAGAGAAAGTTTTTCTTTTTAACCATTGATCTACATATTTTATGAAGGTGACGAGTATATTGATGAGGCTTTTGATGAGAAGAAAGGCAGCTTTAATTCAAAATATACCAGTAGAGTTTTTGGACTTTGGTGGGAATAATATGCCCAAGAGTCAAGTCTATTGCGTGGCTCATGAGTAGAAAAAAGAATACATTTAGGGCTCGTTTTCTTCACGAGCTTAGATGAAATTGGATTTAATAACTTTAAAATATTAATTATAAAATTATATATTCAGAAAGTATACATTAAAGTGATTCAAATGAAATATAGCATGACTTTAGAATGAATTGGATTGAGATTATAAACTAGTGAAAAAAAAAGCCTTTAAAAGTTTATGCAACTCAATATAAAAAAATACAGATCTGCTTTTAAAAAAATTAATAACTTTCCAAGTACAAACCTCAGTTATCAATGAGTAATCCAAAACAAGTAAACCAACTAACCTTTTTAGTTTTTACAAAAGTTAAAACAAATCTCATGACAAACCCCTTATTAACTTTGCAAGCAACAACAAAAAAAAAAAAAAAAAAAAAATTGTTGCAAATGCCCCTAAGTGCTATAATAAATATTAACATTAACGGTCCGTTTACTTGAGTGTAAAACGTTTTCTATGTAAAATGATTTTCCATGAAAAACATTTTACCTTGAAAAACTCATTTTCATAGAAATTTTCCAATGTTTACTTGCACAGAAAATATGTTTTACTCCCAAATTTTGGGGGAAAATGTTTACACTACGGTGTAAAATGAGTTTTCAATCGAAATTTTACATTTTATTTTATCACTCAAAGTAAACAATATAAAATGAGAAAACAATTTTCAAGGAAAAAAATTTTACGCTCTAGTAAACGGTTTATACTACAAAAAGTAATGATGTGTGATCTTGTTAAATCGTCACAATGTGTTTTTTCCAAAGTGGTTTTATAATTTTTACTAAAATACATTAGAGATTTTATATCAAGAGTGCTCTATTCAACTTACTTTACTGAACTTATTGGTGCTAATCAAATTTAACTAAAACTTAATTATAAACTTGATTGGAACTTATAATTGTGCTGATTAAAACTTAGTATAGCTAAATAGAACTACTTGAAAGATGTCAATTGGAACTAATTGGCTGGCCTGATTATAAGATCTCAATTGGGTATTTGAGGATTGAAGTATCAACTAGAGTAACAAACAAGAATTCAAGAAATGTACTCCCTCTGTCTCATTTTGTTTGCAACATTTTTCTTTTTAGATGTCCCAAAATATTTGCTACAATTCTAAAATAAGTAATATGGTCCACATGTGGTCCCACGACTCTCCTCTACTTTATTTTACCTCAGATCACCCCACATACCCCACCACTCTACACACTAAAATACAAATTTTCATACCAACTCAATAATAAACTCTTATAAAAGTAAAAATTGTACCGTGTTGCAAACAAAAGGGGACGGACGGAGTAGCAGAGAAAAGGACCTCGGAGTAACTTCGTTGTCAATAATCTCAACGTCAGGAATTCCCCCTATTTTGTCCTATGTTTGACAATCAGTCGTTAACTTTTGTTTGTTGATTGCTTCATTTGAAAAAACTTGTCTACCAAGTTTTGGCTGTCTCAACTTCACTTCAATATAATTTACTTTAGTCGAATACATCTGAACTGAACGTTTGAACTTAACTAAACTGAACTGAATACAGATGAAAGTAATATTTTATAAGAGAAGGAAATTGAAAATTTAACTGAACTGAACCGAATTGAGTTGAACCTAATTGAAACTAAAGTAAACAAGCACTAAGTGCAACGATTTGACATAAAATAGAGGGAAAAAAATGTCAAATCGTTGCAGTTAATATGTTGCGGAAAGAGTAATTAGTTGTTTAATTTTGTTCATAAAAATGTACTTGTGATAAAATTAGCCTATATATTAGAATTGTAGATCAACAAGCCAAGTCCATGACTCCATTCCCTTCACCTTTGTGAATTCTGTAATTTATGAATTATGAGTCAACAAGAAAAAAAATAATTCTTATCAGCTATTAAAAAAAATTGTGCACATTTAATCTAGAATTCCTGATATATAGCATCTGATCAATACCAAAAAATGGAAATATTAACAGTTTGACAACCTTGCCAATAAAAAATAAAAACAGTTTGACATACTACAGTTAGTTAATTTTTTTTTTTTTTTTTTTGGAGAGATGAATTGAGTACTATCCATGAAATGCCAGGGGCAAAATTTTTACCCATAGGAGCAACTCTATCAAATCACCATTCGAAAGGCAAACGCCTAATCCAGCACAGTGCAGGATGAAGAAAAAAATGTGGGGTTTAGGCATTCGGGATTATTATTTTCGTTTATAAAAAAAATAGTTTACGCATACAATTCATCAACATTACATTCTCCCAAGAAAGCCTTGATGCTCCGGGGAGATCCGCAGCTGCCCTCGGCCAGAAGTACTCTATCATTGGCAGCCATGTGAGCAATTATTTTGTATATCATTTCAATCTGCAGAAAGACCATTAAATCCAAGCCTATATTAGAATTTAACTTCAAGCATCATGAGAGAACATGGGAAATGAAAATTCCTCGGATGTGGGAGTTGTCTGGTTGACAAAGAATTAGTCAAAACGAAGGAAGTGAAACTTCATGTGAATTTTCATTTCCCACAAACATAGGAATTTTCTTGCCTAGACTTGGGGACGGCAATTTGGTATGCATCCGACCATAGTCCGATCTGATTTGCAAGAAGAAAAAAAACCGATCTGAATCCGGGAAAAAAATTATACTCCGGCTACTGTTGGGCCACAGTAAGATTATGTCACATTATGCATAATCTGATCTGAGTCCAACCCGTTGCCATTCCTACCTACTAGACTCCCCCAGGTAAGCAGAAATTCCTATGGGAAGTTATTTCATCCATTACTAACCAAACAAATTTAGAAAATTCACATGAATTTGATTAGGCAATTTAATTCCTACGAATTTGAAATATATGGGAATTTCTACTTCCTATGTAAACCAAACAACCACTTAATACTTCTAAGGAAAGTGTATGAGAGAGTAAAAAAGAGAGGGACAAGTGATTTACTTCCTCGGGGCAATGACAACGATCCGCTACTTCTTCAATTGTCAATGGCTCAACAGGCTCCTTGCAACTAAAAAGTAAAAAATACGCCATATTTGTTAGCAGTAGGACACCATGTATAACTAACTTGTACAAGCAAATGAAATGAAGAAGCTATAAAAAAAAAACACCTGGTCTCGTTCAGCACAGCCAGAACCCGTTTCTGAAGAGCTAATACCTCTGCTGCTGCTTTTTTACCTGCCTCCACACCTGGTAATTTTTGGATCCATTAAAGATGCAAATTAGGAAACATTATCAAAAAGAAAAGTTGAAAAGAAACAAAATTTTCACTTAGGCTCCATTTAGTGGCAAACACTTAACAATGGAAAACTCATTTTCATGAAACTTTTCCAATGTTTGGTTGCAAGGAAAATGAAATTCCATTTTAAGCATTTTTCATTGTTTGGTTGAAGTAGTTGAACTGAAAATCAAAAACTCCTATTAATTTTTCTAATCTTGGGGGGGGAAAGGTTTTCAATAGGGTGGAATGAGGAGATGTTTTCAACCATGTGTAAAACAAATTTTAAGCTCAAGTTTTCCATTTAATTTTTCCGGCCCAAACCAAACGTAAAATGGGGAAAACAACTTTGTTATTGGTCCTACTAAACAGACCCTTAATCCAGACTAGTCCAAGGGATTGTATTATATAATTATCTTAACTGAGTTAATGAACATAGAATACCTGGTTGGTGATATGCATTTATGTTGACAAGCGAGGCATATAACCCAACAGCACGTTCATAAAGAGCTACCATTGCGCCAACTGACCTAGGTGTCACTTCTTGTACTGTGACTGAAATTGATTCACGGTTATTTGCGTACAGCGCTGACCTTGTCCCCTGCAAATCATTCATTTAAAAAAAACATCAACATATTTTGCTAAGAAAAGCATCAAAGCAGAAAGAGCTAAAAGTGGGCAGCATTCTGATTTTCCAGTTTGCAATATTAGCCTTATATTGCATTCAATTATTAATTAAACAGCGTTTTTATGTGATCTCAATTCATATTTTAGTACAGAAATAAAGTTATAAAATTGAACTTCAGATGCTTAACCTGCAACATTCCAAAGAGATAGTCACCGCATGTGACACCGGGTTCAAGCTCCCAATCATGACCTGGAGGTCTATCACGTAGTACTTCAATAAAAGTGGCAAAGAAGTTGTGAACACCTTCCCTTAGTTGTTGAATGTAGCTGCAAAATATTAAACCAATCAGGGTCCAACCTGTTGCCATATAGCCAGGCCATTTTAAGTCAAATTATTTAGTGCTTTTTAATGCCTAAAATGCGATTTCTATATTTTCTTTATTTTAAAAACAAAAACTTACGCATGTTGATCAGTACTTCCTTTATTTCCATAGACAGCAATCCCCTGGTTAACCTGTCACAATATAGAAAATAATCACCAAGATAAACTAAAAACAGAACTAGATGTCTAGACGAACTCTAAGGGTGCGTTCTCTTCAAATTATTCGACCTAATCTGACCTGATTAAACTTATTAAAGCTGACTTGATTATAACTTATTAAACCTGACCGGACCTGATTAAACCTGATAAGTGATAAGTTATGAGACCTGATAAAAAAAGTTGAAGAGAACGCACCCTTAGTTGCTAAATGCATTTGTTTTGGGCCTTGAGGCAATAGAGTAAATGTAATTTGGGGATTTACAAACACAAATGATGTCCCCATTAAATCCTACAAATATTCATTCATTGAAAGCTGTTCCTATTTAGTTGGAACTCCGCCCAGGGATCGGTTTCTTTGCATTAATCAGAGGAGATGAGATTGAAAATAATAAACCTAATAACCAACTATTGCGAAATGGAATATCACAAATTATATCCAGGTGAACATGCATACCTTATTGCCATCAAGGTCAAACTCCTTTCCGAGTGACTCCATGACCAGCTGTTGAAGATACCGGCTAAAGAGTAATAGACTGTCCTTGTAAGGAAGGACAACCATATCCTGCAGAATAAATGGGGTAGTAAAATCAAGTTCACCGGTCAATAAAGATGAACTGCAATTAGTTCCCAATTTTTTTTTTAAAAAACAAAGATTCTTGACAAAAAACAATTACCTTGGAACCAACACCATCAGTAGCCCAATACCAGCACATAGCTAGTAATGCTGCAGGATTACTTCTCAGCTGCAACATAAAGCATGCAATCATATAAGCAAGAAAGCAATATAAACTCAATCCTATTCATTTTGTCACAAACAAATGTCTTTCGTTAGTTCTTCATCATAATGAGGTTTCATTGGGTCGTGAAAAGAGAAAAATTTCTCATCTTTTATATCATAATGACTAATATTCTAATGTTAGATTTAATTTCATTCCATCTTTTTCCAATCATAGTTCATTGAACACTGACAATAACGGGAACTTACCACAGGGATCCTAGTAGCCTCATCCATCAAAGCTGCACCAGCAAGCATTTCTTTTATGTCGATTCCCTGCAGAACAGTGGCTTCAGAAAGTGTGGCCCATCTAAAGAAGAAAAAGGATTATATAAAACCTCTAGGTGAAATAACTAACCTGAAGTGCAGCTGGAAGTAGACCTACAGCCGACATTTCAGAAGTTCTACCACCTACCCAATCAAACATGGGAAATCTAGCCAACCAGCCTTCTATTCGAGCAGTGTTATCTAACAATGAGTTTTCTTGTGTAATAGCAACACCCTGAAAAAAGCAGTTTTAGTACTAAAGCAAGCTCCATCATCTAGATATAAGAATAGTGCACCTTTATTTTGCCATCAAATATTGATTATGGAAATTCAAATAACAGATTGCTTGAGCTAAACAGCTACTAATATTATAGCAGGGACCAATCAGAAATAGACCTAGTTATTGGGCGGGGCGGGGCGGGGCGGGTCAGACAGGTGCAGGTCGGGTCAGGGCCAAGGTTGATAAACAAATGTATACAAATATATTAATGTAATTATTTTTGTCAAAACTTTTTTTAAAAAAAAATTTATTAGGCTATTACTTTTGGCCCTGTATTGGCCATGGTCAATAAGGCATTGTCCATCAAAGACCCTGTCCAATAAATATCCTATAACCTTAACCCTAACTGCATACCATTAGGCTACCCTGTCCAATAACCAGGTCTAATCAGAAATCTCTGATTTTGGCAGACGTTAATGACAATAAGTTTAAATCAAAGATCTGAGATCAAAACCTGTTTTGCGAATAACAACCCAGCTTCGCGGAACGCCTTTTGTACTTCCAATAAACCATTTCTTGTTTCTGGTGTACCACCACTCTAATAAATAACCATGAAGAAAATTATGTAAGACAATTAAATGAGAAGATTTTCATTCATGAAATCCACATTGATTCTAAAAGTAGAAGATTTACAGCAAACCTTTGAAATAACAATCACAAGGGTTGAAGCTAGTTCCGGACCAAGCTGTGCAATTTGATGATCAATTCCAGCTGGGTCTGTATTGTCAATAAATCTTAGCTGCAAGGTGTACAGAACAATTAGAGAAAAACATCACAACAAAGTTAGTGTGTATAAAGAAGTCAGGAGAAGGAGCACTTAGGAGTAGTGTGATAGAGATAAAAGAGTAGAAAAGGGCTAACTAATGAGCAATGGAGCATTATTGACTTATGTACATGGACAGATTCTCAGATACCTTGAGGGGAGGATTGTCGGGAGCCAAAGCCTCCGCAACAAACTGAGGCCCAAGCGCTGAACCACCAATTCCAACGGAAAGTATTTGGGTAAAACGTTCTCCCGTTGGGGCTCTGATCTGCAAAATAGTGTGAACTTTTGAATACCAAAAATTCCAAAAATAGCATTTTTGATACAGAAATTCTTAAGCACTGATGATATTATAACTTGATACAACACCATAATGTAAATTATCTCCTGCACAACACCATTTTCCACGCTTCTAGCTCGTGCAAACGCAAAGAACTAATGAAACCCCCCACTTCATTTAGAATATTCAAACGCATCTTAAAGGTATCCTATAAACTTCGTCAAGCTTTGTAAAACCCTAACCTTGATCACAAGCAAGTCCCTGGCTAACAACCAATGATTCAACCCCTTTCAGCTAGCTGCTAAACCAAGGTTTGATAGTGACTTTTAGAATCATTTTCAACAAATAACGATCAAAATGACAATTTAGAAATTGGATAGTAATGGTTTAATAGTCTAATGTTATAGAAATTATCAACAAATCATAAAAAGACTAAAAAGTGTTTAACCCACCGGGTTGAAAATTGACGGCTTTTAGCGGGTTTAAAAAGACGTGTTTAAACGGGTCAAAAATCTCAAAAATTTTGTCACAAGTCAAAACACGCTATTTACGAGTCGGGTTACTCGGGTTTTTCCATGTCGGGTCGAAAATTGACACCACTAGTTATTTCACTTCTTTTTGGCCCGAAACTCCAACTTAAAACACACACTTGATCTCATAAAAGTAAATCGGAGCAAAATAACCCAGAAATTCCAACTATTGTAATCACTCCATCAAATTGCTAAGTTCCCTCCAATCAAATTACATTACTCTAACAAATCAAGTAAGTCCTCTCATCATATGATTCCACCAACTTAGTTTATCTTCCTTCCATGTCAATTCAATCCCATGTAATTGAATTCAATCATAAATCAATCCAACCTAGCAAATAACTCAATTAAAATCCTTTAAGCTACAATTGAGACTTCACTTCAAATAGAATTCCCACTATACATTACATGCAAATTGATGGAAACAGCATTAACCTATAAACAAAGTTTTTTTTTTTTTTTTGGAAACAACAACAAAACTACCATAAATTACCTACACATTGATCCAATACAAAAAAGCATTTATCTTTTAAAATAAAAATCAAACCTTTCCGTAAACAACATCATGAGCAAAGTCCCAAACGCGGTCAAGAGTAAGATCAATCTGGTTCTTCAAAAGAGAAGTAGGAGCAAGATTAGAATTCCTCAACCAATAGTGACCCACCATTCTTCCTTCATCAGGGTTAGCAATGGAGCCCTTTTCAAGTTCCTCCATATGTTTAAAGGCTTTCTGAAACTTAGTTTCCATTTCCTTAAAAAACTCTTCTGTAAATCCAATTCTGCTTACATCTAAGTAAAGACCCAACTCTTTGTGTTGATACAACCACTCCACATATCTGGCCCACAAAGCATGTGGGTCCTTCTCAAGCAACCCATCAACTTTCTTCTTTTGCAAAGATGGAAGATTGTTGATTGAAGAAGACGAAGTTGAGAGATCAGCGGGAGTGTCCCGTGCAACAGAGGAAATAGCGCTAAAAGATAAAGATTTTCGGATAAAAGAATTATTGGGGGTTCTGGTGATTTTTGAAAGGTAAGAAATTTTGGGTTTCAGAGTTGAAGATGAATAGAGATTTGAGAGTGAAGAAGCCATTGTTGACTCTCAACTTGATTTTTTTTTTTTTTGGGCAGAAAAGTTGAGTGATATTATAAAACAAGAAAGGAGGGGAAAAAGAGGAGGCTTTTTTTTTTCGCCAGTGAGTAGTTGGTGAATTGATGATAGATATTCTCATTTGCTAAATACCGCCCTAATTTACTTAATACCGCCCGTATTTTAACCTTAACTTTCTAAAATACCCTTACATATATTTATATACCCTTACTTATATGTATATACCCTTACTTATATTTATATAACCCAAACTAACTCTCATCCTCTCCCTTCACCCTCACCCACTGCTAACCCCTATCCCTTTAATTTATTTTTCCTTTAATTTTTAAAAAATCTTACCTTTTAAATATCCTATTTATAATTTATATAAAAAAAAAAAAATGGCATGCCTCATGTTTCACATGTATGGTGGACCACTTCCCCCCTTCTTCCACTTGTCAAAATGGTGTGGTTGGTTTTTTTTATTTTTATTTTTTTTAAAAAAAAAAAAAATCTCACTCATAGTAACAGCATTCATTATAAAAAAAACTACTTCAACCTTCATTATTTCACCTCTTGCATAAAAAAAATTACAGAGAAGTTCACCTAAAAATATATAAGATTTACTATGTTTAATTTATAATTTTTATTTAGAACCAAAATGTCAGATGACAACAATGATTACGTGAATGCCGGAGAGGTAAATTTATTAATGTTAATTTTTTTTACGGGTTAATTATGTTTTTTTAGCTTAGTAAATAATTATATTTATAAATTTTTATGTTAATCATTTTTTGTCCATGTTTAATTACTTTGAATTATTCTTTAGGAATTTTTTCTTACATAAACAAAATTTCCATATTTGCTTGAATTATTCAATGCATTAAGTTAATTTTTTTTTAAAGAATTGATTCACGTATTAAGTTAAATTTTTGTTCATGTAAGAAAAAACAAAATATATCGTTGTTGCAAAATAGAAGTAACGTGTTTTGAAATGTGTCCAGAACACGTTACTACCAGTAGGGTAACGTGTTATGGACACGTTAATCCATTGGCACTAACGTGTTCTGGACACGTTACTCCATTGGCAGTAACGTGTAGGAGACACGTTACCCCATTGGGAGTAACGTGTTCTGGACACGTTACCCCATTGGCAGTAACGTGTTCTGGACACGTTACCCCATTGGGAGTAACGTATTTAGGGTTCGTTTACATGGTTTTTTGCTTTTAAAAATACTAATTAACGTATTTAATGAAATTATTTAGGACAATAACGACGGAGATGGCGTGGACTATAGTCAAAGTTTTGCCACCGATCAGACGTTTTCCAGTCATCACGAGGCACGTGATTGGGCGAAACCGATAGCTCATGGGATTGGTTTTGAAATTGTCATTTCCAAAATCAATTATACCTCGGTGTCTCGCATGGTAACCTACCTACGCTGTAACAAGGGAGAGCGGTACCGAGGGGAAAACAGAAATATGAGAAACGCCCAAAGGAAAAAAACGTCCACAAAAGCTTGTGGATGCCCGTTCCATATCAAAGTGATTGGCAATCCTCAAACCGGATTGTGGTATATTGAGCCCCAACCGGGTGTATCCAGCACACATAACCATCGCTTCATTGAGTACCCGGCGGGACACCGTCAGGTCAGTGGGTTGAGCCCTGCACCAAAGCAACACGTGCGTGAGCTTAGGGAATCTCAGTGCAAGCCGTCGAAGATTAAATTATCTTTGACACAAAAGTTTCCTGACGAAAAACCTACAATCAGGCATGTGTATAACGAAATCAGCAAGCAAAAGATGGATGATGCAGATGGGCGGAATGTTATGGAACAATTTATCCATCTTGCGGAAGAGTTGAACTACCACATTCACACTAATAAAGAGAGAAATCAATGCACTCATGTGTTTATGGCTCATCCGATGTCGATCACCTTATTGCGCACTTATCCATGGGTGATAGGAATGGACTCCACATATAAGACCAACAGGTATGGAATGCCGTTATTCGAGATGATTGGGATGACGCCGACCAATCATAACTTTTTGATTGGGATGGCTTTGATGAGGGATGAGACGATGAGGAGTTATCGATGGGTGTTGCAAATTCTCAATGACATTATTGGGCTACGTGCGCGTCCGGCTGTAATTTTTACAGACCGAGAGATGGGATTGTTACGCCCAATTCAGGAAATATTTCCTGGCACCCATCATTTGTTGTGCACGTGGCACATCAACAGGGATGTGGAGGCAAGAGTTGGGAAGATAACAGGCGACAAAAGCTTGGGAGACCGGTTTAGGCATGGTGCTTGGGCCCGGGTGATGTACGCGTCAACAGAGGAAGAATATGATGCACAACTGGATCGGATAAGAGATGGTTGGGAAAGATTTAGAGGAGTCATTGAATATGTAGAAAACACTTGGCTTCCGCATAAAGAGAAATTTGTCGCTGCTTGGGCTAACAACGTCCTTCATTTGGGTAACAAGACAACTTGTCGGGTGGAGAGTGCCCATTCAGTGCTGAAAGGTTGGCTTGGCACCTCTACCAACTCAATTGAAAATCTGTTTACGCGAGCAAATGCAATGGTTGAGCAGCAGCATGATAAAATTAAGTATCATCTGGAAACATCAATGAACAGACAGGGTGCCAGGTTTAGGAATAAGTTGTTGTTCAGCATGCTTGTCAGTCGTGTTAGCTCCCATTGCATGGATCTACTGCTTAAAGAGCATACTCGAATGAGGGAGTTAGCCGACGAGGCCCATGATCGTTGTGGTTGTGTGTTGCGCTCCACCTGTGGGATCCCGTGTGCATGTGAGATTGCAGCGTTAGTACAACAACGCACAGGTATACATTTGAGAGAGATCCACGACTTTTGGAAAACACTAACTATTGGTCAAGGCAATGACATCCCGGAGTTTGCCAATGACGACGAGGAAGAAGCCGACCACCTGTCTTCGTTGTTCGAAGAAGTTAGACGAAGAGGTTCTGACTATGTGAGGCGTGCAACCCGAGTTATGCATGAAAATATCTTCCAAGATACAGACTCGCTGGAAGAGCCAGAGACCAACACCAATGTTAGGGGCAGGCCTCCGTACCAAGTGATTTAATTTAATTAGAGTTGATTTAAGTAGGTCAATTTAATTAGAGTTGATTTTGTTAACTATATTGTTAAATGGCTGTAATTGAAAAATTAGTTCAACTAATAAATAATAATTGCTATAATAATTAAATGGGTGTAATTGAAAATTACTAATTAAGTCGTATGTAATATGGTGTTTTTGCAGAGCTCGTCTACTCGACGAGATCGGAGTTTCTTTGAGCATGCTTCGACAAGCCATGGGCGTCGTTCGAGAAACACGGGCTCTTCTATGGGAGAAAACTCAGGATCCCATGCCGAAGGTAATGATCATATTTTATTTGAAATTAGTTATTAAGTAGTAGCTGCAATTATTTGCTAAATATGTTTTATTATTGTAGGTGGTAGCGGTAACATAACAAGGGAACGATTTCCTTACTATGACAGCGTTCCCCAATTGATATTGCCGTTTATGGAGGGTTGGACTGATGTAAGAGCAGACGGAAACTGTGGGTTTCGTTGTGTGGCTGATGCTTTTCATGGTGGACAGGACAACTATCTTATGGCTCGAAGAATCATCGCAAATGAACTTGGGGCAAACATTGCTGATTACGCAGCTATTTATGGAGGGCAGCAGCACGTCATTGAAGCCGTGACACGTATCTCTTGGGAAGGTGGCAGATGCGGTGCTAACCATTGGATGGAAGTCGTTTTCGACTTATTTCCGATTGCAAATCTATATCATTGCGCCATCATGTTGTACTCGTATGGGAATGACCGATCGATTGGACAATGTTGTACAGTATTACCGACGAGAGTCCCGCAACTCATCACGGCTCCTACGAGTGAACTTCATATTGCCTACATGCAAAATTATGCGCACTACATACGATTACATGTCAGTCATGATTCCCCGATTCCGCCGGTTGCAAACTATTGGAACTTTGTTGAAAATTCCAAACCGTCGAAGGATGGGATGCATTATACACCAGGAGAGTAGCACACTGGATGAGACTTGTTGAAAATTTGCATTGAAAATTTGTAATTAGTTCAATTTGTGCATGTGTTTAATGTTGTAACTTTAGTTAGTTTATTATATGAATATATTTAATGCTATTACCTTCGATAAAACTCATTAAAAGAAAAATTCTTGATCTAATCAGAATATGACGAAAATGGGTAATGTGTTTAAATACAAATACAAAATTAAAAATATTTGTTTACATACAAATACCAAAAAGATTAATACCAAAAAAAAAAATTACAAAAAAAAAAAATTACAAAAAGAAATTATAAATAAACATTAATAAATAAATAATAAAAAATGAAAACTACTGGGGATGATCGCCCCAACTTGGTGGACGCTGTCTCGGGGCACGTCGTCGGATGCCAACGCGTGTCTCGTAGTCATCAAAGTCTTTTCTCAGTCTAATGAGACCCAACCTCAGTCTATCCATGCGTTCTGGCAGCTCATCAATGAAAGGATCCCACAACACTTCAGAATTTTCTAACATGGAGGACATCCACTGTAAAAAGGAAAAAAAAGAAATTGTTAGCTTACGTATAAATTGTAACAAATTAAGACAAAAAGTAAATACGGTGTCAAATTACTTACATGCTCGGGTACAGTCATGTCCGGTCCCGTGTTCGGGATCAGATCGCTGTCGTTCACGATGTAGGGGTGTGAATACGTCTCGAACCACGTGTCATACCCGTCTTGCATCGCGTTTGTGAACTCTGAATAGTCTAAGGCACAGGGATGAAGAGTGTTAGCAATGGGGAAAGTGTCCCAAGTATCCTTAACCGATGTAGGCGGCCACTGAACATAGTAGTGTCTCGGATCCTCCGGCCGATACGCCGAGATAGGTGTAGGGATGCGAGGGGGTATACCCTGCATGAAGCCGAGCTGCCGAAGACATCTGTATGGCATATAGGGCTCAATGATGGACTGGTGCTGGATGAACCCAGTGAACAAAGTCCGAGGACAACGGGTACTGATGTCATCCCCGAACGGTAACCAACACACCTGTTGAATGCAAAAAACATTCAGTTTAATAACAACGAGGCAATTAGGAAAAAGTAAAGAAACATTAATTAAAATATTACCTGGTCAGCAGTCATGTTGTCGATCCTGTTACGAATGGCGACAAGGCGGGCGGGGTTGTTCGGCTCCAAACGAACATCCCACTGAGAACAACTAGGATCACCAACACGACGAGGGAGACGTCCACGGTTAGGCCTAAAAGCTGGGAAGTACTCATAAATCCACGCCTGTAACAACGTTAGACACCCGGCCAACTGCTTGCATCGCCGTCGACTGCCTTGGCCAAGCTGGCGATACATGTACGCTAATGTAGCTGATCCCCAAGAGTACCTCCCAACAGAATCCTCATCCATAAGCTCTGTGATAAGGCCGGGACTGAGCCGGCTACCACTCTTATCCACAAAGAGCGTGGATCCAAGAGTGAGCAACATCCACCCTATGGCTCGTGTCGAAGCAACCCGTCCCTCTGCAGCTCGACACAGGTTGAAGATGCACTCCGTATAGACACCTCCATTCTTGAACTGCCCGTCCCTTTTCATGGCTTCTTGTGGCACGCCGAGGATCTCGGCCACGTCATGTATAGGTGCATAGCCCTGGCCGAGGCTATGAAATCGCATGCTCACACCATCGACAAGTAGACCCTCAGCAGGCAGGCCCATAATAAACTCGACATCATGGAGAAAGATAGACATCTCCCCCCACGGCATGTGGAAGCTGTTCGTGTCCGGCTGCCACCTCTCGACGAATGCCGACACTAGTGGACCGTCGATATGTGTGTAACATAGCCTGGGCAAGTCAAGCAACCCACTTGCAGATACAATCCGACCAACATCCACCTGCTCTCTGGTTCGATCCACTTGTTGTCTGGTTGGATCCACCTGCTCACGAAACTCATCCGCCCACTCAATCAACATAGAACATGCCTGATGTCGAGTGCGAACGTCCAACACGCCCCTATCGTCACCATCCCATATATGTCGGGCAATGTGAGCTGCGTAGCTCGGGATGAGGGAACCATCTATCGGACCCCCAGGCATAGCCTCCTTAACCACCCAAGAATCGTCTGTCTTCCTCTTCGGTTGTCCGCGAGTAGAAGAAGACGACCCCTTAGACCGAACAAATCGCCCGCCCTTGCCCTTGCGGACATTACGGACCCGATGTACCTCCTCATCCCCGTCTCCCTCCTCCTCGGGAGACGAATGATCATCGGGAATAAACTCATCGTCGAAGTGATCTGGCCCTGATTGTAACATTGCCTCAAGCTCATACGCCTCTAACTCAGACTCGTCCACATTCGAACCCCCGGCCCTATCAGTTGAACGTCCTTCCCGAGTAGACGCATTATGGACCTGACATGAAGACGCGTTGCCCGCCCTCCTCCTAGCAGAGGCCAGGATGCGTCGTGTGTTAGGGTGCCGTGGGGAAGAGTCGTCCTCAGCACGCTAAGTGTAATTGAAAAATCAGTTCAACTAATTAAGAATAATTATCGTAAAAGTCAATATTTTCTAATTAACAAGAATTACACCAATTTGTTATAATTACTAATAATTAATAATTATAAGTAATTACACCAGTTTTTTATATAAAAAAATTTAGAATAATGTTGTTTCTAATTTCTAATTAAAAATTAGTACGTTAGTTTATAGTTTACAATTCCAATTAATTACCAATTAACAATAATTAATTCCTAAACATTCAAACATTTAAATTTGAGATTTTTCATCTCCATTCGGTGTATACATCAAATGTTCATCAGATTAAACACAACAAAATTGAAAAAATTCCCCTAAATTTAACACTAAATCATAAAAACATCTAAAATATATTAAAAATCAAAATGTAACATAATTCACTTCCAAAATTCCTAAATTTCATCTAACTCAACCTCAAGACAAGTCCAACAACAACCACGGTTTGTTCATTCAAATTCATCTCTCCCAACCCTCTCAAACAATTTCAACAAAAAACACAAGAAAATTGCAAAAAAAAAAATCATAAAAATATGTTACATTTTAACAAACAGAAAATTGAAAAAAAAATCAAAAAATCGAAAAATAAAAAAATCAGAGAATCAGAAAAAATAAAATCAAAAAATCTGAAAATTTAAAAATAAAAAAAAAACCAGAAAATCAAAAAATAATAAAATTCGAAAAAAAAAACAAAAAATCGAAAAATAATGAAAAAATAGGAAAATAAAAAAAAGAAAATCAGAAAAAAATGAAAACATCAAAAAATCAGAAAATGGAACAAAAATCAGAAAATCGAAAAAAAAGTCAAAAATTCGAAAAAAAATGGAAAAAAAATCAAAAAACCACAAGAAAATTCAACTTCATGACAAAATTTAAACAATCATACATCTCCACCAAATTTTCATCAAATTAAACACAAGTATCTTTAACAATATTCCCCTAAAATAAACACAAGTTCATGAAATTCCAAAAAAAAAACCAGAAAATTCATAGTTCATCAAGATTACAAAATTAGAAAATAAAATTCAAAATTCGAATTAGATCTAAATTACCTTCTCTTGAGGGTCATTTCCGGCAACGATCTCCTTCCCTGGACGTTTACGGGGAGGCATTTGGGTGGTCCTGGTCGTGCGTCGTCCTACAGTGGTGGCCGTGCGTGTTGCTCTGCTGCTGGAGTCGGTGGCGGTCCTGTGTTGCTGCAGTCGGTGGCGGAGTTGCGGTGAGAAGGCGGGTGGTGGTGCTGGAGTCTTGATGCTGGTGCTGGAGTCTGATGCGTGAGGGTGGTGGTGCTGGAGTCTTGGTGGTGGTGCTCTCTTGAATTTTGGGGAGAGAGATGGTTAGATGAGAGAGTATTTTTTTTTTTTTTTATGGTTGAATGTCTGATGCGTGAGGGGAGGGAGAAGTGAGGGGGTTGGGTTGGTTAATTGGTTGGAAGGGTAAGGGTAGTGTTGTAAGTTTGTGTTAAAATACGGGCGGTATACAGTAAATATGGGCGGTATTTAGTAAAACCCTAGATATTTTCCTTTAAATAATTAGTTTCCTTAAATTAATTAATTTTCCTTTAGTGTGTTGTGTGAAAAGGTTTGGAAACTATTTCTTAAAAAAATGCAAACTTTTTTCGTAAAAAAAAAAATGGGAACTTTTTCTGTAAAAAAAAAAAATGGGAACTTTCTAAGAATTCATAATAAATTTACACACCATTTGAGATAATAAATGATTAATTCAATCTTTTATTTCTATTTTAAGCATCTTATATTTTCCTTAATTAATTATAATTATAATAGGATTTTGATATTTTAAGGAAAGTTTTTACTTCTCATGTCTTCAAATTTTTGCAACAACTGTATTTTTGACACTATTCACATGTTTCACTTTAACTTCAATTTATCACTTACACATACACAAAAAGATAAATATTTGTGGGAGTATGTTTTGAATTCGTCTAACAGTGTATTTTTTTATTATTTAGTGTTCATAATTTTAACAAATATACAATTAGATATTAATCTTTAAAGTTTTTATCTAGACATGCGTGAAAATGAATTTGTCACAAAAAATTATGAAACAAAGGAAATATTGTTTTTGAGTAAATTATTAGACTACATATAAACATTAAATACTCTTCCAAAAATGACAATATTTTATACAATTAAAGATAAAATCACATACAAATCAATGCAATTAATACTTTATTTTTCTAATACCCCATACTTTCTATTTAAAGCCTCTTACAGGGTTGCATGCCTGCATATATAGCCTTTTCCTTTTTTAATACTCTCTCCACCCCATTTTAGATGTTATATTTCATTTTGACACAATTTTTTATGTAAACCAATATTCATATAAAACCCCACTAATGATAAAAGTATTCAGAAGAGCAGATAGCTTAAAAATGGTAAAATGACAAAAAAAAGGGTAAAAAGGCAAAATATATGAGACCCATAAACTATAAAAATGAAACTAGCAAGTAGTTTATAACATCAAATAAAAAAATTATACTCCCTCCGTCCCAAAATAAATGTTACATTTCCTTTTTTACATTGAGGCAAATCAAACGAGATCTCACATGACTATATTTTTCCTTATATATATAGAACGAAAGGGAGTTAAAGTTACAAAGTAAACAATATCAAAAGTCAAAATATATCATTTAATTTAGTACGGATGGTGTAGAAAATTGAAACATAAGAAACTACTAGTAATAGTAATGGAGTTTGTGGAGTTCAAAGGAGGCTGCTGATTCGGTGCCTTTTTGGGGTGAAGTTGTGAGTTTGACTTTTGAGAATATATAGTTGTGGATTTGTGAGTTTCAAAGGTTTTTTTGGCGTTGTTTACATAAACTGAAACTTGAATGGGCTAAGTTCGTTCCTTTGACTGTTTTCATGCTGTTGTTGTCTCTTGATGGTTATGTACTATTGTGTACTTATGTGAGGAAACTCGTTAATCACGTTTATAATTTTAACAATACTTTTAGTGATGTTTCATTATTTTATCACATGGAAATTGTTAAACATCGCCTTGAAATTATTTTGTATTGTTCCAACTTTTTAATAAAAAGATGACATTTTTGTTGACTTAAAATAATACCACAATAATTTTGATTATTTGGACAACGGCCCCGAAAACACGACACTAGACCTTGGTAGGAGCGCCTAAAATAGGTCATGATTTATACATCCATTTTTTACTATGTTACTTGGCATTGCTCCTGGTGGGTCTGTTATTTTCCGTTGTATTTAAGGTGATCGTCGGGTAAGTCACTAAGTCCAATAAAGTCCAAATCAACCCACTTAGACAGTTAGTTCAAGTTATTGAGAGGGGTGAAAAGTTATAAAGTAATGATAAAGTTCTCAAAAAAGGGAAGAAAAACACTATGTAAAACATGGGTTAGGTTTAACAATACTAAAAAAAAACTTCATTTTATCTATTTTAGAAACTTTCCCTACTCATTTCAAAAAAAAAAAAAAGATATTTTCCCTACCAAGGATGTAGCTTCCCATATATTGGTTTTATCTATCTACTTCTGAGAGGCAGAGGTTTTGATTATCATTATTATCGGAAGAATTAACTTGTTGATTAAAATTTGTGTGGTGTATGTCGAATCGATCAATTACCTTAAGTTTTATTCAATTCAAGCACTACAACAAAATAGCAAGACCCACTTGTAAAAAACTTCAAAAGACAACGAAGTAAAAGATGGTATTCATCAATTTCAGATTCCATCCACAAAGATAATAAAATGTATTTAATTTATAAATTGAAATAAAATTAATACAATATGTATAATTTTTTAAACGAAAATTTGCAAAAAAAAAAAAAAAAAAACTTAATTTTTCAAAGCTAAAACCCGAAAAATAAAATTGAATGTGAGATTAAATCTTTTTCTTCCTTTTCAACATTGATTGAGTGATTCCGCGTTGGACTCTGATGAACCTATTAATTTTGGCACTTTCCTTCCTTTTCCTCCATTTTCTCCCACTTGCTTAGGCCCTGTTCTTTTGGACTTAAAAGCTACAGTAATCAGATCAGATCAGACAAACTCAAATCAGATCAAACATTATTACTCTTTATTATTATTATTATTATTATTATTATTATTATTATTATTTTTATTTATTTATTATTATTATTATTAATTTCGAGCATCGTTTTTCCGCTGGACATTTTCCGACGACGGTTTTCGAACGAGTTTTCCGGCGACGGTTTTCGGGACGACTTTTCCGACGACGATTTTCGGACTGACTTTTCCGGCGGAGATTATTCGGCCGACTTTTCCGGCGGTGATTATTCGGCTGACTTTTCCTATAACAACCCTGAATTTTCCGAAATGAAAATAATATTTATCACCTGAAACAACAGCTCAGAAAATCTCAAGGTTGTTTTGCCGCGATGACTAATTATAGTCATCGCAAGGCTAGTGGTTCTACCTGTAAACTAATAATTAAAAGATTAATTAACTAACTATTACAGTCCAACATAGTAAACCAAAAATAGTTATTACAACCCAAATTAAATTCTAATTATAATTAAATGACAGCGGAAGCCTTAATAAAGTCTAAAATCTAAAAAGAAATGATCGCACTCCTTAACCCAACCAGCCAAACACCATCAAGTCCCTGCACATTGAACATTGTAATATCAGCCAAAGGCTGAGTAAGATTTCACACTATAATAAAACAAAACTAACCAATGTGCAGGCAAAACATATAAGAATATCTTGCAAATCCATTTCCAATCTGTACAGGGTTAAATAGCAATAGGAACAACTTCTCAAATAAACTTTAATCTACTTTTAAGTAACTCAAGTCCAAATCCTTCTTTCTTTCTAAAAGCAACTTGCATAAATATAAGACAATACTTTCGAAATCTGTGAGTAGGAAGTATTAAATAAGAAATTCAATGAGCTAGCTAGGCTCACTGAATAAACACACCAAAGTCCCTAGTATGCATACCCCTTACTTGATAACCTACCAAGAAGGAAGACAATTGGTAAGAGTACTGATCAACGTACCCCCAACTCCTATATAAAATGGTTGAGACACTGTTAACTCAACCTACTTCCAAACTCGAGGAATACCGCTTACCGGCAACCCCACAATAAAACTAGAAACCCTCGTAAGGGTGATGAACTTCCTCCTTTCAAAATCTTAGCTTGGTAACATAGAGGAACTTCCTCGTTTCAATATAAAATAATTTCACAATACAAGTTCTCAAAATAATGTCAAATAAATAATAATCATAACTGTACAGGTTTAGTAAGAAATCTTACCTTGTCAGCAACAAAATACAAATCAACTTCAAAAGTCAAGTCAAAAAAGTTCTTCAACAAACTCGCGATCTACAGCATAATAATAGTGTATAAGCCACTTGACTTACAAACTACCTATACTTGGTACACTACAAAAGTCATTATAAGTCAACTATACATCTATCCAACTAATCGGAATTAATTTGCTTATACATCAACCAAATATCACTAGATACTACCAACCTATAACCCAAAATTATAATAATGGTACTTGACAATTAATTCACACATCACAATCAAATACTAGTTACTACTATTCAATTAAAATCAATCTACTTATATACTAACAACACTTGTATACTAACAACACTAATATACACAGCACTAATATACAAATAACACTAGTATATTAACAACACTAGTATAAATAACACTAGTATACTAACAACATTAGTATAAATTGTATATCTAATAATAATATATCAACTATATATATTAAAATCACAATCAACAATGATGCCAACAACATATTAAAATAGTTCTAAGTATGATTTTCCCCAAACTTAGGGTACCACATTACTTCAAGAACACTCAAACAACTATAAGAATAAACTAACAATTATACTAACTACATAATTAAGTCAATACTTACATATAAATCAACTAAAACATGACATAATTCAATTTCCCCAATTCAATTACTCATAAACCCTAACTTAACAAAACCCTCAACTAAAACAACAAATAAAACAAACAAATTTAAAACAAAACTTTAGATCACAACATACTTGAATAAGGGAGTTAAAATTACTCAACAAAAACTAAAAATTATACTCTTGAAATCTGATTTTTAACCCAAACCCTAGGGTTCCAAACTCAATGTTGTTATCTTAAATCATTAACAAAATAGGAAAAGATGAAGTACATTAAGATTAAAGTGGTGATAAAAGGAAAAAAGAAAAAAGAAAATAAAAAAATAAGGAAGAAACGAACCTGTGCTGCTGCGGCAGAGAACAATAAGTATATTGTAGTCCCGGGATTACAAAGCAGTGTGCTCTCGCGCGTGGTCTTGTTGCAGTGCAGCGCGTGGGATTTTTTAAAAAAAAAAATAAAAATTTTCCCCAAAAATAGCAACAACCAACAGTACCGTTTCACTATCCTTATTTCACTCTGTTTCAATTCTTGATGTTCATTTTTTCATGTGGAACATTCATTTTTTCATGTGCAATCTCCAATTCTTCATGTTCATTTTTTCATGTGCAATATTCATTTTTTTATGTGCAACCTTCATTTTTTCATGTGCAATATTCATTTTTTTATGTGTAATCTTCATTTTTTCATGTGCAATCTTCATTTTTTGATGTGCAAACTTCAATTGTTCATGTTCATTTTTTCATGTGCAATCTTCATTTTTTGATGTGCAAACTTCAATTCTTCATGTTCATTTTTTCATGTGCAATCTTCATTTTTTCATGTGCAAACTTCAATGTTCATGTTCATTTTTTCATGTACAATCTTCATTTTTTGATGTGCAAACTTCAATTGTTCATGTTCATTTTTTCATGTGCAATCTTCAATATTTCATGTTCATTTTTTCATGTGCAACCTCCTTGCAAGGCACAATAACATTATCCATCATATAAAATCCAACGAATACGTAAATCTTCAATGTCTTACTACTAAAAAAAATAGATTTTTATGAAAATTATTATAAGAGATTAAGCAAGGAATTAAGTTGTGCTTTTAATTTAGAAAAAAAAACTGATTTTTACGTTAAAAAAAAAACTGATTTTTTTTATAAATATAGAAACTACTTTTAATTCCTTGAAAGTAGGAATTCTATAATAAAAGATTTTCTCCAAAAACTGATTTTCCCATGTATTTAAGAAACTGATTTTACGTAAAAAACTATTTTTTTTAACTCCAAAACTACGTCGTTTTGGCCAGGGACCACGTAGAGCTACGTGGTCCTGGGATCATATAATAATTTGCGGGCAGAGAAGAAGACCCAAGGGTTTCTATTTGCAAAAGGATTCTAGTGTAAGTTTACTCCTACTTTTCCCCTTTTTTTGTTTTTCTTTCTTTTTTTTGGTTATATATATATATATGTATAGAAGTAGGCTCATGTGAGAAATGTAGTTTTGGTGAGAAGAGTGAGAAACAATCTCAACCCTTTGATCAACAAATGAATGGCTAAGATTAAATTTGAATTTCCCTCCTTACTCCTTCTATAATTTAGAGTAAATGTATCTATAGCATAAAGTCAATGTATTTTTACTCAATGTATTTTAGTATATGTTGAATGTACCTATAGTTGGTGGTCAATGTACCTCTAGGTATTAGTTAATGTATTTATCTCTTCTCACATTTCTCACGATAAGAAATTTCTCACCGGAACCCAACCCTATATGTATATATTTATTTATTTAAAATATCTTTTATTTTACTTAAGAGTTTACTTTAACTTCCTTACTATTTATGGCCTTAATTAGAGATCTAATAACTATTGGTCACTTCTAAAGTTAAAATGAGAAATAATATTTTTAATAAAAGGAGATATAGAATTAATTTCGTAAAATTATTTAAAGTAATAATAAGTAAATAAATAATATAAAAATACGGGGTGTTACATTTCCGCGACTTTTTCGACAACGGTTTTCGGACTAACTTTTCCGGCGGTGATTATTCGGCCGACTTTTCCGGCGACGATTTTCAGGCCAAGTTTTTCGACGACGGTTTTCGGGATGATTTTTCCGACCAAGGTTTTCGGACTGAATTTTCCGGCGGTGATTATTCGGCCGACTTTTCCGGCGACGATTTTCAGGCCGAGTTTTTCAGCGACGGTTTTCGGACTGACTTTTCCGAAGATGATCATTCGGCCAACTTTTCCAGCGACGATTTTCAGGCCGAGTTTTTCGGCGACGGTTTTCGAAATCACTTTTCTGGCGGTGATTATTCGGTCGACTTTTTCGGTGACGGTTTGGTCAAATTTTTCAGCGGTGATTATTACTACTACTACTATTATTATTAGTAGTAGTATTATTAGTATTAATATTATTATTTGAAGTTTTAGAGTGAGATTGAATGAAGAAGTGAAATGAAATGGGCTATCATAATAATAATTATAATATTAATAATTATATTAATTATTATTAATAGTAATAATTATTATTATTTTAGTAAATATAATCATATATTACATTTCTCATAAAAAAAAAGTATTACAATTATAAAAATAAAAATAAAAATAAAAATAAAAATAAAAATAAAAATAAAAATAAAAAATAAAAAATAAAAAATAAAAATAAAAATAAAAATAAAAATAAAAATAAAAATAATTCATATCAGATCAGATCAAATCAGACAAACTCAAATCAGATCAGATCAGATCAGATCAAATCAGATCAGATCAGATCAGACCAGATCAATCCTAAAGAACATAGCCTTACTTCCTTTTCCCTCTTATAACAACCCTGGCCTATGAGCATTTCAATTTAGGTGTTTCAATTAAACTATTTCTCTTTCTCTCCATCCTTCCTCCCAAGCTAGATTAAATTGAGCATTCAATTCATTCATTCAATTGTCATACAAGAACCATATTACAATGGTCATATTACATAATCATTGGATAGTAACTTAAAACCCTATAAGAAACTAATTGAAACCTATACACAATACAACAAAAATTACACTCACAAAACCCAACCCTGTATTTGAACTTACCTAAATCAGTTTAACCTGATTTGGTAGGTAGAATGGAGAGAGAGATAATTAATTTAATTGAAACCCCTAAATTAAAATGCTCATAGGGTTTTATAAGAGGAGAATGGATTTTAGGAGGGAAAGGAAGTAAACAAGTGGGAAAAAATGGAGGGAAAGGAAGTAAACAAGTGGGAAAAAATGGAGGGAAATGAAGACAAGTGACAAAAAAATAGGTTCACCGGATGTCAACACCGAAAGTACTCAGTCAATGTTGGAAAAATAAGAGAAAGATTTCATCTCACAACTAGTTTTGTCTTTTGTGTTTTAAAAGTTTTTTTTTTTCCCGTAAATTGAAGATTTTTTTTAAAAAATAAAACTGGCAAATTTTCCTTTTTTAAAATATCACCATGCATAGAGAATTAAATATAATCCTATACTCAACATAATTAACTAAATTTGTCTGAACTAAATTGAAACTTCGAAAAATAAAACTAAAAGAATCTGCCTTTAAAATGTATACCATTTTACCAATTGAATGGTACACATGCCATATACTTTAGTTTGATTTGAATGAAAATTAATATAAGGTCAAATAAACATTATTTTAATTTCAAATTAGACCAGATGAATATTATCATCAACAATAAACACCGATAATCAATTACTCATGGTGTACCTTTTTACCTTCTCTAAATTGTTCATTTGGATGATGAGTAGGGGTATGTTTAGTTGTGTACAATTGTACACTTTGGTTGGATTTGGATTTAACTTTTGGAGTAGCTTTTAGGGTTTTAACTAATTACAAACGTTACCATATTCAATTATTCATACGCTAATGTTTGGCAAAGTAATGATGGGTGGTACTCGTGGGAGGGATATTAAGTTCCTCAAATTGAGATACAAACTTAAATAACATTTTTCAAGTAATTTTGACAAATTTTAGGAACATGGATAAAAAAACAAACTAAATAAGGAGTATTTTGGTAATATATTTTCAACAAAATTACAAAAATATCATTTGATATTTTTTGAGATACCTATTTTTTTAGAAACCGATTATTTCCCGTACTCGTGGTAGCTTTTAGCTTTTGAAGTAAAATTTTGCTCTATCTATACAATTGATGGATAGCTAAGTCTACCGCTAACAGCTACCTCAACAATTAATTTTATCAAACATGAAAATTATGGGCAAAAACAAAGTTATGAATTGCAATCACATACAACAGGTACTCCTTCGATAGATTTTTGTGTTTCAAGACATGTTTATATCCTGTAGAATCCACAACACTCGTTTACAGTACCACGTATACTCTAATTTTCCCAGAAATCCAAAACAAAATTATCTACACAACCTCTTATAAAACCCTAGGTGAGACTCCATGTAACCATTTACAAATTGCAATCTGAAGAAACCCATTATACATTTATACGACATACTACTGCAAGCTTTTCTCTTTACACTCCAATTTCAAGATTAAAGAAGGAGAGCCAAGTACTAATTAAATTAAATTAATTTTAAAGCTTAAGCAGCAAGCATAATTTTTGGGCAAGATGATGTGGGATGAGAATTGGTTCGACGAAAGCTGCAATAACGATGAGCAACAACAAGAATCTCCCTTCACTTTTGATTTTCTTTCTCTTCTTTCTAAACCCAAGGTATTTTGTGTTGCTGACATTTTCCCTTTTTTTACTTCTTATTTAATGGTATTATTACTTTTTCTTGTTGCTAATACCTAATAGTCTTATCTTTGTTTACTGAAATTCCCAGTAATTTTTATGTTTATTAATGGAGTTTTCATGTTTGAGCATTTATTTTTGGCACTGATTTTTTTTTTTTTTTTTTTTCTGGGGATGAATTTGGTTTTTGGTAGGACTATTATAGGATACTGGAAGTGGATTATGATGCTAAAGAGGAAGAAATTCGGTCTAATTATATCCGGCTAGCATTGGTTAGTTTTATGTTTCTGCTAATCTTAGTTTCGAATTATTTAATTTATCACCTTTTGGATTGTAATGATGGAATTGTTCATATGGCTTCATTGGGAGTAAAATTTCCATGTTTTGATAAAATTATTGCCCCTTGCATTATAGAAATGGCACCCGGATAAGCAAAAGGATCAGGATGATGCTACATCGAAGTTTCAAGAGATAAATGAGGCTTACCAAGGTTAGTGATTTTCAGTTATTTTGTTGTCTATCTTTCATGTTGCCCCTGATTTTGTGTTTGAATTCCTTGGAACTCAAAATAATGAAATTTTGCATACTGGGATTCAATTTTGGAATGTCAAATGTTGAATTTTGATTGCAATTATTATGTTGAGCATGCAATCTCTTCAACTTATTAAACCTGAACAATACGTATTAAACTTGAAACTTATCTGAATTTATTAAACTAGCTTTTTTTTTTATTTTTTTTTTTAAGGTGAAGAGAACGCACCCTAAACATAAAACTATCAAGTTTAACCATAGATAGATTGTGTGCAATGCCTCGTCAACTTTCAATTAATCGACTCCTAGCCGTTGGCAAATGCACAAATTTTCTATTTTTCTCTTCTACGTGTTTGGCTGTCTTACAGGATACGAGTTATCATGCATTCCTTACTTTGGTCTTGCGATTGCTTGATCTTGCTTGAAATTATGAAGATCTCAAAAACTTGAGGAACTTGAAAACATCATAATCTTGTCTATATCAAGATCTTGTAGAAGAGCTGATTAACTAAATGGAATAATGCACCTGATTGATTATTTGAGAGAAAAAGATGGGGATAATTGCAAAATCTGGAAGTTTAACACTGGTAGATGGCAAGATCACTTTTTGTATCATATCAACGGTAAATTTCAATATCAATAGTTTGATGAGATCATGACAGTAGCCATGCAAGTCGAGCTTTGTTGCCAGGGAGAGTAAAGACATAAGATCATGAGCCAAGTGGAAGACAAAACAAGTCTTCTTTGCTCTGTAATAGTAGAAGAATTTGAAATGACATCATTCAACTTTTCATTTGAAGTTCAGTATAGTCTGGGCTTGTTAGAATGCTATAGAATTGGGCCAAACATTCCAAACTCAAGGAACATCCAAACACTAGGATTCCACAAATCAACCTTTAAATTCCTGTTTGGCCATCTTTCTAATCGTATGAAAGCCATTATCTGGAAGAGGTTTCAGGTTATGTATCAAGACCTTTATCTAGTCTGATTTGTGAAGCCATCAAGTCATTTATATAATGCCTTTTCATTTCTCATTGAATCTGTTGTCGTTACATTACATAACTTGAACCTTGAAATTTGAGAAAGTTAATTTGTTGAAGAATGCAAATTATGCTTGAAGACTTCATTCAAACCTGTTAGAATGACCACTGATTCTGTCTGGAATTCCTCTTTGATGCCAGTCTTAAGTGATCCCTTGAAGCGGGAAGAATATGACATGAAAGGGATGATGGTCTATGACTACAATGTTATGGTAAGAATCTTATGCTCTGTTTATGTTCAATATCTTGTTTTTTTCTTTCTATGATGAACATTCTTAAGAGCATATATATTGTAACATATATTTGCTGCAGGAATACCTTAATCGCTACAAGGGACTAATTCTAACTTGCAATGGCCTGGGCATGAAGTATTCTATATGGTAGATCACCTAAATATGCTCTGGTTGGGGATTTAATCCTCATAAACTGTAGTAGTAAACATGATAATACATCCCATTAGAAGGCATGGTTCCAGAAATTAGCTGATTATATGCAAAGCTTTTTTCTGAGGCGGGTAAAGCCTCGAGAGTTACAAACCTGATTTTTAGTAACAGCGTCGGAAGATGTGTATATAGCTTTTATCATTTTCCGTTTAACATCTTGTAATTGGCAGTTTGTATGCCCATTTCTTAGTATGTCTACTTATGCAGCACCATGAGTTTTTTTTTTGTATGAGAATTGGTCCTTGTTCATCTGGTGTAAAATTCAGAAACAGCTTCCATAAATAAATAAAAAAAGCTCTGTTGATTTTCTGTTATTATTTCAAGAAAGCAGTGTTCTTCAATTGATGTTGTGATTTGCCCTCAAAATTGTTTGAGGTTGAATTCCACCAGACTAGTTTTTATAGCGCACAAGGGTCTCTTCTTTTGGATTTATAATTTCATTCAAACTCAATTAGTCAATTCAATCTTTTTCAATTTAGTCCAAAAAAATTGAGCTAGATTGCATAGTAACTTTATGTTTGATTCAACTTATTTAACACACTTATTTTAGATAAGATAAGGATAATTTGATTTGATTTTTTAAAACTTTAAATATCTTTAATTATGTAACAAAAATATTATAAAAATTAGATATTTGAAAACTACTCATTAATACAAATAAAATAAGATTTTAATTAATTAATAAACATTTTTCTTATGGATTAACATATAACACAGTCAGTTTAGTCAAATTTGGAAATAAGTTTAGATTAGATTAAAAAAAAAAACAGGTCAGATCAGAAAAAATAAATTTAAATCAGTAATTGTCTGGCAATAAAAAAAAGGTTTAAGATACGTACTTCATAATTACAAGGTGTAAAGCAGATTATCTTAAGGTTTAAGCCCTATAAGAACGGTGCTTCAAAAGATTTACTTTTTGTGAACTTGTGACTAATAACAGCTACTTATTAATTATCAAATGTCAACCATTAATTATACTTTATTTTTTTCAAAATTGCTATTTATCATGAAGTAATCATAAAATTAAAGTATGTCAAAGGCCAAGTTCCAAAGCTGCTAGCACTAGCAGTTTGTTGGTTTTGAGTTAAAAGGCAGCTTTTAAGCAAGCTAAGAAGCCATTTATAAAAACATCTTTTCTGGCTATTTGGCCAAATGAAACAACCACCCAATTGTCAAACAATCCTCATATTCTCAAGATATACCAAGCAATAACACTTCACTAACACTAAAGCATAAAATTCATTATGGGGGTCTAAATGAAACATATTTTGACACTCCGTATACAACACATGAAAACCATCTAACTACAAGTTACAAGTTGACATCAATATCTTGAAACATAAGAAAAACAACTAACACAACCCTAGTATTCACCAAGCACTTTACATCCACTATGGTTCATCCCCCTGATCCTGCAATTGCACAGATATTACACATACTCCGATAAGCTCGCAAATGAATAACAAACAAAAATGAATGCCAGATAAATAAATAAAATTATGTGGCAGGGTTATATTCTGGATTGCATGTGATATTAGCTATACAGACCTGGTCTGAAGTCCAGAGGGTGAGATTGTCTCTAAGAAGTTGCATGATCAGAGTGCTGTCCTTGTAAGATTCTTCACCCAATGTATCCAGATCCTCTATGGCTTCCTCAAATGCCTGTGAATAACAGTTATATAATTATGAAAATTGGTTAGACTAAAAAGGGTAAGATTTTATACAGAGCATCAAAATATTATCACCATTGGGAAGGCATAACCCTAAGAACAGAAACCATTGGAAAAACAGGCACAAAAGGTTTAAATCATAACCAGAAATATATTCAAGTAAATAGCAGATCTAGGTAAGTTCCCAGTCTATTCATCAAATCACTTGACGCCATTAGCGCTTTGCAGATGATGATCATTGATTCATGACGCACAAAAGGTTTAATGTCATAGAGAATATCTAAAACCAATGTAGATTATGTAGTCATCAAAAACACTCAAATGCATATCATACTTCATCATTACATGAAAAAAAAAGTGCATCAATCTCAATAAGTAAAGCACTATTCAAGCCAGGCCATGAGATGAATGAGTAACTTTGGTCTTTGGCACATTCTCCCATAGAATTCAATGTAAATTATATACAGACCCTATAGAGTATCAGTATCATAAATAATCCATACAGAATTACAACTAGCTGTACAATAGGAAGCACAACACCATCTACACATCAGAAAATCAGACACCACACTTACTGTTTTAAATGTCCAAGAATCTTGATCCAAAAAAAAAAAAAAAAGAATTGAGATAACTACCTCTTTGGCCATCTTGCAAGCTTGATCAGAATCATTGAGTATCTCATAGTAGAACACTGAGAAATTAAGAGCAAGGCCCAATCTAATGGGATGTGTCGATAACATATGTTTAAGAGCAGCTTCCTGAAAAAAGAATTATAAATTCAAACCAACAATTAGCTTCGTCTTACTAAATCATCATGTCTAAATAGAAATCACAGTGACCAACAGCCAATCCCCCTTTAGATTCTGGGACATGGATAACCAGGACCTAAAACAAAATAACCTTAGCCACAATGAAACAGATTGTATTAGCTCAGCTTGTGGTCTTTGAAATAAAACCTTACATTCCATGATTCCAACTATCAAGATGTGCTCATAGTTATCATTCTTAATTACATCAAAAACTTCGACTTTTGAAATATGAGAATCAACTTCGACTATATGATCTCATAGATAAGAGGAGCATCTTTATAAACCTCAGAAATCTATGCCCCTTTGGAGATGATTTTTGATATAGGAAAGGCAGATATATCAAGCTGGAACCTCAGACTGCTAATGATTTCAAAGTACCGCGTGAAGTTTTTCTAATGATTTTTGATATAGTATTATTGCTTATTATTTTTTCTAAGTTATGCTTATGAGCAATAGTGACAAACCTGATCTTTCAATCTATACAGTTTATTTTGATCTCAAAGACTTATAAGTTATAATAAGATCCTTTATGCTTCTAGCAAGGACCCAAAACTACCAAACTAGCATTATCTTTGGTACTGAATAAGTGAATAATCCTTCTAGTTTGAACCAATTGAATTAAGCTAATGAATCCAGGAAAACTTAAGTTTGGCTCCTATCTGTCAACACAACACTTCATCCTATTCCAAATTCAAGATGAAGTCACTCTGAAAGCCATTGTGTTAGTGGCTCAACTCTAAAATACTCTTATCCTAAATCTTTGCTTCAACTACAATACTCGACCTCACAACAATAAGCACATGTTTCCCTATCAATATTCGAATCTCTGTTTTTCTCCCAAGTCCTAGAATAAACAGCATCGGATTATGCAGGATCTTTTTTTACTACAAAAAGAAATGCACCAAAACACATTCAAAGAAGCAAAACTCAAATGCTAAATCTAATCAATCCCTTAGTATAATGTATTCAGTAAGACAATACTAACTAGGGTACACAAATATCAAGTTCTTGTTCTGTTAAAAGTAACTCGATCTCAGTTAGTCTACACTACCACAACACACACAATCCTAAAATCAGAGCACAAGTCAAATATTCCATCCAAAGAATGTCACTCAAACAACCAAAACACTTCAATCAAAAATCATCCACAGTTCTTCACATGATCAAAGTCCAGTCCCTAGCAATAGCGCCAAAATAAATAAATAAAGAAAATCAAAAGAAAAGTTGAAATGAGACCTGAGCGGTATTGTAAGCAAGCATAGTATCATCAACAGCAGATTTCCGTTCATCACCAGACTTAAACTCAGCCAAATAACGATGATAATCACCTTTCATCTTCAAGAAAAAGACCTTAGACTCACTGGAGTCAGCGGTAGGAATGAGGCTAGAATCAAGAAGCTCAAGAACACCGGAACAAATATCAGAAAGTTGAGATTCAAGTTTAGAACGATAATCTTTAACAAGTTGGGCATGGTCGTCGTTCCTGCGATTTTCTTCTTTTTGCTCAATCGAAGAAACGATACGCCAAGCGGCACGAATTGAGCCGATGACGTTCTTGTATGCAACAGAAAGGAGGTTGCGCTCTTCGACTGTGAGTTCGCCGCCTTCTGCAGCAGTAGCGAGGACGAGTTTGTCCATGTATTTGGCCATCTCTTCGTAACGTTCAGCTTGTTCGGCAAGTTTAGCCATGAAAACGTACTGTTCTCTGGTTAGGTTTTCAGGAATCACCATTGTTGAATGTTGAAAAGAGGAGAGAGAATTTGGTGGATTTTGATTTTAGAGCGGGCAGAGAAGTATAACTAACTGTATAAGAGGACGAGGGAGAAACGGCGAATCTAGTTTGTTTTTATAAAGGGTGGTGGGAGAATCTTCGATTTGTGTGCCGTTTCGAAGGTTGAGGTGGATTTAAAAAGGGCGAATAGGCAGGGTCGGGAAATTAAAATGTGCATGTATGAATTGAGGTTGATTTTTGCACTCCTCACTCTTACTATTTATACGAGAAGTCAAAAGTGTCAAAATTAATTTGGGGAGTGCCAAAATCATTTTCCGTATGAATATAGTACATTGTCATTAGTTGATACGGTCTTCCACACTTCCACCCGTTTTCTATCAATTAAATAATCTTGTCAAAAAAACAAATATCAATTAAATACTGATACGTAATTTAATGGAAAATTTGTCTAAAAAATCCTAGAAGTTCTGACATTTTGTGAAAAATATCATGGAACTTCTTTAATATAATTGTGTTCAACAATTTCCGTCCAAAAGTTGTGCTACTAAAGGTTTTCTACAATTTTGTGTTGTTAATTTTTTTTAAAAGTTCTAGGATGTTTTTCACAAAACGCTAGAACTTTCAGGATTATTTAGATAAAATTTCCTAATTTTATCATAAGATAGTATTGATCTAATGATCTTGTGTAATGCAAGTATTTATATAAAAGCAATCACTATAGTGTAAATTTTGTACTTGGTGACATGTAAAAAATGATGATGTATTTTTTTGTTACATCAGTGTAAAAGCATGCATAACAAGTCCACATCCTCTTCCTCTTTGAGTCTTTGTTAACTTTTTGTACAGTTAGAGTATCCTCCTTTTTGTGTTACCTTCATGTATAGAGGATATCTAGTCTTGGCCCTTGTGTCATCCTCCCTTCTCTCATGGTGACATGTTTTTATTTCTTTCTTTATTTGTGGGAAAAATTGTAGCAGGGTATATGTAAATATTAGAAGAGGATAGTAGAAGATGATCCTCTTTTACGTGTCAAATAGGTCGGGTCGGATTATGCTAATTTGATACCAATTTTAGGTTACTCAAAGCATGTCATTATCAGGTTCGATTTTTAGAGATCTTATTCGTGACCCAGATCCACCGAGTTTGACTTAGCCCAATGGGTTTAGAGATTTATAACTGCACTGTTGTTTTGTGTTCTAAATCTAATATATATCAAGAATTAATAAATAACTTCTTTTAGAATCATTTTCAACAAATAAATAATCAAAATGACAATTTAGAAATTTGATAGTAAAAGTTTAATAGTCTAATGTTATAGAATTATCAACAAATCATAAAAATATTAAAAAGTGTTTAACCCACCGGGTTGAACTGGGTCGGGTTGAAAAGTCGGGTTAATATGGGTCAAAAATTTCAAAAATATTGTCAAAACCCGCTATTTATGGGTAGAATTACTCGGGTTTTTCAGGTCGGATCGAAAATTGACACCTCTAATCCTTTTTGTTGTGGGAAAACTAGTGGAAGAAAAAGAAGAAGAGGATAAAGATAGTGGAAAATGAAGCAGATAAAAGAGAAAACGAGGTGTCAAAAGTATTAAAGGAGAGAGAAATAAGAGTAAGAGGAAGGTGATGCTATTGTGCATGGTATAACAAGATGTAGCAAATGTACATCAGAATGATTTGATGATGAAACATGGAAATGGCCATTTTGTGACATTTTTCATGTAATGAACACCTTTATGAGCCTCACTTCTTTATGTATGTGCATGCTTTTTCTTCTTTTTGAATTCACTTTTGCTATGAATTTTCAAACGGTATCAACATAGGCAATCTCATTTTAGAGGTACCAATTATGTTTTATTCCGCATAACAAAACAAGTAATATTTTTAAAAGTTTTTTTTTTTTTTATTTTTTTAATCAAAATTATCATTCAAAATTAATAATATAATATTTTTAAAAGCAATTTTTCCAAAAAAAAAAAAAAAAAGTGGAAGTTGAGACTAAACTTTAAATTAAGGGCTTTTTAGTTTTTATACCACTCTTCATAGTATTTAAGTTATTTTGATTGTATCTTCTTTACATTAGTAGTAGAGTAATCCTTTATATACCGGCTACAGTCTATTTTCCACATTTCATAAGACATGATTTTAAATAAAGAAATATTCAACCACGTATAATAAAGAAGTAAATACTAAAAGTCTGGAGACGAATCAAACTACTGGTGAGTTCTCTTCAACTTATTTGACTTGACCTACCTGACTTGATTTGACCTGATTAAACATATTAAAGCTGACTTGATTATAACTTATTTGCCGATTAAATCTAATAAATACTGAAACCTTATAAAAAAATTAAAAAGAAAGCACCCTAGATGTATCTTGACTATTTCTTTATTTATTGTTGAATTTAAAACTTTGATTGTTTCTGGTATACGTAAAACCAGAAACAATCAAAGTTTTAAATTCAACAATATCAATCCATGGAAGGTAACCACTAGCAAATAACAAAAGACTGATGGTATAAAACAAAACCTAACAAAAATACGAGTAGCTGTTTGGCATGCAAATTGCAACCTAAGAGAAAAGAGAAGGAAAATGGACAACTCAAACAGCAATGGCTGTTCTATTAAAAGCAGAACTGCTGCGACATAACAATACTCAGATAAAAAGCAATGACTATTAATTAATAAGAAGTAAGATTAGAGACATCAAAACTAGCCATAATGAAAGGATGGCCTTTTGTGAAGTGGTTCAATACCTTTTACCAGCTCAAAGGGGTAAGGGACAACTCAAAAGCAGTAAATCTCCCTGAGATCCAAGAAATGCACTTAAGATGTGTTTATGTTAACATTCAGAATGCTAATACTACGTAAAATTGATTGCGGTGACAAGTTTATAACCTTTATCTGTAAGAGGTAACATGTTTGAATCTTGCTGTAAGAGGTAACATGTTTGAATCTTGCTCTACATGTTATTTGTTTTGTTAGATGATGTGACAGACTTACGTGACACTTATACTCTGAAGAATGCCACATGGACAATCTACGCAACACAATGTGGTGTCAAAAAACACTTTATAATATATCGTATACATAGGGGTGATGATTTTGGCACTCCTCCCCCTCTCACATGAATAGTAAGGTGGAGGAGTGCCAAAATCAATTTCCTATACATAGATGTGAATGCTAATTCAATTTTAACTACATTATACACCCAAAACACACAAATTGAATATAAAGGAATTAAGCATCATTTCTGCAAGGACATGCTAACTCTGAATCGTCTTGCAAATGAACATGCTTGAAGACGGCACCATCTAGGTGCAATAGTGATATTCACTTTCTGTACTATAGTGTTTTGATTCTCTTTGAGATTACAACAATGCAACAAGCATAAGAGCAAAGCTCAAATGTGCGATCTCACACTAAATAAAGCAAAACCTTTAAACTTAAGGTTTAAAAAAAATTGGTAAAAGGGCACCTACTGAGAGAAATACTTCAGCTACCTTGGTTCTGCAATCAGTTATTGTGAGGAGACCAACTCATACAGAGTTTTGCTGTTACATTATTGGACCTATTTTTATTGGCTAATAGTACTGTGTTATAACTTATAAATATAACAATGGTTATGTGGTCTAAAAAACAGGTCTGAATAAAGTTCAAAAACAGGACCTGAATATCGGCTATATGTTTCTTTACTGCAATGAGCACATATCAACGATCATTGATTTGATATCGTTCAACTTTGCATAGTTTCTATAGTATGTTCAATATGGGCTGTATGTTTCTCCGCGAGCAGCTTGATGAGTGGATTTTCTACGTCATCTCCAGCCTCACGACGAATGCATATTTTCCCATGAACAGTGACAACTGTGACCTCCTCTTTGCGAGTTTCAAGTTCATTTGCTACTACAGCATGCATATTGTATTTCTGGAGTGCAGAAGAAGCTTTCTTTAAAAGAATCTGTGAATCTGTTTCGAGCTGCTCCGGTTATCAGAAGAAAAAACCCCAAAAGCACAAGAATCAGAACTTCCATCAACTATGGCAGCCAGATTGCACGTAATAAAAGCATCAAACTAAGAACAGATGTGGAAAGAAGTCATTCACACAACAAAAATCATACAAGATTAAAGAATTCCTCATTATTAGGCTTATTTTTATCACACATATTAGCATCCCCATGCCACAGTTCAATCCTAACATGATTCAGTGACACCCTTCTAAATTCTAGCGTGTCATGAAACTTAGGGATGAATGCATTTTAAGCAGAAGCATTACTACTTTTACTAGTGCACAGATCTAGGGTGACATGAAACTTAGGGAAGCGGAAGCATTACTAGTGCACAGAAAAAATAAACAATCCCCGTTCGTTTTACTTGTTTTATTGGGAAAATCAATGCTTGCAAGTTCAGATAAGCTCATAAAAAATAATTCCTCATTTTTTTAATTTTTACCATAAGCCGATGAAGAACTCCAAACAACAACGGAGGGGAGAGAAAAAATGATTTTAAAACCAGAGAGGGGGTTGGAGCAACATGATTACTTCTTTGTTCAGCATATTAAATTTGAATAGCTGTTTAGATTAATGTGTTTGGTAGTACGTAGCTGTTGAAAGCTGTTTAATTTTTAATATTGTAAAATTGTGATAATAACCGATTCCTAAAAACCTTAAGGGAAAACCTCCAAAACACAGATTTTTGTAAAACCAAAACTCTAATTGAGAACTCTCCTCACAAACACCATTAAAAGAGTTTTGAATCAGTCAAAAAATCTAAAAACCTGCCAAACATCTCTCCACCAAACATACCCCGTCTTTTCAAAGCTGGAGTCATACCATAGTCCAGCTAAAAGAGCCCACCAGTTAAATAGCAATCATTTATATTCATAAACAAACGATTCCAATATCGCAATCCTACAACAATAAATTATGCAAGCAGAAACAAAATTTCCTTAATAACTGTCTTGCTGTTATTTATTTGGTGCTTAATAAGATTACCAGTTTTCAGTTTTCACAAGATCTAGACAATCCCAGTTTGAAAAAAGCTATATAAATAGAAAACAAACTAATAGGTGTATAAGATGTTCCAAAATCCACAAACCTTGAAGGATACAAAAAATGCCAGAGGAGACCAGTTCTTTCTCAGCACAGACAGCATCTTTGGCACTTGACCAAGATGCATATCCAAGGGTCCTGCTGCAGACTGAATCTTATGTTCTGCCTGCAAAAATGTAACAGTATTATGTAACCTGAGCAGAGAAACTTATAGCAAATGGAAGGGGAGATACCAATGGATTCAGGAAAAAAAGAAGGATTTTGGCCGGTATTGTCATCATTAAAAGGTCTGGCTATTAAAAGGTGTTTCTGACTTCATTTAATAAGTAATAGAATTCTGTAACATGGGCAGAGAAACTTATAGCATTAAAAGGTCTGGCTATTGAAGGGTGTTTCGGAGATACATAATAGAGCGCCCCTGAGGTATAGGGCCTACCAATCATCTTGTATTACAATAAGACTGTTGCTGAAAAATGCTAGTACACTACTAAATTTTGTAGATTGAGACCAGGATGAACAAAAAAATGACAGTATTTTATCAACTGAGCAGAGAAACGTATAGCAAAATATAAGGGAAAATAGTAAATTTTTGGATTCAGGAAAATTGGAGGATTTTGGCCGATATTCTCATCATCAACAGTGCAATATCTGCAATCAGACAAATTAATCCAAAGATACCTGTGGCATTATTCAACATTTGGATATGTCTAATATTAAGGATTAAGGTTGCGTTTGGGGATTTTATGGACTTAATCAAGTTTATAGAAGAAGCTAAATCATTTGTTTTTTAAGCTGCTTATGTTTGCAATTTGGTGAACTACTTGCTTGAGGTTTGCGTTCTCTACAAGTTTGCAAGTAAGCAAACGCAAATGCTCTACATGCTATTTGTGAGCAATTAGTTTGTAAGTTTATGGACTCTTTTTTAAGTTATTTCCTAGAGAACGAAAAGTCATGAAAGCATCACCGGATCAACCCAACAAAACAAAGGGAAAAACACCCAAATAAATAGAATAATTGTGATATAGGTTTCTCATCCTTTTCAGATTATATTGAGTACTTTACGAATCTATATAGCATACTCTACAATACTTGGTATACAATTGCAAAATTCAGGATTTTGGTTAATTATTTTGTAAGAAATAATCATTATAGTTAAATGCTTTCAGTATATTTTGCAATTGTCTCTTTTATTTTAGTTAAATTAGCACAAGGCCTCTTAAAGGGTTGAGATGGCCCCTAATCAATATCATATACTCATATACTAAAACAAAATTAAATCAGTTATTACAAAACAAAATTTTTCAAAAAAGTAAGCACATGGAAGGTGGTATGGTTTACCGAGTTCAATTATGCTGCAAACATTTATTGGCTACATGAAAAAATTCTAATCAATTAAGCAACTCACAAAGACAACCTCCAACTGCAGCAGTAAAGTGTTTTTATTAATAGAGAAAAAATTAGCGCTCACACATTCATAATATCAGTACGTACCATGCTCTCCCAAGGGACATAAAAATCTGAGACAGCAGCAGCAAGATAAAACATAGCATGTGACCCAAGATCCCTTAGTGCAATACCAATCATCTGGAGAAGCTGACCATTAAAAAAAAAAAAAGTTCAGCCATACACAAAAAAAACACTCCAAGTAAACTACCAGTAGATGGAAATAAAATGTTTTTTTTTTTCTGAAAACGTTTCACACTAGAAGCAGAGTAATTTATCATGTTCACAATAGAATAAAGATGAAGCTGTACAACTATATACAAATGTCCACCAAAGCTAAACCTCAAAAATTAAATATTGCTGTTTGGCAACATTGCCATTGTCGGGAGTGGTTTGATACTTGTACTGAGCAACTGGTTTAGGGCTTTATTGCCTTTCCTTTCCCCTAGTGTTTTGAAGGGTCAATCCTAGATGGTTCGTTCATTCTGTGCGAGCGTGTGAGGGGGGGGGGGACTGTATTTTGGTTTGGTTTGCAATGAAAATTTCTACACTTGCCTAGCACACACACACAAAAAAAACATTGCCTTTGTAGTCAATCCCAATATTGAAATTTACAGCCAAACAGCAAAGAAAACACAGGAGGGTCAAGGAAAGTAACAACAACAGCAGCAAAAAATAATCCGAAAAAGATGACGTCAGTTGCATGAATCAATATTCTATTTCATGTGGTCATGTACAAAGATCATTTTCCTCCATTCATTCCTATTGAATGCTACATGTCTTCAGGTAGCTGTAAAGCCATTATCTGTTTTTTTAACTCCTTCCATTCAAGCCATCTTTATTCAGCCTCTACTTCTCTTGAAAATCTCATCATTCCAACCCTTTTTATCCTTCAGTTGCCATTTCACATGCCCAAATACAATATTTCCTTATCTTACACTCAATTCGTAAATTCAACTTTCTTTTGAATACCTAGATTACTCATTCTATCTTTGAAGTTTGTCTAGATGTTGGATATTCAATTATCAGATGTAATTTCGATTCACTTTCTTGAATATCCAATCCGAAGTTTTGCATACCGGATATCAATCCGGATATTGATTTTCAAACACCCAATATAAGAAATACGTTCAAAAACTGGATATTACAAGTCCCAAATAATGATTATATTTGGCATAATGCTCAACGCTACCTTTACAAAAACAAATAGAAAGGTAGGGATTTTTATAAAATGAAAATGAGTAAATTTTTGGAAGTTGGGTATCCATTATAACTGAACTGAATTTTTTTGACAATATGATTGATCATCAAATATTGTTGAATCTAGAAATTCGATCCATGCTTGGCCCAGGAAAAGGATTCATGGAAGAAGTGATCAAGACTGGTCCAGACCAGACAAGAACCAAACTCTTCATAGTAGAACTCGAATTGAAAGCACTGGATTTCAGTTAGTCGAACTCATATACAACAAGACACACAGAGTACGGAGTGCCTAAAAGGCTAAAATAAATGGTCCAATGATATATAACTGATAGAACTATTTGGGGGGGGGTATTTTCCACCAAATTAGCAATTGTTCACACAGTACAGGCAGCAGAAAGTGAACATTGCATTGCTGTTTGATATAAATTTATTATCAATCAGCTCATCTAGTATCACAAATTCCCAGTAATTTCATGTTTGCCAAGCAACAGCAGTCAAGGATACCCATAGAGATCCCCATCAGTTCAAATAAAAAATGAAAATACTAAACTAACCAGACACTGGAAACAAATCATACACCAAATAAGGTAGACGAAAAACTTATTGGAAAGGATGAATCAAACATAAATGAAAAATATTGTAATTGTTTAAAAATTTCATGTGAGATGGAAAAAACCCAATTAACTAAAAGACATTCTAAATAGTAGCAATGCTAACCTGAAGATACTCAAATATAGTTGTGAACTGAAGTTTTAGTAAATTCCCTGCTGCCAACGCCTGCCATTCATAACCAACATTAACAGCCAAGCTTCTAATTTTTTTAACAACAGTAAGTACCAAATCAAGAAAAATTAAGAAATGGGAGGAATATATGTGAAACCCTAGATTCAACACAGATATTATATAGCCCATACTGAATGGTGACTGGCAATGGCTGTCCTTACTGCTTCAGCTTGCGACTGCTGCACTGAATAAATAGCAGAGATGTAAAAGACAATACATATCGTACACAAATTGATGAGCAATTATTTCTAAGACCAATGATGGACAAGGATCAACAAAGAATCTGAAGTTCTTTTGCTATGAAGTAAAAACCCAACCCTTACCACAGCAACCAACAATCCAACAAAAAGAAGAGTAAAAGGGTAAAACCAAGATCATCGAATTAACAGCTGCTGGATTCTATTGGAATGAATGAGCATGAGTTAGTTGGATGATTAGATGACAGCAACATGATTTTAAAATTAAAGGTTCATATTTCTGACTTTGCAGAACACATGGGGAATCAAATTGTTTTATGGAATTTTATACCTTCTTAGTTTTTATAGTCTTTTGAGGATACTATTTTGCTTGCCAATGAAAACATATAATATAAACCATAATGGAAAATAAAAGTTAGATATTGTCACTTTCCTTGTAAATAGTAACGTCATAAGGATAAAGGGGTCTTTTGAAATACGTAAAGTTGCTTGTTTTAGAAGATGGACAAGTTCTAATGATTCCAAAATGACAGAAATGCAATTGAAAACTAATAAGATCTATTTTCTCACTATGCCAGAAGAGAAAAAAAAAACCCACCATAGATAGACAACAACTATAAAGTATAGACAGGGAGAGAATTACCTTGAACACTTGAACCATCAGTTACAAAACATTCAAGCAAAGGGTCGTCAGGAAGAGATCTACAATATGGCTGGCAGGTTCCCCTGTACCAATTACCACAAATGGCTTCAATATAGTAAAACTGAGGGCGCAATGCATGACAAAATAATTACTTACCTCCGATGGAGGTAGACAACTGCATATCCGGCTTTGAGAAAACACCTGTAAGCTTAACATTCGGTCAAAATAATAATAGACGTATACAATACCCTCAAAAGATAGTTACAGAAAGGCACATAGGTGATTACTCTGTTGATGCAGCCCCTCTGTGTCCAGAACTGAAATTATCAATATAGCGAACACATCGTTGCTCAAGAGGAACAGTTGTGCCACCCGATGTAATACACACAATCCTCTTCATTGAAGCTCCATTTCCTATACAGATATCATGGTCATTGAACTAAAGCTGGTGCCATATTAAAAAAACTAATGTCAATCTACTAAAAGTAACTTACTGGATGTGTGAGAGTTGTGCTCGATAAAATCTTTTAGATTTTTTTCAATGACAGAACGATCTTTGAGAGGAGGTGCAGTGTTGAAAAAGTTTTCAACTTCTGCCATGAATGATTCTTCACAGTCATAAAGTCTGCTACAAGAAGACATGGACAACTTAGCCTTATTCTCGCACCCTATAGATGATGAGAGAAAGAAAACATTAGGATTTTTGAGTTCAAAAACAAATTTGTCGATGTGGAATACATAGCTAACACATGTAATTAGCCAATTAGTATGAATGCTTCATTCTTACACCAACTTAGAATGAACTTGATAAACTTATCTCTATTATATAAGGGGTGAGATCGCGGCGGTGTCTAAGTGGATTATCACACTACCCTTACTCATCCTTCATAATTGTTAGTCAAGTTGGGGACAATTTTGCATTTGTATACTAAAAACTTCCATAATGATATTTAATTTTTAAAATCATTAATAGCCTTATTTAAAACAAGTAACCATGATTTTAAAAATCGCAAGTACAATTAATTGTAAATTAATCAAAATTTATTCATAAAAAATAAATCTTTTAGACAAATAAATTATTTAATCAATTTTCAATATACTTATTATGCAATATACTTATTATGCAAGAGCGAAAGAAAAAAACTAGATTAAATTTTAAAAAATCAAAAAAATATTTATTTAAAATTTTTACAATTACATGGGAACTTATTAATTTTATTGTCACGAATTTCAGGATCGCACGAATTGTGTGCATAGAAAAAACTAGTTTAGTTGTTAACGAACTAGTTGTCTGTGAAGGTTTGATTTATCATAAATTCATAACATAGTCTTGTGCCAAAGTTAACAATTTATAAGATTGAATCAAACAAAAAAAGTCCCTAAGTTGTACAAAAATTAAAAGTTTAAAAGTCTCGTGCCAAAGTATAAAAGTTTCTGATTAGTTCAGGATATTCTGTCTAGATAATAAGCTAAATCTTAAGTTTCTGTTTCTTGTAACAAGGTGGATAGGGCTCAGGTTAAACAAGCACATAACATAGCTTGTTATTCACGTCTAAATGGCTAATTGTTTATGTTCTTTACCTTAAAAAAAGACTAGCAGAGAACAGCTAAAGAATTCAATTATTATCTCTAAAAAGCTAAGGAAGTAAGCAGGCTAGCAGAGAACAACTAGAACAAAAATTTGTCAATTTCTAATCATCATCAATTTGCAATTATCAACTACAAGACCTAAACTTTCCTCAAAAAAAAAAAAAAACTACAAGACCTAAACTTATCAATTCACAATTATTAATTATGAACCCTAAACTTATCAATCTACAATGGCAAACCCTAAACTTAAAACTATGAAATTGGAAGCTATGTTGACAGCAACAAAAATTAAACAACAAGCCACAATAATTTAACATCAAACTAAAACAATTATTGTTCAAAACTATAAATTAAGTTCCTTCACCTGAAGATACAATGAAGGCAGCAAGTTTGCCAAGAGTCCGACAACCAGACAAATCCACTACAAGTCGTAGCAGCGACCAGATTGAGCTAAAACAATGAGAATATGAAAGAAATGAAGTTGAGAAAGAGAATGAAACAAAGGCAAAAGTGGCAAGCGGCGAATGCATACGAAGTAACAAAATTTGCAAGCTTACTTTGAAATATTGAGGATTGAAACCAACTGGTAGCCGTATTATTTCCGATCAAATGGTTCTGGGAGGGGCTATCAATGGTGGCAGATGTGGCGGTGCTGTAACGGTGGTTCTTAGGGATATCGGTCAGAGAATTTCATCTGGGCAGTGCTGCTTATAAGAGGATTTTCAGTTAGATAGTGACGGCAGTGGCCGTTGGAGGTGGTGGAAGCGGGTAGTTGGCATTAACAATGCAATGGCGGGGTGTCCAAGGATACTTTGATAGAATGAATATTTTAAGATTAATACACTACTAATGAAGGGGTGGTTGGGAGTTAAAAAAATTTAGGAAAAAGAGAGGTTTCTCCAATTTTAAAAAAAATACTTTTGGTAGTTGGTAGTTACTCTTACTCCTAGTTAGAGGTTTGTGAATGAGCTTTTGGATGAAAAATTCTTTTTCAAAAAGTTTTTGGATGAAAAATTCTTTTTCAACAAGTTTTTGGGGTTTTTTTTTTTTTTTACCTTGAATCATCTAACAACGGACCGCAATTTACCAAACAATTTTACATAAACTACTATCCACGTCAGCGTAATAAACCACTACTTCAGTAGCCGAGTCTCCAAAAACCACTACTAAGTTTATTTTTATTTTTTTGTTTAGAGTTCTCAGAGACATTAACACTTGCATAGATTATCAACTACAATCTAACAAAAACCAATTTGAAATTCATCAAACATATGATTTACATTTTACAGCATATAAAACACTTGAATTCCAATAATCAATTACCATATAGCACACATTTAATCAATTCACACATACAAAACCAAACAAATGAATTTTTTTTTTTAAAAAGGCTCACCTAGAGATGGCAGTGGCGAAGTCAGTCGGTGCAGCTGGGAAGGCGGCGTTGGCGAAGTCGGCGAAGTCGGCGGCCGGTGTCGAGGTTGGCGACGGTGGCGAAGTGGGTTTAGGGTTACGAAGTCAGTTTGAGAGAGTCAGTGACGTTAGAGAGGGTGAGAAACTGAGAATAGTGTTTGAGAGAATAAGTTTGTTGCATTAATAATCCTTAATAATTTTTCCTTATGGTGTGTTTGGATTCTAGAATTTCATTTGAAATTCTGGAATTGAGACAATTATAGTGTTTGGATGTCCAAAAATTTCAAATGATGAATTTGCCCAAATTCTACAACTAACAAGTAATAGACAATGAAGGTAAGAATTTCAAATGACAAGGTAAACAATATCATTTGAAATACTTAAATTCTATAATTCAAATGAGGTATTTGAAATGAAATCTATTTTCCCAAACACAACCTTAGTACAAACTAATTTTTCCTTACCTTCAGAATTAGACTGCATACGCGCATATAATTCATACTTTTAAAAATATTTTTTCTTTAATAAAATCGATTTTATTAAAGAAAACCGAAAAAACAAAGTATTTTTCATCCAAAACTACTAAGTACTTTTGGTAATTGATAAAAAAGTGATTATATTTTTGAAATTATAAAACTTCCCAACATTATTGCGGAAAGAGTTCCAAAAAAACTAACCAACCATTTAAAAGGTAAATTTTCTATTTATAATATTTTTAGTAGGATATTTATAGAATAAAATTAGTATTCTGTCTATACATGTCAAATGGATCGGTTCGGGTTGGATTGGCCTATATAAAAGAGAAAAAATGTTTTATGCATACTAAATGTTTGTAGTTAAGTTTATATATATATTCATTTTTCTCTAATAGAAAAAGATGTATGAATTTGTATAAATACATATATTAATTTTTACAATAATCTTAATTTTTCATAATAAGGACCCAAATAAAGTAAATTAGGGAAAAACATAGTTTAATATGTTTTATAAATTAGATTATTTATCTACCCTCTATCTTTTATTAATTAAGATTCAACTATTAGAATATTTTGAGATGTATAAAAACGGATTATGCAATTGAAAATAAGCAACAAATCATTTAGCAAGATTAGAGGGAATAATCAATAATATTTGTCAAATTCACATTCATTCACATAATCATAATAAAAAAAACCGCTTTCAATCGGCCATCTCACAACAATAAACAAAATATCAGAAAAGGTCAATTCACTATACTCAATCGATTATCAAATTTCTATGATAATAAAAAAGATAAAATTTTTACGTGACAAACTATATCAACACGGGTGTTTATTTATAGAGAACTCGAAATAATGAATTCTGGTGTTATTATTTTATTTTATTTTTAAGATTATATATTTTTTAATATTTTCATTTTAAAAAGTTCTAAAATGGTAAAAAACTTTCCTTAATAGTTAGGAGTGATGTTACTCAAATATTTAAAAGTTTTGGGGGTAACATGAACTTTTCAGAAGGACACATAGCATATTGTAAACCATTCTTAATTATACGCATCACAAATGAACGTCATGCGTGCATACAAAACTAGTATATCATGAGCAGGGATGACAATTAGGCCGGGCGGATGCATATACTCCTCCGACCTCTATACACACCACCACCTAAAATTTCTATACTCACCACCTACTTACCAGTTACCACACATGGCAGACATAAATATAAAATTAATTCTCAATCACGTGGTTACAAGCCTAAATTCACCTCCGCTCCACCACCCAAGTGGATGTACACTACTCACTAATTATGTATTGAAGGAGACGTGATAGTAATTGTTGTCTAATGAATATCGTTACAAATTATACAAGTAGGATTATCAAAACAACAAGCAACTTAGTAATTAGAAGTAGGCTTGCCGACTTGGGCCTTATTGTTAGTTGCCGCTCTTATGTGTATTAAATTTTTGATACAATTTCCCCTTAAAAAAATTTGATACCATTTTTAAATATTTCACCTAAAAGATTATAAAATATAGAGTAAAATAATTACAAGGATATAAATAGGGTAGGCGGATGTGTAGCCGGACAGGTGAATATAGGGTTGGGCAGGTAGATATAGGGTAAGTATGATGTACTCAAAATCCACCACCTACCCAGGACACTCCCTATAACAAATTATACAATAAGGATATAATATCAAATTTTTATTTGATGACCAAAAATTGGACATAGTCTATGTAAAAAACATTAAAAGAAATAATCATAAAATGATAAACACAGATCCAATTATATAACATCATCATATCATTGTGGTGGGGGGTTTAGCTTTCAAAGGGACGTGAGAAGCTGGTGGTTTTGAAGCACAACCAGGAACACAAGGTGCACCTTCAGTAAAATAACACCTACAAACATCATTGACTTGGCCACTCCCTTTGGTCAAACAAGCTCCAAGGATCCTACCAATACCAACATTACACCTCTTGCAAGTTGCTCCACATGCATTTAAGTCTGGACATCCTCCTCCCACTACTTCCTCGTACTCACATCCTGAATCTATGCTCTTGTTGCCTGCATAAATAAATATAACAATTTCATAATATGACTCATATTTATAGGCAAATATAATTTGGCTACAATAATTAAATAAAAAAAGACAAATGATGTATAAAGCTACAGTATTTTTTTACATATTAAGGTAAACTGAGTCCTACACAAACTAAAATCTAATAGTTTGTCCTTACAATCTTACATCGTCAGGGTTGGGGGAGAGGGGTGGGGGTATGAGGAATCAACCCCAAGGCATCGCCTAGGGGAACAAAGAACTTATCAACTGGCCTCATATATGTATAACGTGTTAAAATAAAGATGTTAATCGTACCAAACGACGCGTGATTTTTATTATGTACTATTTTCAAATTATTATTTAATCATCAAATATGTAAAATGTTTATATGCAACATTAGGCAGAAATTGCAACTTTTTCTAAATATTCATCCTACTTCAACTTACAGAAGGATTTCAAATAAGGTGAACATTTAGAAATGGAGGTACATAATAAACACAAAGCTAAATTAACCAAATATCAGGATCATGGGGTGAAGCCGTGTTAATCCCTCCATCTCTCGTGGGTTCTATAGGACTTGTGGTGGGGGCCCTCGTATCTTGCCAAATTTTGTTTTGGGTGAATCAAAGTTTGCGACCAAAAAATAAATGTGAAAAAGGAAAAATGATAAAGGCACACCCAAATTGATAAATTTTCGGAGAAAGGGTTTACAAACCTGAAATGGGTAAGATGACTACCAACAGTAGAAAGCAACAAGCCAAGAATTTCTGCATCCTTACAACAAGTCTAGTCTAATGTGTAGTACTTTAAAATAATATAGAATGGAGTAAAAGGTGCATTTACCATCACATGTATGACAATTATTTATAACAAAAAGTTTGGAAACCATAATTAAGCCAACTTAAATGGAATGAAATAATTTTTGATAGCATGATATCAGGAAATAAATCACCATTTTTTTCCCAATTGAATAGCATTATTTCACATTTAGAAATACCAATAAATTAAATAATGTCTTTTATTTCTAGCAATTAACTGGGATCATATACCAAATGGGCATAGCTCAATACATGCAGGATGATGCATCCACCTTCCCTTGGGCAGGTCTTGCCCTCTTAGGTTGGGACTTGGGAGGTTTGGAGTGCGTGGGCCTCATAAGTTGGAAGTATCCAATGCTAAAGCTCTAGTTAGACTCACTATCATTGTCAAAACAAAACAAGAAAAAAGCCAAATATGGAGTATTATACACATGGTACACGGCAAGCAATTTTTTTTAGTTGGATAATGTGTGTGGCACTGGACTTTGAATTGGACCCTATTGTAGGTCACCCGATCTAATTTGGCCAGCACACGCATCAACAATGGGAAATATAAAGAATCCTTACAAATGCATGCGGTGAGGTTCAAACTCCAGACCTCAGACTCGACATTCGCAAGACTTAACCATTAGGCTAAGACGACTCACACCTCACATGAGAAGTAAATATGGTACAAAAAAAGAATTGATATCTCACCCACTGCAAGTACTTGTGAAATAAGAGACTCCCTGCCTTATCCCTTGATTCTAAACGGTAAATCCTATTGAAGGTTTAAATCTTACCAAATTTAACTTGTGATTATTTTCTTTACCCTCCTCTTAAGCAAGTTACGTTGTTTTAGCAAATCCTCTCAAACCCAAACAAAATTATTCCCAGCAAATAAAGCTCCAAACAATTTGAATTGCATTGAAGCAAAACTGTTTGATAAAACTCTTTGAACCGATACAACTTGAACCCGTTTGGACCAATTCAAATACAAATTGATAGCTCAACTTGACAATAAGGCCTGTTCTTTTTGTGTTAACTTCAGACAAATTCAGTTATGTTCACTCCAACTCCTACTAATTTTTTTATTTCATTCAATTCTATTAAGTTCAGATTTAGTCATTCCAAAAGAACAATGCCTAGGTGCTTTCTTTTTCTCCCACTATTTTGACAAGAACTTGGCCACAAAAAAGTATTGGGGTGCGTTGCTCAATGCTCAATTTAAGGTATGAACACAGAGTAAGTTGACATCTTCACAGAGTAAGTTGACATCTTCAGTGAGTAGTTTATCCATGTGTCAACAAAAAATTTCTCCCCAAGCTTGCCACAACCTTGTGCTAAAGATTGGCAGCATCATATCCTGACTAATCCCAACATATCTGTGTCATGCCTCTAAGGCTTTTATGGCCTCAGGCATGGCGTCTGTATACACTAGAATTTATTTTCAAGCCATTGCAAAAGATTAAGATAGCATACGCCAACTCATTTGAAGAAAAATTACACACAATGGAAGCTCATGCACCAAACTAGCTACCTATATTGCTTTCATACTTTCACATTCATACAAGTATGTAAGTCAAACATAGAGAAGAGACTACATCACCATGTTAATGATTCCATACAAGAACAAGCCAAAGAAGAAACTTTCAAGGAACAAGTGAGATATCCATCATCCAAGTTGTGATCAGATCATAGTTTCGGCATTAATGTTCAGGTTCAGTCCCTGGTACTGTCTTTGAGCCACTCAAGATATTGTGTGTTCCCACCAACAATAGGCATTGCTATCACTTCAGGTACACTGTCCAAATATATTAAACAAAAGACATTAGTCCTTCATAGACTCATAACTTCATAAGCATCTGTAGTTAACTAAATAGTGCTACAAGTCTCCCAATACGGAGGTATAGGAAATAAAAGTTAAATAGGCAATGGGCACTAGTGCAATACCGGCCCATTTGGTATATGGTAATACATTATGGTAATGTGAATGAATTTTTAAGCATAATTTAGTTAGTAAAAAAATCATTTGAGCAAAGAAACTAAAAAAAATCAAAACTGAACCTTCATTGCAATCCTGGTTGATGATGACAACAAGAATCAAGTATATATTCACATGTAGCACTTGAATAAAAAAAATCCATAATGAATATACAAGCAACCTTGAATAGTTGAATACTTGGTATTCACTAAAATTTTATTGTGCATTGTGAGAGCTATAGACAAGTTTAGTCCATTCACCAAAGGACCATAATAAGGTATAGAACTTACTCATATTCATGGTTGGCCTTAACATGCTCTGTCAGAGCATCTAAGAGGGCTTCCCTGGTCTTAATTATGAGCAACTCCTCAGAATCTGTTTCAATCTGCAGCCGGGACAGAACATTTCAGCTTAAAAATTCAGCTAAACACATCCAAGACTTGTGCATCTCAATGATAGATATCAGTACACAGCACACTGACAGCTTTACAACCCGTTTGGCTCATGCTGAAGGTTATAATAAGTTATATTATACGGAGTAATAAGATATGTCTGTGAGAATAAATTCCACTCCCAAGTATTTGGATTTGTTCATAAATTTTCATTAACACTTTAGGGATCGTAATGAGAGCCAGAAGATATGCACAGTTTTGGGGATGAGAGTAGACTACATCATCATGTTAATCAGCATAACATACAGATAAAATATCACTCCATAAACATTACCATCCCCCAATATAATAACCGTGTGCTAACCATGCCATAATAGATTCCACATATACAGCTATTATAGACTCAATAAGACACTGCAACAAATTTCGCCTTTAGCCCCAGCAGAGAGAGGAGGAAACAATGGAGAGTGCACATAGCAACAGATATACCATCAGAAAAAATCCACACAGTCTCAGGCCCATTACTTATCAAAATTTTGCATAATTGCATCAGATGCATTGTTCGTGCTTAAAAAGAATGGCTAAAACTGCACTAGTTTTCTATAAAATGACTTTCAAACATACGTCTTCTGTTATACACTAGGATTCCAAATTTCAAATGGGATTATCCTATCCTTACCTCTCCTTTCCACTCATAGACCGACTCAATGCCTGCGTTAAAGCAAAATAAATTAGCAAATAATTATATCAAAGATGAGCAGCTAAACTTGGTACAGGCTATAAAATTCTCAAATTTCACTACCAGCCCATAAATAATTATCTGAAATCAACCCCATACAGTCCCCAATATAAAAGTAAAACAATTCCGCACCCATTTATCATCTTGTATTATATGGGGTCTTTTTGGATTAATATCATAGGCCTTTCTGAAGACTACTACAACTTCTGTAGCAAAGGAGAGTAGAAACTTAAAAAATTTCTTTATGATAGTGTTCAAAGAAATCCTAGATACACAACAAGACGATAATGCAATAGCGAGGAATTGATCATTGTGTATTATGATGATTGATGGCTTCCAACAATACACCAGGCAAAATACAGGACATTCAGCTCTCCAAAAGTATAAATTCTCACACGCTGACACCTTTGTCATCTCAAAGCCCTATAAAAGTGTCAATTGATTTCACAACACACTTCTCTTCAAATTTGCTTTAATATTACCTTTCCTCATTGAGTACAAAGTCAAAATGGGCGCTTCAATCAATTTGGGGTTGCCAAAATTGAACAACTATTGCTGTCATTACCATTATCCTTTTTACTATTATACAATTTGCTATTATCATCATCCTGAATTTCATAATAAATCAATTCCACAGAATTTTGAGCTTAGGTGTTGCTAAAGCAAGAATGCAAAAAAAAAAACCTATAATTTGCACACGTAAGTTTTCTCACATTGAAGAAGAGGAATGAAAATAAAACATTATAAGCTTGAAGATTTAGCCCAACATGGAGGATTGTTCTTAGGATAAAGCAACCTTTGTGCTTTCAAGTGATTGAAACTCTCCTCAACGGGTTGCCTAATATACCGTTTCAATTTATCTAACATGGTACTCTAAGATTATGTCAATTACATTTTATTTTCACTAAAATGTTTATATAGAAAGGGAAGGGTAGTTTTATCCGATACAAGACTATAAGTAACTGCAAGAAGAAGCTTGAATTGCCAATGAGCCAAGAAAACATAATTTACCTGGTACACGATTAACACATGCTGCAAGTCTCTCTTTAACTATGCTTGCAGCCAGCTTCTTCCCTGCACACAAGTATCACATGATTAGGAAGGCATCTCTGATACATCGAAAGGCAAAGGATAGACTGATAGAACATCAAAACACTAACGATTAAAAAGCAAAAGCACCAAAATAAACGGGAAAAACAGGATTGATGGATGGAAGGCTTGTAGAAAGATTTATTTTGATTGTAAAGTAATACCAGGCGAGAGTACAACAAATCAACACAGATTGGTGCTGCTTGATTATCGACACAAGAAATACTTAAGGAAACATAAACTACAATTGGAGCCTCGAATTAAGTGGTAAGAACTTCAAGAAAGGAAAAATCAAGAATTTGTTGATAAATTGAGTAATATGGGCATTTGGTTTGAGAATATGTATTTGGATATAGACTTAACTTGGAAAAAATGGAGCATAGCACAACGGAGGTGGCGAAGGAAGTCCTTGGAGAGTCAAAATGAATAAGCATGCCACCAAGTAAGGACACATCTTGATGGAATAAGGAAGTATAACAAGCAATAAAGAGCAAAAGACAATGCTATCAAAGGTTAGGAAAATGTTGCAGTGAGGAGAACTATAAGAAAGATAAAGAGGATCAAAGAAAGGCAAAAAAGGCCATCCGAGATGCAAGAGCAAAAGTAAATCAAGACCTTTTGACAATTTGAGGGCATAACCTTTCTTGTCAGGACCAAAAAAGGCAATACATATGACCAAAAAAAGGCCATACGTACTGACAATTTGAGCACTCAAGCGACAATTTGAGGGCATAACATTTCTTGTCAAGACCAAAAAAGGCCCGTATGTAATGACAATTTGAGGGCATAAACTTTCTTTTCAAGACCATAATAAATAAGAGGATCGAGCATTCGAGCTCTAGTCCAATGGTGCTTGCGTGCACCTTGAGTTTGAATCCCCCCTCCCCCGCGCAGAAAAATGCTAGCTAGATATTCTTGTAATAAGAACGTTGTGTTAGGGCCGGGTTTACCTAACCAAGTAAACGAAAAAAAGACCAAAATAAATAAAAAGAAGCATATCCATGCTAAAGCCTAATTGACTATGAAACTCAAACTGTTCGAACACGATCACGACCAACACCACAAAACGGCGAAGAGCCGAAGACCATAGTGTCCCCTTTATTTATTTATTTTTTGAAAAAAACGGGGCATTTGGCACTGACACTTGCACCATGATACGGGCTTCTAATCCAAACGCCAATAAATTTTATTTTTTATGGGACCACTCAACTCCGTTCGCTGTGGTGGTGGTGGTCGTGATTGTGTCATGTTCCAAAGGCGTGATTTCCATGGTCGTGTTATGGTAATGTTCTTTTAAATTTGACCTAAAGGACAATACCGTCATTTCACTATAAATTGAGGCAATAGTTACTAATCTAATTCCAATATCATTCTGGCAATAACATCATCAAAATGTCAACAGGCAACTCACAAATACTACATAAATTGAAGCATTCCAGACCTAAGCACAAGACAACCATCAAACTGTCAACAGGCAACTCCTAGTCTCCTAAGGCAAACGCAATGGCTGGATTATCATTTATAAAAAACGAAAGCTAAACAAGCACATTTTACAACAAGAATAACATAAGCGTGAAAGCGTTGATCACATATCAACATGAATGGCATCAGGAAATAGCAAGGGTTGCATAATCGATATTAAAACCTGCTTCTTTGTTAGGAACAGTGACGTAAACAACGATACTTGGCACAGTACTACTGTTTGCCGCCATTTTAGTAGATTGAATGCTTCGTGATTGCTCCTTTGATCTGAAACAACAGCGCCGCAAAATCAAAATCATACAATATCATTCCTCAAATATCAGAAATCGAATGCTAAAAATCCAATTAATCATTCAACTAGGAATCAAAACAAATTCTTCAAAAGATCACGAAAATTGCCGGAAAGAATTTAACACAAAGTATAATTAACAAGTGATAAGAAGATGTAATTGAGTAGAGAGAGAATACCGGAGGACAGAGGAAGAGGAGAGAGAGTGAGCTAAACCCGTCTTGAAAGGAGAGGAGTAAAAATGGGAGAATCCCAAACTGAGAACACAAATGGCGCCAACGATTGGAACCCTAAGCCTTACAGTAGAGGATCGCAACACCGAAGAGAAGGAGAAGGAGAAAGGGGAAGAAGGTAAGGTTCTAGAAGTTGAAGAGCAGAGAGGTGATACCATCTCTGTGCTTATTATTCAGGTTCTTTTCTTTATTTAATTTTTATTTTTATTTTTATGAAAGTGCTTTGCTTTAATTGGACTACAATTTCTACGACAAGATGAATCGGATTGTTGGAGTCAGAAGTCAATGCTATGCGTAGAGGTGATTATGGGCCGGGCCGGGTTTGGGATGGGCCAAGACAAAAAAATAAGCCCATAAAGTGGGCCGGGTTCGGGCCTAAATTTCTTAGCCAAGGCCTGAAAATTTAGTGCGGGCTTGGCGGGTTTTTTCGGGCCGGGCCTAAAAAGTAATCAAAAATTCTTATTTTACATGTCCAAGACCCGCGCGAAAAAATAAAAAATATGGTCAGGCCGGGCCTAAGTTCAGGCCTAATTTTCATGTCCAAAGTACGCAAAAAAAATGGATCGGGTCGGGCCGAGCCACTTTTGATCAGCTCTACTTTATGTTTTACCATTGGCATTTTGGCAGTTCAAAGTTAATATGCTTTCCCACATGTAAATTGTAGAGTATTGATCATTTGATCTATATTTTCTGGGTTACTTCAACCAAAAAAATTGTATATTTCTGGATTGGGCTGAGCCCAGATAACAAAACATCGCCTTTCACCCCTTTTGTAGACCGGGTATTTGTTTCCTCTAGAGTTTAGAAAAATCTTTACAATGTAGAGTTTGGTTTTTTTTTTTTTTCGATTGAGCAGAATTGAAAATTAAAGTTAACTTAGTAGAAACATCTTAAGGAGGGTTACCGACTTACAGGGATTGCTTAGAAGCAATTCAGGGAAAAAATTCTCAAGAAGTCCAGTAGCATTCATGCCTAGAGCTATTACGGTTACTAAGTTCATTACAATAAAACTGATTGATGTCCAAAAGATGATTTTGAGTAATAGTCTTGACTGACGTGGCTTGTTTATCCACCCCTTGACAATGGCCTTGTTTGGTTATGAGAGTTTTGATGAGAGTTTTAAGTTTTGACCAATCAAAACTTTAATTTTGGTGTTTGATAAAATAGAGTTTAAAAGAGAGTTTTGTACCAAAAACACTGATCAAAACTATCTTTAGAAAAAGTTGGGTTGAGCAGCTTTTTTTTCAGAGTTTTGGAAAGAGAAATATTAATGGACTAATTTGTCCACATATTTAAACCTATTAAAACCTACCAATAAATTATTTTTAAATGTCCATAAATGTCATTTTACACAACAAAAAACTCTAATTTTTCCCTAAACCTCTCTCTACCAAACAGAACAATCAACTATCTAAATTAGCAGTCAAATCCTCTGAATAAAAAGTAATCAAACCACAAACTATATACTCTAAGCTCTAAACTCTAATCACCAAACAAGGCCAACCTCTCTTTGTCTCCATTCAAGCTGAACATTCTGGCTCATCTTTTGCTTGCAATCCCGGTATAAATTGCATATGCATCAATTACTCCGTACAATGGAATATTTGGCATCTAAGTAAATTGTAACATGCTCTTATTCCTTGTTCTGTATCCATTGGAGGGATTTGAGAATGGCTTCACATTCCAATTGGTGCTTTCATAACTTGTTCTTCTTAGGACAAATCCCTACATTTTCTTCATCCAAGTTCCATTATCTTACTTTCCCCTTACATCAATGAGATGGTAGAGATGTAAATCTAACTTATAGAGTTTTATTAAAACTATAAAGGATCTCAATCCTTTGGGCTGAGCTCAGATAACAAAACCCTAATGAGATATTACTTTTAATTCAATTGTTATATAAACATCTTACTACTTAAAATAAGGGATAATAAAGAATTCTCATATCCAAACTTCATGGGTTCAAATGAGAAATAAATTCCTATGAAAATTTATATTTAACGGGAAGTAAATCCAATTTGTTTGGTTGATACGTACTATAGGAATGATGTTATATTTTCAAGCAAATTCAATTCTCCAAGGGAAGGGTTGGTAAGTGAATTCTCGTTGTTTAGGGGAAATTGTATTTCTCTTATAATTGTAATTTTTAATGGTTACCCTATTTTTAGCAAGCATATTTCACAAGAAGTATGAATTGTGCGAAAAAACTATGCTTATTTCATCAATGCGGGATTTGAAATAATTAATTTTGGTGTGAATCCTCTATATTATAATGGGGATAAATTCCTTTAGTTGCATTATAATTGTTCAATTAAGAAAATGATTGAATGACTATAACGACCCGTTTGGTAGCCGGTTATAAATCATGGTAATGAGAATGAATTTATAACTAAATTTGGAAGAAAAATCAAAATCTATTCCCATGGTGTTGCTACCTTAGCTCTAATTTATCTAATTTTCTTCACAAATATCCATTCCCATCAAATATCATTCTCCCCAATGGTAATGGATGAGAATAAAAAATGAGAAGAAAATTGAAGCTTGGGAATGAAAAGTTGTTTTCCATGTAAATTATAAGGTTCCTCCTTAACAAAATTACACTATAAATTCATTACCATTACCACAATTTATTACCAACAATCAAACGGGCCGTAAGAGTTGTTGATTGGATTGCTAGTCATGGACGGTTTGGAGCTTAATGTCATTGATTTGCATTTGTGTATGTGAATAGGTTTGTGTAAGGTAGTTCATAGATGTTGAGAATATTTAGGAGAATTTCTTCGTATTGGTAAATGGTAATGGTAGTGTTTCTCTCATCGTGAACATTGGATTTAATTGATTCGGAAAAGGAGTTTGTCTTACATATATTCATAATTCATCATGCTATTGGAGACGCTTAATTCCAAGTTTCTTAGCTTATTGTTAATTCTCTGTTTCACTATTTCTCAATTTGTTTAGCTTAATTATAAAAACTTCTTGACTTGTGTTGTTTCCTTGTAGTTTAGTTAGTTTAAGTAGTTCCTCGGACCAGTGTGACAATTAAGTCTTTATGAGTGTCACTAATCAAGACCTAATTAAAACAACAAGAATTATTAACTAGTGGTTAATAATGTGTGTTATAGGTGTAATTATGCGATATACAAATATACAATGTCAACCAGAGACCATTTCCTCAATTTTAAGTCATTGTTTAATTTGTGACTAATCAAGAACTCAAGCCCTAATTAAACAGGCAAACAGTGGTGAGGATTTAGGGAAACCATAAATAGTTAAGTACTATTATCACGGGATTAGTAAGCCAAACAGCAGAACTCCCTCACTAAACTACAAATTTATTTCTTTAAATCAAATAATCATTCTAAAAGCTCAAACCGTATTGTACATTTAATTAACATTGATAATATTTGGACAATTCATTTAAGAAGATTAGATATTGAAAAATTAACATGAAATGTTTATCAAATATAGACAAGAACTATAAAGTACGGAATACTTATTACTAATTAAATATTAAAATGTCTAAGATTTTTTCTCATGGCCCCTTGGGTCTATAGCCTCCTAAAGCATAACATATGAACATAATGAACTACCTTTTTTCCCTTAAATTTTTGGGATGTCAGGGTCTCCTCCACCATGAGGAAATGAAATCCAATTTATAAGACAAAAAAATGTAGGGGCGAGGCCAGGGGGCTGATGGAGGCCATGGCCCCTTGGCACAAGATTAAAATTATATTTTGCTTAAATTTTTATAAAGATTGGTGTACTGAAATTGGTAATTGTCATATTCTATTGAGCTAAATGTTATGAGATCAAGCCTTGCTACTTGTATATTGACTCTTTCATCCCAAACATTTTTTTGCCCCCCCCCCCCACCCCCACCATTCACAAATTCTGGCATCACCCCTGAAAAGATTGATGTTCCACCTCAAAATTATATGACAATCGAATGAGTAATCCCTTAGCCTAATGAAGTTGACACAATTAATATACTACACTCCTCCAATTTAGTTGTAACAATTTCTTAAATTAGAAACTTCAAATTAATTGAAACAAATGTTCTCGTTATTTACTAATTAATAATTTATCGATATCTCTTTCCTTATCACATGCTTTATTTTCTCTATATATCTATTTGACAGTCACAAATAAATTTTGTCCATGAATAGACATCGATCAAGTAATTAATTTGAGACGAAGTTAAGATCTCTTTTAGTGTCACCGACATATCCCAACATTTCCTCTTCCTCTTAATTCATTAATGTGAATAACTCATATATGAATTATTCATTGGCTAAACAAGGGAGCTTAAATTACTGAGTTATCTTAACCACAAAACAAGCTGCTTTATTGGAATCATAAATTATGATTTTTTAAAATTAAACATAGTAACACGATCAAGCAAACATCGCCACTTTTAAAATAATATCCTAACTCCTAAGTGGACCTAAATCAGATCCACGTAGGAACGATTTTCTAATTATAGACTTAATTAATTTACTACTGTAGATAACAAGATTAGCACGACAATTATGATAATACGGCGAATGTTGAGGAATTCTTTTTTTGTGTGGCGAATCACAAGAGGTTACTCCGGTCAGTGCGGTCACTCACTCACTCCTGCCTGCATGGACCAGCAGTGCAGCACCGTAAAACTAAAAATTTTAGGCTCTATTCATTTTGTCCAATAATATTTTTTAAAATTTGACTTTTCACATTTATTGTTACAATTTTGACTTAGGTCTCGTTTACATTAGCTGAATTGAGCTGAACTGAACTTAACTTAACTGAATAGAAGTGTATTAATTGAACTAAATAGAGATAAACTGAACTGAACTGAGATTAACTGAACTGAACTGAATATAATCTGAAGTAAACAAGCCCTTATAGTATCTCTTATTGTATAAATCTTAAAAATATATATAAAAAATATATATTTGATAAGTGTATGTTGAGACGAATCCAATAAAATACCACGAGTTAATTATGACTATAATTTTCCTTACATACATCTATTAAAAAGGGGCGGAGGGAGGACAAATTAAGAAATACATGACAACATCATACATTGATCAATCTAAATTATAATATTTGTTTAATAACTTCACCTTTATTTTGTAAGCTAAGTATTGTATCAGTTATTTTCCATAATTTAAAAAATTAAAGGAAAAATTGCTTAAAATATTCCGAAGTTTTAGCCATCTTCTCTGATTATTTTCAGGTATATTTAATCCATGAATATTCCAAACTTTTAACTTTATCTTCTCTTATTGTTCTCATTATATTGGTCAATGGTCATTATGGGTCCAGCCTTTTAAGTTATTTTTTCTTATATCAATTTATTAGAACTTTTAGTATTTTGTAAGAATGTCGAATCTTATTTTTGTCCTTTTTTATAAAAAAAATTATTAGATTAGATTTTTCTGTACATATAAGCTAAAAATAAGGTCAAAATATTGTCCTTATTTTTTATCTTACTAAATATTTTTTTTAAAAAAAAAAAAAAGATAGACCAAACAAAATTTGAGCAACAGATCTTGCATGTGGTTGGCCACTTACTAATTAAACTTTTCGTGTGGGCAATCGACCATGTATCTTGTACCTTTCAAAAGATAAAACAAGACTGATAACCCCTGTTAAACAAAAAGGCCAGATAATCTTTTTTGAATTACAACATATATAATCTCTCCTTGTTAAACAAAAATTAACCCTTGTGAACTTAAAACATAGCTCATTGATAAATAGTATGTAATCCTTTAAAAACTCAATAACTATAAAATTTAATAATTATCACATATAATAACGTAACGACCTTTAACCAACATAAACACAACTTTTCACCTATATAAATTTATTAAAAAGTCACTTACAACATAATTAGTAACATCTGTTAAATAAAAAAGTAATCATTATAGACTTAAAAAGTAACCCTTCTGCCGACCCGGCCGGCCACACCGTAAAAAATGATCAATGGTGTGAGTGTGTGACCACTCCGATATAAGACTCTGATCTAAAATTTCAGACTTAGGGCTCATTTACATTAGATGAATAGAAATGAACTGAACTGAACTGAACTTAATAGAGATGAACTGAACTGAATAGAAATGTATTAATTGAACTAAATAGAGATGAACTGAACTGAACTGAACTGAATTGAATAGAGATTAACTGAACTGAACTGAACAGAATAGAGATTAACTGAACTGAACAGAATAGAGATTAACTGAACTGAATATAATCTGAAGTAAACAAGCCCTTAGTCTAATTAATAGGAGAATAGAAAAGGTTGATGAACTAGAAAATACACCGGAGACAAATGTGTGACCTGGGATTTGGATTTTCTATTTGCAATATAGTGAAGTACTAGTACATGTGATTATGTGAAGTTTTTTTTTATGCGATGGACCCCAAGCGTAAACGAATTATTGTAGTCAACGGCACATATTCATGGATGTCACTGGTTAGCTTATGCTCTGTCTTTATTTACTTGCATCAATTGGTCTAAAAACTTTCACATATTTTGGTCAACAGATGCAACTAAATAAGGATGAAGGGAGTATTTAATAAGTTTAATTATGTACTTAGTTTGCATTTTTCGATCAGCTGATGCATATTATTTTGCACAGTTTTACCTTAATTAATCCTATTTTGTCATAATCAAGCAAAACCATGCTTATTAACGTAAAACAGAAAAATAAATACAAGAACAAATATTAGTTTGCATTGCAATTAATTTTTTATGGAGGAAGTGTAAAAGAAATATAGAAATATCGTTTAGGAATGAGGTGAGTATTAAATAAAAAAGATATTGGTGATCAAACATACGTGGAACACAGATATAAAATCACTTCTTTTATTCCTTGTGGATTAACAAAGTGACATAGGATAAATGAAATAATCTTCCCAATTTAACGGGGTACACTAATTCAGTGGAACACAGATATAAAATCACTTCTTTTATTCCTTGTGGATTAACAAAGTGCACACTCAGATCAATAATCAATATACACAACACTTTTTTCTTAAGCACGGCCAACACTTTATGATGGGCTAGAAAAAAAATCAATGGCCATGATATTTAGTTTTTAGGTTTTTAATTTCTTAGGAGGTTTTTACATGATCCTATTCATATATATATATATATGCAGTCCAATACAGTCCAGTCCAGTCCAGTCCGAACATATATATAACTCATATACATACTAGCCTGCAAAAAGCTTCTCCTCCATTAATCACCTTCAATTCATTTTATATACAACTTAATATTATGTACGTACCTATATGTATCAGAAATTTTAATTATTATTGTATTTTTTGTTTAAAACACGTTTCCTTTTATTTTATTTTTACAGATCAAATAATAACAGTCACATATAGCTGGCATGGGCCGGGCCGGCACAAGGGCCAACTCGGCACGGCATGGTTTGTGCCCGGCCCAGCACGAGCCCGCTATAAGCACGGCACGGCTCGAATGGTGGGCCATGGCCCATGGGCCACCCAGGAACAACATTTTAAAATTTTGGCACGGGCACGATGCCAGATTTTTAAAATGTTGGCATGCTCAATTTTTTTAAAATTTCAAAATTTATAAAAATTAGTATAAGGCACGATGACACGGCACGAGTTGGTACGGCCCGACACGTGGGCTGGGCCGTGCATGGACCTTAGAATTTATAACTTGGCACGAGCCCGGCATGGCACGAACTTTTCTTGGCCTGTATAGGCACGGCACGCTATAGCACGAGGCACGTGGGCCGTCAACACGGCCAGTGCCCACCTTTCACATATGATGATATATATATCTTAGAACACCCGTCAATAAATTAATTCACGCAAACACCAAGGGGTTGTTTGGTGTGGGGATGAAAGTATATGATTCTTCTGGGGCATTTCACAGAGGAAACGATTGAGAATATAATACTACTCGATCCATGTGTTCCTTTTTGTTATTCTCATTTTGAATTTTGACATTATTCATAAGATGAGAGAATAATTATCCTTAATATATAAAACATGATATAGTCATATAAGGTTTCGTTTCAATGAGTACGTTATTAATTATTATGATTTTTACATATATATGCAACAAAAGATATTTAAGGTCAAATAATTAAATACATTGACATATGTGAAAAGTTAAAGTAGAAAAATAGCAAAAGGGAATGGAGTGAGTACGAAATTAGATGTGAGTCACATGCCAAATGTTAAAGAGCATAAATAAAACTACGAATTGTTATGGGTTATCAAATCCTTACAAAAATCAGGAGCTACTAATATTTCAATACAATCATTAACTAAATAGGGCCCTGATCTTCCATCCTTAGCCAAAAGGTTTGCTACTTTGTTCTCAATCCTGACTCTGTGTACCAAAGTTCCTTGTTCCAGATTCTTCAAATACTCCCTACATTCAAAAACTAGGTTAAAGCAATATGTATTGTACATACTCCTGGAGTTGATCAAGTTGACTGCCTCCTTTGAGTTTGACACAAGAGTAAAATCATGTTGAGGAAAGTCTGACGCCAAAATCAATCCTTTTGTTTAATTGCAAGGAGCTCTGCACAAAGAATGTTAGGAGCAAACATTTTCTTTACAAAACCCTTTCTCCAGATGCCCTGAACATCACTACACCACCCCCCTATTCCTGCTGAGCATGCAAAATCTATAAAAGACGCATCCACACGAATCAGAAGCTCCCCCTAGTGGAGAGGTTCATACAAGAGACCTCTACTTAAGTTGGGTTTCGATGGGCACCTCATGGCAACAAATTCAATAGACATATCTAAGGCTAATTTAATGATGTTCGAAGGTAAATCATAATCCACTTTCTGAAAAACTACGTTGTTCCTAGTCTTCCAAATTTGGAAACAAAGAAAGGAAAAGAAGGTAGGCCAGGGGATTCCATTGAACTCAATTTTGTTATGCAAATTTGCAAAGAGCCAGGCTTGAATATCATCACAGTGGAGACTATTAGGGAGAAGATCCCAATCCGTCTTGCTTTAACACAAGTAACCAAAATATGAGTAGCAACTTCAGGAGTATGGTTATAAATTTCACAATTGCTACAAGGAAGAATTTTCCTAACATGAAGGGTTAGATTATGAGGAAGTCTTTTCCACCAAACCAACCAAAGAAAAAAATTAATTTTTGGAGGAGCAGAATTCCCCCAAATCCAGGACAAGTTTCCCTGGTTAGTAGGTTTCCCCTGCAAGGACTGATAACATTGAGAATGTTGTGTTACTCTATAGTGAGGAAACTAAACAGAAAATGTGTGTAATTCTATAAAATGCAATTTGTGAAACCAAAAATTGTGCAATTCTAACCATTCACTACGGTAGTCGGTAGTCATACGATCGACTACACTAAAAATTTCACTCCGTAACATATTAACTACAACAATTGGACATTTTTTTTTCTCTTTTTTATGTCAAATCGTTACAGTTAATTATTTTGTTAGGGAGGGAGTATATGATATCTGCAAGAAACTAATGTTAATAATACTCCTAACTAACTCCTAAGTCCTAACTAACTAATTATGATCATCATCTTTTAGACCAAAAAAGAAAAAGTCTAAACTCTAAATATGACCAGATAGATCAGAGAAGCCAGGGCAGACCATGCATCCATCTCACTCGTGCCTCATTCTTAAAAAAGAATTTAGGCAATATATGCTACTGCACTTCAAAAGGAGAGTAAAGAAGCGGATGGGGTGAAGGAAAAAAAAAAAAAAAAAAGTAGTAGATTTGAGGGAATATAAGGTAAAAAAGGGTTAGAATTTTGTGCCTAAATGTGAAGTATCCCTTTAAACCTTAAAAGTTGATTTTATTCTGAACTCACAAATTAAAGCCATATTTTTTTATATTAAAAAAAAAAAAAAAAAAAAAACCACGTTGATGATGAAGCGAAAGTAGAGAGGAATGAGCATCCTATGTTTATTGTTCATACTTGTAAGACTTGTTTGTATTGTGGTCCATTTTTCAGTTGGATGAATGCGATATTAATTATCTCTTGAGATGCCAAAACAACTGTTTGATTTGTTCCATGAACTCAACTTGTTTTATCATCCACATATATATATATATATATATATATATATATATATATATATATATATATATATATATATATAGCATTTTCTTGTGGATAGTGCGTGGCTAGCTTGTTTAATTAGTTGACAAAGTGTTCATAAGCTAAGTGGAACCCGAAATTTGAGATCATTAGGACTTTATATTATATCATTGTTATAGATCTTATATATGTTGAATTTGTATCATGTAAAGATCCATGTTATTTTGTTCATTTAATATTCTCATTTAATATGTGGTTTTAAAAGATGAACAATCTGAAATAATTTCATAAGCAAAACTTCATATTAAATAAGAAAAATCTAAACCAATTGCAGGAAATTATAACGTGCACCAGATAGTATATAACATTATTTTGGGCCTCAACCATCAGCTTAAACTTTTGGTTGATATGGTCCTTTGACCTAGTATATATATCAGAGTCAATGTGACACGGAGGTCACGGGTTCGAATTTCACCCACTCATCCTTTATATAGTGGAGTAAATTTGCGTCAGGTATGGTGGGTATGCATGTGCTAGTGCTACATCCACATTTCAAGCCTAAAGAGTATTTCATGTGAGGGGAATGATATATATATATATATATATATATATATATATATAACATAATCTTGGGCCTCAACCTTTAATTGTAAATAATCTACCATGAAAAATCATTTTAGATTGAAAACGTTTACTCTTGGCATGATCAAACTGAGTCTGAATTAAAATTGTTTAATTTTACGACCAAATGTCCAGTAATCATGTTTTTAGGTACCAAATGCAGCATCTAGATTCTTCGTTGGGTTGTATACAACATAGCATAACTGTTAGAGGACCATCTCAACCAAAAGCTTAAGCTGATAGTTGTGGCCCAGGAATATGTTATATATTCTATCACTCTCCCTTACATGAAAGGCCATTTGGGCTTGAAATGTGGACGCAGCATAGGCCCCACCATACCTGGCGCGAATTAATTAATTCCACTTAGAAAGGAGAAGGAGGAGAGAATCGAACTCGTGACCTCTATGTCACGTTGGCTCTTGATAACATGTTAGAGGACCATCTCAACCAAAAGCTTAAGCTGATAGTTGTGGCCCTGGAATATGTTATATAATCTATGTTACACTAGTGAGTGTCCCACATTGGAAGATGAGTAGAGACTAACTAGCTTATAAGTCTTGGAGTTACTCCTACTACCAATTGGTTTTAGGATGTAACCTCCTATGGCTTGTAAGTAACCTAACTCTCCTCATTGATATCGGGTTGCCCAGGCCCGTTTCCAATATGCAATCAAATTTAACAATAACATATGATGATATGAATTGATATGAGATACAATGTATTGAAACTTATAATGGTTGATCTGACCTAACTTGCTCAGCCCTAATAAGGCGATAAGCCTTGATCACTGATACAATAAATCGAAAAGAACACACCCTAGCTAGATGACTAAATTGAAACACAATCAATAATTAGTTAAATGAGGATCCTTCAGGCAATTATTCAATAATAAGCTAATTAAGGTGGTTATGGCATGCATGATGCTTTAATTTACGATGTAGTTGTCGTTGATAAGCACTATACATTGACTATTATTTTCTTAACATCTATCTATCTCGGGCTCTTAATTAGCTTCCTCAGATTAAACCACGCTTAATGCTGCTTGTTTCTTAAGACTAAAAAAAATATTATAAATAATAAAATGTACTTAAACAAAACAACGCCCTGGCTAGCTAGCTATGTACACTACCACTGAATATGATTGAAAAATTAAAGAAGATTAGACTTCGAAATCTGCAATTCTCTCTTGTCAGATATCAGTTTATATCCTAAAACTAATTTAACAGGATTCTTACGTACTGTTTAATTGTAAAATGGGAGGACGTGCAAGGTAAAGTACTAGTATTGTATAATCCTAATTAAGTGATTACGAACGTACCTTAATTAGCTAGCTAGCTAGCTAGTGTCTAATAGTAATATTAGTGTAACGTACTCATCAGTGTTACTTGAGTGATGTTGTTAACATGTACTCATAGTTTCATTAGTCTATTATTCTAATCATAATCATAATCATAATATATAAAAACACATACAGAATCTACATATGGTTATAATAATCAAATGCTCTGCAATATACCAGTATATTCCATCATTTGACCGCTTGTGTGTTTTTCATCCCATTTTTTTTCCCCATTTCTTTTTAAATTTTGAACTGATTTAATTTGAATTGAAATTAGTTAAGTTAAATCCTAAATCTTATTTAGACTCATTAGGAGATGAGTTTGAACTTGTCAACTGAATTTTTACTGTAATTTAGTCCAAAAGAACACTGCCTATCTACATGTAGGAGAACTTTAATTTTCAAGTTAGCATCTAACTGAAGTATTGTATGTTTCCATAACTTATTCAATCAACTATTTTTTATTTTTTTTGTTGGTAAACTACTAAACCGAACACCATGTTGATGGAAACTGATTTTGGCGTACCTTGAATTAATTTTTGCACCCCACTTTATGATTAAAACATAGAAAAATCAACTCTTATAATGGGGTGCCAATATCAATTTTTAGAGTACCAAAATCATTCAATAATGTTGATATACATTGTGTGTTTATGCTAGTGCTACACTAAATTGCACATACCTCATCATCTACACACTTATTCAAAAAGGTTCAATATGCATCGTATTACGCCACATAAAATCAATTGAGTCCACGTGTGTTGAAATCAAAATTCAAAATGGGAAACAAAAAAAAAACTTGCAGTAAGATTCGACCTTGAAACCTTATAACTTTATTGTTACTACACATTCTTTAACTGCATATTAACCTGCCATAAATTTTCAGAACAAACAAAATTATTTATTTAATTATAATAAGCAAAGTCACCTAGTACAATTGAATAAATAATCAAAATAAAATTTAAAAAAAAACAGAAGAAAATTGTGTGATACGGTATGTAATCTATGCTCGAATTGAAATAAATAATTGTGTGATCCGGTATATTGCACATATATATCTCATCATATATTTTGGAAGACGATATAAATTGATAAATACTAATAATAATTATTGGGTCTAGACCGCACCCACTACATGAAATACAATTCCAATTTACAAGATTTTGGAGGTTTAGCCTTATGATGAAGTGGTCTCAAAAATTGATATTTTTTTTAATGTGAGTTTTATCAGCAGTACAACATTTCCCTTAATATTAATATGAGACAACGCTTACACTCATTTATTGTAAGAGCTCAACACCTTGTGTTGGTCCATGCATGATGCATATATAGTTAAGTAAAAAATTCTAGTAAAAGTGGTTTGGTTGAATGATGATTATGTTTTTTGTTGAGGTCGTATCGCATAGTAGTACTTCGACAGTTTACTTTACCTCTTTTGTAATATTATGCCCTTTGAATTGGACTCAGATCGATTTTGGTGACGTCCACAGTTGAGACAAGCAAAACAATGTTTGACCAATACTTAGTTTAACAATCTATCGTCCCCTTTCTTTTTAATGATTATGGTAGTAAAACTCTTGGAGTAAGTTTTATTAACTTGTTTTAGGTAAATTTTATTAAATCTATATGCATGTAGGTAATATGAGCTCATATACTTGTGTAAATTTTACTAAGGGTGAGTTTATGGCAAGTTTTGACAATAGTCTTAAGTTAACTTAGATTTTTAAGAGTCTTAAAATGAGTTTTGATTTTCAAAACTCTACTCAAGACTCCCTATGCAAAGTGTCTTAGTTTTATTGGATGGTTTTTTTTTTTTTTTTTTTTTTATATGTATTAGCCCAGTTAAATTAATAAAAAAATAATTTAAATTACAAGGGAGTACGAATTAGAATCTGGGATAAAATATAAAAGTATAAAAAGTCAGAAGTGAGTTTGAGTTAGTGGAAAAGTGATGGGGCATAGCCTGAAATGTAGTTTTGAGTTTGAGAGATATGATAATCTCACCCTAACTGTCAACCAAAATAAGAATGTAGAACTACACATATTCTTGAGTCCTTAATTATTTTCTAAAAGCTTTCTTTTTCCTTTTCTTAACATATATTAGAGCCGTCGTAACAAAAAAGGGTTACGAGTTCGAATCTCATCCACTGCCCCTCCTTATAAAGTGGAAAATTTTAGTGGTGGGTAAGGGACGAGCTAAACTAAATCCACTCATTCCAAGCCTAATGGGGTCGGGCTCTCAGAAATCCACACATTTCAAGTCCAACGGGGCTCTTAGGCTCGAGCATGATGGAGTAAATAGTCAACATAGAAAACCGCCACCTGGACTTCAATCATTAGTTTAAATTTTTGGTTGAGATTAGAAGATCCTTTAACAATATATTATAAGCTTGTTCATGCATGTCATTTTATGTATAAGATTATTATCTAAAGCAATCACTTAGCTACATTATGGTGTAAAATGATATGCGTGTAGCCAAGTTGTATGTGCTTGTGGAGTTGTGGGTAATAATAATCAAGAGCCTGACCTGCCTTTGAGCTCTGACCACTCGATCAGATTTTATTTTTATTACAGCTTAATTAATTAAACTCATGTAAATATGTTTGTATTGGGTGGACTGTGGACGATCTTGAATATTTATTAAAAATAAAAAAGAAATACTTTATTTTGGATTGGGTGAGTAATAAATATTGTATTAAGATACATGTTTAACAATGCCAATAATTTAGATATAAGAATCTCGATTCTTACTTCTTACTTTTTTTAGTATGTGTAAGAATTTTCAAATAGGAAATTAATTAAATGCCATAAGCTAGCTGAATTATTATTATTTTTCTTAATTGACAGTTAGAATTCATAGGCTAAGCTTGAGTTTCTCAAATAGCTTAAGTTGAGTTATGAGTCAAATTAGACCAATGTAATTTTACCTAGCTAAGCTAGCTAGTTAATAGGTCTGATCAAATATTTTAATTTGGTCAACTACAATATTTTTTTTTTTCAACTTCAATTTGGCTCATTACAATTTCGGATCCGTTTGGTAGGTTGTAAAACGTTTTCAAATGAAACTGATTATTTCATAAAAAGTTGTTATCACGTAGAATTTTTCTATTTTATTTGCTTTTAATATTACCATAATATTGTTGTATCTAGACTCTACATAAAATGTCCAAAGTATTTTTATATATAAAAAAAAAATTGGGATTAAGGAGAGAGAAAATTAGGTGGGGATTTTAGAACTAACCCATGTGTTAATCAATACTCCGTAGAAAATTAAATCATTGTATGTGGAGTTTTTCCGTTTTTTGTACAAGGTAACCATTGTATAAGCCGCAAGTACATCAAATATTGGTCATTTTCTCTTCAACTTATTTCCAATACTTATATGTTCAGATAAGTATCAATTAACTAAACAAATAAGTTCATATAAGTTGAAGAGAACAGACCCATTTTCATCCAACCCTCTTAATTAGGGTACATTTGATTCGTACGAAATTTTCTGATATGATATGATATGATCTGAAATTGTCTAATTTGATATGATCTGAATTTTTCTGATCTGGTCTGATCTGATTTGAAATTTTATAATCTGATCTGATGAATTTTCTTATTGTAGTTATTATTATTGTTATAATTTTTCTGAACTGATCTGATTTTTCTAAAAATTAGCACAAATTATTTATTTTTCTCTCACTTATTAATGTTATTCATATTATCTCCATTAAGAAAAAAGGTGAATATTAAACTTTATTTAATAATATCTTAATACTCGATCACAAAAGATTTCATATGATAACAACATTAAGTATGGAGGTAAATATTTTGTTCATAGTTTACTCTATATAAGTTGTACTCGTAGAGTCGTAGTTGTGTACAAACAACTCAGATATATCCAACCTTTCAGATCAAAATACAAATTTTCAACTGTAAACTTAACTTATACAAGTTGATAGTAGTCTATCTCTAATTCGAACCTGACAATTTCCAATATGTGAAAGCGAATTAAAGATGATGAAGATGCCATTTCATACACAAAATTCTGCAAACCACCTCGTAATTTGTACTACACTATCCCACAATGTTTTTATCAATATATACACATGTATATATGTTGCTATAATATACATTTCTCCTTTTTTTTATCATGACTTTGACCATCCCAAATTTATTGTTTACAAATTTGAGTATCTTGGCTACTCACAAGTCACAACCTACTATTATGAATAATAACTTAAGTTGTATGGATATGGATACGGATACAAAGATAGATACGAAACGGGTACGGAATACCCTGCTAGCTTGAAATATATGGGATGGTATGAGAAATTCATATTATTAAATATTTTAAAAAATAATTAATTTAATTAAATTTTCAATATCATGCGAAATACTTCAGTTTAATTATTAAAATAAAATTTTAAAAAAAAATCTTCAGTATATGAAAATATGGAAAAAAATTGAGTAAATGTAAATCTAAAGAAAAAACTTATCTAAAAAATAATGTTAAAATGGAGTAAAGTATTGGATATCCTAAAAATACGGGTACTGTTACACCCCGGCCCCATACTGGGTCGGGTCTATTATAACCAAAGGGCACTCTAGACTGATAATCTGACCCCACAAGCCAACACGAGTTTTTTCGGCGCATTTTTTCCTCACTCATACGCACACAGGAAACTTCCCAGGAGGTCACCCATCCTAAGAATAAGCATATGAGCTCCCTAAAAAGAAGATGCGTCTTATTGACATGAGTAGCTTATCAAATCCTCTTAAACCAATCTTGGGTGTTATAGCCCTTATAGGTACCACTTCAATAAAGCAAGTATCTGTAATAACCATATGAAAATAATCCCGTTAACACACTCAGTGAGAAGTGTATATATAATAATTAAATTTTGAGTACATACTATACCAACTTGGCTACTTACAATCTAGTATATGAATATTGAATAATGATGATATAAAAATTATTCCGGAATGACACACTATCTCAATTAGCTAGAATTGTATAATAGTCCCATTAACATATATCATGATATTATTAGAGCAAGTTTAATAATTCTATGTAGAGAATAATGATCATATATAATTGAATTCATACATACATACTCATCCAATCCGAGAACCGTGATAGTTTATTTAATTTATATAAAGAATTAATTAGATTTACGACTTATTATAATCATATTACAAAATTATTATTGGGTCAATTAGCTAGGGTGAAAAAATTAGTGTACTTTAATTAATTATTAGGATATAAATCAAAAAACCCTTAAAAGAAGCACCCAATTCCAAAAAGCTTGAAAAGTTAAAAGGTATGCACTACACTGCACCCTCTGTTAGTTTGGGCTTTGCTGAATCACTTTGACAATAAGCAGGTACAGAAATCCTTTCCCATGCAAGATGCAACACCCATATTAACCAATTAAAATGAATACTTTATATATATATATATATATATATAGGGTTGGGTTGCGGTGAGAAATGTGAGAAGAGATAAATCCATCAACTATAACCTAGAGGTACATTGAGCACCAACTATAGGTACATTCACCATACACTATAAATACATTAAGTAAAAATACATTGACTTTATACCATATATACATTGACTCCAAACTATCAAAGGAGCAAGGAAGGAAAATTTAATTTAATCTTAGCCTTTCATTTGGTAATCAAACGGTTGTGATTGCTTCTCACCCTTCTCACCAAAACTACATTTCTCACATGAGCCTACTTATATATATATATATATATATATATATATATATATATATATATATATATATATATATATATATATATATATACTTCCTCCGTTCCAAAAAAAACGCAACAGTTTCCATTTTTGGATGTTTTAAAATAAATGCAACAAATTTTTCTTTTCCTTATATAGTAAACTATTGCTACTTAAAAGACATAAATACCCTTACTAATTCTTTATTTGTCCCCACCTTTTCTCTCTCCAATTCTTTAATTGTCCTTACTCTCTCTCACAACTCCTTTAATTGTCCCCACTTTCTCTCCATTTATTTTAATCAACTACCCCTCACTTTTTCTAATTACCCACAACAAAAAAATGCCTAGAAATCCGTGTCATGACAATTGTTGCGTTTTTTTTGGAACGAAGGTAGTATATATATGTTTGATGAATTTGGGTTCTGCCATTTGGGTTTTATCTTATCTCATCATTTGATATGATGTCTTGACTTAGACCATACAATATAAATTGATTGTTTCCATTTCAAAAACTTTTTTTTTTAATAATACGTGTGGTATTAGACATTGAGTCGGATCCTATTGCATGTTAATCATTTCAATTTAGCCGACCTTATGCATTTGACAAAGGAAAAATAATGAATCCTTACAAAAGCTTACGGTGCGTTTGATTCATCTGAAATTTTCTAATCTGATATAATCTGATCTGAAATTAAATTTTTTATCTGGTCTGATTTAATCTAATTTTTCTTATTGTAGTTATTATTAAAGTTATAAGTTTTTTTATCTGATCTGAATTTTTCTGATCTGATCTGAATTTTCTAAAAATAAGAATATGAGTGCTTATTTAAGTTGAATCAAACGCATCCTAAGTGTCACTCCTTATTTTAACAATTCGTTTTATAATAGAACCCCATCGAGTTGTGCTTGTCTATGGTTAGACTCTATCTCTTGGTTGCGGGTACCCGTATTTAATAGTTCAAACCCAAGAACCCATAATTGACATTCGAAAAACTTAACTAGTAGGGTAAGACTTGTACCTCATGAATTACTTCAAAAGCCTTAATTAGGTAGCTTGGTGGCATGCAATTGTACTTCAATTCTCCTCTATGTGATTGAGGATATATTGGTGGCATGCATATGAAATCACATATGATTTCATGTTTTATTTAATTATTCCACCCATTTCTCCAGCATTACTAAGACTAATGTCTATTTGTACCGTTATAAGTTCAATTTGATTAATACTATAGTATATAATTTTGAAAAGGAACTCGATTAATTTCACATAAACTATATATGGTACTGTGGATAAATAAATAAGCTAACTAACTAATACTAACGTTAGAGTGAAAGCACGCATATGATTTCATATAAACGTTATTACTATATGAATGTTGTCATGTTGGTTTATGCTTTTACAGCTTTAAGAACACGTTATATTGGTTGTATGTGTTAATGTAATAAGGTCATTCATGCAAGATGATAGCATATAGTAAAAAAAAAATATACACTTGTGTATATATATACTTCATCATAAAACATGTAAATTTATATACATGATACAATTGTATAGATTGGACCACCAAAGTGCGTGGGAGTTGAAAGTTGAAACCCTTGAGGATGAACCAGCTGACACTAATGCATATATATTATGGTTATCTACCCAATTGATAATCGATATGATCCTTACACTATAGTAAGGTATCGTGAGGCTACCAATTCAAAGGTGCCATTTTGGAGGATAACAATAATTGAATTGAATTGTGATCATCATAATCCTAATTAATTTCTACCATGATATATATATATATATATATATATATGCTATTATATATTGTATTGTTTTCGGATTTAATGTATGTTTGTAATATTCTATACATTTAGAGCAAGTTTGATATATATTGTAATTTTTGGTATTGGAAATGAATTTAAATACCCGCTTTCGTTATACCACCTATTATTTCATGTGAAATGTTGGTGCGCATTTCATATAGTAAGGGTAACTGTTGAACACTATACCTTTCAAGTTTGCCACATGTAAGTGTCTCATATTGAAATATTGGAATGATGATGACTAATATATAGGTTTGGTGGGCTACTCCTTATATTACCAATTGATTTTATAATAGAACCTCACCATTCTTGTGTATGGTCAGACTCTCTCTTGGTTATATTGGATGCGGCCCAGAAGGCCAGAACCACCATTTTATTACTCTTCTCAACCATAATGGTATTGTTTAATATTACCAGATCTCTTTCTAATTTGTTTCCATCGCATTTTTGTTCCTTAAATAATATTAAACACCCCTTCAAAATACAAGAATACGTGACAATCATTAATAATTTAGGATGAGAGTAAGAAAATATCTTTCAATACATTATAGTATGACTTTTAATTATGTATATGTTTTTTTAATCTTATTTTTTTATCTAATATATTAAGAAATATATAAATTCAAATATGATCTACGAACTTCATATACGTACATTGAATAGTAAAAAAAATTACGATTATTCACGAGCAACTGTAAGGTCGTTTCACAAAATTTAAATTACGATATAACCATATTATTTTAGAAATTCGCGATCGATATACCCCCTTAGTTTTTAAGAAATTGTATAACTTATTACTTTTTTATAACTAATGAACATCAAATATTTTGATGTTCTTTTGTCAATTATAATGTCAAACAGCTACAAATAAGTTGTTTGTGACATACAAGTTTATATAAGTTCAAATAAAGTTTAAATAAGTTCAAATATACTAAGCCTGAATAAGAAGAAATATACTCAATAGAAAGGTTCATTCACAGGTTATTTTGAACGAGTGATGAATAAGGGTGTTTTGACTGTCTTTTATTCACGGGTTTATAATCCGACTTCAATCCAATCCAATCCAATCTATTCTCATACATTCGAATCTAATCCAATCTATTCTAATACATTCAAATCCAATGCAATCCCTTGAATCTATTCTAAAGTCATGTGAGATCTTATCATTTGTTTCATCACGTTGTATACTTTACGAATATATAATATGTATAATTTTTTATTTTTTTTTGGTTATGCATAGCTCAAGGTATTAATACTTTCAAATCCAATCCAATGCAATTCCTTGAATCTATTCTAAAGTCATGTGAGATCTTGTTTGATTCGTCTCAGGGTGTATTTTTCAAATATATAATCTTTATATTTTTGTTATATATAGCTCAAGGTATTAATGTCCAATTCAATCCAATCACATCCAATTCAATCCAGTCTAAACTCACCAAGAGAGCAAACCCTAACACCAACTCTGCAATGTCAATTTTTACACCCTTCGTTCATAAATTATATGAAGATGTGTTTAAAAAGAAAAGGGAATAAAGGGGAACAAAATTTGTTTACTGTTTTAATTTATGGTAGCGCAACATCATTCATGCTAAAAATATGAGGAGGAAAAAAAAGTTGAAGTGGAAATTAGTTAGATCAAAAGGATTATTAAAACCGTGTCATTAATTGTTGGAAGTGAAACATGAAGAAGTATGATACTTCCATCGTAACTAATTAACTGTAATAATTTGACATTTTTTCTCTATTTTATGTCAAATTATTGCAGTTATTTTTGTTATGGAGGGGGTATATTATCTATACAATGATACATTTATACATTGATATTAACCATTTGGCAAAGTAGTAAATCCTCATTGGCTTGATGATAAAAAATTTGTCATTGACAAGTCTCACTCCTATATAGCATGTAATGTAAGAAACACTTTTTGTTGTTTATTCCAGAGTCATGCTGATTGCCCAGCAGTTGGGCAACTATCAAGATGTAAAACGTTCACCATGTTTATAAGTTTTAACTAGAGTATTTTTGGTTTAATATTTCATCACATCTTTACTCATCTGATCTGATGCGAACTTATTTTTTCTAATATGAAATTATGAATCGAATTTGACCAAACTTTAACCTCCTATAAGCACCAATTCATAAAATAAAATAAAAATTGTCAAATGTAGTTGCATCATATCATGCATCTAATTACATGATAATCAATTTTATTTCAATTCGCCCTTACAAATAGGTTTTTTTTTCATCTTATATTTGCTTATATAAGAAACAATTGCTTATTGTTTGCATCATCTAAGCTAAGTGTGTGCTTAATCAGGGGCAGCTACTAATTATAATGGATGGGGTTTGCAATACAAGTCACACATGGAAAATTTTTAAAAGTGTTGTCTTGCATATAACTCTCCACCTACTCTATTAGTATCAGGCCTTTGCTAGGAAAATTAAAGTGCGAGTGGAAACAAAATAAATAAATTGAGAAAAATGGATAAAAGATGGAAAAAATAAGAAATAAATAACACACAATTTAAAGGTGGGAAAAAACCTCAAATGAGGTGAAAAAGCCCCTCACAAACAACGAGCATTAATATATCCAATATAATATATCCAATATATGAAAATTGTATGAGAGTACAACCCCGAAGGGTAAAAGAATATGGTATGACTCTCCTAGAATATTGGACCAAGTTCTTATAGAGAACTAGGGTTAATTCTCCTGAAGGAGCCAACAATCTCATGAATAAGATAATATCTTAAAAGAGATGATATAATTGATACAATATTATCACTATGAGCATGTATATGTGTGTATTTTTATTTATTTATTTTTTTGTGTCTACTAAAACAAGTGAGCATGATGGATATTTATAATACTACAAGAGGTAGATTAGTCATTAAGAACTAAGTAAAAAAATGAAAGATAAGATGACATCATAAGACATTAAAGACCAAATAAAAAAGGTAAGATAAAATGATATCATAAGCGTTGGAGGCTAAGGGTCTAGGAGCCCAAGAGTTAACTCGTAATTTAATTTGTGACGTTTACCCAACAACAATTTTAAAGGTGCCCAAAAATAAATCCGTGCGGATTAGGCCCAAAGCGGACAATATCATACTAATTCCGGAGTCTGTGTGGTAAGGCCCAAGACAAAAGAAACAAAATTAACAAAATAATTAACAGCTTAATGCAGCTTTAAGCAAGTAAGGTAACAGGCAGGGTTGTATTTTTGACTGGAATGACTAAATAACACATAATATAAGCATCTTGGACCGCTGCATTTCATGTTAAGCAAAGCTTAATATATAATTATATATAATGATGATTAGATCACTCTGTTAGGTTTTGCCTAGTATGGGGTGCCCTGCCTATTCTACTTTTTGACCCTTTCCCAGTTTCTTTAATTTACTGGACTATAGCACATTAATATTACTAATTTACTACTACATTTTTACAGCAGTTAATATTTTTATACTGTGACTCGATAATTACTTGTTAATTAACTACTGTATAATATAATAGAATGCTTCTTATATATATAGTCATGTTCCTTTGTCTCCTTTATATATATTATTGTTAATAAAAGATACTTTCCTCTTTTACTTTCTTGTAATAAGACAACAGAGTGGGAACTCGAAAGAGTTAGTTTTCTAATTCCATAGTTTGCGGTTGCAATTGTAATGGTTTGATGTTATTATACTATGAGAGCTGTTATACACCCCGTTTCATTTTGTTTGTTACACTTTTACCAATTGGATTGAATTGGATTAGAATGGATTGAATTGAATTTGATTGTAACAAATTGGATTGGATTGGATTGGATTAAAGGCTCGTTCTCTTCACCGATTAGGTAGGATTGATCGGACTGGATCGAGTTGGGTTGGATTGTATTAAGATGGATTAAAATTAATTACTTGTTATACTTAAACCTTATTCTAACTAACCTTTATGGGAAAATGTAATGCCTGTGATTTTATTTTTTTTTTGTTATCATTTGTAATCTTGACACAATTCATGTTTTTCCATATAAATTTTCATTATCAATGTGATTATCCAATTATGATTTTACATAAATTATAAAAATAAGAGATATCTACTATTTTTTTCATTTTTTTTTTTTTTGCTATTAAAAACATTAAAAAAATGAAAGGGTTGCAAATATAACCGTAAGGTTATTGTTATCATTTTACAAAATAAAAGAGGGCTACTTACAAAATTAATTTTTCTATTAAAGTATTATTACAAAATATGTTCCTAATTAATATTTGAATTGAAAATATTTTTGTTATAACATATGCGGGAAAATTATAGTAAAGATTAACAAAAACAAACACATGTTTACATGGTTTGCCGGCAATATGCCGACTACGTCCACAAGTAGAGGAGAGGGGAAGTTTTGTTAATCTTGTGGAATTTCTGACTACAATGATAGTCTAGGGTTAAAAAGATTTGGAGTATATATAGACTTCTAATAAGTCCAAATTGAAAACCCTAAACATGCATAACAAACAATTCCAAGGCAAAAACTAACAATTTCTACTTTTGGCGCTTCAAACATAACATCACAAATTTATAAGGGCTATGGTTAGCATTTTCCAAACTAGAATAGGGTAAAATTAGAATATCCAAGTAAAATAATTGTACTCATGTCAGTGACGGATTCAGCCTATTTTAGTGGGGTCACGTGACCCTACTTGTATCTAGACAAATAAAATTTTTACCTATAAAATTTAATTTATTTTTTTAAAAAAAATTTCCTTAAAATTTGTTCACTTGACCCCAATAAAATACTAAAAACGCATTTTGACCCCGCTAGATATTATTCCTGGATCAGCTACTGACTCATGTTGAATGTCATTTCTTCCCTATTTGTTTGCTATAAGGACTTTTAGCACTATTCATTGTGTAACTTTGATTTTCTCTAATTTTATACATATTAGAAAAAATATAGTCAAGTGGGATCTCATTTGATTCGGCTCAATGTGTAGTTTTTTAATATGCAATTTTATTATATGCATCTAAAGATATATTCATTTAAAATTGTGTTTTGGGATGCGTGAAAAAACAAATGTAGCAAACTTTAAGGGACGCAGGAAGTAGAGTACTTTTCTTTGGGCATATAATGTCACTTCAGATTTGTAATATTCCATCCATCACAAAATAAGCGTTCTATTTACTTTTTCACATCCACGAAAGCATAACTTTCAATATTAATACATTGAGCTATAAATAACAAAAAAAATTGATCAAAAAGTACACATCGAGATGACTCAAATGAGATCTAACTTTACTATATTTTACCTTATATATAAAATTAAAAAGAGTCAAAAAATAACATGTATATGAATAGTGCAAAAATAGTGATATAATAATGCAAATTAAAATTATTGAAATAGTACTTTCATTTTTTAATGTTGAATATGATAAATATATAAAATTAAAAACACAATACTATATGTAGTAAATGTGTTAGATAACACATCATAGCGCGTACAATACTTGTATTTTTTAATTTTGAGTTTGAAAAATAATGCAAAAATAGATATATTTATTTTGAAATTGCAAAATTTTGATAAAGAAAAATATCTTTCAAGAAAGAAAATAAATTGATTGAAGGGATGAGAATAGATATGATCATATGAATGGATTAGATTAGATTGAACTGGAATGGATTGGATTGAGATTATAAACCCTAAAAAGAACAAAGCAAGCCTAAAACTTAAACATTATTCGAATTAACCTTTATGGGAAAAAAATATTCTCTTCGATTATTTTGTTGTTCTCATTTTTGAATCTTGACACTATTCATCATATTTTTCCATGCATATAGTTTTTCTATTGTCAATTTGTGATTATCCAAATATAATTTTACATAAATAAAAATGAGAAATATTTGCAATTTGATTTCACTTTTTTTTTGCTATTAAAAACAATTTAAAAAAATAAAAAAGACTACAAATAAGCATTTAATATGCCTCGATAAGGGAAAATAATTTGGGGATGAAAGCCAAAACCACGCATGTATCAATCTAATTAATATTTAAATTGGAAAAATATTTCTACTTTTGGCACCTTGAGTATAAACGAGAATTTCATTTATTACTTTTCTTTGGGCATGTATGGTAACTTTAAATTTATGATATTCCATTCGTCCCAAAATTATCAACCTTGAATGATGTTAGCATGTGAATTGTGGTAAAATTAAAAAATACCAAGATTGTATCTATAATATTAGGTAGCAATGATATTACCAAAATGCATTATTAATGTAGAAAAAAATGTTATATAACACATTATAACATACTAGTATTTCAAAATTTTGAGTTTTCTTTTTTGTGTTACTACTAATGCAAAAATAGTTAAATTAATTTTTTAATTAAATTGCGACATCAATATGATAGATAAATAAATAAATTCAGAAAATAAAATGAATTGATTAAAGGGGTGAAAATGATTGGATTGAATGGATTAAATTGGATTGAATGGATTAGAATGAATTATATTGAATTGGAATTATAAAGCCATGAAATTAACATGACCTAAGTGCTCATTTGGTTCAAAAAGTTGAAATTGAATGATCTAATTGAGTAAGGCCTTATTATTTTGAACTGAATTAATCGTAACTGAACTGAATTGAATTAAACAAAATCAGAAATTCAGTAAGACTGCAGTGGAGGTCCAGTCCTACGGGGGGTAAGGGTTGGATAGTGGTTTTGGTCTTCAAAATTTGCAGATGAGCTCATTCACAAGGGATAATCCATTCCCCCGGTCCGAGGTAATGGGCCCCAGTGCCAATATCGAAATACAAAGTTCACTCGTGAAAACCAAACAACACTCCAATATCGTGAAATCCAAACGACACCCCGAATAGGGGCCAAGTCTGAAGGGGTGTTCTTTGCTCGTCATGAGTTGCAAATTATTCAGAAGAATGTCCAGACACAATCGTGATTGATCAAGGCCAGGACTTCAAAAGCCCTTGGTAAGTTAAATTTTCCATGGGAAGTGCAATTTCTTTATGCAAAGTAAACATATTATGGTAATTACTAAGAATTTTACTATATCTTTTATAACTGAATGGTTGTAATTTTAATTTATAAAAGTTAAACAATTTAAAACTTGTTCAAACCAAACAATTTTTTTGGCATATAAGCTATGTAAAAAGAAGTGACATGTGACAAGATAATATTATTTCACTTTACCTTTAAATACACTTCAGTTTTTTTTTTTAAAAGAATTACATCATTATATTTTTCACACTTGGGGATACACTTTTTTTAAATCCATTTATAACTCAAACCATGCATTTGTCAAAATTATACTATGTGAATTAGATATTAATCAACTACACAACAAGACAAATCAAATGAGAAACCTAGCATGCCTACATTATTTTTTCTCACATATTGCGTTTAAAGTATGATAAGTGAATAATGCTAAAATTAATGGTTGAAATATATAATGGAGGAATTATATAAAATAGATAGATAATATTTTTGGGCTAAACACTTAATTTCTGTCTACAAAAATAAAAATACATCCACTTCTTTTTTGTTGCAACAATTCAAATTTTGTATTATTCAACTTACCTAATTTGATTTTCTTTTATGATCTATGCATAAAAAATATGGATATTATTTGTTAGTGAAAAAGAAAATATTTTTCGTATAAAAAAGATTGGCTCAATTCTTTTCTCTGCGGCCCCGGCCCACTTGCCTTATCACTTCTTTTTTTCTTTATTTTTATCGTACCGTAAATGTTTCAAGTACTTTTTCTTGCGTTACACCAACTATTAGAAAAATTGACGGAATTAGGGTAGTGATGATGTATTTTCATAATTCTCTACAATTAGTAAGGTTTAGGAATCTGCATCTTAAATCAACTCTCTTGTATAATTCCTTAAGTTCTGCTTGTTCAAAGACTTTGTACAATGGTGGTGGTGGAGAACAATAGAACATGTGGACTTAGGGATGAGAGGGGGAGATCAAGGGAAGAAAGAATTGACAAATAATGGTATGTTTTCTTTGCATGATTAAAATGGAATTAATTAGATTGGAGTGGATTAGAAAATTTAGAATGGGTTGAGTGAATTAGAATGAAATAGATTGGCTTGAAATGGATTGTATCAGATTGAGATGTAGTAGATTGGATTAGATTAAATTGGATTAGAACAGCACCAAAAAAAACCTTATTTTTCGCTGGCTTGGTGTGTTATATAGGGATTGGACAATTTTTTAGTCCTTTAGGCTCTTAACCATGTCTATCTTACAATAGTGTTTATTTAGTCTTTAAACTATCATTAATATTATGGTTAGAAAAAAAAGTACTTAATTTAAAAATCAATACTAGGTTTAATAGTTAAAAATTAAGGGTGCGTTTAATTTATCTGAATTTTCCTTACTTGCTCTGAACTTTTCTTATCTGATCTGATTCAATATGAATTTTTCTGATCTGGTTTGATCTGATATGAATTTTCTTATTTGATTTGAATTTTTCTAATCTAGTCTGAACTGATCTGAACTTTTCTGAAATTCTATTGTACATTATTATAATTGCAAACATTTATTAGTATTATTTTAATTTTAACAATAGTAAAAACAAAATTATAACTATAATTAAAAAGGAAATACAAATAAAAATAAATATAAAATTAATATCAAAATTAAAATTTTAAAAAACTAAAATTAAAAATTAAAATAAATATAAGAATAAAATAAAAATAGAAATACAAATAAATATAAAATATAAAATTAAAAATAAAATTAAAATCAAAATTAAAATTAAAATTAAAATTAAAATTAAAATCCCTAATAATAATTGTTAAATGAGATAAATGAAGTTGAAGATACTTTGCAAGCATAAACAGTGTGTGCGCAATATTTAGATGTGAAGGATACGGATACCTCATAGAATGCGAAAGCTAACAAGAAGCAAAGTGCATTAATAATAATCTTGATGTCTTGAACCACGTAATTGAAATTATTTTTTGCTTAATAAAAGAAGTGTATATTTTATTAAATTGCTTGTTTATTCCACTTTTGCCTTTATTAAATTTCATTCTACTTATTATTTATTTAACTAGTTTGTCGGCCCGACGTTGTCAGAGGGTGTTGCTTCTTTTAGCTAATATTATGTAATTATGTCTTACTCTTGTGAAATTTATTTAAAAAAATTCAACCTCTAATTTATTTAGGAAAGAAGAGGAATATAATGTTATGTGTAAATTTAAAACACTAATAAAAGTTGGTTGAGACGGTAAGTGCGTGATCTTGAATCCTAAGAAGTAATAGCTTCAAATCCTATTCTAAGCATAATTTATTTATTTTTTTAAAATGATGTGGCGATACTTACATGAGTGCCTTTTTAATAATATTTATAGATTAGTCAAAATACTTACCATGTTACCATATGTTAGAGTTGTATGTTTTGGGGTACGATGTATTCAATTTTTGTTTCTTTTCTAATCTGGTTAATTTTCATAACTTACCTTTTTTTAGAATTTATTTGACCTTATTTTTGCTTAATTAAATTATTTTCATTTATTAGATTTCATTTGAACTTATTCTTTTCAGCGAGGAAAAAAATTATAACAAACCCAATAGACTTAAATTATTTTCATTTATTAGATTTCATTTAAACTTATTCTTTTCAGCGAGGAAAAAAATTATAAAAAACCCAATAGACCTTATATGTATATAGGTAAAATATTTAGTTTTCATTATTTTATTAATTAATCAAAGTATAGTACAGTTAAAGGTTTCAATGGGAAAAGACATAAATGACGGGGAAAAAACGGGAAGAACACTATTGAATACAAGTGTTTAATAAGTCATGCATGCATAGAGTTAAGCACGTAAATTTCCTTTGAACAAAATATTACGTATTTTTAAAGTTAATTTGTGAGATCAATTTTCAATAGCAACGAATAAAACGGTTAACATAATAATTATGGAGAGAGTCACACGTTTGTTAACAGTTGCAATACTATATATTGACGACAACTTACAAATTTTCTTGCAAGCTACTCGCAATTTTGATTCTATTGCTGCCACTATTTATTTCATATAAATATCAAGCAAGTTTACAAAATACACAAAACCAATTAATAAGACGAATAATTCAAACCGAGTGTTATTTTATTAATTAATCAAAGTATAGTATTGTTAAAGGTTTCAAAGGGAAAAGACATAAATGACGAAAAAATAAACGGGAAGAACACTATTGAATACAAGTGTTTTATAAGTCATGCATATAGTTATTGCTTTCCCAACAGTTTGAGATCGAGTGTAAGACATTTTGATTCAGGAAAAGAATCCAGGATGAACGCTTTTTTCGTTCACACGTAAATATATTTGAACAAAACATTACGTATTTTTAAACAGAAAATAATCTTGTGAGATGAATTTTCAATAGTAACGAATAAAACGGTCACGTTAACATAATAATTATGGAGAGAGTCACACGGTTGTGTTAAGAGTTCGTTGATTGCAATACTATATATTGACGCCAACTTACAAATTTTCTTGCAAGATACTACCAAATTTGATTTTATTATTGTCACGATTTATCTCATATATATATCAAGCTAGTTTACAAGCACTACAAAAAATTAAACTCACACAACGAGGGCAACTTATCATGATTAAAGAGGGCAATATGAGTATTGTTTTACTTAATGATACCTACAGGGGCAATTATTTTTGCACTCATTGATATTAACAATGAAGACAATATGATTATTTTGCCCCCTTAGACTTTTGAAACTTTGCCCTATTTGAAAATAAATAAAGTGTCAAAAATCAAGGAAAACAAAATGTATTGCCTTTGTTGATGATCAATGAATGCAATTTTGTTTGCCCTTTTTGAATTGAATTAAAGAGAGCAAAACATCTAAAATTGGATTTGAAACCTAATATAACGGGGTTACAAGGGCAACATGAAGGCAATACTAAAATTGTCATTATAACCTAAGAAGACAAATTTTATATCAAATAGAGAAATTTTAATTGTCCTTTTTGAACACATTTTTTGTAGTGAAGATACGCAGAACTAATTAATAAGAATAATAGTTCAAACCGAGTGTTGTTTTATTAATTTATCAAAGTATAATACAATTAAAGGCTTCAATGGGAAAAGACATAAATGGTGGAAAAAAAAAGCAGGAAGAACACTATTGAATATGAGTGTTTAATAATATAAGCCATGCATAGATTTCAGCACGTAAATTTATTTTGAACAAAACATTACGGGTCGGTTTACTTTGGTGTAAATATTTTCGATGTAAAATGATTTTCAATGAAAAACATTTTACGTTGGAAAGCTCATTTTCATATAAATTTTCCAATATTTACTTGCACGGAAAACAAGTTTTACTCCCAAATTTGAAGGAAAATGCTTCCAATAGGGTGTAAAATGAGTTTTCACCCAAAGTTTTACATTTTATTTTTTCATCCAAAGTAAACAATGTAAAATAAGAAAACAGTTTTCAGGAAAAACATTTTTCGCTCTAGTAAACGGACCCTACGTGTTTTCAAACATAAAGTAAACTTGTGAGATCAATAATTTTAAATAGTAACGAATAAAACGGTCACTTTAACATAATAATTATTGGGAGAATCGCACGGATGTTAAGAGTTGCAATACTATGTATTGACGACAACTTATAAATTTTATTGCAAGCTACTGGGAATTTTAATTTTATTGCCGTCACTATTTATCGCATATAAATAACAAGCTAGTTTACAAGATACACAAAACTAATTAATAAGACGAATAATTCAAACCGAGTTTAGTATTTGCTTATCTTGATGTTTTTGTTATAATAATAATCTTATTAGGTTAATAATAAGGCAATAAAGAAATTGAAAGGGTGTGATCTTCAAAATGATTTGTTTATGTGAATGATTCTATGCATTGACTTAATTCCATGATACCATATTACCATAGGCAAAAGTGCAAAACGATCCAAGATACTTGTATAATTTGCCATTTACAGTATAAGATGATTCAATTCCTTTTAATCAAAACCCCTCCAAAATATTACTAAAAAGGAAAATATAGAGAAATTAAAGGAACAAAATGTGTACATAAAATCAAATCTGATGAGATATCGTTGTAATTAATTCCCAGGCCGTTTGAAAATTTTTAAAAAATTGGAAATAATTAATTTTCAACAATTTTTTATAAAAAAAAAATAAAAAAAAATTGAAATTCCAACATCTTGTCTTGAATTAATTACTAGAGTAATTGAATGGCGCTTAAGCAAATAAGCAGTGTACAAGCAAGTAGAGTACGTGTAATCCCCCCATTTATTTATTTATATATATTTTTTTATAATATGATGATACTACAATTACAACCAAAATATTTATACCTCCATTCTCTCTCTAAATGTGTTTCTCTCTCTAAAAAAAAATACACACTTCACTACCCTAAAGACATTTCTCCACCTACAAAAACCCCCCCCACTCACCTCAGCAGTTTCTTCAACCCAGTTACCCAGCAAAACATTGATACACTTCTCTCTTTTTTTTTCCACCCATGTAATATAATCTTGCTTGAAAAAAAAAAACTACCCATTTTTTCATTCTTTTATCTAATTCAATTTCTTTTTTGTTCAATCAAAATCTGTTCTTTCTTCTATCTATTTATCAAATCTTTCAGACAAAGCTCCAACCTTTAATTTTATTCAATACCCAGAAAAAAAAAAACCCAGTTTGAAAAATTTTATGTTCAGATTTCAGTAGATTCAAGAAGGGATTCATTGATTGTTTAAACAGAGGAAGAAGAAACAGAGCATATTATATAAAAAAAAATGGCACCCAGTTTTGACTATGCAGTATCAAGCTTATTGTGTGCAGAGGATAACACAAGCATTTTTGATGAGGTTGATGATAATTATGGTGTGGTTGTTGAGGATGATTTTGAGATTTGTAACTTGCACCTTGGAAATCATCAAAACTTTAATACTGATCCTAATACTACTACTACTGATAATAATACTAATAATAATAGTAATAATACTAGTAGTATTATTAATCAAGATCAAAACTTTGTTAATAGGGAAGCTTATTTTTCTGGGTTTTATGTGCCAAGTGATGAGTGCTTGGCTTCTATGTTTGACAAAGAAAGACAACATTTTCTGGGTCTTGATTATTTCAACAGATTCATCACTGGGGATTTGGACTTGCTTGCTAGAAATCAAGCTATTGATTGGATTGAAAAGGTGGGTCTTTTTTTCCCCTTTTTTTTAAAAGAAAATCAAAGTTTTTTTTTTTTTTTTCCACTAAAAATATAGATGGATTAATCTTATTTACCAATATATCATTATCAAGAATCCTCATTTTCAGTTGGGATTTTTTTTTTCTTGTAAAAATTTTCCAATGAAAGAAAATCAGTTTCTGGTTTCTTTTTCTTTTTCTTTCCACTATCTGGGTTTTGTCATTCTCAGTGCGGTTTCTTTTTTTTTTTCTTTCTTTCTTTCTTGATGATATATAATTCCATTGATGTTTTTGTTACAATTTATTTTAATTTAATAAGTTTCTAAACATGTTTTGCATTTCTTACCTTCCCTTCAAATGATGAACTACATTATCATGTTTTTGTTTTTGTTTTTTTGGCAATTATTATTATCATCTGGAAATGGTTGTGTTCTGTTTGGATTAATGAGATAAATATGTTGATTGAACAGGTGCAATCGCACTACAATTTTGGACCGCTATGTGCTTATCTATGTGTAAACTATTTGGATCGCTTCCTTTCGGCTTATGAACTCCCTGTAAGCATCTGTAAAATCATCCTGCTTTTTTGATGTTACAGAAATGAAATGAAATCATATCAAATTAAATGAAAGTTGATTAATTTGCTGATTATATGGTTTGTTTGTTTGTTTGTTTGTTTGTTTGTTTTTGGGGTTTTGAAGAAGAACAAAACTTGGATGATGCAATTGCTGGCTGTTGCTTGTTTATCTCTAGCAGCCAAAGTGGAGGAAACTGATGTTCCCCTCTCCTTAGATTTACAAGTGAGTTATTTCAAGATCTAATTTTCATGTAAAGTTGATCCCTTTTATACTAGAGCTGATTTTAGCACTTGAACCCTAATTTGAACTAGTAATGTGACAAGAATGATATCGAAACCGGATTAGTAGCTTAATGCCGGATTGCCGGTGTATATGTGAACTATGAATGTGAGAACTAAATCCGAAACAGGATTGGGAGGTAATTTGAACTATATAATGTGCAATTAAGTTCAAATCGGATTTAATTTGAACTATTTAATGTGACGTCTAAATCCAAATTGGATAATCCGGATTAGTAGTGTAACTTGTAATGTGGCAACTGAATCTGAAATAGGATTGGGAGGTAATTTTGAACTATGCAATGTAATGTGCAATTAAAACTGAATCGAATTACTAGTGTGATTTGATTATGTAATGTGACTACTAAATCCGAATTGAATAATCCGGATAAATAGCGTAATTGGAACTAGTAATGGGACAACTAAATCCGAAACATGATTGGGAGGCAATTTTGAACTATGTAATGTTCAATTAAAACTAAATCGGGGTACTAGTGTGATTTGTATTATGTAATGTGACTACTAAATCTGAATTGGATCATCCATATAAATAGCGCAATTGGAACAAGTAATGGGACAACTAAACTGAAATATGCTTGGGAGGTAATTTGAACTATATAATGTAAAATTAAAACTAAACATAATTAGTAGCGTAATTTGAAGTAGTAATGTGTAATTTGAACTAGTAGTGTGACAAGTGACAACTGAATTCGAAATTGGGAGGTAATGTGAGCTATATAATGTGCAATCAATTCTTATTCGGATCATTAGCGCAATTTGAACTAGGTAATGTGACAAGAAAATTCAAATTGGATAATCCTGATTAGTAGTGCAATTTGAACTATGTAATGTGGCAACCAAATCCGAAACAGGATTGAGAGTTAATTTGGACTATATAATGTCCAATTAAATCTAAATCGGATTATTAGCGTAATTTGAACTAGTAATGCAACAACTAAATCCGGAACAGGACTGGGAGATAATTGTGAACTGCTCTGTATATAATGTGCAATTAAAACTAAATCGGATTATTAGGGTAGCGTGACAGCTAAATCTGAATTGGATATTCCAGATTAGTAGCGTGTAATTTGAATTAGTAATGTGACAAATAAATGCAAATGAGATTAGTAGGGCTACCAATAATATGTATTAGTGTGATATTGTTACTGGTATGGAATAGTGTAATGAATTGGTGATATAAATGTGCAGGTGGGTGAAACAAAGTTTGTATTTGAGGCAAAAACTATACAAAGAATGGAGCTATTAGTGCTGAGCACTTTGAAGTGGAGAATGCAATCAGTGACACCATTTTCTTTCATAGACTACTATCTTTATAAACTAAGTGGGGATAAAATGCCACCAACAAGTCTAATTTTCCAGGCCATACAACTCATCCTATGCTCAATCAAAGGTACTATAATTAATTTAATTAAATTGGATAATTAAAACTTCAATGTGAGTTGGTGAAAAAGGAAAGGGAAGGAAAGGAATAAAAGAGAGAGAGAGAGAGGGTTTGGTTTGGTGTATTGATTGGTTGAAAAAATTGAATGCAGGGATTGACTTAATGGAGTTCAGACCATCAGAAATAGCAGCAGCAGTTGCAATATCTGTAACACAAGAAACCCAAACAGGAGACTTCTCTGATAAAGAAGCATCTTCTTTTCTTATTGATCTTGTACAAAAGGTAAACCACTGCTTTCACTTCTTATATAATATATGATGATGATGATGATGATGATGTAGAAATTACGGATGTTGATTTTAGCACACCCAATTTGATTTTGTCACCCCTCCTCCTCTCACATGAACAGTAATTAGGAGGGTGCCAAAATCAAATTGGGAGATGCCAAAATCATTTTCCAGAAATTATATGTCCATCGTCGGTAAGGGACACCAGTGCCCCTACCGGGTTATTTTGGTAATTTTACATCATATTATAATGCAACCACAACATATTCGACAGTGTTTCATGAAAATGATTCTAATATGAATTGTCTACATACTTTTTCATGAAACATTGTCCAATATGATGATATAGTGGCATTGTAATATGGTTACGAACCCGTTAGGGGACAAAGTTGTCCCCTACCGACTATGGGCATATCAGACCTCGTCGATGGTGATGATGATACTAGTTATGATTATGATTATGATGATGATGGTACTAATGATGATGATGATACAGGAGGGAATAAAGAAATGTGTGGAAAAGATGAAAGAGATGAGAGGGAACATTGGAAGGAGGAGCAATGGAATAGGAGGAACAAATGTGCCACAAAGTCCAATAGGGGTGCTAGATGCAGCATGCATGAGTTATAAGAGTGATGATACATCAACAGCAAACACTCCTTCAGCATCTTGTGCTAATTCTGCTCATAGCAGCCCTGCTCCTGTTCCTGTTCCTACTCCTACCTCTCCCCCTTCTCCCAAGAGGAGGAAGCTAGACAGGACCTTACCTTCCACCTAGACTTTTTTAGGAGAGTGACCCCTAAACAAAAATAAAAAAAAAAAAAAATTTATTTACTAAAAAAACTTAGGGAAGGGGGAGTTTTTTTTTAAAATTTATATATTTTTTTTTTTTTCTTCTTTTTTGGGTGTGTTTTTTATGATAATACATTTTAGTACAAAGAAAATAGAAAAAAAAAAGGGAAATTGTTTGGAAAATTTTCATTATAAGAGAGGTTGAATAATAAGTAGGCCTATATTATGAATTATGATCATCATTTGAAATGAGAAAAATAATTTTTAGCTGTTAAATATTTGAATTAGCAGCTATGCAAGAAAGGAAACAAAAAAAAAAAAAAAAAAAAAACGAATCCTTTTTTTTTGGCTTAGCAAAATAGCAAATGGTTTGTGGTTTTTTCATATTTATTTATTTTATTGTGGGGTCTTATAAAAATTAATGAAGAAAAGAAAGAAAGCAAGTTACCCTTAAGATTTGAAAAGAGAAAGGACAAAACAGTTATGGTAAAAGAATAATTTTTTTTTGATTATAAACTTCTGAAATCGCAGTATTCTCTTCGTCTTTTTTTTTTATTGTTACCTTTCTTTTAGCATAAGTTTTTAGTAGAAATATGTGCAATAATAGGATTATAAAAAGCTAAGTTATTTATTAAAAATATGACAAAGTTAGGGGTAAAATAGGTACTCCGTAAAATTTATGTGAGCTCTAAATGTTAAGATAGTAAATGTACACTGTAGTAAGTAAATTAAAACATCTGAATAAAGAAAATATAGGAAGGAAAAAAAATAGAAGTAGTAATAAATAAATTGGACAAAACCTTTAATTTAATAAGAAGAGTAAATGAAAAAACAAAATAGAAAAAGGGGGATGAGGGAGGATGTCAGTGGGGGACTGCATAGGTAGGTGCTTTATGCGGAATAGTGTCAGGCAGGCCTTTGTTTGACTGAGTGTCTGGTCCATGAATTTAATTGAAGAGAAGAGAAGAGCCTTAACTTAAGCTCAGGCAAATGCATGACTCATGAGTCACATTTTGATTTTTTTTTTTGGGGTTATTCCTCCTTTCATTGGTGATAACCGGATAAATAAACCTGCCCCACCTATGGGGTTGGGTTGGGTTGGGTTTGGATAAAATAGTTTTAGTTAGTTAACGATTATCGCAGGTCAGTGTTAATAAAGATCGGATTGGTGTTAGTTTTTTTTTTTCATAACTTAAAGTGTTTGGGTTGAGCTAACAGGTTAATAAATACTATGAAATCCTTTAGTTATTTTTAATTTTAATGTAAATTATGTAGCAAATTATACTTAAAACGTTTTAAAACTTACAAATCTTTGCCAATAATTAATTTAAGGTAAACAAATGATGTTAAGACCCAATAAATAAAATGTTAAAGTCAGGGGTATAATGGCTGCAATTAATTTTACCTAAAAATTCTTATATTATGATAAGTTTAATACAATATTAATGATCACCGGGTCGGTTTGGATTGAAGATTTGTCAAGTCAAGTTCAAAGGGCTGGTTGCCAATAGAGGGTTAAAAATGAATTCAAGTGCGTAAATTTTTTTGGTCAAAATTCAACACATTAAAGTTGAGTTAGCATCATATTTCAGGCCGGGTCGAACCTTTTTTTGTTGATAAAAGGTCGGGTCAATCTTTGATAGGTTGGGGCCTCCACTTTACAAATCACTTTGGCAAAGCAATATTCTATGCAATGTATAATCTATAGCTTATCTAATAAAATAAATACTGAAGAATAGACCTTTCAAATTCACCACATGTAAGTGTCCCACGTTGAAAGATTAAAGAGATGATGACTAATATATAGGTTTGATGGTTATTCCTTATATTATTACCATTTGGTTTTATAATGGAACCCATTGGGTTTATGTAAGATCAAATTTTCTCTTTGTTGCGGGTGCGGCCTAGACTCGTATTTAACATGGTATTAGAGTCAGACCCACGATATAGGATCGTAAGTGGCTAAAAAAAATTTCAAGTTCACTGAGCCAAATTGAGTAGGTCCATTTGAGGGAAAGTGAAAAAAAAGGCACTCTAAACCTAAAAAATCACATGAGACAAAAGTTAAAAAGGGACCTTAAATGTGAGGGGAGTGTTGAAGAATAGACAATCCAAATTCACCACATGCAAGTGTCCCACATTGAAAGATTAGAGAGATGATGACTAATATATAGGATTGGTGGTTACTCCTTATATCACCAATTGGTTTTATAATGGAACCCATCGGGCTTGTGTATGGTCAAATTCTCTCTTTGTTGTGAGTGCGGCCCGGACCTATATTTAACGATTGAGTATATAACATATTTCTGAGTCTCAACTAAATCTCTCCTCCCTCTCCCTTCTAAGTGAAATTAATTTGGGCTTTCATGTGAAGGGGAGTGATGACGTCACTTTCTGTATTGCACGGCTAATTTGGTTTGACTAATGTATGTCAGTGTATATAACAATCTATAACTATATACTAAAACAAAATATGTTGATGTCATCAAGAATCATGCGGCAAATTCTTATGAAATATTTTCCTACAAAACTAATGATGACATTACTTTTCTTCTAATTCAAATCTCCCAAGTTTCTAAACTAATTAATAAATGCTTCATTACAAATTTAATAAGAGCATAACATTTTCTTATGAGAATAAAATAAATAAGGACTTTTTCTATGTAATGCCCCTGTGGTATAGGGTTTTCTACATTATACCCCTCCAAATTGGGACTTCTACATACCCCCCGAGGAAAAGTAACGCTGTACACAGTACACTTGCCGTTAATGCAACGTTAAGTGGCGGCGTTAAATATACGAGGAAGGTTTTTGTTGGGAAATTTTCATCCAATTCTTTAGGGTTCACCATTTTTTGTTTTTGCATTTTCTTTATAAATACACTTTATTAGCCATCTTTTTCATCTAATTTATCAAAATCTCCATCTTCTTCATTCTTCAATACTGTGAAAATGGCTTCCCATGCCAGCTCGAATTCATGGCTCAATCACTTTCAAAAGATTGAAATTTTCGTTGAAGTATTTAATGGGTGTGTTCTCATCAACTTATATTAGATCAGATCAAATCAGATTAGAAAAAATAAGACGAAGAGAACACACCCAATATGAAACTAGTATTTTGGCATGGGTAATGCATCGGGTTGGGTACCATCATCAATCTTATTTCGTATTATTTTTCATAAACTTTGTAATTGATTTTGTTATTATTCTAATTTTGTGTCTAACAATGCAAATTGATATATATAGAGGATAACCGTAATGTGATATTAAAAAACTCTTCAATCATTTGGAATTAAAAGAGAATAACATTAAAAGAATGGAAATATGAGAATATGTTTGAGATTTTTATTTTAAATATTAAATCAACTACTTAAAGTGGTTAGAGATGTTAAGAGTTTACCTTTCAATATAAAGGTTGTGGATTCGATTCTCATCCAAAGAAATATTTTGTATAGATAGTTAGTTAGGAGGGTATGTAGCTAGCCGAATGTATAACAAAAAATTCAAGTAAGCTTATCCGATTTTTTTTTTTTTTGATGCAAGAGAGAGGGAAACCTAAGAAATGAAAAGTAAAGGAATTACATGGGGATTTTACGAGCCCAAGCTACACCTATAAGGTCCTCATACAAAATTTGGGCTAAAGCATGGGGTGAGACATTGTGAGCAGTTAACGCTTCCTTTTGAGTCACTCCTCTGTTGGCTAACCAATCTGCGGCTTTGTTGGTTTCTCTATATGCATGTGAAATGAGTACAGTCCAATCTTCCATTTCAATGAGCTTCTTGCAATGATGAACGACTTGCTTGCTCGGGCCATTGTAGTTAGTGTTGTTGTTGATGATCTGAACACAAGCTTGATTGTCAACTCTAACATCCAACTTCTTGATGCCATTTTCCCTTGCAAAGAGTAGCCCTTGATGAAGTGCCATAAATTCTGCATGAATAGCTGTACATGTTCCAAGCTTTATTGAGAAAAAACCTATGCAATTACCTTGATGGGAACGAAAGATTCCCCCACCTCCAGTAGGGCCCGGGCACCCCTTGGCAGCCCCATCAGTGTTCAGTGCCATCCATTCATATGGGGGGAGATTCCACCTCACGAAGGCTTCTTGACGTTGGATTTTGATAAGTGCTAGCAAATTATTTTTAGTGAGGGCATCTTTTGCTTCATTGATCTTCAATTGGAGGAAGGATTTTTGATCAAAAGGAATGTTGAGTCCTTCTCTAAAAAATTTCTGACATCTCCATTTCCATATCCACCAAGCAATGAGTGGGAAAGAATAGCACCAGTCTTCGTCAATCCTTCCGCTTGAACCTGAAACTGGCACCAAAAAGAAATAAATTGTATTCGATTGATTTGATGCTAGCTACCTGATAAATTTTGTAGATCAGTGCCCCCGATCTCATAATGATCTGAGTAAAGAATGAACTTAATGATCCTAATCCAATTCACCTATCCGATTGCCACCCCGGCCTCACAATGTACCTTATGTATAAGAAAGCAATTCATTAATATTGTGCATCATCTTAAATTCTCAATGCAGTGATTAATTTGAGCCAAAAAAAAAAGATTCTTTGTATTACAAAGTCATATTTGGGATAGAAACAACATATTTTTGCCCTTGGATTTGACGAATTGATTTTGATTAATTAACAACAACCAAGTTTATTAAAGCTAAGTTAGGTAAGGTTAATAAAGCCTAAATGCACATCAATGTCCCAATTGGTCAAGTGATCACATATATTATAGTTAAGTAAATTGTGTAACAGGCTCTAAGCAATGGAATCTGGCCTTGACCTATGCTGATTCATTATTATTAGAGCATACTTTTGTTGAATATCTATCTATCTATCTATCTCTTTGATTCATATGAATAATATATGACCAATTAAAATGTCTAAGCAGACAATTGATTTAATAAATTAAAGAAAAAAGATGCGAACATAAGATAACATAAAAAAATATGCATTTTATTTATTGACCGATTTGATTTTGAGTTTCACTTTTAGACAAGTTTTGTTAGGTGTTTTATGTTTGTTTAAAAAAATATTATTGGTCAATTGTCAGCTCTAAAAAAATTAAAATTCAAAGTATCTATTTACTAGGATTTGGCTCAATTCTCAATAAGTTTTGTTGATCACTTGATCACCTCTACTATTTCATTTTTATGAAATTGGTTGGTACTTATAAAAAGTTACAAATCAATAATAGATTCTTGATCTATATATTAGAATTTAGAAACACTTGCTTCCTTCATTTGGATATGTTAATGAGAATGCCTAAAACTAAGATTTTATTTATTTATTATTATTTTTTCATGTGTGAGCCAGCGGGAAGCAAGCTAAGTGGGGTGGAATAAGACTTGAGCCACAAGAGGATAAAACAATGAGGCATATATCTTCTTATATGCATGGATGCTTAGACAATACACAATACTACATGCCAACTTTTTTTTAAAAGTTTTATTTTGTTTTATTTATAACTGTTTAAATGTGAATTTTGAGTCTTTGTTCTCCATTATTTTGTACTGATTCTTTTAATTGAAACGGCTATAAGATTTTTTTTCCCCTGTTGCAAACCCTAAACAATATGGTGAGAAAGCAAGAAAGGCCTAGATACATAAAAAATGACTTAATTATAAGTCCATCAAGAACAACTTATAAGTAGATTCACTCACATTGATTTTATACCATGAATACAATGTTTGCAAACTTTACACAAAGTAAGGACGAATTAATCTAATTTTATTTTGACTATTACTCATCAGCATGTGACTTTTCTCTTCTAATTTTAGCAGGTCCTAAGATTGATTCTTACCATTAGGTTGTTTGACTCATCAACACCAAATATATGTATAGTGTGTGTGTGTGTATTTACTCGGCAAGGCACCTGAAGTCGATCCCCATATGTTATGTATGTGTATAAATTTTTTATACGCATGTCAATACAAATCTTAATATGTTTTGTACAATGAATCATGTAAAGAGTGGACGTTATTCTCCTTAATTCATATGCTAATATATTATATATAAAGGGGAAATCTATATCATCTATCAAGCAATTCTATTAAGTTGTAGGTTATGTCGTCCGATCGACCTTCAGACCGAAAGAAAAAAATATTGCTAATATATAGTTAGGGATTGCCAAAACTTGACCCAACATTCAACCAAATTAAAATGGAGAACCAAGGATGTCGTCAAGCATGCAGACCTTTTGGTTAGGGAGATGAATTAGCCATAAAATTGTGGGGGAATCTTAAATGTGGACATCATTACTATATGAAAAGCTATATATGGTACATCTCATAAGGCAAGCTTACGTGGAAGGAAAGTGTAACCAAATACACTGTCGAATGAGATTCGCATTCACCTCAAATGGGCTAACAAGCTCTAAATAAATATTCAACTTTTTTTCTAGCTTGCATTTTATGTTACATCGAAGGAGAGCCTAATAAATTTGTAGGGATCGGAAGGGGTCACTACGACACCCACTATGTCACACAATCAAGACAATCAACCAATTACTCAACTAAACAACCCAAATTATCACACAACCAATAACCAAGATAAAATCAGCCCTATTGCAGTACCAAAACAGCAATAAAACACTACCAATTGAGCAATAAAACAAGCGGAAATAATCACAAAACAACACACACAAGTTATACGTGGAAAACCCCTTCGATGTGAAGGATAAAAACCACGGGACCTCTTGAGGAGTCCACCCTAGCTTCTCTTATTGATAAATTGAGGGAAAAAAGAACCCCAAATCAGTATACAAAAGGTTCATACACCCACCAACAACAACCAAGAACAATAAGAGAACAAATTAGAGCAAAAGGTGTAGAAATCACCCAACAACTGCAGGTCTGTTCTGGAAGCGATTCTGACCAAACCGTAGCTCCAAACAACTATTAAAAGTAGTCAAAACGAAGCTCTCGACGTCAGGAACAAGCTCCCAAAATTTGAGCCAAATCGGACCACGGGAAGACCTTCAACCAGAGGCTCGAAGAATCTGTCGCTGCAAAAGTCCGAAAATGAAAACCTAGCTTTCTCTCTCTGTTTTGTGTTTTGTGTGTTCTGATTTTTCTTGCTGCTGTATTCTGCCTTTTCTTGACCAAAAATACCAGCCACAAGCTTCTCTTAGAAGCCAAAAGAGTTATGCTAAAAGTGGACCAAAGTTTAGGATATAAAATCCACTAGTAAAAGCCCACATAAGACATATCCAAAAGCAATAATAAAAATTGCACAAATGGGCTGGACCCATAACAATCTCCCCCTCCAGCCCATCACGGGGAAGACGAACATGCTTCAACAATCACTTGAAGCTCATTCCCGAAAGCTTGCTACAAACATCAAGCTTGCTTTGAGGAACCACCTTTGTCAACATATCTGCACCATTCTTGTTAGTGTGAACTTTCTTCAGTTTCATCTTCTTCAACTCAATCACATCTCTCAACCAATGATATCGAACATCAATATGCTTGGTACGAGCATGATACATAGAGTTCTTACTCAAATCCATAGCACTTTGACTATCACAAAGTACTACATACTCACCTTGCTTCAAACCCAACTCTTGAAGGAACCTTTTCAACCAAAGCAACTCCTTGCTTGCTTCCACAGCTGCTATATACTCTGCCTCAGTAGTTGACAAAGCCACACACTTTTGTAACTTGGATTGCCAAGATATGGCTCCCCCTGAAAATGTGAACACATAACCTGAGGTAGACTTTCTATTATCAAGATCACCAGCCATGTCTGCATCTGTATATCCCTCAAGAATAGGCTTACCACCTCCATAACACAAACAAAGTTTGGAAGTGCCACGCAAGTACCTGAAGATCCACTTCACTGCATCCCAATGAGCCTTACCTGGATTGGATAAGAATCTGCTCACCAGACCAACAGAATGTGCAATATCGGGTCTAGTACACACCATAGCATACATCAAAGAACCAACAGCAGAAGAATAAGGAATAGAAGACATACTTGCTTTCTCCTTCTCTGTTGTAGGACAAGCTCTCTTACTTAGCTTAAAATGTGATGCGAGTGGTGTACTAACTGGCTTAGCATGCTTCATATTGAACCTTTCAAGCACACGTTCAATATACTTCTCTTGAGATAACCACAACTTCCTAGCCTTCCTGTCACGAGCAATCTCCATGCCTAAGATTTGCTTTGCAGGACCCAAATCTTTCATGTCAAATGACTTAGACAAGTCTTTCTTCAGCTCACTAATCATCTTTGCATCTTGTCCAACTATCAGCATATCATCCACATACAAAAGAAGGATAATGAGTTTATCACCAGGGAACTTTCTGAAATACACACAAGAATCTGCAGAAGTTCGTTTATAACCATGACTAGTCATAAACGAATCAAATTTCTTGTACCATTGCCTTGGTGCCTGTTTAAGCCCATAAAGACTCTTCTTCAACTTGCAAACAAGTTTCTCTTTCCCCTTTTCTTCAAAGCCTTCAGGTTGTTCCATGTAGATTTCCTCATGCAAGTCACCATGTAGAAAAGCAGTTTTAACATCAAGCTGCTCCAACTCAAGATCAAGACTTGCAGCTAAACTCAAAACAGTTCTGATAGAAGTCATCTTGACAACAGGAGAGAAGATCTCATCAAAATCAATGCCCTTTTTCTGGTTGCACCCTTTGACCACCAATCGAGCTTTTCGCTTCACTATCTTCTCACCATCTTTCTTGTTCTTGAAAACCCATCTGTTTTTCAAAACTTTCTTGCCGCTAGGAAGCTTCACCAACTCATAAGTTTGATTCTTCAACAAAGAATCCATCTCCTCTTTCATAGCCTCGAGCCAAAGATCCTTGTCCTTGCTAGACAACACCTCCTGAAAACTCTCGGGCTCCCCCTCATCAGTGACTAGGATGTACTCTGAGATGGGATATTTTGAAGAAGGTTTACGATCTCTAGTTGACCTTCGAACCTGAACATCATCAACTGACGAGCTAGATTGCTCCCCCTGCTCATGAACCTCTTCAGCATCTGGTTCAGCATCATTAGGAGCATCATCAGGAGATTCTTCAAACTGTGGTACATCACCATCATCATCTGGATGTACCTCCTCAACACCATCAAGTGTTGTTTCAACATTCTCAATAGGAACCTGATCAAGAGGAGTAGAAGTAGGGACAAGAGAAACATCATTAGTATCAACGACAAAATCTGAAGTAGTAGAATACCTAGTACTCAGAAGCTTTGCACCAATGTCGTGCTCAAAGAATACCACATCTCTGCTTCTCACAACCTTCTTCTTCTCTGGATCATAAAGCCTAAAGCCATACTCTTCATTACCATAGCCAACAAACACACATGGAGTAGTCTTAGAATCAAGCTTTGACCTCTGTTCTTTCGGCACATGCATATATGCCTTGCATCCAAAGACTCTAAGATGTGAATATGTGGGATCACTTCCCTTCCATGCTCTCTCAGGAATGTCAAGACCCAAAGGAATAGATGGAGATCGATTGATCAAGTAAACTGCAGTTTGAACTGCCTCTGCCCAAAATGATTTAGGAAGATCTGACATCCTCAACATGCATCTCACCTTTTCAGTAATGGTTCTGTTCATCCTCTCTGCAACACCATTATGTTGTGGAGTGCCAGGAACTGTCTTTACATGTCGAATGCCAAAATGTGAGCAATAATGTTTGAACTCGTCAGAAGTGTACTCACCACCGTTGTCAGATCGAAGGCACTTTATCTTCCTTTCGGTTTCCCGTTCTACCATGGCATGAAATTTCTTGAATGTTTCCAACACTTGACTTTTATTCTTCAACATGTAAACCCATGTCTTTCTTGTAGCATCATCAATGAAAGTGACAAAGTATCTATTGCCACCAAGAGACTCTACCTCAATGGGACCACAAACATCGGAGTGCACAAGTTCCAACTTGCCATGCCTCCGAGTAGACTTCCTAGAAAAAGAAGCCCTATGCTGCTTTCCTGCTAAACAATGATCACAAGGGTCAAGTGAAATTGTAGTATCAACAGGAATAAGAGTTTTACCTGCTAGACATTTAATGCCCTTGTCACTCATGTGTCCCAATCTTTTATGCCATAAATTAGGAGAATTCTTCTCTTCCACTGCATTAAGCTCACCAGAACATACACTCAAAAATGTCTTGTACAAAGAGCAACACAACTCGCCACGTGCAACTGTCATAGAACCCTTGGACAACTTCCATTTACCATCTCCAAAGGTATGTCGAAAGCCTTCTTGATCAAGAACATTTGCAGACAAAAGATTAAGGCGTAGATCAGGAATATGGCGCACATTTTTCAATGTAAGCATGCAGCCAACACTTGTCTTCACACGAATATCACCTAACCCAACAATGCTTGCCGAGCTCTGGTTACCCATCTTGACACTACCAAAATCACCAGACTGGTAATTCATGAAGTACTCCCTTTTAGGAACACAATGATATGAGGCACCTGTATCTACAAGCCACTCGGTGTCTGAACTATCAACATGATGACACTCACTAGTTGCACAAATCAAAGTGACCTCATCATCACTCTTAGATACCATTGCTGCGGTGTTTTTGTCATCTCCCTCCTTTTGTGAATTGTCATTCTTCTTCCTTTGTTCCCTTTTCAAGCGGAAACAATACTTCTTGATATGACCAGGCTTCTTGCAATAGTGACATGTAGTCACATTTCTGCCATCACTGGATTTGGACCTGCTCCTTGAGTTATCACGGCCTTTGGGACCCCTACTCTTGCCTCTTCCTCTATTCTCAACAACAAGAGCTTGTGAATTGTCAACTCCCATCTCCTTTCTTCTGATTTCTTCATTGAACATGCTATCTTTGATCACATCCAAAGACAACACACCATCTGGAGCAGAGTTACTAATAGTCACAACCAAGGTCTCCCAACTATCTGGCAAAGAACTCAACAAGAACAAAGCCTGCAACTCATCATCAAGAACAATTTTCATAGTAGTCAACTTGTTAATAATATCCTGGAAGTCACTAAGATGCTCAGAAACAGACTTCCCACCTCTAAGTTTCAAATTAACAAGTCTTTTAATCAAAGAAGCTTTATTATGAGCGGTCTTCCTCTCATACAAACCTTCCAACTTCTTCCACAAATCATAGGGGTCGGACTCTTGAGACACATGGTTAAAAATACTGATGTCAACCCATTGTCTAATAGTCCCTAAAGTCTTCCGTTTCAACTTTACCCAATCCTTTTCTTCCATTTTTTCCGGTTTAGATGGTTTAGACATAGTACCATCAGAATTGGTGACAACATCAATTGGGTCATACAAATCCTTGCAATATAACAAGTCTTCCATCATAGGTCTCCATATAGCATAATTAGTTGATGTCAGTTTAACCATCGAATTACTACTAGTCGACTCCATATTGTGACAAAATATGATCCGGCTCTGATACCAAGTTGTAGGGATCGGAAGGGGTCACTACGACACCCACTATGTCACACAATCAAGACAATCAACCAATTACTCAACTAAACAACCCAAATTATCACACAACCAATAACCAAGATAAAATCAGCCCTATTGCAGTACCAAAACAGCAATAAAACACTACCAATTGAGCAATAAAACAAGCGGAAATAATCACAAAACAACACACACAAGTTATACGTGGAAAACCCCTTCGATGTGAAGGATAAAAACCACGGGACCTCTTGAGGAGTCCACCCTAGCTTCTCTTATTGATAAATTGAGGGAAAAAAGAACCCCAAATCAGTATACAAAAGGTTCATACACCCACCAACAACAACCAAGAACAATAAGAGAACAAATTAGAGCAAAAGGTGTAGAAATCACCCAACAACTGCAGGTCTGTTCTGGAAGCGATTCTGACCAAACCGTAGCTCCAAACAACTATTAAAAGTAGTCAAAACGAAGCTCTCGACGTCAGGAACAAGCTCCCAAAATTTGAGCCAAATCGGACCACGGGAAGACCTTCAACCAGAGGCTCGAAGAATCTGTCGCTGCAAAAGTCCGAAAATGAAAACCTAGCTTTCTCTCTCTGTTTTGTGTTTTGTGTGTTCTGATTTTTCTTGCTGCTGTATTCTGCCTTTTCTTGACCAAAAATACCAGCCACAAGCTTCTCTTAGAAGCCAAAAGAGTTATGCTAAAAGTGGACCAAAGTTTAGGATATAAAATCCACTAGTAAAAGCCCACATAAGACATATCCAAAAGCAATAATAAAAATTGCACAAATGGGCTGGACCCATAACAAAATTGGTGCTTGATAAGTGATTAATCCACTAATCTTATAGGTATTTACTCCCTCCATTCAACAAAATCTTATTTTATCCATTTGTTTTTGTTTTTTTTGCGATTTTTAATGCATTGTTTTGATCATTAATATCGTTCGTACCATGTACAATAACCTCAAACCCACACACTTGAAATTATTCTCATAAACAACAATGTGTCGGTTAATCGTGCCTCCCTTCCCTTCCCAAAAGGCAAGTGCTATCAACATACAGAAGTTGCAACCGTGTGCAATCAATGATAATTACTTCTTTACTGTCTTATTTAATAATGTTTGAGCGTCCTATACATTAGTACATATAGAATATAAAAATTTAATATTTCAAGAATACACATTGAAATTAAACTAAATTAAAGTTAACAAGAATATTTCACATAAGAATAATTTCTCTTACGTATAATATAGTAATCAAAATATATAGTCAATGTTTTTATTAATCCAAATATCTATTAGGGTTTTGAATAATTACTTGTATTACTATTGTTCCGGGCCCACCAAAAGCCCAGGATAGTCGGGCTAAAACCCTAAGCCCAATTTAGTTAGGGTTAGAGATACATCAGATATGCAATTACGAATGATACGACGCCACTTGGCATGGGCCAGGCCCACGTACCAACACCGTTGACACAGCCAAATCCTAATCGGGTAGCCTACGCCTATATAAGGATCAGTCAAATCACTTTTCAGGTACACAATACTAAGTACGCAATTGAAAATACTCAAACTCACAATATTCTGACTCATTACTTCCGATATCTGGCTTAAGCATGCATCGGAGGGGCGTTCCTGGGTTCCACCCCCCGGGTTAGCAACCTTTGACTATTTTGCAGGACTTAACCCTAGCGAGGAGCACTTGGAGTCAACATCAACATATTAGAGACCATTGACTATTCATAAGAAGTTCAAGAACAGGAACAACTATGTATTAAGCTAATAAATATTTTAATACGAAATTAAAGAATGATAGGTTGTGAGCCTGTATTTTGGAGTCATCAATTAATTGGATAATTTTTAGGGAAAATTATTATTAAATTAACAAGCAGTATATCAGTTAAAGGATTGAATTTCCTAATTTGATTAATTGATACAGTATATCAGACTGGCATTGTACGGGGCTGGACTATTAACAAAAGAAGAATGGGTAAGTGAATAATATAGGCATGCATCTAGACGTTGTGCAGTGTTAAGAGTAAAATATGTACTGTAGTCTGTAGGAACTTCCAAGTAAGTAATTCTTCATCCTTGAAACTACAAACTTCCCAGGCTTTGGAACCCAAAACACATAATAAAATTATGAATAAAACAAACAATTAATAAACTAATAATAATGTTATATTAATTACCTTAGAACTTCCATGATATATGATATATATATATATGCCCTCATCAGCTCCTGGCTGGCTCTTAAATTTGTCGGCATAAATGTTTTTGATCGTTTGTGTCTTGGTACTACTAAAATCAATAGTGTTAGGTCTGAGACTAATTAACAATTTGTCAATGCAACCATAGCATAGGGTAGTCCAAGAATATTTATATATATATATATATATATATATATATATGAAACATTATATATAATCATTCATTATTTTCTCGAATTTCATGCTTAGATTAACAATTCAACACTTACTTCTATAAACACAGATGTTTGAGGCCTCTAAATTAGAGTAGAATGAAGAGAAATTTGGAAGTGTGGAAACTCTTGTCTCTAGATACGTGTGTCAAATAATCCATTGTTTAATTTTTATAATTTTTTTATTGAGAAAATAGGTAAAATCGAGAGCACTATTTTGGTGGTCAATATTCATACCGCTCTAAAGTCAAATAATTATGAATTTTGTAGATTTAGGCCATTTTTTTCAATTTAATTCGGAAATTTCAGTTCAGTTCAAACAAATTTAGGGTGTATTATATTGGGTATGATTAACATAAATATAATAGAAATTAAATAAATTCAATAATGAGTGGAAAGGATAATAATAATTGTTTTCTTTGATAGATGTTTGATATACTAATTAATGCAATGGAAACAAATGTAAAGTTTTGATCGATAAATGAAACGTAATATGTTTCCAGACTTTCCACTACTTTAATTTGACAAGGGTAACATAACAATAAGAACTACTGTACATATCATTTCCCATGTCAAAATTATCTATACCAAACACTCCATCAGTTCAAATCCTACTGACTCTCGGATTTATATTACTTCCTCCGTTTCAAAATAAATGCAACAGTTTCCATTTTAGGAAGTTTCAAAATAAATGCAACAATTTAAATATTTCCATTTTTGTAAATCTTTTCTTTCTATCTCTCACATCCACTTTCTCTCTTTATCCCTTTTACTCTTACAACAAAAAATTGTCTAGGAGTCTGTGGCTCTTAAATTGTTACATTTTTTTTGAAACAGAGAAAGTAATTCATTTCAGTTAAGATTAATTCAATTTAAAAGAAAATGGCTTTAGTTTAAAAGAATATAGTGTTACCATATAAGTTTTACGCTTTTTTTATAGGTAGTTTTAAGCTTTCCAGAAGATTGTAATTTGTGGAATTTTTTTAGAATAACAGAAAATTTAGACTTATTATTTATAAAATATAAAAGGAAAATGTTAAACATAATCGTTATTAGGGGCGTAGTGCTAGGTTTAATCAGCTTAATTAAAATAGAAAAAAAAAATCAAATCAAGCATTCATTGTCTCATATATATATTATGTGTAATTTTGTCTTAAAATTCTAAATTATTTCAATTTTAGTAAGGTAGCGTTTGTATATGTGGAATTCATTTCAAATTAATGAATTCGAATTCTAAAATTGAAATGTTACAATTCAAATGACAATTATTTGTTTGTGTTATTTTAGAATTTGAAATGACATGGTTATGTTAAGTATTTGAAATATACAACATTTGCTTGTTAAACATTTGGGTTGGGAATTGAGCCAAATCCAATTCTAAATTATTTAACTTGCCAAACATGTAATTTGGCCCAAATCCATCATTTTAAATTAAATGTTTGTATCCAAACATAGCATAAGGTAATTTAAAATTTATGATAAATTGCCCAGAATAAGCTAACCTTTGACCAATATATATTCTACAATTAAACAAACCTTTTAAAAATCCAAAAATAAGACAACCTTACTATCATTAAAGCCAAATCTAGGTCAGTGGTTTTAGTTTACACAACATTGTCAGTTACAACAGGTTAATTATTAATTATCACCGGTTGCAACTAACCATTACAACAGGTTGCAAGTCACTCAACCTAAATTTGGTTTTCATGATGGTAAAGTTGACATATTTCTAAATTTTCAAAACGTTGACTTAATTGTGAAAGATTAGCCAAAGGTTAACTTATCAGAGCAATTTTTCCTAAAATTTAATCCTTAAACCTAGGGCTCGTTTACATTAGCTGAATAGAGATGAACTGAACTGAACTGAACTGAAGTGTATTAACTAAACTGAATAGGGATTAACTGAACTGAACTGAATATAATCTGATTTAAATAAGCCCTTAGTCCTAAAGGCTAACGTTTTCCATTATAAAAACCAACCTTGTACACGTCAAGGAAAAAAAAAATACTGATTGGAGAAGTAATTATGATTGTTTTCATATTCAATCATGGTTTAAAAAAAAAAAAAGTTCAATGAAGAGATAAAAGTTTATAGTGTACTGTAGAATATGGTGCTCAAATTATATCAAGTGTCATGATTCCGCTGATTCCTACCACGCGTGCCACACCATGGTCAACTGATGTTGAATGAGGCTTCAGCTTGAATCCTTAATCGCTACTGCATCCATTTTCTAAAATTCGGATCCAATCCGGTTTGAAAATCTAGATATTCAATTTTTTTGCTTATAATTTTTTTATCTGGATCCGATTTGAAAAATCTGGATATTTTGAAAATCTGGATTGGAAAATAAAATATCTATATATTGCAAACTTTTTATTTAAAAAAATGGACCAAAAATCTGATTTTTATCAAAAAAATATAAATTAGTAAATTGAGTAATCCGTAATGAATAATCAAATTTTAAACTCGGATATCCAGATTTACATTTGGAAAAACAATCTAATATATATCTGATTCGATTTTTCGAATTTAAAAAGAAAAATCGGATCAAACATCCGCTTTTCGGATCACATATTAGGATTCAAAAAATTATGTACACTACCAACGTAAAGTTTGGACAACACGTGCAAGATAATAAGCATACCATAGATACAGCAAAGTATAGTTAAACATATGGCGGGAAATTGGAAAGTTATGCCGCATAAATAATCGCGCGAACTGCTTTCATTTTTCATCAACTTCCCACAATCCCACATGCATTGCATATGCATGATTTTTTTGAATTTTTTATTTAATTTAATATAATTTGGTGAATGATGCATCATCTACACGTACACCTTAGAATATCTTAGCACGTACACTACAACGTACACTATTCAGTATTCACTTTCAAAGAAATGCAAGCCTTTTCATTTTTTAATTATTATTAGCCGACCACGTCACGTCTTTATGACATTTAACTCCTGATCTTCAAGAAAAAGACGTTCATAGTTTTTTATTGTTTTCCTTTCCTTCAAAAAAAATAAATATTTATTACTCCGCCGTATATTATACTCACACATCAGCAGGAGTTTAGTAATTTTTTTATTATAAATACCAACAATATTTATTCATTTGGATACATAGTTGTTAATGTTACTAACCGATTTTATATAAAAGTTTATATAACTTTACGGTCCGTTTGGTTGTTGGTAATAATTTATGGTAATGGTAAATTGGTAATGAATTTTAATTGTAATTTGTTAAGTAAGAATTTCATAATCTCCATAGAATACATATTTTTCATTCCCAAACTTGAAATTTCTTCTTATTTTTCATTACTATCCATTACTATGGGGAGGGTGGTATTAGTTGGGAATGGATATATATTTGTGAAGGAAATTAGATGAATGGGAGTGAAACTAGCACCACCATGGGAACACATTTTAATTTTCCTTCCAAATTTATTTATAAAATCATTCCAATTACCACAATTTATTTTGATAAGTTTACTGTCTAATAATGTTTAGATTAGTTTATGATTACATATTTACATAGATAATCAAGTTTAATCTGCTCAAATACTTATAATAGATTTTAATCAAGTACGGTCTAGTAAGATTTATTAAGTTCAAATAAGTTTAGTTTAAATAAGTTCGTGTCTAAAAAAATTAAAATGTTTGTGTAACATTGATAGCATAATATAAAAATAGACTGACAGAGAATGACTAATTTGAGAAGCCGCATAAAGGTTGATTGTGTAACATCCCCTCGATCAAATTAATTTTTTTTTTTTACAGTTGATTAAGTTATTAGCACCTTTAATGAAAAAAAAAAATATATTAAAGTGATGTATTGATATAATTATTGTTTATATGGTGGTTCATTAAAATTAAAATGTTAATTTAGTCAACTAGTAAACAGTAAAAAAAAAAACTTAATTTGAGTACATATGAATATTAGTTTGACTTATTGTGAGTTAATCACAAAGTTGACTTGGTTTGAGAAGACTATATAAAAGTTACATATTTGTAACAAATTTTCTTTAATGTTTTACTCCCTCCATTTAATTTTGTTTGTTACGTTTGAAATCTTTTTGTTAGATAATATTGGACAAAACATAACAAACAAAGTAAAACAAATGGATCGAGTAAGTCGTAATTAAAGGATCATTAAGTGTAGAAATTAAAAATGCTCAACATAACCGGCCCTACAAAAGCACAAAGTGAAATTATATTTTTTTAAAGCATTAATAACATCGAATGCTGCGTGATTTTGACATGCATTTTAAAATTTCACCCCTTTATAAAAAAATATATTAAATGCTTATTGACCTCCAAAATCAATGAAACATATACTTCCTCCGTTCCAAAAAAAACACAACAAACTTATTTGCACGCATTTTAAGGAAGAGATTTAAAGGTCTAAACGGTCAAATTAATATATGTAATTTTAAGACAAGTAAGTAACCTATAATATCATTCTTACTTGTGTTAAAATTATTTTGATTAATTTGCTCATTTACACCCTTAAATCACTTCCTTAAAATGCGTGCAAAATAATTTGTTACATTTTTTTTTTTTGGAACGGATGAAGTATATTACTTGGAATGACCAATTTTGCCAACACCTACATACTATCAGAACAATTCATCATACTAGTGCTTCGTCTTTTAATAAAAAAGGGGAGGAGAGGATTAGATTCGAAGAGGCCCTTTTTGGCTAAAGAAACGGCCTTCTATCATGTTACTATGTGGTATTCTTTGGAAAGTTTGGATCATATTTATATAATTAATTACCAAGTATCCTTAGCTTATTATTTAAATCTTAAAACAAAAAATAAAATAAAATTGGTACTATTTCCTTGTAGAGATTATGAATAATGCAATCCATATTTTAATGTAATTGTAATTATCAAACTTGTGATGATTTTTACGGAGTACTCAATATATTATCATTCTTAGAGACCGTTAGCAAGCCAAATGATAAACTATATAGAATATATTATTATTATTTAAGGAATCTAGTTTTGTAACTAGGCTTTGTACAAGTAACAACAGGAATTATACAGAAAAAATATCAAGACAGCCAAATGGCGATCTAGAGGCCGTTATTTATTTGATTTATATATCCAACGTCACAAAATTTGGTAAATTTGTATACTCATCATAATATCATATATAATACTTATGTTTTATATTATTTACAAGCAACTATTTTACATAAAATAACATCTACTTGTTGCAAATAATATTATAAAATTGAGGTAGTATAACAATCCTCAAATTAGTTTACTTTTCTTTAGCTAATTATAAAAATTCATATGGTATTTATTTATCATATGTATACCATAAGTAATACGTGCGTAGTCCTTATGAGATGATCAAGGCTTAGTGCAGCTGCGCAACAGCCTTAAAGTCACCATTGCATCTAGGAGTGTGAGTTTTGGACCAATAACGAATTCCCTTCTCCAACCCCTTGGGCAATAGCATGATTTTCTTGTGAAAAGAGCTCTGAATCGGGGCTCAATTAACCTTAACAGGTAGAAAAGGTATCCCTCCATTTTTTAAAGATGTAAAAATTAGACTTTTCAAATTTTTCGAAAAACAACTCTAATCGAAAATATATCTAGTCAAAGAAATAATTTAAAAATATACATTTGAAAAATGTATACTAAGGAATCTATTGGTGATTATTAATCACCAATAGTTAGTAATACAAATATAGTATAAATCCTTAATGTTCCGAGTAATACGGAACAGATAAAGTATGTTTTTTTAGATGATACACCAAAAAAGGGAAGGAAATAAAAAAAATATATCCATAGTACTCTAGGTGTGGAGTTTCTTTTTGGTAAACAAGTGATTGTTCTAAATCTTGAATGTTGATCACATGGATGTTAGGTGAGAAGATATTAGCCAAGTTTTAATAACCTAGCTATGTCAATGTGGTGCATGCCTCTGACTAAGTATATGGCCTGGGGTTTAAAACAATTTGTTATATTACTTATATATATCTTGGATCCTGTACATTCTGACTTTTGATACAAAAGCTAATAAGGTGATCAGAGATCAGAGTTCTTCTCTAGTACTAGTATTCCAACAAGTCTCAGCGCCTCTGAAAGTGGTTGCTATTCTTGGTGTCTTGTGTGGTGGTAACCTGCACGATGAACAAACGGTGAGCTGACCCCGGGGTGTTTCCGGGGAAAGACCCTCCGATGCTTAAGTCAGCAATGAGATTCAATAAGGGAGAAAGAGAAAGAGAGAGAGAGTTTGTAAGTGAAAGAATGTGTACCTTTTAATGGTGAGATCATCTCCTATTTATAAAGAGTGGTTTAATACCCTGCCGGCCTGTCTGGAGGCTGGCAGGGACACGTGTCCCATGGGGACTGGTCATGTAGATCGTGTGCTCAGAGTTAGTTATAACTCTAAGTGGGTCGCCACGTGTAAGTCCCTCATAGGGTGAGTTAGTTAGTTTGTTAGTGAGTGGGGCGTGTGCACATGAGTGGTGTCCTAAATGGGTGCCACGTGGTGTACTGGGTCCACTGCTAAAAGATTCCCTTTGGCTTCTAGTTGCTGCCAGTTACAGGCTGGCAGCTTCCGGGTCCGGCAACGTTTGGGTGCCATCAGTCCATCACTGGTGTAGATTATGGGCTGGCGGCCGTGATGTCTGGGAGCCGGTATTGTTAGGTGCTGGCAGTTGACATCTTGGCTGGGACGTCAGTAGGGTGGACCTGCCGGTGTGCCGGTAGGCCCCATACAACTAGTGTGTATATATTGGTATCGTGTGCAACTTTATTAGTGCAATATAATGATGGTGTTGAGAACACATTAAATTAAATTTGGAGATTACTAGATCGATCGATCACCTTAGCTTATTCCTAACTTGAACCTTAAAGTGGATGGATCCAATCTAAACAAAGCATAAAAATATTACTTTGATGAAACGATCAACTAAGTCCACGAGTGCCAGCCTGCCAAGCTACGTAAGGTGCGGTGCATATACTGTAAATATATGTATGTATGAGTATCTTGTTTACAGTAAGGTTGTCTAGATGAATTATTATAAAAGCATTCAATATGTTAAATTTTTTGTCATATAAAAGCATTCAATATGTTAATTTCGTATCGTTTTTAGGTCGTGCTATTATATCATGTCAATTTTTTTCAACTTTACTCATAGAGTCACGTCTAGATAAGAGGCGGTCCTACAGGCTAGCGGGCTGATAGGGGCCTGGCCCTGCGGCCCAATACCTCAACCCCCTTTTTTTAAATTGGGCCCCTGCAAGTTTATATAGTATATATGTCAATATAATCAATTAAGTTCAGTTAAACATGCCTTCGCTTGGATTTAGTGGTAAGGGAAGGAAAGATGTGTGTATAAGGTAGATTTGTCAAAAATCGATCTTACTAGCAACCCGATGACAACCCGATTTAAAAATAGTGGGGTTTGAAAAAAAAAAACATAACCCATTTTAAACTTGTTAAATACAATCCATCCTTAACCTGACCATCTTTTAACCCAACCCGATAATCATTATTCATTAGTAATGTATTAAACTTATTATATATATATATTATGGGAAATTTTAGGCAAAAACACTCCCTATCATTAAAACTTTGAATCGAACATTATTTTTATTGGATTGGTAGCAAAAACACACCCAAAAGAATAATTATAAATTTATAAAATGACAATGTCTCATTTAGAATTATTAGCTTTTAAATTTTCTTGGTCCAATTTTGTATCAACACATTCTTTAGTGGTTAAATATTAGAGAAGAAGAACGTGAGAGGACTATGGCTACCTAATAAAACTTTAATGAAAAATTGATCCGGTTTCTTCTAAGTAGGTGTAGCAAGCGGACAAATTAAAAGAAAAACCAAATTAACCAATTACATCAACTCAACAGAGGGACGCATAATACATTCGTTTAAAACTCAAGTTGATCAATCAAATTAAATGAACGACAAATAGAGAATCCTAGGGATGAGCTTGTGAAATATTTTGCCACAATTAATGTGTACAAATTTCAATCTACCACGTCTCTAACCTCATTGCACACATTTGTGAGGATTTTCTTGTCTTTCCCCTTGTACATTCGTGTGTTTGATACATTGGACCGATAACCTATAGTAGGTTCTGGCTCAAGATCGACCTAATACCACATAGGCACACACATTATCATATTAAAAAAAGTTTAGTATTTAAGAAATGTTGAAATCTTTTATGTTAAGGAGTAACCACTAAACCTTATTAAGTGTTCAACTTTTTTTTTTTTAAATCAATTTGGGACACTCACATGTGTTATATGGAGATGAACACATCGGCTTCAACATTTTACGAAACACATAATTTTTTTTAATAAGACTTGAAGGAGTTTCCTATTTCCATAATACAATACAAATGATATTGGAGAAGATTTTTAGGATATTATTATAAAAATCAATTCATCATATACTTTATCTACTTTTTTTATAAATGAAATTGGTTAGAACAACACCACCTATTGATTAGGCGCAGCCACAAGCATAAACTCTAAGTGTAGTACTCATCACAACCTAAAAAGGATATATGCGTTCTATAGCATAAATGAAATTTAATTCTTGATTTTTTCGTAACCGTTGACTCTTTAATACTTCAATAATTTTTATTCATTTTATCTATTACTAAATCATTTCTTTATCCTTGTCCACTTCTTTTATGTGCTTTTGAATACTTTTCTAAATAATTCTAATCATATCATGTGTACAAGGAAAGTCAAATGAGAATAAAAAAAGGTCGTATGAGAGCCATTAAAAATACATAAAGAGCTCAAAAAATAAATAAAGAAATAATTTAATGATAGTAAAAATGAAATAAAAAAATCAAAATACCTAAAATTTCATACATTTGGCAAAAACTCAGGCAAATGGTATAATACTATAATCTATGTTACAAAATTTACCTACACATTCTTATGTTAAGCTACTTGATACTCCAACCAAATTTTATGATGTTAGGCCCAGGAATATGTTATATACTCTATCACTCCCCTCACATAAAAGGTCCCTGGGCTTGAAATGTGGACGCAGCACAGGCCCCATTATACCTGGCGCGAATTAATTTTACTTAGAAGAGAGATTCGAACCCGTAACCTATGCGCCACGTGGGCTCTGATACCCAACCATCTCAACCAAAAGCTTAAGCTGATAGTTGTGGCCCAGGAATATGTTATATACTATATATATAGAGGAAGGATTGACTAAAAAACCAAAAGATGGTTGAAAACCAGACATAAAATGGTTTAAAGGGGTACATTAGCAGTCGCAGGGGTACATTATATGTTTAAAGGGGTACAAATGGTTTTTAGCGAAAGTTACTAATATTTACAAAGATTGTCATTAGTAATTACACGTGTATCCCTTTAAGTGTCTAATGTAGGGGTTTTTAGGTTGAAAACGTTTTTAGTTCGCAAGTCTCAAATCTCAACATCAAGCAAAATTGTGACATGACAAGGGTTAATCTATAATTGTAGCTGTTGGGCTTGTAATGGGATAATGTCCATGCAAAGGTAAGTTGGTCCTTGCTTATGTGGATTGGACCAGATCACGGATTAAACCCAAGCATCAAGCATCTAGCCTGATACAATACGGCCCGTTTGGTTGTTGGTAATAAATTGTGGTAATAATAATAGGTTTAAAGTGTAATTTGTTAAAGAAAAATTTCAAAATCCTCATGGAACATATATTTTTCATTCCCAAACTTGAAATTTCTTCTTATTTTCCATTGCCATCCATTACCATGTGGAAGGGTGGTATTAGATGGAAATGAATATTTGTAAAGAAAATTAGATAAATTGGAGTTATGCTAACACCAACATGGAAATGAATTTTGATTTTCCTTTAAAATTTAGTTATAAATTCATTCTCATTACATTTCTTTATAATTGGCTACCAAACGGGCCGTAATAGTATAACATACGGGAAGGTCATTTGGCAATTAGCATCTAAATATCATATCAATTTTCAAGGATCAAATGTTCGACATGAACCTACGATAGAATTTTTATTTTTTTAATTCTAGTTATTATAATGTAGCGTGGTAATTCACCTGGTTTAATTTGGTCTACAGACGTACTTCAAGAAAGAAGGATAATGAAACTTGAGAGAGAAAGAAGAAATACGAGAGAATTCTTATTAAAGGAAAAAATGTATCCAAGAGTTAATGTATGTCTAATACACAAAGAGTACCTATATATACACTAAGGATAAAAACAAGGACTTAACTAAAAAACAAGTAAAAATAAAGTACAATAGGAAATAATAAACTAATACCCCCCCTCAAGTTAGAGGTGGATGAGGAGCAGTCAACTCTAACTTGGACTTTAAGAAGTTGAATTGAGGAGAAGGCAAAGTCTTGGTTAAAAGATCTGCTAGTTGATAGGAGGAAGGTAGATAAGTAAGTTGGATCAAACCTTCCAAAACTTTATCTCTAGTGAAATGACAGTCGATCTCAATGTGTTTTGTGCGTTCGTGAAAGACAGGATTGCGAGCTATATGAATAGCAGATTGATTGTCGCAATGTAGAGTGACAGGTTTAAGATTGCAAATACCAAGTTCTTCTAATAAGCGCAACACCCATGTAATTTCAGAAGAGGCTGATGCCATTGCCCTATATTCGGCTTCTGAAGAAGATCTTGAAATAGTTGTCTGCTTCTTGGATTTCCAAGAAATAGGGGAGTTGCCAAGAAGAAGAATGTAACCTGTAACAGATTTTCTTGTGTCAGGACAAGAGGCCCAGTCTGAATCAGAAAAAGCTTGTAAAGTTAAATGATCTATGGCTTTTAATAAAATACCTTGCCCTGCTGTATTTTTAAGAAAGGCTAAAGTGTGAGTTAAAGCATAAAAATGAGGGTTTCTTGGATTTTGCATAAATTGGGAAAGAATTTGGACAGTAAAAGATAAATCAGGCCTAGTATGAGTTAAAAAATTCAATTTACCAACATATGATCTATAAAGTTCTGGATTAGAATATAATTCACCTTCAGAATCATTTAATTTAAGATGTAAAGGCAAAGGTGTTAAAGCTTTAGAAGGCAAGGAAAAAGGACAATTATGGAGTAAATCTTGAGTATATTTATATTGAGAAAGAACCATACCTGCTGAAGTGTGAGTGATTTCCATACCCAAAAAATAACTAAGGTTGCCCAAATCTTTAATACTGAATTTCTCATGTAAATGAGATTTAAGAGATTGGATTATCTGCATGTTAGTTCCAGTAAGCAAAATATCATCTACATAGACTGCAGCAATAGTAATGTCTGATCCTGTTTTGTTAATAAAAAGACTATGATCATTCTTGGACTGTTGAAAACCTTTGAACTCTAATTCTTTTTGAAGTTTAAAGAACCATTGTCTTGATGCTTGTTTTAGGCCATACAATGATTTTTTTAATTTGCAAACTTTGTTTTTAGGATTAGGAATACCTTTAGGAACCTTCATGTACACTTCTTCATACAAGTCACCATGAAGAAATGCATTGTTTATGTCTAATTGGAAAATAGGCCAGGATTTATGTGCGGCTACAGCCATAATACATCTTATAGTAGTCATTTTAATTACAGGTGAGAAAGTCTCCTCAAAGTCTACTCCATATTGTTGAGTATAACCTTGAGCCACTAATCTTGCTTTATATCTTTCAATAGAACCATCTGAATTAAGTTTTATTTTATACACCCATTTGGATCCAATGGGTTTCTTTCCAAGAGGGAGGTCAACTAGGGTCCAGGTATTATTATCTTGTAATGCCTTAATTTCATATTCCATGGCTTTAATCCACTTTGGTTGAGTAGAAGCTTGATTATAGGACTTGGGTTCAATTATAGAAGTGGTAGCAGGTATTAAATTTGAAATAGCTGTGTGAGAAACAAAATTACACCTGTTTGGTGATAGAAGAGGGACATGTGTAATCTTGTAAGTATGAGGGTGGCCTCCTAGTTCTCCCAGGTCTAGAATGTTCTAATAAAGATGTGACAGAATCTTGAACAGGTTGAGAATCTTGAATATTAGAAGGAATGAAATTATGTTCTGTAGGTTTTGATGTGGAAGAGTGTAATGTAGAATTTGTGTTTTCTGTGGAAGGTGTGTTAGATATGGAAAGAGGGTCATCCCATTCTGTAGAAGTATGTGTTGTAGAGAAGGGTATAAAGATATTTTGGGAAAGATCAATGTGATAATGAGGTTTATGATAATGAAAAGGAAAATGATGTTCATGAAAAACTACATCTCTTGAAACAAAAGTTTTATATGTTGCTATGTCTAAAATTTTATATCCCTTCTGAGTGGTGGAATAGCCAATAAAAACAGATGGTTTAGCCCTAGGATCCAATTTATTTCTTCCTTGTTTTACAGTGGACACAAAACATAAGCAACCAAAAGTTCTAAGGTGGGACAGGGAAGGGGTAATAGAATATAATCTTTCATAAGGTGAAATGTGATTAAGAACACTAAGAGGCATTCTATTGATAATATAGGCAGCACATAAGACACTTTCTCCCCAAAATTGAACAGGTATATTAGACTGGATACATAAAGCTCTAGTGACCTCTAGAAGATGCCTATGTTTTCTTTCTACAACCCCATTTTGTTGAGGTGTTTCTCTACAACTTGTTTGATTTATAATGCCATGTTTTTGAAATAACAATTTCATGTCTCCTTCAGTTAAATCTTGAGCATTATATGATCTGACAGCTTTTATCTTTGTGTTAAATTGAGTAGCAACATAAGAAATAAAATTAGCAAAAACAACAACAGAATCTGTTTTGCATTTAAGAAGATGTATCCAAGTAAATCTAGTATTATCATCACAAATAGTAAGAAATTGATTACAACCAGTTTGAGTTTTAGTTTTATATGGTCCCCAAACATCAATATGTAACAATTGGAAAGGAGAAGTAGTTTTTATTGAACTAGAAGGAAAACTAAATCTAGTCTGTTTAGCTGCTGGACAAACTTGACAAAGACTATGTTTAGTGATATGATTTATATCACAAAAGAAAGGCAAATGTTTGAATTGAGAAAAAGGAAAATGTCCTAGCCTTAAGTGCCATAACGCATCACTATAAACTGAAGTAAAACAATGTTTTGAAAAACTAGACAAAGAAGTAGGAAAACACACACAATCTACAAGAAATAAACCATCCTGAGCTCTACCAAGATGAGTAGGAGGCTCTTTCTGACTGAGGCCCTGAACAAGACAATCAGATTGGTTAAAGATCACTAAACAATGTAAGTCAGCACACAATTTGCTAACAGAAAGCAGATTAAATTGAAAAGTTGGGACATAAAGAACATCATGTAAAACAATATCGGAAGTAAGAACAATTGTGCCAATATGTGAAATAGAAGCTTGTCTACCATCTGGAATAGTAATAGTTGAATGATTACCAAAGAAAGCTTTATATGTCAAAAACATGTTAAGATTAGTACAAATGTGGTCAGATGCTCCACTATCTATCACCCATTTAGTAGAAGAACAAGAGGATAAGCAAATTTTACCTGCCAAATTAGCTGTACTAGTTTGATCTTCTGAACTATTTGTAGTAGCAAGATGTTGGTTCTGATTGATATATTGCATCAAAGAAGACAGCTGCTCATTAGTGAAGCCAGGGACATTAGTTGGTTCTGCTTTGACAATCTGCATCTCTTGAGGGTCATTTTGTACAGAAATTGCTGCAATTTTTGAAGTCTGAAAACCCTTAAAGCCAGGAGGAAAACCATGAACCTTGAAGCAACGTTCATAACTATGTCCTGGAATTTTACAATGTGTGCAAAAGTAGTTTGACCCAGGTCTCTTAGCATTAGTAGAATTAGTATTATTGTTGTTTGATGGCTGATTTCTGTTCCAATTGTTGGGTCTTGGTTGAAAGTTTTGCACAGAATTTTTTTGGACAAATTTGGAGGTGGATTCTGGGTATTTTCTTTTGTCTACATAAAATGCCATTGATTCAACCATAGCAGAGCTTTGAGTGGTTTCTTTATGAGTCTCTTCTTGAGTAAAAATTCGATATACTTCAGAAATTTTTGGAAAAGGCTTCATCATCAAGATATTACCTCGAATATTAGAAAATTGATCATTTAATTTCATCATGAATTTTACCACATTTCTAGATTGTTCTCTCTCCAATACACGTTTAGTTAGGTTACAAGTACATTTGTTGCAAGTGCAATAAGGCAAGGGATCAGCATCATCCAAATTATCACATATAGTCTTGAAATTTGTATAAAATTCAGCTATACTTAGCGTTCCTTGAGCAAGACCATTCAATTGCTTTTCAAGATTAAAGATCAATGTCATAGATGTATCACCAAAACGTTCACTCAGATTATCCCAAATATCTTTTGCAGAACGAAAAGATAAAATACTCTTAGCAATTTTCAGTTCAAGATTGTAAAGAATCCATGCAATTACCAGATTATTGCAGCGTTGCCAAGCATCTCGTTCAGCAATGGAAGCTTCTGCAGGTTCTTCGAAGGTACCATCGACGAATCCAAGTTTATTCTTCGCTGAAAGTGTGATGGACATCGACTTCCTCCAGTCGTGGAAGTTCTCTCCATTAAATTTGAAGGAAACTAATTGAATACTGTTGGAGTCAGAAGGATGAATGTAATATTTGTTGTATGGATCTTGGTTTAGGGGCAAAGTTATCGCCATTTTTTGAAGAAAAAAAACAGAGAAGAATTAATGGAGTTCAGGAAAAAAAATAAAAAAAAATAAAAGGGGAAAAGGAATTCAGAAAATTAATTGCAAAGAAAAAGAAATTCAGAACAAGAAGATTTCAGAGAAAATAATGCGTGAGTAATTTGAGGAAGAAGAAGGAGATCGAATGACATGCAAATGGAGCTTTGCAAGCTCTGATACCATGAAACTTGAGAGAGAAAGAAGAAATACGAGAGAATTCTTATTAAAGGAAAAAATGTATCCAAGAGTTAATGTCTAATACACAAAGAGTACCTATATATACACTAAGGATAAAAACAAGGACTTAACTAAAAAACAAGTAAAAATAAAGTACAATAGGAAATAATAAACTAATAGATAATGAATTCACCCAAATTAGTGTGGTGTAATTAGAATCCAAGGTCCCCAACTTTTAGATTTAAAACTAGTTTTTTTGTCCGAGCGTTGCCCCGGGTCCAACAGTTTGTTTTTATAGTGCATTGATAAAGGCGCTATAATTAACAAACATTTTGGCACGGATGGTAAATACCGTTTGTTGAAACACCAAGAACAACTGAAACAAACTCGAGTTGGAAAAATCACCCTCAATTTGCATTCCAGATCAAACGTCAACTATATGAGAAAAATAACAAATCTAGATATCATGATGAACAAAATAAATTGGAAATTATATATTTTAGATTGTAGATAGATTTTGTGGAAGAATTGCAATTCAATTAGTCAAAAATCATTGTGTTAGAGCAAAGCTATTTTGTGCTAACTTCTCCCATTTTTATTTTAAATAATATTTTTTGTCTCTCTTTATTTTTCCTAAACAATAAAACAATATACTTATAAAGAAACATATTTACATCAGCATATAAATAGAGTTGAGTTGGTAACTACCTAACCTTTCCATACAAAAGATCCATGTTCAAATCTCCGATCCGATCCATACAATCGAAGTATTTTTTTAAAATTAAATACCAACATTATTGTGATGACATGGCGCTTTTGCATATGTGTCAGAATTATGTTAATGCTTAGGTGGCACAACCATAGTGCTTTGCGGAATCAGTTCACATCAAATATGTGGCTTACACCAGCCAATCAGTTGGTAACTGTAAGAGGACCATCACAATATGTTATATACTCTATCAGTAACTTAATTAGTTACTAATTAACTATTTTCAAATAAGGCCCTGTTCTTTAGAGCTGAGAAAACATGAACTTAAATTAATTTAACTGAACTTAAATTAAATTAACTGAACTTAAATTAAATTAACTGAACTTAAATTAAATTAAATTATTTTTTTTATTTTTCATTTTTAAATTTTTTTTTTAAAATTTTTTTTATTTTTATTATTTTTTTATTTTTTAACTTTTTGGTTCATTTAGGTTCATTTTGGTTCCAAACCCTAAAACATTCATTTTGGTTCCTGGAAGGCAGCAGTAGAGTGGAAGGCAGCAGCAGCACCGACGAGTTCACCCACCACCGCCGACTAGCTGCAGACCCCAACTGGCGCCGGCGACAACGTCAACTAGCAGCAGCACAGGTTCGTTTTCTACTCATCTTCTGCTCGTTTTCTGCTCATTTTCTGGTTGAATTTGCATATTGTTTGTGTTGTGCTCGTTTTCTGCTCGAACTTGCTTGATTCTGTTGGTTTCTTGCTCGATTCTGCTCGAACTCTGCTCGATCCTGCTCGAACTTGCTCGAGTCTGCTCGATTCTGCTCGAAAATGGTGTTCTTTTTTTTGTGGTCGAAATTTCTTGATTTCTGCTCATCTTCTGCTCGTTTTCTGCTCGAATTTGCATATTGTTTGTGTTGTGCTCGTTTTCTGCTCGAATTTCTGCTCGATTCTGCTCGAACTTGCTTGATTCTGTTGGTTTCTTGCTCGAACTCTGCTCGATCCTGCTCGAACTTGCTCGAGTCTGCTCGATTCTTCTCGAAAATGGTGTTCTTTTTTTGTGGTCGAAATTTCTTGATTTCTGCTCGAAATAATCAACGTTTTCTGCTAGAAATTCTTTTTTTTTTTGCTTGAGATGTTGAAGTTACTTTCTGAAAGCATATCTGAAATTCCTTTTTTTTTTTGCTTGAGATGTTGATGTTCAAATTGCTAATCTGATGTACGTTTTTCTAATCTGAAAGGTTTTTATGTTTGCTGATGTTGAAAGTAAATGTTATGTTGAAAACAAAAATAGTGTTATGTTTGCTAATTTGGTATGACATTTACATCTATTAGCGGTAGTGAAACACTATGGGAATATCTTGGGATGATGAATTATCGAGAAAGTTGCTTGTTATTTTAATTGATGAAAAAGAAAGAGGTTGTAGCAAGAACAATTGGAATGCAGTAGCCAAAAATCTGAATGCACGTTCTGGGCTTAGTGCAACATCAAGGCAAACTCAAAACCATGCTTCCTCCTTAAGGGTTCAATTCAGAACTTATCTGAATTTAAAAGGCATGACTGGAACAGCTATCGACCCCATAACTAAAGGAGTTGCTGCTGAAGAAATGAAGACCGAAAGATGGAAAGCTTTCTTGGTGGTATAATTATTTCATAACTACTTTTCAAGTTAACTAATTTCTTGCACGTACTAATATTATTGTTGTTGTTATTGCAGAATAATGCAAAATATGGTGCGGCAATTGCTAAGAAAGGATTAGGAAATACTGATTTGCTAGAGAAGTTGTATGGTGGCCAAACTGCACATGGTGTTGGTGGATGCTTTTCGCCGGCCATGGCCGGAGGTTCTTCATACTTGTCCAAGGAAAAGGAACACATTACTATCGAAGAAAACAAAGACAAACAAGTTGAAGAATTTGGAGATAGCGATGTGGAGCGCATAAATGAGATTGATATTAATTGTTCTGGCGATGAGAGTGCATCCCCAACTAAGCCGGCCACGCAAAAAACTACTACCATTAGTAGCAAAAGGAAAAGTGACGATATTAGTCCATCATGGGATGTGAAAAGAAGAAATACTAGGTTGGACACTGTCATTGAGTTACTTTCTGCACCAAAAAATCTTTATGACTTGGAAGAAAGGGTTATTTCCGCCCTTACAGAACTTCAGGTAGCACAAATTAAAGGTGACACATTCTTCATTAATGCCATACGATATCTGGAAGATGAGAAGCATGCTAAGACTTTCGTATCACTTATAGAAGACAGTCATAAGTGGATGTATTTGGCAAAGGTGGAGTCCATGATCTTCGAAGATAAATGAAGTGTAGCGTTGTAGAATTAGTTTGAATCTTTTTATGCTTAACTTTTCAGTTATGTTATGTTTGAACTAAGTTATGTTATGTTTGTCAACAACTTTTCAGTTATGTTATGCTTTTCCTCGGTTATGGTTATATATAACTTTTGTTAAATGGCATGTTTTCTTGCACAATGTAGAATGGAAGATGAAAATGTTAGACGTGCTTGTTTCATTATTGCATTAGAAGAGATTAGAAGTTCATTTGATGAAACATCTCAACCATCATCTTCGACAAGAAACCCCATGAGAGTGGGAGGAGAGAGTGGTGCTGAATATATTCATAGATTGTTAACTGAAAATCCTACATCATTCCAAGTGCAATTGAGACTTGATCGGGATATGTTTGCAAAATTAGTGAATTTGATGATTGAAAGAGGTCTACTCAAAGACGGTAAATATGTTAAAGTGCCTGAGCAAGTAGGTATTTGCTTATACATTTTGGCTAAGGGAGCATCGTATCGTCATGCCTCCGACACGTTTAAACATTCAATATCTACAATTTGCAAGTACTTTTACAATGTCTTGGATGCGTTGGTCACATTATCATATGATATTATTAGGCCACAATGTGACTTAACAGAGGTGTCACTCGAAGTACAAGAAAGCCAAAACTATTGGCCTTATTTTAAGGTACTCATTTAATGGTCATATTATCGTATAATATATATTATTACGTACATGATTATAATATGAATCTATTATATTGGTCGGGATGCTATAGGAGCTTTAGATGGAACTCTTTTTGATGCTGTCATTGGTGATAAAAATAGTGTCCCATTTCGTGATCGTCATGGAGGGAAGAGTTGGAATGTTTTAGCATGTTGTTCGTTCGACAGAATATTTACTTTCATTCATGTTGGATGGGAAGGAAGTGCTCATGATGTCACGGTGTGGAAAGATAGTTTCACTAATTCCAAATTCGGTTTCCCACATCCACCACTAGGCATATTCTACTTTATATTTTAAATTTATACTTTTTTTTCCCTATTTAACACTAATGTTTTAACACTAATGTAATACCCATAAACATTTGCAGGAAAATATTATTTGGCTGATTCGGCATATCCAAACACTGATGGATATATGTCTCCATTTACTGAAAAGGGACTTCGACTTCATACACCGGAATTTCAAAAAGCACCCCCAAGAGGAATGAAAGAACATTTCAACAAGTTACATTCATCCTTAAGGATGAAAGTGGAATGTGCATTTGGTCAGTTAAAGAAGAGGTGGAAAGTGTTATATAACATGCCTCAGATGTCATTGCAAAGCCAAATGAAAATCATTGTATCCACTTTCACACTTCATAATTTTATAAGGATGAGTACACTAGGCATCACAGTCAAACAACATGAACGTGTACGAGGTGTGGCAGATTCTAACATGTTTGATCAAACTCGCAAAGATAGAATGTCGTTAGTACGACATGCTATAGCTAATGAAATCTACATGGCGAACCGATCTGAAAGTGATGTTGAAGATGAGAACGAAAATCAAGTACAAGAAAATAATCAGCATATGGAAGACAATGTTTAATTTTATTTCCACTTTTTAATGCTTGAATTATGTTGTATGTTATGTCACCTAGTTTTATGTAATGACATTTTCCTTTTCCTATGTAAACTATGCTTGAGCAGTTGAGCTATGGTATATTATGTAAACTCGGCCTTAAAATCGTCGCCGGAAAAATCGGCCGAATAATCAACGCTGGAAAATCAACCCGAAAACCGTGATCGGAAAAATCGGCGTCCAAAAGCTCGGCTTAAAAATCGTCGCCGGAAAAGTCGCCCAAATAATCACCGCCGAAAAATCAATCCGAAAACCGTCGTCAAAAAAGTTGTCCCGAAAATCGTCGCCAAAAAAATCGGCCGAATAATTACTGCCGGAAAACTCATCTCGAAAACCGTCGTCGGAAAAGTCGTAAAGAAAACCGTCGCCGAAAAACTCGTCCCGAAAACCTTTGTCGGAAAAGTCGTCCCGAAAATCGTCGCCGAAAAACTTGTCCCGAAAATTGTCCCCGGAAAAGTCGTTTCGAAAACCATTGCCGGAAAACTCGTCTCGAAAATCGTCGCCGGAAAAGTCGTCCCGAAAATTCACGACGAAAAACTCGGCCTTAAAATCGTCGCCGGAAAAATCGGCCAAACACCGGAAAATCAACCCGAAAACATTCGGCGGAAAAGTCGTCGTCGAAAAACTCGCCCTGAAAATCGTCATCGGAAAAGTCGACCGAATAATCACTGTCCGAAAAATCAGTCCGAAAACTGTCGTCGGAAAAATCGTCCCGAAAAATCGTCGTCGAAAAACTCGGCTTGAAAATTGATGCGGAAAAGTCGGCCGAATAATCAACGCCGGAAAATCAGTCTAAAAACTGTCGTCGGAAAAGTCGTCCCGAAAATCGTCGTCGAAAAACTCGGCCTGAAAATCGTCGCCTGAAAAGTTTGCCGAAAAATTATCGCCGAAAAATCATTCCGAAAACTGTTGTCAGAAAAGTCTTCCCGAAAATCGTCACTGAAAAACTCGGCCGAAAATCACCGCCGGAAAGGTTAATCCGAAAACCGTCGTCGGAAAAGTCGTCCCGAAAAACTTCGCCGAAAAACTCGTCCCGAAAATCGTCGCCGGAAAAGTCAACCGAATAATCAACGCCGGAAAAGTCAGTCCGAAAACTGTCGTTGGAAAATGTCGAGCGGAAAAACGATGCCCGAAACTAATAATAATAATAATAACAATAATAATAATAATAATGATAATAATAATAATGAGATGAAATTAAATTAAATTAAATTAACTGAACTTAAATTAAATTAACTGAAATTAAATTAAATTAACTGAACTTAAATTAAATTAAGTCAATAGAAGTCCTAAAGAACGGGGCCTAAATGAAAAAGGTCGCATCATTATCCTTAATGGAGTGATAGAATTTCCATACCTAGCTCCTCTTAGGCTAATTTGCTAAATTAGAATTGTTTGCTTTTTTATCTTTGCTTAATATCTGAGTTAAAGAAGTGGTTGTACATACCGTTAGGTTAGGGATTATAAGATGATAAATAGAACTTCGTTATTAACAAATAAAAACATGCCATGATATTTGATTTAATATTCAACTATTCAAGCCAGTTGAGTTGATGGTTCATGTTTTTTTTTTTTTTTTTTTTTTTGAGAAATATGTACTGCTATGAATTTGTAGCATATATCTATCATAAAACAAATTAAATAGAGCATTAAAATCGATAAAACAAATTAAGGAGATCAGATTAGAGTTAAAAAAGTTGCATTAAAAACTAAATAGGTATATTCTTTGCCCTTATTTTAAGTGGAAAAAAATAATATTTTAAGTGGAAAAGTACACAAACGGAAGTTTAGTTGTTAAATTATGAGAATCTAGATCATAGAAGTACGTACGTGTGCTATTTAAAAAATGTAAATAGAAGATAATACTAATTAATTGAAGACCAGAATAGGAAACAAAGAAACAATTTGCTAAAATAGAGTATGAGCTAAGTTCAGGAAACACGTGCAATTAAGGTCGCTAGACAGAATGATAAAGATTATAATACTCACTTTGGTTTTATTTTTTTGTAACATTTTCGCAATAAAACTTTAAAGATCAATAGTTTTAATTTCGTGTTTGTAAAATTATAACAAATACAAATTAAAAAGTTATATGTTAAGATGAATCCAACTAGACTAAATCTAATATTTTTTTATTATGTGTAAAGCTCAAATCTTGGTCAAAGTATATAACATGAAAAATGCAAAATTTTAATTGTTATAAATAATAAGAACCGAAGATAGTATAAATAACAGTAATGTAGTTCTTTAAAAAAAAAAAATTACAGTATTGTAGTACTAGTAGTAACGAAACTACGTTACTAAGCATTAAAGTAGCATACATGCAGTGGCGAATCTACATGAATTTTAATTATTTGCTTAGCATGGGCCATAATCATGTAATGAGTTAAACTAGTGTACAAAATTAACTAAGCTAACACACTATTAATAATTCTAATTACATTGTAAATTACGAAGTATATATTATTATTTTTTTTGGCATGGGATGAACCATGGCTTATTAGATCCACCCCTGCATATATATGCATGAAGCTTAACATGTAGCCGTTTTTTTAAATAAATAAACAAGGAGCCAAGGCTGCAAAGCAAAATTATGTAACTGATTCTATTTATCATCAATTCACCACATATATATTTTTGTGTTTATTACTGTACTTCTTTTTTCCGTTGACTCCACTACTCTAGTCTCTAGAATTAAATAATCATCCGAAAGAAATGAGGTATTTGTTGAACCCATATATCATATATTAATTAGTGCACTAGTGAGTATCCCACATCGGAAAATGAGGAGATACTAAACTAACTTATAAGTCTAGGAGTTACTCATTTTATCACCAATTGATTTTAGGAAGGAACCTCCTATGGCTTGTAAGTTACATAACTCTCCTCTTCTATATTCGCCTTATAAAAAGAGTTGAGGGGGGGAAATTAGATACTAAGAATTTTAAGAAATATTTTATGCTTATAACTTTATTAAGTTATAACAAATATTAAAGTTGGTGTTTTTCACTGGAAATAAATTAGTTAATTTATGTTGTCAAGTGCAATAATCAAAATTTAATTTGATGGTATTTTTTAATCTGTTTTAGTGTAATGTTGCTTACATTAGATTTTAAAAAAAAATTATCAGGTAGATGCACCAATAGTGGGAAAAGTGAGGAGGCTCTCACCTGAGCCAACCCTAATCCTCATTACTTACATTAGATGAATATTAGTTTCATTGTGTATAAACACAACACGAAGAGAGAGAAAATAAGGAATTTGGAAACAACAACAATGGAAGAAAGAATAAAACATGTCAATGAAAAAAGGAAAGAAATTAAATATGAGAGGGACATTGGTGAATCCTTTCAAAAAAAAAAAAAAAAAAGAGGGACATTAGTGAATTTTTCCAATTGAAAATTTGGTTTTAGGAATGAAACAATGCAGTTTCCACAAATCACAATGTAGAAATTGATTATAGAAATGATTTAGACAAAACAGTTACCGAAAAATAAGGCTCATATTCTTCTTGGTACTCACTTGTGCATGTTCAAATTTTTAATAAAAATAAATTGTGTCCTAATATGAGTAATATCATGTTCTACAAATTGATTTTAGGAATGAAAATTATGCGATTACTGAAAATTCCTCCCATTCAAATCCCTTGCAATGTTCATTGAGATCGTTACGATGTCCATTTAACCTCATTTTTTTGTGTTCGTTCAGATCTAGCTAATAATGTTTATTACGATTCAAATTTGGTTTTCTTCCTGTGTATTGGTTGCGCTCATAAATATATTCCTCTTGGTACTCATATGTTTACCTTCTACTTATTGTCGTTACACACACACACTCATCAAAAATAAATCTTAGCAAGACTTCTGTCAAACAGTCTAATGAAAAAAAAATAAAAAAATTATTACTTTTTAGCATAATACAATAATTTTTTATACAAGGCTTAACTATAAATTTATAATTATGTAAAAATTTACATATTTTATATTAAAAGTTTTAGATTTATGGCAAAAAAATACAATTTTTTATAGTTAATATTTATATGAGACGGATTGAGCGAAGATTTTATACATAAATATTATGATTTGAACTATTTCAAATTCTATGAAATGAAGATTGGATGTTACTAAGGTCAAACAATTATTATTGATATATAGTATAATCTTGAGACAATTCAATTTGTTGCCGTTTGTTTGGCATAAGTGCACATGAAGGTTAGGTTAGATTAGTAGGCAACTAACTCGAGTAAGTTATCAGGGAATCTTAGGCAACTAACTAACGTCACACAATAGGCAAATTTATAAATTATGTATACCATGATGCGGAATGAAGATAAAATCGATTCGATGGGGCAACAAAATTTGCAGCCGATAGCACTACAAAGGCTTTGTTTGGGTTGATAAATGCATGGGATACATGCAGGGGTTGTGGGTGGAGGTGTGTAGATAAGTCAAAGGATCAAACAAAAGCTTTAGCGGATCGTTATGGTTCAAGATTATAATACATACTCTATCATTTCCCTCACATGAAAGATCCTTTAGGCTTGAACCACACTTGTATGAGCACCTCCTGGTACACCAACAAGTTGTCGGAGACGCCATCAACACCATTTAAAGGGTAAAAAAAAAACCCTCCAAGGGGCACTGGGTATCAACATCCACCAAGAAACAAGACGTCACCCAGTGATGTCGTCCCCTTGTCCCCAATACTTGAGGTGGCGCCCTCTAAGGCACCACTCAAGCACATGGGTCCTACTCATTAACTAATTAACTAAAGTTTGTAGATTCGTACAACTGACAGTCATCTAGGCATCCATTCAAGTACATAACAAACTAGATGCAAGTATTGGCACCGACCAATACCACCAAAACACATGCGCCCAAAGGCACCACCATCCCTAAATAATCATCTCTTATAAATAGGAGTTGAATGCACCATTATCAAGGTACATACTCTTCACTCGCAACTACCTCTCTCTCTCTATAAATTACTTTTGCTAACTTAAGCATCGGAGAGTCTTTCCCCCAGAAACAACCCCGGGGTTAGCTCACTGTGTCTCCTTATGCAAGCACCATCACGTTTGACGCCTGAAGTCACTCACATTATATTAGTGGAAGGAACAAACAACACCGGAACAATACTTGGTGCAAATAAATTACATTTTATAAATTAAGAGTGAATAAAGTTCGAACTCGTAACCTTTATGTCACGTTGGGTCTAATCTAGTGTCAAAAAGATAAATTAAGCTAATGATTGAGGCCCTAAGATTATGTTATATACAAAAAAAAAAAAAATCCAACCATATTGTACACAACTTAGCGAATTTTCAAATGTCTATATTACCTTTCTTTTGTAATTTAAATTTTCTTTTATTATGATTTTTGTGAATATCCTTTTATTTTAATGGGTTAAACTGAACTCAACGTAGGTCAATCCATCGACAACTCTAATTTAAAGGACAATCGACAAGCCTAAGTTTAAAAGTCGACTTGACCCTTTCCTATTCTATTTAACTTAATTTTTACTTAATTACAGAAATTAAGAGATTAATTATGTTTGAATTTATTCGAATGAGTTGTGCGACATGCGTGGCACTACTATACACAATTTCTCAAAGTAAATGGGATCATATATATATAGTAGATAGTACCCTATATATATGTGAAAGTAAATAAACAATTATGGAGGCAGTTATCTCCAGGAAATTAATTTGATTGTCTTAATTGTATATAGGGTAGTGCACATGACTTTGTAATTTTAATTTAAAAAGCTTATCATTGTTAGCAAACAATGCAAGATCTTAGACAATAATATTAGATAGTCAGAGATTGGTGACTAACTAATGCTCCTATAAATGATCTGATTAGTCAAAAAGTACATCCATCTTTTGATTTATTTAAGTAAGTAGGCGTTATAAATAATAAGACAAAAAAGAGAAACAACGCTTGAAAAACACATTACCAGAGTGATGCACACTAATCTACTCATATTCATAATTAGTATTAATCCAAGCATTAAAAAAAAAAAGACAGAGAATCCTAGAGGAGAACTCATAGTGGGCTGGTCTATTTTACCTGATATAGGGTCAGTGGGCTGAAACAGAGTTGAGTAGGCCCATCAATTTTCGTCGCTATACCCCTATAATTTTTTACCCCAATGTCCGCATGTTTATGGGCCAGAGATTTTTTAAAATAATAATGTGGATGGTACTAAGCTTTAAGTCAAGCCCTATTGTAGATGAAACTGTTCAAGTTAGCCAATACACGCATTTGCAAATGAGAAGGTAATGAATCCTCATAAATATGTGCAGTAAAACTCAAGACGTAATGGGTACGGTAGTGCGGAAAGTTGAAGCCTCCACCATCGAACCACGTCATGCTACCCAACATAAACCAAAGCAGTTATCTTATCATTATTACGACACTACTCTCTTTTTTTTTTACAAGCATAATGAGGTCATAGGCCGCCCCCACACGAGGGTCAGATAGGCACGGCACAAGTTGAACCAAATATAAGAAGTACTCTCTCTATTTTAAAAAGTTTGATACACTTTCCAGTTTTGCACTTTTTTAAAAAGTTTGACACAACTTAAATTATTCCATAAATAAACATTTTTAAACTTGTCATCACCTTTTCTTACTTTCTCTCACTTTTAATCTTTAAAAAATTATAATTTACCTAATTTCTTAAACTTTAGCCAGATTTCAAATGTATCAAATAAAAAGAAACGCCGTGAGTAAATGATTATATATATCTATCTTAACTATATTAAAACTCAACCCCTCATGCACACATGACATGTTTTAAAGACTTCTACCTCTAATTTCTTTTTTCCTAATATATTGACACATCATCACCACAAATGTGGGTGTTCAATCCACTTGATGGGCCAAATATTAACCACCAAAGTTGGGTCATTATGATACCTCCTCATTGCCCCATGTAAAACCTTAAAAAAATCTATACTTGTTATATTACTCCGTAAAATACACCCCCACACATACCTTTGACACATGTACTTGATATCTTCAAAAAAAATTGTCATGTGTCATCTTCCCCACACATAACTTCTTCTTTTTTATCAACCTCACACATAACTTTGACACATGTACTTGATATCTCTAAAAATATTTTTATCATGTGCATCTTTATAAAAAGTGTTTTATTTTTTTTTTTTTTTTTTTTAGTACAAATTATTTTTCTTTTCCAATTACGATTAAATAAATAATTTATTTACATTTAATAAAACTTTTCAATTTCTCTCAAATAATGTCATTTTCTTTCCTCTATCACTTCCTTTTTAAGTTTTTCATTTCAAATTATCTTTTTCTCAATTTGAAATTCTCTTTAAATGAACTCACACTTCATATTTACAAAATTATTTACCATTATTTTGTAGTCATCCAAATGAATTGTTTTTCCAAAATGTATATGTTATAATCTTTAAAATAATTATAAATTTGATACATTTTTATTTTTTTATGAATTATTAAGTTTTAGTTTCAGTCTTCAAAAATTATTATAAATGAAAAATTAAAACATACAATTGTTAATTTAATATGTACAAAACTCGTGCATTATGCACGGGCCAAAAACCTAGTTATTCCTTATAGATTGATGAATTTTGATCGCCAAAATTAGTGAAATTTGACATTAAAGAAATATGAATGGAACAATGTTAAAGACTTAGAACAGAGAGGGAGTAGCAATTAATTTGGAAAACACACCAATTTTGGGCCACAATCAAATGGAAAGTCAAGAAAAGGCCCTGGATCATTCATGAGAAGAAAGCAACGGAGACTACTAGCTGGGCTAAGGCCCATATTAACATGATCAGTTGGGCTTCACTCCCATGTCGTCGGAATTCTAATTTGAAAGTTGTCATGTCAATTTCTCGTCCTCGGGTCCTCTTATTTTTCTTCTTTTTTTCTATTTATTATTTACTACATTTTAAGGGGAATTCTTAATATTTTTCATGGACTTAAAATTCTCATTGGTAGCTCCATTTTTTTTTAATATAATTCTCCCTAAGTTATTGTTCTTCCTTCAAAAGTGATCTAATAAAGTTAAAAATATTTGATTTCAATAGAATTGAGGCAAATTTGACCCTTAAGGGCAAAATGATACCCCAAATTCAATAATTATCCTGTTACAAAAAAAAAGACACGTAAGTTAAAACAATTTCTTATATATAAACTTATGCATTTTTTTGTCCCATTTTGTTAATTTTGGTTACAAATTTGATTCTCACAGGCCAAAACGAACCCCAAAACTTTAACCGGTGTTTTTTCGATAAACAAATTGATCTAAATCTTGAGTGTGCAAAACGAAACATTAATATTAACAGATTATTACCATAACTAATGACTTTTTCCCTCATTAGGTCACATTTGGAAATAAGATGATAATTCGAGGTTACCAATGAATTTAATAATAAAAATAAAAAAAAATAAAAAAAACCAGAGCTAGCTGGTAATGAAAAGTTGGGATTCGTCTAGTTGCAAATTTGCAATGTGAAGCTATTTCCAATAGGAATTTTTTTTCTACCAGTAATTCTTAGGAATTTAACAAAATTGTTTGCTAGCAATGTGGAAATTTGAGGTTCCTATGATTTTTTATTTACCAAGGAGATACATAGTAATCTATTTCCTATAATAAGGGAAATTAAAATTCATATGAAACCGCCATTTTCACATTTTGTATTAATCAAAAGCCCCGAATAATTATTTATGAGAATTTTGAGTCTCTATGGTAAGTTAAAGCAACCGAACGAGACACTAAAATATAGAGGATTATCACTTATATTTTTAAAAAAAATTTTGTTTCAATTTACTTGTTATTCTCAATTTTTTGGATACATTTTTTTTTATTTTTTTAATAGGATAAAGAGATGTTACAAAGAAGATTATGTAGCCCTTCTAACCAGGGTCATACCTAATCTATCCTCCTCAAGAATATTACAAATTTGAGAAGGATGAGTACATCGAACACCTAAAGTAGACGGGATTAGATGCCCCACATTTGCGATCCAATCGGCCGCTCGATTTCCTTCACGATAGATAATATAGTGTACTTATACAACTACAATATAATACATGAAACTTGTATTAATTATAGTACACTATAATACGGAGTAGTTATTTTGGAGAACAATAATATGTTGGACAACTACGTGAACCGTGAAGTGATAATATAGGAACATTATTTATTACATTTTCTCAATTATAGTACGCTATAATTTTTTGGATAAAAACTTGTTATTCTGATTGGTTTAGGGTGGTTCCGATCTCAGGGTTGGGTCATACTATGAATGGTAAAACGTATCGTTGCGTGCTCTGTTACAGGCTGGGTGTTCCTTTGTTTTCTGCTTCCGAGCCTTGTTCTGCTTGTTCGAAGCTTTTTGTGGGTGACATCTTCGGAGATCATACTGTGTCGTGCGTGCATTGGGATTGTGGGTGTCAAGCATCGCCATAATATTGTACGGGACACTCTTGCTGATATCTGCATTCGCTCGGGGATTACTTTTGGTAAAGAGGTTGATATTGGGTTGGGCTCAAAGATCGGGGCTCTTGTCCTATGGATTTGCTGCTTTATTCTTGGCTGATTTTGTTCCTGGTTGTGTTGTGTTGGATGCGGCTTCTCGCAAACGGGGTAAGTATGCAGATCGGTGTGCCGCTCTGGGTATGGTTTCCTCCCTTTCTCTTTTTCTACTTTTGGCGAATTCGAGGAGGATGTTGTTGCACTGCTGAAGCGGATTCAATGGTTTCTCAGAGCACATGATATTTACGCGCGGGTTGCTGCTCAAATCTTCACTCGTATTGGCTTTGCAGTAGCTAGGGGAGTGGGGCCCAATATTTTTAGTTTTAGTTTAATAATAATAATAATAATAATAATAATAATAATAATAATAATAATAAAATAAATACGAGTAATTAATATGAAAAAATTCATATACATAATCTCAATTATTGGAGGTATTCCAATATTAATCTCAACTATAGGTTATTACACTATAATAATAATAATAATAATAATAATAATAATAATAATAATAATAATAAAAACAAAAGAAAAAACACGCGTGCCTTAGTATTAAACAATAGGTTGACCCAATGTAAAAGGGTACAGCCCATACTCAGGACTATAGGAGTACGAGTACACCACTGATTGATAACAACAAATAAGAAGTAGACAAACCAATACAAACCAAAACCAAACGTTTAATTTAAAAATAAAAATTTTAAAAAACAGGTCAGCCACTATTTATTTTTGTCAACCAAATCTAAATTTTTTATCCCAATAATGCTAAGGCCCAAATTAATAATTAGTTTGCGTTGGAATTCAAATTATTTACGTGAATACCGCCCACGTATGCTTGGATGTAGGTTTGCGGGTTTTTTTTTGGCAGCATTAAATCGCTACTGCCATTCTGCCAATAGCGATTTACCAAGGCAAAATCGCCACTGGTAGTTGCGATTTATCTGGTAAAATCACTACCACCAATAGCGATTTAGTCTTGATAAATCATAAAAGAAAATAACACTATTTGGCATAAGCAGCATAAATCGCTACTGCAATAGCGATTTATCTAGCAAAATCGCTATTGCCAATAGTGCTTTACTACTGCCAAAAAAAAAAAAAACATACGTCCAAGCCTACGTGGACGGTATTCACATAAATAGTTTGGATTCCAACGCAAACCTGTAAAAAATTAAGGCCTTAGCATTATTTAGGTAAAAAATTCACCAAATCTCATGTCGTGGTTGCATATAGGCATTTGTCATATTTTTCTCATTTCATATTATTTGCAACATTAAGAAGTATTGCACTTACCGTACACAAAAAAAAATTGAAGAAAAAATGATTTTAATGATGTACTAGCTGAGAGTCTTGAGACTAATGTAATGCAATAAAAAAAAAGATTGTCAATAGTATTTAAAAAAACACTCTAATGTCACAAGTAAGTTTTCCGAAATAATATTAGTACTCCATAAATTAATATGACACTCCACATTGTGATATGGGTAAAAATTGAACATTGTGCACTCACAATAAGAAATATCAATATCAATTTTGGAGTGCCAATATCAATGCCCATAAGTTTGAATCAATGAAGGTGCACTCATATTTTTTAAAGGTGGATGCGTTCTCTTCAACTTATTTAACCTGACCTAATTAAACCTATTAAAATTGAGTTTATTATAACTTATTAAATTTGATTAGTTCTGAGACCTGATAAAAAAAAATTAAAGAGATCACACACTAATCGGTTCAATTTTTAAAATGCATGTCAAAATAACACATCATTAGTTGTGTAATCAATATATATACTAAAAGAGAAGCAACTCGAACTACGCCTCGCCACGTGTCGCTCTCTCATTAAATTTTTTCCCGCCTATTTTACTTGAGCCTAAAAAAGCAGTTAAATCTTTTCTAATTTCATAATATATTGATATGCTATAATAAATCTTTTGAAATATCATTTCACTTACTTCCTATAAATAATAACTTAATTCCTTATATATTAATTTAATTTTCACCATACATTCATTTTCTATATATTCTCATAATTTTATTTTTTTTTATTTTCCATGATATATACATCCATTTCCTATAAATATATTTCTGCAATAAAAATTGTCCTATTTTTAGATCAACTAAAGAATACATATGTACACCAAGTATAAAATATTATTAACATCATAAGATTACTTTTCTCTTAGTTTATTGAGATAAATGGATGAGATTATACTCTTATACATCTCGGTATTTGTTTAAAGACGTATTTTAATTTTGATTCTCGTAATAAGATTACAAAATTAAAACATGGAAATATATTTATATTAACATGTTTGAGTACTTATAAATTGAGAATATCTGTCCATCCCCTCACTTTTATAAATTAAGATTGGACTATTGAAAAATTTGGAGATGCATAAAAATGATATGCAATTGAAAATAAGTTGTAAATTATGTTGAAAGATTAGAGATAAGTATTAACTATTCGTAAAATTCTTACTCATCCCCATAATCATAAACTAACCTTTTCTCTTTCATCCCCCAACAATGAACAAAAGAAAAAAAAAATCTATTCACTATAATTTATTGGCTATCAAATTTTTATTATAATCAAAAGGCAAAAATTTTATGTGGCAAACTTTATGAGTATGAATGTCTATTCATAAATAATAAGGAATTAAAAAAAATTGAATTTAGATGTTTTTATTTTATTTATAAAAACATATATTATGTTTTAATTTTTTTTAATAACTTTGATTAATAATTATGAATAACATTTGTTGAATTTTTAAAAATGGTTTGGGTTAACAAAGACTTTAGGGAGACACCATATATAGCTCCCATGTTGGCTTATATAATAAATAAAAATATCATTACATTAACATGCATTACAATTTTTTTATATAATTCGAATGGTCTATATACCATCATCTAACCTGTCATAACTCGGTCCATGTTTTTAAAATTTTGGTTGATGTTTTGAATAAAGTTTAGTTAGAGTCAAAAGATTATATTACTTAGTTGCATAGGGGTTACTCGGTATTTTAGAGGTTACTTAGTTATATAGGAGTTACTCAGTAATATTTACGGGTGTTAATATATTATATAAGGGTCATTAATTACTTGTATATGGATTACTCAATATTTTCTATAAGAATTATTACTCTCTGTTTTGTTTGTGTATGGATTATGCACCATTTTATAAAGGGTTTATCCAACATTCATCGTTTTGTATAGGGTTAATCGATATTTTGAATAAAAAATACACATTGTTTTATGCAGGTTATCCAATATTTGAGTTATGTTAAAATTATATCACAAAACTATAGCTATATAGGCCTCTGTATTTTTAAAGAAATTTAAAATATGAAGTTTGTTGTTTTTATTTTATTTTTCAGAATTGCACTTTTAAAAATGTACACTCGAAATTTTTTTTAAAAAATGTTGTCTTTTTCTCTCACATGTTGTGTGTTAGAAAAGGATGACGTTGGTAATCATGTAGTTTAAAAAAAAATATATGCTTAGGGTTTGTTTACTTCAGATTATATTCAGTTCAGTTCAGTTCAGTTAATCTCTATTTAGTTCAATTCAGTTCATCTCTATTTAGTTCAATAAATACACTTCTATTCAGTTCAGTTCAGTTCAGCTAATGTAAACAAGCCCTTAGTAAATTATGTAAATAGATATCACTGCAAAATTAATATTGAGATTATTTCTAAACCGTGCATCGTACGGGTGCTATGCTAGTTAATGGTTATTTGTGGCTAAGATTTCCATATTTGATACCACTTTCCGTAATTTGAACATGAAAAAAAGGAAAAATTGTACCTCCGTCCCAATTTACTTGCTACATTATCTCTTTCACACCTCCCGAGACACAACTTTAAATGAAAATATCTTTAACTATATATAATAAAAAATTATATACTTGAAAAGTACATGTTAAGACGAATTAAACTAGATCCATCATGACTATGTTTTTTCTTACGTATGTTAAATTAAATAAAGTCAAAGTTCACCTGTGAACAATGCCCAAAGTCAAATTGGGCCAAGTAAATTGGGACAAAGGGAGTAAAAAATAAGTTAACCTTTAGCCGGCCTTCTTAAATTAAGTCAACATTTTGATTAATTCAAAATAAGTCAACCTAGTATACATGTCTTCTCAAATTAAGTTTTTTCAGTAAATATTTTTTGATTAAATTAACATTTTGAATAGAAAACTATATAAACATGAACATATTAATGAATTGCTTTGATTTTTCATTAAAATTGTTAACTTTCTCCATCATTAAAGTGTACAAAAAACTTAATTTGAACAGATATGTGTAATAGGTTGACTTATTTTGAGTTAATCAAAAGGTTGACTTATTTTGAGAAGATTGGTTAAAGATTGACTTATTTTTTAATTTTTTTTTTTTAAAAAAAAACCGACAAGCAGGGAAAAGGGCATAGGGGAGGTGGAAGAGAATAAGAGAAGGATTAGACAGCCAGCACAGCAGGGTCAAAAACAAGAAATAAGCGTGCGAGAAAGGCATGCGTAAAACAGCACACACATACACACTACTACACTACTCCTCACTCCTCAGATCAGATTTGATTTGATGTGATTTTGATTTATTTACTTCATGAATAGAGTTGATTACAGTGGACAGCACAATTAAGTTCACTTCAGGTCATTTCTATTAATTTCAGTTCAGTTCAATTTAATTCAATTAATACGCTCTATTAAGTTCAGTTCAGTTCATCTCTATTCAGTTAATGTAAATGAGCCCTAATTAGTCTATTTTAAAATAAGTGTTTCACTCTTTTTTTTTTATTTTTTTTTTACCGTTCTAAAATAAATGATCTATTTATGTTTTTCCTAAAATACTTACATACAATTTTACATTTATATCTCTTAGGGCATGTTCATCCCTCAGATTCACTCTTATAATTCAGATTTTGCCACATCAGCTTCCCACTAACTTTTACAAATTCAGACTCATACAAGTTTATACACTTTATTCTAAGAGAAGGTATTGTGTCAGACCGGTCTGACAGTAACGTTTCTGTCAGAACAGTCCACTGGACCTGGACACATATTGTTGAATCTGGACACATATGTGTTTAATCTGGACACATGCTGTTAAATCAGGACATGTATTGATAGACCTGGACACATTTATAAACTTCGAAACAGAACTGGACACATTTGAAACCTGGACAAATGTGTTCATACCTGGACAAATCTAAACAAACATGGACAAATCTGGATAAATCTGAACATGCAAACCTGGATAAATATGGACAAGCCTGGACAAATGTGGACAAACCTGGACAAATCCAGACAAACATGGACAAATCTGGATAAATCTGAACACACCTGAACATGCAAACCTGGACAAATACGGACAAACCTGGACAAATGTGGACGAACCTAGACAAATATGAACAAACCTGGACAAATATATGAACAAACCTGGACAAATCTAGACAAACATGGACAAATCTGGATAAATCTGGACACATCTGGACATGCAAACTTGGACTAATGTTGACAAAAACCTGGACAAATGTGGACAAACCTAGACAAATATGAACACACCTGGACAAACCTGGACACATATTGTTAACCCTAGATACTTATTTGTAAACCTTGACACATATTGTTTAAACATGGACACATATTGTAAAACATGGACACATTTTGTAACTAACTTGCACAAAATACGTTTTTTTGCATTTTGAGGCCTTTAGAGGCCTCGTTTGGCGATTTCCGGTGGCCTTTGAGGATTTGCGACTACGTTCGTCTCAAAAAATTAATCAATTTCGACATATCATATGCCCCGATCCGACACCCGAACGCAAAGTTATAGCCTCCCGAAGTTTTTTCACCATTATAATTGATTATAAGGGTCAGCCGTCTGACCAGATTCTCTGGTCAGACCGTCTGACCCAATACTTTCACTTATTCTAAAGACTATAATACAAACTCATTTATCTATATAAAAAAAATAAAAAAAATTGTTTTATAAAGACTTGCATTCAGACTCAGACCCAAATTGTATAAGATTATCCCTAAAGACTCAAACTACCTTTATTAAATCTGTGGGGCCCACGAGTCTTGAGTAGAGTTTTGAAAACCAAAACTTGCATTCATACTTAGACCCAGTTTGTATAAGATTATCCCTAAAGACTCAAACAAAACTTACATTGAGACTCTAATTCAGACTACCAATAAACATGCCCTTACTTACCCTTAAATGCCTACTACTCCCTCCGTTTTTTTTTATAATTTACTCACTCCACTTTTCACACTTGTCGATGAAAAACTTTGAAGATTAATATCTTTAATTGTGTATTTGTAAAATTTATAAAATTAGATATTTAAAAACTACATGTTGAAACGAACCCAACGAGACTCTACATGACTATGTTTTTCCTTATGTATAAATTACAAACGATAGTTAAAGTATACTTGTGAATAGTACCAAAGTCACACTGAATAAACTAAAAAAAAACATAGTAGTATTTTTTATCTACTTTTACTTACAATTTAACATTTACCCTTACTTTTTATAAAAAGTGAATCTCAACTTAAATTTGACCTCAAATCCTAATAGAGCAGTTAAGTACCCCCTCCGTCCCAAATTAAATTATACATTTTGACTTTTAGCACTATTCACTTTGTAACTTTGACGCACTTTTATTATATACATATAAGGAAAAATATAATCATGTAAAGGGATGTCGTTTGATTCATGGGAGTAATAAATAAACCGACTCCCACGGTACTAGTCTACTCTACTCTACTCTATGTACTTGGACTGACTTTCTCCCAGGTTCACCCTCAAACTCCGATCCTCGCTCCTGCATCACATAAAAGATCCCAACGCAGATACTCCCTCACTTCCTCATATTCCGTATCTCTTTTCTCTTTTTTTCATGCATACTCCCTACTCTCATCATTCATCAATTTTCTTTAAGTTTAATTTACTCTATTATTCATTCCGTCCCTTAAAGATTGCACCATTTTTCTTTTTAGTCCGTCCCTAAAAGATTTCCCCATACTATTTTTAGAATATGGTCCCTCACTTTAATCACCTTTTTTTCCTAAGAGTGCTCCTTAATCCCTACAAACCCAAAATTAATGACTCTTATTTTTTTTAATTACTCCCTCCAAATTAACTTCCATTTATTTTAAAAACACCTTTTTTTTAAATGACTCATTTCATACTCCATCACACGTTATTTTTCTCTCTATCTTCTCTATCTCACACTCAAACCCGGCAAAACCGGGTACCCGGATTTTCGGGTTCGGGTCACACTTTTATGACCCGGATTCGATCCGGAAATTTCGGATATCCGAAATTCGGATACGGAAACCGTTTTAATAAAAAAATGCACTTTTTTTATTTTAAAAAAAAAACTGTTTTTTAATTAAAAACAGTAAATTTTTTTATTAAAACTGTTTTTTAATTAAAAACAGTAAATTACTGTACTGTTTTTATATTAAAAAAACTGACTTTAAAAAAAAAAAACTGAATGTTTTTAATTAAAAAAACTGTTTTTTTTTTTTTAATTGAAAAAAATGCAGTTTTTTAAATAAAAGAAAAACTGATTTTTTTTAATTAACAAAAAAAAGAAAATGGTTTTTAATAAAAAAAAAAGAAAATGATTTAATAATATTTTTTTAATAAAAAATCTATTTTTAAAAAAATAAAACCAAATAACGTGTAACCCGGTTTTCAAAAATTATGACCCGGATCCGACCCGGTACTGTTACTTTATTGCTCCACTACATAAATGAATAAAAAAAAAATGAAGGGAAAAAAGTTGTCCCCACAACTTATTTCTTTTTAATCATTATCTTCTCTTTTGTTTAACATTAATTATATACACAAAAAGACAAAACCCTACTCCCTTTCTACTCACTCCTTAAAAAAGTAAGAAAAGTTTTATGGTGCAATCTTCTCTCTCTTGTTTTACATTAATTACTAATGTTAGACTTTGTGAAAACTTTCTTACGGTATTATTGTGGGAAATGATAAATGCACAACTAAAATTGATATTAGCACAACCCATTGTGAGAACACTCTTCTTATGTTTCTCTCACAAAAAGTTGTGTCTTTATCAAATTTAGTTGTACCAATATCAATTTCCGATTATTGTATATTGATCAATATATACTCCATACGTCCACAAATAAATGCTCCATTTTGATCAAAATTGTGAGAGTTTTTTTGTCAAAATTGAGCACTTATTTATGGACAGAGGGAGTATATGATTACAGTGTTGGGTAATCAGACTTGGCCTAATAAAATAATATTTACAAAAAATATAACCTAGAGAATATTTGGGCAATATTTTCTCTATCACCTAACATTACTCCATATAACGATTTCATTTTCCAACGATTTAACGTAAATTGGAGCGGAAAAGTGTCAAATTATTGCAATTAATTTGTTATGGATAGAACACTTCCTTTGTCACTAACGTGTTGTTTGGTTAGAGGTAATTAAATTAGGAAAAATTCATATGAATAATCCCAACTATCGAAGGTCTTCCAATATTAATCCCAACTATAGGTTATTACACTATAATCCAAACTATGGGGGTAGTTTTATGATATTAGTCCATACTAACTTTTGACCGGCTCTGATTTCATTGGTAGAAAGGGAGGAAGATATAGTTAAGTACAATAAATAGAAAAAGAGGAAAGATAACGAATAAATTTTGAATTGGTGACCGATAACAATAGGTTAATTAAGCCAATTGACCGATAACAATAGGTTAATTAAGCCAATTGACTAATATCATAAAACAACCCCAAAATTTGGATTATACTGTAATAACCAATAGTTGGGATTAATATTGGAAAACCTCCAATAATTAGTATTATTTATATGAATTTTTCCATTAAATTACGTAGGAATTTCCAATAACTAGAAAGTATGTATTTGATGGGTTGTTTGGTTGACATCAACTGGGGAAATGGAAATTCCTTGGAAGTGTAAATTTCATGTAACATGGGAAATAAGTTACTAAGACCCCTTGGTGAGTTACAACTTCCATGATTATTGTGGGACAATCGGACAAAATTAAATCATTAAATTAGTTTAATAATTTTATTCTCTTTCTTTTAATCTCAAAACTGGTAAGTTTAAATAAAAATTTAATCAAGCGAATTACGGAGTAAAACATAGGAAATCAATTCCTATTTAAAGTGTCAACCAAACAAATTTATCCAAAATTCCTAAGAAGTTTGTAATGGAAATTAATGGGAACTAATTTCCTTTTGTGAACCAAACAAAGGCTAAAAAAATGATTCATTTTTTACTTTTGTTACTATTCTTATGGTAACAGTGTAACACTAACTCTATTTAATTTTATATATGTAATGAAAAAGGTAATACTTCATCTGTAAACGAATTATTGCAACAAATGTACTTTTGAGACTATTCACAATTTCACTTTGATCGTAAATTGTCACTTATACATAAAGAAAAATAATCATGTGCGATTTCATTGGATTCTTCTCAACTTGTAATTTTTTTTAATTATTATTTAGTGATTATAATTTTTCAAAATATATAATTAGATATATTAATATTCTAAATTTTATCTCAACATACGTATTAAAAAAAAAAAAACTTTATTGCAAGAATAAATGTAAGAGATGAGGCAAATAATGACTGTTTTATCCCAAAGAATATAATATTTCTTGGTATCTTGACATTGGCGTGGGCTGAGTGAAGAGTGTTTCTGTATGTGTAGCAGGTTGTGATCTGAGCTTGTCACGTCCTACGACGCGTGCTACTGCCTGCATTTGTAGTACCCCCATAACGCACCGCACCATACTTATTTGCTCGTATCGTAAAGCTCCATTCTCCAACGACTAGTCGACTAGTATGTACTGTAGAATAGTAGCCTTTTTAGTTTTTACGTTCCCGCAAATTAAACCACCTTAATCAAAATTTGTTTGGCAATCAACCTGCACCTCTTTAATTATTTTTCCCCATGCATTGACTCTTTCTATTTTTTTTAATTTGTTTCATTCCCTACCTCAATGTCTACACTAGGGCGTGTTTGGGAGTTACATGTTAGAAATTAGCTGATTGAGTTATCTATTTTGACTAGCTGATTATATCATATATTTGTGTAAAACTATTTGACAAATAACAGTTAGTTGTTAGAAATTTCAGAGTAAAAAGAACCAAAAAGGTACAAGCTATTTCAAATAGCTCATATGAGAAAGCTCCTCATATGAGCTTTTTCATCTCAAAGCTCTCTTTCAAATCTCTAACTACCAAACACTTAAAATAACTTTTTGATTTGATCAAACATCTATTTCCTCTTAAACCTTTTTTTTTTCCCTCAAACCTCTAACTCTCAAACATCCCTATATTTTTCAACCTTATAATATGTCCCACATCCACAATTTCACTTACGAAGTACATCAACATTACTACATGATTGAGTGCGGCCTCACTTGGAATTTTTTAATTTATCTTTTCCTTTGATTTGAAAAAAATCAATACTCATTAGTCTCAATTGGCTAGTCATTTGTTGTGACTTAGAATTTTTTACTTAGTGGGAGTGAAATTAAAAGTGAAGGAAATTTGAACGAGTTTAACAATTTTCTTTTTCAAAAAGGATGCATAGACGTGCACTGAAGTATGTACGAGTATATTGGAATTCAAGAACATTAAAAAAATAGTCCCTTATACATAAATAGATCGATATAAAAAAAGATTGTCTCAATTGTAGTCGGACTTCCATAAATGATCTCAACTATTGATTATTTCAAAACGGCTTCACATTTTATGAATGTCTTTTTATAACTGTCATAACTAACTTATGGATATGTTATCTTCAACTTATTTTATACTTATTTACATCCGGTCCTGAGTGTAGGTACTCGGTGCAGTCGCCCAGGGCCCAACGCCAAAAGAGACTCATTTCTATGAACAAATTATATATATACCCGATATACCATATATGTGTGTGTGTGTGTGTTTATCAAAATTCTAATGAACGAGTAAACATGGAATTGAAAAAGGAGTGGGGAAAGAATGGTAGTAATTCATTTTGGCATTTAGTGTAGTCTAGCTTAAATGTACTCAAGTCTCTTTCAAATGTCGACATTGTATTTAGTTTTTGGAATTTTAATTACACACACAATGCTTTCTTTATTATTTTACTACTACAATAAAATAGTAGTATAATAATGGAAGGAATTACAATCAAACAATCTACTACTACTAAAAGAAAAATTAAAGGTGGTATAACAACTCTAACGTAATGCACGCTTTAATCAATACTTAATAACAAACAAAAGTCATAGTCACACATGGTGGCAAGTAGCTACGCAATTATTATTAATTTAAAATGGCGCAAAAGTGTGTGTATGTAATGGTAATCTTATCTTAATTTTCCATGCATAATATAAATTAGTGAACCACGTCCTAATTGAGAAAGGTACGTAAATGCATACTACACTACAATACATCACCTAGCTAGATAATAATTATTGTTGCTTAATTAGGTACACTAGTGGAAATATTTAGTATATTAGCCCTAGCTTGTTTTGTCGGAGACCATTTCTCTTGGAAATTCAATTTCTTCAATTCCTAGGAATTAGTCAAAAAGAATTGTGTTTGGTTGGCTAAAAAGGATAAAAGAATGGAAAATTCAAATTCTAAGTGAATTTGTAATTCCTTCAAAGCTTGAGAATTTTCTAACCCACGAACCCTCCCTGAGTTCAAATTGTTGTGCCAAACAAACACTTTTAGCCTATTTCTAAAGAAACTAACAAGGGAAATAATTACTCATGAAATATCAATTATTCCCATGGGAAATATTTGAAACTATAATAGTGCCTAGGGCTGTCCATTTCGTATCGATCCCATTTGATCCGAAATGTCAGATATATATCCGAAAAATTCGTATCAGCCAAATCCAGATCCTAATCATATTCAAAATTTTGGATATCCAATCTGGTTTGAGTTTTCCCTCAATTTTTTTGTGCGCTTTAACATATTTTTTCCGGATATCCGACCCGAAAATCATTAATAATGTAGTAAACTTATTATATTATGGAAAATTTTAAACAAAAATACTTTCTACTATTGGACCCTAACATCAATTGTTTGCTATAAATTGGCTATTAATGGAAATATTTCTTGTAATTTGTACTTTTAGAACGTTTAAGATTCATTTCAGTACATATATTGCATACATTAAAATATGAAAAATTAAAAGGTGTTATAAAACTTCTCAACCCACTGGGTCAACCCGAACCCGACGACTTTAGATTATAAAAAAAGTTAATACCGACCAGAACTTGTTGACACCTGACTCGTTATAACCCGAACCCGCAACAATTTTACAACAACCTGAGCCGACCCTTTTGAGAGGTCTAATTACCACCAAGGCACCAATTCGATTAAGATAGTCTCTTTAATTTGTCTCAACTTAAATTATTCGGAGTGTATGACTTTGTGCTTGTATATAAGGAATATGTGGGCAGTTGGGCACTAATGCGCGCAGTATATAGTAGTGGGAGTGTGGGACTGTGGGAGCCGGGACTTTGAGAGAATGAGAGTGCATGAGTGCATCGCATCAACGGATCCGATAAGTTTTCAAGGACACAATATAATTATATAAGCCCGCACAACAAAAAAGTTAGACCAAACACAAGTCAACGAACTTTCATTATAAAACATATGGAAAATTTACTACCTTATATGTTGGTCATTCTCATCGTTGCTTCATTACAGCCTTATAGCTCACAAATATTTCGTTGGGCCTTCTTGAACATCCAACATGAGGTCAACTATATATCCTCTACTTGAGGCAAACAAATCTTCCAATATTTTTCATCTTGCATTCAATGTGCCTTTCGTTCATGGGACTAACAATGTGCTAGAATTTTCTGCTCTGGTACCATGTTATATTTTCATGGGCTGCACAACATAAACCCATAGACACTTAATTACACACTACTAAAAAAGAGAGGTCGTAAACGATTTTTTCCGTCGTAAAAATATGATCCCGTCGTAGAAAATGGGAGTCACAAATGATGATTTGTCCGTCGCAATCCAATCGTAAATAAGTCACTTTTAATAGAGTTTGAGTTAGATATTAGACGAATTTTAGCGACGTGCTCATTAAAGATCTACACTTGCAACAAAATTTAGGCATGTCATTAATGTGTACCCTTCGTTAATGGGAATTTTTTTGTACTGACATTACATAAGCCAATGAGATCTCATCGTAAAACTATATAGTGATAGCTTAATAGGTAGAGTAACTCGTTAACTTATACATTAGTTATCCTCTCTTTAATAATTCAATACAAAGACACATGTGAGCTAAACCCTCGATATAATGTCAACTGAGTCAATATAATGGGGTTGTAGTGCTTGTAGGTGCATCCATCATTGATTCATATGCATTAAAGAGTCTCCACCTAATGCGAACGAGTTCATTCCCGCCACAAGGTTTTTCCTATTCTTTCTATCCAGGCCATTACTTATTTTTCTTCCTCTATATACATATATTGCTGCTTGCTTTACTTTACTATATACTATACTTTCCTTGCTACAATCATTATATAATAATTAAAGTTATGATCCTTTTAGACGACCCATCGAGTACTCAAGGATATTTTCTGTTGTTCCATCCACTACTAAGATTTTTTTTTTTTGGAAGGACACTACTAAGATTATAACTACTCTTAGTTTTAACAAAGTAGCTAGGATAGCAAGCAACACTCAAGATAGATACTAGTATATATATTACCGAGCTCCTTCCGTCTCAGTTTATCTGTAATAATGAATATTTTATCTCTTACATATATTTTCAATTGTTGCAGATAAATTGATATGGAACGAGTACTTAATAGCATAAACATGCAACCTTGTGGAACTGATAGAGTACGAGGAAAATTTTTTAGAGCTCCCCATATATACTAACTGCATACTTGAAGATCCAAGTTGTAAACTCTGGGCTCCCCGCTTCCATATACCATAATATTATGGAATTGAGTCGCATCCACAATAGCTCGAGAGATCACTTTTTAATTCAATAATATATGACAGGATCTATCATGCACGTTCTACCTTAAATTCTACTAGATAAAAATAAGGCTTTAATTAATTAGACTTAAGCCTATCAATAGATGGACTAACTTTTATCAAATATATAGTCACCTTGACTTTCATCCTCACTACTCGCCATGACTCGCCACTCCAAGTGTCTCCAACAGCAACTATACGAGCCTAGCTATAAATTATAAATATGTACGTGACCACTAAGAATTGCTTTAATTTAGGCCTCAGCTCACACACAATCATAGTCAATCATTTCAGCATCAGTTTTGACTTTTACAAGATCCACCCCCGGGATCCATCAAAATTTGCACTACTTGAATATCAATGCATGCAATGGGCCATTTCTGTATTGACCTAGCTCTATCAATATAATTACTCCATATATTGATATAGTATAAAGTATATAGACAATATAGTCCAAAGATAACATTACAATATTATTACATACATGAGGTATCCACTTGTGATAGATCAAAATTAACTAATTAAGGTTCCGTTTACTCAAGTATGATGACATTGGTTTAATTTTCAATCTTGTTCATACATTATTTCATTACTCTTGTTGGGACTGATTTATGATTTATGATAAAGAGGATACGCACATCATACGTACTATATATCATGGCGTAAAATTTTCCGATTTTTTAAAAATTAAAATAATAGTCTCTTTGTTTTACTTTTTGGTTACATGGCTTTGATTATTTTTTCCTCCAACAATTTTTTTTTTTACAAATATATCCAACAAATTGAAACGTAGAAAATATATATTAAGAATACTAGTGTGCTCAATTGTATTGTATAATTAGTCGATCTATCTTATATAAACTGTTAAAACTCCTTAAATAAATAATGCTCTCAAAATATATATGTTATATCACACGGAAAAGAAAAGGAATTCAGGGAAAGAAGAAGAAATAAGCCCCATGCATCATCATTGTTTAAGCTTGCATGAAACAAGTTGTAGTTGTCAAAAGATTAATAAACCATAAATTAATTTAATCAATTATTATATTAGCTCAACTAATTTATACTGTTTGAGATAGAAAAATTAAATCATATCATACCTTCGTTAATCATTCCAATTCACCAAACAGTTGAATAAATAGTTAAGCTATCATACTCGATCATCCTCACTTAGTTATTTCCATTGCTTTATTTTTATTTTTTTTAGGTCACAAAAGGCATAAATTAAAATTAGCTAAAAGGCTGGATATAATGCAATTTTAATTATTATAACGTACGAAAAGCGAGCAACTATACTGTTATTGCTAACAAAGTCACATCCAACGACCTGCAATAATATAAAGCATGCAACTCATACGAATTAAATTTGGCTCCTCAACACGCACTTGATCGCCTTGATTAATTAGATTCCGTTGTCAAATAACTAACCTACTAATTAACTTTCTGATCTTTTCATGAACTCTTTTTGTAGTGTTTGTCAATTGTAATTATTTATTTATTCATTACTCCATTGGTTTCATAATTAATAATGTTGTTCCTTTTTTTTTTATGCAAAACACATAATATATATACTACATCAGTTTTTTTTAGATGTAACACTCCATTTTTCACACTTGTCGAGGCACAATAATTTGGACCGGTAACATCTCTAAATATTTAAGTGTAAAAACTATAACATATGTATATTTGAAAAGTGTTGTCAAAATGCACAGCTATAGCAAGAAAAAAACAAGACAACCACACAAAGTGTTATAGCCTTCACTGCCCTCTAATCTAGGCTCTGGCTCTAGAACTAAGTATTTTATTGAATGAATGAAAAGATGATTTACAAGATGAAGAAGAAGCAGTAGCTTCAAACTAGTATACCAGTATCTTGGAGAGTTAGACAGTAAGTAAGCAAAAATGTAGAATTGAATAGTGAAAATTAAATTGTCCTAACAGCCTAAGTCTAACTATATATAGAGGAAGCTAACAAACTAAGAGGTTAGTTAGAGACCCTAACTAACTTAACTAACACAAAGTCTTCAACAAGTGTATTACGAGGTGAATCCGATCCAACAAGCTCTCACATTAGTATGTTTTTCTTTATGTATAAATAGCAATTAACGGTCAAAATGAGTTAGATGAGTAGTGTCAAAGTCAAAGTGTTACATCTAAAAAACAGATCGAGGGAGTATATAGATATAGATAAGAGAAAAAAAGAGTTGGTTAGGGTGGAGGGGGATTATACATCTCCTCCAGGAACACACCCAGCATATATAGATATTGGTGGATACAAAAAAAATAAATAAATTGGTGGATACAAAAGTTCAAGATCGAACATTAAAATATATATGTTAGTTCCTATTTTGACTTACACGTTTTACGTATTTTTTACCGTAAGGCGTTAATATATAATTACACATACATTAGTAATAATTATAAAAATTAAATATTCATTTAGAAATACGACTCAAATAAGATCTCACATGACTATATCATTTCTTATACATGGAAATGAATTTAGAAGATTCTCCAAAATTACGAATAGTGTCAATATTCGACAGGAGTAAGAGATATAATCGATGTTCTTTTCATATTTTTTTTATGGTGTGTCACATTTGAAACGCTTTTATATGTTATTAATTAAATCTAAGAGCAGGCCTTAATATTAATTTGATAGGAAAATGATGTACACTAGTAGTTGTTCATATCTTAAATGCAAAGCAAGAAGAGTTAGTGATTTAGAAAATGCAAATGAGTATAATTTGGAGGGTTCCATAACACAGTACAACATTTCATCTCTATTATTATTGGAGCAAATATGAGTATAATGACTTTGGTAAATTATGATCGAGCATTCGAGCTGATGTAGATGTCAAAAGTTATAACCATCATATTAACGCATGGTAGACAAATAGTGGATTAGAGAACTAATTACTTTAGCTCCTCAAATCCATCAGATTTACCTAGCCTAAACTCCAGTCAACAAATGAGTTTTCCATTGTAAAATATTTTTAATTAAAAATTATTTTCAATATATATATATAATATTTTATATACTCTACTAAACAGAGCCTGGACATATATACCCATTTGGGTTGATGGCCAATTGGCAGAATTGGTAACAAAAATGAACCCTCTTTGACAATTTGGTTAAAAAGAATAGCTATATATATATATATAGAGAGAGAGAGAGAGAGCGCTTTGCTCAAAAACTTGGAAAAAGTAAGCTTCAGGTGACATGCAATTTGGTTAAAAATTAACTCTGAGTGACAAATTGGTTTAAATAATTGAACTTCGGATAAAAATCGGTAAAGAAAATTAATTTCGTTGATATTTAGGCTAAATTTTCTGAAATCCGAATAATATAGTTATGTAGTTGATCAATTGCACATTTATACATGCCTAATACGGATTAACTTTTTTTTTCCCCTTTTTCGGTAAGAGGTTTCATCCTGACTCGTAAGAGGTTGCAAGATGCATGGGAAGCGTGACCATCCATAAAGCTACATCGTATCCTCGTCATCCGTAAGCTAAAGATGTGTGTGGTTGGTCTAACTTGATAGAGTATATAACATATTCCTTGGCCTTAACTATCAACTTAATCTTTTAGTTGAGATGATCCTCTACTATATATGGTATCAGAGCCAACATGACTAAAAAAGGTCACGAGTTCGAATCTCTCCTTCCTCTTCCTTCTAAGTGGAATTCAGTCACATCGAGCATGATGGAGTGATTGAGTATATAACATATTCATGAGTCTCAACTATAAGCGCGCTTAAGTTTTTCTTTTTATATATACTCCAAGAGGCTAATCGATTTTTCTTTCTATATATACTCTGTATGAATCAATACCAAATAACTCATAGATAGCCTAGCAGGAAATTATGTATCTGTGGCTAACTCGACAAAAATGTTACAGTGGAATATTCTTAATTAATTCCATGGCATGGAGTTTTAATTAATGTTGCTGTCTGATGCAATCTATATGATGACATGCATGATGTGTTCTTTGATTCTGCATATAAAATTCTGGAGAACGATTTTCATGTGAGATGTTTTTTGTGTTATTTTTTGCTGTGCTCGATATAAATGCGTATGAATTTGACTTTGTTTCCTTTGCACACATACATGATCTGTAGGATATTGGTCCCCAATAGGCCAATACAAAAGTAACCTAATGATCATGCGATGAGTTTGGCTCTTTTTTCCAAGGAAAGTACTGTAATTACTAATTAATTTAACATGTTTGAAAGAAATTCTTAAAACATGCGCACAAAGTCTCTTATTAATTTAAACACACACCTAACAATACTAAATTACTTTGAATTAAGTGTTTTGGTGAAAAGTTAATTTAATTGGGTACGTAATCTACTAATATAAAATACACACTTTAACATTTATTGAATTACATTATTACACTATGAAAATGCTTTCCCAACATTATTGAAGGTTATTAGTCCTCTTATGAATATCATACAATTAAAATATTAATTTATCTAAATTAAGTTGGAGAGAGAAGTGAATAAAAATAATATTTTATTACATTTTAATTTTGCCAATGAAAACGCAAATATAAAAGGGTCGTGATTTACAAACAAGATCCAATCCTTACATCTTTTTTCTATGTTTTGATTGCAATTGGATATATTTCTTAATGCACATTTACTATATATATACATATATATATATACATATATATATATATATATATATATATATATATATAACCCTCAAAGATAATATTCAAATGCATGTGAAAATCACTTGTTGTTGAATGTACTTAATGCTTGTTTTTAATTAATTAATATTTTGTTTTTTTGTTATTTCTTATATTGTTAAGAAACAATCTCAACCAAAAGCTTATGTTTTGACATGGTATCAGAGTCAATGTTAGACAAAGGTCATGGGTTCAAATCTCCTCTACCGCTCCTTTACAAAGTGGAATTAATAATTAGCGTTGGGTATGGTGGACTACTTAATTATACTGCATCCACATTTGAAGTCCAAAAAGTTTTTCATGTACAATGTAGTGATGATAAAGAATATAACATAATCTTGAGTCTCAATTTCTCAACTATCAGCTTAAGTTTAAGTTTTTTTTTTATTTCAATGCGTGACTTTAACCATTAATAATATTAAGTTATGTAATTTGTCAATACTAGAATGGTTTTCAAAAATTAAACATAAATAAAAGAAGCAAAGAAATCTTCAAAAGCTATGCAACATTGACAAGTATGTTTGAATTGAAGTAAGAAGGGGAGGAAGAGGAAATGACATGGGAAAATGTAAAGGAAGAAATTAAAAGGGCACGCACGCTAATAGTAATTAGAATTACCACCAACCAAAGTTGAGTTCAACGGTAAATTAATAAACATGAAACACGCAAAAGCACATACGACGCTGGCTATTGGACGCACATTTTTAGGTAATTAAATTAAAAGTGGGGTTTAATTACATTACTGCTTCCTTGATTTCATTGTCGAAATGCATTGACTTTGTGAGGTTATCTATGTTTTTTTATTTAATTTTAATTAGGCTTTATTTATTTATTTATTGATTCGTGAGAATTTGTATAATTGGTGTCTCACTCCCCAGATAAAAGTGCGTCTAAATATGGACTTATCTCTCAACCATGCAGGCATGCAGCTGGGTTTACAACCACGCGGGCACCAACGCGCAGCTTCCTCGATTCCTCCAAGACGGACATTGCCCTCATTCACATTAGTCAACTACATACTCCCGTACAAATCAATCTATCGTTACAATTACACATCTGAAAGTGAAAATGTAAGAAATCTTCATGTATGCTTGCGCTGAGTATCGAATCTTGAATCTCAAGCCTAGAGTTCGAAGACGCTAACTATCGTCCAATTTCAATTAATCAATGATGATTTTAACAATTTCACATGACTTGGCTTGAAAATGTCGTATTAATTTTTTGATCAGAGTATCTCATCTTTTTGAACGAAAGTAATATTAAGAAAAAATCAATTAAAGTTAAACATAAAAAAATGTACCAAAAATTAGCAGATGGATAATTTCTTATACTAAAAGTTTTTTGTCACATGTATAGTAGGTACTAGCTAGTTAGATCGTCTAATCTAGAAAAATTTGTAAAAAAAATTATTAGAGCGTCGTCAGGTAAATTAAAATCATGTCAATTACAATTAGAAGATAGTAAGATGGTTTACTTGAGCGCCTTATGTTTAATTAATTGAAAAGTTGTTTGATTTGCTAGAACTTCTACTACATTTTTGTAATTTCAATTCCATTCGTATTAGGATAGCCTTTATTAGAACATATATGAATTATTCAAATTCTTTTGTCCGGCATGTCAAAAAAAAAAAATTGCGTTGTGGGAAATACATGACAATTCATATTAAAACACACCCAATATTTTAGCTAAGTATATACATAGTAAGGGCGTATTCTCTCTTCCTTAAAAAGTGTTTCAAATGTAATAAGTTCAAATAAGATACCATGATAAAGTTTCATGGGCCCAACAAAGACACACAATATGAGGGTTAGACCATACACAAGCACAAAGAAGTTCCATAATAAAACTATATGGTGGTAGGTCCGTAGGTGGAGTAACCCATTGACTTATATGTTACCCCTATGTGGGGCACACATTTTTAATTTTGTAGGCTATGTGTTCCAAATAAATTTTCAAATACCTTTCATCTTGCATTTTTAATATTAGCCCTCATACAAAGGGACTGACAATGAGCCAAGATCGTTCGCTCTGATAACAATGTAAATTTCTATGGGCTCAATACAAGCACAACATGTTCCATCCTAAAACCATATATGGTAATATGTGGAGTAACTCATCATTGACTTAAATGTTTGCCTAGTAATTCTCTCTTTAATATGATATTTCAAAGTGGGACAGACACATACTCCCTGCGTCCCTAAAAGATTGCCCCATTTACTTTTTCTCATCTCCCGAGACACATTTTTAAATGAAAATATCTTGAGATACATATAATAAAAAATTATAATCATTGCATATTAAAAAAAGTACACATTGAGCCGAATCAAACAAGACTCCATTTGACTATATTTTTCCTTACATGTATAAAATTATAGGGAGTCAAAGTTACCAAATAAACAGTAGCAAAAGTCAAAATGGGACAATCTTTAAGGGACGGAGGGAGTATATATGTGGGTTATACTCTCAATAGTCTAATCTAGTGTAATAAGTTCAATAAGATTTGATCAGGTCGATCTAATCAGGTGTGATAGGGTTCAATTGTTTCTATAATAATCAGGGTTAATCTGGTCCAATAAGTTTAAAGAGTTTCAACCAATTTTTATAAGCTTAAAAAAATAAAAATAAAAATAAAAATTACATAAGCTTATGTATCTAAATTGCATGCTATTATCCAACTTTATTACAATGGTTAATATATATAATTATTTACTTAATGAAAGTGATGTTGCCAATGCCAAATATGACTTTAATTAAGGTGCATTTTCTTCAATTTATTAAACCTGAATTTATACGAATTTATTTGAACTTATTAAACTTATTGTACCTTATTAGACCCATTTGAATTTATTTGGCTTGTTAGTTACGAAACGTATTTTAAGTTGAAGACAACACACCTTAAAAATCAATTATGGATTACTTTTTTTTTCAAAATGCATGGATCAAAGTTATTCCATATCATTTATTTATTTTATGGACAATCTCCATTATGTTTCATAGTGACAAAAAATTATGGGCCACCATGTTATATAAGGGGGTGTTTGGGAGTTAGAGATTTGGGGGGAAAAAGAGAGGTTTGAGAGGAAAGAGAGGTTTGACCGATTTAAAAAGCTAGTTTTGGTGTTTGAGAGTTAGAGGTTTGGAGGAGAGTTTTGGGATGAAAAAGCTCTTTTTCAAAAAGCTCATATGAGGAGCTTTGTGGAAGAGCTTATAGCTTTTTGGTTATTTTTACTCAGAAACATCTAACAGTTATATATCCGCTATTTACCAAATATTTTTACACAAACAGCTAATGTAATCAGTTAGTCAAATCAGCTATCACAGTCAGCTAGTCAAAACCGCTAACTCAAATCAGCTAACCTCTAACAACTATTAGCTAACTATCAAACAGGGCCGTAAATGTATATGGGGGTGTTTGGGAGTTAGAGGTTTGAGGGAAAAAGAGAGGTTTGACCAATTCAAAAAGCTATTTTTGGTGTTTGGGAGTTAGAGGTTTGGAAGAGAGTTTTAGGATGAAAAACTCTTTTTCAAAAATCTCATATGAAGAGCTTTTTGGAAGAGCTTATAGCTTTTTGGTTCATTTTACTTTGAAACATCTAACAGCTAACCGCTATTTATCAAACACTCCTACACAAAACAGCTAATGTAATCAGTTAGTCAAATCAGCTATCACAATCAGCTAGTCAAAACAGCTAACCTATAACAACTATCAGCTTACTCCCAAACAACGCCTATATGTTTTCAAAATTCCATTACTCCACACACACATGTCAATAACTACTATTATCAACATAGTAGATCTTGAAAATGTTAAAAAAAAAAAAGTAAATGGGATGATCACTAATTAATTTTTTTAAAAAAATGAAGTGCATGAGCACGCACCCAAGTACCCAACAAATTATTACTCATAGAATAATAATGTAAGAAAGAAAGATTGAAAATTCAATCAATTATTATTAGATCAACAAGCGAGGCATGCTATGCAAGATCGATCAAGCAAAGCTTTACCTTCAAAATTAAACATAGAACTATAATGAAAGAATTCATGCATGCATTCTGTTTCTTGTTCTGCAAGGGAATCTCATTAAAATAAATGATGCTCTACCAAAACCCACATCCATGTCGTCACCAGAATTACTAAAATTACCCTTCACGTCAAAATTTTGCTTACTCATCATGCATTCATCTATCAAACAACCAAATTAAATTATTCCTTCCATGCATATCCTTCATCTTCATTATAACTACGAGTATAACCCATCTATCCATCCAAAAACATAAACTATATAATAAAAAAACAGCTCTATCTTAGAACTGCATATAAACAATAAATATATTACTTAAAATGAAAAAAAGTGTGAATTTAGGACTATAATTCACGTAAATTGGTGTAACAAATGAATAATTATTGTTTGTTCTTTCTATATTTAGCTTAAGGATTATATACTACGAAGTACTCCGTATCATTTTCCTGGAAATAAAAATCCTTCATGTCAAATTTTGTTAAATTATTATCAGTAGAAATTATTATATACATCTAGATGCATGTAAGGTGCACCCAAAGGTAATTTTGTTCATTTTATAGTTTTTTTTGTGCTTATTTTAAAATTTAAAATGAGTAATAAAATTCCTTTGGATGCGCCTACCTCTACGTGCGTGCATCCAAGTGTATAGTTCTCATTGCATCATCAGGGCCGTCTCATAAAAAATATATTAGGTGATAATATATAATTTTAATAAACAAATATTCTAAAATGTAGATTATTTCAAAGTGATGACAAATAAATAATAATTTTTTAAAGAAAATATTAGAAAATAAAATTTTGAGGCCCTCTAATTTTCATGTTGGGGGTCATATGCGGCTGATCTCTTTGCACACCTTTATTTAGGTATTGACCTTGCTCATCATACATCTAACAATCAAATTAATTAATCCTTCCATTCATATTCTTCATTTTATGATGATTTATATATAACTAGTCATCCATCCAAAAAGAAAAAACTATATAATAAAAGAAAAAACTATAAAAAAAATCATTTTGAATCCCTACATTTCATCATAAATGTAACTATCACACGTGTTTGATGATGAAATTTATTTTTCCTAGGGCCCTAATTAATTACCAACTCCATCGATAATAATGTTGTTTACTGTACATATAAATCCTCGAGCCACTAAACTAATCCCCAGATTATTTCGCGTAATAAAAGGGCAAAATGAAGTTGACACTTTCTTATGGATGTTTCTCTTTTCCTTGGATTTAAAAAAAAATAAATAAAAAAAAAATTAAATAAATAAAAATGAAGATGAGCATTATTGTAGATCAGACTAGACCAATTCAACAAGCTAAGGTGGGATAAAAGTCTAAGAAGTAGGTATATAATGTCAAATAAACATATTGACATGAGATAAGGAAAAGGATACCCAACTTTATTTCAGAACGCTCCATAGTGATGTCTTCTCCCTAAATTGATGAATTATTTAGCAGAAAATTAATAAAGTTGATTGGAGTATCATTAAAGCTAATCTAGCTAATTTAATCTACATATATACAATGTGTCCCCCACCCCCCCCCCCCCCCCTTTTTTTTTTAATTTATCATTTATGATATATGAAACTTTTACTATAAGGATGTGCAAATATATCATTAATTAAAACTAACCTTAAGGTTGTAAATACAAATTTAATATATTTTTAATTAGATAATAATTTAAAAATACATATCAAAATTAGTTTTTTTCTCTTTAGGAACCTTAGCTAGCTTTAAGACAATCCTGGGTTATATATATATACCACACGAAGTTTATATATTTAGCATTTGTCAATATTTAATTTAATGCTTTTGTATATTGGTCTCACTTTTAAATTAATAATTAATGCATATTAATTAGTTCTAGGAAAAATAATCAAGTAAAGGTAGGTTAATTTAATTTACATTTTTTGTTCTGAGCCCATTGTGAAAAATCAAATGCCACGAATTTATTTAATGAAGATGAAGGATGTACCGATATGAATGGAATTGAAGGAATAACTTGGCTATTTGACATTTGTTATTCCATACCACACTTGATTGGACCTGATTGATCCTTATTGAACTTATTATACCTTATGTGAACTAATTCGAACTGAAAAATTATTTCTTAAAAGATGAAGAGAATGCACCCTTAAAAAACGATTCCAAAATACAATATAATTAAATAAGTAAATACAGAGTATCAAGTGGGGGGGGGGGGGAGGGGGAGGGGGAGGGGAGCACCATATTTGATCATTGTGGCCTTGTTGGTGGAAATTTTAAGTTTAGGGGGAATAAAAGTAATCCACCTTAGATCTCAAAATAATTGTTCCATTTTGATTTTTATTACGGAGTATTATTCACATTGTAACTTTGATTCTATTTTATTTTATAAATATAAAAAAAAACGAAATCGTCTGATTCATCGTGATACATATTTTAATTTCCAAATATCTATAATTTTTATGATATTTTCTTATATACAATTAAAAATATTACTCCCTCCATTCTCATTTGTTTGTCTTGTTTGGAATCTTAACACTATTCATAAGATGAGAATCTTCTAAATCACCTTTAATATATAAAACATAATATAATCATGTGCTGTGGTGTCTTGTTTGATTCGTTTCAATGAGTACGTTATTAATATCTAATTATTATAATATTTACATATATACAACAACATATATTTAAGGAGAAACAAATGCATTGACATATGTGCAAAGTCAAACATGACAAACAAATAAGAACAGGGGGAGTAATATATAGTTAACTTTATGTATCAAAATTTGTGTAAAATTAAATGAAAATTTTATTCTGAAACGGATAGATTACTAACAATAAGGGGTGTAAGTTGAAGAGTTATTATGGCTCGTCGGTGTAGTGCGGCCTGTGAAGAAGGCACTGGTGTGTGGGTGATATGGTGATGTTCTTTGTAAATTTGTAAATGGTGTTGATAAATAGTTAGTGTTGGGTGTGTTTTTTATTTTTTTTCCATTCATATTTTTGCTTTATAAGCGTGGATCTTTTTGTTGGAGAATCCACAAACAAAATGGGATCAATTTCATGGTTCTTTTTATTAAAATTATGACCCCACCATGCTTATTAATTAACTTCTTCCACAATTTCATTCTTTTAGCTTGTTAATTCTAAATTAATTAATTACATGTAGCCCCCCTCTCGTCCCTCCCCTCCATAAACTATGGCATTGTCTTACCTTTTTGTTTTCCCTCTCTAATTATTTAATGTTACATGTTTAGGTCAGTCAATTCAATAAGCTAAGAGCACGCAATGTGTCACATCTTCATTCACCTAATCAGTTTAATCAAGGCCTTATATTTGCTGGCTCTTTTATATCCCATCTCTTTTTTTTTTTTTTCCGAATTGCAACATATTATCCCACCTTTTTTTCCCACATAATTTAACAATATACAACTATTTACGTAATACTCCATAACATTAAAATATCTACTTTTGTTTTTTCACGTATTTTGAGGCAGTGATTTAAGGTTGTAAACGACAAAATTAATCAAAATAAGTTTGATATTAGTAACTTATAATCAGGTTCTTGCTTGTATTAAAATCATTTTGATTAATTTTTTCGTAAAATCGCTTCCTCAAAATGCGTGAAAAAAATAAAAGTATATACTTTTATGTTACAAAGGGAGTACTGTATATCATTAAATTTCAGCATAATTTGATACTCGATATGTAAATAGTATGGAGAGACCATCTGATGGTTTGATATAACTTTTCACTATAAACACATAAATTTTTACAACACTTTGACTTTTTTACATAATTGGTTAAGTTTTTTTAATGGACATAATTGGTTAAGTTTTTTTTCCCTCAAAAGTTGCAATTTTTAAGCAAAAAATTATCCTACCAAATGACAATTAAGAGAAGGTATACACATGAGTACATAAAGGATAATACTCCCCTTGCAAATGCAACTCATCTAGTTAAATGAATGACAGTTCATTGTTGATTGAATGTTTGCTTAGTCTAATTTTCAAATTAAATAATGTTCATTAAACCTTATACTAATATTCATTTAAATTGACCTATTGTTCATCGAATGAGTACACATGTGTGCCTTGAAATTTGTAACTAGACGATCTGACGGAAGACTTTGCTAGGGATAAGCTAACATGAAGAAGGAAAATTCAGTCAAACTTACTAATTCAAGAATATTCATCCCATCCTGGGGCCGCCACTGCCAATCATATTAATATGTACATTATGATAAGGTCGCAATTGGTCATATCAAGGTATCCCATGTTCCTTCTTCATATCAATATGCACATATTTTTCACCAGAGGATTTGGCACAACAACTATTTTTAGACTTCAAACTTTAACAAATTATATTGTGTAAATATTAGGGTTTCCTTATAATCTTTATGTTGTACATATACCCTATATAATATATGCTATATATTAATGAAAAGCATTCACAATCATATATACATATTCATGTTTTTAATAATGGTGGGTAAGCTACTTAATGCTGTGGTTGCACCAAAACAAGTTTCCAAAGATGGTGCAAACTGAAAGCAAGTATAATCATCACATGATGAACAGTAGACCCACTGATTAATTAAAGTGATTAGACTATTATTTATTTTGTTCCTTTTTTTTTTTTTTTAACATTCAATGTATTATGGATAATTTTCAATGTATAATTAGTAGTAAAACCCAATCAGATACTAATGATCCTACAGTATAATACATATACAAGAGCCGAGAGCGTGATTAGAGAAAAATAATAAAAATATTAAGCGTGTAGTTAAGGAGCATTCCGTATTGTTTGCTTTACATCTCACTCGTATAAGAAGATAGGGTAGTGCTACCAAAAAGGAAGACCCAATTGACTGTCTATATATATAATTTCATTTTTCTCCTAGGACCGTAAGTCCGTCTGATGATTTGACATAACATTCAACTATAAAAACTGTAATAAATCTTTGGATTATTTGCTTTCAATAATCTAACATTTCGAGTTTTAGCAACTAATAATCCAATCTTTGGATTATCAAGAAATAATCTAACCTTTGCACTAAAATCCAACCAATGAACCTGAACCTCTCATTTTTGAGTTTTAGCAGTTGTATAGGTAAGTAAATGTTAGTCTTTTAATGTGTAGTTGATTAAAAAACCCAAGAAAATCATAAATCAACATATAACGGACCTCTTATTTTCAAGTTTAGTTCATTGGTTGCTAGAAATCGAAAGGTTGGATTATTGTATGTATTTAGGGTGCAAAGGTTGAATTATTAGTTGCTAAACTCAAAAGGTTGGATTATTAAAAAAAAATAATCCTAAATCTTTTACTCTTTACATAACTAATTAAGTTTCATATAAATTGTTATATATGAGATATATATCCTCAAAAGTTACAATTTCTAAGCAAAAAGTTACTTTGTGTCATTCAATATGGTCTAACACGAGACTTGATGTAAATATAAGTACACATGCTTGAGTGGAGTATATATATAACATAATCTAACTTAAGCTTTTGACATTTTATTAGAATCTACATGACACATAGCTTACGGGTTCAAATCTCATCCACCCCCCATTCTCTCATTTATTTTCAAAGTGGAATTAATTAGCACCGAGTATGGTGGAGCATGTACAGTGTTCAGACATTTGATGTGAGGGAGAGTGATATAGTATATAACATAATTGTGAGCCTCAACCATCCGCATAAGCTTTTAGTTGAGAGTGGAATTTGTTACAGGGGGTTTTAGATTTAGAGAGAGCTACCCAATTTTATGCTACAAACTTGACCCAGAATATAGAATCACAAAAAGAGAAAGTAATTAAAAAATGCAAAAGGGATAATAATAACTCAGTTAGCTGCTAATCAGGATTGATTAAGGTTAATCGACAATTACAAGTATGTGTTGTTAAATCAGCCAATTCTAGCAATCTGTGTTGCAATCATTACTTTAATACTTTTATACAAAAGTCTTCTCATTTCCCCTAGTAATCTATCAATGTGGGATACAAGTTTTCCCTTTCATTTACATGAAGTTGTTTGGCTTAAGATTCTAGCTGAAGTTGAGCATGCCACATGTCTTCGTGAAAAGGTGCCACGTGGACTAATAGGGTGCTGCCATGTGGACCGGTGATAACCTACCATGTAACCCCTGTACTTGAGGCCTTTGATGGTTTTCTTTTGGGCTGGTGTCTTGGGATCTTCCTTGGGCCTTTATGTAGTGGGTCTTGTCCTCCACTTTGACCAGAAAATTGGCAGTAACATTTGCCCCTCAAAAGGAGGAAGATTAGTCCAAACTTTCCCCTTTTGAATAGTTCTTTCCTAATTAAAATCCCTAACCCGTTTTTGGTGGGAAAATAAAGAAAGTTTTTGAATTTTGAAATGATTGGGGGTCTATAAATATCCCCTAATCATTTTCCAAATCTTGAGATTCTAGAGAGAGAGTAGGGAGAGATTCTTGGAGCAAGAACAACATTTTGAAATTTTTTTTTTTTGTAAATTTGAATCGAACAACAGGCTTTTGCAAGAACTTGTTTGAGTTTGGTGAAGAATTTTGCTTGGATCCATTTGTTGACAGTTGCAGGTGTTTTTCCTAATCCCCTCAAGAAGAGTCGTCAATCCTATAGTCAGGTATTCATCTCTTCCTTCTTCCTTTTCTTTGTGTCTTGTCTTTTGCATTCGGCCTTCTAAACCCAATAGTATGACCGAATCTTCGAATAGTAAAGAATCTAGGGTATACGGACCCGTCTTCTCCTGGTCGAGCTATAAGACCCATTCTCTGAATATTCCTCCCTTTGTACCTATGCAGGGTACCATGGCGAGGTTGAAGCAGACAATGCGATACAGCCCTCCTCCAGAGGATTCGGTTGGGACACCTAACCAGGAAGAACATGAGGAAGAGACGACCGGCCAAGAACCTTTAGGTTCTGAGCGGCCAGAGGTCGACATGACCGAGTCCAAAGTGGACGTGGAGGAGGGAACAGACGTTCCCGGGTCTTCTAAAAAGAGAGCAGATAAGTTTTATGACCCGAGCATGTGTGGGATGCTCAAGGTCTGTCATGACTTATATGACTCTGATTTGCTTCAGACGCGCAATGCCTTCATTCATTGCGATGGGTTCGAGCTCATCGTGCCTAAGCCCGAGGCCACTATGAGGGCATTGCCTAAGAATACCTTCCCGGTGTATGAGGCTGTTTTTGAGCTCGGTCTTCGTTTCCCACTCCACCCATTCATACTGGAGGTATTAGAGGGGTATGAGCTCGACATATGGCAGCTCACTCCCAATTCTTGGGCAAACATTTTTGGCTACATGGCTACCTGTAAACTGAGAGGCTATAGAATGTCCTTTGGCATTTTCTCTTATATGCATCACTTAAACAAGGCTGAAAACAGTTGTGATGCCTGGTATATTCTTAGCACCCGGCCTTCTTACCAAATGACTGTCACAAAGAATAATAAGTGGAGGAACTGAAGGAATAGGTTCCTTTATGTAAAAGCTGATGACGAAGAGCTTCCTGAGAGACTGAGTCGTATGAATACCGACCCTTATCTTTGTGGCCGGGATGTAGACTTGCCTCTGACCCACTATGAGGATGATGTGGTACTCAGAGGAGACCACTTCAAAACAAGAGTCTTCTATTCTACTGGCAAGAAATGCCAGGTTCCGGTACTTTGGGTGCCGGATTGGACATTTTTTAAGGACAATAATTTCTTGTCTGCTGCGGGCTTGAGTCAAGCCATTGATAGAGGTAGCCTGTAGTTCTCTTATGTTTCTCTATTCTGACTCTCCTTTTATCTAACTTCTTTCTCTTTTTCTTTTTTTTTTTTTTTTACAGAGAGAGTTATGTCGAAGCTTTCAAAGGAGAAGTCAGGGGAGGTCACAGGCGACGCCTACCTTGACGAGATGTACCAAGCTAAGATGAAGGCTTGGACAGAGAGAAAGGGGGAAACGAAGGTATACCCTGGTTATATTATTGTATTGGGAGTACCTTACTCGGCCATCCTTAGGCTGGGTAGGTCGTTTATTCTAAATGGATTGCAATAGCCTTCCTCAACCCATATTTACTCCACTCGGCCATTATATAGGCCGAGGGGTCGTTTTTAGAATGTTGCTTGTAACACCCCCCTTTGGCCATCATGTAGGTCGGGAGGGTTGTGTATAGTAGGTTGTTTGCAACAGCCCCACTCGGCTCTTATGGGGCCGAGTGGATATTGTTGTAACCAACTTCAATGGATTGCCCCACTCAGCCGCTATAGGTGCCGAGTAGGTCGTATTTGGCATATTGTTAACAACATCCCCCCTCGGCCCTTATGAGGTGGAGAGGGGATAGTGTAGACAACTTTAAAAAGTCGCCCCACTCGCCCGCCATGAGTGCCGAGTGGGTTGTGAGTGGTATGTTGTTTGCAACAGCCCCCCCCCCTCGGCCTTTATGATGCCGAGAGGGGATGTCGTATACAACTTTAATAAGTTGCCCCACTCGCCCGCCATGAGTGCCGAGTGGGTCACGAATGGTATGTTGTTTGTAACAGCCCCCCTCGGCCTTTATGATGCCGAGAGGTGATGTTGTAGACAACTTTAATAAGTTGCCCCACTCGCCTGCTATATGTTTAAGTGACTTGCACTAACAAATATGGTTCTTTGCAGGGGAGTGATGCCCCATCAAAGGGGAGCAAGAGAAAGGGAGTCAGTGCTTCGGGCGCCCAAAAGAAGGCCAAGACTCCTTTGCTTCCCACTGACAAAGGGAAGCAACAGATGACCCCTGAGGAGGTCAAGGATCTGGAGACAAAATTTACCCCCATTCTGGGGAAGGGACCGACTGCTGCAATGTCGGTCTACGAACCAGGGGTTAAGGATACCCCCGGCGTCATGGCTCCTCCAGACGCTTTAGCCGGCATTCCTCAGTCGGTTTCTAAGAATATTCCGCCATCCATCAGGGACTTGGCGAATAAGATGGGAGGTAAATACTTCTCTCATCACGTTAGAACTCTACGGTCTGTGTCAGGTAAAACTATCTCGTCTTCACCTTCTCATCCAGACTCAATAGTGCTTCCCATTTTTGACCCTTCAGGAGGGCCTACTGAAGAGGAGGCCGAGAGCATGCCTGGCGGCTCTTATCTTCCCGGTTACTCCGGGAGAGAAAATCTTGATATAGTCCGAGGGATGCTCAAGGGAGCTCCCAAGGAGGTTGCCCAGAACATGAAGGGCTTTCATGATGGACACATCTTGCCTATTTTATACAACTTGGCCGAGGTATGCTTTAAGTATTTGATTTAGTTTTTCGCGTTATGTTAACCTTGTCCGAATCTAATATTCTTATTTCAGGCCATGTTAAGGCTGGACAGCGCCAGACAGTGGCGTACTGACATGGTAAACGAATTTAAGCAGTCTAGGGTCGAGGTTAGTGAAACAAAAGATGCTGCTATGTTCACTACACTTCGACAAGATCAACTAACTTGTGCTACTGTGGAATCACAGGCTGACACCATCGTCAATCTCAAGGCCGAGTTTACCTCTCATCTGGCCAAGATCAATGCTCTCATCACCGAGCACGATGATTTGAAGAAGGAGAAGAAGAAGGTGGAGAAGCAGGCCGAGAAGGCAAGCTCCTCTGCCAAGGCAGCCCTTACTGAGGTTGAGGCCAAGGTCACCCGACTCCAGGCTGAAAAGAAAAAGTTAGAGGAAGAAGTTTCCTCCTCAAAAAAGGGGTTGGTGCAGAAGATCTTGGAGGCTGAACAGGCCTACAAGAACAAAGTGGTTGAGGCCTGGCAAGTGGCCTATGCTGCCTCGTCCTTTGGCCATCTCAGTCGTGCCATAGACTGGGTGGATATGAAAGGCCTGGCCGAGGCGGCTGGTCGCTCCCCTCCTCGCTACCCGTCTGATACTGAAGACGAAGGAGGAGAGGAGGAGGAAGGAGAGAACGAGGGCCAAGAGGATGACGACGATGGGGCCGAGACCTGAAGAAATGACCTTAGTTTAAATTTTTGATTTTTAGTTTAGTTTCTAGTTTCTGTAGGCGGCTGGTCCGCCATAGTTTGTAACAGTTACAATTAAAAGTGAATAAATGAAGCTTTCTTTTCATCAGTTCTCGACTTTTGAATTTATTTCAGTATTTGCATTTATTTCTAGTAGTGTATTATGCCCCTGAGCAATGCAGTCGGTTTAAAAAGTTTGAGTGATTGCTCGGCAATTTATCTTGACAATTGTTCTTTGTCAAATAAGTTGGGGGGCAATCAATCAGATACCTGATTGCCCTTAAACCGAGTGTATTGCTCAAAGCCAAGCTGCACAGGGCTCACCATTGTTAGGTTAACTTATAGTTTGGGCTTTAGAAAGTCTATATTGTATTAGGCCTGAAGCAGCCCTCAAGCAGGTCTGCCACGTGGAATGTGATTCCAAAATTGGGCCTTTGCATTGGGCTTAAAATAATTAGGCAAAATTGGATAAAGATTTTTTATGACAAAAACTGATTTTGGGCCCCCAACCTGTTGCAAGAAACATTAAATGCACCTGGCTAGGTATAGGGGTAAAATTGGAAAGGTGAAATTATGAAATTTCTATAAATACCACCAGCTTCCCTTTCATTTTCACAACTCAACTTGCAAGATCTTGAGAGAGAGAGAGAAGAGAGAGAGAGTCTGAAAAAAAAAATTCTTATTGAACTTTGTGAGAGAAAGAAGAGAGGAAAAGATGCCCGGCCAGTGGTTAACCAAGAAGGAAGACAACAGTGGTAAGCTTCCCTGGCCCAAGAACAAAGGGAGCAGCAGCAAACTTCCAAGGGAAAAGGGACGGGACGGGGCCGGGCGACGCTCTCAGGGTAGTGAAGGCCCGGCTACAGCGGTTAAAGAAGACTTCCATAAATACACATGGAAGGTGAATTGGGACGAGGGAGAGAAGTGTGCCCCGGAGGGTGAGGGCTCAACTCATACGGGCAAGTTGCCAGTGGAGGAGTATGAAGGTTTCATAGATGAAGAACGCTTCTTAAACATGCAGTATGAAGCGCGACTGAAGAGATGGGAAGCGATAAAGAAACGCGAGGGCGAGGGCTCGACTCGTGCTGGGAAAGGAAAGAAGAGCAGTCCCTCAGGCCCCAAGAAAGGAGAGAAGCAGCCATCGGAGGAGAGGGAACATCTGGAGATGATCCCACAAACTGCTGAGGAGGTGGAGTATAGGGAAAGGGTAGAATTGGCTTGGGACAGAGCGTATCCATACAAAGACTTCGGATACTTTAGAGAATTTCTTGACTGGGCCGACGAGAGGAGCTGGTGCGATCGAACTGGTCGACCTCGTCCCTCTACTCCAGTGATACCCGACCCGGACGAGAGTGATTAGGGTATTGGTGCTTAGAAGCATTTATTATTAACAATTTATTATTATTTTTTATTTATTTATTTATTATTTTATTTTTTTTGTAGCAAGGCAAGTATCTAGTCTTGCCCCTTTTGTAATCGGATTTAACATATATGAAATATCCTATTTTATTCAAGTTATCTATTTTATGATTTGTGCCATGACTCGTTCTGTTTATAACCGAGACACCCCTTTAGCAAGCAATATTAGATTCTCGAAGGACTCGGCCTACTCAGAGTCGATGCATCCCTAAGTGAAGTACATTGATTAATCGGGTGATTCGTCCAGAATATGGTCGAGGCAACCTTTAGTGGTTCATTTTAATTTATCGGGTGACTCGTCCAGAGTATGGTCGAGGCCCCCTTTAGTGAATCATTTTTATTTATCGGGTGACTCGTCCAGAGTATGGTCGAGGCACCCTTTAGTGAATCATTTTAGTTTCTCGAGTAATTCGTCATTGGAAATGAATTAGGGGGCATGGGTGGCCACCCTTCATCCTGGTGAAACTTGTCACTATTGGCCTCGTTTTTTTAGGGCAATTCAGGGGGTAAAATCTTAGTGCTTAGAGTAGCACTAAGAGCATTCGGTCTTATGTTTTATAAACAAGGTTATGGACACTAGCCTTTAGAGTTTTCACTTGGAAAGTGATGGGGCCTTTGGGACCAAGTCCTACCCTTTTTCATTAATATTAAACTTGATTACATTGTTTCGACTTTTAAGTCGTACATTGTCATTTCAGTAATTTACCACCTAAAAGTAATACTTCCTTAGATGGTCCATATTCCATGACCGTGGTACAGCTTCTCCTTGCATTGTTTCAAGTCGGTATGTACCATCGTGCACTGCTTCAGAGACTTTGTAAGGACCCTCCCAACTTGGAGTAAGTTTACCTTCTTCATTAGCTCGACCCTGTGCCTCCATCTTTCTGAGCACATAATGTGACGACCCGACTCGCTTAAATCGGCGCGGAAGAAACCGACGAGTCGAATAGTCATAACTAACAACTCAAATACTTAAAAATCAAAACAAATACCTCAAGATATTATTATTATAATCCCAAAAGTATAAATACCCACAAGTTTGTACAATACTAAACCAAAAGTCAAACTAACAATACTAATATACGAAACTCCAAACACGTGTCAGAGTCCAAAACAAACGTATACAAGTCCATACTACAGTCCAAAACTATCCAAAATCAATAAAAAAAGAAAATACAACAAAATCATAATATCGGCGCTCGCCCAACCCAAAGCTAAGCAAGAACCTCATCATCAGAATTACCTGAAAAACAAACAACAGTCCACCATCAGTGGCGAGTAACATAACTGACTCACCCTAATGGGAATACACATGAACATAGCACAAATCAAATAACCAAATCATAACACCAAATATGCGAACGTCCAATAATAAACTCGACTCAACTGTCTTGTCCAAACTTATCTTTGGCGCAATCATTCATAGACTAGACCGGACTATGCACGTACGAACGCATCTTACGCATTCGAACTTTCTACTATGTTAGGAAATGAGAATCTTACTCCCAAGTCCCGTGAAACCAATCTTACTGGAAATCCACATTCGAAGACAAACATAGTAAGACCACCAACTATCCCAATACCGCGGATAGGATAGGGGCAACGTCTTAACCCAAAAACATAGAATCTTAATCTAAGTTTTAGGCGTCTAGTTACGAAATCAAGCTAATCTTTAACAAATCTTCAATTCTTTAACATCTTTTATCATAACTTAATTAATTTCAAGAATTGCCTTTGCGCCTTTATTCTCGAAAATAATCAGTTAAAAACACGAAGTTATTCTCAAGATTGCCTTTGCGCCTTAATCTTGAGTCCAACCAACACTAAACCACTTTCTTTAATCCATTCTTTAACTTTCTTTAACATTATCTTTAACTTCCTTTAAATCAATACTACTTTCTTTAACTTCCAAGACTCAACCAAGAACTTATCAAGACCCATCAAAACTTAACAAGAACTTAAAGAACCCAACCAAGATTCATAAAGAACTCATCCAAGATCCAAGAACTTCAATCAAGAACTCAATCAAGATTCAAGAACTTCAACCAAGAACTCATCCAACACACTCAACATCACACGCATATCTCAACATCTAATCATGAAATTACCAACTTACTATTATCCAAAATTCAACAAACTTAACATAATCATCATGAACTTAAATCCAACATATTCAATCATAAAATAATCATATTCAATCATCAAATCATCATTTAAACAACACAAAATCAGATTCACATTCATACTCAAAACATGATCAAACTTCATTTAAAACCAATCCTATTCATTTAATCTATACTATAAAACATAGTATGCCAATCAAGTTGAGAAAGTATGTTACCTTTTTGAAGATTAACACACCAATTCAACACAAGAAGCTGCCCGGAAAATCAAACCACACGAACACCCAACACGGCACACACGGCACGGCTTGGCTTCAAACCACACGAACACAAGCACACACACACGGCACCACTGCACGGCTGTTGCACCCGGTCACAGCTGCTGCACGGCTGCACCACCACGCACACACGACCCTCTTTCACGAACACGAGCACCACCCCACAATCAACCCACACGAACAAGATACACGAACCAACCCGGAAAACCACCCAAACAAATGATCTTGATTGAAACAATTGGGTTTAGATTGTGTTTTGGATACTTAAAGATCAATAGACTTTGAATCTTTAAGTTTAAGGTTAGAATTGATGATGAACAATTGATGGCTTGTTCATGACAAAAATGGCGTGTGGACTAAGGACAAGAGAGGGAGTTTTGTGTTTTGAATTTGATGGCAAGAGATGGCAATATGTGTTTAAATGAGCAAATGAGCATAAAGGGTCATCAAGACTTACTAACTCCTCTATATATAGAGTTAGTTAAGGTGTGAACACAAAGCAAGTGGCAAATCCTTGCCATGCATGAGGAAAACTGGCCCAAGCAAGAGAAATGGCCAATTTTGGGCTTTCGTGATCAATTGGGCTAATTTTACAAAAATTACATGATTAATCATGCATAAATCGATTTAGCCCAAAATATTAAATAATTAATTAGAAAATTAAATAATAAAATTTTTAATTAATTAAATAATAATTAACATAAATAATAGTATCTGCAAATAAAATAATTCGAATTAAATCGAAATTATTCACATAAAATAAAATAAATAGTTCAAAAATAAATTTGAACTATACATAACATCACATAAATACACATAAGTCATGACAGAAATATCATGAAAATCAGGGTCGTTACACATAATCTCCAATTCGTAATGGACGGTGCTTGACCCTCTTGTTGTATTCTCGAGCCATCCTTAGTTTGTATACCTCTTGTCTGAGTAAAGCATTACCCCTTGTTTCTGGTAAAAATTCCAGGTTCAACTTCATTGCTTCCCAGTTTGCATCTTCATCATAGAGCATGACCCGAAGAGTGGGCTCATACATTTCAATAGGAAGAACCGCCTCTGCCCCATACACCATCATGAAAGGAGTTTCACCAGTTGAAGACTTACTTGTAGTCCGAATAGACCAAAGCACATTTGGAAGTTCATCTGCCCACAGACCCTTAGCTTTTTCAAGCTTCTTCTTAATTCCGTCTGAGATGATTTTGTTGAAAGACTCAACCTGGCCGTTAGTTTGAGGTCGTCCTACTGAGGCAAAGCAGTGTGCGATTCCTTGATCTCGCAACCAAATCTTGAGCTGAGGAGTCCCGAACTGAGGACCATTATCGAATACCATAGCCTGTGGCACACCAAACCTTGTGATTATGTTTTTCCAGATGAAGCACTTGACATCACTCGTCTTGATACCTTTGACTGCTTCTGCTTCAACCCACTTAGAGAAGTAGTCAACGGCTACAAATACGTAGCGTCGTTGGCCAGTTGCCGGAGTATAGGGGCCAAGTATGTCCATCCCCCATTTGGCGAAGGGAAGAGGACTAGTGATTGGGACCAACTCATTGGAGGGGGCGATGTATAAACTTGGCGAATCTTTGGCATTTATCACACTTTCTTACCTTCCACATAGCATCTTCTTTCAGTGTGGGCCAATAGTAACCAGTTCGAATAGCCTTCTCTGCAAGTGCCCGTCCCCCAATATGGGAACTGCATAATCCTTGATGCAAGTCATCCAGAACTTCTTGTCCTTGTTCTGGCATGATACACTTGAGCAATGGCTTAGAATAAGCCTTCTTATACAACTTCCCATTGAAGGCTTCGAACCAAGCGGCCCTTCGCTCGGTGGCCTTTGCCTCTTTCTTGTCAGCTGGCAAAATGCCATTCATCTTATATTCTAGGATGGAATCCATCCACGTACTACTCCAATCCAATGTTAGGATTTCTTTTTCATCTATGCTTCTTCTTTCCTTCACCTCCCAAAGCACAGTCCTTGGGGTTTCATTAACTGCCGAGGAGGCCAGCTTAGACAAGGCATCGGCCTGACTGTTATCCGACCTAGGCACATGTTGAACAATGAATGTCTTGAGGGGAGCACTGACCTGCTTAGTCATCTGCAAGTATTTTTTCATGGCCGGGCTTCATAATCTCCATTGACCTGACTTACAACTAGTTGTGAATCAGACGAGGCCTCAATTTCTTCTGCCCCTGCAGCAATACACATCCTTAGACCAGTAAGTAGAGCTTCGTACTCTGACTCATTATTGGAGGCCTGAAACTTGAAACGGAGGGCATATTCATACACATCTCCTTCCGGCGAGATACATAAGATGTATGCGCCGCACCCGTTTTGGGTTGAGGATCCATCAACAAACAATTTCCAACCCTTGGGACCCTTTTCTGCTTGGTCTTGGTCGTCCGTCTTGGTCATTTCTACAACAAAATCTGCCAGAGCTTGGCCCTTGATTGCCTTCCTTGGCTCAAAAGAAATATCAAAAGCATTGACTTCCACCGCCCATTTCAGCATGCGGCCGGAGGACTCAACCTTAGTGAAAGGTTGTTTCAATGGTTGATCAGTATAAACCACAAGAGGATGTGCTTTGAAGTAAGGCCTGAGTTTTTTGGAGGCCATATACAGCGCGAGCCCACACTTTTCTATGAGAGAATATCGTAGCTCGACGTTTCTCAAGATGTGGCTTACAAAATATACTGGATGTTGGACACCCTCTCGGACGGCTACCAGCACTGCACTTAAACAAAATTTCGAGACAGCTAGGTACATATACAACACCTCACCTGGGATAGGGCTTATCAGCCTAGGCAAAGTGTGCATATGCTCCTTTAGTTTGGTAAGGGCCAGCTCAGCTTCTTCAGTCCATTCAAATTTAGACTTCTTCTTTATAGCATCGAAAAAGAAGTGGCATTTATCCCCTGACCGGGACAGGAATCGGCCGAGAGCAGCCAAACATCCGGTCAGCCTTTGTGTTTCCTTGATCGTCCTAGAGGAAGCCATGTCACTTACAACCTTCACTTTGTCAGGATTGGCCTCTATGCCCCGCTGATCAATCATGAAACCTAGGAACTTGCCTGAGGCCACCCCGAAGACGCACTTCTTGGGGTTCAACTTCATGTTATATTTTCTAAGAGAATCAAATGTCTCCCTTAGATCGGCCAAGTGATCCAGCGGCTCCTTGCTCTTGTCAATTATGTCATCTATGTAAGCTTCCAGGTTTTGCCCTAACTGGTGTTGGAACACCATGTTTACCAACCTTTGAAAGGTGGCAGGGGCATTTTTTAGACCGAAAGGCATTACAGTGTAGCAATATAAACCCTGCGAAGTGATGAAGGCCATTTTTTCTTGATCGTCTGGGTGCATGGGAATTTGATGGAAGCCTGAGTTAGCATCCATGAAGCTCATGAGGGCATATCCTGCTGTGGAGTCGACCAATTGGTTGGTCTTAGGCAAGGGGAATCCATCCTTGGGGCAAGCTCGATTCAAATCAGTGTAGTCAACACACATCCGCCATCCCTTGTTAGGTTTGGGAACCAAGACTACGTTGGCCACCCACTCAGGGTAGTAACAAGGGCGAATGAATCGAGCTTCCAAAAGCTTTTTCACTTCCTCAGCAGCAGCTTTGTCCCGAAGTTCTCCGTGATTTCTCTTCTTCTGTCTGACCGGCTTCATGCCTGGTAGTATGTTCAGTTCATGACATACAATGCTTGGATCAATACCCGGCATCTCTTGAACAGTGAAGGCGAAGACATCCTGATACTCCTTCAGGAGTGCCTCCAACTTCTGGCTCTGATCTTCTTCCAGAGAGGAGCCTATTTGCACAATTCGGTCAGGACGATCAGCATCTAGTATAACTTCACAAAATTCACCTACAGGCTGGGGCCGCAACTCATCTAGGTTGGGCGACCCAATCATGCAAACCTCTTGGTGCGGCCCTTCAATCTGTTTCTTTCTCTTCTTGGACGATGGTTGGACCTTGTTTTGCTGGTCTAGTATGGGTGAGGACTTTATAGTGGTGAGATAGCACTATCGTGCAGTCTGCTGATCACCATATAACGCCCCCACACTTCCATCATTACATATAAATTTCATCAGCATGAGGTGTGGCACAACAATGGCTTTTGACACATTTAACGTTGGTCGGCCAATAATGATATTGTATGCTGTCAGCTCTTTAACCACTAAGAACTTCACAAACATATGACGCGACATCTCTTTGGTTCCCATCCGGATGGGCAATGTGACAACGCCTACAGGGTGAATAACACCTCCTCCAAACCCAATGATGGGGTGGTTTATAGGCTGGAGAGCATTATCTGGGAACCTAAGTTTCTCAAGGCAAGCAAAACTAATGATATCTGTTGAGCTGCCAGTATCTATTAGGATCCTCCTAACCTTCAGATTTGCTACCTTGAATTCGACGACTAATGGGTCGTCATGAGGAGTCTGGATGATCGGTCGATCTTTCTCGCCGATCATTATTTCTGGCAATTTGTCTTCTTTTCCTTCCATATTCATAACCTGAGAGAGGCTACGAATATGATCCTTCGCACCCCTGATGGTCGGGCCTCCTGAGGCGAGTCCTCCTGAGATCATGGCTACCACCTCGGTATCGGTTTCTTCTTCTTCTCTTGTCTTCTAGGGGGTCCTCCGCTGAAACTTGTATTTGGATTTCACAATGTAGGGCTCCAACATGCCCTTAGCAGCCAGCTTGTCTAACAATCGCTTCAAATTGAAGCATTCATCTGTGTCATGGCCCACATCTTTGTGGTACTGACAATATTTGTTAGCATTCCTGTATTTGGATGGGCCTCGCAGCGGTTGAGGTGCTTCGAAATTGAACTTATCTTTAATTTCCATTAGGATGGCGTGGGGCTTTTTGTTGTACTCATATGCCGCCTCGTAAGTACGGCTTTTTTTGGGAGCTTTTTGCTCCTTATAAGTGCCGTCAACCGTCCAAACCTCTCTTTTGTGGGCCGCTTCCTTCTTCTGACTAGACTCCCCTTGCTTCTGTGTGTTTTTAGTCTCAGGTTTTGTAGCTGAACAAATCTCTGTGGCATGGATATAAGACTCAGCTTCCATAAGGATTTCTAGTAGGGATTGCACCTTTTTTCTTACCATCTCAAACTTGAACCTTGACTGGTGAAGCCCTTTGACAAAGTTGTCAAAGGCTACACCCTCAGGAAGGCCAGGTATTTGCAACATCTCTAAGTTGAACCTCTTAACATATGATCTCAGAGATTCGTTCGGCCCCTGTATGATCTTGCCGAGGTGCATGTTGGTCTTCTTTTCCCATTTGTTCGCCATAAAGTGATGTGCGAAGACCATGCTGAGTTCAGTGAAGTTTTGGATGTAGTGATTCGGCAGGCTGCTGAACCACTTTTGAGCTACACCTTTCAAGGTAGCGGGGAAGTACATGCACCAGGTCGCATCATCGACTGATTGGGCGTACATCAAGTGCTTGTACGTGGCCAGATGATCGTCGGGATCAGTAGTGCCATCATAGGGTTCAATGTGAAGTGCCTTGACTTTGGAGGCCCTTGGGGCTATCAAGATGGCAACTAAGAAGGGAGAATTCCATGCGATCCCTCTAGAAGGGTATGATTGAGGTGGTTGTTGAAACTGAGTGGCCGGTTGCATATCTTCTCAGAAGGGCTCGGCTTTGAACGAACCTTTTGGCATTGGGGTAGGAGTATGTACTTGTGTTGAGCGATACATGGTGTGCAGAGAGCCTCGGTAGGTGGTATCCTTCATAGTTGGAGTTGATGCTGTATCAGAGATGTCGACTTGAGAGTTGAGAATGTTGTTGCGACTGTTGTCTCTTTGCCTTCAGATACTCTCGAGCATCTCTAAAGGCTTGATTTGTTTCGCTGATCAAGGGCTCCCTTCTTGGTAGTGTGGGAGCCTTGGTCGTCTTCACCCGTTGGGTGATGTTCTTCCAATCAATCTTCGTTGATTTGGAAGGTGTTTTTTTCTTCTTGGTGCTCCTAGAGACCTTTTTCTTTCCTAGGTCGCCCTTAGGATCAGTCGGATCCTTGGTCGGCCTTGAGGGCCCAGCTTCTCCCGGGGTTGGCCTAGATGGCCCAGGGTCAGTCTTGTTGGCCTGGCCTATCATGTCCTTCACTTGTGTGACAAGCGAATTCCTTAGGTCGACCATTATGTGTTTCAGTTGGGAGAGAGAGATCAGCTGATCCTCCTCAGGAGAGTGGGCCTCGGCCTGACCCGCACGTTGTGCGGTCTTCTCCCTTCGAGGAGGTCGATCATGGTCTGTTTCTCTCTCGTCCGACTCATGGTCGTTTTCTATTGTTACTACTGTGGTTTTGGGTATCTCGGGAGTTTTTTCTCCTAAGTTTGCCATAAAATCGTGCTCTCCCCACAGACGGTGCCAAATGTTACGGGGGGTTTTAGATTTAGAGAGAGCTACCCAATTTTATGCTACAAACTTGACCCAGAATATAGAATCACAAAAAGAGAAAGTAATTAAAAAATGCAAAAGGGATAATAATAACTCAATTAGCTGCTAATCAGGATTGATTAAGGTTAATCGACAATTACAAGTATGTGTTGTCAAATCAGCCAATTCTAGGAATCTGTGTTGCAATCATTACTTTAACACTTTTATACAAGAGTCTTCTCATTTCCCCTAGTAATCTATCAATGTGGGATACAAGTTTTCCCTTTTATTTACATGAAGTTGTTTGGCTTAAGATTCTAGCTGAAGTTGAGCATGCCACATGTCTTCGTGAAAAGGTGCCACGTAGACCAATAGGGTGCTGCCATGTGGACCGGTGATATCCTACCACGTAACCCCTGTACTTGAGGTCTTTGATGGTTTTCTTTTGGGCTGGTGTCTTGGGCTCTTCCTTGGGCCTTTATGTAGTGGGTCTTATCCTCCACTTTGACCAGAAAATTGGCAGTAACAGAATTAATTATTAGCACCGAGTATGGTGGGCCTATGTTCAGAGGACCTTAATTTGATGTGAGGGAAAAATGATAGAGTATATAACTTTTTTTAAGCCTCAACCATCAGCGTAAGCTTTTAGTTGAGAATACCGAGTAATAAAATTAGATAAAATTAAGGCTTGTTTACTTCAGATTATATTCAGTTCAGTTCAGTTCAGTTCAGGTCAATTCAGTTCAGTTCAGTTCAGTTCAGTTCAATTCAGTTCAGTTCAGTTCATCTCTATTTAGTTCAATTAATACACTTCTATTCAGTTCAGTTCAGTTCAATTCAGTTCAATTCAGCTCTATTCATCTAATGTAAACGAGCCCTTAGCAGGAAGAAAACATCGATTAGGGCTGTGGATTGTTCCCTTGGGTCCAAACAGGAGGGGATGAAAGCGTATATAGTATAGAATTAATCAAAGCTTATTATTATAATAATGTGAATAAATAATAGGGGGTGATGGATCTTGTTGCCTGTACAAAAGATACGGTTCAGGTGATGGAATCATGGTCTACCTCTTCCAATTAATTAAAAAATTTCCGTACTGGTGATTGGGGTTCAACACTTCAACATGCCTGGTGTGCCTTGGCTCTTTTGCTTTTAGCTAACTCACTACACTACTTTTTATTATTACTCATACTCCCCCATTCTGATTATATTGGTATATATATAAATTTATCCATTTTGAAAGTTTTGGGTTTAGTGATCCACTCTGCAAACTCTTGATTGCCACCATGTGATTGTGTATGTAGTGTTTAAAGATATGAGTGTTCCCTTTGTCACAAATAAGTTGCACCATATCCATTTGGCATCTAGGTCTGTGACAGACAACGTAAAAATTTGTTACATTCAGATGCATGGTTGGACGAGAATAATATTAAGATGGGTGACCTCTTGGGAAATCTTTATGTTGCCATGTGCCCATGCTGCCGACTCCACCGATCGACCTCGTGCAGGTTGGCCGAGAATAGTAGTAGGATCGGTGACCTCTTAGGAAGTCCTCATGTCTTCGCTTTGGGATTAAGGTGCAGTGCAAGAAGAAGGAGATATCTATTTGGCATGTAGTTTGAGGAAGAAATTTGAAGACGTAAACTAGCAAATTGTTCAAAAATATTTTTAATGTTGACAACTTTTACTTTCATCGTAGATTGTGTTGAATTTTAATTTTGCCCAATTTCTTCACGTGTACACTCAAATTACTTACTTAGGATGCATGCGTGCTGAATATGTATATTGTAAGTAATATGGAGCGGAAGAATTATTTAATTTTGGAAGGAGAAGTAATATTAAGCATTTAATTAAGCTCCATACCATTAAACTCGAGCCCTAGAGGCCTAGAGTAAGAATTACTCCATTTGTCTCTCACTGTCTCTATATTTCAATATTGAACCTAAAGCCTTCTTTTTTTTTTTTTGAAATGCATTGAGAAGCTAAGAGTTGATAATACTCATGTAGAGTAGTCTATGTGAATGAGCTAATTCAAGAAACTAAAGAAGAAGAAAAATCCATTGAGGATGAGGTTGAGCATTGAATGTTGCATTCATCATCTCTTGTTTTTTTTTTTTTTTTTTTTTTTGGGTTAAAAGAGTAAAATAGATTAATGAATCACAATAGTTATACGCGATGTTATAAAGTTTCGTCTTTTCTATCATGCATATCCTATTTTGAATGAACTTTATTTTTGACATTGGCAAATATAAGTTTTTTGAAAGTTTTTTTTTTTTTAAAAAAAAAAAATCCAGAAAGAAAAACCGTTTACCCTTTTTGGGAAGACCAACTAACAGTAGGTTTCCTTTCAGACAATAAGAGAAATATTGTGATCAAACGGGTAATATCAAAAGGCCATATTGCGATAATTGTGCACTAGATTAGCTTATTGGTTAAATAAAATAAATTGGTTTATATATAAATAAGTGATAAGTGTTGTTGTAATAAAAAAGTATTTACAACGACTCATGAATTTTATCTATAAATATTAACCAATAATTAATTATCAAATGAAAATTTTGGATCTCTAGCATATTTTCATGGATTGAAGAAAATTATTAGATGCATGGTGTAATTCTATTAAGCAAAGATAAAAAGCTATATATATTTAAAAAGGATTGTTCTTGGTGGATGGAAAAGGAAATTTTTTTGCTAAGATGTCCTCAAGAATGGTAATGGAAAAAAAAAAATCACATCAATGTAAAGTATATATATATGTGTGCATTTTATGTTGGGACCAAAAGGCTTTTTATACCATTCTTCAAAAGTTTTAATTTTTTTTTTTTTACATAGGTGATAAAATGGTATATATCAATATATGTACGTGCTAGAACTTAAAGACGGACCCAACGGTATGTCATCCTGGTCAATTTAGTTGACACATACGTAGTACATCTAAAAGGAAAAGATAAAGAACCATTGCAAATGTGTGTGATGAGGTTCTAACTCAATATATATCATACAATACTTAATTTTAGTAAAACTTAACCAGGACAGATTATGCCCAAGTTTTTACATAAATTACACAACAAAATTAAACTAAAATATTTATTTTCAAATTGGGGAAATTTGACAAGATTATTGTATGGGATAGGAAGACAAATCCATGGATCTCGTAATTAAATTTCATGTTAGGCTTTGTTCTTTTGGACTTAAAAACCACAGTAATCAGATCAGATCAGTTCAACTTTGTTTTAATTTTATACTCTCATAAAATAATACTCCACCTAATCAATTTAAATCACATCAGATCAGATCAGTTCAGTCGTAAAGAACAGGGCCTTAGTGTTTCTTAACCTCTAGCGGGACCCATCGTATTTATATGATATATGGTTTGAATAGTCAAGCCTAAATCATGGGGTCTTCCTACTAAAATGAGTGAAATCACATTGGATTCTTCCTTAATTTTTTATTTTTTTTTCATTTTCTTTCTATGTACTCCGGAGTACTTCTATTTACTTTTTGCCCTATAAAATGCTACTTGCTACATTATACTGTAATTTATTTATTTATTTATTTATTTTTTTTGCATTACATTGATTGCTTCATTATATAAAACTGCGATAATCTTCCGGAGTAAAAAAAAAACTCTGATTATTTTACTGCTCAAATAGAAATTGAGTATCATTCCTTAAGAGAAGATGAGGCTAGGTGAGCATATTCTTAGGCAAAGAATCTAAGAAAGTAGAGTAAAATTCTTGGTCAAGGGGAGAATTTGTTCCATATATGTGGAGGGACATAGTTGTTCAATGATGGTTGACAATGGATTTTGCACCAATGTATAAGATGGTGAAAAGTGAAAACATTGCATGAAACTTCGGAGAATGATTTTCGCACGTATTAATTGATAACTGTACACCTAATCCCATCTAAAGAGTAATGTTTTTTTCTTGTAAAAATTAGTGTGCGGATATCCAAATCAATGTGCGGAAATCACATCCCGCAACTTCTTACAAGAAGCCATTTCTTACTTCCTAAAAAAAGTCCTATCTTACAAGTTGAATTGGTTGACTATAATGGAGAGAAACATAAAAGATATGTAAGATTTAATCTTAACAACCTAATTAGACAACAAAATGTCTAAAGGTAACATCTAATTACCAGATTTAATCTTAACAACCTAATTAGACAACAAAATGTCTAAAGGTAACATCTAATTACCTAAACCTACAAACAAAATTGGATTTATGCTAACAAATATTTCTAATAAATCCAAATTAATTATGCATCTAAAAAATAAGTGAAAGAAAAAAAAAATTACACAGTGAAAGTTAATGAGTAATTTTTTAATAAAATTTTATCCTTGATTTCCTTATAAAAAAGGGTAATGAGTAATTAAACTTGCAAGCTATATCTAATATATAATTAAGAAAATTACCAAAACTTTTAAAGACAAAAAAAAAAGAAAAGAAAATAATCAAGATTATGTTTTCAAGAACGTTAAAGATCGATCAGGAAACTGTTGTACTACCTTTAAAAAAAAAAAAAAAACTGTTGTACTAAGAGTGTGTTTGATTCATATAAAATTTTCTTATCTGAATTTTTCTGATCTGATATGAATTTTTCTAATCTGATTTAAATCTTTATGATTTAATTTAAATTTTATAAAAATAATCAGATGGTTACCTATATAAATCGATACGAGTAGAGTATTAGAGAAGAACAAGAGGGCCAAAGTACAGGTAAGATGGATAGCGATTAAAGAAAAGGGCAGGATCCCCCACAGGCTGAACACCACCACCGCATTGGCATAGGCGCACAGCCCACACGTTTGGAGGACAATTACGTCAATTTCTCCTTCTATATAACCCTCTCTCTCGCTTTCTCTCCTTCCTTGCTTTCTCTCTCTTAATACTATCACTCACTCCTTCTCTCTCTCTCTCTCTACAAATCTTTGATATCATACCATCTCATCCCACTCTCCTTGGATAACATTTCAACTTTCACATCCTCCATTGGTAATTTCTCAACTTCTTCCCCCATTTTTAACCCTTCTTTTCCTACATTTCTTCTTCACATTTTCTTGATAAATTAATTCAGGTTTTTTTTTTTTAATAAAAAAAAGTTTTCTGCAATTTCTGGGATTTTGTTGTTTCCCCCCTCCAAATTTTCTACTGTCATCTTTGATTCGCCAGAAATTTTAAATTTTTTTCTTGTTGGATTTCAGAAATGAAGTAGATTAACTGATATGTGATTTACTCTATTTTTTTGCAGGCAATTTGATTGTGGGTATAGAAAAGGGGGGAGCTTAGTCAAAAAGAAGGTGGCGATCAGCTGAGAACAGCATGCGGTGGTTTTGTCTCTCAGTAGATGTGTTTCGGAAAGTCGTCTCTTTGAATCTGTACTGCCGTGTTATTCTGTAAATCAAAGCTTCTTTGAATCCCTAATTTTTTCGCCTCAGAAAAAAAACCCCCTAATTTTTTCCCCTTTTACAAACAGTAATCACCAAATCATACTACATGGGTTCAACATTCTTCATTGTTATCCCCTGCTACGTTCGCAGGATCAGCTAAAAATCTTTCTTTTTCACCGGATTTCGTTTATTTTTCTAGAATTTTCCGATAATTGTTTCGTTTGTGAGTGTTGATTCAAAGACAAGCGCTGATTGTGGTTGCCTTTCCTTCAAAGAAAGTTATTTTGGGGGTTGTAGTAGTAGTTATGGTGTGCCAAAAAGCTAGTCAGACAAGATTTCGAGCTTTGAAACATGAAAATGGAGTTGCTGGTTTTGATACCATTATAGTTAGAGTTATTGCTTGTTTCCAACCTCTTCGCAATTGTCAGGTTTGTTCTCATTATTCTTGCTGTAAATCTATGTTTTAAGGTAGTATATGCTTGTTTAGTCGGTTAAATTTGGTTGTTTATAATGATTGCTGGAATAATAATTGGCCTTGGATTGTTGTTTCATTGTTGTTTATAATGTTTGAGTCTTATCTTACATTTATTGACGGGAAATTTTTTAACTTTGATGAAAAGGGGGATTGATTTATTCCATAGCTGAACAGTTGGTAATATTGATTGTTTGAACACTTCTGAAAATGATGATTGTTCTGTGGATTATTGTGTAGGAGATTTAAAAGTTTCAAGTGAGATATCTTTTATCTTTTGGTCTAAATTAGACCTCCTTGAAGCTTTGAGGATAGGATTTAGGGAAATACCTAGTATATCAAAATGAATTTTTTAACTCATATATCAAATGACATTTTTGTAATTTTGTTGAAAATATATTACCAAAACATCCTATTTGGTTGGTGCTTGTATCCTACCCCTAAAATTTGTCAAAATTACCTAAAAATGTCATTTGACATGTGAGAATAAAAAATCATTTTGATATAGTGGGAACTCCTCTAGGATTTACCACCGGTTTGGTTATGGGTAATAAATTATGTTAATGGGAATTGAGTTTAGGTATAATTTAAAAACCTTATTATGTTAGTAGTACTTATGACCTGTTTGGTTCTGGGTAATAAATTATGTTAATGGAATTGATTCAAAGTATAATTTAATAACCTTATAATTCCTATAGCTCCAATTTTCTTCATATTTTCTATTGATGTCCATTATCATGGGAAAGGGTTGTATTGTATTAGATGGTGTAGGTAAAGTAGCACAACCATGGGAGTAGATATTTATTTTCCTTCCAAATTAATGTATAATTTCATTGACATTACCGTCACCAAATGGGCTGTTAGCCTGTTAGGATCCATTCATTTCAGCCTTCCTTTTTGTGCCACTGCCCATAGCCAGTAACTGAGGGTTATTGTATTGAATAATTCTTTGTTTATCTGAAATGTATGTGTTCTGTGAAAAATCTGAGTAGAACTTTGTATGGTTTATCTGATGAAGAAAGTCTGAACCTTTCTTTGAAGCTGCTCTGTTACTTGAAATAGAAAATGATGTAATGATTTGCCATTCTCTAATACTCTTGATCTTGTGATTTCAGGCTGAATACTTCCGTCATTTGCTCAAGCCAGTTACGTAGATAGGATTGTAGTTGTGTGTTTTGGGGTTTAGGTTCAGCTGGGTTTCTTATTTTTTTCCTCCCGTCTTACTCAATAAGTTTTAGAAGCAATCACAAAGCGACAGCTCTCAAATCACTATTTTTGTGGTATGTTTCTTGGACCCTAGCTCTTCGAATTTCTAATAGACTTGTTATTGAATGCTAAACCTAAACATCTGCTGCTACTTGAATATGCAGATACTTGTTTTTGGTTGATGGAGATGGACTTTGAGTCCTGGGTACATCAACAGCAGCCGAATAGGCAGTTTTCTAATGCTAAATCTATGAAACTGTCATTGGACCTAGGGATGTCGAAAACTGGCATCTCCTGTGCAACACCTTGCACCGAAGCAGCTCCTACATTTGGATTTCCAGGAGCAGCTCATTTCAAGGCTGGGCAATTGAAAGAACCTCATGGGTGGTTTTATGGTTTGCCTCGATTTAGGCAGGGTCTTATGCAAAACTGTTCACTTCACGATACTTTTACGCCGGAAATCGACTTTCCTGGCAAAGTACCTGCCTTTGCTAACGACAATTTCAGAGAGGCTAATGTGTCTCTCACTGATGTTCAGCCTGCTCCAAAGCAATTTCTTGTTTTTGATCGGACAGGTGACAAAACGACGTTTATGTTAAGCTCTATGATGGTTACTACTGCAAATCAACCTCTCAACTCTTGGAACCAAAAACCTAGTTGTTGTTACAATGTGAGCCAGGGTGAGCTTGGTTATGGGAGCAGTGGACAGTTCCATTCAGAACCAAATTTGACCGATGAGTTAGATTACGATAATGAAATTGGTGAGATGCATGAAGACACAGAAGATATCAATGCCTTGCTATCCTCAGATGACGATGAGGATGATTACAGTGATGAAGGGGAAGAAGCTAGCACAGGGCATTCCCCTAGTACGATGACTGCTTACGAAAACGAAGACACGGGTGAAACTGCGAGCTCTGCTGGGTCTTCTAAAAGGCAGAAAATCGCGGGTAGAACTTCATACGATGCAAGCTCGTACAAACGTAGGGTGTCCTTAGATGAGTTGGAGGACGATGCTGAGTCAAGCTGTGCTGGAAGCGGGCCCGTAGGGCGAGGCAGCAAATGCTCGTTGTCTGGTAGCAAGAGGGAAAGAAGGGAGAAAATACGGGAGACGGTGAGCGTCTTGAAGACGATACTTCCGAGCGGAAACGGTAAGGATGCAGTGGTGGTTTTAGAAGAAGCCATCAACTATCTCAAGGCCCTCAAGTTCAAAGCCAAATCTTTAGGGATTTCTGGCCAATAAATAACTGTAATGTAATATAGAAGCTTCAAAATTGGAGTTGAAGAAGGGTTAACTCGTTCTCTCCGGTAGTGTGGACCCAAAAATGGACCCAAAAATCTCCATATCAGAAAATGCACGCCCCATATTGGGTCTGCCTTCCTTGGGACCCACTTTTACTGCATTCCTTTTGGTAACTTTTCTGGGGAGTTTTATTTGATTATTTTTTTTTTATATATATTTAAAAAAAATAGTAATAAATAAATTTACTGGGTGTTTAAGAGTGGGTCATAAGTAACTTTAATGCTAGGAAATGGCACGAGGAGAGTGTAGTTGGCCTTTTGATGTGGTTCATCATTTGATCATATTAATTGGAGTATATCAAAATCCCTGTTTGTTATTTATGGATCTTTTTCTTTTGCTTTATTGTGGGGTTTTTGCACTCGGAATGCTTTTTTGGAATGGCAAATTAAGACTTCCTGGAAAAATGTATTGCAACTGCTTTTGTATTGCAAGTATTGTTTATGGTGATAATTTGAAAATATGGTTGTGTAATTGTATTAATTCACCTTTTTCCCCCTCCGTTTCTTAACGTTCCCATATTTCATATCTTTGGTGTTTTTAAAAGTTGTTTTCATATGGAATATTTTTATTGTAGTCAATAGATTTATTTGCTAAAATGCCCTTAGTTGTACTAATTATTGTGTCAACAATAGCTCTTTTTTTTTTTAATATATTTGTTGTCAACAATAGCTCTTTTTTTTTTTAATAATATATTTGATGTCAACAGTAGCTCTTTTTTTTTTATATATATATTTGATGTCAACAATAGCTCTTTTATTTAATTTTTAAAACTATAGAAATATTGGAATCTGAATTTACATTGCTTTTATTGGCATTTAATATTCCTACCTTTAATTTTTTTTAAAGTGTTCTCTGAGGCTATGTTTTACACAACTAGAAAATAAGCTCTTTGATCATTTTAGAATATTTTCTTTTATTTACTACTTCGTATATTGCTTTTCTCACAAAAATTACCATATGAGAAGAATCGGATGAAGATGTAGATGTATGTATCATTTTAATTACTTGCTAAATTAGTCCCGTGCTATGCACGATTTTATCAAATATTATTTGATAAGTTTGAAATTTTGTTAGACTATAAGTCAATTGAAAACAAATAGAGTTTTTTTTTTTTGTTTTTAATTTTTATAAGGAAAGAAACAAATATAGAGTATGTAATATAAAATCATTACATGAATAAAAAAAAAAACTAGTATAAATTCATAATCATTTAAAAGTTGACAAAATAAAGAATATATTATGATATTAAAAGCATATATTGGTCATTAATTGCATATGGAAAATAGAAGAATGGAGTTAGTGATATTTATATTTTCATTTCAAAGTATGTTAAATACTCCCTCTGTTCCCATTTGTTTGTCCTATTTGACTTTGTACATATGCCAATGCACTTGTTTGACCGTAAATATCTTTTGTTGTATATGTGTAGAAATTATAATAATTGGATATTAATGACGTACTCATTGAGACGAATCAAACAAGACCATACATGACTATATTATGTTTTATATGTTGAGAGTAATTTAAAAGATTCTCTCATATTATGAATAGTGTAAGTTTCCAAATAAGACAAACAATTGGGAACGGAGAGAATAGTAAGGAAAAGAAAAGAAAAAAAGGGAGAAAAGATGATGTCATACACATCTTTAGAGGGAAAATTTTGATTGAGAAATCTTTAGGTAGAAATGATGTCAATAACATTATGTTTTAGTTAATAGTATAGATAGATAGATTATGGAGGTTTAATTATGATGAGGTTTAATTACCAAAATCTGTTTATTTTCTATAACATCATAAATTAATTTATGACTTGCCGAGTAAGGTAGAGCTGATCAAAAGTGGCTCGCCCCGGTCTGCTTTTTTTGTGAGCTTTGGACATGAAAATTAGGCCCGAATTTGGGTCCGGCCCGATTTTTAATAATTTTTTCGTGCGGGCCTTGGACATTTAAAATTAAACTTTTTGGTTACTTTTATAGGCCCGACCCGAAAAAGCCCAAAAAGTTCGTCAAGCCCGCACTAAATTTTCGGACTTTGGCTAAGAAATGTGGGCCCGAACTAAGCCCGGCCCGGCCCACAATCACCTCTAGAGTAAGGTTATCATCAACAAATTAAACTGTATTACGCGCTATAGCCAAGCCACTGTAGCTAAGTATTCCAAGGAGTAGTATTAAGGTGCGTTTGATTCGTCTGAAATCCGATATTATCTGAACTTCTTTGATCTGATTTGAACCTTTTTGTAGCAAATGGTGCTTATTTAAGTTGAATCAAATGAACCCTTTGTTAGTTAAAAACTAGTGTCATGACATTAATTAATTGATTCATGGACTAAACTAGTTAATGAAGTAAATGTCAATTGAATATCACCAAGAGTAGTGTAAGTTTATGGTGTGTATTGATTCCATCTTTATTTTTTATTAAGTAGGAAAAGGGTATTAAGGACCTTGTAGAAGACTTTCTATTTCGTGAAATAACATTAATATTATCTTATTAAATTTATTACACTTGATTATACCTTATAATCTTATATAAATTTATTTTGAACTTATCTGATTAGAAACTCATTTTTAAGGTGAAAAGAACACATCCTAAATGAAAGTGATGGAGTTTCAATTCATGTTGACGAGATTACCATTACCATACCATTCCAATCTAACTTTTTAAACAAAACACCTTATATCTTCTTTCTTCTATATTGGACACTCATCTCTCTCTATCTCTCCCTTTATACATATAGTTTTCTATGCACGCTTTGCGTGCGATAGTATGTCAATTATATCTATTAATCTGTCTAAATAAACTTTTTTAATTGAAAAAAAAAAACTTTTTTACTTTCATTCGGTCATCCCACAACAATGAACGAAAGAAAAATTTTATCTACCATATTCTATTGGCTATCAAATTTCTACGATGATCAAAATGCAATTTTTTTTTATGAAATATATCAATATGGATGTCTATTTATAGAGAATTTAAAAATATTAATTTTGAAAATTTTGTTTTATTTTTTTGAATTTTATATTTTGTACTATTTTCATTTAAAAAAGTTCAAAAACTGTAATAACTTTCTGTAATAAATAGGGGTGATACAAATTAAGATTTTAGAAAAGTTTTGAGGGGTACAATAGACATTTCGAGGGGGACACCATTGCTCCCCCTTGGCTTATATAATAGAGATATATATCCTCTATTAAGCAACCTTCATGCCAAAAAAACATATAGTACTTACTCCGCTCCATATTAGTTGTAATGTTTCCCTTTTCATGTTTGCCAATATAAAATTCATATTTGTAATTCCGTTGTACCAATGTATATTTATGGGAAAATTAATTTTAATAGTCTCAACTTAGTTGGTTAAAGTTTGGGGGTGGTACCCATGACCTGGATCAAATCTCGTCTACATCATTGCTCTTACGGCTCTCTTTTGTGTAAACCCTAACGAATAAATCTTGCCCACCAAGGAAAGAGGATAGTTGGCTTGGAAAGGTGATTTGCTCAAGAAGTTCCGAGGCTATTGCCGTTGCCGTTGATATTACGCGGTGCAAGGAGGGTATATATGTAATTAAATTATTTTTCTGGGCAATTCTTGTGTGTAAAATTATTACTGGAAAAACCTCGTCTTCTCCCCCTTTTGCCCACTTCCAATCGTCAACAGCAGCAAAGATTAGAGCAGCTTGTTGTATTTGTTGTTCATAGTCGCCGATCATCATCTTAGTGTATCAGTCTATTCGACAATGGATTCCTTCCCTTTTCACGATGCTAATATTTCCAATTTGATTGACAGCCGCACCATCGACTTCCGCCATGTAAATTCTCTCTATCTTTCTTTGCACATAATTTTTATTATGAATTCCATGATCTTCTTTTTGAATTCCATTCTTTATTTCCCTTTGATTCTCTTTGTTAAGGATTGTTGCATTTTGGATTAATCTACAATTGAATTGGTCAGTTTTGGAAATGCCTTAGCTTGAGACTTTGGCAGTTGAATACATAGTAGAACTAGGTTGATGATTCTCTATGTTTTGATGGGGGACGGATAATTCTAGTGCAAAAAGGTTTTTTTCGACATATGAAATAAATTAGTAGGAACTATGAAGCACGAAATTTCTTTTTAAAGGCTGTTTATGAACTTGCCAGAATTTCTTTTATTTTTGCCGTATCTCAAATGATCCATTTTTTTTTTTGTGTGGTTAAACATATTTCGATGTTGTATCATTGCCCAAAAAAAAAAAACTCATTCTTTTGTATCATACCTGAGCTGGTTTTATTGTTGTTGCATAGGATGTCAATCGCAGTTTACAGATGCATTCATCCATGGTACGGAGGCTGTCACTCGAAAGAGAATTAGAGGTTTGGTCTGCTAAGCAAAATCCCACCTTTATACAGTATATGATGTTTGTTTAGTTTATGTGTTTTATAAGCCCCATTTTTAGTGTTTTGAATAGGCAAAAAAAGAACGTGTGATGGCTAATTTCACTTTTTTCACTGCTAAGACCATGTTTAGTATAGTACTCCGTGTTTTATAGTGTTGAAGATGGAATCATTTTACTGTATCCATTACATATTGTTTGATGAGTTATAGGTAACACACTCCATTTCCTAGCAATAACAATTACCCCTCATTTGTGACCAATTCACAAGTCTATGGTAACAAAATCCTTACCCTCCTTATCAGCCCCGTTTATGAGAATTTAGGGGCCTAAGGGAGAAAGAGAAAAATGGGCCCCAAATTTTTTTTTCCAAGTTGGAGTATGCAAAGAAAAAACAAACAATAATACATATATATATATATATATGTAAATGATAATTTTTATTAAGATTGCAAACACTTAAACCTATCAACAATATTTACAAAAAGATCCAATAAAAATTAGAACTTTTCTATCAATAAGACTATCATAAAAATTACTTTACATCACAGTATCAAAATTTAATGGCATAATTAAATAATTTTTTTTTCAAAATTTAAGACAATAAAGCAATAAGTAATCATATCATATATAAGTATAAAGAAAAAAAAAATTAAAGGGTTTTTTTTAAAAATACCCATGAGGTTTTTCAAATTCTCACATGTACCCACTTTTTTTAGGGTTTCTTATGTGTACCCATAAGATTTTCAAAAATTCTCAATTCTAGCCAATTTTTTATGATAACAAACTTACGTTAGCAGCACGGTTAAATTAGTTGGAAAAAATACAAAAAAATCAAAATAAGTAAACATATAATACGCCGCGCAGCAACCTAATAATCCTAACTATGATACAAATCAGCCTCATCAACCGCCAACCAACCATCAAACAACTACCCAAATCGGCCACAAAATCCACGTACAACCAACTTAACGGTACTGCTAACGTACGTTTGCTTTTATAAAAAAATTGGCTACAATTGAATTTTTTTGGAAATCTTATGGGTACACATAAGAAACCCTAAAAAAGTGGGTACATTTAAGAATTTGCAAAACTTCATGGGTATTTTTAAGAAAAACCCAAAATTAAAATTACAAATTATAGCATAAAAAGAAACGAAATTCATAAAACTTTATGTCTACTTAACAAATGATTTACATGTGAATTGAAAACATTTTCTAACCTTCTTTTGCAATTGAAATCATCAACGATGATGATGAATAAGAGAAGAGAATAGAAACAAACTAGAACACATCTTTTAGATTCCAATGGAGATTGATGATATTGATAATTTGATAATTTGATATATTGATAATTTGATATATTGATATTGAATGAACATAATTTATAGGAAAACATACTCTAAATCCCGATGTAATTGTAATATTTGAGTACATCTTGAATTGAAGATTTTTTTGGGAGATTGATTAGGTAGGAGATTGAAATCAGCAAAAATATATATTGAAAATAGGGATTGTAATTATTTTGTGGTCATTTCCAAAAAAAAGTTGAATGAATTTGGGGATTAATTGGATGAAAATTGGAAAGGTTTTGAATTGCTTAGAAAATGAAGGCACGAATTGGAATTTGGAAAGTAAGCGTGTAATTGGGAAGAAATGAAGAATTGGAGTTTTTTTTTTGTTGGGTTAAGTAGCCCAAATTAAACTTCTAATTTTCCATATTGGGCCCTGGGCGGTAGCCCTGTTTGCCCTCCCCCAAATACGGGCCTGCTCCTTATCTGTTTCCATTCCATTTTATTAATCACACTAAACAATCAATAGTGTTAACACCTAATATTACCGTTTTTCACATGTAATTCATATCCATTCCATTCCATTTCCACTTCTAATTTTATACCAAAATCCCTTAAGTATAATTGTTTTATGAATGTTATGATATGCTAGTTAGAAACAGCCAATAACACCTTTATTTACTGTTTATATAGTTGATATTCATAACCCTACCTTAGCTTGGTTTGCTGAAATGAATCAAACCTTATAGTTATCCAAAAATAATCCCAACTTTTACATTTGTCTTTCCATTTTAGATTCAAGTGAAAATTTACCTATATTAGCGGTCATCACCAAAAAACCCAGCCCAAATAACTCCACCCATGAAATACCCGACCAAGAACAAGTCCATCCACCACCACCCATTAAACACCCAACCAGCCACCATCACCCATGGAAACCCACCAGCTTTCAAACCTACCTTCACTCACTCAAACTTGTGATTGAACCCACCCCTACTACCAACAATTACCGAAACTAACAATAATCATTGCAAATCCACAAACCCACCACCAAAACCCACCCATACCCGCTGAAACTAAGTTTTATGAAATCCAACACCACTCAAAGTCTCAAACCCATCAAAAACCCACTCCTATCTAACACCACTAAAACCGCACCTCCAACCAGTGAAAACCTGCCATCATTAAACCTACCACCACCCTATAGTATCAATCGCACCACCTATGTCAACCCCATTTCACCATGAAATCCACTTCTCACCAATTTAGGTATCCACCATGCACAACAATCAACCTAAAAAACAAAAAAATGACTAATTTAAACACTTAAAAATAAAATTGAATCCCACCACCACTTGAACAACAATAGAAGGAAAAAAAATGAAACCTCTTATTATCATAATTGGTGGATTTGAATAGGCAAATCCGAACATAAAAAATCCGGATATGGACTTTTGATGGGTGAACAAGACCATCAAAATCTAGATAAATGGTCGGTTAGGAGTGGTGGAGAAGGAAAAAAGAGATGACAATGCAACGGATGTTGTGCGGCACCATTATTTTACTGGTGACTGGTGAGAGAGGATGGTGCATGCGAAAGAACTAGGGGAAGAAAATGGAGGAGCTAAGTGAAAAATTAATGTTGGGAGGAGGAGATTACATGGAATGATTTGGTGAGACTTGAGAGGAAATGTAAAAAATGAAAGTAATCTTGTTTTTATGTATTTGTTTTTTTTTTCTTTTTTTCCTCTTTGTCTACTTTGGAGCAAAATCAAAAGAAAATAAGCAAAACCAAACATTTGCAAAGACAATTGAATTCCTTGCTATACGCCTTTACCTATCCTTTAGGGTACCGCTAAAAGGGTTTAAAATGGGCAGACGAGTCTATAAAAAAAGGGCAGATGAGGATGAGAAATGGGATTATTTTTGAATAATTAAAAATTGAGATTAATTTGGACATATTGATAAATTTTTCCACAGTTTATATATAGTAGCTGGGAAGGCTTATAAAGTTATAAGTCTCTGTCATTTGTTGTTGTACCACATATTTGCCAAATAAGAGTTGAAACACCAAAGGAGCACTTCAAACAATAGGTTATGAACAACCCATTATTCAAGATAGATAGTTTCCAGTTGTGTTGCTCATTCCATTTGTACCTCTTTGTAAATACAATATATTTTTGATGATCTTTATAATGGATTAGTTCACGTGTGTTTTAGTGTTAGTGGTTTGGTTAAGGCCAGTATTTATTTAATGGTATTTGAGTAGGAAGTTTGGGATCTTAATGGAGAAAAATTGGAATAAAATGTCTTAATTTTTAAATTTATTTTCAGATTAGATTTGGACTTGATCCTTGAAATCCTAAATACACACACACATGCATAATCTTTTGGCTCCCTACATTTTGTATGCTCAGCAACCAATACTATCAGGAAGAGATTCTATCAAGGTAGTTAGCATTACTTATTAGAGAATATAGCCTGCATAATATACATGGGACTGATTGGAAAGTTGGAAATAAGACTTGATCGAAATTTAGTCTACTAGCTTTTGTTAAGAATTGCTTTACATTATAAATTTTTTGAGTCATAACACTCCTTTGAGGTTTTCTCTAAGATTATGGCCTTAAGGGGAAATTAATACGACTCCGAATCTTTGTAACCTGGATTTCTAACTCTTTAACACATTGTTTGGATAGAAGGAGTTGGAGAGGAAGGGGAGGGAATGAAAAAAGAACAAATCCCCTTGTTTGAAAATTAGGTTTGGGGAAGGAAGGGGAGGGAGGGATCCATTTTCCTCCTCCTTTAATAACCATTATCCCTCCAAAGTTGAAAAGCTTCGAAGGGAAAATGGAACACATCTTTCTTCTTCCCTTTCTCCCCCCTCCCTTTCATTTTCCTTCCATGTTTCCTATCCAAACATAGTTTAAAGCTATGAATCATGTCTTGGGTTGGTGAAAGGATGAATTTTCCCCCTTTTTTTCGTTCCTGTCATTTCTATATTGACTTGTGTTTTAGAAATACAAAATAGGCAAAGCATCCACTCTGGAATGATTTCTTCTTGTTTCTTCCATTTCTATCTTCCCTCTTCGCCCTCACCCATCCACAGAAAAAAACCCAACTCATTTCTTTTATACTTTGATTCTATCTTGCTTACAGGGACACGTAGGTTGTGTGAACACTATTAGTTGGAATGCAACAGGTTCGCTGCTGATATCAGGATCAGATGACACTCAGGTACAGTCCTTTCCATTATCTCAAATTCTTTACATTGATTTGGCTGTACATTCCCGGAATTCCCACTGAGCTAAAGGATGGGAATGATAATTTCAAGTGTCAACAAAAGGAATCTTGGCAAATGTTACTAACTTACTCTTTTGTGACGAATAAAAAATGTAACCAGATTTTGGAAAATAATTTTTTTTTGGTGTTGTATTGTCAAGAAGAGAGGATGAGAGAGATAAACAATGTGAACCGCGAGCTTCGAAACATGTCAAACAGCAAAGACTTGAAGAACAAAGCTTCTTTTTGTAGATTGGCTACCACATTTGCATTTGCAGGCTATGTGTGGGGTTAACTTTTTGGTATAGGTGTTACTTAGTAGTAAAACAAACCACAAACAAATAAGGTTTGAATCTGAGTTCTCATCCATTTTTTGATAATCTAAAAATAGGGAAAAAAATACGAATTGAATTTCTTTAAATACGTATTTTAATTTGTTTAGAGGCTTATGAATTAAGGTTATTTAGTCACCCCTAACTTTTATAAATTAAGATTCAACTATTGGAAGATTTGAAGATGTATGAAACGGATTACTTGAGAATTAATAATTAATGTAGTTAATATTTTACACCTTAGGTAACTAAATTAGTAGTTAAACACAATATAAAAGAAGAGATATGCAATTGAAATGAGCAACAAATTACTTAGTTTGGAATGATTCGAAATAAGCATTCACTATTCGTCTAATTCTCACTTTTCCACATAATCATAAACAAATTTTTTTTCTCTTTCATCCCAAAAAAAATGAACAAAAGAAAAAGTTGATCCACTATATTGTATGTCCTACCAAATTTCCACTATAATCAAAAGGTAAAATTTTTATGGAAAAAAAACTATATATCAATGTAGATGTCTAATTGCAGCGAGCTTTTTAATTTTTTTGAATTATATATTATGTGTTACTTGTATTTTAAAAAATTTTAATAACTTTTCTTAAATATGTAGTTTGTGCTTTTAGAAAATTGAATGGGTATTGTAGACTTTTACAGTGGTACACTTACACCATAGCTTCCCCTGGCTTATATAATAACGATACAAGTGCTATAAACCTAATCAAGTATTTAATCTAGACCCTTGAATTAAGCAATCAACGGCCAAGATTAAAAGATCATTAAAAGAGTTAGTCACAAAATTCGATCAAATGAGCAGTAGGGCTGACATGACCATGCTGTTCAATTCTGCACATTCGTGCAGGGTGGGTGACAAAAGTTCTGGAAAGTTTTTGAATGTGATTCACAACCGTGCACATATGTGCATCACAGTTGTGTGGATCTTGCATGACCATGCAGAAATTCTGCACGGCCGTGTGACCTGTCCAGAAGTTCTGCCAAACTTTTGAATGTGCTGTAAGGTTATACAACTTATAGTAGCACAGTCGTGCAGCCCCCTTTCCAGCCCATAAATGCTGTGCTCATCAACTACAAGCAAAACAATATAACTACTAGTTCTTAACTATTTTATTACGACCCAAAAGAAAGTAAATTAACCTAAGGAAGTAAAGTCGCAGGCAGGAAGGAACCATGGCTTGAAGAACCTCCCATAGCAATCGTCACAACCCTTGTTCCTTGACCTTCCTCCATGGTGATAGATGCTTCTGCATCATTTATTTTTAGCAAAAGTATGTGAGAATTTCTGCAATTATATTCTCGTTGTTTCCCTTGGATTCTCACAGATCAAAATTTGGAGGTATTCTGACCGCAAGCTTCTAAATGAGTTTAATACTGGTCATTCTTCCAACATATTTTGTACAAAATTCTTACCTGAGACTTCTGATGAGATTGTGGCATCTGGTGCCGGTGATGCAGAGGTAATGCATCGTGTTGAAATTTTAAAGAGTTTTGCTGACATAAAAAATATTGTTGTTTACAAGCTCATATGATTTAGGTTCGCGTGTTCAATATGTCTTGCTTAAGAGAAGGTAGTGTTGATGATCTGACGCCTTATGCTCATTTTCATTGCCATACCAGGAGAGTAAAAAAATTAGCGGTGAGATTATAATCTTTATCCATCAATTACTGTATGCATTCTTATTATGAAATGAAAGCTTGTAATATTGTTTGAAATATTAAGTTGCATAATATTCTTGTCTATCCATTATTTTTCCACTTTAAATATCATGAATTCATGATGTGTGTGTTTTTGTAGGTTGAAGTTGGAAACCCAAATGTGATATGGAGTGCAAGTGAAGATGGGACCTTGAGGCAGCATGACCTTCGTGAAGGTTGTTCTTGTCCTCCTGCTGGATCTTCCAATCAAGAATGTCGCAGTGTACTTGTGAGTTCAGTACTTCAGTTTTCAGTAGATTGTCTAGCTAAAAGGTTTTACTTGTGGGTTCAGTATATAAATACTGTGTGAAGGTAGTATATAACATAAGGACTATCCTTGGTTGGATTTTGGCTTTCTCACTCAATCTCTCTTTCTCAGAATAGATTGTAAACACAAAAACAAGAGCAACAAAAAACACAAAAACATAAGGATGATCCAATTTGATTTCCTTTTGAATGTTAAAAAACTCTCTAACGATGTTTATTTATTTTATTTTTTTGGCAAGTTTAATGATGTTTATTAGTAAGCTTTTATAGGCAAAATACAACTACTTACACCTATGATCCTAGTCATACAATCATAAAACTATTCTAGTTACTACTGATTATGACTAAACAACAAAATAGCAAAAATAGTAAAAATATAACTCCTAATCCATATCATCTTTATTTCCACTATCAGGATTATGAATTTATGATCATCATATTGCAACAAAAGCTTTTAGAGGCCGTTTAAACTTTCAATCCAAACAGTATCTTATTTTTTTAAGCTTAGTATTGATGTAGTAGTTCAGCCTCTGTTACTATCCACCTAACTTTCTTCCTTTTTTAGGGATTGATAGTTGCCTTGAGTTCTATAGACTAACAAGTAAGCTCTAATGTCAGCTTGATTTACGTGGTGCTTCAAAACGGTCCTTGGCTGAACCTCCTAGACGTCATCTTCAACTGAAATCTTGTGATATCAATGTGACGAGGCCTCACTTGCTTCTTGTTGGCGGAAGGTATTCATTGAGATTTCTACTAGTTCCATAAATTTCTTGTTTATCTTTTTTTCATAATTACTAGTTGAACCACCTCACACATTCAACTTTGTAAATAATTCATATTTTTATAGAAATATTTTAAAGATTAATAATCAGCAAAGAAAATTATTTAAATTGTGCAAGTATATAAAACATTAATTCAAAGTATAAATACATATTTCTTTATTCTATATTAATATATTATAGTAGTCTCCTGATCTACAATCGACACAAAAACCAAGAAAATAATATGCAGTTGAGTTCTTTATTGTAAGAATGCTTGTTTAAATAAGTAGCAAAGAGATTGATCTGTGAATATTGTGAAAGGAAATGGATCCAACATGTGGAATAAGGAAGATTAGGATGACAAATTCATAATGGATTACAATGAATATCGAAAGTGATATTGATAAAAATTAATTCAACATGTTTATTTTGTTATATCCCTTATATCCGTGAAATGGTTGCTTACCTGTTAATATTTAAAGATCACATCAATTGTAATCTTCTACTTCAAAATCATTTATTTGCTGTAGAAACATAATTGTTTGTCAGATGGCGTGTTATTGTAACACCTTAAACTCTTTCTTTTCAATTTTTTTGAAATTCCATAAAATATCCACATATTCGTATTCAAATTAGTTGATTCATATCTTTAATAAGAGATTATAGATCAATAATCACTATTACTTTTGTTTTGTTGGTTAATACGAGTTATAGTATACTGCTACATATGTATCATATGCCATCTATAGACCATAGTAAGAAGAGATTAATGTAGCAAAATTTTTGTATTTAGCGACTACAAAAAGAGAAAATATTAAATGAAGGGACACAAAAAAACCCAAGATTTTAGGACACAAATGGAAATAAGCCAAAAGATTGCATTGTGGCTATGCCCTTTAGGCCCAAACCATGGGGTTTTATTCATATAGAGTTAAGGATGCTGTTCTTCTTTTTTTTTTTTGGTGTCTCTTTAATTTTCTGGCTGCTATATGCTTGCAGTGATGCATTTGCTCGTTTATACGATAGAAGGATGCTGCCTCCACTGTCTTCTTGTCAGAGAAAAAAATCACCACCTCTGTGCGTTAACTACATCTGTCCAATGCATCTTTCCAACCTGGTTAGTATGCAGTTAGAATGATCCATGTGCTTAGATTTTCTTCCAACTTAATTTTGTTATGGTTTGACTGAAACTGTATCATAAGTTATTTTGAGAAGGTTGTAAGTGATCTTGGTTGGCATGAGACAAGTTGTGAAATTTGGGTAACTGTAATTTAGCCTTCTATACAGCAGCTCAGAAACCAGAAATTTTGGGGATAACTAACATAATGTATTTTTTGAACTCCTCTAATATCTGGGCCCACTTAAAGAGCTGGGACACTTGGAGATGGTGCTTGATGTATTTATTAATTATTGGCAGTTTTAATTTTGTTCACCAAACCCTTTCTCGTCTACCACCCCGTTGATATAAATAATTTTTTTGTTAGTGGTTGGCCCCTAGTTTTTAGATCTTTTTTCCCCTGTTAGAAGCCTTTTGTCTTAATACATTTTTTCCTGTCCTTTTTTCTGATGTAATAAATTTTCAGGGGCGATCAGGCATGTATTTAACTCATGTAACATTTAGTCCTAATGGGGAAGAAATTCTTGTAAGCTACAGTGGAGAACATGTATACCTGATGGATCTAAAGCAAGGTTTGCCTTTGTATTCACTTTTGTCTTTAATTTTGGTTTACTTCTGTTCATACAATCTCAACGTTGTCTTCATTAAAATAAGCATCTGGATTTACATGATTTTTCACCATAGATACTGTCAATCATAAATCTTAATGTCCTTTAGTTTTAGGACTTTGATAGGCAGTTTTTTGTTAGATGTGGTACTAAATATACTAATTTACTAGATCTGCCCCAATTTAGTTGCAACAATTTCTTAAAATGGAAACTTCAAATTAATTGCAACATGTTTCTTCTTTAACAAGTAATTATTTATTCCTATCTCTCTCCTCATCACATGCTTTTTTTTTTGTCTCTCTCTATCCATTTCACACTCACAAATAAGTTATGTCTAGGAGTCCACATTCATCCATTTGTTGCAATTAATTTGGGCGGAGGTAGTATTTTTTTTGTTACTGTCATCTGTCAATAATTTCTGTTCCGTAAAAACCCAGCATGAGGAGTTTAAGCAAGCCCTTAACATGTGTGTCTTTTTCTGCCACTTACCCTCAAGATATCTCTTTCATGGTATCTATGTTTGTCATATGGAATATGGATTCAGCCTTTGTGTTGTACTGGGAAATCAAACATGAAGTTACATAATCTCTAAAACATGTATTTGTATATTTGGTGTCGGAAGAATTTTTTTCCCTCTATGAAGGGTGTACAATTGAATATGACTATAGGGCAGATAGTTACTATAAGCTATATATTTTCTTAGAGATTCTATTCACTCATGACTGTACCCATATTGAGCGGGCTCCATTCACTAGTTCTTTTTTTTTTCTCACTCTGTTTATATCCCAAGGCTTCCTACTAACTCTCTCCTTTTCTCTCAATCACTTGTTTATTCTTACTTTTATACAATGTAGCAAAATGCCAAAAATCCTATACCTAATACGCATGCCAAAAATCCTATACTCTTATCATTTCTTATGCTTATGATTATTTTAACTTATATTCTTGGCAATAATTGTTTTATGGTTATGATAAAAAATAACTTGTGTTGGGGTAGTTGCAGACAATGGAAAGGCTATGCAGTATACTTCTGAAGATGTTGCAAAGCTTTGGAGCTTTTCTTCTAATGCTAGCGGAGTGGAATTTACACCTTTAGGAGCCGCTCTTTCTGAGAAAATCTCCTTGGACAAAAGCAATGCTACTATGCAGGTATTTGTTCTAACACCTGCCTTTTTTCCATTATGTTCTCTTGAGAAGTGTAATGTGATTAATGCTGAAATAAACGTCAGCGCAGCATCGCAAATGCAGAAAACTGATGGAAATTGCTGAAACATGCTTGGGAGAGGGGACAGAGTATTATTGTGGAATCGAAGCCTGCAATGAAGCTCTGGATGGAGGTTACAAAATTGATGCCTCGCTTAAGCATGATTGTCTCTGTTTACGTGCTGCCTTGCTTCTTAAGGTTTAGCAGCAATTTCTTGGTTGATGTTGGCGAAATTTCTCTTGCTAGTTTGGGCTATGCTTATTGCTGATGGGTTCTCATTTCCCAGCGGAAGTGGAAAAGTGACGCTCACATGGCCGTAAGGGATTTGAATCACGCTCGAAAACTAAATTCACAGTCATTTAAGGCACACTTCTGCATGGCTGATGCATTATGTCAGGTTAGGGTTCATTCTTTGTGATATATACCTCTGCCAGAACCTATAGTTCATTTATCAGTTGGTAGTTTGGAACTTGTTCATTTAGCAATCTTAATTATGGGCAACATGTGTAAACATTATTTGGCTCTTTCTTTGACTAGGGAGATGAACTTATTGGGTGAATGAAAATAAAAATGATTAGTTGCTCATAGAGTGATAATTAATCTATGGATAAGTTTGATTCCTCCCCATTTGGCAATTTTTAAAAATTGGCAACATGTGGCAAAGATTATGTCCTTTCTTTTACTAGGGATATTAACTGATTACTGATTAGATGAATTAAAGCAAGAGTGATTGGTTGCTAAGAAAGCAAGTCTCTCTCAGACCTTTTATTAGAGCTAATAAATAACCTTCTTGTAATCAAGAGATGAGATGAAAATAATTGATATTCTCTATTATAATCACAACCTGGAAAACCCGCATTATTGAAGGTAACAGTTTTTGTCACTGTTAAAACAGGTCTCGTCTGGCTTGTTATAAAAAAAAATTATTTTATCAAAAACTGCTTTGGAAAAATCTTAATTATCAGGATAATTAATATAACATTGCTATGCTAGTCAATGATCTTATCTAGAAGCTGATATTTCGAAGGAAAAATGGAAAAGAATAATCCCACCTCTCTATGCTTAAAATAATTTCACCTTCAATTTATTCCAAAATAATCTCACCTTATCTTCTCAAAATGGACCATTACCAGTTGTTAACAATGTGTAACCGGTTTGTCATGTTGAATTGCACACGTGTCAGCTACTAACTGGTCTAGGCATTTTTTTAATGTTATGGCTAGGGAATCTTCATCAACGGTTCATCCCCTTCATCTTCTACCTCCTATGCTCTAATAAATAATAATCCTCCTCTTTCTTGCATTTCTTCTTAAATCAATCATTTCAATCCAAATTACCCAGAAATCTTCTTAAATCGCATTGCTTCAAATCACAAACATAATTACCCAGAAACGAGGGGCAACGAATTGCAGCGGCAGCGAGCCATGGACGGCAACGAGCCAGGGACAGCGACTGCGATGAGCCACTAATGGAGACAGCAGAGGTGGCAACACTAGGCGGTATTGCACTTGGGAGGAAGGAAGGCAAAACGACCTGCCAAGCATGAGGACTAATTTGCACTTGAATTTTTTTCCAATGAGATTAGCATATTATATTCTTCTGTTTGAAAGTTTCAATTTTTAAGGAAAGTTGGTAATTGATGGGGAAGTAATTTGCACTTGAAGAGTAATTCAATTAAGCTTTAGCATATTAAATTAGCTCTTTTTTGTTGAAAGGATTAACGTCAAAGCTTTTAATCAATGTCATGGAGGAGAGAGAAAGAGGATGAAGAAGGAAGGAGGAGGAAGGAAAAAAAATTGGAATTAGAAAAGCTATGTTGCTCAGACTCAAGTTTGGGTGTCGTATCCAAATAGGGATCGGAGGATCCGACACTCTCATTCCCTCATTCCAAAAATTAACCGATACGGGGATACGATTAACATAGTGTCTTGACCTATTTTTTGGATACGACTATCTATTCAAGTGTCGGGGAATATTAGTCGACACTTTTCACATAAAATAAATAAATTTAATAATTCATATAATAATGATAAATTTTGACATTGATTTTTTAATAAAGAAAAACTTGAATATAATATAATTAAACAAAACACCACTTAAACTAAAAACTAACAGTGATTTAACAAATGGAGGTAATCTAACAAACTAAAAATATGGTGGCCAAATGTGGTGGTAAGCTCTAATCGTGGCGCAAACAGTGATTTAACATATGGATCTTGAAATTATTTCTCTTTTCCTCTTTCCTTCTTCCACTCTAAGATCCTGACATTTAAACTCTGACACTTTCTAGATACGGGTATCGACACTTGCACCCAGGTGTGTCGAGTGTCGTATCGCGCGTCGTGTCGAGTCGACACGCGACACTCTAGGGGGGAAGAGGGCAGTTGAGAAAAAAAGGGATTTTTTTTAGGTAAATTGGCCCATTTTAAGAAGATAGGGTATAAAAGTGTAATTATTTTGTAACAAATTGAAAGTGGGATTATTTTGAGCAGACCAACCAAAGGTGGGATTATTCTTTTTCATTTTTCCTTTTTCGAAAGCAAATAGTTCTATTTCCCTCTTTCTATTTAAGCAGTGGTTTATCCAAGAAATATTAGGAGGTCCAATATAAATTTGTTACATGTAGATATGTGATTACTTGGAGAAGAGCAGTCGGATAGATATTGTGATTTCCTCATGTGATCTTCCAAAAAACCCTCCTCTAAACCCTTTATTGTCATAAATTATAAAATAATCAAAATATTTGTAAACTGACAATCAGTACAACAGTGAAATTGGTTCTGTTCCATTTTTTTTTTTGTTTCCGTTTGAAGTTTATGAATCATGGGAAGCAACTAGGAGCAGCTATAAATTTACTCTGAATTGCAATTAACAATATGGAGTTTAACTTTTAAGTACTTCGTTTATGTTGGTTACTTCTTCCACTTTCTTTTTGCACTTTTTCCCCACTTCATACCTTCCTACTGCTCTGCAATTTTTTTTCCTAATAAAAACCCCACAAGCAACACTATGGTCACTATCTCTCTATTCTCTCATCTGTTTCTTACACAACCCCCACCAATGCAGTCTTTCTCTCCTTCCACTTTGATATTTGTGTCCACGTCGATGTTGTTGCTTGTGGTGCTTGGTATTTCTCTCCTTCCACTTTGATATTGGTAACCCTGATTAAGGAGCAGAAGTAGTTAGAAAAATTGAAACTGCCAAATTGATATTGTTGCTTGTGGTGCTGCTGCTCTGAGCAGCTTGTGTGCCCGGTGCTTGTTAACCCTTGGTTGTAGTCGGCTGTTTGGTGATGGATGATAATGGTAGGATTAAGGAAGGCCTATTCTGTTTGGAAAGATTAAAGATATGAAAGAGAGGAGTGTGACTTGAGTGAACTGTAAAGATATTATAAAGGTGTACATTGCAGTAAATGACAGAAAAAGAGGAAAGGAAAACGCAAGTGAGAAATGATATGCTAAAGGAGGTGTAGAGTTGGGAAGGTAATTGGAACTTGTGACCCATTTGAGTGAATTTGAAGTGTGTATGAAGCACCCCATTGAGACAGCTTTATTATAAAAGCTTAATGGATTTCATTAGACCATTGTGGACCCGCCGTTGCATATGAGGGGCTTGTCTTTTTTAAGTGGAAAATCTGACTGTAGAAGTTTTAATACTCCATGTGCTGGGGCAAAATATTTTGAATCATGAAAGAGTGGAAAATTTGATGTATAATTTTCTAAATTGTAGTTGAATCTTTTTGTGCTCTTTTATGACCCTTTTTTTTCCCTATATGAAAGATTAACAACATAATTCAACTAGGAAATATATGACATCAAAATGTGGGCCAGTTATTTGAGAAGAAGTTGTCTTTGTGATACCTTGAAATCCTTGTCATTATTTACTTGTCAAATTCACAATCCTGAGGTTTGTGGTAGCATGATTTTCTGGCATTAGAACTTTGGTTAATTCATATGAAATGCTTCCAACAATGTTATAACTTGATTTTACAGGTTGTGTTCCATATTTTTGTCTTTATGCTGCAGCCTTTTATTTCCGGTCTTTATTTTAACTTTGGTTATTTCTCTTTATAGTTTCTTACTTTCTTGTTTGAGAGATCAATTACATTTATTTCTTCAAGTATTTTTGGCGCTTCGAATCTTCAAATTTGGTTTTTCCTCATTCTTGCTTGCAGTTGGGCAAGCATAAAGAAGCTCTAGATTTTGCCTTTGCTGCTCAGTGTCTGGATCCCTCAAATGCTGAAGTGGCAGAAAAAGTTGACAATATACAGAAGCAGATTTCAGCAGGTATTGCAGAACTTATAGTAGATTTGTCTATTGTTCTATATTCTTCCCTCAGGTTGGGTGTTTAGTGATAGACTGATATTTAATCTATTGATATATATTCGTTTGGACTGAACTAAACTGTAATAAACAACATCCTAGACTCATCAACTAAAATGAATTTGTCTGGAATTAAGTCCAAAAGAACCGGGCCTTATAGCTGCTGTTAGATGTTGGTTTGTACTAGACTCTAGTGACCTCGTTGTTTGTCAATTGTGCATTTGAAGGTATTCTCCCCAAAGCACATAGAAATTAATCCTGTTGAGATGAAGTAATCAAATTGCATGCTCTTTTTCAGAAGAAAGTGCTTGCGTTTGAGCCTCTAAGAATTATGTGCTGCATGTCTTTAGCACTTAATGAATGAGCTGTTGGCAAGCATGGTACCAGTTCAAATTGCAAATCAAAAATCTCATTTCTCGATTCTTTACTTCTCGACATTCAAGCATGAGCCTTTGGAGAAGGAGCAATAAAGAAATAAATATTTTTAAATCAATAGTTGCCGACTCATTACAGTGGACTGTGGTGGCCTGGTGGGCATTACTGGGCAATGTTTATGAGACTTTTGAGGTTTACAGGAATCAAATACTGGGAAGAGAGTTCTTCATCTCCTCATTTACAATTTGATGGAATGATAAATTTTAAGCTAACCTACAGTCTGAGTCTTTTTTCCCATTCATGTTATTTTTATGTAGTCTTGTATGAATTTCTGTACCATTTTAAAAATTGTTTGTTTTAAACTCTTTCATTTTTCCGGGTCCAATTGTTTTAGGCATTAGTGCTTAATTGTTTTCTCCCTTGATGCAATGTGATGTGGTAAAAAATTCTAGAATTTAGATAACTAGCATATCCAATATATTAAATCCCACTCTTTTAAGCCACCAAGGTATGCTTGGTGGGTGTTTTCTGCTTGTTGGCCCTCAACATGGCCTGGCCCTAGCTTAAATTTTTATTTAAATTTTAAAGTGACAGACTGCATCTGCAGTATTATTTCATTTACTTGAAACTCTTTAGGGGTAATGAGATTTAAAATCATCGACTTCTTAGTTCTTAGTTCTTAGCTGTTGTCCCTTATTTTGATTTAAAATCATTTGCTTGAAACTCTTTAGGGGTAATGAGATCCAACGCTCAGGTTTTTAAAACCCAAATTCAATTTTCTATCTTAAATTGCTGACTGCTGAGTGCCTGAGTCTCACCCGACTTAATCCTGCTTTGTTCTCCCAAGCTTTGACCCTTATCTGGCTTGCTTTCTTGTCGCCAATAGTCAAATACGCTTTGTATTTTCTGTGAGTCGAAATTTCCGGACTATTACACTGTTAAGAAGGATTCGAATGCTGGTAAATAACATTATAACAATTTAGAAAGTAGATAGAGTTGCGTGTGTAGGAAGAATGAATGGTTAAGATTATTATGGTACTGAAAACAGAAAAAAAGGTGCCTACTTATATCACCCTTAATTTTCTCATTTCTCTTTCAATATCCAAACTTTTCAATCTAGCTATAAAGTAATTATTCCCATCACTACATATGTTACTCCTAAAAAACTGTTTAGATCTTCAATGTTTCATGTTAAAAAAGTCAGGGTGTAATTGACTAGTTCATATGCTGCCCATGAAGAGTGCATAACGGAAAGTTTTGTACTGAGCTTTCACACCTTTTATATGGTTGATAAAGCAAAGGACTCTATGTTATATTTCTTTCTGTTTAGATTGAAGTCACTGAACTCTCTACTTATATCTTTGTTGAACTAATTGATGATTTCATTTCTGTTCACTACTAGTTGCAGTTGGTTCTTGATAAACTATGGTGGGAGGGATGTCAATTATCTTAGCTAAACACTAAACAGGCTTTGGTTAACTTAATCTAACTTATGATGAATTCAGCATTCAGCTTTGTCGGTATTGTTAGACACGTGTTGTAGTTTATGCCCTTTATGGATGTGGCAGGGTAGATATGTTATGATTCTTGAAGACTTGTCAGCATTCAGTTTCATGTTATTTATGTATTAGTGTCTTGGTGATTTCTACTATTGCTCTAGGTGGGTTTATTGGTGGGGAAGGATAGACATATAATTCTTGCAGATATGACAGTATTTTTTTTCCCATCAGCCTCTGTTTTATGCTGGTGCTTTGTATCTGATGTAATAACATCTTGAAAACATGTATAGCTGAAGCTGAAAAGAACAAGAAGTCTGATGACGCAGGATCCCAGTCTGAACCACGTGCTAGACGGGTGATATCGTTAAGTGACATCCTTTATCGTTCAGATGTTAATAGTGATGCGTCACAAGATGATCCTCGATCTGAAAGGGAAGACTCTGACTACGATGAAGAACTAGAAATGGATTTTGAAACGTCAATGTCAGGTGATGAGGGCCGTGATTCTGAGTCTAATGTTCTCAGAAGTGTAAATTTGAGAATCCGTAGGGGAGCTGATTTAGCTAGAGAAGCCGGTGGCTCAAATGGTTCATGTGGATCTCCATCCTCTTCATACCAAAATGACAACGGATGTTATCAGGTTATGACTAAAACCAGTTTTTATTGCTTGTGGATCTATCTATATTTTTATATACATCACTATTTTTCATGGCTTCTAGAATTACCTGTATGATCCGATGTCTAATTGGATGTCCTGATCTTTGAGTATCATGTATTTATTGCTCGGCTGCACAATTGGCGTCTTTATATACTTTATTATTATAATTTTCTTATTATTCTGCATTTTTGCCTTCTTACAGAGCAAGCTTAATTAACAGGTTTCTTGACAGTATACCTTTTAGATTTTCAATTCTTCCAATTTCGTTATTTTGCCTTTTTCTCTGACTTCAATAACCTTTTGGTTTGCAGTCTGAAGCTGTCATTGATATGAAACAGAGATACATTGGTCACTTTAATGTAGGAACTGACATAAAACAGGCTAGTTTCTTGGGACAGAACGGTATGTTCTAACACACACCACCCCACCCCACCCCACACGCTCACACCCACAGCAATGTTAATTATTGTGCTATTTATGCTATGCAGTTGATATTTACCATTGTCTTTAGTTATGAGTTTTATTCTTGTGCAAATCTTGATTTTCAAATTGAAATGCAATGAATACTGTATGAACTAATTGACAGGTGCCAAAAAGTGGATCAAAAGCCAAAAATCTTAACATCTAATGTTACAATTTTTTTTATAAACATACTTCTGCCGTCCTTTTATTATTGGAGCATTTTTTCTTATCTTGATGTTTCATATTAATTGCAACATTACTAAATTTGTATATTCTCTCTCTGTCTCTCTCCTTATTATATGGGTGCATTCTTTTTTCTCTCTATCTCTCTCCTCTCCTAAAAAATTGTGCGTAGCTCCAATGCTGCAATTGACGTATAGTTTCTAAAAATAAAACAGAGAATCCTTTCTTTTTTTTTTTGTCAGTAACCCCTCTGACTTGTATCACTCTGGTGATTAGGACTTTGGAAGTTTCTAATGTCACCCAAACTTCGTTTTATAGTTTCGATGAAGTTCTATGTTGCAGGGCCATCTTTTGAAGATTACAATGGCTGTGTAAGATACTTGAAATGCTTTGGAAAACCCTTGCGCAATTTGGATCATTTGGAGAGTACAGAAACTTTTGCACTTCTCTGTATTTGTAAAATGAGCGAAATTTCAGATAGTCCAAATTCCAATGCTATTGTTTTTTGATATATTTTTTTTGGTTCAAACTCCTTACCACTCGTTTTTTACTTCATTTTTTTTATGTTCAACTTCTTATGGCTCCCATGGCCCTGCAGTATTCTATCAAATTTATGCTAATGATTAGTGAGTTTTCTGTTCTTTGCCAATGGGTTATTTGGTCCCATGAATTTTCTGTTTTTGGTTTGCTTGTGCTGTGGCTCATTCCTTGTATCTTTCTTCCTGTGATTGCCTTTTGTTGGCCCATGTTGGCACTAGTATGTGCCTTTTCAGTCTACTGCATGTTGACTGCTGTAAATAGTTTGTTTCCCTGTATGGGATTCTTCCTTTTAAGCCGCTCGTATACCTAGCCATGCCCTTGTGGTAACTTGTATTATAAAATATTAGGTGATTATATTGCCAGTGGAAGTGATGGTGGAAGTTGGTTTATTTGGGAGAAGAAAACTGGTAGATTGGTCAAGATGCTCGTTGGAGATGCAAATGGTAAAGCTTTCCATATCGTGCTCTCTTATGGAGTAGTTTTAGTTTGCATATAGTGTTGAATTTTATACTTTAATGATATCTAATCCTTTCGGTCTCTTGATTTTAGTGGTTAACTGTGTCCAGTGCCATCCATTTGATTCTGTCGTGGCTACTAGCGGAATTGATAACACTATTAAGGTGATTGACTGATTGTGCTGGAAGGAGACTATTCTGATTATCTGTTCTTTTACCTGCTTGTGTTCCTTTTTTGCATCAATCAGTTAATTCCTTTTTTAAATTGTTAGATTTGGACTCCGAATGCTCCAGTCCCCTCAATGGTCGCTGGTGGATCAGAAGGTCCAGTTACAGATAATGTCTTAGAAGCAATAGGAGGCAATCAGAGTAGACTGTGTCGGACACGTGAAGCGATTCTGTAAGTTTTACATTCTTTGACATGTGAGAATGATAATTTACTTGAAGCACCCGTTTCTTTTATTGACTGTCACAAACGAATCTTGTTCGTATGTGTTACCTCGTCCACACCCCGGTGCATGGACAACATTGTGATCAGCTTGCACTTGCTTTTAAAAAATATTTAGAACATTTATGTTATGCATTTAGAATATTCGTGTTTTACTTTTAGAAGCACTTATTTTATAAAATTAAGTGGTCCAAATATAAAGCATGACTGTTCTAAATGTTCAATATACTCTAGATGTTTTAAATGCATAATATAGATCTTCTATTTTACATGTAGGTGTATAGTATTCATTGTGCACCTGGATGCACAATCACGGATTAAGCGCAAGCTATATGTTAGAAACCTTAGAATGTCTTTCTATCCTGTCAAGAAAAAAAAAGGGGATGAACAGAAAATGCTCAAGCATTAATTCTGTTACATTATTACGGTCTTTTATGTTCTTGATATGTTGCTTTTAATTATCATAAACTCTATTTTAAATCTATTGTATTTTGTTGTATTAATGAGCAGCGGGGATTTTTAAAACCTGACTGGAACTTGGGTATCTTTTGATACCCCATTTTGAACTAGTGGAATTCCCCAACCAAAGTAGATACTTGATACTAAATGACAGATTTTTTATTTTTTTTTGATACAGCTGTAGTATGCAACAATGAAGAATTCATGGCAGTAGCCTTTATATTGAATTTTTTTAAAAAAGAGACCAGAGGATATAATATTGTAATCAGTAAGCCAGTTACTATTTCAAGATTTTTCCTAGGAACATTTTCAATGCTAGGAGGGCGAGTTATCAAAATATTTCATTAGTTAATGTTTATGTAGCACGGGTACTTGATTTGACCGTCGTCTCCATACCCGATTTGTCCTCCACACAGGGACAATACCAATACTTTTGTTAATGTTTTTGCCATATCTATTGTCATCTATTTTTTAAATTTGCCGTTCTTAGTACCCGTATGCGTTTTTATCCCTATAGCCGACTCGATGCAACCTAGTTTAATGACATATACCACCTGCAAACATGGTGATGGCTGTAAGAGCACAGTGATTTGATCATTTGAGGAAAATGGTGGAGACAGTGGTGTTCACCGTCAATATTTTGAATGGATGAGAGAGGTGTTCGAGCTTAGGGAATAAGAGAAAGCGCTTTAGTCTTTTAGGATGCTTGGAGGGAAGGCTTGATAGTTGATACCATGTGGCTGAGTGAGATAGTGTGATAAATGTTTGACGAGGCTATGTATTATATCAACTATAATATACTTCGTATATTTATTAGATGTACAGGGTAACAGGGTTGAAACAGTTCTATAATAATTTATTTTCATATATTGATAAGCTCTCATGAGTCTGGAATCCAGATCAAGGACAAATGGACAATCATTGTCGTCTTGTCTTACTTAGCTAAGGGCACTAGTCTTCTTTTTTAGTGAAGAAGGAACATAAGTAAGTCTACCCTAAGCTTAGCTCCTAAGTGCTCATAATTTGTACAGCAGCCAAGGTATTCTTGGTCTCATCTGTGTAATGACTAGGAATTATTCTTCCAACTCGTCCCAGAATGGACGTTATAGCATCTCAGTTAGGTTCAATGATCACGTAGTTAATTTCTAAAAGATGAACTGTAACTCTGTTAAGGAACGATGGTTTAACTTTGTCTACTTCCTTTGTCTTCTTTATAGGATAAAGGGGACAATGGTTTAGTAGCAGGGATCATTTGGAAAAAATGGGGTTATATATGGCATATGGGATTATTCTATTGATGTTTCTTTTCCTAATTATTATTGAGTGGAAATACTGGCTTTTTTCATGTCACTTTTATTTTTATAACTTCGTAGGTATTCTGAATGATTCGATTATGGAAGTTTTTTGCATAAAACTTGGGCTATGTTTACTTCAACTTTTAAGCACTCAACTGTCTCAACTCTAAGTGCTTATGGAAAAAAATGACCAAATGAGAGAAAACCAGAGCAGACCAAATTAGACAAGCTCCAAATCCTCCAATTCTAATTATTGTTAAAAAAATCTTTCCTTTTTTTAAATAAATGATGAAATTACATAAAACTACTCATCAATAAAAAAAATGCAGACCCTATCTGAAAAATTCAGCTCAGCAACGCCAGGTAAACATAGCCTTATTTATTGTCCATAGATTTTCTACATCCATGAAGTGAAGACTTACATTGTGCCTTTGAAGTTTGTATGAAGCTTATCACCAACACGACTCATAATTTGTATAACCAATAATTCTGGTCCTGACTGGCAAGCTGAGATAGACCTAACTTTTGACATGGATCAAACTGGTTCCTTCTTGACAATGTCTCTCAGTTTTCAGTTGAACAGCTCTTTTCCCAGACCTGGTAACAACCCAGCATACAATACTTGTGTTGAGTGAGATTTTCTAGCTGGGTATTTTCCAGTCTGGTTCAGCAAAATGTCCTTTTTTGCTCTTTTGAGCAATTTGGATTGACCCATTGCCATCCTTATTCCCTCCTTTTAGACATTTCTGGTCAAGTTTCAGAGTGATTAGTATTTACTTCCATTGGCTCCTTTTCCTGGTTGAGGGTAGGTGTGATAATATCATCAAATTCATGTCTAAGAGTGAATTTTTAAGTCCACTCTGGAATGCTTTTGTTTCAAAACTGCCACTTATTATTGGTTAGAAAGGTTTACTCTTGCAGTTGCCCGAAAGTTACTACTGCCACTAAGGGTATTGAGCTAATCATCGTGTTTAATGTTTTATGACGCATGTATCTCATATTTTACAGGCCAATTGATCTGTTGGAGAGATTCCATATGCATGACTTTACGGAAGGAATGCATCCTTTTGAATGTGCTCAGACCTAGTGGCCCTTGTTAATTTTCAAGACTAGTCTGGTAAAATTTCCTCTACCTTTTGATAGCACTACATGTGAAAGCATTTTAGTTTCCTTTTCACTTTTCATGATCTCATACTTTGAAGAGTGCATGGAATTACATTTTTCTTCAATGGGAGTCCTCATTTATTTGGTTAGGTCTAGATGTATAATTTTAGAAATTTGGAATTCATGTTTGGGGCTTAACAAATCCTTCTAATTGCAATAAGATGTTAAATACTATTCTTGCTGTCTCATAATCTTTGCTCCGTGACCAAAAACTCTCACAAAAAGTGAACCCATGGAGCAAAGATTATGGGAAAGAGGGAGGATTTACTATTGAAACAGTAGAGTAGAAGAAAGAAAACTTTTTCTTAATGAGAAATAGATGAACACACCATAATAGAGATGATTATTTCCTCCTTATCCCACATTCCCACCCTCTATTACCTCATAATTGCTATTCCACATACTGAATGAGAAATAGATGAATGCTTTGTGCGTAACCTGCAAATCTTTAGGGTTTTCTGAACTTGAGGTGCACTTAGGCTTTTTTGTTCAGTTCAACTTATTTAAGCACTCTAGTGCTCAGATCAGAAAATTTCCTTCAAAATAATAATAATAATTCAGATCAGATTAGAAAATTTCAGATCAGATCGGATCAGAAAAGTTCAGTTAAGATCAGATTAGAAAAGTTCAGATCATAAATTATTAGATCATATCAAATCAGAAAGTTCATATTAGAACAAAAAAGTTCAGATCATATAAGAAAAGTTTCGAACTGAACACGCCCTTAGTGCAATGATTTTGCTCAGTTGATCAAATGTTGCTCATTTACATAATTATGTATTTTCAATTGATCAAAAAATGAGCAATTGAGCAAAAAAAGTGTCTTGGGAGTACCTTTTCTAGAGTTTCGAAGTGCACCTAAGAATTTGTATGTTATTTCTTAATAATACCATTATTAGCCATATTTATGAATATTGAAGGTGGTGTTATTCTGCGGACATTGAAAAAAATAAATAAGACCTCGTTCTTTTGGACTAAACTGAACTTTTCTGAACTGAATAAAATTAAATTCTAAACTCAGCTGAAACTGAGCTAATTTGTTTGTTTGAACCAAAACTTCAGAAATCAACCCCAGAAGAACAGTGCTTAGTTCGTTATAAAATTCTAATGTTTGCTCTACACCGAAGATAATATAATAAATGTTTTTTTTGATGCAAAGGGGTTCAAAAATTCTGGAATGCTTTCCGAGAGACACAAAATGAAAATCTTGATCTGAAAATTTCACCTGCTTGGTGTTTCCCCAAGGTCTTGATGGGCAAGGCTTGTACGGGGTGGAAGCTACTTTATGTTTGGCTGAAAGTACTTACAATTCTTTTTCTGAAAATTCAGGGCATCACTCACTATCACGCGTCTTTAACATCATCGTTCATGAGTCATGACGCTGAGTTTTACAGTAATGAAGGGCATCTGGCTAGTAGTCTTCCGCCGTGCTGATGCCATTTTTTTATCCTTTATTTTTGAAAAAAATAAAAATAAATTGTAATGTGATTCATATTCCTCTCTTTCAATGATTTTTTTTCGTGTGACTAGATCACTGGAGGTCTAGAAAGCGCTTACAAGGCGGATAACTGCAAAACTGCGGTCTTTGTAAATTTTTCTGTAGTTTGCCAACAGTGTTGTCCTTTTCTTCTTCTTCTTTGTTTTATAATTCTTGTTTAATTACTCCCTTTTTTTTTTAGGAAAATAAATCCGTTGACGTAGTTTTTTTTTTTTTTTTTACGAGACATGGTTTTTTTTTTTTTTAATTACGTCTAAATTAAAAAAAAAGGGAAAAATGGAACCCATTTTCCTGTTAATAAGTGCTGTAAATAGTGTATAAAATTACAGTTATAGCTGAAGGCCTGAAGTGCTTGTTTGTTATTTTTCCTTGCATGGTTCACAAAAGCCGTTGTCTAGGCTACTTCTTCAGCTCTATAATTATTGTACCGTTTGCAATTTTATGCTTATTCATGTATGATTTATAGTTTTACTATTACGTTTTGTCAAAAAATATATAAATTAAATATTAATAGTGTATATTGAGACGAATCTAATGAGATTTTACATTATTTTTTTTTACCTGTATAAAGCACAAAAACTATTAATGTCAGGGACTGTGAATAATGATAAATTATAAACGTTGCAATAATTATGGAGGGAAGTAATTTTTTTATTAGGTAATAAATTTGCCAGGTACAATGGTTTGAGGATTTAATTTTCTACCTTAAACGACATTTTTAGTAGCTAATCATTTGTAACTAAGTTAAATTTATATTTATTTTCATTGTGGTACTAGCTTACTTTCAGTCATTTAATTTTTTTCACAAATATCCAGTTCTATCCAATACTTTCATTCCTAATGTAATATTGTAGTGTATGATAATACATAGTAGAATATATCAAAGAAATTTTAGCTCAAGATAAAATATATGTTTTACATGGAAATATAAGGTTATTTTGTAATAAAATTATACTTTAAATTCATTAATATTATCACAATTTGTTAGTAATAATCAAACAGGCTGGTAAGAGTATATCCACAGGCCCATTGCTACAAGTTACACAACTAGTATGTAGGGGCTATATGTAAATTTATGTCAAGTATAGTATGATCCACGGATCTTGATACTCACTGTTCACTTTTCCTTAAAAAAAAAAAAGGTATGATGCACTGATTTGTACTTGCTTAAATTTCTCTCCGTCAAATTATTTTATTTTATATATACTTTTACATATCTTTTGAAGTGGAGTGTTATTTTGGGATATTAAAATTTCTCTTTCTGTCTTAGGGTGCGTAATCTTTAATTTATTAGACATAAACTTAGCTGAACTTACTAATCTGATTGAAACTTATTATAACTTATTAAATCTAGTTAAAACTAAATCTTATTGAACCTGATTGGAACGAATTAGGCCTGATTAGAATATATTAGTTCTAATTAAACTTATTTCACCTGAACAAAACTTATCTAAACTTTTTAAAGCTAAAATGTATTTCTTAAGGTAAAGAAAACGCATCCTGAATCTAATATTTGAAACTAGAGACGAACTCCTAAAACACGGCACTGCGGTGGTGACATTTGTATGAATTCACAAGTCTGGTCATAAGTCATTACCCTTGTTTGGCTGTTTCTTTCGGTCATCATCGGTCATTTTAGCTTAGGATTTCTCTTAATCATCTAGATGCTTATCTTTATGATCTATTATTTATTTATTTAGTGAAAGTATTGTGTCGGACGGTCCGACCGTCGGACCGTCCAACACTTGTATTTTTTTTATGCCCATGCTCAATAAAACGTGTACAGGTTTAATAATATATGTTCAGGTTTAACAATATATGTTCAGGTTTAACAATATGTGTTCAGGTCCATGTGTTCAGGGTAAACAATATGTTTCCAGGTTCAATAAATTTCACCAGGTTTACAAATTTATGTCCAGGTTCAACAATATGTGTCCAGGTTCAATACTATGTGTTCAGATTTAATACTATGTGTTCAGGTTCAACAACATATGTCCAGGTTTACAAATATATTTTCAGGTTTACAAATTTGTGTTCAGGTTTACAAATATGTGTCCAGGGCTAACAACACTTGTCCAGGTTTAACAACATGTGTCCAGGTTCAACAAAATTTGTCCAGATTCGACAATATGTGTCCAGGTTCAGTTGAACTGGTCTGACAGTAACCTTATATCGGACTGGTCTGACACAATACCTTCTCATTTATTTATATATGTATTCTCTTTTTTTTTTTCGACTCTTCCCAACTTATGAGATTTCTAATTATTAAGAATCCAACCTTTTTAATACTTTCTGCAAGTATTATTAATTAGGTCTAGCTAGCAATCTATGGAAGCATAGATAAATGAATATAAAGCAAGGAATGTTATATACGAGTACCAAACTTTTTAAGTCTAAAACACGAATCTGAAATTAGTGACCACTCTTATTATAAAATTATTAATCTACTAATTATGCCAAAAAGGCAAAAACACGGCATATAATTGAAGACTTGATGTACTAGCTTAGTTAGTGTTTAAAGTAAAGAAAAAGTCAGTCTATACTCTATATATACTGGAGTACCATTCATTATTATAAATTCAATAGGAGTTGTATTATGTAGCTTAGTTTTTTTTGCTAGGTTCTTTTTCCACTTATCTTAATCAATATGAATTTATTATAATTTATTAAACCTTAATTATTTTATGAGAAGATCAAATTCTAATTTATTTATTTATTTTTTTTTGTATAAACAAAAATGAGGTTAAAAGAATAAACTCTTTATTAGTACTCCGTCCCCCTTTTTTTGCAACAAGTAAAATTTTGTCACTGATCATTGACCAACTTTGACTCTCTCTAATTTTATGCATATAAGAAAAAATATAGTCAAATGGGATCTCGTTTGATTCGGCTCGATATGTACTTTTTTAATTTATAATTTTTATAATTTTTTATTATATATATTTAAAGATATTTTTATTTAAAGTTGTGTGTTGGAAAGTGTGAAAAAGTAAATGTTGCAAACAAAAGGGGACGGAAGGAGTATGTAAGAAGTCATGTACATCATGAATAGAGACGAGATCTAACTTCAATTCTTTATTACAAGACACGATTAATTGAAGTTAAAACTTAGAAGCTAAGTCTTAATTTTATTGATTTGAATATAAACTGAATTTCTCTAAATTTATTAGGAACACTAAATTTAATTGAACTAAACTTTATTTAATTGAACTCAATGAAATTGACAAAAACTAAATCTAAAAGAACAGAACCTAAATATAAGTCTATAATTATAATACAGTAATAGACTTTTACACTTGAGGATCGAAATGTCTAAAATGTACTGTACTTAATATCACAAAATGTTGAGCCACATATGCTACACTAGTGTGTGTCCCACATCGGAAGATGAGGAGAGACTGAACTAGCTTATAAGTCTAGGAGTTACTCCTCCTATTAACAATTGGTTTTAGGAAGGAACCTCCTATGGCTTATAAGTAACCTAACTCCCCTTATCGATATTGGGTTGCCCAGGCCCGTTTCTAATATTCAATCAAAATTTAACAAATGAAAATGAAGAGAGTACTTGTTCTGTTTTGACTATTTATCTTCAAAATCACAACATTTACTGCTTTAATTTGTTTTTGTTTTTAAGGGAACCTAAACTAATTAAAGCGCACACTACAATTGAGTAGAAATCTTCTTCTTATCTACTAAATTTGTTGCCACTAAAAAAAAATTTTCCCTCCCAATTCCCAAATTTTCCCTCCTCCCTCATTTTTTTTAAAAGGCTTTGTCCTTATTCCTACTTTCTAGCTTTCATCTTTTCCAATACATTTTTTTAAGTTTTCTTTATGATTACTTAATAACATCCACCTTCTCATATCAAACTTTTTTAACTATTTTAAGTTTGTCAGTAATTAAAATAAATAAAAGAAATAATTTAACGTACTTGGGTGGCTTTCAAAAATACAATTTTTCTGTTCTTATTTTTTTCCAGATTCCGTTCTTATTAAAATGTTTATTTCTTTCACATAATTTTCTTAAAAAAATTCTAAGTTTTAGAATTTTTTTTATCAAAATTGCATATTACGGAGTATTACTTAAGTTATAAATAATATAATAATTTTAATAATATAAGGGCCTAATTTTAATTTTTAGAATAGGCCCCTAAAATTTTCGGGGCGGCCTTGTGAAAAAGAAGTAATACTTCGGTCAAAAAATTAATGAAATTAGAACTACATGTTTTTTTCCACACAATTGATGATTACGAGAAAAATTATTTAAATCGTTTAATACACATGATTAACTGATTTCAGTCTCCTTACATGTTTATATATATATATACACACACACACACCATTTTTTAATTGATTTTGGTCTCTAATGTAGAATCATTGACTATAATAATATGCAACAATTTTGTTATTATGGCTTATGTACATGTCTACAACAATTTTCAATTATACAATTACAAGTAAAAAAATCTGATTATTTTTTGGGCTAATTAAAACCTCAAAACTACTTTTATTTGAGGGGTGATCAACTAATATTGATTTTGATTGGTCAATAATACATTAACACCTTAATTTTATGTACTAACTAGTTTTTTTTGCCCGGACGTTGCCCCGGGTCCAACAGTTTATTTTTATTGTGCATTGATAAAGGCGTTATAATTAACAAACATTTTGGCACAGATGATAACTGTCGTTTGTTGAAATACCAAGAACAATCGAAACAACTCAAGTTGGCAAAATCACCCTCAATTTGCATTGCAGATCGAACGTCAACTATATGAGAAAACACAAATAACAAATCTATGTAACATGATGAACAAAAAAAATTAGAAATTATATATTTTAGATTGTAGATAGATTTTGTGGAAGAATTGCAATTCAATTAGTCAAAAACCATTGTGTTAGACCAAAGCTATTGTGTGCTAACTTCTCCCATTTTTATTTTAAATAATATTTTTTTATCTCTCTTTATTTTTCCTAAACGATAAAACAATATAGTTATAAAGAAGCATATTTATATCAACATATAAATAGAGTTGAGTTGGTAACTACCTAACCTTTTCATATAAAAGATCCATGTTCAAATCTCACTACAATCGAAATATACTAATGTTTAAATTTATAATTTACATTGTCGGCCAACATGCATGAGATGCTACTAATGATTCAGTACCAAGTGGCTTTTGTGCATGTCTAGCTTCATTCCTCAATAACTTGGTAGACTTATGTGTTTTTGTGATTTTTGGGCTTTCACAATAATGGTTCATTTAATAATCAGAACTATTATTTATGGTACCCAAACATATCATACACTGTAATATTATATTATTGCAAAGTTTTCTTTTACTTTATTCACATTCTTGACCCCTGGCCGATGAAAATTCTTCTATGATCATCGTAAAAACGACCAACGAAGTCAAGTAAATGTAGACCTTTGATTATCTATGTTAATTAAGTTTATTTTGGTAATTAGATTTGACTTTTATTTTAAATAAAAATATTCATTTTAATATATTTTTTTTGTAATATTAATTCAGCTTTTTATATTTTTGGATTTACCTAAATTAATTTTAGATTTTGATAATTTAAAAATTAAATTAAAAATCTGAAATCAATTTTGATAAATCCAAAAATATTAAAAATGAATTAATATTAAAAAAAATTAAATGTTTATTTATATTTAAAAACTCAAATCTAATTACCAAGGTCGACGGTCTAGATTATTTTAACTTCGGTAATCATTTTTTCGACAACCATAGAAAAAATATTCTAATTTGTGCATACATTTTATTTTATTTTTTTCCTTTTTCTTTGATGCCTTATTCAGTTATTATATTATTCCTACATGCATGTATTTTGCATGTTTATATAAAATATAGCAAGTTGTAATCTAGTTGCAGGTCAAATAATTCTACATATATACAATATTTATATTGAATAAATTAAAGGGAAGATTGCAAGATATTCTCCTTTTTTTTGGGCCACAAAATATCATATATTCCATCGTATTTTATGTGGAAGAATTTTTATATTCACTTTAATAATTCTTCTTCGAACATTATCGTGTATCTATTTATGACTATTGTCGTGCATACATCATACATGCTTTGTTATAGTCAATATATAAGTGGAAGAATTGAAAGTCCACTTGCATATACTAAAAGATATGTTCAAAAATATGCTTTGTTCGATCCCCCAAAACCATGTTGGGAGGAATTTAAAACCTTAACCCCGGGACGCGCTCTGAATTCGGATTAACCCAAAAGGGTGAACCGGGTGGGTACACCAAAAAAAAAAAAGATATGTTCAAAAATAAAAATAAAATCAAGTATATATAGGGCTCTTTACATTAGTTGAATAGAGCTGAGCTGAACTGAACTGAACTGAACTGAATTGAACTGAACTGAACTGAACTGAATAGAAGTGTATTAATTGAACTAAATAGAGATGAACTGAACTGAACTGAACTGAATATAATCTGAAGTAAACAAGCCCATAGTCTTAGTCGTCGGCTTAAAACAAAACAATACAATTACACGCATAAAGTGGTCCACTAAGGGCTCGTTTACATTAGCTAAATAGAGATGAACTGAACTGAACTGAACTTAATAGAGATGAACTGAATAGAAGTGTATTAATTGAACTTAATAGAGATGAACTGAAATGAACTGAATAGAGATGAACTGAACTGAACTGAATATAATCTGAAGTAAACAAGCCCTAAAAGCCATGACATCAAAGCAATCATCTTGATAGGAATTGAAGCGCTATTTTCATAATATTTTTATAACAAAATCATTGTTAAAAAAATAAAAAATAAAAACGAAGAATGAAATATGAATCAACGACTCTACCTTTGAATCAACGACTCTAGCAAATAGCCGATGAATGTATTACCAAATAAAGAAGAATATATATTTGTAAATTAAAAGACATTTTAGCTAATTATTAATTAAATTTTGCGTATAATTTCATAACGTATAAGTTAAGATGCCAAATCAAAGGGAAAATTTATAAAAAGACATTTAGTTATTAAGTACTAATGAAATTTGGGGCATTATTTCCCTAAAATATAAATTAAGATTATAGGACCAGTAGAGTGTTTGATTGACGATTGCTATAATTTTTTGTTTTTAAAGATAACTAAAAATGTGTTTTTTTTTTTTGTTTTGTTTCGGTTGCAAATTAAATACATCAGAAGGGATATGATATTAACATCACCAGATATGATTTTGTATTTGCGTGCATGATCAGTCTGATAACTATACCCAAATTTATAACTAATGATAATTTATGTATAAAATTCAATTACCCTTATTAAGCTTATTTTGATATAATATTAATACATAAGATCGATATAATACTAATAACATAAAATATAATATGTGCATGGTATTGGATATGCTGTTAAATAAGCGATATAGGTAGTATGTTTATGAAAGCTCAATTAAACACATTACACATGGTGGTTGTTGAATGATTGTGTAAACAAGAAAATGGAGAATAATACAGAGTACAATTTAGGGGCACAAAATAACTTGAGAATATGAACTGTCATCACATGGTCAAGTGATAAGTAACCTAGGACTGAAGTATTCATTATTATTATATATGTTTGTAAAAGAAAACATTAAAAAGTAATTAAGTAGAAAATAAATAAAATGGGGAATTGAAACAGGAAAATGTAAATGGGAATTGAAGCAAGCAAATAAATGCATTACAATTTACAAACAAATAAATACGGATGGAGTTTCAGAAGCGGAGATATTATTGGGGAATTGAAGGGGGGATGGAATTCGATCTGAATCAAAACATTACAGTCACTGATGTGAGAATCCACATCCTACGGTGTAGTCATGGTCGGCAATACATGTGATTTGTGAGACCGGCACTATATTTATATTTTGTTTATTTAATATTAATTTTGTTAATTTAATATACAGTTTTATAAAATAAGTAATGTACATATTACAGAGTATTAACTAAATGAGCAATGGGAAATAATTTCTTAAGCAAAGCTATATATTAAATGAACAATATATAAACTTGTTGCATGTAGGGCCCGTCATTTGGTACGGTGTAAAATGATTTTACTGAAAACTATTTTTCTCATTTTACATTGTTTGGTTGGACTGAAAATTGAAATGGAAAAGTTATAGTGTAAAATGGTTTTACACCATAGTTGAAAATATTTCCTCCCAAAATCAAATGAAAACTGTTTTCCATTTTCTATTCTCTATTACCATAACTTATTTTCCATTCAACCAAACAACGGAAAACTCTTTAGCCCTTTGTAAAATGATTTTCATAGAGAATCATTTTACATTTAAAATGTTTTACATATGTCCCTACCAAACAGATCCATAGCTCTACGTTCACCTATGCGCGTGTAGTATAGAGTTCTGAAACTTTGGAAGGGAGAGGGACCAAGCTTTTTTTGTTTGAAACGAAGGAGGGACCAAGCTTGGTTATTCACTTTACTAAAAATCTGGTTTACCTTTTTTTTTCGCCATATGACTACTCATGAGTCATGAGTGTGAGGTCAAGATCATTGACTGAAAAAAAATTCTTTTTTCAATTGGTTTTTCTTTACACTATTTATGCTTAAACTTTAATTATGTTTTAGTTATATGCTTATATATTTCTTCTGCTTTACTTTGTTTGTTACACTTTGACTACTTTCGTCTTACAAAAATATCAGATTTCAAACATAACTAACAAAATGAAATGAAAAATGGAGTATTAAATTTAGCAAAATGTTATATGAACCCTTAAGGCTATATATAAGAAACACAAAAAGAAAACTATGAGAAAAAAATAAACATCTTAAAAATTGTATTAGGGTTACATATAACATTATCTAATCCATAAATTTTGAACTATATATATAGTACATAAATAAATAAATAACACAATCGCTCTATTTTTTTATTCATCTTAGTGTGTAATATATGTATTTTTTAGATATATATATATACACACATATTTATAAATATTAATGTTTGAAATTTTATCCTTTTAGGTAAGAACTAAAAAAATGTTAGTAAAATTCAGAAGCATCTTAATTGATTAAAAAGGCTGCTTTGTATCCTTAAAATACAAGGTGGGAGTGAACAGGTACACCTTTTAATCTTTTTATCACTCTTTTTAACATTCATCTTTATGAATTGTGATTAATGGGTAACTACATGCATGCAGGCTTCTTAAATAGTTAAATTGTTTGCATGTTTTTTCTTATATTATATCTACATTAATTGATAGCAAAAAATGACAAAAACACGCGGTTACATTACATTATATATATTAAATAATATCCGAGCAAATGCTCGGTTTATTTAACTAAAGTAAGTATTTAGATCTAAATTAATTTTTTCTATGTGAAAATTGATAAAACGTTATTGTAGATGGAAAATTTATCCAAATACTTTATTTTAGTCATATTAGAAAATAGAGAATAGAGAATATGCAATACCCGAAGTGTATGTAATTTTTAAATTAACTTATGCAATAGATTAAAGTTAGTTCGCTAACTATAATTTTTTTCTATAGTCAGTTCGAATTTTGATAGATATCCATCTCATTACTTTATTTTCATAAATTTTATGTCTTCTAACGTTGACAATGTAATATTCTACATTTCTTTTATCAAGTTATCTAGTTAATTCTTGTATTGTAGAAAAAAAAAACTAAAATTATTGACAATCAAAACACTTATTTGAAACTTATATACAAAAATTTAAACATATTTAATATAATGGTTCATTATTTTAGAAGATTTTTAAAACAATTGAAAAAAGGCTAAAAACCTAGTTAGAAAAATCGAGTTTAGGTAAAGTATATCAAATCATTAACGAATTAAGTCTGACAAAAAATATTTTAAAAATTAAAAAATAAACATTAATAAGTTTTTCTTATATTATATCTGTATTAATTGATAGCAAAAACTGACAAAAACACGCGGTTACATTACATTATATATATGTCACTCGTTTGGATTGCACATTACGATTTCTAGATGTGCGAGAATTGAATGAAAGTCTGTTTTCCTAATCAACATTTGAAGATGTTTTTAGCGGGGAATTGAGATTTTGTTTTGGATTATTTTTATTTCAATCTTAAATGTAGGTTTCATGATGATCTTTGAATGATAACTGAATAAAAAAAAATAGATAGAATCATTTTTTTTCTTCTAAAGAAATAGAGTGGATCCTATGCCTCGTAATGATATATGTTGTTACTAATGTTACTTCCTCCTATTATTATTATTTGCAACATTTATCAAAAATAGATTTTTTTTTTTTTTTTATGATTATGTATAACAAATATTACTTTTATGTCATATCATTCTATCTCGATCTCTTTAATTTATCAGATACTTCCTTTTCTATTTCTATCAATTTCTCACTCATAATTAAAATTTATCTAAAGAGTTTAATTTGTGCGTAAAGGTTTGTTATACATAATTAAAAATACTAAAGAAGTATATACAACATCACTAGGACTAGTCAGGGGTCTAAGGTAGAGGAAAATCTAACCATATACAAGCCTGATGATGTTCTATTATAAAATCAATTGGTAATATAAGAAAAAAAACCCACCAAACTTATATATTAGTCATAATCTTTCTAATATTTCAATATGGGACACTAAAGGCTTGTATACTTTAGTTTTTTTGTTTTTGAAGAACCACCCTTCTATCATTTATTCATAGTCAATTTGTCCATCAGGACGTAAGCAGATAGTTCAGACGAGACACTAAGATTCCAACACTGAAACCCTTCATGTGGAAAAACAACTGAACTGAACTTAACTGAACTTTTTTTTTTTGAAAGGAACTTAACTTAACTTATTGAATTGAACTGAAGTAAATAAGCCCTTACAAGTAATGAATTTGGGAGGTCTAATAATCTTCAACAAAAGTATAACCTATAACATGGTTTTGGTATTGCAGGAATTTTAAAGGGTATTGTTTTGTGATTTGCTTAATCTCCATTGCTCTAGCTAGCTTGAGTGTTGTGAAGAGTAATATATAATTTTTTTTTTTTTAAGGGAACGAAGGAAATTAAATTTTAGAGAGACATGATTACACGAAAGAGGGAAATATAAATACGGGAGTATAATAAGTTAAGGGTCTGTTTGGTATCGTTGTTTTTTTCCTAGTTTTTCATATTATTATATATGTCAATAAGAAACCAAAAGTTAGTTTAAGCTAATAAGTCAATTATAATTTTAAAAAATGACAACAAAAAAGTGCAAACTACTTTTTTATTATAGTTTTTTCTTTTTAAAAAAAAAAAACTAAAAGCAAAATACAGTAACGAACGAGCCCTGAGATTTTCTTAGTTTTTTTTTTTGCAATTTATTTAGAAATACCAGATGTTTTTGATATTTGAAATTTAGTAAATGAAATCCTATTAACTTCAAAATTGTATCGAATATTTGAATTTTAAGGTCGATTATTTACGAACATCCCTAAACTCTACTTTCCGACCGGCTTTAACTAAAAGTATATATGCTTTAAAAACTAACTCGAATTAGTTTAAAGTTCTTAGTTAAAAGTAATTAAGAAACTTGATATATAAACCATATAAATTAATTTATTTTTCATTTACATAGATGATTTTGCTTTAATTTTGTGATGGTATCAAGTTGACATAATTTATATGTTCCGTGATAAAGGAAAATATATATACACTAGAAATAAAAGGAGGAGCTTTCACATAGTCATCATCACCTACATAATCGAGACGTGAATTATGGAGCTGTTGAGCCAATATGTCTTCTCAATTATCATTATTACGTAATGTTTATAGCTAAAAACACAACCCAACCCAACCAATGAATAAGAATAACCCTATCAAAATATAAAGTGAAGATTAAAAGTCCACGAAACTTTGTCATGGGGCAACTTTAGATGGTCCAAAATAAAATTAAATTACTATGATGTTGACATGGTTGTCCATTCAAACAACCACCAAATTTCTAAACATTTTTTTACTAACTACAGAAAAGCTATGTTGCATGGATATCGGTACGGGTTTGAGAACGGGTACAGAATGGGTACAGAATACGTTACTATTAAAATTAAGAATACGTGTACGAATATGAAAAATAATATATAAAATATATAAAAATATGAAATTTTATGAAAATCTTCAGTGTAACTTAGAAATTATGTTTGTAAAAACACAAATAATTAAATAAAACAATAAAGTTTTTTTAAAAGAATTACAAAAAGACGAAAAAATGGTCAAAATAAGGTAAAACATTTTTTTAAAATATAACAAAAAATAGAGTGAAATATTAAATATCCGTGAAGTATCGATATCCTATCGGTATCCGATACGGATACGGTTACATAAATAAAATATCCATGCATCTTAGCTGAAAAGTATGTTGCCATCAACTCTGCCCCCATACACTACGCTCTATTGTTTTGTTTCTTTCTTCATTTTTGGGACCCAGCACGCAAGACCCAAATAGACCTTCTTTTTAATTGATAAAAAAAAAAAAAAATTTAATGCATGATATAGTCCTCAAATTATAAATATTTTACTATTATATGATACACAGGATGGAGGTGAAAATTGATGTACACGGCTATATTCTATGGATCTGATTTGATTATTTTAAAATTAAAATTTTAATATGTTTTGATTTCCTGATTGATTGATTATTAATAAACTTTTGTTTCGGCGTGCAAAGCTGTGAACAAAAGGTATTTAATGACGAACAACGAAATTATATAAGAAAATTTTGTCTAATCTAATCTAATTGTTGAATAAAAATTATGTTTAACTAGTGATCGAGCTATTTAATAAGAATGACGCCACGACATGTTTAAAAACATAAGCCGGAATAGCACAATGACATAAATGATGTAAATAATACAATGAAAACATGTCAAATAAATCACGAATGAGTTTGTATCATGTGTCAAGCAACTTTCAATTCATTTACGATTATAACCTTTAGTATAGAAAAAACTAGGACTTACCCCTTAATAAATAACAAGTCTTCTGTTAGATGGTTTGATAGGATAACTTTTCGTTAAAAAAAAACTTTTGCATATATATAAAATCATAACCTTTAATATAAAATTTAACTAGTTTTGTAAAAAAAAAAAATATATATATTATATAAAATTACAATTATTTAGTTAAAAAGTTATATCAAACCGTTAGTTTGTAGTACATGAGAAATGGTATTAAGGGCTTGTTTAGTTCAGATTATATTCAGTTCAGTTCAGTTCATTTCAGTTCAGTTCAGTTCAGTTCAGTTCATCTCTATTTAGTTCAATTAATACACTTCTATTCAGTTCAGTTCAGTTCAGCTCTATTCAGCTAATGTAAACTAGCCCTAAATAAATGACTTATAAAATGAAGCAACAAATTAAAGGCAATAAAATTGGCGTGTGAGGGAGCTTTGTGAAATCGTGGGTGGAGGACGGACTACTACCCACTTGTTATCTCTCTCTCTCTCTCATTATCTCTCTTGTTTTCAAGATTCTCTCTCTCTCATCTTGATCTCTAAAAAATCAATTAAGGTCCATAGATAGCATCAAGTATCATGAAATTAATTAAATGATCAAAGTGATACGATCGAGGAATTGATCTGAAGATGATAACCACCAAAACACACAACTATGAATGTTGCATGTGTGGCGATCATGGCCTTTCTTATGAACTCTTTCGTTGCAAAGTTTGTCATTTCAGATCTCAACACAGGTATGCTACTTTCTATCTCTGATCGATCTCTTCTTCTCCTCCAATTTATTTATTAACAACTTCTAATTATTAAATTAAATTTCTCCTAAGCTTAATTACATACATGTTGTGTTGTTGCACATGTCACATCTATCTTATACATACTAAACACTAACTATTTTTTATTTTCTTTTTAATCTCCATATATATATATATATATATATATATAAATATATATATTTTGAAGTTCAAATCTCCATATATGATTAAGTTTTTATTATAACAATATAATTATTTCAATTTCAATAACCACTAATTAAATTAAATCAAGAGATATGCATGAGTCTGAGTGAAGTTTGATTCAACCCAGAATTTTGTTTTTGTACTAATTCATTATTAATAATAATCTTATCAAAAGTGGAGTATAGAGATGTGCGCTCCGATCCACCTTAGATTAGATTATCACTAAATTAAATCAAATCATATATATCATATATGTTCTCCTTAATTAATTAGCTTGATGATTCATTCATTAAATCAAAATTGATCAAATTAAGTGCGTGGAATGATATAATTCTCCTATATAATTGAAACTAATTAAAAATCTAGCACTATATATTCAAAAGCATTTATATAATTAGAATTTATGTTTTATACATATAAAAATTATATATATACAGTGATATGATCTCTTTTGAATTGTGTCAATTTATAAATTTTGGCAAGCAAAACGTAAGTAATAAAGATAATAGATATTATGAATATAAATAATAGATTGAGAAATGTGAAAATATAAACGTTACGATTGATATGAAAATGAGCAGGTATTGTAGCAACTTATATCCAAAAGCGGAGTCATATAGAGTGTGCAATTGGTGCCTAATTCAGAAGGACGACGACGACGACCGTCATCATCACACTCTCACCACCACCCCAACATCAAATAATAATAGTACTAATACTACCAACAACTCCCCTTCCTCGACACATGATCATCACCAAAAGCCCAAGAAATTCAACAACCACCTAGTGGGGCCGAAGATAGGGTCCGGGTCAGGGCCAAAGAGCCTGCATCCCACAAGCCCAATAAAAAAGCAGGCGGCAAGGTCACCGGAGGAAGCTAAGTCACCATCGGGCCGGAAAAGAATAAGCGGCCCAGCCCAAGATCAGGAGAAGCTGAGGAGGACCAAGTCAGAGGAAATATCAAAGAATAAAAACAACAACAACAATAATAACAATAATAATAATTCAAGTAATAGTAATAATAGTAGTAGGAGTAGTGGTGGAAATGGAAATGGAAATGGAAATGGAAATGGGGGTGGACCAGCTGTAATAAAACATGTCTTTAGAAATAAGGTGAGAAGGTATAAGCTTTTGGATGAGGTGTCTAGCTAATTTAATTTAGCTAAGTTGACATTATTATTATTATTAACATCCATCAACATCAATATATATATTATTATCATATACTACTCGATCTAGTTCGTTCTATTAATATCTTCATTATCCTTTGGCTTTAATTTATTTTCCCCTGGCCTGGTCCCAAAAAATTAAACTTCGTATGAGGATATTGCTACATCAATCCGGTGGGTAGACTACTCACCACTAATAAAGGCATTAAATTATTATTTATTATATCAGTTGGAATCCACTATCATTATTAACCACAATACTAATTTATTGATGGGTAGTCTACCCGGTGGGTATGACAAGTTTTTTCCTCCTTATAATGCTTACAAAGAATTTCAACCTGAATTCTATGTACCATCTGGATTCCCAGTTTTTTGTAATTTCCTAGCTATATTTATTACGCGCTACGTGTAGCTCTTGATGCTGCACATCAAAATTATTTTTTTTTTCTAAAATAGCATAAATTTACAAATTTATGACAAATTTACGCATAAATTTATATAATTTATTAGTTATTGTTACGGAGTATTAACCCTAATATTAAGCCTCTTAATCATAATGGGCTTCCTTGTATATAATTGTGTAGTTTAGGCCCTAATTCTCCCTTTTTACAAGTTGTATATATATTTGCACTCTATGATCAATAAAACCCAACATATTTATTTGCCCTAAGCTTGGGTTTTGTCATGGTATCAAAGCCCTAATTCTTCTTCTCTAATTTTTTTATATCTGAATAATGTTATACAGAGCCTTAAAGCTATATATGTTTAATTCACTAAAAATTAGTATCATTTTTATTGATCTAATCAGATAATAATAACATCATTTATTTTGACATATATTTCCAAAATTTTACTCATATCATTTTTACGTAGTACTCCGTACTTAATTTCTTCTGTATTTTTTAATTGAGTCCTCCCTTTTTTCATTCTTACTTTAATCGACGTGTAAAATTAATACATATCTTTGACGGCAACTAACTTATTAATTAAATTCTAAATAATTAAACATTATATAAAAATTTGATATCTATATGAAGTACTCTAAGAGACTAATAAAACAAGCTAGAGTCAAAATGAATATAATGTTTCATATGTTAGGTTGAGAAAATTTTAGAAGATTTCATTATTTTAAAAATGTTTCAAAATTTAATTTCATGCATGAATGGAAGTTAGGGTATCTCTTTTTTCTCTCTCCGGTGGGGTGAAGAGTTTATTTGCTTATTTATGTGTAGTCTTTGAGTTGCATGGGAGGCATGCACTATATATGGATAGATTGACGTGCCGTTATGCATGCAAAGAATAACTTTAAAATTTTACTATTAGGTTAAACTAACATTGTTGTTGTTATTAGGCAAAAGCTAACAAGCATCCGGGTTAAATTATATATATATATATATATATAAATCAAGCATTTAGTAATTGCATAGTCCTTATTATTATCATGGAAAATGATAAATGAAAGAAGCTAAAAGTAAGAAAAAAAAGACTATTCATTTTTTATGTTGAACCCATATGCTACACTAGTGAGTGTCCCACATCGGAAGATGAGGAGACACTGAACTAGCTTATAAGTCTAGGAGTTACTCCTCCTATTACCAATTGGTTTTATGATGGAACCTCATATGGCTTGTAAGTAACATAACTCTCCTCTTTTATATTGGGTTTTAGTGGTGGGTAGTCTATCCGGTGGATATGACAAGTTTTTTCCTGAAAATTCTATGTTGAATTAAATATTTTATGATACCGATCGAGAACACATAATTTTGTCATAAACATTCAACTGGATTTCATTTTAAAAATACATTCAATGCTTATTAATTTGTAGCCTTAGGGGTACATGATCTCACAGTAACCTTACCCTTATCATTAGGTTGTGGAAAAGATATGCATAACCCTTAGACCTATAAATATACTATGTTTAAAATATAAAGTTTTAACATTTAATGAGCACTAATTTTATTGATCAACGAATGATTTTGTCATAATAAATTTCCAAATTATTTCCACACATTTAGTGATGATGTAATAAATTTATTATATATAGACCTTAGGACTAAGTGTATATATCATTATCGTTATATATATTCTTTAATATTATTATTCTTGTTATTTTCACAATTATTATCACTATTATTATCATTATTATTATTTGTTATTAATATTATTATCACCAGTTGATCACATGTAACAATATAACATACTGCCTTTATTTTTTTTTAATTTACTCACTTCATTCACTTTTCACACTTGTTGAGGAAAAACATTAAAGATTAATAATTTTTAATTGTGTGTTTGTAAAAATTATAAAAATTACTCCCTCTGTCCCAAATTACTTGCTACATTCTCTTTTTCACATCTCTCAATACACAACTTTAAATTAAAATATCCTGAACTACACATAATAAAAAATTATAAAAATTATATGTTTGAAAATTAAAGTACATATTGAGAAGAACCAAACTAGATCTAATATGACTATATTTTTCTTTATGTACATGAAACTATAAACAATCAAAATTTACAAATGAATAGTGTCATTTTTCCGAATGTAGCAACTAATTTGGGACGTAGGGAGTAGATATTAAGAAAATACATGTTGAAACGAATCCAACGAGACCCCACATGACTATATTTTTTCTTGTGTATAAATCACAAATGATAGTCAAAGTATACTTATGAATAGTGCCGAAGTCAAATCGAGTAGAATCTTGTCAATACATTAATTTCAACGCAACAAAACTTTTGAAGCCTCCTTGAATTTTTTTTATAAAAAAACTCTTGTAGCCTTCATAATGCTGCATATTACAGTACTACACTGCTTGAATTACGCGGGCTACAAAAAAATGTTTATCAAAGTCAAGTCATTTCAAAAAGTTGTTAACCCTTTGTACAAGTATATCTGTATCTATACATGATCACTTTGATCAGTATATGATTAACTCACAATCAAGTCATGATATCAGAGCTCATGTTGGGTTTGGATTGATCTAGGCCAAAATTATGCACAACTCACATGTGAGAGGGAGTGTTGAACCCATGTATAAGCCCACATATGATTGTAAAAAAAAATTGCAATTAAGGGGAGTGTTGGGAATAAATTCCACATTAGAAAAATAATAAAGTTGTTTCCACTTTATATGGCTAAGGGGTTATTACTTCCCTTACTACCATATGGTTTTGAGGTAGAACCTCGTTTGTCTTGTAAATTGGACTTGCACTCGCTTGTGACGGGCGCGGCCCAGACCCGTTTGTCACGTTGAACCTCATATAGTGCACTAATGAGTGTCCCACATCGGAAGATGAAGAGATAACCTAACTTATAAGTGACCTAACTTTCCTCTTCAATATTAGATTGTCCAGACCCACTTCTAATATTCAATCAAATTTAATAGGGATTGGATACAAATGTACATATTGTCGGAATAATGGCTTCAAAAGCCTTGATAGATAATCTTTATTGTTATTTCTTGAATTCCTTTGGGGTATTAATGTATTATGGCTAATATAAACCTATCATCTTGTATTAAAGGACATTTTATGGTTAAAATGCAACATAAAGTTGGTGGTTACATATACTTGCAGCATTTGAAGTATTGTATTGATGATTATGAGATGTTTAGCATTTACAACTTTTCATTCTATAAATAAAGTCTTTGGTGATGATCATAAAGTGAGAAATGCATATGAATAATGATTATCATACTCTAAGAGCAAAAATGGTGTGATTTCATTTTCTCACTTTCAAGTATAAGGTTGTGTGGGAGTGATTATGTTTTTACCTAGGACAGGTAAAGTTTCACGATATCATATAACCAATTTCACAACCATTCTTGTGATTATCCTTTTATTTCCCAACAATTATTCAAGGCACATGTTGGTTACTCTGTTTCTCAATGTTGATTACTTTTGATATTTGCAATTTTTAACGCACATATTATATTTGAACATCAATTCAATATTGCTTTATAAAAAAAATATTTAAAAATTATGAATGGAGATGAATAATATAAGAAGATCTTATGTAAATATTTCTTTTAGTTATAATAATAAAGAATTTTTATAAATTAGGTTTTCTCTCCTTGTACTTAAAATTTCAAAGGTAACCAGCATATATAGTATATATGTTATTATTGTTAACCAATCATGATGATTGATAAATGAGTTATCAATCATAATGTAACCAGCTTCTTAATTATAGGTTTTAATGGTGTCTATACTAATGGCTATAATGTAACTTGCATTTTATAATTATACAGGGGCTTTTGCTTAATAGTATCGATCGAATATATATATCTCTTTTAATATAAGCCAAGAGGGAGCTATGGTGTCCCCCCGAAAATGTCCGTGTTACCCCTCAAAAATTTTCAAAAATTTAATTTGCAACACTCCAACCTATTATGGAAAGTTTTTACAATTTTTCAACTTTTTAAAATGAAAATATTGCAATATATAAAATTCGTAAAAAATAAAATTTATAAAAAAAAAAAAACAAAATTTATATTTTTGAATTCTCTATAAATAGATATCCATATTAAGATAGTTTGGCAAATAACATTTTGGAAAAAATGTAAAAAATAAGTCAACCTTTAGCCGACCTTCTCAAATTAAGTCAACCTTTTGATTAACTCAAAATAAGTCAACCTAATATACACGTCTTCTCAAATTAAGTTTTTTCACTAATTGTTTGTTGATTAAATTAACATTTTCAATGAAATATTATATAAACAACAACATGTTAATGCACTGCTTTAATTTTGCATTGAAATTATTAACTTTCTCCATCATTAAATTAGTGAAAAAAACTTAATTTGAGCGGATATGTGTAATAGGTTGACTTATTTTGAGTTAATCAAAAGATTGACTTAATTTGAGAAGACCGGCTAAAGGTTGACTTATTTTTTACAATTTTTCTTAACATTTTACCGGCCTTTTGATTATCGTAGAAATTTGATAGACGATAAAATATAGTAAAAAAAATTCTTTTTTGTTCATTATTGTGGGATGGGCTAATGAAAAGGGAAAAGTTTGTTCTGATTATGTGAATTAGTGTGAAATTGAAAAATATTTTCAATTTTTCAAACACGTTTTTTTGTTTGTTTATACAAATTGAAAGATACATCTAAAATATCATCACACGCAGAGCGTGCATAGAAGGCTAGTATATATATATATAGCGAAGGAGCTTAGTCATTAATTAGCGTTATCACCACATGAAACTATAAACAAAGAATAGATACTAATTGTGTTTGACCTTAATTTGATATGCAATTAAATAAATCAAATTAATTTATTAATATAACTGTAACATACTAACATGCAATTTGATGATAAATAATATAACCTGTTGCTAATAATTTATATATTAATCATGACTGTGAACGTGTGGAGTATCTTTTCCCGCAATTTCTGCAGAGAGCATGTTTGATTATGACGACGCACACTAATTATAAGTTCAATTCAAAGGTTTTAATTCTTTCCCCATTCCATATTAGTTGCAAGTCTGGCAACATACTAACTCCGTCCTAGTATATTTTATTATTTTGTACATTTGGAATTTTCCGTATGAAGAGAGAAATTTTAATCATGAAAAATGTTTATTATATACAGAAAAAACATATTCATATGAAATCTTTTTTAGATTTATCTAAATGTGTAATTTTTTAAACATTAACTTTGATATTTCTTTAATTTTATAGAGCAAAGTGAAAAATATAATGTTTAAACAAATGCATTGAAACTTGTGGGAAAAAAAATGCAATTGACATTAATTTTGAGACAGATAGAGTATATATTAATAGCACACATTTTAAGGAAGATACTTGAGCATATACATGAGAAAATTAATCAAAATAACTTTAAAAGAAACAAGAACGAAACTATATGCTACTGGTGTTAACATTATTTTTCTAAACATACATTATCACTTACATGCTCAAATCCCATCTTAAAATCGTCTACATATCAAAATACTTTATTACAATTAATATAATATGGAGCGGATGGAGTATATCATATAAAACAAAGAGTATGTAGTTATCGAAATTCGATTACTTGCTACTTGCTAGCATAATGGAGCACCTATATATTTCATTATCATCAACAATAAAGTTATTTACTTTAATTTCAATTTATACCTGATTTGTTTTATGATCTTTTCAAGTTAATTTTAATTTTAGGCTCTGTTTACTAGAGCGAAAAATGTTTTCACTGAAAATGGTTTTCCCCATTTTGCATCGTTTACATTGGGTGAAAAATTAAAATGTAAAACTTGGGCTCAAAACTCATTTTGCACCCTATTGAAAACATTTTCCCCCAAATTTGAGAGTAAAACATATTTTCCGTTCAAGTAAACATTAAAAAAATTTCTATGATCGATAATGAGTTTTCCATCGTAAAATGTTTTTCATGGAAAATCATTTTACATTAAAAACTTTTTACACCAAGTAAACGGACTCTTATTTTCACAATCAAACACATGACCCTTCTTTACTTGCAAGGAGATCGGATAGTAATTGTCTAAGATCATTATCAATCTTGTAATTCACACCTTGACCAAATTCGGCAATTTAGCACCTTAGGCGGCAGATCACTATATATATATATATATATATATATATATATATATATATATATATATATATATATATAGATAGATAGATAACTAAAGGAAACCATTCTTAGTTTATTGCAAGACATTAGTGATTAATTAGTAACTACTTTATCCTAATTTAAGTCATGATGCTAAAGGTCGATTAACATATCAAGATTGATTTGCTTATATAAATTTATCTTAATTTATATGAATTTATTTAACCTCATTTTATGAAAGTATCAAACATTATATTTGTATTTTTTTATTTATCTTAATTTATATAAATAAAATAAGGTTAGTGAAACAAATTGACCATAATTAGGATGATAATAAAGATGTCATTCTATTAAAAAAAATTAAGTACAATCGTAAGAATCTTTTTATTTTGAACAACATACAGTAAATATTGGTAGCTATGTTAGAAATTGAGGTAGCTTTTGAGTAACTATTTTGAAAAATCTAACAAAAATAGCTTTAATTTCAAAGTAAATTTTGATTTTTTTTTCTAAGAATATTTATCTGGGCTTTTGTTTTTAGATGTACATACGTTATTGATATATATTTCAGCTTAATAACTTGAAAATTGCAAATATAACTATAATACCATGTGTATATATCGTTATTCGAAATTTATTTAAAATTCAGAGATTGGCTTACGAGTGAGATGGAAATTAGTGACCTACCCCGAACGTGAAACATATGAGAGAATCAGTTGATATTTTGATCGAAAATGGATTCAACCAACCCCAATATTACCCGAAAAAATAATTAATGTATAAAATATTGATGGATTATTCCCATTGGTATACCTGAGAATTTACGTATTCCCAGTGGTATACTTGAGTTTTAAAAAATCCCAGTGGTATACTTACATTTTTAATGGAATTCAATAACCACTTTTAAAGGTTGTTTTAGTACATTAACAACCATAAAATCGGTTATTTCTTTTTATTTAGTCAACGGTGGTTACCCGAAAAAACTAATTATAGTTAACCTAAGTATGTTTATAGTCGAATTAGTGGTATTTAATAGCCTGAAACAGCCTTTAAAAGTGGTTATTGAATTTCATTATTTATTTAGGTATACCACTGGAATTTTTTAAAACTTAAGTATACCAGTGGGAATATGCAAATTCCCAGGTATACCAATGGGAATAATCCAATATTGATTAGTAGAGAACCAACAATAGGCTTCTTGTTTTTTCTCCATGTAGCTGGCCAATTGACCAAATTGGTAAAAAAAAGTGACACCCAACGACAATTTGGTAAAAAAAATAATTTTGCGACAAATTGGTAAAAAAAACTTAGCTTTGGGTGACAAATTAGTAAAAAAAAATTGCTTCGGATGACAAATTGGTTAAAAAAATTAATTTTGGCGACGACTTGGTAAAAAAAAAAAAAAATTCTGAAGACATTTAAGCCAAAATTTTAATTTTAATTCATTTTATAATTTGGTCAATACACAAAATTATACATCCCTATCAAATTTTTCAATCTTTTTATGAGTATTAAATTTAACTCCTTTTACTCACACATGTTTATCACTACAAAAAATGTGTTCAAGAAAGACAATTAAAATTGTTCTATTTGATACAAAATTTGTCTTCTTAGGTTATAATGACAATTTTAGTATTGCCCTCATGTTGCCCTTGTAACCCCGTTGTATTAGGTTTCAAAGCCAATTTTAGATGTTTTGCCCTCTTTGATTCAATTCAAAAAGGGCAAACAAAATTGCCTTCATTAATCATCAACAAAGGCAATACATTTTGCTTTCCTTGATTTAAACACTTTATTTATTGTCAAATAGGGCAAAGTTTCAAAAGTCTAAGAGGGCAAAATAATCATATTGTCTTCATAGTTAATATCAATGAGTGCAAAAATAATTGTCTTTGTAGGCATCATTAAGTAAATCAATACTCATATTGCCCTCTATAATCATGATAAATTGCCCTCATTGTGTGAATTTCTTGTAGTGTATCCAACCATCCCAAATTATTATTTTTTTTTTCTCTTCTTTTACCATAACAATAAGTGACATACTAGAGCGGAAAAAAGTATAGATTATTGCCCCTAAAATTCCCTAGCTATTTTTTCCATAACTTTTTTTAATATTAAATTTAACTCCTTTTCTAACACATTTATTCATCTAATGAGCCCAATTTTTTCCCCTTCGATCTCTTGCCATAATAAGTAACATGTAAGAGGGAAATTTTTCATTTAGATAGAGCGCAAATGTATTCACTTTAAGAGGGAAAATTTTCTTTTAGATCGAGCGCAAATGCAAATTAAATATTTTTTTTGGTTTAAATGTGGTCGGAAGTTCATTTTTTTACCAAGTCGTCGCCAAAATTATGTTTTTTTTTTACCAATTTGTCATCCGAGGCTATTTTTTTAACTAATTTGTCACCCAAAGCTAAGTTTTTTTTACCAATTTGTTGCAAAATTATTATTATTTTTTTTACCAATTTATCACTAGGTACCACTTTTTTTTACCAATTTGGTCAATTGGCCCCATGTAGCTCTCTAAAAAGAGAGAAAATGAGAGCAAAGCCCATCTAACCCAAGCTCTACGTTAGCTCTACATTGGCTCTCTATGGAAAAAAAGCTCTCATTCCTCAAGAGTTTCTGAAGAGTCGTCTCAAGGAATTATCCCCAAGAATTTCCGAATAGTCATCTCAAATAGCTTTCCATGACACATGGGATATATAAAACCATTTATAATATTTCTGCTTTTTAAAAATATTAATTAAAAATGAATTAGAATGTTATTTTAGAGTGCTCTACTATATATTGTTGGATGAGAGATCTTGATGTCTCTTGTGAGTATTTTGAGGAGCGAGAAAGTTATAAAAAAAAAAAAGGGTTGAAGAATAATATTAGAGTCACATCATTGTACATGCTCTTATACCACATAGACTCCCTTTGTTCATAATTACAAGTAGTGTGATAAAAAAAACATACCATCAATGATTTGCTTTATTATGATAAATTTTTCTTTATTTTCCACTATATCTACATTCTAGTATGTAATTTAATCATTATTAATCATATTATTTCATTCCGTATTGTATCTCGATTTCAAATAATCACAATAAAATTTATAATCTTTAACGTTATTTAGTAGAAACGGTTTTGGTTTCTAAAGTAAATTTCACAATTCAAAATTTTACAACATCAAAATAATTACTAACTTACATGATAATTAATAACATGTCTTGCTTCAAAAAAAAAATAAATAAATTAATAACATGTCAAAAAAAAAAAAAAAAAAAAAGATGCATGCCAATAATATTGATGCATTATTGATTGGTGAGAACATACATTAGCCAATTATCTTTGATATGATCATACTTCAGTAAACCAACATCCAAAGTTTTATTGGAAATTGAATCGGGAATAAACTAGACAGACCTTGATTGCGATGTACGGATGTACCTACAATTTAGTGCAAATTGTTTATCCGATATGAAAGACTTGGAAATAAAATTGATGGGGTGAATATGGAAAAAAAGACATGGGTTTACCGGATCACAGATTGAATCAAGTTGAACAAACCTTACATTATATAGCACAGTGACACCCTGCCAAAAAAAAAAAAAAAATGCACTACATGTCTATTAGTCTATAGGGTACAAATGTACAATCATACACGGCCCATTGGCCTTTATAACTAAATGCAACGCATACTTTTGTGGTAAGGAATGTATTTCAAAATAAACAAGGGCACATGTCCGGCGGAGGGGCAGCGCGATCGGCGCCACCGCTCAGGGCCTCCGTCTGAAAGGGGCCTCCAACTTTTATACGCTATAACTTGGTTTATCTTTGGTCCAGTGAGAAGTGTGCTTGAATTAAATGAGCTAGGTCAGGAGATCAATTCTCAGTACTTGCTTTTTCTTCCTTCACAAAGCACTTCCTCCAATGGTCCAACTTCCAAGTTGTATCCAACTTCCAAGTTGTAATGCCCATTTATTTTCTTTCCTTCTTTACACTTAGCTTTTTCTTTTTCCTTATTCATTTTCTGTTATTTTTTTTAAAAAATGACAATAAGCTAATAATGTCCATTTATTTATTTATTTTTTTCCTTTTTCATGCTTATTTTTTTATATCCTTTTTTTTCTCTTTTATTTTTTAAAGTATTGATTAATCAAATCATTTTTCCTTTCTTGTTTGGGATCATTTCCTCCTAATAAATAGCCTCATATAATATACGAAGTATTAATTATAATTTCTTATATAATCATTTAAAAAAAAAAGAGAGAATTAAGGACCTCATTTTATGAATTCGAACAGGGCCCCTAAAATCCTAGCCCCGACCCTACAACGGCACCCGTATTATAATGTACTAAACACCCCATGAAAGTATGAAACCCCAAAGATCTTATTAATCCCCAACCTTAGTCATGAGGAGCGGTAAGGGAAATTTCGAATATTTTCTTCTCCCAACAATTTGATTCAATCTCCATCCTTTGATTGTGGCAAGAGCTATTACCAATTGATCACATGTAACAATATAACATACTGCCTTTATTTTTTTTAAATTTACTCACTTCATTTACTTTTCACACTTGTTGAGGAAAAACATTAAAGATTAATAATTTTTAATTGTGTGTTTGTAAAAATTATAAAAACTACTCCCTCTGTCCCAAATTACTTGCTACATTCTCTTTTTCACATCTTCCAATACACAACTTTAAATTAAAATATACTGAACTACACATAATAAAAAATAATAAAAATTATATGTTTGAAAATCATAGTAACACCAAGATGAGCAATACTTAAATCTGGAAATAATTAAGCATATTATGCAAATTACAAGATCAGGACAAACCTAAAAAAACGATTAAATATACCTTAGAAAATAATAAAAATCATGGAATAAAGAACAACAACAATTTAACACGTTAAACAATTAAGAAATTAAACGAACAATAACATACAGGAGAGCAATAATGGTTGTAATTTCACATGCTAATTGAGTTTAGATGTAGCAAGCAGCTAGCTAATCAAAGTCAAATTTACAGGATTAATGTTTAAATCTATATATCTAAGTCTTATTTTAATAGCCTAAGTATCATCTCTAGGTAAAGGACATAAGAAACTAACTAATTAACTAATGACTAAGGTTAGTTAGGCTATCTTTAGTCTTGACTCTTATGGGAAATATAATTAATTCTAATTGTAATAAAATTAGTTTGTTATTCAGTTTGTTTTGCTGATGTCATTAGTTCATAACAAACTCTAACATCCTCTTGTATATATATGGTCTAGTTGCTCCTTGTAAAATAATTTTGACTTAATACAAAAAGATTACAAACTATTCTCTCTGATTCTCTCTAGAACATTCTGATTCTTCATATGGTATCAGAGCCATACTCAAATTAATTGAGTTTTCTTTTGTTGATCAACAATGGCTGATTCTGAGATTTCCTCCAAAACATCAGAATCATTTAATTCAAATCCTCTGTTTCTGTCTAATTCAGACAATCCTAGCTGTTCTTTTGTGACTACGGTTTTCAATGGAAATAATTACTTACGATGGAGTAAGAACGTGAAGCGTGCTCTAGGCGCGAAGAATAAGATCGGTTTTATAACAGGATCTTTGAAAGAACCTGCTGAAGATCATGCTGATTTTCAACAGTGGAAGAGATGTGATTACATGGTGTCTTGTTGGTTAATGAGCTCTATGTCACATGAGGTAGCTGATGATTTTACGTATGCTGATACTGCTTATCAGCTATGGAGTCAAATTGCTGAACGATTTGGGCAATGTAATGGTCCACAAGTGTATCAACTGAAGAAGGAGATTGCTAATCTTAGGCAAGAAAATATGACAATTATGTCATATTATGGAAAGATTAAGCGACTGTGGGATGAACTGCAAGATTTACGCAGGATGCCTACTTGTAGCTGTGGAGCTATGCTGAAATGTACTTGTAAGTTTTCAAAGAAACTGGAGGCATATGAGGCTGATGAGAAACTGATGCAATTCATGCTAGGTTTGAACTCAGGATTTGACAATGCAACAACAAATATTCTTACTATGGATCCACTTCCAGGTGTAAACAAGGCTTACTCTATTGTCCAGCAGATAGAGAAGCAAAAAGAAGTAAGTGATCAGAATGCAAGTGTTGAAAGTACTGCTTTGGTGGCTCATAGGATGTCTAGGCCTGTGAGCAGCAGGATCACATGTATTACTGAGATTAAGAATGATTGGAAGAAAGATTTGAAGAAGGAGAAATATGACAAATTTTGCAGTAATTGTAAAGGGAAAGGACATACAGTGGATCAGTGTTTCAAGCTCATTGGATATCCTAAGTGGTACACTAACATGAAGAACTCCAAGGCTATTGTGAAGTCAGGAAAGATGGCTGCTAATGTGCAAAGTGAGATGGTTGATTATGCTGGTAGTTCTGAAAGTCCTCTTGATGAACCTAAGGTTGACACTGATATGATCAATGCCATATACCAGGAGATGACTAAGAGGAAGCAGGCTGGACCTAGTTCTTCTGGACAGAGTTTTGCCAATTGTGCAGGTATTATGTCCTGTTCTGTTAATTGTTGTGGTAAATATGTTCCTGATAAATTTTGTTGGATAGTAGATTCTGGTGCAAGTGGTCACATGGTCTTTGATGCTAGCTTAATGCATAATAGAAGGTTTCTTGCTAATCCTATCAAGGTTGGGCTTCCTGATGGTTCATATAAATTGGTTAAAGAAGTAGGTTCTGTGATTTTGAATAAATCTATTGTTCTGGTTAATGTGCTGTTGGTTCCTGGTTTTAAGCACAATTTGATTTCTGTTGGCAGGTTGATTAGTGATTCCAAAATAAGTGTCATGTTTACTGACAATGGTTGCTATTTTCAGGATCTTTCTACTAAAAAGATCTTAGCCAATGGGAGGAAACAGGATGGATTATACTACATGGAGGTTGATTCAAGTAGTAGAAATAAATTGAATGTAATGGATGAATTTACAAATAAGGTTGCAAATAGTTGTAATACTACTGATGTAGGTTTAATGCATGCTAGAATGGGACATGTCTCATTATCTAAAATGAAGAATATGGATGTTTTTGATTGTACTGGATTACAGCAATATAAATGTGAAGTGTGTGAGTTGTCTAAACACCATAAATTGCCTTTTTCTAAGAGTAAAAATAGAGCTGAAAAATGTTTTGATCTTGTACATATGGATTTATGGGGTCCATTCAAAATTAAGACACTGAATGGAGCCTCTTATTTCTTAACTTTGCTTGATGATTGTAGTAGGTTGACTTGGACCTTTTTACTTCACAATAAAATGCAAGTAAAAAGAATTATTCAGGATTTCTTTTCTTTGATTGAAAATCAGTTTGGAGTTGTGATCAAGAGTATTAGGAGTGATAATGGATCTGAATTTATTAATGAAGAATGCAAAAGTTTCTTTGCTAAGAAAGGGGTTATTCATCAAAGAAGTGTTGTTGGTGTACCTCAACAAAATGGAAGGGTTGAACGTAAACATAGGCATTTATTGGAGGTTGCAAGATCATTGAGGATACAAGCTAATTTACCCAAGAAGTTTTGGGGAGACTGTATCTTGACTGCCACTTATTTGATTAACAAAATGCCCTCCAAAGTCATAAAGTGGAAGACTCCAATTGAACTGATGTTTGGCAAGAAACCAGTGTATGAGGAGTTGAGAGTCTTTGGGAGCCTTTGTTTTGCTCATAATATGGATCCTAAGAAAGACAAAATGGATGCTAGGGCCAGGAGATGCTTGTTCATTGGATATCCTTTTGGCCAAAAGGCCTATAAGGTATATGATCTAGAAACACACAATACTTTTGTTTCTAGGCATATTACCTTTTTTGAAAAAGTTTTTCCTTACAAAACTGTTTCAAAGCATTTTTCAACAACTTATTCTTCTGATAAATCAATTATTTCTCAAAATGCAATTAATTTTGGTGATGAAAGTTTTTTTTACTTTACTAATGATAATCATGCAGGTTACAATCATGCAAATGTTTTGCCTATTATGATCAATTCTTCTGCAAATGAACCACAATATTTTCCACAAAATAACTCCACAAATACTTCATCAGATTCTCCTATTAATAACTCCCTAAATCCACCACCAAATTCTCCATCACATTCTCCACAAGATTCCTCACTAAATTCACCACAAAATTTTTCACCACATTCTCCACAAATTAATCCCATAATTCTTTCTGATAATCCTCATATTCTTCCTGAGCAGCCTGAGGTTGCTCATCCTTCCAAAATTTCCACCAGGACTATCAAGGTTCCTTCCAAATTTCAAGATTGTGTTGGTACTTATGTACCACATCATACTATTACTTCTGATTCTCTGTCTTTTTCTGCCAAGACTAATGCTCAGTCTGATGACTTTATTCCTGAACCTAGTTGTTATTCTCAAGCTAAAAAACACCCTGGTTGGATTCAAGCCATGAACAAGGAGCTAGAAGCAATGGAAACTAATGACACTTGGACTTTATGTGATTTACCAAAAGGCAAAAAGGCTATAGGAGCCAAGTGGGTTTACAAAACCAAACTAAAGCCTGATGGTTCTGTTGAGAGACTAAAGGCCAGGCTGGTTGCCATAGGCTATCAGCAGATTGAGGGGGAGGACTACTTTCATGCTTTTAGTCCTGTTGCTAAAGTAGCAACTGTTAGGGTGCTTATTGCCCTTGCTACCATTCATAATTGGCCACTATGCCAGCTTGATGTCAATAATGCCTTTCTTCATGGTTTTTTAGATGAGGACATTTACATGAAGCCTCCTACAGGGTACACTAAGGCTCTTCCTGGTCAGGTATGCAAACTCAATAGGTCTATCTATGGCCTTAAGCAAGCCTCTCGTCAGTGGAACAAAGAACTAACCAAACACTTGCTTGGCATTGGATTCACTCAATCTAAGCAAGACTATTCCCTTTTCACAAAAACATATGGCAAGGAGTTTTTAGCCATCTTGGTGTATGTTGATGACATGCTCTTAACTGGGACAAATCAAAAGGATATTGATCTAGTAAAACATGGATTGGATGAAGCCTTTACTATCAAACATTTAGGAGAGCTGAATTATTTTTTAGGGGTTGAAGTTTTAAGGAATTCTTCTAGTACTTTTCTTTCTCAAAGAAAATACATATTGGACATCATTAAAGATGCTGGTTTGGAGAATTGTTCTCATGTGTCTACCCCTCTTCCTACTTCACTCAAATTAAGCATTGATGATGGGGAGTTGCTTACTGATCCAGGCCAGTATAGAAGGATGATTGGGAGGTTACTTTATTTGGGTCTTACTCGACCAGATTTGTCCTATTCTGTCCAACACCTTAGTCAATACATGAGTGCCCCAAGAATACCCCACCTGAGGGCTGCTATGCACATACTTAAGTACTTGAAAGGTACTTTGGATTATGGTCTTTATTACCCTGCTTCTTCCTCTCTTACCTTAGCTGCATACTGTGATGCAGACTGGAGCTCGTGCAAGTTCAGTAGCAGGTCCTTAACAGCTTATTGTGTGTTCTTGGGAGATTGTTTGGTGTCTTGGAAGACCAAGAAATAGACCTCAGTTAGTAAATCCTCTGCTGAGGCAGAGTACCGTAGCATGTCTGCTACTGCTAGTGAATTAACATGGCTCGAAGGGCTCCTCACTGATCTTACTATACCCCTCAAACACCCTGTCATTCTTCACTGTGATAATAAATCTGCAGAATCCATTGCCCATAATCCAGTCTTTCATGAAAAGACTAAATATTTCTTAAGGGATTGGCATTATGTAAGGGAACAAATACAAGCTGGTACCCTTGATACTTGCCATGTCCCAAGTTTCAAGCAGCTTGCTGATGTTTTAACCAAACCTTTGGCTTCCACTGCTCACAATTTTCTTTGCTCCAAGCTTGGTCTTGTTCCTCGATCCAGCTTGCAGGGGGAGTATGGGAAATATAATTAATTCTAATTGTAATAAAATTAGTTTGTTATTCAGTTTGTTTTGCTGATGTCATTAGTTCATAACAAACTCTAACATCCTCTTGTATATATATGGTCTAGTTGCTCCTTGTAAAATAATTTTGACTTAATACAAAAAGATTACAAACTATTCTCTCTGATTCTCTCTAGAACATTCTGATTCTTCATAACTCTAATAGGTACCCACTAATATGGGGTTCAAATTAAACATTCTTACGAGCATCCTTTTCCCCACTATGCTCAATCATTAACTGGTAATAGATTATTAATCCATATAATACATTAATCATTGCACTTGAGGGGGAGATAAATGAGGAATCCTGCACCTCTAGCATGAAAGGTGGGTGTAGACACCACTTAGGCTATGTTTGATTCACTTGATATTTTTTTATCTGATCTGATTTGACTCGAACTTATTGCCGATTTGTCTAAACTCTATCTACATATATATGCTAACCCATAAGTAAAAAATATCAAATTAAATTACCAGATTTGATCTGAAATAAGTAATAAGGTGTTTGAAATAAGTTGAATCAAACAAGGCCTTAGCCTACACCACTTCCTCATCACCTTTTATCATATGTGCAGGGTCGTGCTTGGGCATGTGCAAAAAGACCTATAGCACAGGGCCCTCTAATTTAAAGGGCCCAATTTAACAGTGGGTGCCCGAATTTTCAACCAAACCTCCTTCAATTCACGCCTATATTCAATACTTCTTTCCTTTTCCAATTTCCCTTTGAATGATTATTATGAATTTATGTCTTCTTTCATTTTCTCAACTAAAGTTTTTTCTTTTTAAATTTAATTTCCAAGTTTTTTTTTTAAATTTAATTTCAAAATTGTTTCTACTATAAAACTATTTTTTTTAAATTTAATTAGAATATCATTAAAAAAACTGATTAAGGGGCTTATTTTAAAGAATTGAACAGGACCCCGAATTTCCACGGCACTACCCTACATATGTGTAGCTCAATAGAGCGAATTTAGTTACGTATTTTTTATTTTAAAAAATAAAGCTTGAAATGGTAACAGCTTTTTTTGAATAGTACCCCCACTAAGAATGAACATCAGGCCCAATTATGGCATGAGCCTCATTTTTGGTGATGATAATGGATTCATGGTAAGCCACAAAAGGGACCCATCAAGATAATGTTTTATTCCATTAATTAACAAAAGGACCAATATATATAGTGACGGATGTGACCTACTCTAAAATAGATAGAAATGGGCCTAGGTTTGGTTTTGATACAATGCCAGCACAATAGATAGTTCACACTTAGCCCCCTAATCCATCCCACAAGATTTTAGAGCTTTGCCATCAATTTAGTTTTGGGCAATTCCGAGTAGTATAGAGATGGCAATAGTTAGGGTTTGTACCGGATCCTAGTGGATTCTGATCTGTTTTTTCATGTTGGATCCTAATTGTATTGATGTATAAAACTAGGTTCCAGGTTCAATGGATCTGGGTCCAAATGAATTCAAAATTGATTCATATTATTTTGACTATTTTTTTTTTAAAATATGTTTATAATTTTTCATACTACTATGTTACGTTGTTATTGGTGGAAAAATTAATTATGCACATCTAATGACGCAGAAAAAATTGGTGAAGTATTTTTTTTGGATGAGAAAATAATGGAAACGTAATTACATATAAATCTTTTGGAAAAAACATAACATTTAAAAAAAAAGTTATATCAACATGCTAAAATGTTGAAATGAATGGAGTAGTTCTATTTTTTTTTTTTTTAAAAAAAAATTGCTCAATGTTGGGTCTAATAGCAACTTATTTTATTTAATTATAGACCATGATCCAAATTTGTATTTTCTTTTATGGGATCCAACTTGACCTGAATCCATTAGATCTGAATATATACTGAGGATCCAAATATTTAGAAAGGACGATCCACAAATTTGGTCCAGATCCATACATTGCCAATTCTAATTCCAATAGTGTATTGTAAGTAGCGGATAAGTATTACTATTACTATTAATCATCAAACTGTAAATTGTGCAAAGAGTTATGTTTGTATTTCCCATCCTAAGAAATATCCTTATTTTTTGTGCAACCACATCATTAAGTTTTATCGACCCACATGCCTTGTCTTTTAACCTTGGCAACTCTAGTGGCTTTGTTTATTGAAGTCATTGACATGCAAATGGAATTTCGTACTGAAACATATCAAGTTTCGTCTTGTTTTTATTTGAGGGAGACAACCTTGTCACCGTCAACATTATTAGTGGTCACTACTAGCCCTTTTGGAAAATTGTTCATCTGTTATAAAGATTAACTAGTTTTGAGACCTATGCAATGCAATGCACGGATTTTATTTGATTTTAAAATGTTAAATGCATTTTAATTGGTTTAACCTTTTCCTTTTCTTAGTATTTTTGAAAAATTTATTTGGATTATGATTCAATTTTCTAAGACCTATCTATAATAGTCAAATTAAAATAAAAAATAGAGTAAAGATGATTCCTAAACATTATTTATTAAAAGGGGTTGAATTGAGCTTAGAAGATGATTCCATTCACCAAAACTGACAAAAACCCCTCTAATTTGAGAGCTTCAATTAAGGCCGTCAATGACTTCATCTACTATTGAAGAGCTTAAACAAAGGCAATGCATGAAGAAGGGGAGAAGAACTGTGATTTTTTTGGGTGGGTGAATGAGGTAAGAATTAGAACAGGCAACAACATTATTTTTTTGGGTGAAAGAAGTAAAAAAATGAAGGTGAAAAAATAAATTATAATTATAAAATTAAAATTAAGGTTTTAATTTGGGAAGGTAAAACATGTATCAAGTTCTTCGGAATTTTTTTTCTAAATTTTGGGTATTAGAATTCGTCGGAGGCATTTTTAATTACCTCAAAGTTGTCGGAGTTAGTTTTTTTTTTTTTTAATCAAATTGTCTAGAACTACTTTTTTTTTTTTTTTTTTAACCAATTGGGTTCATTGGCTAGAATAGCTAGCCCAAAATCATTCAACCTTGCATTAGCGAAAATAGATGTGTGAATAATCACAATTTCTTCAATACAGCCGGTTGTATGGTTTTTAAACCATACGACCGGTTGTACGGTTAATAAACCATACGGCTGAAATTTCAAAACCCAAAGATTCTATGTGCTGCAGCAATAATGACCCAAATTATTTTAAAACATACTTAGCAATAAAGGCCCAAACCCTTTGTATTTTGCTGCAACAATAAATGTCCAAAACTTTGTAAATGACAGTTGTATTTTATTGTTGTCATCATTATTTTTGAATTGTGTCATCAATGCATGTCACTTATTTCTCTTATAACCTCTCTAAATCGCCATTTTTTTCTTTTTCAGTTTCCCTCTGATACCTCCATTAGTGTCATCATTTGTGCTTGTTTGGAGTATTTTTCTTTTGTAATTTGAGTTGTCTTTAGGTTTTTCTCCTTCGTTTTTCTACTTGAAGTTTTTTCGTACTTTGTTTTGGTTTTCTTCTGTTCGATTTCTCTTCATCTACTTTCGTTATGATGCCAAAATTGAAGTATATTCGTCGTGGTGGCGAGAAAGACACAACTGTGTTGGTAAATGTTGAATCAGGTTTGTGGGGTTACAAAGTGATTTCTTAGTGCAGGTTATAAATTATTTAGTGGGGTTACAAAGTGTTTTTGGTGGTCTTACAAAGTGTTTTTGGTGAGGTTACAAAGTGTTTTTTTTGGGGGGTTTACAAACTGTTTTTGGTGGGGTTACAAAGTGTTATTTGTGGGGTTACAAAGTGTTTTTGGTGAGGTTACAAAGTGTTTTGGGGGGTTACAAACTGTTTTTGGTGGGGTTACAAAGTGTTATTTGTGGGGTTACAAAGTTGTTTTAATTAGGGTTACAAAGTATTTTTGGTGGGGTTACAAAGTGTTATTTGTGGGGTTACAAAGCTGTTTTAATTAGGGTTACAAAGTGTTTTTGATGGGGTTACAAAGTGTTTTTGATGATGTTACAAAATGTTTTGGGGGGTTACAAAATGTTTTGGGGGGGGTTACAAACTGTTTTAGTGAGGTTACAAAGTGTTGGGGGGGATTATAGAGTGTTTTTGGTGGGGTTACAAAGTGTTATTTGTGGGGTTACAAAGTTGTTTTAGTTAGAGTTACAAAGTGTTTTTAGTGGATTTAAAAAGTGCTTTTGTTACTAAGGGTTTGGGGGTTACAAAGTGATTTCGACATGCTTTCAGTTAAAACGACGCTATTTAATAACCTAGGGTTTTGTGCGTGCAAGTGATTTGCAAAAACGCGTTTTTGCTAGTGTGTAGTACATGCACGCGCCGCATGGTTAATTAACTGTGCGGCAAGCGGTGTGCAAAACGCGTTCGTGAATAATCTATCTATCTATATAAAATAATAACTAGTACTAAAACAGAAACCGCTGACATCATCAATTGACACATGTCACCTCCTCGTTACAAATTTTCCCTCCTAAACTCATATTTGACTTTTCCTTTATTTTTTCAAAACTTTCTACCTTTTTATTGCTTTTTTTAATAAATTTTTTCTTTTCCAAAGTTTTCACTCTATATTATTGAAAGGTTTATACTTATTATGTTTAAATATAATTATTTGTTTAATTAGTTATAGGCTTATAGCTTAACTATAACAATATTCAATCTTTACTAAAGTTTTCATAAATTGATTTTGTTGCACTAAGTTTATAATATAAATATTACAATAAATGTAATATTTTTTTCAAGATTGTTCATTTTCAAGTGTAACATTTTTTAATGACGTCAAGTGTAATCGTTTTACCAATTATTGTTTAAAAAACCGTGCATCGCACGGGTGCTAACCTACTATGATTACATATTTAAATGACGTTGTGGCTTGTTGAATGTTGTATACTTAAATTATTCTTTTGTTTATTATGAATTTATATATATATATATGTGTGTGTGTGTATGTGTGTGTTTTAATCCTGTGCATGTTGGTTTTATGGCGTTTTTAATTCGTGTTGTATCTGTGTTTTTTTTTTGTTTTTTTTTTTTTACTATAAATCCATAATATTTAAATTATATGTTCTCAATAATATGTCTAATTATGTTTATTATTACTATATATACTAGACTTGGATGCTCCTGCCTCTAACTCTACATATATACCACTATACCAGGTCTGGATGCTCTTGTCTCTAACTATATGCTTAGATTGCTTACAATAGGAGAAGTGGATGCAATTCATTCAATAATCAATCTAATATATACTGCGATATACCTTTATGAATAAAATCAAATTACAAATTTCCTCCTTCAATAATATTCCAATACTCGTTGTTCATTAAGGCAATATAAGTTTGGTAGCAAGTTTAAACTTTTAATTCGGGTGGTGATTTAATATGCTGTTAAAATCAATGTGATACAAAATACACAAGTTCAAATTTTAACCAGAGAAGTCACCCTTCCAAAAAGAAGAGGTTGATTGATCCTTTACATATAAGAAGAAACTAATCGGGTATCTTACCCAATAAAATAAAAATAAAAAATCATAAAAAAAACATAAAGTCCAACAATGTGTTTTTAGTGTAGCAAGCCGCACCATTTAATAATGGTGTGGCGCGCATGTAAAACAAATGAAAGGATTGTAAATTTTATTTATATGGAACTTTGTAACCCCAAACAAAATAACTTTATAATCATATGTAACATTATAAATTTATAACCCCAATACAAAATGAGTTTTGCAATCCCGTCAAAAAAGTTTATAACTCTTTCTTATATGAGCAATGATAGGTAGATACCTGGTATCAATTAAGTTTGTTGATACCATGACATTTTGGTAAATAAATTGAACTTTAAAGCAAAGATACAAACAAAAAGACATGAGAATTTGCCCTTATTTTCGTCATAAATTACATCATATGCCACGGTATCAATATAACTTACTGATACCTGGTATTCACTAACACTTTCTCTTCTTATATGAAGGCCACATAATTCATAAACCATAATTCACATCAAAAGAAATTTGACCTAATTCGGAAGTGGAATAATAAAAGTAAGATTGCTGGGGGAGGGAGCCTTTAATTTTCTTAATCACTGCACGCCTTTTCGTACACAACATTAGAATTTAAACTACTTTCTCTTTGCAACAGGCAGCAGCAGGGCAGCTTACCTTCCCCCTTTGAAAATTTAATTTGATGCTCTCTCTGATTATTTTCTCTTCCTTCCATCCCTTTCACATGCATTCCCCACCTCTTCTCTTCTCTTCTCTTCTCTTTCCCTCAAATCCTAATTTTCAAACCGTCAATCCTTCTTTTCTCAAAATACAAACTCCTCTTTTTATAAAAATTAATTAAAAATAAAGCTGTAAAAATTCCCAGCATCACATAAAGCATGCCACTACTTTAACCCCACTTTCAAAAAACCCAAAAAAAAAAAAAAAAAAACCCTCTGCCTCTCCTCTCTTCTTTTTCTTCCCCCTGTATCATCTATTCTTCCAATGGCTTTTGCCTTTCTCTTTTCCTTCTTAATTTCACTCTCTTCTTTCTTCTACTTCTCATTATGCGTTTTCTCTGTAACTCTCATTCCGCCATTTCCACCTGCACCTCCATTTCTAACAACCACCCTTTTCAACTTACACGTTTCTCTTACTCTGACTTGGAATCCTCCACCAATGGCTTCTCCCCACGTGTCCTCCTCGGCAAAGGCTCTCACGGTGCCGTTTACCGTGCTTTTCTCAAAGGGACTCCCTCTCTCACCGTCGCCGTTAAAAAGCCTACCGCTTCCGTCGCTCAAACCGCCCAAAACGAATTCGAAATCCTCTCCAAAATCCGCAGCCATCGGATCGTCAATCTCATCGGCTACGCCGTTGATTCCACTACCACCTCCTCCACCGCCGCCACTCCTATTCTGCTTCTCGTAGTAGAGCACATGCCAAACGGGTCCTTGTACGAGCTCCTCCACAAACCGCCTGACCCGCCTGGATTAGCAACCCGGGTTCGGGTCGCCTTACAGGTAGCGAAAGCGGTTCGGACCCTTCATAAATGCAACCCACCCGTGATGCACAGAGACATTAAATCCTCCAACGTGTTGATGGATGAAAGAGGAAATGCGAGGCTGAGTGATTTCGGGCTTGCGATTAAAGGACACGTGGAGGATGTTCGTGTGATGTCGACCCCACCTGCGGGGACGTTAGGGTACTTGGACCCTTGCTATCTTGCGCCGGGGGATTTAAGCACCAAGAGTGACGTTTTTAGTTTTGGGATTCTTTTGTTGGAGATTCTCAGTGGTAGGAAAGCCATTGATGTTGAGTACAGCCCTCCTTCTATTTTAGAGTGGGCCCTACCTTTGATCAAGTCTGGGGCTTATCATGGAGTTCTCGACCGTCGGATTCGGGGCCGGGTTGATCAGACGGTGGTTAGGGAGGTGGCTTTTCTGGCTGCGAGATGTGTGAGATCAACGGCGGAGAAACGGCCTGGTGTGGTTGAGATTGTTGACTGCTTGAAGAAGGTGTATAGAAGAGTCAAACTCGGAAGCCACGTGTGGAATAGCATTACGCAGCGTGTGAGGAGTAAGGAGAGATCACAACCGTTGGATGAATTGGACGGTTGCCATTGGGAGGGGATGCCAACTAGGCGGCATGGAAGTAGGAAATCGTTGTCGGACAGAAACAGGAAAGTATCCGATGTCATGCAAGAAGAGAATGAGAATGATAGTCCAGTGGAGGAGATTACACGTGGCGTCCATCCGAAGGGGCGAACAATAATGAGATCAAAGTCAACAGGGTCGTATAGGGAAATTTCAAAAAAAGTGGGGCCAGAAGGAGCTGTAACAGTAGTAAAAATAGTAAAAATATCAGCGGTGAGATTAAGTAAATCAAGGTCAATGAGTGTGATTTATGGGGGTAAAATTGAAATTGACAGAAATAATAATAATAATAATAATAATACGGTGAAAAATGCAAAAGTGAAGGAACTGGAAGGGGTTCCACTGTTGGTAAATTCAAATTGTAAGGATACCTCCTCTAAAACTAGTCCTACAATGTTGTAACTGTGTAAGTTTAGCTGCGTAATTAAGCCGCAGTCGTATTTTTTTTTAAAAATTAATATTATTAATAAGTGGTTAATTTACTTAATTACAATGTAATGACTAATAAGTAGAGCTGGGCAAATTCGGGTACCCTGTTTTTTGGGTCACAATTTTTTTGACCCGGATCCGACCCGGATAATCCGGGTACCCGGAAATTCGGTTTCAGAAACCGGGTACCCGGAAATTCAGTTCCGGAAATCGGGTACCCGGATCCCGGTTTTTTATTTTCTTGTACAACTTTTTTTTAAAAAAAATCCTGTTTTTTAATATAAAAAAAATTTATTTTTTTATATAAAAAAACTGTTTATTTTTTATTAAAAAAAAACTGTTTTTTGATTTTTTTTTTTTTAAAAACTGTTTTTTTTCCAAATTTTTTATTAAAAACAAATTGTTTTTTTTTTAAAAATACTGTTTTTCTTAAATTTAAAAAAAGTATTTATAATAATAAAAAATTAATTTTAAATAAAAATAAAAAAAAATTTAAATAATAAAAAACTATTTTTTAAAAATTAAAACCGGGTACTCGGTTTTTTAAAAAAAACCCGACCCGGATCCAACCCGGTACCCAGTTTCACAAACCGGGTACCCAACCCGGTTTTCAAAACCGGGTCAGGTGCCCGCTTTTTCGGGTAAAAAAATTGGGTACCGGATCGGGAACCGAGTACGGGTTTTTTTGCCCGGCCCTACTAATAAGTGTGAAACTGTAAAATGTGAATAGATCGGAACTATTCATTTTCTTTTGATACTACTACATGGAGTATTATATTAGACTCCATCCGTCCACATTGAAGTGCTCCATTTTGATCAAAATGGAAAAAGTTTTTTTATCAAAATAGAGCACTTATTTGTAAATAGAGGGAGTATAGTAATAGTATCGGTGTGGCTGGCCGCACAATCTATCTATATAATAACTATTACTAAAACAAAAATCACTAACCTAAACATTTGCCACATGTCAATTCCTCGTTAAAAAATTTCCCTCCAAACTTTCATTTGATTTTTTTTTTCTTTTTAAAAACTTTACTCACTACTTAACCTCACCATTTGCCACATGTGACTTCCTCATTAAAAAATTTCCCTCCAAACTTTCATTTGATTTCTTTTTCTTTTTAAAAATTTACTCACAACTTATTGGTTTTTTTCCAATATTATCTTTCCTAAAGTTTTTTCTCCATATATTGATTCATCGAAATTTTTTATATCTGATCTGAACTTTTCAGATCTGATTTGAACTTTTCTAATTTGATCTAATCTTATTTGATTTTTTTTTTTGAGTTTTTTTAATAGTTATTTAACTATTCTGATCTGATATGAATTTGTCAGATCTTATCTTATCTGGTCTAATTTTTTTTATCTGAACGGAACTTTTCTAAAATAAGTACCAACGCGTTTTTGGTGCAACTAGTCGCACCATTAAGTAATGGTGCGGCGCGCTGATAGACAGGGGGTTACAAAGTTGATTTTTGTATGGGGTTACAAAATTTGTAACCCCAACTTTGTAACCCATTTAAATATTTTGTAACTCATTTAACACTTTGTAACCCCACTTAAATACTTTCTAAACCTAAAAAACACTTTGTAACCCTACTTTGTAACATCACTTAAAGTCTTAAATACTCTGTAACCCCCAAAAAACACTTTGTAACCCCAAAAATAAATTTTATAACCCCACTTAAACTTTGTAAACTTAAAAAAAACACTTTGTAACCCCACTTTCTAATATCACTTAAACATTTTGTAATCAAAAAACACTTTGTAACCCCAAAAAAAACTTTATAACCCCAAAAGAACACTTTATAACTCAAAAAAATATTTCGTAACCCCAAAAACACTTTGTAACTCCAATAAAATACTTTGTAACCCCACTTAAACCAAAAAAACCTTTGTAACCTCACTTTATAGCCCAAAAAATACTTTGTAACACTACATAAACACTTTGTAACTCCAAAATAACACTTTGTAACCCCATTGTAACTCCAAAATAACACTTTGTAACCCCACTGTAACTCCAAAATAACACTTTGTAACCCCAAAAAATACATTATAACTTCACTTAAACACTTTGTAACCCCAAAAAACACTTTGTAACCCCACTAAAGATTTTGTAACCCCTAAAAACGGCTGCACAATTGAAACAATGCAGCTGGCCGCACGGTTTACTAACCATGCGGCCAGCCGCATATAAGAATTTGTGAATAAGTACTATATGTCTATATTGCTTAATAAATTGAATTAAAACACCCTTATTTTTGCTTAAATATAAATATTTTTAGTTACAACTTATTAATAAGAATATTCAATCTTACTAAAATTTTCATAAGTTAAAGTTGTTGTACTAATCTTTTTAAAATAAAGTATATATATATGTATAATTTCATTACAATTAAATTAAAATTATATAAGTGTAATAAAAATAAAATATTTTTGTGAAGATTGTACTTATTCAAATGTAACATTGCTACTGCTTCAAAAAAAAGTGTAACCTTACTACAGAATAAAACAAAAACTACTAACAATTGTTGTTCATTTTACTTAATTTCAACTTTTTCTTACAAAATATAGATTATCATTATTAAAATTAATTTTAACAATTATTTTTTTTAAAAGTCGTGCATCCGCACGGATGCTAACCTAGTTATAAACTACGCGGCCAACCATGCATCCTCTGTTCTTCCTTTTCAAATGCAAATTTGGTCAAACTATGCATATTCTATCATATATGACTTTCCACCAATCATAATAGGAGAAAGACAAAATTATTTTAAAATTCTTTAAAAGTATTTTTTTACAAAAAATATAATTCTAAAAAATAAAATATAAACATCAAAATTCCTATTTTTTAATTTTCTACAAATAGAGACCTATATTGATAGGGTAATTTCCTACGAAACACTTTGCGATCCCAATAAAATACTTTAAACCTCATTTAAACACTTTGCAATCCAATAACACTTTCTAACCCCTCTTAAACATTTTATAACCCTACGTAAACACTTTGTAACCTCAAAAAATACTTTGTAACGCTAAATTAAATACTTTGAAACCCCACTTACACAGTGTAACCCCACGTAAACACTTTGTAATCCCCCAAAAAAACACTTTGTAACCTCAATAATACTTTGTAACCACATTTAAACACTGTAACAAAAAAAAACTTTGTGACCCGAAATAAACACTTTGTAACCCCCAGCCTTAAATACTTTATGACCCCAATAAAAAAAGTTTGAACTCCACTTAAACACTTTGTAACCCCACTTTGTAATCCAATAAAACACTTTGAACGACACTTAAACACTTTGTAACCCCAATAAAAAAAAAGTTTGAACTCCAGTTAAACACTTTTTAACCCAATAAAACACTTTGAACACACTTAAACACTTTGTAATCCCACTTAAATACTTTGTAACTGCACGTAAACACTTTGTAACCCCAAAAAAACACTTTGTAACCCCAAAAAACATTTTGTAACCCCAATAAAACACTTTAAACCCCCAATTAAACACTTTGTAACCCCAACAAAACACCTCATTACTCCACTTTGTAACCCAAAAAAATACAACACTTTGCGACTACAATAGATTACTTTGTTATTGGGGTTATCAAGTATTTATTTGCGGTTACAAAGTGTTTATGTGTGGTTCAAAGTGTTAAAGTGGGGTTACAATGTATTTATTGGGGTTACAAAGTGTTTATTTGGGGTTACAAACTATTTATTGGGGTTACAAATTGTTTATTTGGGGTTACAAACTGTTTACGTGGTGTTACAAAGTGTTTGTGATGTTACAAAGTGATATTGGGGTAACAAAGTTTTTATTTGGGGTTACAAATTGTTTATGTGTGGTTATAAAGTGTTTCGTAAAAAAGTACTATATCAATATGGGTCTCTATTGATAGAGTATTAAAAAATAAAAATTTAGATGTTTAGATTTTATTTTTTAGAATTGTATTTTTTTTTACAAAAAATACATTTGATTTTTTTTTTTAAGTATTTACCTGTTTCATACTATGATTGGTGGAAAAAAAATTAAAAGAAAAAAATTGAAAAAATCAAACAAAAATGCATTTTTAAAAAAACTAGCAAAAAAATGGTCAGCAGGTCATGTTGTATATAAGAATTTGTCCGAGTATTTAATTTCTTGCGAGGGGGCAGTAATGCAGTATAGTGAAGGAATTAGTGATGAAGCAGTTATGATTTATGAACACGTGTAAAAAGTCTATTAAAAAAGGATTAGCAGTCAAAGATTCTACAGCTACTGATTTATGTGTTTATGAGTTATGACAGAGGACTAACATGTTTGTCTCAATTATTTTCAGATTTGTGTTCGCTTTAGAAATTATAAAAAAATTAAAAAAAATCTTATGTGCTAACAGGGTCTATTGGCTTCGGTTTAAATTTAGTTCAACTTTTAATTTTCTTCTCTTATAAAATATATTACTTTCAGTTCAGTTTATGATAATTCAGTTCAATTTATTTGTATTCAGTTGAAATAAACAGACCCTTAATCTCAACACAATTTGTGCCAAATGTTTTCATCTTCTTCTTTTTTTTTTTTTTTAAAGAAATTGATATAGAAGAAAATAGATATTGTTGGAACATTTATGAATAAATGGGCTAAGGCATTGGACAAAGTAGGCTAGGCGAAAGGACCCACGAGGCAGAGGGTATTTCGCACCCCGCGAAAAACTCTCTGGAAATTCGAACGGTTTGTTCGAATTCTTGGATTCTTTTCCTAGGATTCCTTTACGTATTGAAGAGTGTTCTTTGAGCTTCAATACTGATGTAAATGGTGATTGGACCAGATTAAATGAGGAGATTAAGAGTTTAGCATAGTTAATGGAATAATCTTTATTCCATTCCTCATTCTAAGCTAAACATAATTTCTGATTTTATTGGGTTTAATGTGTGAATTGAACTCGGAATTTTTCTGAATTCTTCACATGCTTGTGTGCCTATAAATAGGCATGCATTTGTTCATTGCAATATATAAGAATCACAAGAAATTCTGAAATTCTTATACACACTACAACTTGTTAGCACTTGGTAATGTCTAGCTAATTTTACTAAGTGTGTTTAAACACAAATAAACACAAGTCCTTTTGTTTTTATACTCTTGAGATCACATAGAGTGTAGGGTTCTTTTCTCCATTGTATCTCACTAATCGTTCGTGGTAACCCGGTGATCTAAGGGGCGAATTCGATTAGAAGGAAAGTGTAATTTCCACGCCTTGGAGGGTTTACATCAACACCATACATCACCAACAAGTTTCTAATCGAATTATTTTATAAAAAGATGTCTACCCTCTAAGATTCGGCGTTGGAAAAGAAGGTTCACTTTGAAGTTTACAAGATGGAGATGTTCGGTTGCAAGTGGTGTTGCAAGGAATGATCAATATTGTGATGACTTGAAGTTTAAAGCTAAGTGTTCAAAGGTACTTCATGGATGAAGAAATTTCAAGTAAGAATTTTCTTGTTATTTACTTTGAATTTTTACTTGTTATTTAATAAGTTTTAAATTCGTGTTGAATGATGCATATTGTTTGTTGTTTTCATAATGGATTTATAATTTGCATGGAATTTGTGAAAGTATATTGCTAAGTGCAACTATAGTTAACTTTCATGGTGGAATAATGGTTATTATATTATTTGGTGGATTAAATCCTTTGTCCATGCATGTACAAAATTTTAATATCAATATATTTAATAATTTCAATGTCACATAATTCGTATCTATCCACTTTTGTTAAAGGGGTATGTTAAACAAGATAGTATTTTTATGATGATTTATTCATATATAAAGATTATCTTGTTTAAGTTCAATTTGCTTGTATAAGTGCATATATGTAACAAATTTTGATGACAATATTTACTTGTTTGTCAAAATTTGTATATATGGTCTTTTAAAATTCTTATACATGGAACCAATTTGGGATTATTTTGAAATTATTGAGGACTTTGTCTTTCATGATATCATGTATATACATGGAGGAGGAATTTTTATTCTTTGGAAATTCATGAGGAATATGATAAAGTTTTATTGATGGTGAAAGTATGCCAATAAAGATGATTAATATAATCATGTAAATTAGCATGGTCTAATGGATGAACAATTTTCGTTATTCATGAAAATTGGGTGTTGGTTAATTTTGTATGTTATAATTCATTATGGGGAGTCAATAGACAAATGCATGTGGTTGTATATTTAATACAATGTTTATTAGTCTTCTAATGCTTACTAGTATGCTTTTTATAATAAGTATGGTCATTAGAGGTTAATTGTGGAGTAATTAACTACTTCATGGTGGAATAAAGATTATTTCCTTGTTAATGGTTAATGGTAAAATGCATGATAATTATATTTATTTATTTTGTTCTCTTTGGTTTAAAGGAGAATGATGTATCATATTTTTTAATATGGTGATCAATTTAATGATTGATGGTATTCTATGGTTTAATAGAATTGTGCATTTGTTAAACATTGTTCATGGGAATATTCCATGTATTTGATGAAAATAATCAATGTGTGATTATGTGTACTTATCTTCATAAAGATAGTATGGTTATTGTGATATTTATTTTCACAATGTTACATTGAGTTTTGTTCTCATGATAAATCAAAAGTATAAGTGTTTATATTTCTAATTTTTGTAACATATGAGTACATGAAAATTAGTACATATGGTTTTAAAATCTTATACTTGACATTGATTTATGAAATATTTTCATTTTTCGGAAAATATTGTATTATACATAATATTTGTATAATGGAAGATATAGTTTATTATCTTGAACCGGCTTTATAAATTAATAGTATAAGTGCTCATATTGTCAAATTTAGTAACATATGAGAATATGAAAAATTTGTGTATATATGAGAGGAAAATTCTTATACTTAATTTATAAAATTATTTTATTTAATTAAATATTGTTTTATACTTGATATAAGTATAATGGAAGATAAATGTTTTATCTTTGACTTGCACTATTTATTAGACGGGTATACATGATAATATTATGTTTGTTTATTATGGGAAAAAAAATTGCATATTAAGATGATTTTTCATTAAGATAATTTTATTTTTTGAGGAGGTAATTCTCATGATATCCATAATAAAGTTGCATATTATTTTTAAGTATTAATATTGTCTTGACATTGAATAGTGAAAGTAATGTAGATTGGTATATGAAGTGTTTTGGACATAAATCCATGTTTTATCACTTATTGTGTTTTACTTCAAATATATATCAATTGGTAATCATGTATATAATGGAGTCATATACATGTATGTGCGATAATTTTTATGTATATGATTTTATATAACATGGGGTCGCAAGGGTTTATGCAATATATTTTAACTCGGATAAATAATTATTTAAATATTATTGAGTTGAAATAGCATAAAATGAATAAAAATGATGGGTTTTAACCTATTGGACAACGTAAATGAAATAAAACTCAATTTGACGTTTAATAAAACGTTAGATCTCAAATTCAATGAGTATAAAATTTCATTTGATAAGTTGTTGAATACTTGGTATGATTTTAATTCCAAGGTATGTGGTAATTGCTACATGGAACGTTAGATCTCAAATTCAATGAGTATAAAATTTCATTTCATAAGTTGTTGAATACTTGGTATGATTTTAATTCCAAGGTATGTGGTAATTGCTACATGGAATTTACATTTCATGATTTCCATTATTTAATGGGGAAAAGGAATTTAGTATTCTTGAAAATCATGTTGAATAAGATAAATTGATATTATTTATTTTTAAGTATCACATTTGGTAGTGAAAATAATAAATTTTCTGATCTACTAAGGGGTGTGACAAGAAATTTTAAAGAATATGTTTGCAATTATTTATTTATGTATTTATTTCTTTATTTTTATTAATTTATCAATTAATGTATTTATGGTTCATAATACATGGGGTTCTTAGCCAAATGTTCAGCTGAGATGTTATCACAGTGTATAGTAATGGGTTGAGGAAATGTCACATGAACATCTTCAAGAAGGCCTTGTATCCATGATAGTTCACTAGCAGTACTTGAGAGGCTTCGATATTCGGCTTCTGTTGATGATTTGCTGACTGTAGGCTGCTTTTTAGTCTTCCAAGAAATAAGATTAGAGCCCAAGAAAATGGCATAAGAGCTCAAGGATCTACTAGTGAAGGAACAAGTTCCCCAATCTGAATCAGAATAGGCTGATAAGTTCATGGCAGAATGAGCAGAATAGAAGAGGCCATGATCAATGGTTCCTTTTAAGTATTTCAGAACATGGATAGCAGCCCTAAGATGTGGCAGCCTTGGGTGTTGCATGAACTGAGATAGGTGTTGGACAAAGTAGCATAGATCTGGTCTAGTAAAGCTCAAGTAGATCAGCCTTCCAATTATTCTTCTATAAGCAGCAGGGTTGTCTAAAAGAGCACCATCCTCTAAAGACAGTTTTAGACCTGTAGAAAGAGGAGCTACATAAATCTCACAATTTAACATGTTAGTATCACTAAGAATATCATTAATATACTTCCTTTGAGATAGAAAAGTTCCTGTTGTGTCTCTAGTAACTTCTACTCCTAGGAAGTAATGTAAATGGCCAAGATCTTTGATAGTAAAAGCTCTATCAAGGTCCATCTTAACAGAATCAATTTGAGTTTGAGATGATCCTGTTATTAAAATGTCGCCAACATAAACTATTAAAATTAAAAAATCAGAATTAAGCATCCTAGTATAAAGGGAGTAATCTTGTTTGGACTGTTTGAAACCAGAATTTTTTTAAAATAAATCCAACTCCTTATTCCATTGTCTAGGTGCTTGTTTTAGACCATATAAGGACTTTAGCAATTTACAAACTTTCCCGTCTTTAGCCTTATCATAACCTAATGGAGGAATCATATAAACTTCCTCATTCAATTGTCCATGTAGGAAGGCGTTGTTAATATCTAATTGACATAAGGGCCAGTTTCTTACAGTAGCAAGGGCAATAATGATCCTAACTGTGGCTAATTTAGCAACAGGGGAAAAAGTTTGATTGTAATCTATGCCTTCTACTTGTTGGTATCCAATGGCTACAAGCCTGGCTTTGTATCTTTCAATAGTTCCATTAGGATTTAGTTTTGTTTTAAAGACCCACTTGGATCCTATAGCTTGTTTCCCTTTAGGTAGAGTAGTAATAATCCAGGTCTCATTATCTTCTAATGCTTTTAGTTCCTGATTCATTGCTTGAATCCAATCATGGCTTTTCACAGCCTGCCTATAAGTCTTGGGGTCTACAATATTGCTAGAATTTACAGCAAAAGATTGAGATTGAGAGGATTCCAAGTCTATCTTACTCTTGTGAGGAATATAAGGGGCAACAAAGCCTTTTAATCTAGTAGATTGTTGAACTTGCCTAGTACTAGTTCTTAAAGGAGGATCATGAGAGCTATTAGTTTGATTATTCTTAAAGTTATCCACTTCATTACTGTTCTGATCATTATTCAGAGAATGCAGATCATATGCAGAATATTCTGTAGAGGGATGTCCTGTATTTTCAGAACAAACATTTATACCTAGAGAAGAGTTAGTAAAATCAAACACATCATTAACAGGTTGAGTACTTTGCATATAAAGAGGAACAACAGGATTATTTTTAGAGGTTGTTGAAGGTATGCAGGGGACAGAATCAGTCCCAAACTGTACCATAGTAGAAGCAGGTGGTGTGCTTGATTTTACCTTATTTTGATAAGGAAATTCATTTTCTAAGAAATTAACATCTCTAGAAACAAAGATAGTTTTCTTATCTAAATCAAAAATTTTATAACCCTTTTGGCCACTAGGATAACCAATGAAAATTCCTTTCTTAGCCCGAGAATCAAATTTATCTCTATTTACTTGGTTATTGATTGCATAACACAAAGAACCAAAAACTCTTAAATTTTCATAATCAGGGGATTTATTAAACAAAATATGAAAAGGAGTTTTCCATCCTAGAATTTTAGTAGGCATTATGTTTATGAGATAAGTAGCAGTTAAAATACACTCTCCCCGAAATTGTTTTGGCAAATTAGCATGAAATCTTAGGGCCCTAGCAACCTCAAGTAAATGCCTATGTTTTCTTTCAACTCTACCATTTTGTTGAGGAGTACCAACTATACTTTTCTGATGGAAGATACCTTTTCTTTGAAATAAAGAAACACATTGTTCCTTAATTATCTCAGTTCCATTATCAGATCTTATCATCTTAATTTTCTTTCCAAACTGAGTTTTAATAAGAGGAATAAAATCAGAAATAGTTTTAGCAACTTGCAATTTATTATTAAGAAGAAATGTCCAAGTTGATCTACTATGATCATCAACAATGGTTAAAAAATACTTAGCACCACTTAAAGAAACTACATGATAGGGACCCCAAAGATCTATATGAATAAGATCAAAAATATTAGAGGCTCTATTAGTACTAGAAGAAAAAGGAGACTTATGCAATTTAGCATTAGTACAAACAGAACATTTATAATCCTTCATAGTACTGCAATTACAAGTGCTAATATGTTTCATTTTTGACAAAGAAAGATGTCCTAGTCTAGCATGAAACAAATCTAGATTGGTCTTTCTTACAAACACATTATTCCCAGAACTTATAGGCTTATTTCTACTACAATTACCTACTGGTTTATAAGCACTTGGAACACTAGTCTAAATCTGTTCAGAAGCTTTTAGACAGTATAATCCTTGCCTTTTTGTTCCAACAACCACAATTGACTTAGTTTGGTCCTGAAACAAACATTCACTCTTAGTGAAAACAACCTGTATCTCAGAAAATTCAGCTAGCTTACTTACAGATAATAAGTTGTGTTTAAAACCTTCAACAAGCAAGACTCCATGAAGGCATAGTTTAGAAGTAATATGCACACTTCCAGCCACATTAACCATTTTACATGACCCATCAGGAAGGCAAACTTTTATAAATTTTCCTAACTTGTGTTTATTAAACAACAAAGATTCATCAAAAACCATATGGTCACTAGCACCAGAATCAATTATCCAATAATTTTTATCACAAGTAAAATTATTAACTATATTAAAAGCATAGGTCATACCTGCACAATTTGCATAAGCAAATCCAGAATTGTCCACATTATTGTTAGACTTGTTAGTCATTGCCTTAACCACTTCTTGACAAATGGAAGACACCATTTCAGACTTGAAAGCTTCCAAGTTAGCTCCTGAACTAGATCCTTCAAGAGGAGTGTCCAGCATTTCTTCTTCATTAACTGAGACATTGGCAGCCAATCTTGATTTCTTACCATCAGTTTTCAAACCTTTTAGAGTTAGGTACCAATCAGGATACCCATTTACTTTAAAACATTGCTCAGAAGTGTGCCCCTTAGCCTTACACACATCACACTTTCTATCCATTTTTTTTCCTTCTTCCAGTCTTTCTTGATAACAGAACCATTCCCAAGGTTGGAAGAATTGTTCCTTGGAAATTTTTGCACAACCAAAGCACTACTATCATCAACAATAGGTTGAGTACCATTAACCTCCCTTTGTGTTTCAACTTGTTGAATCAAAGAGAAAGCCCTACTAATTGTAGGAACAGGTTCCATAGACAAGACAACTGTAATACCCCGAAAATTTGGGATATTTTAAAATTTTTATTTATTAATTAAATGTATAATTAATTAACTATTTAATTGATTATTATTTAATTAATTATTATTTTGTGTAGCAATCCAATTATTTTGAGCCTAGCCTTTTCATTCTATCTTGCCAAAACCAGAGCCCAATTATTTCCTTAGAATCGGTGTTGCACGACCCCTTTATTCTTTTTTCTTTTCTCCTAATTATTTTAATTATTCTAAGTCCAAAAGGCCCGAATATTTGGACTGTTTACTCTTATTTCTCTGCTTTATCTTGGAATTGGGCCCATGACCCATCTTTCCACTCCTTTTGGTCGGCTCCTATTATGGCCAAGGAGCATATTTTATTTATTTTATTTGATTAACTAAATAATTTTTTTCTATCTAAATAATTTTTAAAAACCCTAATTACATCTAAGTTGTACCAAGTCCTCCAAATTAGCTCAACAAACCCTACTTCTACTCCCACCCTCACGGCCCCCTTCAAAACTTATTGTTATTTTATTTATTTATTTTTTATTTTATTTGTTTTCTTTTGTTCTTTATATTTAAATAGGGAACAAAGCTCATAACCTATTTACCTATTTTTCAATATAACTCAAAATTCTCAAAGAACCCTAAAAAAAAAACCCCTCTTGGCCGTGTGGTTTACGAACACCAAAAGGCCAATTTTTCTTTGTTTTCTTTCCTATGCTAAGGTAACTAGACTTACCCATTTAATTTTGGTACAAGTTAGTCATATAATTAATTAGGATTTGATCATGAAAATTGCTAGGAATTAGTATCATGTTCACCTAGGAATTTCGAACCATATGATATGATTTTATGTAATTTTTCTTGATGCTATGATGTAATTTTTGTGAATCTTGAATTGTTAAATTAATTTTAATCATGAATTAAATTGTTTAATTGTATGTTTATGATGAATGATTGCATGTTAAACTATTGAATTATGATCTTTATTATTTTCATGAAAGTCGAGTGATGATTATGATTCATTCTTGGAAGTTATTTTGATGATCTTGTTAAGGCCAAAAGCCGTGTGGTACATGTATGATAAAGAATGATTTTGATCTTGTTTTTGTGATTAATCTTGGTATGTTATGTTTAAGGTATGATTTTAATTATTATTATTAAGTTTATTTAATTAATTATGGATGATTGTATTTAATTAATTCAAAATGTGATTTTTGGTTATTTTATGTTGAGAATGTCGAGTAGTATGAAAAGTAGAGTTTTTATCATGTTTTATGTAATTTTTGATGATAATTATTGAATAATATGATTTATTGTTAATTTAAATAATTTATCTAGTTGTTATATGATTAATTAATGAATTTGTTATTTGATTATTATTTTGCTATGGAATTGCCGAATAGATCGACTAGTGTTGTTTTGGGTAAATTTTAGTTTAATTTTGACGTATAATAATATTAAGAATATTTTTAGGGATAATTAATGTTATTATTATGAAAGTTACAATTAAGGGAACTGTTAGGGATAAGTTGTAATATGAAGGGATAAGTATTACTATCGTTATTATTATTAATATTACGGTTATTATTAGTATTATTATTAATATTAGGAATCAGTAGGGATAAGTTATAAAAGTTACGATAAGATATTAATAGGGAAAGAAAGGAAACAGAGTAGGAGGAATACGAATCGTTTCGATCTCTGGCTAGGAAAGACTTGGTATTTAAGGTGGCCAATATACGTGCCGCACCTCTCTTTCCTGGGACTTCGAACGGTTCATTTCCGATTACGGCCACCTAGTATTTCCCGATATAAGATATAAGATTTGAAAGATATAAGATAAGATAAGGACGCCCACCTGATGACCCGAGTAGTCAGATTGGGTTAAGTCGAAGCCACTGCTCAATGGGACGAACACACGAGTTCCCCCGAGTAGTTCTGGGTCTTAGGATATGTAGTCGTCTAAGTAGTAGTACACGAGCTGCTATTTAGGGGTTATGGCCATAGCTTAGGCTTAGTGGTGCACATGAGATCCACTACGGGTTGAGTACACGAGCTCACCCCGGCATGTTCTAGGAAAGTTGTGGTGCACACGGGATCCACAACGAGTTATAGTGACCGGTCCATTGAAAGATGAAAATGATATGATATGAATGGTATGAATGATATGATATGATACGATAAGGTGTTAAGATGATTCATATGATATAAGATAAGATATTTTCTTTAAGGTTTTATGAAGTGGTCACCCCACCGACGATGCACGCTTCGTTACCGGGGTTAAGTCTTTGCCACCGACCTACCGAGGCTTTCTGGTCGGTTTACTGATCCTAGTTTGTGTTGTCGTCCGAATTAGTGGCACATGAGTCGTTAATTCGGGAGTGAGGGTCCCACTTAGACTTTGGGAAAGACACACGAGTCTGACCCGGCATATTCTAGGAAAGTTGGGGTGCACACGAGTTCCCCTACTAGCATGTTGACTCGACCATGGATTAAGCAAAGATAAGATAAGATGTTTATGTTATGTTTATGTTATTATACGAAGATAAAATATGATACGATATGAAGTTAAGATAAGATGATATGATTATGATAAGATGACGAGATGTTACGTATGATATAAGATGGGATATGTTTCAATAAGAATAATGATAAATAAGCATATGTACAAGTTAAGCAATATTCGTATAAGTCTTCCGCTGTGTAAGTATGTTGTATGTATTTGTATTCGTATGTTGTACGTATTCGTATCTGTATTGTATACGTACTTTATATGTACGTAACCCTAACCGTATTTCTGCAGGTATTTTTATACGTATTTTATACGTATTTGTATACGTATTTTTGTACGTATTTTTACGTATCTCGTATAATTTTTTTTGTATATATTGTACTATGTTTCATGTGTGTTTTCATGTGAAAATTCTATGATATTATGTGTTTAGCGGTCCCTCAATTAAGCGGGACAGCCTAGTTACTCGCCACTGACGGTGGACCCCCCCCTCAGTTTCAGGTGACGATGCAGCAGCTTAGAACGGGCTCCGTTGGTTGGGCATGAGTGTGGCAGTTTTTAGACTTCCCTTAGTTTTTGATAGAGTTTTAAGACAATACTAGTTTATTCATTTATAATCCCAGTCTGTTGGGAAGACATTATTCTTTTGGCTCTTGTAATACTTTAGGTATTTTTAAGCCTTATTTGACTTTTAGAATATTTTCAGTCTTTTGAATAATAAAGGATGTCCTATTATTAATTATATTTATCTAGTGTTTAAATATATGCATAAGTAATGATCCGTTTGTCGATTCCCTTCGTAAATCGACAAGTCCAAAAAGTCGGGTCGTTACAACATTAGTCACTGCATTATCATACCCACTGTTTAAACCCATTAAAAACCACTTGTCATCTTGCTCAAGATCTGCAAGTTTCTTTAAAAAACCACAAGTACATTTGTTGACAAACCCACAAGTGCACACTGGTAAAGCTCTAATAGTTTGTAATTCATCCCACAATCTTTTAATCTTGCTAAAGTAAGACATTATAGTCATATTTTCTTGTCTCAAATTAACAATTTCTTTCTTTAATTGGTAAATCATAGGACCATTTTTTTTTACCAAATCTCTCCTTAATATCAGTCCAAAGCTCAAAAGCACTCTCAGTATAGTTCTAATACCAACAGATATTAGTACGTAACATGGATCAATGGGAACATTTGATACAAATTATGGCAAAAGTTAATGGCAAAGAAGATTTTGATCCTTGTTAATTACACTCGAGTCACTCGTATGATATGCCATTGCTTTCTTTTTCTTTTTTTTTTTAAAAAAAACCATTAATAGTAACAAGTTAATCATATATTTTAATTATGCTTAAATCAGAATATTGTCATACTTTAATAGGATAGTCTTATAATTAATCAAGAGTAAATCATTTAAATAGAAAATGAATACAATGTTAACTTCTTTCAAATATAATCAAAAGAATAACTTTTTTAAAAAAAAAAAAAAAAAAAAGACTTGTTTTGAGCATACCAATCAAAGGTTAACTTGTAACATTTTTTGCCTTTAATTTTTTTTTTTTTATATAAATTACTTTACCATAGATGTTGCGTTAGGTTCCTCAGATGAATTAAGTTGAGTGAGTACTCCCTTTATTTGATTGATTAAAGTATCATGAGAATATGTAATTCAATCAAGGGACAATGTGTTTGAATATAGCTTGTTATGCTCATGTTTTCAGTTTCCATACTAGCTCAAAAGAGTACGTCCATATGAACCTTAGAATAATTTCCCCTATATGTCAGCCCTATGCCTTGACTTATTTCTGGGTACATGCTTCCATATATAGTTGTTGTGTGCGGTGAATCCCATCGCCATGGATTGTAATTTTTATAGTTTATTAGTTACCAGTTAACTTGGCTTATTTTATTCAACCATTTCTTCCCCCTCACCTCCATGACTTGCTTGGCTTATTCACATCTCTTAAGTTGAATAGTAGGATTTATTTGGTATTAAGGACCCTAAAAATGCCTAGTATTAATTTGTAGGAAAAATAAATAAATAACACGTACCCATCTTATAGCTCTACTAAAGATTTAAATAGCAAATTAAAGTAATTAAATATCAAGAGGTACCTAAAACTTTAAAACATAATCAGAATAATGGATGATTCTACTGTAATCTTATGACTACACACTACCATAATGGAGGGCTGAGATTGCTTTTTGTTTATTCTATTGCTGTCATAAGAATTGATCAAGTTTAAATTACTTTAAATACATTTTTTATTTTAATTTCAAAAATCATTTTTCTTTTTTTTTTTAAATATTTTTTTGACAGAAAATAATTTTCGAAAAAAATGTATTTATAGTAATTTAATATTAATTTTTTAATAGATTTACTAAACAAAAATAATTCATAAAACAAGGAATCTCAGCCCTCCATTATGATCGTCTATAGTTCTTTCTTATAAGATCACCATATATTTTTCACAAAATAATGGAAAACATGGCTCACATACAAGCGGTCCACAAGTCCACAACTTCACTTAGGCCCTGTTCTTTTGGACTTAAAAGCTACAGTAATCAGATCAGATCAGACATTATTATTATTATTTCGAGCATTGTTTTTCCGCTCGACATTTTCCGACGACGGTTTTCGGATTGACTTTTTCAGCGTTGATTATTCGGTCGACTTTTCCGGCGTCGATTTTCGGGACGACTTTTCCGACGACGGTTTTCGGAATGACTTTTTCGGCGATGATTATTCGGTCGACTTTTCCGGCGGTGATTATTTGGCCGACTTTTCCGGCGACGATTTTCAGGCCGCGTTTTTCGGCGACGGTTTTCGGGACGACTTGTCCGACGACGGTTTTCGGAATGACTTTTCCAGTGGTGATTATTCGGTCGACTTTTTCGGTGACGGTTTTGGAGTCAGATTGAATGAAGGGTTTGAAAAGAATGAAAAGTAAAATACTGAAGAGGTGAAATAAAATGAGCTTGAGGCTTTGGGCTCATTAAATTTTTGTCCCTAATAAATAAAAATAAAAGTATAAGTATAAGTATAAATATAATCAAAATAGAAAAACTCAGATCAGATCAGACAAACTCAAAACAGATCAGATCAGATCAGTCCTAAAGAACAGAGCCTTACCCCATCACACGACCCACAAAGTAAACTTCATAATAAGACAATCACACAATTTATTTATTTGACCACAACAACAACTAGCTTAGGGCTCGTTTACATTAGCTTAATAGAGATGAACTGACTGAACTGAATTGAACTGAACCGAACTGAATAGAAGTGTATTAATTGAACTAAATAGAGATGAACTGAACTGAACTGAGATTAACTGAACTGAACTGAACTGAACTAAACTGAATATAATCTAAAGTAAACAAGCCCTTAACCTAATTTCTAGAATAATGATATGAGTATATATGTAGGAAACTACATGGAAATCAATGAAGTAAATAAATATATCATTCATTAACTTGTATATATAGTTTCAGCAACTAGTTTTACCGAGCACGTATATTTAATATCCAACAACTACAAATTGGCAGTTCACAGCTACTCAGATAACAAACAGCTGCTCAACGACCAATAGCCAACAGCTGCACCGTTGATCTTTAAGGTTTAGTTTTCTAGAGACTATAGTATAATCATTTGAGTAACGTATTTTTTTAAAAAAGGATGAATTTTTTAAGATTCATGCTAAAATTACATATCGTTTATTTTTTTTTGGATTTTTCGCTATTGATAAGAAGTTTTTGTATTAATGAAAAGTTAAAGAAACTTTCATTTTAACTGAGATAAACAATTATCCTTAGCCTGCCAGACAATCGATGATATTCGCCAAACAATATATGATTCGGATTATTTTAACTTTTGAAATGTTGAAGACTTTGAGACAATGTTTGGAAGTTGTTAAAAGATACTAGGCGGTGGGATTTTTTTTTTTTTTTTGTTTTTTTTTTTTGAGAATGGGCTAATTTGAAAATCTGGAATAGAGTGTAATAATGTACTCTTTTCGTCACAACAAAAAATAAAAAATAAAAAATCCACGTTAATTAAAAAGTTGTCATAATTTTTGTCAAAGTGGAGCAGCTTTTTAAGACGGATGGAGTATCAAATTGAGGTCAAAAGTTGACTAATCCCTCTGTTCCACAATCGACATTGATTTGTGCATATATATGATTCTATATATTAGTTATATGTAATGTAATGCACATCTTATATAACTAATATATAGAATCATAACGATTGAATATTAATGGTATATTTATCATGACAAAATCAATCAAAATCCTACACGTATATTTATTCTTATGGATAGATAGAAATACAAAAAATTCTTTCTACATGTGGATAGTGTCTAAAAATCCAAATGCACAAGTCAATGTGGTAAGGTTGGAGTAAATGGAATTAAAGTAAAATGAGTTAGATTAAGGGTCTGTTTACTTGGGTGTAAAACGTTTTCGATGTAAAATGATTTTCAATGAAAAACATTTTACCTTGAAAAACTCATTTTCATAGAAATTTTCCAATGTTTGCTTGCACGGAAAATACGTTTTACTCCCAAATTTGAGGGAAAATGTTTCCACTATGGTATAAAATGAGTTTTCACTTCAAATTTTACATTTTATTTTTTCATCCAAAGTAAACGAAGTAAAATGCAAAAACTATTTTCAAGGAAAACATTTGACGCTCTAGTAAGCGGAGCCTAAACTAAAGAATGAGATGTAATGTAAATGGAATGAGTAAATCAATTGTAGTTGCCAATATCAATTCCCCAAAGAGAGTCGAGGACTTTATTATTTTTTTTTTTTTGTTATTCTTTGTAATTAGATTAATAATTAGTGTAGGGTATGTTTGGTAAAACTAGTTGAAAAGATAGTATTTCAACTAAGTTCGTTTTAATTTAGTTCAAACTCAATCCAAAATAACATAGAAAACTTGAATAATCCAATTCAATAGTTAAATCTATGCGTTGTTTAAACTTCTATATATGTAGGCCAACTATTTATCAGTAATAATATTAAGTAGACTAGTTTGGAGGCCCATGCTGGCATAAGAGTGAGTTGATAGACTACAATCATTGAATTGTAAAGCCCAATAGTGACCCCAACATAGGCAGGCCATCTATTATTAATTCTAATAATATAGCATTATTATTTATGGTGACCCATAACCCAACATTTTATTGTGTATTTTGAGTTGGGCTGCGCCTGATATTACTTTCTTCGCGTTAAAATAATGTACAGAAAAAACATGTTAATTAAGAATGTCACTGAACTATTAATAATTTTAAAGGTGAGGACAAAAACTTATTTTAAGTAGAAATAAATATGACTATCATAATAATAATAATACTCCATCCGTTTTCAATAAATGTAACAGGTTGATTTTTGATATTATAATTTGAGTTACTTTGAGCACGGATTGTTGTTTGTACAATTGTATGAATGGAAAAATATAAACATTTAGGATCTAGTTTATTGGGTTCATTTTGACATACAATTATCTTCAATTATGTATTTTCTTAAAATAATTTTTAGGTTACTCATTTTAAATGAAATTTTCTTCCATTTTGAAATTCTTCTAAATAATATTTACAAAATTATTTTTCATTATTTTATAATCATCCAGATAAATAATTTTTCAAGATAACTATATGTTATATTTTTAAAAATAAATAAAAACTTGATATATTTTTATTTTTTTAATGTATTATTAAGTTTTAGTTTCAATCTTCAAAAATCATTACAATTAAAAAATTAAAACATATAACTATATATATATATCAATTAATCTTACAAAGTCCATGCATAATGCACGCGCGGGCCAAAAACGTAGTTAATAATATATACTAAACGAGCCATTGATAGTAGGAATAATTAAATTAATAGGTACCAACTATTGCACTCTTTATTTTATAGATACCAACTTTTGATTATTCACCAGCAGCACGAACTATTACATAAAGTTGCAATGATAGGTATATGACCTAAATATTGTTGTAACTTATAGGTCATCCATAACTATTTAGAGGTCATCCATACCTATCGTTACAATTTTATGTAATAGTTTGTGCTGCTGGTGAATAAAAGTTGGTACCTATAAAATAAAAAGTGCAATAGTTAGTACCTATTAATGTAATTATTCCTTGATAGTAATGATTCAAAATCTCTATTCAGAGTGTCTGATTATAAGACCAATGATTCAAAAATTGCTCACTTTGTCCCTTAACCTAGAGTTAGGTTGGGGGATCAAAACCCAACATTGAGAATGGAATGAGAGATAGCCCTTTACCTTTAAGTGGAACATCCGGAGTGAATGGATTAATCGATCACTACTGTCGGCGGTGGATACCCTGATTTATTACTGTTAAATTTGATTGAATATTAGAAACGGTCCTGGGCAATCCAATATGGAAGAGGAGAGTTGGACCACTTACAAGCCATAGGAGGTTCCATCTTAAAACCAATTGGTAATAGGAGGGGCAACCCCTAGACTTACTGTGGGACACTCACTAGTGTACCATATAGGGTTCAACAATTACCAAAAATAAATAAATATGATAGAGTATATAATACGTAGTATATTCTTAGGTCTCAACTATTAGCTTTAGCTTTTAATTAGTTGGTATGGTTTTAACATAGTTTCAGAGCCAACGTACACGACAAAGAGGTCATGGGCTCGAATCTCTCTCCCTCCTCCCTCTCCCTTCTAAGTGGAATTAATTTGCGCCATGTATGATGAGACTTGTTCTACATTCACATTTCAAGCCTAAATAACCTTTCATGTGAAGGACCCATTAACAACTAAATACATTATTAGGGTTTACATCTATCTAATTAAATAGTCTTGTAAGATACAAAATGTAATCAACAAATTGAAACGGACGGAGTAATTTGTATAAATGACAAGTGGACAGGTGGTTCAATCCATATGATTTCAAGTTGAGAATCTGTATTGCAAATTTAATACGAGCGCTTTTCAACTTTTCTTACAGTAGCACCTTCCATTATTAATGTAGTCTTCCAGACAATTTTGAAAAATGAGGAAACTTCGAAATTTGAAACTAGCTAAGAGAATGTTTGTTTTTTTGACATCATTGATCGTGCATACACATTACTACCTTCCTCTCTTTTAAATGCAACGATTCTTCATAAAATAACGAGAAAATATATTTAATCGTTGCATTTAAAAAGAAACGGGTGTAGTATAATTTAAAAAGGGGAGCAACTGAAGAAACCACATCACGAATCGATTGAAGTCTTCGTTTTAAAATGTTTAATACGTTTGCTTTTTGCACAACTTTCAATGCACTTGCATTGTCAAAAAAAAAAAATATGATTTTTGAAAAAACTATGCACCTAAATGAATCTAACCAAATTTCATACAAATATGCTTTTTCCTGTATATAATAAAAAAAAATCAAGTTTAAACTTTATTTCTCCTTGTATCTAAATTTTCAAACATAACAAACATCCTGGCTAGAGCTGCTAGCTTATTATTGAACTGTGATTGATACATTATTGATGATTTGAATTTACACTACTAGAAAAGATGTTATTTACGACGGGAATTTTCGTCGTGAAAATGTGACCCCATCGTAGAAAAGGGGATCATAAATTTTTTTTTTCGTCGTACAAATATGACCCCGTCGTAGAAAAAAAAGAGGTCTTAAATTATTTTTTCCATCGTAAATGGGTCAATTTTAATATAGTTTATTAGGTATCAAGTAAATTTTTATCGACGGGCCAAAAAACTGTCATAAAACATCTATGTTTACGACATGATTAGGCTCGTTGTTAATGGACCAATTTTTTGTAGTTTCAAGTTTGCGAGGAAACTATTGCGCTGCTTATTCCAACTGTAATATAAATAAATTGATCTTAAATTGTCTATTTTTCTTCACAAGTTTCATTCTCATACAACATTGTTACCTAAATAATAGTAATAGATGATAACATAAAAACATAAATTTTGCATTACCATAGGGATCACAATGTCAAATTAATTTTGTGTTAAAAGTATTTATTTTAATTTCATTACTGTCATTTATTACGCTATGTGCCAAAGAAAGTAATGGTGCGTTTGATTCGTCCGAAATTTTCTAACATGATTTGAACTGAGCTGAATTTTTCTGATCTAATCTGATTTTTTTTATTGTAGTTATTATTATAATTATTTAAGTTGAATTAAACGTTACCCTAAGAGACCTGCATATGCATATTGTAACGTTGTAATGCCCTAATTATATATATGCCGGCAAGTAGCTAAAAAAAACTTAATACAGTCTAGGTTTCTATTAGAATAAATAGGTAGTATATTTATTCTTTGTACCTTAGTTATTGTAATTAGCCTGAGTTAGTTAATTCAGTTAGTCTTTTACTTAGTTAGTTAAGTCAAAGCTCTTCTCTATATATACTCTTGCTTTGGCACTATTCTGTGCATGCATTTACACTATCAATAAAATTCAGTTTCTATTTTCTTCACTTCCTAATCTCTGTAATCAATTCTTCTTCTTCTCTTGATCCATTTCTACATGGTATCAGAGCTGGATCTCAATTAGAGATTCTTGGTGCACGAATTTCTCTGTGCAAATTAGGTTTATCGATTAAATTCGATTGTTGAAGTGCAGTAAATTGGTGCTACAAATTGAAGGTTTCTTGGGTTCGAAAATTGAAGAATTGGAAATGGCTGATTTGGTATCAAGTAGCACGGCAGATTCAGGAGTTGTGATTACTCAAGGTATGGTCGATCCCCTTTTCGTTTCCCACTCTGATAATCCTGCCTCTTCCTTGACTGTAACTGTGTTTAATGGAAACAATTATTTGAGATGGAGGAGGAATATTAGACGAGCTTTAGGTGCTAAGAATAAATTAGGTTTTATAGATGGATTCATAGCTGAACCTAGTGAAGACCATAAAGATTTTAATAAATGGAAAACCGCAGATTTTATGGTAGGAAGTTGGATCTTGAGTTCAATGAGGAGTGATATTGCTGAAGATTTTGCATACACTGAGACTACTCTTGAGCTTTGGGGTGCAATTAAAGAAAGATTTGGCCAAAAGAATGGTCCCTTAGTTTACCAATTAAAGAAAGAAATAACCATGCTTAAACAAGAAAATTTAACTATCTTGAACTATTATGTGAAGATTAATAAACTTTGGGATGAATTGAGTAGTTTAAGACCTTTTCCTACATGCACTTGCAAGGCTATGAGTAAATGCACTTGTGAATTTTTCAAGAAACTAGCTGAATTAGATCATGAGGACAAATTAATGCAATTCTTGCTAGGATTACATTCTGGATATGATAATACAATTTCTTTAATTTTAGCAATGGATCCCCTACCTTCTGTTAATAAGGCTTTTGGAATGGTGCAACAAATTGAAACTCAAAAGGGAATTACTATAGTTCAAAGTCCTGTAACTGAGAGTAGTGCTTTAATTGTGCATAAGTATCAAAATAAAGGAAATTCTACCTTTAATAAAACAAATGATCAAGGGAAAAGAGATTGGAAACAAGAAAGGATGAATAGGTTCTGTGATGTGTGTAAAATGAAAGGACATTTGTCTCAACGATGTTTTAAGGTCATAGGATATCCAGAATGGTACACCTCATTAAAGAATGGCAAAGGTTCTGCCTGCCAGTCTATTTCTTTTAATGATAACAAACCAAGAATTGCTGCTAATGTGGGAACAAGGAGTCAACTAACAATAGAACAACTTGATGACACACCTCTGGAATCAAATGATAAGCAACTGATGAATCCGGCCTAATCCTAACACACAAATGGTTACAACTATATGCCAAGAGGTTGTGAAGGCTATGCAGAACAGAACAGGCTCTGACTTCCCTGGACATGCTTCAACTTCCTTTGCAGGTAAGTGCTCTTATTTACTTAGCTGCAATCAAGTTAAACAAAATGATAAAAATGTGTGGATTGTTGATATTGGAGCTAGTGATCACATGATTTTTGATGATAGTCTCTTTAAAAATAAAAGGAAATTAAATCAATCTATCAAAGTATGTTTGCCTGATGGTTCCTTTAAAATGGTTGAGTGGGTTGGGACTGTTGTTTTAAAATCAAAGCTAGTCCTATATGATGTTATGTTAGTGAATGGTTTTAAACATAACCTTCTTTCTGTTGGGAAATTATTACAAAATACTAACCTGCAAATTATATTCACAAAGGATATGTGTTGGTTTCAGGACCCTTCTAACTCAAACATTGCTGTTGGTTATTTGGTGGATGGTCTATATTGCTTAAAGACTCCTGCTCATAGTCAGATACAGTTAATAGAATGTACTTTAGAACAGAATCAGTCCAATATAGGATATAGTCAATGTATGCAGGCAAATGTTAATAAAGCTAATAGCAATTTACATCTTTTACATAAGAGACTAGGACATATTTCTTTAGCTAAAATGAAACATGTACCAAATCTTAATTGTGCAAACTTGAAGCACTATAGTTGTGATATTTGTAATAATGCTAAAATGCACAAATTTCCTTTTCCTCATAGTGAGAATAAAGCTGTTTCTATTTTTGATCTCATTCACATAGATCTATGGGGTCCTTATAGAGTAAATGCTATAAATGGTGCAAAATATTTTCTAACTATTGTTGATGACTATAGTAGAGCCACTTGGACTTTTCTTTTAAGAGATAAGCTACAAGTTCAAAGAACTGTGAGCCAATTTCTTGCTTATACTGAGACACAATTTGACAAGAAAGTAAGTGACAGGGCGTCGCAACCCGTCAAAAATAACCTATATATCAATACTAATGTAGCAGTGATAAGTAGGGTCGAAATCCATAGAGAAGCAAATTAATTCTTTTATTACTAAAAAGTATGAACTATATAAAGGGCCTTTGTGATTGAATTATCCTAAATAACTAATAACTAAAGAACAGAAAATAAAGATTGAATTTTTATAAGAATTAACTGAATGAAGGAAATTCTAGGGTTTAGGATTTTATGAATGAAATCATAAACTAATTAAATTCCAATGTTCAATAATTCATTAACAAATTCTAACCAAGATCTAACAGGCTTTCGCAATTTATTAGATCTACAGATTTACATAACAGGCTCTCGCAATTTATTAAATAAATCTGCCTAAAATCTTAAGTCTTAATGAAGTTTTCACCTTTCGGCTACCGACTAGATTATTACTCAAATTTATATGTTCAAAATAGATTTTAGGAAATTAAAACTAGTCATGAATTAAAGAACAAAAGATTCAATTAATTTAAATCAATCAAACATAAGTTTCCCAAACCCTAGATCTAAAAAAACTACTCACACATATTTAAAAGAATCAAAGCAATAAACATTATCATGATCAAAAGCATAAATAAAATAAAGAGAGAAAAACAATACCAGAATTAAAGGAAGGAAGATCTTGAATTGAATACTTGATTAATTGAATTGGAAATAAAATAAATTCTGTTTACAAGAGAAAATTATAATTTTTAAACCCTATAAAACAGGAAAAAACCTAAAGAAAGCATAAGATATTTACCAGGGATTAAAACAGGTATTTATAGGCAAAATTGGGCTTAAACGGAGCCCGTAACGCCGGCCCCGGTACGGGGTACATGCACCCCGGTACCGGGGTTGTCGCTGGAGTCAGGTACGTACTTCTGGAAAATGTCGAGTGAAGAGCTGTGCAGAGACCCCGGTCCGGGGTACATGTACCCCGTACCGAGGCCGATGCTGGGGGAACTCTGGCTTCAAAGCAAAGGAGAGAAACAGGGGCAGCAACCACCCCGGTACCGGGGTACATGTACCCCGGTTGGGGTGCATGAACCCCGGTAAGGGTTGCACAAACCCCGGTACCGGGGTACATGCTGGGGGTCTGATCTGATGCCCTGACTTCGAACGCTCATAACTCCTTCGTTTCAAGTCAGAATTGAGCTTATGACCTACCGTTGGAAAGCTCTTTGAATCTAGTTTCCAATTCCTCTAGAATAGCTTAAATCCGATATTCATAGCTCTAGTTATGTCCAAAAGAGTGAGCGGTGGTCAAAATCATTCGAACCGAATCGAACAATTTCAAGCCAATTCTTCACTAATTGCCACCGGAACCTCTCCAACACTCACCGTGACATCCTAGTGCTTCTCCTTTGCCTAGATTGGTGTACTTTGATGGTTTTTGGCCCATTTAGAGCATCTTCTATCAAAAACCTATCAAAAATATGGAAAAGACACAAAACACTCCAAACCGACTTATTAGCGGCAAAACGGCTCCTAAGAGCACGGTTAGCACAATAAAACCATACAAAATAAGGAGGAAAAACATATACTAAACCAAGTTATCAGTAAGAAGTGTTAGGTCTGATAATGGTACTGAATTAGTAAAAGAACAATGTATTAATATGTTTAAAGATAAAGGAATTGTTCATCAAAGAAGTATACCTGGTGTTCCTCAACAAAATGGGAGAGTAGAAAGAAAACATAGACATTTACTGGAAGTTTCTAGAGCTATTAGATTTAATTCTAATTTACCAAAGAAATTTTGGGGAGATTGTGTTTTAACTGCCACCTTTTTAATTAATAGAATGCCAACTAAGGTTCTAAACTGGAAAACTCCTTATGAAATACTAACTGGAAAGCCACCTACTTATGATATTTTGAGAGTATTTGTGTAACGACCCGACTTTTTGGACTTGTCGATTGACGAAGGAAATCGACAACGGATCATTACTTAAACATCTAAACTAATTATAAATGAAATATTCAAAAATTTAAGGCATCTTTTATTAACTAAATAATGATTGTAATCCAAAGGTCTACATAAATAAACAATTGATCGAAATTATATAACTTAAAACTGTCTTCCCAATAGGCTGGGATAAACCATTGTCAAATGGAAACTATTAAATGTTCTAAGCAACTAGGGTTAAACTAAAAGCCTCTGTCACACAAAGCCCATTCCAGCATAAGCCCGTTCTAATCTGCTGCATCATCACCTGAAACTGGGGGGGGGTCCACCGTCAGTGGCGAGTAACTAGGCTGTCCCGCTTAAATGAGGGACCGCTAACCACATAATAGCATAGAATCGTTCACGAAAATCACACATAAACACATAACGTTTCATACGAAAATATATACACTGGGTACGTATAAAGATACGTACAAAAATACGTATAAAAGTACGTATACAATACGTATAATAATACCTGCAAAATACGGTTAGAGATACGTACAAAAATACGTACACAATACGGTATAAAATACGCATACATTTACATATACATACATACATGCATACTATTACATATTCAAATACAGACATACACAGCGGAAGACTTATACTATTCTTAATACGTACATTTTATATCCATTATTCTTTAGTAAATAATTATATACCTTGTCTAATCTTTTATACATATCATACTTTTTCTTTGTATCCTAACATAACATATCATATCTTATATCATAACGTCTTATCATAATCATAATCATATCATCTTATCTTCATAACATACTTTATCATATCTTATCATGAATCTTAACTTCTTGGCGACTTGGTTATCTTCAACACTTATCACATCATATCTTATATTATAACTTCATATCAAATTATATCATAACTTCATATCATAACTTAATTTTATATCATATCTTAACGTTATAACAAATCGTATTTTCATAACATCTTTATCTTAACTTATCATCTTTGCGGACTGTCTTCTTCAGCTCGTAGCGAACCTTTGCGTCCGCAACTTTCCTAAAATATGTCGGGGTGAACCTTTGCGTCCCACCCGTAGCCCTCCTTTGCAAGAACTAAGCCTAAGCTATGGCTATAACCCCTAAGCAGCCCTCCTTTGCAAGAACTACCTAGACGACTCCATATTCTAGAACCAAGCTAAGAACTGCGCGGAGGAACTCGTGTGTTCGTCCCATTGAGCAGTGGCGTCGACTAAACCTGATTGGTGACCTTTGCACCACCGCACAGGCGCCCTTATCTTACTTATCTTACTTAAATCGGGAAGTACTAGGTGGCCGTAATCGGAACTAAAATGTTCGAAATCCCAGGAAAGAGAGGTGCGGCACGTATATTGGCCACCTTAAATACCAAGTCTTTCCTAGCCAGAGATCGAAACAAATTAATATCCTTTTACTCTGTTTCCTTTCCTACCCTATTAATATCTTATTACTTCTTATTTTAACTTATCCCTTCTGATACTTAATAATAAAAATAATAATAATAACAAATATCGTAATCTTAATAATATTACCCATAATATTCGTATAATAATAATAGTCGAAATATTAATAATAATAATAATAAGATTATTCGTACTTAATAATAATAAATAATAATAACAGTAATATTATCTACCCCTTCATATTACAACTTATCCCTGACAATTCCTTTAATTGTAACTTTTATAATAATAATAACAATATTAATTACTAAAATTATCTCAATATTATTATAAGTCCAAAATTAAACTAAATTGACCAAAAATAAAATAGGCCACTCGACATTTTCATTAAAATAGCAATAATTAGATAAATTCATTCAATCATCATATAATCAATTTAATAAATCATCTAAATTAACATTTAACCACATAAATTACTTAAAACATAATAAAAATCCTATTTTTCATCCTTTGAACTACTCGACATTTTTCATGTCCTAAAACCAAAAATTACACTTTTAATCAATTAAATACCATTATCAATAATTAACCATATGAACTTAATAATAAACAAAATAATCATACTTTATACATTAAACTATGCAACATGGACTAAAACAAGATCGAAAATTAACCCTTTAATCTTGTAATTCACACGGCTTTCTTGAGTCAATAACAATAACAAGATTAATTTTCAAGAATCCATAATTACATGATTAAATTAAAGATTAAATTAAAGATTACCAATACTAATTCAAGATTAATCAAGATTCATCATAAAAATAATATTTTTAACTCCTTTTTAATACTTAGGTCACTCGAAAAATTCAAGCATTAATAATAACATATTTTAATAATTCAATCACCCTACTTTACACAATCTGACTTTTAAAGAATTAAATTAAGAACGACCGTCTAAAGGTCTCGAATAATATGGAAATTTTTATGGGAGCTAAATATAAGTTCAAGGTTTAACGTGCATAAATTTCGTTTAAAAATAACATCATTTACTAATTTTAAGTGATTTTATAACTAACGAGTCAGATTAGGCTGAATTCGGTTTCAGATTTTTCTGCCATATCAAACGAACTTTAAAAATTACGAGAATTTAAAACAAGCTTTAAAACACTATTACTGACTTCCACCTAAAATTTCGTAGCCATTAGATTTGATTAGATATATTAATAAATTCGTAAACTAAAACTGGACAGTTTTATCGGTTTGAAAGATTAAATTATTATAAGCAATAAAAGGAAGAATTTTGCCACGAAATAAATTATGATTCATAATCAAACAGTAAAAAAACTGCCATGAAAATTAATCAAGAAATAACAAGATTTGATTAATAAATAAATTCATACAAGTAATTATTCAACAATTAAAGATTTCAAGAAACTACATAAAATAATCAAGAAAATTTCATAATAATTCATAATGATTACATATTATCATCAAGAAAAATTGCATAATATCCTATCATATGATTCGAAATTCCTAGGTGAACATGATACTAATTCTTAGCAATTTTCATGATTTTAATCCTAATTAACTATGTGGGAAACTTGTACCCAAATTTAAACGGAATAGCGAAGTTACCTCGAATCGCTAAATTTTCCAAGAAAAATTCACCAACTTAGGGTGAATATGGTTCGGCTTTTGAGGAATAAAAAGGAAGAGAATTTTCTTGTTAGGGTTTTATGAGCTTAGCCAAAAAAATAGAATAAAAGAAAACATGCCAAGCCTAATATATATAAAGGAAAGAAAGAAAGATACAAACCCTAATAAAATAAAGGGAATGCCGTGAGGAGGGGAAAGAAATAGGGGAGAGTTAGTTAGGTGGTTAGCTTAGGTTTGAATGGGTTCAAATCATTTATTTTAATTAATTTAATTAATCAATACTACCTAATTAATTAAATTAAAATAAAATAGATATTGGCCCAAAAGAAAGTAAGGGCCGGCCAAATGGGAGAGGAATTGGGTCATGGCCCGATTTCAGAATTAATTAGAGAGTTAAGAAAATTAATTAATTTAATTAATTAAATAGCATAATTATCTAATTAACCAAATACATAATATGTTGGCCATACCAGAGAGAGAGCCGGCCATGAGAGGGAACATTGGGTCATCAGGCCCATTCTCAAGATAAGCTAGAAGATTTAATTTGGCCCAAAAATTATATCAAAAGGCTATTCAAGTCCGGTTACCAAGAAGGGACTAAAATTACTTCTAACCCCTACTTAGCCGACCTACTATTAATTCAACATAAATTCTGAGTCGGTCCACAACCATGAATAGCCATAAGGTGAAGTTCTAGGTACCTAGCGGGTTGAGATCAAGAGATAATAAACGATAGTCGGATTAGGGGAAAGATAGTTTGACAATATTAAATAACATAAATTCCCGGAAAATAACTTTTAAAAGATTTTCTATTTGTAAAACAGAGAATTTATTAATAATTTTCGAAATAAAATCCTAAGACGAATGGAAAGACGATCTATTTTCCGGAAATTCTAACCCCAAAAATACGGGGTGTTACAATTTGGCTGTCTCTGTTTTGCATATAATATGGATAAAACTAAAGATAAATTTGACACAAGAGCTAGGAAATGTATTTTCATAGGTTATCCTAGTGGTCAAAAGGCTTATAAAATGTATGATTTACAAAATCATAGTATTTTTGTATCTAGAGATGTTATATTTCATGAAACTTTATTTCCCTATCAAGAAACTCCTATTCTTCAAAATAATACTACTGCTCCTTCTTTAGTTCACTTTGGCTTTGATGATATTACTACTCCTTCTTCTAGTTCTCATCCAAATTCTGTAGATGTGACTAGAAGAGATGCTACTAATGATGTTTATTCTGAGTTTCTTGGAGAACAGGATCAAGATAATATGTTCTTAGACTTGAATTCCCCAATCAGTGAATCCATTTCTGAGAATCAAAATCCAGAATTTCCTTCCACACACACTTCTCAATCCCAGGATCTTTCTGTTCTGAATTTTCCCTGTCCTCAAACATAACAACTTACTACCCAAAATATGCCTCAAAGACAATCTACTAGACCTGTTACAATCCCCTAGGCTTGATGGATATTTGTGTCCTTATATACCTCATAAAACTGATTCTCAGTCCTCCCAATCTCAGTCTTTTGCTGTTAACTCATCTAAAATAATTGAGCCAAAAACTTACACTCAAGCTAAGAATAGTTCAGAATGGCTTAAGGCTATGGAGGATGAAATACAAGCCTTAGAAGCAAATCAAACTTGGTATATTACTGAATTACCACCAGGAAAACAAGCAATTGGATCCAAATGGGTTTTTAAAACAAAACTACACCCTGATGGGACTATAGAGAGATATAAGGCAAGACTAGTAGCCACTGGTTATCAACAGGTAGAAGGCAAAGATTTTAATCAAACCTTTGCTCCAGTGGCAAAGCTTGCTACTGTCAGAGTTATTATTGCTTTGGCTACTGTAAAGAAGTGGGCCATTTTCCAAATGGATGTGAACAATGCATTCTTGCATGGTCAATTGGATGAGGAAGTCTACATGATTCCTCCCTCAGGCTATCAAAAGGTTAAGAAAGGTCAGGTGTGTAAACTACAAAAGTCTTTGTATGGCTTGAAACAAGCTCCTAGGCAATGGAACAAGGAGCTCAAAAATTTTCTTTTTAAACTTGGTTTTCAACAATCAAAACAAGATTATTCACTCTTTACTAGATCTTTTAATGAAGAATTTCTTGTTTTAGTTGTGTATGTAGATGACATGATTATAACTGGTTCTTCTCAAGCTCAAATAAATGAAGTTAAAACAACCTTGGATAACACTTTTACTATTAAGGATCTAGGACTTCTACACTATTTTCTTGGGGTAGAAGTTTCTCAAACTCAAAAGGGAACATATATTTCCCAAGGTAAATATATTGATGATACTCTGTCAGATGCTGGCATGAGTCAATGTGAACCTGCTGTGGCTCCCCTTCCAGTAGGCTTAAAACTCTCTACAGAAGTTGGGGAAATTATTGATAATCCAGAAACATATAGGAGGATAGTAGGCAGACTCCTCTATCTTGGTTTCACCAGACCTGATCTATCCTATGCTGTCCAACACCTTACTCATTTTATGCAACAGCCTAGATTACCTCACCTAAGAGCTGCTCTCCATGTTCTGAAGTATCTAAAAGGCTCATCTCACTTGGGTCTGTTCTATAGTGCTGACTCTTCTTTACACATCACAGCCTATGGTGACTCTGATTGGGGCACATGCCAATTTTCAAGCAGATCTTTAAATTCTTATGCTGTGTTCTTAGGTACTAATTTGGTGTCCTGGAAAACAAAAAAACAAGCTACTATCAGTAAGTCTTCTACTGAAGCTGAATATAGGAGTCTCTCCTATGCAGCAAGTGAAGTTATTTGGCTAGATGAACTTCTACAGACTTTGCAAATTACTACTAATCTACCAATCAAGCTATTGTGTGATAATACTTCTGCTCAGCACTTAGCTTTAAATCCTATGTATCATGACAAAACCAAGCATATGAGAAGGGATATGCATTTTATCAGAGAGCAGGTAGAGAGTGGCTTCCTTTCAGTTGATCATGTTCCTACTAAACATCAAATAGCTGAGATTCTGACCAAGGCCTTGCCTTCTGCTCAGCACTCTGTTCTGTCTTGCAAGCTGGGACTGACTTCTTGTCCAACTTGTGGGGAGGGTATTAGAATAAATAGGTAGTATATTTATTCTTTAATTTGTACCTTAGTTATTGTAATTAGCCTGAGTTAGTTAATTCAGTTAGTCTTTTACTTAGTTAGTTAAGTCAAAGCTCTTCTCTATATATACTCTTGCTTTGGCACTATTCTGTGCATGCATTTACACTATCAATAAAATTCAGTTTCTATTTTCTTCACTTCCTAATCTTTGTAATCAATTCTTCATTCTTCTCTTGATCCATTTCTACAGTTTCTCGCCAATTCATGTCACAATTTAATGCACCCACATGCATACATTATGTGCAATTAGAATCATCTTTGGCACACTCGATCATCATGGTAATTGGGATTTTTTTTAGAGTTGAAATCCTTGCAACAATACATACATTTATCTATTATTTTAAACTTATCCCCTAAGTACAAAGTCCTTTGTGCAATAGAAATATTTAACTTGGGGTGCAAAAACATTGATTATTTGTTGTATGTTGCATTGTTACGAAAAAAAATGCACAAAAATATCAAGATTATTGATGTGTATGATACTAGAAATAAAGAGAGATTATCTCTTTGCCAAAAAAAAAGAAAAAAAAGAGAGAGATTACAAAAATAGAAGAAACTATAAACTACCAAGAACAATGAAGTAAATTGTAGGTTAGACTGATGGTGTGTCGTGGCTGATAGAATATATGATACTAGAAATAACGAGAGATTATCTCTTTGCTAAAAAAAGAGAGAGATTACAAAAATAGAAGAAACTAAAAACTACCGAGAACAAAGAAGTAAATTGTAAGTTAGACTGATGGTGTGTCGTGGCTGATAGAATATATAACATATTCTTGGGCCTCAACCAAAAACTTAAGCTGATAGTTGAGGCCCAAGAATATGTTATATATATTCTATCATGATAGACGTTTCTATTGGTCTTGTTGTGTGTCATGGTGCAGTTTGATGTTTTGGTGGTTGGGATGTCGAAAATTTAACTATAGCTATAGTTGGGAATGGGTCAGGGCGACACAAGGGTCAGATGGGCACAACATGGTTTGCGCCCGGCCCAACACAAGCCTGCTAGAGGCACATCATGGCATAATAAGAGGTATGCTCAATTGCTCATAGGCTATGGGTCATGCATGGACAACATTTTTAAAACATAAAATGAGCCCATCATGACGGTTCGGCTCATCACCAAGTGACACACACATTATGAGAAGAAAAAAAAAATCACCAAAACACATAAAATTCTAACTAAGGCATGGTACAAACCGTGGGATAATGAGTTGTGCATGTGCTATCTTTTTCAAAACTTGGCAGTTGGCACAAGTCCGATAAAACACGACTTTGTCTTAACCTTTTATTCTAGGACTACCTGGTACGGCTCTTGCCCACCTTTAACAAATTATGGCATGGGCTTGGGATATAGCTGGTGATTGTTGTCGTTGCTAGATAGCTAGGTATTGTTGGTATATATGTTAACTTAAAGATGGAATGATGATATGGCTTGTCAGGTGTTGGCAATGCAATTGTTAGCTGTGGTGTAGCATCTAACTTGTATTATATGGCTGTTCATTTATTTATTTTATCCTAAGCTACAAAATCAACCCAAAAATGTACCTAAAATAGTGTTTGATTTGTATTTTGGATTATCTACTTGAGTTGCTCTCAAGGGAGATCAGATCCAGATCATCCTAATTAATAAAAACATAACAGAAATAACACATGGACTTAAACAAAAAAGTTTCTGTAAAACAAAACATATAACTTAAAAACGTGCGTGGATAAAGAAAAGAAAGAGATGACAATAATTGAAGTCGATCGATATTTTTAGAGAGTGGAGAGTACGTACGTTAAGTTGTAGGACAAAGCTAATTAAGAAAAATAGAAAATGGCATATATAATAAGGGAGGTAATAGGTAGCTGTAAGCCTGTAAAAAAGTCACTCCCACAAATAATTGAGATCTTTTGTCCCACGATATATCATATATATGCCACTTTTTCTCACACGTTAATTTGTTTACTCGTTGTTTAGCTTAGTTGTAATAACATAATTCTTTCATCATAATAAGATTACCTCATTTATGATCTATACATAAGAAAAAAAATTATAATTGCAAAGTTGGATCTAATTTGATTTCTTGTGTGTATAGTTTATTTAGACAATTTTTATTATACAATTAGCGGTGCCTTGGTTTGGTTTGGACATGTAACACGGTGATTCCAGGGAGCATAAGCAATATTCGTAGGAATGTTGATGTTGTGGATAAGAGAAAGTCGCATGCGTTGGTTTGGACATGTAACATGGAGATCCCAGGGAGCACCAGTACAAAGAGTGGAAGAGTGGGATCAGGTAGATTTCGAACGACATAGAGGGAGATCGAAAATGACCTGGCAGGAAGGATTTATGAAAGATATGAAACATATGGACTTACAAGAGATTGAGACTCTCGATCGTAGGGGATGGAGGAGGAAATTTTTTGTGGAAGACGACCCAGGATATTCGTTTTAGTTATTGTAGCCGACCCCATTTATGGGAATAAGGTTTTGATTGATGATTGATTGAATCAGTAGTGCCTTGCTAATTACCACCAAGAAAAAAACAATTAAGTTTATATTTTTTTTGTACATTCTAGATAAGTAAACAGTACAAAAAATTGACCTTTAACAACGAACCTAAATCTTGTCGTAAATGTAGATGTTTTATGACAGTTTTTTGACCTGTTACTAAAATTCATCTAATACATACCCAAACTCTATTAAAAATTGACTCAGTTACGACAAGATTGTGATGACAAATAGCATTTACGACCCCCCTTTTTACGACAGGTCACATTTTACGATAAAAAAAATCATTTACGACCCATTTTTTCTAAGACAGGGTTACATTTTCATGACGGAAATTCCCTTCATAAATAGCATCTTTTCTACTAGTGAAATTTGGGAGGAGTGCCAAAATCGATTTGGGGAGTTCCAAAATCATTTCCCGAAATTTGAGCTAATTGAGCAAATGTTTTTACTACTTGAATATTTTTAGATAGATGCAACAATTTATAACTAGCTAGCAAGATAAAATGGTAGTACATTGGTTAAGATTGTTTATTACTGTAATATTTATATCCTAAATAAGATTAAGTGAAAGTATTGGGTCAGACGGTTTGACCAGACAATCTGGTCAGACGGCTGACCCATATAATCAATTATAATGGTGAAAAACTTCGGGAGGCTATAACTTTGCGCTCGGGTGTCGGATCGGGGCATATGATATGTCGAAATTGATTAATTTTTCGAGACGAACGCAACTGCAAATACCCAAAGGGGATTTGGCCACCGAAAATCGCCAAACGAGGTCTCGAAAGGCCTCAAAATGCAAAAAAAGTATTTTGTCCAATTTAGTTACAAAATGTGTCCATGTTTTACAATATGTGTCCATGTTTAAACAATATGTGTCCAGGTTTACAAATAGGTGTCCAGGGTTAAAAATATGTATCCAGGTTTGTCCAGGTGTGTTCAGATCTGTTCAGGTTTGTTCATATTTGTCCAAGTTTGTTTATATTTATCCAGGTTTGTCCATATTTGTCCAGGTTTGTCAACATTAATCCAGGTTTGCATGTCCAGGTGTGTCCAGATTTATCCAGATTTGTCCATGTTTTTCTAGATTTGTCCATGTTTGTTCATATTTGTCCAGGTTTGTCCACATTTGTCCAGGTTTGTATGTCCAGGTGTGTCCAGATTTATCCAGATTTGTCCATGTTTGTCTAGATTTATCCAGGTTTGTTCATATTTGTCCAGGTTTGTCCACATTTGTCCAGGTTTGCATGTCCAGGTGTATCCAGATTTATCCAGATTTGTGCATGTTTGTTTAGATTTGTCCATGTTTGTCTAGATTTGTCCAGGTTTGTTCATATTTGTCCAGGTTTGTCCACATTTGTCCAGGTTTACAAACTGTGTCCAGGTTTCAAATGTGTCCAGTTCTGTTTCCAGGTTTACAAATGTGTCCAGGTCTACCAATACATGTCCAGATTTAACAGTATGTGTCCAGGTTAAACACATATGTGTCCAGATTCAACAATATGTGTCCAGGTCCACTGGACTGGTCTGACAGAAACGTTACCGTCAGACCGGTCTGACACAATAACTTCTCTAAGATTAATTATATAACTAATTTTAGTAATGATCATTAATGCATAATTAAAGCTATAAATGGATCAAAAAAGGTGTTTGAATAAGGGTAATGAAAGAAAAAATTGTTGCATCTATCTAAAAATACGGAGGTGGAAAATATTATACTTCAATATATATATATATGAATATATACATAACGAATTATTATTATAACATAAAATGATAATAAAGATAATAACAAGATTAACAACAACAATAACCTTAAAATATTTAACAAAAAATAGTTAAAATAATAATGATGATGATGATGATGATGATGATGATGATGATGATGATGATGATGATGATGATGATGATGATGATGATGATGATGATGATGATGATGATGATGATGATGAATTTTTTTTTGTTAATAACCCCCTTTGTTTGTCAAAATTTTAAATGAATAAAGTGCCTTATCAAAATGATTAATTAAACCTTTTAATTAGCTACTTGAAATGAAGTAATCTTAAATGGGTGGTATAGACACGGTCCAATTTTAGGAGTTCACACGCCACCATGTCATACCAAACCTTTTCCTTTACTGATTCCGATTAAGAATAGTACACTTATATATTTAAGAAGATAATAATAAATAAAAAAAACAGATACAACCCATTTGAATAAAAGAGGTTTACCTAGCTAATTCTTATTAGTGTTGTATATTTTTTTAAATGGCAATTCGGTGGGTAATTTTGCATGCGGAAATCACCTCTCTTTGTGAGACATATATTATTTGTATTTGATTCTATTTACACAATAATCATTGAAGATTGGTTACAAATGCAACACAATTACAAAATAGACTGCATTAGTGTCAATAATAAAGGAGATAAAAAAGAGAGGTGATAAGTGATAACCATAAGCCGATAGCCAAAGCGAAAACGAAAAGAAAACCCGGAAGGAGCGAGGAAAAAAAAGAGCCCACATGTTCCCACGGGAAGATCGAGAATAAAGCAACAAAATATATATATAATGAAAAAGACGAAAGGTAATCCATAAAATCTCTCTCTATCTCAGTCTCTCACTCTGAGAGCTCCTTTTAAAGAATTTGAGATCATATTTCCAGACAGCTATTAACATGGCGTAGACTTTCCCCAACATTATTATTGTTACATTACATTACTATTTACTAGTGAGTATTATATTTTTTTTTTATTTTTACTGTATCATGTGTCTTTTTTCTGCCCACATATACTTATTTTTCTCCCTTACGTTACGTACGGTACCCCGGCCCCCTCTCGATTTTTCTTTATATTGTAGGAGGAGTATTTGTTTTGTTTAATTTGTCGTCTTTCCTTCATTTAGATACTGCTTCATTCATCCATTTTCATTCATTCTAGCTAACTTCCATATACTATAATTAATTAATTTAATGTTACTACTTAATTAGTAAACATAATAATTATAATAATAATCTTTTAAAATAATAATTAGGCTTTCCTTTTATAGGTAAAAAAAAAAACAAAACAAAACAAATAAATATACAGGAGTATGTAGTTAAACTAAACTAACATAACATAACATAACAATGATTAATTGGAACACATGATTACAGTAATAATAATATACGGAGTAATATAATACGAGTACCAGGATCGACCATCAGGCAGTACAGTTACACGACTTGCATGCTACACAGTCAACACATGATGTATGTACAGTACATCATAAATAAATAAATAAATATAACACTCTGTACTGTACTTGATACTTTCCATCATCATCTTTAACTTCATCTTCATCTGCATGTTTAATACTGTAGTTTCACTAGTTTGAAGCTAAGCTACCTAGGTGCGCTGATTAATTACAACTTCATAATATAGTAATGGCAACAATTTATTTTGCACCTATTTTAACAGAGTAATTTAAGGGTGCAAATGAACAAGTTGATAAAAAAAACAAAAAACAACATTAACTTTAAGATCAATTAGAAACTAATTAATGGTCCCAATTTTACTTGTAGTAAAAATATTTTGATTAATCTTATCATCTATACTACACCTTTAAATTATTATTTTACCTTTAAATTATTATTTTAAAGTACGAGCAAAATAAATTATTGACATTAATAATAATAATAATAAAGTAAGGTAGATAAGGTGTAGTAGTACAATAACTGCTGCTTCATTTCATTTCATTCATTCTTTCTTTCTTTAAGTATCCCATGATGAATGATGAGACTACTCAGCTCCATCTATCTATCTATCTATCTATTAAAATTAAAATTAAAATTAGAGTGACCATGTTGTATATATCTGTTGTAACACACACTCAACAGTCAACACTCTAGTCTCTAGTCACTACTACTACTATACTAGTACAGTAATTGGCGTGTTGTGTTACCAGGTTTCATTTGACTCACGTACGTACTACTCCCACCTACTCTACTCTTATCATTTTATCTACTTTTCTTTTCCATTTTTTGCATTTCTTATAGCCTCTACCTCTTTCTTTATTTTCTTTTTTTTTTTACGTCTAAATTTTCACATTCAATGTATGTTACACTTTTCAATATTAATGAAATGATGATTGTGGAAAATATTTATTTGGTGTCTTGTCTTCCATTATATTGCTAAATCAAACCTTAAATTCTTTTCTTTTTTTGCCAACGCTTAAATTCATTTTTATTACAGAGTACAATTAATGATTTACAACCAAACAATCCTTAGGGTTAGACGAACCCTATATACTAATTCTATGTGATTTAATTTGAATCTTCACTTCCCTATACCTTATAAATTCTCAAAATATTGCATCAGCATGCATGAAGATTTCATTTGTTGTAAATAAATAAAAAAAAAAGTAAGATAGTTCAGAAAAGTCTTGATAAGTCTTGATTATACCTTAAACTTATTAGAATTTATTAGCGCTGATTGAAACTTATTAAACCCATTCAAATTGACTTGACCTAATAAGCCATGATCACTACTAAAATAAGAAAACACATACACCATAATATAACCAAAAATCATATTCACACCCCAGAATTTTGTTTCTTCTTTCTTGGTATACACATGATTTGTTCGATTGGCTGCATCGTAGTTTATTTTACGTCGTAGTATTTTATAGAGAATAAAAATGTTTAGTTATGACATATAAATGTCCTTTAATTTGTCAATCGAAAAGAGAGAGACATGTTAATTGTACTCCCTCCGTTTAATGGTAACGATTTGACATAAAATAAAAAGAAAAAATGTCAAATCGTTACTCATACTATTCGAACTTATAATTTGAAAATGAAATTTCTTGTTTTATAAATTCGGAATATGCAGTACATTTTGCACTAACTATCACTCGTATACAGTTTTGTACAAAAAAAATACTCCATCCATCCCAAATTAGTTGTTACATTATAAAAAATGACACTATTCATTTGTAAACTTTGACTTGTTATATTTTTATGTGCATAAAGAAAAATATAGTCATGATAGATATAGTTTGATTCATCTCAATATTTACTTTTCAAATATATAATTTTTTATTATGTGTAGTTCAAGATATTTTAATTTAAAAGAATGTAAAAAAAAAAATGTAGCAAGTAATTTGGAACAGAGGGGGTACCCATCTTCATCAAGCATTAGGGAGTAATATTCTAGCTAGCTTGCACTTACTTGTGTTTATATCCCCATTTCTTGAGTCAATGCATCATATATACACATATATACAGATAGATTAATTTCCATAGTATTTTTAATTTTTTTTTTTTGAATAAAATAGTGGATCAAACGTGTTAATATCAATCAATCAAAATAGTAGAAGCACACTTTAGCTAGTATACAAAACGAGGGATAGATAATTCAAAGTGCAAGGAATTGTGGGAGTGTGAAATGCAAGAAATACTTCATCCGTTTTATAAAAATGGCAACGATTGTTTTTGCACGCATTTTAAGGAAGCGATTTAAGGGTGTAAACGATTAAATTAATTTGAAATTTTTTGATATTAGTAACTTATATTCATATTCTTACTTGTGTTAAAACCATTTTGATTAATTCATTCGTTTACACCCTTAAATCATTATCTCAAAATGCGTGAAAATGACATTATTGCCATTTTTATGAAACGAAGGGAGTACTTAAAGTAAATTAATATGGGCCTTGAGTCCTTGACCATGTATGAAATATTTTAGAGGAAAAAAAAGGTTGCCACATATGTAGTAAAACATTATTTGTGTAACACTCTCTAAATGAAAATTGTTACAATATTATGTAATGAAGTGAGTACTATATTTTTTAGGGATAAAATAGTGCTATTAAATATTAATACTATTAAATAAAATATTTACTTCCTCAGTGTATGTAAAAATATATGTAACAAATATTTTTGCACGTATTTTAAGGTTGGGATTATATGGTGTTAATAATGAAGTTATTAGATAGAAAAACTTAAACACCAACAAAAGCAAAACTATATTATTAAAACTTAAACACCAACAAAAACAAAACTATATTATTTTATTGGTGTTAAAATTATATCAACTAATTTGCCTATTAATTAACATCCTCTAATCTCAACTTTAAAATGCGTGAAAAAATATTTAATGCAGATATTTTAAAACGGATATTGTATATTTTATAGACTTGAGTTAGAGGAATTGGGCCTTAGGGTTCCAAAGAATATCTTCTATCTCTTTGCTTGTTCGAGTATATCTCGATCATCCACATTGACCACATATATAAATTTAAGGAATCTAAGTAAAAGGTGTTATAACAGATGCGCAATGTAAAGCAAACAATAGACAAGAACAACACACGGAATTTACGTGGTTCGCCGACAGTTTGTCGACTACGTCCACAGGCAGAGGAGAGAGATAGTATTATTGATTTTGAGGAATTTCGGATTACAGATTACAAAGTGTAAACTAGGTTAAGAAAAAATAAGGAGTATATATATGACTCCTAAAACAGAAATTGAAAAGCCCGAAAAATAGAGCTTAGCTTTTATTTGGTTCCCGTGCAGGGTTATACGAAGTGGGAGTACGGCATACAACAGATTCAAGGCACCAATCTAACAAAAGGAATGAAACATGAGAAGTTCCTTTTTTTTTTTTTTTTTCTTTGGTTCCCTCTCCCTCGCACTTTAACTTTTATTTATTTATTTTTTTTTAAATGTCAGTCAACTGTTCTCCATCTTTCATTGATAGAGCTTAGCTTCCTTGTTTCTTCGATCATTATGAAACTCTGCTTGCTGCCATGCAAATAAGTAACACTGCACTTCATCATTCTAAAGTAACTCTTTTCTTTTTTTTGCATTTTCTTTTTTTCTTTTCAAGGCTTCTTTAAGGGAAGAAAATAACCCTACGTTTTTTTTTATTTGTACCACCATGTAATCCATCAAATTCCAATAAGATCCCGGTAAAAATAAATAGGATACGAGATTTTTATCCTACAAGTTGTAAATCAAAATTCTATCCCATTAATTCGATCTACGTATTATTTCACTTTGAACTGAAATTGTCCAATAAAAAATTGTATTCAGTACTACTGTATTATTTCACTTTCACCCCAAGTTCCTCTTAAGGCCTCGTTTACATTAGCTGAATAGAGATAACTTAATAGAGATGAACTGAACTGAATTTATTAGAGATGTATTAATTTAACTAAATAAACTGAACTGAACTGAACTTAATAGAGATGTATTAATTGAAGTAAACTAAACTGAACTGAACTTAATAGAGATATATTAATTGAACTGAGCTTAACTTAACTTAATAGCTAGAGATTAACTGAACTTAATAGAAAGTAACTGAACTGAACTGAATTTAATCTGAAGTAAACAAGCCCTAAGTACTATATATGGAGCACATAGAACTAATATATTGGACTGACAACTCCCGACCGGATTGCTAATAATAAACACATGTTATACTTAATTTGTATTGCTTATAAAAATTCTTGATTAAATAAAAAATTTATAAATTTTTTCCAACAATCTCATCATATATTATAAATTATTTTCAAATTTTTAACATGATTTGCTTGTAAAAATTGTTGTATCCTCATCTTATTTGTATTCAACAACGTCACTAGTTGATGACAATTAACAAACATGTTTGTTTTCATTGATTTCATAATTAAATCTAATTTTAATAGTGTTGTCTCAATTACATCCACATTAACATTCAATCATTTCATAATTGAATCTAATTAATTATAATAATGTTATGTCCATTACATAGTACATTATAATTCAATCATTTCATGATTGAATCTAATTTTAATTATTTATTTTTAATTATATTCAAAACTACATGGATGTGGTGTTGGAAATTTGAGATTTCAAGTTTGATTACTTGTACCAACCTTATTTTCTATAATTTGATTAAGCATTCATTAATTACTTATGCAAAACTTATGATAATGACAAATTGACATGTGACAAATTCCTTGAAAAGAGACGCCTTTTAGTTATATTTATTTATAGATTATAGATTTGAAATCATTCTTTTATGCCATAATAATAATAATAATAATAATAATAATAATAACCATTTGACTTTGTAGGTTTTTTTGTTGTATTAATAAATAATAATAATGGATGTTTTAAAAGAAATAGTAATCCATATATGTTTAATGACCAGTGACCAGGAAAAACTAGATCAATGAGAGTTCATCCTTGGTGGAAAAATCCCTACCTGGATTGCAAACTCCATATATGAATCGAACTTCCCAAAGTTTAAGGTTAAACCAAATGTATCCTTCATATAATTCTGAATTTCTGATATGATGATGATTTTGTTGTAACAATAATTGATGGCCGTTTGGTCAAGTCGCCTTGGTTATTGGCATGAAATGGTGTTAATAACAATCTCCATGGAAATGCATATTCATTCATAAACATGTGAAATTCTAACTACATTTCTATTCCCTCCCATCGGACTCTTACGATCCGTTTGGTAGCCGGTTATAAATTGTGGTAATTGGAATGAATTTATAACTAAATTTGGAAGGAAAATCAAAATCCATTCCCAAGGTGGAGCTAGTTAAACTCCAATTTATCAAAATTTCTTCACAAATATCCAATCCCATCTAATACCACCCCCCTCATGACAATGGATGGTAATGAAAAACAAGAACAAATTCCAAGTTTGGGAATGAAAAATATATATTTCATGGGGATTATGAAGTTTTTCCTTAACAAATTACACTTAAAATTTATTACCATTACCACAATTTATTACCAACAACCAAAACGGGCTGTTAAAATTTATTAGAAATATAGTAATGGAGAATAGCAAAAATTAAAGAAGGAATTAATAAAGATACATTAATATTAGCTAAGCTCATTGAATTGAATTGAAAGTCCACCCCATTACAAACATTTAAGGTCCATTTGGTAAGGCGTAAAATAATTTCACTGAAAATTATTTTCCTTAGTTTACACTATTTGATTGGACTGAAAATTAAAATGGAAAAGTTAATTTGATTGTAAAATGATTTTACAACATAATTGAAAACATTTTCCTCCCAAAATCAAATTAAAGGAAAATTGTTTTCAATTTTCAATTTTCTATTATCATATCTCATTTTCCATTCAATCAAACCACGAAAAATCTTTTGAAAATAAGTTTAACGTTGTAAAATGATTTTTGTGAAAAACTATTTTACATTGAAAATGTTTTTCGTGAAAAACTATTTTACATTGAAAATGTTTATCGTCCTACCAAACGGACCATTAGTATTGATAACAAAATCAATTTTGCCAAAAAAAATAAATAAATAACCAAATTGACCATAAGAGTTATCACAAAATGATTTGAGTAGTGAGTACGAGCTTTTTTATTCTATTTATTTCAATAGGTGCACGGTGCACCACCAGTCCACCACTTCTGAAGCTCTTGACTTGGCTGGTAAGATCAAGCACACTTACCAATGTTGTTTTAAGGTAGTTAAATTATTACTACGTAATTGTTTATACTTCCTCTATTTTATTTTAGTTGCTACATTGTATTATTTACTTTTTTTTTTATTTTTTATGTGGGCACACTTAATTTTTACTTAAATTATTCTACCCTTATTTTTGTTACTTATCCTTTTTATTCGATCTATTTTACTCCATTTTTGTCATATTTTTTCATAAATACTTTTACTTTTTAATAGTTCTTACCACTTAACATGTTTCTCCTAAAAAATTATGTTTGAGAGAATGTAGGAGGTAATAAAAGACGGATGAAGTATCCTAACGGTCGCAGATTCGAATCGTGCATACTTCCTCCATTCTTTCATTACTGTAAGATTTCTCTAATTTAAAAGTTTCATATCAGTTGTAATGTAACAATACTAAATTTGACTATCTATCTAAATTATCATACGAGTCTACTCTTTTTTTTTTTTTTTTAATCAATCTCTTCTAAAAATGTGTTCGATCCTGAGCTGTAACTAAATCAAAGTAACAATACCTCCCTCGAGTGACTTGGAAGGATCTTAAGAAGAAAAGGCAGTGGCCAGGAAAGACTAGAGAGAGGCAAATTGCTATCAATGGGATTGCTAAATTTATGGTCCGAATATTGAGAGATAGTTACATCACATAAATAAATGCTTTATTTTACCCTATCTATCTATCTATCTATCTATCTATCTATCTATCTATCTATCTCCAAGAACCCCAATCCCATCATCCCATGCATGTGTGTTTGATTCAAAATTAATTCATGAGCTAGGCGCAGCGTACTCGATCCAAATGCTGTAGTAATTCAATTCAAATTACAAATTACGAGTATTTGACCTTATATTGTAGGACCACTACAACGTATATTCAATTTCACAATAATATATATTTATATATATTTATATATTTTATATTCAATTCAATTCAATTTCACTGCTTTAGTGCTCTCACAACGGTAATCACACACTGAATTTTATATTCAATTTCACAATAATATATATTTATATATATTTATTTATATATATTTAAATTACGCTCTATTTATCGTTTAAAAAAAAAAAACAAAATCAGAATTTGCCAAAAAAAAAATAATAATAAATATGAAAAAATATTTTTAACCTAAATTTTGGTAAAAAAATGAAAAAATATATTTTTCATAATACTTAAGTAGGATACAAAATGTTTCAACTACTCAAAATTAAGCTAACAATAAATTGGAATTTTCTGCGCTGCACACATACATACATCTAAAACATGACTTGTAAAATTTAGAACATGGCTTATTTAAATTGGAAAAAGAATTACAAATAAAGTTTAGAGCTTATAAAATTCAAACATGACTTATAAAATTCGAACATGACTCATAAAATTTAGAACATAAATAGGGTGCATTACAAGCAAAAAAACAAGGACATGAGTGACTGTGAAAAAAAATCTGATTTTTTTAAAATATAAAAACATTTTTTTTTAGAAAATTACATAATTTTTTTTAATAAAACATTCTCAAGAAAAAACAATTTTTTTAAATAGAAAATATAGATTTTAAAAAATAGAAATATAATAATCAAATTAAATTACTGAGTTGCCCTTACTAACAAAAAATAAGGATTAAACATCAGCCCTTAGATCTAAAGCTGTCAATGGTGCGGATTTATTCTCACATAAAAATCATTCTCACCTAAACCACCCTTTCTCACATGATCCTAATCCTATATATATATATATATATTTATTGTTAATCAATGTACCTCTAGGTTATAATTGATGTATTTATCTCTTCTCACATTTCTCACCAAAACTACATTTCTCACATGAGCCTACTTCTATATATATATATACACACACTGTATTAATATAAATATAAATTAAAAGGGGTAAAATGTAAGTGCTTGTTTACTCCAGATTATATTCAGTTCAGTTCATCTCTATTTAGTTCAATTAATACACTTCTATTTAGTTCAGTTCAGTTCATCTCTATTAAGTTTAGTTCAGTCCAGTTCATCTCTATTCATCTAATGTAAACGAACCCTACATGTTACAAAAGTAAGTCGAAATTAAAAAGGAAGAAGAAAAGGGAAAATGGAAAATGAGGAATTAAACGAAATAGGGAGTAACGGGCGTAAAAAAGAAGCAACCTAACCCGAAAGAACATTTGTAACCTTCCCCTAAATTCAGTGGTAGCCAGCCAGCCAGCCAGCCAGCCAGCCTCTCTCTCTCTCTCTCTCTCTCTCTCTCTCTCTCTCTCTCTCTCTCTCTGAGTCCTCACCCATATCATATGTCAGTTATATTTGGCCTTACTCTTCTCTTTACCTCATCTCCCAGCTGGCTGTAACTCTTCTCCCGGCCCGGCCCGGCCCGGCCCTTTTTTTCTTCTTCAATTTAAACTACTGTACTATCCCCTTTTATTTCTTTTCCCAATGACATCCACAACTAACAAACAAAACCCTTCATTCAGTTAACTTCATGCATATATGGTTTTATGTTTTATTTTTATTTAATTAATTAATTCAAGGCTACTGAAAAAAAGGGATGGAGCAAATTAACTAATTTAGAGATGAGTATGAGTATATGATCTTAAAAGTAGCACAAGAGAGTCATTGGAGATACAATATTAATGGCTAATTTTGTTCACCTCAAATTGGAAGAAAAAAAATCAGTTATAATAAATTCAGATAAGTTCTAATCAAGTTTAATAAGTTCAACGAGGTTCTAATAAGTTTCAATAAGTTTAGAAGAATATGACTTAAACTTATATTATCATCCTAATTGAAACTTATTGTACGTGATTAACCTTGATTATACTAAACAATTGGACATACGGTATAAGACCTGATTGGACTTTATTAAACCTTGTTGTTGAATTTATTATATTTGAATTTATCTGAAGTTAATTTTTTTAAAAAACACTAATAGAACGTACCCCTAATAAAAGAAGATAAATTTAGTTCAGATAAGTTTAGGTGCAATAAATTGGAGAGAAGAAGGGGGGAAGTAAGAGAGAAGATCAGATGACAGATGTTAGAGAGAGAAGAACGGAAAACAGAAGACAGCAGATGATCAGATGAGAAGAGGAGGGAGAACTGATGGGAGTACAGTAGCATGATGTATGGTGTGCATGCTAAACACGTCTGATTCTACATGGAAGCCTTGTATTAGCTAGCTAGCTTAGCTGCTGGGCTTCTTATTGATAGTTAGTTAGATTAGATGATGAAAAACATGAGATCATCTATCTATCTATCTATCTTTCCTGATCAACCCTCATTAATTACTTCACTCTCTAACTTGGCTATTCATCAAGCAAGCTAGGAACCTTATTAACAAACCCACCGTCTATCTAGTCCACTACTGAAATTAAGGCAATCAAATTCAATTTTATCATTCCATTTTTTAATTTTATATATATATATATATATATACATATATATATATATATATATATATATATATATATATTTGATTCAGATCAGTTAGTTCCTTGAGGGTACCTCCTGTAATTTAATTTGTATTATAAATAATGTTTTATGAAAGAGTATGTACTTCATGAGACATGTGTGATCCCTCAGCTCTTTCATTCAACAACCAGGCCACCATGTCTTTGTACTTCCTTTTCTTGTCCCTTCTTCCTTTATTCTTCTTCATTTTCTTTACTTTTTTGTAAGGAAAAAAAAAATGAATACAAAGATCAATTGATTTCATGCTCATCAAATAATGGCAAATATCACCAAATAATTAATATAAAATAATAATAAGAGAGTAGTAATTTAAGAATGGAGTGAGTCTCAAAATTCCTCATAATAATGGTAAAGATGATCAGTCACCACCAATATTCAAGCTAAAGTACATTATCAGATCATCAACATCGATCTTAAAGAGATTACTAGAGAAAGAACCCAGAAGAAGAAGAAGAAGGAGAATAATATATGGTTTCGCAGTATGTAGCTGCTGCTGCTACTACTTTTAATTCCAACCATTTTTAAAAACCCTAAAAAAAATTTAAAAAAAAAAAATAAAAAAATCTAATAAATTAAGCTAACCAATTGATCAATGTTCTAATTAATAAATTACTACTACAACAATACAATGACACAAGAACAACTAACAGACAAGCTAAGAAACACATACAAGCTAGCTACCTAGCTATCTGATCTAGGATAGATTGGAGGAAATTATTAATGGGATAGTAAGTAAGATTATTAAAGGAAAGGACCATATCATATCATATTATATTATATTATATATCATATGATTAAATTATAATAATAATAATAATAATAATAATGATAATGATGATAATAATAATATTTAGGGCTTTTTACCAAGAGTATGCTTGTTGTTGTGCATCCAAACTTTAAGGACTTGACGCTTGACTTGAACCTCGTTACAGAATTGCTGCACTGCTGCTTCGTCATGTTTCTGAATTCTCCAACCCAATTTCTCTGCAAATTCTAACATCTTATCTTTCTGTTCCTGTGTGAATTTCGTTCTGTGTCTCTTTTTTGGAACCATCATCATTGCACTTCCCCCTACCCCTCCACGCCCACTCTCTCTCCTCCCTTCCCCTCCGCTGCTGCTCGGATGTGACATGTCATCCCCCATGTCCCCGCTGTGTGTCCCACCTGACGTTGCCGGCAGCACCGCCAGTGGCCTGTAATGCTGCGACACGTGGTGCTGCTGTGGGTGCGGGTGTGCCTGAGGGTGACTGTGACTGTGGTGGTATCCCGAAGACGGTGGTGGAGCTGGGGTTCGGTAGTACGCTGAAAATTGAGGGTACAATGTACTCGCGGGGGAAGCCTGTGCTGCGGCGGCTGCTGCTGCTGCTGGAGATGGGTTTCTTGGGGACGTCATGGTATCACCACCGCTGATGTCGGACTCTTTGCGGTGGAAGTTGCGGTGGCAGTTACACGCGGCGCATTTTAAAGCGTCAAGCGTGCCTTCTTCACCAGCTGGCATAAACTCACCGCAGCCGTCAACAGCGTGGCCTCCAATGCTGACCGCATGATTCTTAAGGCATTCCCTGTACCTTATCACACCGGATCTTCGCTCTCCAACACTAACTCGTGGACGAATCGCTCCTGAGTTCACTCCCCCCATTGATTCGTAACTCGGTGGGATTACGGCTGCTGCTGCTGCTGCTGCTGCAGCACCTGCTTGTGGGGGTGGTATCGTAATTTCCTCCTCTTCTTCCTCCTCATCCTCTTGCTCTTCGTCATGTTCGTCTTCAAATTCCATTTTTCTTTTTCTTTTTCTTTTTCTTTTACCTCGTAATTAGTTTTGGGATTCTAAAAAAAATAAAATAAAATTCCCTAAATTAATTGGACATAAGATCTGGGTTTTTGGAGTTGATGATAATGGAATTTGGTCGGAGAGAGAAGGGGAAAAAATTAAGGGAGTTATAGTGGGTTCTCTTTTCTTTTTTTTTTTTTTTTTTTTTGGGGGAAGGGGGGGAGTGTGTTTATTAATTTGGCCCTTATTATTATTATTATTATTATTTTTAAGAAAAAGAAAATTAGGTTTTATGTAAAACAAGATAGGTGAACTAACTTAGTATTTGAGGAGAGAGTTTTTTTTTTTTTTTTTTTGGAGGAGGAGAGAGTTGAAAAAAGAAATGAAAGAGAAGTTTTATTCTTAAAGTGGGGGTGGGGGGATGTTTAAGTTAGTGAGGAGTGGAAGAAGATAAGAGATTGGGGATTGAGATGTTAGAGAGAGAAAATAGAGTGTGGACATCAATTACCCGATCTGTTACTTCTAATTTCTTTTTAATTATTTATTATGTTTTTAACAAAAATAAAAATAAAAAATGGAGTAGTCTAAATAATAAGGAAAGTATATGTCCTACTTTCATAGTTCATACCCCCGCTTTTGGCTCATTTTGCTTTTGTTTGGAAATTGTAGAGAATTTCTATAATTTCTCTCATTTACTCCACTTCAGATCCATATTGCTCGATCTAAGGCTAACTTTGGACTATTCTATTGTATTTCTCTATTAGAATTGGGTCCTATGGGCTGGTACGACACAAGGGCCGGATGGGCATGACACATGTTGGACTCGGCGAGTGACGGAGCGATTTAGAAACATGGAGTACACGACATGATGAACTCTCTAACTTTTTATAATAACACGATAAGATCTTGGCCCGTTCTAGACACAACCCATATGTGTATGAGGCACGTGGCCCGTGTTGAAATTTAAAAAGATAGAACAAAAGGAAGAAAGAAGTAGAAAACAGAAACACACACTCGGAATATTTCATTCTACTGCATAATCTTGATACATAATTAAACTGGAATTCAATGAACTTAAATACACTAACAAAGCAAAACTATCTCCTAACTTTAAGGAAACCTAAAACCACTACCACACTCACTTACTTGACTCGCGTAACAAACCCACTAACATAATGAAGCTATAAAATAGGCACTTTGAAGCATACAACAACAACCCGTACCCACCTTTAATGTCCAAACTGGTGATAAATCCCTCAAATGCAAAAATCTTTTGACTTTGTTTGATATACTTTGACCAATTTTCCTCTCATAAAAGTATTCAAAATTTATGAAATAATATATAACCAATTTTCCTCTCATAAAAGTATTCAAAATATATGAAATAATATATAACCAATTTTCCTCTCATAAAAGTATTCAAAAGATTGAATAATAGTATAGTGGTTTCGCACTATTTCCCTAGAAGTGACGACCTAAGAGGTTGAATCTTCAATTCTTCATACACCCCTATCATGTTATATATTAGGCCTTCAAAGTTCAATTCTTTTACTCCATAATACCTTTTTATGTTTCTAGAATTTTGCATTGATTGATCAACATTTACTTAATTAGTGAAAGTTATTTTTATAACTTTGTTAGTGATAGATTATTTGTAGGCAATATAATAGGCGGCAAACCTAGCTACTTCCATTTATTCAGGGGGTAAGGGGTGAGAATGTGAGATTCATTTGTTTAAGCATCAATTTGTTTTTGCTTACTTTTACTACTCCTCTGTAGCATATTAATTGCAAGAATTTGATGTTTTTTCTCTCTACTTTATGTCAAATTGTTGCAGTTTTTTTTTTTTTACAGAAAGTGTACTATATTTCTTTCTACTCTTATTATTCAAGATCGAATCGGCAAAATCAGTTAGACAATCCTATACAAGAAAAATGCGCTTGAAGTTTAATGTGTCTTATCTCATTAAAAAAAAAAAAATAGATAGAACAAACTGATACGGAGTATATAATATATGGCCCAATTATTACCAAAAAAAAAAAAAAGTCACAAGCAAATCATATTATAATATAACACTAATTAACTATGGTGTATTGGGATTGTTTAACTAATAAAGAAACAACTGATTGGAGAATGGTTGCTAAGTATAAATTTTAAAGCATTCTATTAACTATATAGCGAGCTCTGTTACCACTTACCACTAGTTAGTTGATTCATTGTCGAACATACACGAAGTAATGAAGTATTTGATCTACCGTTATCCTTTATATATGTACTCATTTATTTATGTAAATATATAATCTGTTGGAGCTCATATGTGTGCAGTGTGCACTTGTGTATTGTTGTCGCAGTGTATTGATTAATGGTTTGTTTTGTAGGATCGGAAAAAACTAATTACTTTTGTCACTATTTATTGTATAATTTTGAGTCTCTTTAATTTTATACGTATAAGAAAAAATATAGTTAAGTGAAAACTTGTTTGATTCGGCTCAATGTGTAGTTTTTTAATACTTCCTCCTTTCCAAAAAAAAACACAACAGTCAACATTTCACATATGCCGAGACGAAACTTTGACCATTAATCTATAATTATGAATAATTAAAAAATATAAAAAGTTGATATTAATATAGCATTTAACGAGACGAATCTAACAAGATCTTACTTGACTATGTTTTTTATTATATGTAAAGTTTAAAACTTGGTCAAAGTATACAACATGAATAGTGCAAAAATTTGACCGTTGCGTTTTTTTGGAACGGAGGAAGTAAGTAATTTTTATAATTTTTTATTATGTACATATAAAGATATATTCTTTTAAAATTGTGTTTTGAGAGGTGTCAAAAATGTAAGGAACTTTAAGAGATATAATTTTTTATTATGTACATATATATATAATGATAAATTGATTAAATTTAGAATTCTAAACAAAAATATAGTTATGTTTGGAATTTTATTTATTGTGTTACTGATAATAATAAATAATTTTCAAATAATATAATGTTATTTAACCAAATTTCAAATTGCTAAATAGAAAATTTATATATGAATGAGTTAAAAAAAGTAAAAATAGGTTATTTCCGGCTAAGAATGAAATCTTAACTCTAATCTAACCTGTTGAATTAAACGGATTGAAACGAGCTCAACTCTAATCCATTTTTTTAAAGTTAAGTTATCAAATTAGGTCAGTTTTGCCCCACCCTACTTTGAATTCCAAGGTGGGACAAAGCAATGGTGAGATAGCACGGACAATGAACTCAAAGGAAGCAAATTAAAACAAAAGTTAAGGGGAAAATTAGTAAAAAAAATAAAGTTAGGGGCCTAGATGGACAAGGCAAATCTAAGTATATTGATTATATATACATGTGCAAATCAGACTTTGGTAATTATCGATCATGATGAGATAAGCTTCAACTTATTATTAGATTTGCACATGGATTTCATTCTTGCTTCGCTTCTCATTTTCAATTTGTGTTCATTTTGTTGGTGTGTTTTTATGTCTTTCTTCTTACGATTACTTCTTCTTTCTTCCTCAGCCATTTACTTTTTTGGAAAATTTTCTTTATTATGGGATCAATTTATATCTCTAATGATCTTTAAATTCTTTGTCCCACATAATATTACGCATTTTACATATATGCCACTTCTTTTGACTGACTATTTCAATTCATTGTCTTAACAATTTTGGTCTATATTCGTTTAATATCATGTCATGTTTAGTTGTTGACTTTATAACTTAATGTATGTACATCTAAATTGAAAGACAAACACATTTAAATTACATTACTTCTTTATATATATATATATATATATATATACACACACACACGTCGTCGTTAATAATGAATTTGGGCCGAGGAATTTGACTTGAAATAAGTGTGTTGACATGACCCGGTTATTATGCGTGTCATTATAGGGTTAATGAAATTCAATCTATTTTTATAAATGGGTTGATATGAACCACCCAACTCGACTCAATTCTTATCGGTATTAGTTTGTAATTAGTTATTGTACGTATTTTTTTACCAATAATTTTTTTGATATTTTTTGATCGAGTATATAATATATTTATGGATTTCAACTATCAGCTTAAGTTTTTTATTGAGATGGTCCTTTAACATAGTATCAAAAGCCAACGTGACGCAAAAGTCACGAGTTCGAATCTCTCCTCACTCTCCCTTATAAGTGAAATTAATTTGCACCAGGTATAAATGATAGGGCATGTGTCGCTTCTACATTCAAGTCAAAAGGATCTTTTTTGTGCCTCAACTACCAGATTAAGACAGTGCTTTAACATTATTTTTTTTACAAAGGTATAATGTTGATTTGACTACTAGTTCAGTGGCCAATTTGAGGCCTCGTAGTTAATTCCACCGCTGAAATTACTCTGGTTCACATGAATACATGATTATACATTTATACTCCAATCATTCATATGGTTGATATTAATTAAGATATGAGTAAGACAAAAATCCTACTTGAGTGATACTAGATGATAAGATGAATTCAGCGCAGGGCACACTTTTAAGTGCAGACCCCTTTAGTCTTAACTCTCAAGTCTATCGACATGGGATTAACCGCTTAATTAATTGCAATATTCGACATTAATTTTCAGCCCATATAATCTTAAGCAATTAACCCCTTTAGTCTCCATAATATTTTTACATTGTTTAGTTGGATGAAAAATAATTTTTCATTTTTAAGTAATTTTTCATTGATTTCAATAATGTGTGACCGATGAATTATTATCAATTTTACTAAGAAATAATATTTACAGGTTCAAAGAATTGAACATGGCACGCGCATTATGAGAAACTGACAAACGGGCCTAGGCCATGCCCGCCACGGGGGAGTGCAAGTCCACTTTATAAGACAAAGGAAGATCCACCTTAAAAGTTAAAACCATATGGTGATAAGGGGAGTAACCCCTTAGCCATATAAAGTGGAGACAAGTTTATTATTTTTCCGATGTGAGATTTATTCCCAACACCCCCTTAATTTCAAAGTCTTTTTACAAAGATGAGAAGATATTAAACTAACTTATAAGTCTAGGAGTTACTCCTCATATCTCCAATTGGTATTAGGATGGAACCTCCTATGGCTAAGTAACCTAACTCTGCTCATCGATATTGGGTTGCCCGGCCCAGGCCCGTTTCTAATATTCAATCAAATTTAGCAGAAACTCACTTCAAAAATGTATTTATGATGCACATATCTTTAACAGATATCAAGTTATATCTCCTGTATATCTTTCCTTCTAAAAAATGTCAAGATTGATACAGAGTATATAATTGGACAAGAGCAGCAGGTAATTAAGAGTTTTAATTGAAATGTAATTTTAATTTATTTTGCTTGATACATGACATTGTCATACGAATCTAAACTTAAATATTTAAAACAGGAACTTGGTTGTCCACGTGTCAATTTTTGAAAAAAATTTCTTATTTTTTTTTTTAATATAACAATGTGTTCTTCCTATCTTTAATTAGTCTTTAGATCTTCCATTCATCCTTTAATCCACCTTCTCCAACATAAATTATCACTCTTTAATTATATATTTTATGATATTCTTATTTGATATCCATCTATCCATAAGTTCTCGACTTACTACCTTCATTAATTAGGTAGTTTGTTCTTCATTAAGGTCAAACTCTCATAGATCTCAAATTTTCAATTTAAAATGCTTCTTTGCTCAATTTTTAATAAAGACGTACAAAAAAAAAAAAAAGATACATTCAAAAATGATAATTTATTTTTGCAAAAAAAAAAAAAAAAAAACCTGAAGTATGTATCACTCACAAATAAATACTAAATCAACTTCAACACATTAAAAATTAATCTTTAAGATAAAACAAAACCCGTGCATAGCACGGACTTAGAACTAGTTTACTGCTTAAAAGGTACAAGAAATTTAAAAGTTGTCACATTAACTATACCCCAATATGTAAGGATTAGGGGTATAATTTATTCTATTATTTTATGTAATCCTTGTACATGAATAAAAAAAATAGATTGGAGGCCAGTTTGGTACATACGACGTTAGCTTAATTAGCAATGATTCATTCGATATAGGTAGCCACATGATAATTAAATGATAGTATGTTGATACTCTCTCATGATAGATTATGAAACAAATTGAATAGTAAGACATAACATTGAGATTAAGCTATAGACTTGGATTGTGATTTTATAACGCTTAGTTTTTTTGTTATGTGACAAACTTGTATAGCAGTATACATGAACTCCTAAATAAATTTTAATTTTAATTATGAGCGAAATGATTGATGGACAAAGAGATGTATGTGATAAATAAAGAAATAGAAAAAATGACATGAAAAAAGAGGGAAAGAAGCATTTTTTTGCACATATAATAAATAAAAAAAAAAAATTTGGTAAAAGTTGCGCTTAAAAAACGGAGGAAGTAAGGTAGTTTGTTTTGAAGAATATTTCTTGAGATTATACTTCCTTCGTACACGAATCTTGCTACAAATCCACCTCGGCACGGACTCGTAAGTATGTTTAATTTGATAGATTAGTAAAAGTATGAGAGAAAAATAAGATGAAGTGGTCCCCAAAGAAAAGTTGGTATTTTATTGATATTTTATTAGTAGATTAGTAAAAGCAAGAGAGAGAAATAAGATAAAGTGGTAAAAAATTACAAAAGAGGAAAAAGTTGGTATTTTATTGCAAGAATTCAAAAATATTCCTAAATAGAAAATGTTAAGAATTCATTTACGGATGAAGTATATTAATTTTACATAACTTTGTATGCGAACATATAATAAGTGACCAGAAGTTCAGATCACCCCTTCACAATAGCTTATATATGTTGTTCAATTGTAGGTGATTGAAGCCTTGAAGGCTCACCAAAGAAAAATGTCCGAACTATGTGAATTTTTTGGGTAGAAATCATTATTAAATTCGTTTTGGTGATCTAGAGGATCACTATGTATGTAGTGGAATTGCATACAAGTCATTCCAATAAATTATATAAGATTTTTAGGCAAAAATACCTCCTATTGTTAAAATTTTGAATTTAACATTATTTTTATTGGACAACAAGATTAATTATTTGCCATAAATTGGCTATTAATGAACATATTTCTTATAATTTGTATTTTTTTTTATAAAGTTTAAAGTACATTATAGTACATATATTGCATTAATACATGAAAAATTAAAGGACGATGTAAAACTTCTCAACCCCTGGGCCAACCCGAAACTCGGGTTATAAAAAAATCTAATACTAACCCATCCATTACAACACGAACCAGAAACTATTTTAGACCAACCCAACTTGACCGATCCGTTTGACAGGTCTAGCTTAGACCCATTATCAAAAAAAAAATCTACTCCCTCCGTAACATATTAATGGCAACGATTTGACATAAAGTAGAGAGGAAAAATGTCAAATCGTTGCCATTAATATGTTACGGAGGTACTAGTAAACTAACAAATCGATTCTACATTTTTAAATTTTGATAAAGTATTGGCTTTTTTATGAGATAAAAGAGAGTCCATGCAAGACTCTTATTATAAAAATACTTAATTGATATTGATGTGCAAAAAAGGGGTAATAAAAATAAAACTCGTAATCTCTGCTTTGCAGAGTGTATTTCAACACCATTAGGCACTAAGCCACTAAATTGAATGAACTCGATTTTCCATGGAATTATTTAGGCTCCGTTTACTAGAGGCTAGAGCGTAAAATGTTTTCCTTGAAAATAGTTTTCCCATTTTACATCGTTTACTTTGGGTGAAAAAATAAAATGTAAAATTTAGAGGGAAAACTCATTTTATACCATAGTGGAAACATTTTCCTTCAAATTTGGGAGTAAAACGTATTTTCCGTAATTCCGTGCAAGTAAACATTGGAAAATTTCCATGAAAATGAATTTTCCAATGTAAAATGGTTTTCATGAAAAATCATTTTACATCGAAAACGTTTTACACCAAAGTAAATGGAACCTTAGTTGTTTTAATTTATTTTACTTGTTGTTTTTATAATTTCCCTCCCATTTCAGCTTGTACGTCTGCCCATGATGTCTGCAAGCTGAGAGTCAACCTGGGGCCTGTGGGATTTAATTAATGATGTCTTGAATTCATCTTTCGCATTTGGACAACGTTGGCTAATAGAAGGAACTCGAGAGTTAGCAAATTATATTTTAGTTAAACTATAATCATGATTATCAATATGAAAATGATAAATAATAATGTAGGAATGGTACTAGTAAACCATTAATAATAACCTGATAAGCATAAGATCGATTTTGTTCTTAATTACTATACAAATAGCATATAAAAAAATAATAATTAATCTACTGATTTATAACTTATGTTTTTCTTTTTTGGCCAATCTATTTTTTTAATCTTATCGGAATTGGAATTTCCTACGGTCAATGTGAGCACGAGTCATGCTGAGACAATACACTTACCAAGCCCGCATACCTCGTTTTAAAATAAAATGTCCGGATGTGTCTATAATTCTTCCATTTGACACCTTTTTAAAAAAAAATGAAAGGATCCAAAGTGATAATCAATGAGGTTGGTAATAATTGCAAGATAGAGTTCAAAATATTTCAAATTAGATTAGGTCATAGTGTTTTAATTGAATATTTCATTGGTACAATTTGTATTCCTATACTAAATAATAATATGAAAAAACACATTCATAAATAATCTAATGATAAATTATTAATGTACATCAAAAGATCAAATTAGAAATATAACTAATCAGAAACGAAATAAAATTTCAGAATGAAATTAAGTAAAAAAAAAAAAGTCAGGGCCTTAGTTATCTTATTTTTCAAATTGTATTAGAAAAATGACCTAATAGTTAAAAAATACAATAAGCACTAGAGCGAAAAGGGTCATACGAGTCAGGTGTGGGTGGAAGTGATTCAGAACATGTCAATTCGAGTGCAAGGCTTATTGATGTCAAGCCAAATCAAGATTGAGTCGAATTCAAATAGGATTTTTACCAAATAAATTTAAAGGGCATACCTATTGATTAATAATTCACAAACTAATGTATGTGTAGTAGCTAATTCAGATCAGACTGGCTTAGATTAATGACGCTATGAAAATTCAGATATGTTTCGGTTCGAATAATCAAAATCGGATAATAGAGTATGTGTCGTCAATGTGTCATTTTTAAGTTCTCTAGTTGTTAGACTAGGTGCACACGAAACAAAGGAGGGAAAAAAAGACAAGAAAGAATAAAATAGGTAAAGAAATGACGTACTCAGGAGGAAAGGGAAGGAGGGGGTGTCCCCACACACTCAAAAAATAAAAGGAAAAAAAAAAGGAGTAGAAAGGAAGAGGGGGGAGAAATCATGTGAGGAGTGTTTCAGTGCCCCCGTACTCCCCAGCTGTCAGCTGCCAGGAAACCATGCATTTTACGGAAACGGAATTTTTCTATCCCCCAATAGCGCCAATCTCTGTCAATATTATTCCATTCATTTCATTTTATTTCGTTTCTTTTAATCCGTCCGTCCCAAATTAGTTGCTACATTCTGAGAAATGGCACTATTTATTTGTAAACTTTGACTGCTTGTAGTTTCATGTATATAAAGAAAAGTATAGTCATGATGGATCTAGTTTAATTCGTCTCAATATGTACTTTTCAAACATATGATTTTTATAATTTTTTATTATGTGTAGTTCAAGATATTTTAATTTAAAGTTGTGTATTAGGAGATGTGAAAAAAAGAATGTAGCAAGTAATTTGGGACAGACGGAGTAAATATATAGGGCCCCTTGGATCAAAAAACAATATTTTACTCTGTAAAAATTCATTTTTATATAAATTTTTCAATGTTTACTTGCATGGAAAATAGTTTATTTTACTCTCAAATTTGGGAGAAAGTGTTTCCAATAAGGTGTAAAATGTGTTTTCACAAGTTTTACATTTTATTTTTTCTCCCAAAGTAAACTATGTAAAATGAGAAAATTATTTTCAAGGAAAACATTTTTCTCTCTAGTAAACGGGGCCTTAAACACTACCATTTCACTCTATTCTGTTCCATTTCTCTCCATGCATTCCACTCGAGATATTATTGGTGCATATCTGATATATATGGGACATTAAAATATAGAAGTATTAATTATATGAGTTGGATTCTACTATAAATCTTAACCATAACACTTTATTAGTGGTGGGTAGTCAACCCTGTGGCTATGATAACTTACGTTAAGACTATGCTTTTCCTCTCTACTTTATGTCACATCGTTGCACATAATAATTAACGGAGGTAGTATATTGGTTACAAGACAAACACAATTTACCATTTTTATTGAAATTTTTTTAAAAAAATCGTTATATAGGTGATATATATACATCTCAACTATACACTAATAAATTTTCCACTTCACTTTTACCCTTTACTATAGCCCATAATAAAGATTAATAAAAGCAAACACATAATTTGCTTAGTTCTTCGATAATGTGTCGACTATATTCACAAACAAATTAAAAAGAGTAGTTTTTTTTTATTTTTTTATTGATCTTGAGTAATTTTTAAATACAGTGATAGACTATGATTACAAAAAATAAAATAAAAAATTAGGAGTATAACTCGTAACAAAAAAGGCCCAAACTAATATAAATATTAGAAACGGAATTGTCCCAATATAGATGAGGAGAGTTAGGTCACTTATAAACCATTGGAGGTTCCTTCCTAAAACCAATTGGTGATAGAAGGAGTGATTCCTAAATTTATAAGTTAATTTAGTCTCTATTCATCCTCTTATATGGACACTCACTAGTGCACCATATAGGTTCAACATATTCCACTCCGCTGTCTTGTATTACTTCTACTCAATACTCCCTCTGTCCCTTTTTGTTTGCCCCATTCACTTTTTCACATCTACCGAGACGCGACTTTAAACAAAAATATCTTTAGATACATGTTATAAAAAATTATATAATTTGCATATTAAAAAGTACACATTGAGCTGAATCAAACGAGATCCCATTTGACTATATTTTTCCTTATATATATAAAATTATAGAGAGTCAAAGTTAACAAATAAACAGTACCAAAAGTCAATATGGGGCAAACAATAAGGGACGGAGGGAGTACTTTTTTAGTTTTTGTATCAATAATTTATTTATTTTTTTTTTTTTTGGTGTTGACGATGACGGGAGAGGAAAATGGTGAGACTATGTACAGGTGATGGTTCCCTACGGTTGATTTTAGTATGAGGCAATTTTTTGGGCATCAATAATTTCTCATTTTTTAGGAACATTTAAATTTGTTCAAAATAAAGTGACGGCATGTCTCGATTTATTTGCTAAACTTTATTTTTAATATTCTTACTTTTGTCATGTTTTTATTGACACCCAAATTTTAAATTATATAAATAATTGGTTCCTACATATTTTGATTAATTTTATTTATATTATTTTTTTTTAAGAAATTTTATTTTTATTTTATTTAATTTATATTATTTATGTGTATGAAATGGGTTCTATTTAGGACGCTTCTCGTAGGTCAAAACTCGATAGTCGATAGCATTGTTATTACATGTTTTGATTATGGTAAAAACCATATAAATCAAGGGTAAATTCTCTTCATCTTATCAAATTTGAATTTAAGCAAATTTATGTAAACTTCTTAACATATTAAACCTTGTTGAAATTTTTTGTACCTAATTAACCATGATTGTAAGAAGCAATAGGAACTTATCACACTTAATTACACCTGATTAAATTATATTTGAACTGAAATTTTAACAATAATTATTTGCATGTTTCTGTTTAACCTTTTTCTTTTTATTCTTTTCATCTATCTTATCCAACCTCAACTTATATGAATTTATGAAAACTTATTTGAACATATAAAGCCTAGTTGAAACTTATTGAATGTGATTAACCCTGATTATAATGAAAATTTATCATAGTACACTTGATTGGATCTAATCAAACATTATTGAAATTATATTATATACTCCGTATGAACTTAATTCAACTGTTAGAGTATATAATATATCATATTCCTGGGCTTCAATTATCAACTTAAATCACCCCTCCCCGAAATCGAACTCATCTCTCAAGTGATGAATTTTTTAACATTATTATTCCGTAATTATTTGTAGGTTTTTGTTAAACCAGTCTATTTTTTTTTTGTTTTTGTCTTTTTTTACAAATTTTAGTGCACAGTAAAATGTAAGGTTGCAGTGGGTAATTAGTAGAGTACAGTGTAGCAGAATGAGAAGAGAGGGGGTAAGATTCTTTTGTGTTGAAATGGGAGAGAGAAAAATAAGTGTGGGGAGGGTGACTTGGTCAGAAAGAGTGATAAACATGATATATGGATGATGTTGACTACTCAAGTAAAAGCTTCCACTGTGATGAGAGCCATTATCACACATATTTAGGTTTTTTTTTTTTATCTTTACATTTTTAGATTAATAATAATAATAATAATAATACTCCCCCATACACTCACCAATAATACTAATAATAATGATAAATTGGAATGCTTTAAGATTTACCAAATAATTACCATGTCTATCCATGCTTTTGGCAGCCTTGGTAGTCTTGTAGTTGTTGGCTTGTTGCCTCGTTGCCCTTAGCTAGCTTTGTCAATGGGGGAGTTGTATGTCCTCTTCTACTTGGGTGGGGGTGTGGGGGTCCTCTTCCTTTCTCTTTTTCCATCAGGGTAAACACCTCATTATTACACTTTTTCTTTGGAGTACGATAATTGGGCCTAAATAAACCTGCAAAATGAATAGAAGTCGTTTCTGTTTTAGAACTTCTTCTGAATAGTCAATGATCTTTAATATGTTGATGTTGACTCTGAGTACTCCTCGCTAGGGTTAAATTCTGCAAAACAGTCAAAGTAAGGTTGCTAACCCGGGGGTGGAACCCGGGAACGCCCCTCCGATACTTAAGTCAGATATCGGGAGTAAAGAGTCAAATTATGAATTGCGTGTTTGATATCTTGTACATGAAAAGTGATTTGACTGATCCTTTTATAGGCTTAGGTTACCCGGTTAGGGTTTAGGCTGAGTCAGCCGTATTGATGTGTGGGTCTGGCCCATGACAGTGTCATTAAGTTACTTGTTGATGCATATCTGATATGTCCATAACCCTAACAGAATTGGGCTTAGGATTTGGGTCTATTTATCTTGGGCTGACCACTTTAGTGGGCCCGAAATACAAGTGAATTGGGTTCTTCGGAGGTTGTCTGAAAAAACGTTCACTAACTTAATTGAGCACTTAAGTTATGATGTAGAGTGTTGATTATAGATATGAATATATGATACTTATTCAAGTATTTAGAATTGAATACCTGCAAATGTTGATTAACTTATATTTATTGTTTAATGGTACTACTTGGTAAAAAAAAATAAAAAATCAATAATCAATGGTGAAGAATGGGCCTTGGCAAGAACCGCAAGACACATAATTAACTTTTGCCACTCCTACATTAGCCTCGCCCTAAGTTATATACTCCCTCCATAACATAAAGATTTCAACATTTGTTTTTTTTACGTATTTTGAGAAAGTGATTTAAGTGTGTAAACGAATAAATTAATCAAAATGGTTTTAATACAAGCAAGAATGTGATTATAAGTTACTAATATCAAAATTATTTTGATTAATTTGATCGTTTACATGCTTAAACCGCTTCCTCAAAATGTGTGAAAAAACAAATGTTGAAATCTTTATGTTACGGAGGGAGTATTTTTTTTCTGGCATAACCCATCCGAAATTTGGATCACCACCTCGACTTTGGCTACATTAACTTCACTCGAAGCCATTTATATTAGCCTCAGCCAAAGCTATATTTTCTTCGGCACGACCGATCCAAACACCGAATCACCACCTAGGCCTACATTAACTTTAGCCTCGCCTAATCGGCTATACTACCACCTCGGTGTAAAGTATAAAACCACCTCTACCTAGAGAAATTTTTGACCTAACAGAACAAGCTTGAATTATTGGATTTTCATTGGTTGTTTGACTCTCGTTTCCACGTAATATTTTCCGGTAAAAATAATATGGTCTACAAGTACTAGACCTTAAGATTTGTGTCTTATTTTTTTGGATTTAATTTCTGAAGTTTTATTATAATTCAGACAACTTTAATTCGATTTCGCTCCTGATAAGTCTAAAATTTGATTTAATACAGTTCATTTTAGACAAGTTTAATATTGTTCAGAGTCACTCAATTCAAAAGAACATGGTATTATTGGTCGAAAAGACAACGTAAGAGATTGAATCGTGGATTGTGCCTATGTAAACCTACAAAATGAATATACGCAAAATCGTAAACTTGCTCAAGGTTGCTCGAGAAAAACCCTGTGGTGCCAACTGCCAAGTCATCGCTTATAATAATTACTCTAGGGTAAAATGGACATGACCATTGTCCATTATAGTACTTAGTACTTAAAACACAATAATGTATGTGTTAACTTTATTTACTAAAATGTCATTGTGATATTTTTTAAAAAAACATTCACATACTCCACTATGGTGTTGGTATTTTTCTTTCTCTCCCCCAATTTTGTTTTCCCTGTCCATTGTTAATTCATATTACTTCCTCAATCTTAAATTATTTGTTATATGAAGTATTTTATTTACACGATTTTCTAATTCCTTTTTAAATAAGCATTTAGGCATTGTTCTTTTGAAGGGATTGCAATCCTAATACAATCAAGTTCATTCCAATCCAATTTAATTAAACCAATCATATCATATTAAAGGCATTAATATTTATACATTGAGATGAGTCTAATAACATGACTATAATTTATGTTATCCATTTGTCAAACAAAATCACTTAAACTTAAATTTTAACTCTAAATAAGAATTAAATATATATAGTAACTAAAAAATTATAACGGATGTAAATGTTTTTTTAATAATTTTTTTTTTACAATAATGTTTTATTATATTTCACCTTTGAATAATAAACCAACAGTTTAAAAAAGGTTGATAGTTAAGATCTTACCTTTCTTAACGACAAGATCTTACATTTCATTGCAAAGGTTATGCTTTTTTTATTCTCATTATAATATTATATTCTAGGCAAGGTTTATATTGTCAATAGAGATCTAAATTAAAACATATGTTATATATTCTCATGCAATTACGTGGATAATCATACGTGGCATAACGCGATGGCAAGAACACACTTAGAACAATCATATACGTGACTCAATAAGATATCAATAAAAACTTATTTAATTTGAACTTTAATTTGTTAAGATTTTCAATGTTATTAAAGCACAATTAACTTAGTTCAGCTTAGGATTATTGTAGTACTTAGTTGACATCGTGATGTAATCAATTATTCGACAAGCTCATGGATTAACTGTTGTATTTATTGAAATTTATTAGCCTTGGCCTGAATTACTCTTTTTTTTTTTTTTGATGAACAAACTTGCTCAATTCTAATAAGCTTTGATAACTGATAAAATAAGTTGAATAAAATACACCGTTATAAATTCTGAGGAGTAGTATTAAATACTACGTAATAAATAATGGCAATTAAGTAGGTTAATGCGCACGGCATGTAGTACAGATGGTACACCCTAAGTAATTACTCCCTAACTCAACTTGCCTTGCCTTGATTTCATGGAATTCATTCATGGTTTAACGTGTATGCTTTGCCTTTTTTTCCCCGGTATTTGGAATTATACCAAGCAAGTGATCTGATGAGCAAATGGAAAAACTACATGAGATATACATATATTGGTGTATAGTTTGATCATGAAGTCATAGCCCAGTGGTTAGGGTTTCAGAATTCCAGGCACGAGATTCTGAGTTCGATTCTCACCGCACGCATTTGCGAGGATTTCCTATTTTTCCCCTTAACCATCTATAACTATTACTAAAATAAAAACAGTTGTCATTATCAGTGCCACATGACAACTCCTCATAAAAAGTTTTTCATCCGAAACTAATTTTTTTCTTTTTACTAATTAATTAATTTATTTTTGTTTCTTTATTATAGCTAATAAATTAAAATTGTTTTTTGACTTTTCTTTTCCCCAAATGTTGAAGAATTTAATAATTATGTATTTTACAAAGAAAGTTGTTGTTCTTATTATTTTTTCTAATATCATTTTTTCTCACTCTTCCAGTTATATACCTTGTCCCATAATATTTTTCTCTCGTTTACACTTGCTCCATCTTTTTTTTTTCTTGAAAATTAACAATTTTTTTGTTAACATAAATGATAAATATAGAGTGTAATTTTGTTGTTCTTTTTATTTTATCGTGGCTAAATTGATGGCAACTCAAATTTTACAATCGTATAATAATTTAGCAATTTACCCTCAATTATATTTGTAAATATATTCAATTATATTTGTTAATATTTCTAAATTTTTCTTATTAATTTGCTGGAGATATTGTCATTATTCTTAAAAAGTAACTTTTTTCCAAGCCTAATTCTTTCAACTCATTTATAGAAAAATTATTCATGGAAGATTGTATTGAAATATGTTGTGAAGTTATTAAAGTAATATATATATATATATATAGAGGAAGGATTGGCTAAAAACCAAAAGATGGTTGAAAACCAGACAGAAAATGATTTCAAGGGGTACATTAGCAGTCGCAAGGGATACATTAGATGTTTAAAGGGGTACAAATGGTTTTTAGCAGAAGTTACTAATATTTACAAAGATTGTCATTAGTAATCACACGTGTACCCCTTTAAGTGTCTAATGTAGGGGTTTTTAGGTTGAAAACATTTTTAGTTGATCCTCTTCCTATATATATATATATATAAGGTTGGGTTCCGGTGAGAAATTTTTTATGGTGAGAAATGTGAGAAGAGATAAATATATCAACTATGACCTAGAGGTACATTGAGCACCAACTATAGGTACATTCACCATACACTATAAATACATTGAGTAAAAATACATTGACTTTATACCATATATACATTGACTCCAAACTATCAAAGGAGTAAAGAGGAAAAATCAAATTTAATCTTAGCCCTTCATTTAGTGATCAAAGGGTTGTGATTGCTTTTCACCCTTCTCACCAAAACTACATTTCTCACATGAGCCTACTTCTATATATATAGAAGTAGACTCATGTGAAAAATGTAGTTTTTATATATATATATATATATAAACTGTAGGTGCATCGCATGGAGAGGAACTAGCCTAACCCTTACATAATGAAACTAACAATCAACCAATAAGGTACTTGGACGAGTATGTTGGCATAATCGGCGGAGTTAAATGAAGATCAAAAACATCGGTTTGTCAGAGTGATAAAACTCGGATGCGTTGGTCAGGTTTCTATATTATGCTTCTAGACATTGAAGACAGGCGAGTTCTTGCTTCTTATGTGATTTTTGTGCAGTTTTTTCATGCAGTTCATTTCTTGGTTATTTTTGTGAATATTAACAAATAGCAATCCAAATGAAATGATACTTGTAACCTTTCATTTGGATGGATGTTTTATTCTAATGAAAGGTTGTTATAACCTTTCTTGAGATGAATGTGATTAGTTACGTATTTACTATTGCATTATGCACTTTGTAGTTTTCTTTTTTTCTTGGCCTTTAGCTAGGCCTCTTTTGCATCAAAAAGAAAAAATGAATGTCCTTGTGTAGTGTTCCTATATAAATAGGACATGCATGCATACATATATTGGAATATAGGAGAAAAAAAATCTGTCGTTTTTCTTCGTGCCTTAAATTTCGAGGTCTTGACTACTTTTTCAAGACCTCACCCTCTGAGAGTCTGAGCAGGTTGTATACAATTTAAGGCCTTGAACCGGACCCATAAAAAATAATCACAAATACGTGCGGTAAGAATCAAACCCTTAAATTTTAAAGTGTTAACCACTGTGCTAGCATGTGATGTTTGACAACTAAGCTACTCCAACTAGTAACTTGGTAAGCATATATTTGCACTATTTTTAACCGTATTTATGACAAACAAGCTTATCCCATTCGAGACATGCAGTATTCGTTAATGCTTTATGTCATGTGAAAACATACTTAGAGCTTGTTTACTTCAGATTATATTCAGTTCAGTTCAATTCAGTTAATCTTTATTCAGTTCAGTTCAGTTCATCTCTATTTAGTTCAATTAATACACTTCTATTCAGTTCAGTTCAGTTTAGTTCAGTTCAATTCAGTTCAGTTCAACTCTATTAAGCTAACGTAAACGAGCCCTTATACCAATATGAAGCATCTCACTTGTGAAAATATTTCTGGCCTTTAATGAGAAATAATAATTTTCCTATTTTAGATGTAAACTAACCAACAGCTTAGTTTTATTGGGATCAAAAACAAACTCTTTTTCCAATAAAGCACTTGAATTTGATAGTTATACTTCTTTAATTTCTACAATCAAATTTAATAGAAATGGTAAATTTGATTTTAATATGTCCATATTTTAATTGTTTTCTCAAAATGGTCGTCCATTCTTCAATTATTCCTGAAATATTCTAAACTCGATCTATACCATATCTGCTAAAATGTACCATGTATTTAAGAAAATTACCTATCATTTAAGGTAATTTTTCAGAATTATTGGATTAAAGGTAATTGAAATTGAAAAATCATCTTAACTTACATAGAAGTCGTTAATTTTCTTTAATTACCCCTTTTTAGCCAATGTAGTACAAACATGAAAATATTTTTAGAATGATTGAAAAAGGGGTCATTTTGAGCCGACCACCGGAAGGTGAAAGTATTAATAACAAAATTGAAAAATCTCGCCGACAAGAATTATTCTCTCACAAAATAAAGCATAATAAATTTAAAAGGTTTCAATAATGTTTGCTAAGTATGAATAAGCTAAAATATGTTACTGGTAGAAAAAATGAACTCTAAAAAAATATAAATTTTATACTGTCTCTATTTCTCACAATTGATTATTTTTTCCCCTAGGTATTCATGGACTTCAATATCTTCCTTTGATCATTTATTTTTCTTGTAGGAAATGAACAGTTAATTTCCTCAATCAATGGTTGATGATGTATTAAGGAGAGTAATTTGAGGCTTTTTTGGATTTTTATTTTAAATTTAAATGAGGTGTCATGATCTTAAGGTAGAAATTGGAGACAAAGAAATGGAGGGTATCCTAATACTTTATTTATATTAATATTTTTTTTATCAATACAGGTTATATATATACGAAAATTGTTATGCCCTGCGTTCTTTTGTTAATTACGCATTTCATTTTGGGTCTTTTTTTAATTATCCTATCTGTTTCATTTTGTTGTGGCTATTTTAACTATGCATGTTACAATACCTTACAAAAACATCTTTAGTTATGTTTTAATTAAAAATTTAAAATAATATTCTTAAACTACTCATTGGGACAAATCAAACAAGATCCCACTTACTATATTTTTCTTCTTCTTATATATTGATAGTAATTTAGATCTTTCTCTTTAATTCTAAAATATTTAATTTCTAGATTCCAAGTAGAACAACAAATAGAAATAGAGGAAACGATTACATTTGAAATCTTATCACTTTTGTGATAAGTTTAGAATTTGCATAATTTTTTTTGATCGGTTAATGGTATTAATAAAGCAAAACTATTGGTTGTGAAGAAATTGAATTTATTGATTTTTAAAGGAATAGAGAGAGGGAGCTGATATAATGTAATAGTATTAAAAACAAAATATTGAAAATTAACCCAAAAAATGAGTTTAAGTCAATTGTTGGACTCTTTTGGTTAGGCCAATGGGTCAACTATACATCCGGATGTATGTAGAGGCACTAGTGGAAAATTTGCTATTTGTTACCCCTTATTTGTTCCGGTTATACAAAAACAGGAACAAATAATGCTCATTTGTACCGGTTTTAATAAAAGTGGTACAAATAATTACTTATTTGTATCGGTTAATTTAAAACCGGAACAAATAAACAACTATTTGTTCCGGTTTTATTTAAACCGGTACAAATACTAAGTATTTGTACTGGTTTATATAAAACCGGAACAAATAGCAATGGATTTGTTCCAGTTTTAAACAACCGGTACAAATACACGTTTTTTTTTTTAACAATACACGGCCTTCACAGATTCACATATGTCATATTTTACCTACTTTCATTCAACCAAAACCCAATTACTCCTTACTTCCCAAAAAAAAAAAACCCAATTTCTCCATCAGCACTACCTGCCCAGGCCAACGCACGCTGCCCCTCCACCGCCTGCTTACGGTCGCCCCTCCACCGCCTGCCGAACGCCGTTCCCGCGCCTCTGCTGCTCGAGTTCCTGCGACGACAGTGCTGCTCGAACGAGTTCTCTGCTGCGTGGATCTGCTCTGCCTCACGCTAGGTCTGCCGCCACCGCCGGTAACTGCACCATCCACCGCCCTATCCACCGTCGGTCAAGCCGTGTTCCTCCTTGCTTGCTGGACAGTGAAGGTATATGTTATTGTTGTTGTTGAATTGTTAGGGTTTAATTATTGTTTAATTGGTTTCAAAATTGTGATAAGAACATGTTGATTGATTTAATGGAGTTTTTATTTGATGATTAGTTGTTCAACATTGTTGAAATTAGGGCTTGTAATTTGGGTTTTTATTTCTAATATCTAATAATTTCCTATTTATTTGATAATTTAATTATAGTCATACACTAATTAGTTGTTGAACATTGTTTAATTGGCTTGTATAATAAGCATTTTTTTCTTATCTTGAATTGAAATATATCTCTGTTTAATTCAATGTTATGAAAAAAAAAATTTAGCATATATTTCACTAATTTCAACCGAATATTTCTTAGCATATGGAAAATAGTTTTAAATTCTATAAAACTAATAATAATGTTAAACTTTTGATAATATATTAATTGAATTTGCAATTTTGACATAGAAGTTTGAATTTAATTTATTTGTGCTAGAAACTTTTTTTTTAATGTTGAAGTATATAATTATAGTAGTCATTATTAGAGCGTTTATTTAATTTGTTGTTACTTTCTTAGAAAATGAATCGTAGTTGGATGTATGGATATCGTAAGGAAAGGGCATTTCAAAAGGGGGTTACAGAATTCTGTAGTGTAGCGTTAGAGCATCAACGGATCAACAAACAACCTTGGATATTTTGCCCTTGTTTTGATTGCTGTAATGTAAAGAGGTGGACTGACATAAATACAATCGAGGAACACTTGAATCGACGTGGGTTTAGACCCGATTATGAAATTTGGTATTGGCATGGTGAAAAGTTAGATTTTGGAGATGATGTTAAAAATAAAGATAAGATAGGGGGAAATTCTTGTGAGGGGGATGAGAGCCATGAGGATGATAATAATGATGAAGACTTTGAGGGGGATCAAATTAATGATATGATGGATGCGATTGAAGATCATCTCAATAATCAACCTCGTATGTTTGAGGACGTGTCAAAAGCTGCTGAGACTCCGTTATATCCTGGTTGTACTAAGTATTCCCAACTTTCAGTTGTGTTAACCTTGTCTAATCTAAAAGCTACGTTTGGCTGGAGCGATACAAGCTTTACCGCATTCTTAGAAGCCTTACAGGACATGTTTCCAGATGGGAATGGCATTCCAAAGTCCGCATATTATGCTAAGAAATTGAAGAACCCCTTAGGGTTAGAGTACACCAAGATAGATGCATGTCCTAATGATTGTGTGCTTTATCGAAAAGAGTATGCAAATTTGGATACATGTCCCATATGCGGAGTCTCACGCTACAATGAGGTGGAAGGTGGAGCGAGTGTTAAGAAATTGCCTCCGGCAAAGGTGTTATGGTATCTTCCAATTATTCCGAGGTTCAAAAGACTTTTTTCAATTGAGAAAGATGCTAAGAACTTGGTGTGGCATGAAAAAGAAAGGAAGAAAGATGGTCTAATTAGGCATCCTGCTGATGGCAAGCAGTGGGAGAAAATAAATAAGGATTTCCCGGTGTTTGGCAAAGAGCCTAGGAATCTTAGGCTAGGTTTGAGTGTAATAACCCGAAATTTAGGGCCAGAAAATTTCGCGGTTATTAATATTATTTTAATATTCTAAGTCCAAAGGGCCCAAATATTTGGATTGTTTTATTTTATTTCGTTATCTTATCTCGGAATTGGGCCCGATGACCCGTCCTCTTAGCTTAGCCGGTCCTCCTTTATGTGATGGCCAAACATTTCATTCTTTTTAGTTATTTGATTAATTAGATAATTTTGTTATTTAGTTAATTAAATTAATTGTTTCAAAAATTAAACTTTAAACCTAATTCAACCATCTTAACCAAGTCTACCCCATTTTTCTCCCTCTCCCCCTATTTCTCTCAATTCTCACGGCAACCCCCCTTAGGTTGTTAGTTTGTTTTTTATTTATTTTATTTATTTTATTTATTTTATTTTATTGTCTATTTAAACCATTTCATGATTCATTTTTTGGCCTCACTTCAAAATTCTCCAAAAACCTTAATATTTTGGTTCTTGTTGGCCATGTGAAATTATTCCAAAGAGGGGGTGATTTTCTTGGAAATTTTAGCGATTTGAGGTAACTAGTCTATCTCTTTTAAATTTGGTACAAGTTTCCCACATAGTTAATTAGGATTAAATCATGAAAACGGTTAGGAAATTAAAGGAATTAGTATCATGTTAAGGTTAAGAATTTCGAACCATGTGATGAATTATTATGAAATTTTCTTGATCATTTTATGTAGTTTCTTGAAATCTTTAATTGTTTAATAATTATTTGTATGAATTTATTTCTTAATCAAATCTTATTATTTCTTGATGAATTTTTCGTGGGAGTTTCTTTACTGTTTCATTATGAATCATGATTTATTTCGTGGCAAAATTCGTCCTTTTATTGCTTATAATAATTTAATCTTTCAAACCGGTAAAACTGTCCAGATTTGGTTTACGAATTTATTAAGACACTTAATCAATTCGGATGGCTACGAAATTTTATTTGGAAGTCAGTAATAATGTTTTACAGCTTTTTTTAAATTTTCGTAATTTTTAAAGATCGTTTTCTATGGCAGAAAAATCTGAAACTGATTACAGTCTAATCTGATTTTTTAGTTATAAAATTCCTCAAAAATAGTAAAGGACTTTATTTTTGAACGAAATTTATGCACGTTAAACCTTGAACCTATATTTATCTTCCCTCAAAATTTCCAGATTATTCGAGACCCTTAGACGGTTGTTCTTAATTTAATTCTTTAAAATCAGATTGTGTAAAATAGTGTGATTGAATTATTAAAACATGTTATTATTAATTCTTGAAATTTTCTTGATATATCTTGGCCCTATAATTTCCGTGTGATGTTATACAGTTAAAGGATTAACTTTTGATCTTGTTCTTGATTAATCTTGATGTCTTGATGTTGTTGCATAATTTATTTATTAATTAGGTTAATTTATTTAATTATTGATAAAGGTATTTAATTAATTTAAAGTGTTAATTTTGGTATTATTTCTCCAAAATGTCGAGTGATGTGAAATATGGAAAATAGGATTTTTATCATGTTTTTGGTAACTTATGTAGCTAATTGTCATTTTATATGATTTATTGAAATGTTTATATGATGATATGATGAATTTATTTAATTATTATTTTTAGATTAAAATGTCGTGTGGCCTCATATTTTATTTGATCCATTTTAGTTTAATTTTTGACTTACAATATTATTAAAAGATAATTTTAGGAATTATAATTATTACTATTATAAATATTATAATTAAAGGAATTATCAGGGATAAGTGACAATATGAAGGAAAGTAATAATATAACAAAAGGGTAAATTATTATTATTATTATTATTTTGTTAGTCATTAAAGAAGTGGATAAGTTGCAATAAGAAGGGAAGTATAATAAGATAATAATAGGGAAGGAAAGGAAACAAAGTAAAAGGATATTGACTTGTTTCGATCTCTGGCTAGGAAAGACTTGGTATTTAAGGTGGCCAACATACGTGCCGCACCTCTCTTTCCTGGGACTTCGAACATTTCATTTCCGATTACGGTCACCTAGTACTTCCAAGTATAAGAAAGATAATAAGTTAAGGTCACCCCTGCGATGACGCAAAGGTCATTAATCGGGTTAATAAGATAGGACGCCCCTGCGATGGCGCAAAGGTCATCAATCGGGTTAAGTCGTTGCCACTGCCAGACTGCGGTATCTGCGCAGTTCTTGATTCTAGGATATGCAGTCGTCTAGGTAGTTCTCGCAAAGGAGAGCTATTTAGGGGTTATGGCCATAGCTTAGGCTTAGTTCTCGCAAAGGAGGGCTACGGGTGGGACGCAAAGGTTCACCCCGGCATGTTTTAGGAAAGTTGTGGACGCAAAGGTTCACTACGAGCTATAAAGACCGGTCCGCCAAGAAGTTAAGATAATATAATAAGTTATGTTATGATAAGATATGATATGATATGATATGCCAAGATATAAAGTTAGCTAAGATATGATACTCTAAGTATTATATGAAGTTGTTTAAGGTAAGATAAGAATAAAATGAAAGGTATAAGATGATATGTATAAGTCTTCCGCTGTGTACGTCTGTATAAGTATTTGTACGTTGCATGTATTTGTGTATACGTATATGAACCTGTATGTTGTACGTATTTTGTATATGTATTTTGTACGTATCTCTAACCGTATTTTGCAGGTATTTCCATATGAAAGGTATATGTATTTTTGTACGTACTTTTATACTTATCCTGTATGCATTTTTGTACGTAATGTTATATGTTATGTATGGTTTTCATGAACGATTCTATGCTATTATGTGGTTAGCGGTCCCTCATTTAAGCGGGACAGCCTAGTTACTCGCCACTGACGGTGGACCCCCCCCATTTCAGGCGATGATGCAGACGCATAAATGGGCTCGAATGGATCGGGTTGTGAGATGTGATGAGATTAGCTTAGTGAACCCGGATTCTATTTATGTTTTTCTATTTATTTATTAAGTATTTATCCCGGCTTGTTGGGATTAAACAATATTTAAATATGTACTTTAGAGTTTACCTTTGGATTTTGAGACTAGTATTTATTCCTTTATTGAATAAAAGATCAATTATACTTAGAATATGTTATTTTTGTTATGTTTATGTTTAGTAATGACCCATTCGTCGATTTCCTTCATAAACCGACAGTCTTAAAAAGTCGGGTCGTTACATTGAGTACCGATGGGATGAACCCTCATGGCACACTTAGCTCACAACACAGTTCATGGCCAGTATTGTTGACCATATACAACTTGCATCCTTGGTTGTGTATGAAACGTAAGTATATAATGATGCCTCTTCTTATAACTGGTCCTAAGCAGCCTGGAAATGATATAGATGTGTATTTAGCACCCTTAAATGATTACTTGATGATCCTGTGGAATGAAGGAGTGTCGATGTATGATGCACATACCAAGACGAATTTTACACTCCGTGCAATGATTTTTTGTACCATAAATGATTTTCCTGCTTATGGAGACTTGTCAGGATATAAAGTTAAAGGTGCAAAAGCATGTCCAATATGTGATGATGATGCAGATGATGATTATCTCTCAAACTGGGGAAAGAATGTGTACGGGGTACTAGAAAGTGGCTCGATCGATTTCACCCCTATCGGTCGATGAAAGCACGATTTAATGGCAAAACTGAACGTAGGATAGCTCGCGGCCCATTGTCTGGGTTCGAGTTGTACGACAAAATTAAGGATATTAATTACAAATATGGCAAAGGACTAGGCCGTGAGCGGCCCGTTAAAAAGGGTCCATTGTGGAAAAAGAAGTCTATCCTTTGGGATCTGCCATATTGGAAACATTTGTCTGTAGGACATTGTCTTGATGTTATGCATATTGAAAAGAATGTGTTTGACTCCATCATTGGTACTTTGTTAAACATGTCAGGGACAAAAGATGGCCTTAAAGCACGACTAGATATGAAGGAAGAAGGCATTCGACCCAATTTGTGGCCCGAATATAATGAAGATCGAAGCAAAGCATATTTGCCACGAGCTTGCTACACATTATCAAATGAGGAGAAACAGAAATTCTGCGAGTGTTTGCATGGGATAAAGGTACCTTCAGGTTATTCATCGAACATTAAGCGCTTTGTATCGTTGGCCGATAAGAAGTTGAGTGGTATGAAGTCCCACGATTGTCATGTCATGATGCAAGTGTTTCTGCCCATTGCACTTCGAGGTTTGTTGCCTAAACATGTAAGGGAACCAATTTTGAAGCTAAGTTTATTTTTTAGCAAAATATGCAGTAAGGTTATTGATCCGGATGAGCTTGAAACTCTACAAGATGATCTTAAGCAGACTTTGTGCAAATTTGAGATGTATTTTCCGCCAACCTTTGTTGACATAATGGTTCACATAATGATACACCTTGTTGATGAAATTAAAGAGTATGGGCCTGTTTTTCTTCGGTGGATGTATCCTATTGAGAGATATTTGGGTTTCTTGAAAGGTCTAGTTAAAAACCGAGCAAAACCAGAAGCGAGCATAGTAACTAGGTTGACGGCTGAAGAGGCGTCAAATTTCTGTGCTGTATTCTTAGAAAAGGCTAAGGAAATTGGAGTTCCTAAGTCTCGTCATGAGGGTAGACTTCAGGGGTATGGAACAATCGGAAGTAGGGATATTAAACCTCCTGATGAAAGGTTCAAAACAGCCCACCGTTGTGTTTTACAACACGTTTTTGACGTCAACCCTTATTTGATAAGGCATATTAATGAATTGACTCGCAAGAATCCAAAAGCAGGTTCATACGTGATAATGCAAGAGCACAATCGACATTTTGCTCAATGGTTTCAGCATGAAGTGCATCTTGCATTGAAGGATTCTAATAACAATATCTCTGATACAGTGGAGTCTTTGTCAAGGGGTCCTCGGCCGTTTGTTACTGCTTTTGAGGGCTATGACATCAATGGTTATTGCTTCCATACCAAGCGTCAGGATGCAAAGGGTGTGCACCAGAATAGTGGCGTAATGGTTATTGCTTCTTCTAGAGAATTTTCTACTGCGAGAGATACCAACCCAGTCGATTGGACATAAGTTTACTATGGAATAATCGAAGAGATATGGGAGCTTGATTATCTTGATTTTAAAGTACCTGTTTTCAGATGTAAATGGGTAGATAATCGACGTGGTAAGAAAGAATGCGATCATGGGATGACTCTTGTGGATTCAAGTCGCTTCATTGACACCAATGAGCCTTTTGTTTTGGCATCACAAACTAAGCAAATTTTTTATGTCAAAGACAACATCGACCCTCAATGGTGGGTAGTCGGTCAAGGAAAGAGAGGGATTGTTGGAGTAGAAGATGTGGTTGATGAGGATGATTATGACAAGTTTGACGACACCCCTTCTATATCGGTTGGTGTTCAATCTGTACGGGGCGGAGAAGATCTTATTGATGATGTAGTGTACAATCGCGAGGAAGGAGTTTATGTTGATGTTTTAAAAGAATAGGTAATTACATATTTTATGGTAATTCAATTAAATTTATGTTTAGCTAATTATATTACTACATCTCTAATACACTTGTTTGATTGGTAAATGCTTTTGTTTATGTATTGTTTATTATATTGCTACATTGATCATTAATTAATGTGGTTTTGTTTATGTTTATAATTTTCTTAGATTCGAATGGGTAAGGACGCAGAGGATTATGAGAGGAAAAGGGATTTGAGGATTGCTGAGAATAAGGCAAAGCTAGATTCCTTAGGTTTGAAAACCATTACTGCGTCTGGATTGACGGGGCTAGGAGGAAAGAGAAAATCAAAAGGTGTGACAAAATCAAAAAGTTTGGTAAAAACAAGAAGCGTGGCAAAACATGAAAAAGCTGATGTTGATTATGAGCCCGAAAGTGATCATGAGGAAGAAGACGATAGCATAAATAATGAGGTAGAGGTGATAATATGATGACTTTTTCTTTACATGCGAACAAGTTTTAGAGTATAACGACTTTTTTGTGTTGAATATTGTTGTGTTCAACTCTTTCTTTCAGGATTTGGCAATTACAATGAATCAGGAGGGCAATGAAGTTAATAGTGATAATACGTCTTTAGAAGAGGCGAATTCACAACCCAAAAACAAGACTGGTAGAGGTCCTTCGAAGCCTGTGAAATCGTCTGTACCCATGGTCTTGGATTTTGATGAACTCAACTTTTCAGTGGGTAAATGGGAACAAGCATACGGACGACAGCTTGGGCAATGTGCATTGAGAATTGACATCAACCTTCGCAATTGGAAGAAAGTAGATCAAGCTCTAAAAGATACTTTGTGGGCTGAGACAAAGGCATGTTTTAATTTTAAAAATAAATATTTTATTTTAAATAAGTCATATGATGACTTTTTTTAATTTTAATTATTTTGATTTTTGTTGAACTTTATCATGTAGAAATTGTTCCACATTATTGAAGACCCAAAAGGCAGACGGAAGGAACTTTTCGAAAAAGCACTAGGTGCTCGTTGTAGGAAGCTGAGATCTACATTGAAGGCACGATTCATTGATAGGAAAAAAGTGGCTAAGCAAGGTAATCCAAATGAAAAGAAGGAACCTTGGGATATGTATGCAGGTTACATATCTAAGGAGCAATGGGAAAATTTTAAGGCTTACGTTGCCTCCAAGAATTTTCAGGTAATTTTAGGAGCTATCAATGTTAATGTCATGTTAATGTTATTTTATTTAATACGTATGTGACATATGTTAATCATTTTTTGACATAGGAAAAAAGTAAAAAAGGGAAAGAGTCTTCCAATAACAAACTACATCACCACACACTAGGGCAGAAGAGCTACTCAAGATGGAGACCAGAATGGGAAAAAGAGAAGAGACTTCCAACTCCCAGTGAAAGCTCTACTGCAGAGAGTAGTGTGGTGAGTGAAAGGGTTCAAAGTCGTGTGATCCAATGGTGTCTAGCACATCAGAGCCGTACGAAGGATGGAAAGTGGGAAGTTGACCCAAATAAGGTTGAGACTACTCGAGTAGTCAATCAAGTTGTAAGTGATTTTAATCTTTTTTGGAATCCTTAAAGGCTACCATAGCTCGTTTAGAATCGAAATTTGAAGCTTACATATGCGGTGGTTCCTCGCAAAACATGATGGTTACTAAGGAAGAAGCCAACTCCCCTACACTTCCTCCTCAAAAACCTCCTACTAAAGTAAAAATTGTTTTCAAATATGTTCCTTTATTTATTACATAGTATGTGATTTAACCATTTCTTGTTTTACTGTGGTAGGGCCCTTGTAAATGTCATCTGGCTATGAAGGATGACGACGGGAACTTGGTCATTGTTGCCGATGGCACCTATCTCCCTACTTCAACTGGAGTTGTCCACAATAGACAACTATCGTTTGATCATTACAGGGTGAGCATCGACAATCCATATGATGACCACAAAGCGATGAATTTGCCAGTACTGGCGGACGATGGTGTGACGGAGCTTGGAAAAGCTAAAGGGTATTTTGTGAGTTGGCCTATGTCTATGGTGGTATTTGAGGATATGGTTAGTTTCTAATTTTATTTTTTTCTATTGTGGTTAAAATTATCCTTCGATGTATTGATTAAGTTTTTTTGGTGTGATTTGTTTTTATTATGCAAATTGAAAAATAAATAGGGTAACGAGAAAAATATAGCAACATATAGTAAAGAAGGTGTCGATAGTTGTGACCCCTTCAGAGCACATTTGTCGGAGCATAGCATGGGCCAACAAATACTCCAAGTGGATGATTCAACGTACCCGCCGGAATGTCGCTTGTTGCACGAGCTAATGGTTGAGGAGAAGCACGACACCGTACGCGTTCCAATCAAGCCACCTTTATTCTATTTGGAGAATGAGCAAGAGATCTGGGTTACAGAAGGCGATGTCTATGAATTGCTTAAGTTCTCGTGTCTAAATGTTTCTGTGATACATGTCTACATCCGGTAAACCATTTACTTGAACTATTTTCATTTTTTAATTACTTTTGCCTAACTTTAGGTATCTAATTAAGCCTACATTTGCCTAATTTCAGGTATATAAATGATGAATTTCTTTCTGTATATGATAAGGAGCACATAACCTTTTTGTGTCCCCAAAGAATTTCTGCTACATAATGCGTTAGGGATTTTGATGGTGTCGTTTCGTATTTGAAACATGCTTTCATTAGGGAAGCAAAGAAGAAAGTTTCTCATTGCACATTTATTTTAGCACCGTACAATGAAAAGTATGAATTTTTTTGTCTTTTTGTTTTTACCCTAAATCTTTTCTAAATGCTTTGTTAATTCATGTGTATTGTTTATGTAGGAACCATTGGTGTCTTTTAGTGATTAATTTACAAATGGGCATGATTTACATCTTCGAACCTTTGGACACGGAACTGTAAGTATTTTAATTACAAGCAATGTTTTGAAAGTATTATTTATTTTTATTCATGTTATATTAACCTTGCCAATCTTCTTTTAGTGCTTATCCAGCTTATAGAGCGAGGGTGAAAGATAAGGGTAATTTGGAGCTGGATTTTTACAAAATGGAGGTATAATGTTTGCTTCTTTTTTCTTCTAATTTAACTAAGATACAAATTGAATTAAAATATTTTTTATTAATAAATTTTTAGTGTGCCCCGCAAACTGGAGGAACAGAGTGTGCATACTACGTAATGAAATACATGCTTGAGATTCTCAACAAATTTGCCGACGCTAGTGTTGATTTAAACACAAAACTTGAGGTGAGGATGATTTTCTATTTTATTATATTATTATAATTTTTTATTTGCCCAAAATGAGCTACTTAGCTTGTTTTAGTTCTAAAACGCCGTATCTTTGCCCAAAATCATTTGAACAAGTCATAATATGCTTAAATGAATGGTATAGGACATGATCAAACCTTAAAAATATGATTTAGAGTGAGTGGTGCAATAATGTGAGCAAGAACACCCAAAATGAACCCAAAATGAGCTATTTGTCTCGTTTTTGTTCCAAAACGACCTATATATGCCTAAAATCATGCAAATAAGTCATAGGATGCTTACATGAATGGTATAGGACATTTTCAAACCTTAAAAATATGATTTAGAGTGAGTGGTGCAATAATGGGAGCAAGAACACCCAAAATGAACCCAAAATGAGCTACTTGTCTCGTTTTTGTTCCAAAACGATCTATATATGCCTAAAATCAAGCAAATAAGTCATAGGATGCTTACATGAATGATATATGACATGTTCAAACCTTTAAAATATGATTTAGATTGAGTGGTGCGAAAATATGAGCAAACACACAAAAGAAACCCAAAATGAGCTATTTAGCTTGTTTTAGTTCCAAAACGCTGAATCTTTGCCCAAAATCATTTGAGCAAGTCATAAGATGCTTATATAAATGGTATAGGACATGTTCAAACCTTAAAAATATGATTTAGAGTGAGTGGTTGAAAAATGGGAGCAAGAACACCCAAAATGAGCTACTTGTCTCGTTTTTGTTCCAAAACGACCTATATATGCCTAAAATCATGCAAATAAGTCATAGGATGCTTACATGAACTGTCTAGGACATGTTCAAACCTTAAAAATTCTAATTAGATTGAGTGGTGCGAAAATAGGAGTAAAACACACAAAAGAAACCCAAAATGAGCTATTTAGCTCGTTTTAGTTCCAAAACGCTGTATCTTTGCCCAAAATCATTTGAACAATTCATAAGATGCTTACATAAATAGTATAGCTCATAATAAAACCTTAAAAACATGAATTAAATTGATTGGTGCGGAGATTTGAGCAATAACACCTAAAACTAATCCAAAGTTTTCGCTCGTTTTTATTTTTGTCTTTATACTTTAACAGTTATGTTCTTACATTACCGTTTTTTTTTGTAGAGCATTTTTACCAGACGATCTTCCCCGTATAGCCAAAAGGAATTGGATGAAGTTCGAGAACAATGGGCGGAGTATTTTAGGTTAAATTTTTTATTGTCATAAATTTAATGCATTTGTCATTAAATTATTTAGTTGTAGTTTCTTTTTTGATGACAATTTTACATGTTTATGTAAACTAAATCTAAATTAATGAATAGTGCAAACGCTACGTATTGCCATTATGTGATAGAGGAAGTAATATTTTGTATTTGGTGTATGAAGTTGAATTGGTAGAGATCTATATGTTCATTGATTTTTTTTTTTTGTTTTTTACAATAAAATATACCTGGCAAGGGGCCGAGTTGAGACACAGAGACGATGGTTACATTAGGCCAGTTTGTAGGGCTGATGTTGGGGGTAGGCCTGAGGTGCAGGCTACTGTACTTGATTGTATTTTGGGATTTTTATATAACAATGTAAAAAAAAAAAAATTTTGCTAAAAAGGAGGAAAATAGTTTTTTATTAAAAACATCTATTTGTACCGGTTTTAAGCTAAAACCGACACAAATAATACTCTATTTGTACCGGTTTTAAGCTATAACCGACACAAATAATATGCTATTTGTATCGGTTTTAATATAAACCGGTACAAATAGAATTTTTTTTAATAAAAAAAAGAGCTATTTGTACCGGTTTTTGCTAAACCGATACAAATAGTAAACTATTTGTTCCGGTTATTATAACCGGTACAAATAGTACTACTATTTGTACCGCCTCTATTTGTATCCTTCTTGAACCGGTACAAATAGGACAAAAAAACCGGTACAAATAGGGGTTTTTTTCCACTAGTGAGGTATGCATATCCAATGTGTTTTATTGCTCATTTTGAATTTTAAAATGAGAACAAAATTTATAAAATAAGTAAAATTATTCTTAAATGTACTATATACCCCGATGTATATAAGAATTTTCAGGGTTAGGTTGGGGGAGTAATTAGATGAGATATACGAGAATCAAGTCATAGCCCAGTGGTTAGGGCTTCAGAATTCTAGGCATGAGGTCCTGGGTTCGATTCTCACCGCACGCATTTGCGAGGATTCCTTATTATCTCTCGTACAAATGCGTGTGTTGGCTAAAATTGGATCGAATGACCTGCAGTAGGGCCGGTTCCAAGGCTTAGTATCCCACTGTAAAGAGTTTAATGGAGTAAAAGGCTTCCCTTTTGATTTGCTTTATTTCCTCAATATATAAGCATACAAGAGATCATCAAAACAAATAATATGCCAAAAATATCTCTTAACTAATTTAGTCAACTCCTAGAAATTAGACTATGGTTAATACTTATCTAAAAGATATAATAAAACAATATCATATAATAAGTAATAATATCCCTAACACCCACACATTATCCTATAAAAAAAAATAGAAGAGATATACGGAGTATTAAAAGGGTATGTATTGTTAAGTCAATTATGATAACCACCGACAAGACTAGATTTTCATAATCTTAGTTTTAGTCAAATTTGATAGATGATGTGTATATAATCGAGTTGTTTGTGACTAGCTAGCTTCCTCCAAGTGTTTCAGTTTGAGAAAAAATCTTATTCGCCATGATTCACTTAATTACCTTATTTGCTGCTTAATTTTCCACCATTCTGAACGACTTACGGAAAAAACAATCGTTATGACAATGATTCAAATCCCACCTCTGGCCCCAATTAAGATACTCGCTGAGAAATATGCAGCAGTAAATTATATTCTCTTCGTTCTAAATTAGTTACTACATTTTAAAAATGACACTATTCATTTATAAATTTTCACTGCTTATAGTTTTATGTATATAAAGTAAAATATAGTCATAATGAATCTAGTTTGATTCGTATCAATATGTACTTTTCAAACATATAATTTGTATATTATATGTAGTTCAAAATATTTTAATTTAAAGTTGTGTATTGGGAGATATGAATAAGAGAATGTAGCAAGTAATTTGGAACAGAGGGAGTATTCAAGAAGAGATAATTTAACATGTAAACCAAAAATGGAGGATGATGTCTTAGTTTATTGGTCAATACTTCAGGATTTTAGACACGAGACTTAGATTTGATTCTCACCGCACACATTTGTGAGTATTTGTTATTTTTCTCTTACAAATGTCTGTGTTGGATTAATTGGGCAGGGTGACTTGCAGTAGGGCCCAGTATCTCATACATTATCACATGCTAAAAAAATTGTAATCCGGAATTGGTCCACTACATACGCACTTGGATGCACGTAGAGGTATGTGCATTCAATAATATTTTAATGCTCATTTAGTGTAATTATGCTCATTTTCGTCTAGTCTCGTTCGGACAAATGTAGTTCAGCATGCTTAGTCTAGGATTTAGTTTAATTCAAATCAGTTCATTTCAATTCAAATTGATTCAGTCCAAACGAAAAGGGTTTTATGTTGAGTTGGTGTTCATCATGCAAAAACCCAAGCCATTCCTTTTTTAAAGTTCTATAAGAGATTTTGTTCACTCATAAATAGATTTTTGGACATTCGAGTAATCCCTCTAAAATCTACAAAGAACCACATTTAATTTTGGGAAATTCTCAATGATATCCCAAGTACGTTTTTGAGTTATTTCTTTAGTAGTAATTCTTAATTGCAAATCAAGACACTAATTTATGACTATGGTTAATAATGAGATTAATTAAGTAAAATGAGAGCTGCATTTAGTAACACCCTTAATTAATAATAATTAATTTTTCATTGAAAAAAGATGATAACATATTGTTTCAAACTAATTAAGGTCTCTAATATCTAAAGTAACTTAAATTTACTTCAAAAAAAACTTCGTTTCTTCAAGTCATTAGTAAAATAAAAATGAAATAATTTTCTTACAAGAGATAATAATGAGGGAATTAATAGAATTTTTAAATAAAAACTTGTGTCCCTCCAATTTGTGAAACCTTAATTAGTATTAAAAAAACAACCCTTCTTAACAAGTATTTATATATTATAAATGGTTACATTCTTAATGAGAGCCATATATACATTCTTAACAAGGACGACAACCAAAGAGATTAATCAAAAACTTAATGCTACCTTTGAGAATTAACCATTAATATTTTGTGAACTAATTTTGAAATCAGGAAAATAGAGATCGAAATAATGAAAAAAATATTATGCGTTACTAAAATGGAATTCTTGAATGAAAATTTAGCAAGAATATTTGGGTTGATTAAACATAATTATTTTACGGATTACTTAGGTTGAACAAAAGATGTATTATTATCATTATGCAAAAAGTGGTGTGTGATATATTGAAGACCTGTGACAAAAAAAAAAAAAAAAAACTTTTCTTTTCCAAGACGGACCAAACTGTTATGAGCTTCAAAATTACTCACTCCATCTTAAATTACTGCTTACATTCTATTTTAAACAGCTTTCAAGACACGATTTTGAATACTAATATCTATAAAAATCATAAAAACTATATGTCTGAAAAGTATATTTCAAGACGGATCAAATGAAATCCACATGACTATGTTTTTCCTTACGCATATAAAACTAAATACAGTCAAATATTACATGAGAACAATACTCCAAGTCAGAATGTAGCAAGTAATTTGAGATGAAGGAAGTTGTTAGTGATGTTAAAATTTCCCTTTTCCAACACGGACCAAGATTACTTTATATAAATGGAAAGATTTCAAGTCTATTCATTCTATTACTACTAAAGTAGTAACTAGAACTGACACGTGTCAACAATTTCTTTAGTTTTTTTCTCCCTTCATTTTTTTATCCACTCCCTTCATGTTTGATTATTTAAAAAAAAAAACACAAAATCATTATTTGTGGCTCGTTACAACTTGACGAGCTATATTTAAAAAAGGGTATTTATTTTGCTAATAAATTGGAGACATAAATAGATGTACCACGCTTTCATGAAGAATGCAAGAATGAATAGGATACATAATTATAAAAAAAGGGAGAAACACCATAAAAGTTTTGGTAGACTTAATAGATCAACAATTACAACCAAGAAGTCCATTGAGTAAAATAACAAATGGTAATTAACTTTTCTCTATATGTAAGCTTGACGACACATTTATTATTTTCTAAATTTTGAATAAATCATTTAAACATATTTTAACAATAAAATAAATAAATATTTCCTTACCTTAGTTATACCGAGAATTAGATGTTTCTTCTATGGTCGTCGAAAAAATGACCATCAAAGTCAAAATAATTTAGTTAGTAATTAGATTTGACTTTTAGATAAAAATAAACATTTGTAAATTGTTTTAATGTAACATTAATGCATTTTTAATTTTTTTTTGGATTTATCTAAATTAATTGTGATTTTTAATTTAATTTTTAAATTATCAAAATCTAAAATTAATTTAGGTAAATCCAAAAATATTAAAAATTAATTAATATCACATAAAAAAAACAATTTTTAAATGTATATTTTTATTTACAATAAAAGTCAAATCTAATTATCAAAATAGTGTAAAAAACAAAAGAACACCCCAATACCTAACTAACTAACTAACACATTGAAACAGAGGATAATTTGATGGTAAACATTTGGTCCATAAAATATAAACAAATTAAAACTACAGCTACGAATAATTTGTTAATTAAAAAATGACAATAATTATAACTAATCTAATAATAAATTCATATCACAACCGACCAAATCTTATGCACAAGCTGTACATACTATCATTCACAGTTGGTATGGTGGTATATATATATGGTAAATGAGTTGTTGGTGATAATGAAATTTGAGATTACGTTGTTGTCATTACAATTATTATTCACCCCTTTATTACATTACACTTACATCCCCGGCCATCAATTTTCTCCTCACATTACAGATCGAAGATATTAGTATGATATGACTCATTTTGTCGTGTCTAGCTTCTTTTCAACGTTCTTCCATATCACTTGTAATTTATTTTTAAGAAGTTTAATTGGTGCACAATTAAAATATCAATATATTTTATTTTATTTTTGTAAGAAATTATACAAATTAAAATTTAATAAAGTGCTCAATGAGACGAATCTAACCAATTTTCCATGCATGACCATACTTAATCAAAGGCAAGATTGTTAATTTTATGGGTAACTTATTAGTTGGTTTGATCAAATTTCTATTTCAAATTCAAAAATACATTTGACGCAAATTAAATTAGTGTACAATACATTAATTACTTTTTTTGTATGATTTTAACTTTTACATCTTCATATTTGTGCCATAGAGAATGATATACAATTTATTTATAGAGAAAGAAAGAGAGAATGTAGAAAATTTGTCTCGGTAAAATGAAACATCAAGTATCTAAAAATCTAGAATAATCTTTCAATTGGCTAGATTTTCATTACGTTGCAGGAGTTGCCCTAATGTAACTATATATATATATATATATGTATATATATATATAACTATTTATAACTATTTATATATGTTTTCTGTAACATTTGCAAGAAATTAAAGAATTTGTAGCTTATACTTAAACTTCAAAGGATTTTTATTATTATTATTATTATTATTATTATTATTATTTTTTTATTTTATTTTTTTTTATATATATTTTTTTTGATCATATATAATATATATACAACAATAAGGCAAAGAGGAGTCCAACAATAAAAACCATTACATACACATGCAAGTTCAATTCCTTGTTGGTGACGATAAATGCTTCAACAACGCCAACGCAGTCCAGATCGATTTGATGTAAAGCAAAACCATGAACGATGTTGAAACCGGAGTCCACTCCTCCTCCGAAGAGGACGGAGGTGGGAGGCGGCGGTGGCGTTGTCGGAAGTGAGAGAAACGGGTCGGGTGGTGGTGCAAGATCGATCTTCTGGGCTGAGTGTTGGGTATGATACAGCATAATCATAAAAAACTGATGAAGTAGTAGTGGCCTGGTGGTTAGTTGAGCTGACATTAGCATTGCTGGTTGAGGTTGAACTCTCCTGCTGCTTCATGTTTCTTTATATTATTATATGGTATTTTTATTTTGATCGATGTATGTTGTTGAATAATAATAATGAATATTATGATAGTAATACTTTACAATAATAATATGGAGAATTATTTCATTGCAAACAAATAAAAAAAAAAAAAAAAACTAACGAATTTTGATCAAGTAGTAAAGTAGATCGAATTGAATTTCAGATATATAGTTTTTGTGCGTGGCTTTTTGGTTGCATCAATATATTGTGTAATTGGTATTGTGCTTCAAAGGTCAATATTGTTTTATGGCCCGGGTTAGTGGAGTTTGTTATGTACCTGGTCAAATTATCCGTTTTTGTCAGTGGGTTTAGACTTTAGAGGGCCTAGCTTGATGGCTTGATGTTAGGAGGTTAATTGTTAGGGACTTACGGCTCGTTTGTTTTGTTTGTTGGTAATAAATTGTGGTAATAATGATGAATTTATAGTGTAATTTTGTTAAAGAGGAACCTTATAATCATATCCCATGAAGAACAAATTTTCATTCCTAAGCTTTAATTTTCTTCTCATTTTTTATTCTCATCCATTACCATTGGGGAGAATGATATTTGTTGGGAATAGATATTTGTGAAGAAAAATTAGATAAATTGGAGCTAAGGTAGCATCACCATGGGAATGGATTAATTTTGATTTTACTTCCAAATTTAGTTATAAATTCATTCCATTACCACCATTTATGACAGTCTACCAAACGGATCGTTAGGGCTTAATTAGTACTTGATATTTTGTCCAATTTTAGGAGGTAGTTAGGGATTACCTAATCCGCTCCGCAATTACCTTCACTATAAAACATACATACATACATATCAATATATCATTACATAGATACATATCATTACATTAGATTACATACATATTAATTTCTGGAGGTAAGTTGGGGTTTCAAGGTGGAACGAACCCTTGTTCTAACAGGACTCTTAACTCCACAGAGCCTATGTTTAGTACGCCAAGGAAAAAAGATTTGAAACCCACAACCTCCTCTACTAGAAGAGTAAGCATCCCCTGCAATGACCCGAGCATGCAAGTGTGATCCTTGACTAAAATTATTAGAAGCACTACACACATCATCATCATCATCATCATCATCATTACCATCTGTAGTATTATTAGTAGAAGCAGCAATAGCAGACAATGAGGAAGCAGCCAAAGCGGTTGCTGCAGGAAGAAACCTTTGGATCATGAAATTTGGTGACCATGGTTGTTCATTACTAGTATAACCATCATCATCATCATTTTCATCACTATCAAATGATTCTTGTTGCAAGGAGAACAAGTCAGAAAAGCTTGCATCAGTAATAATAGCATGTTGATGATGATCATGTTGGGGTGGCTTAGGAAGAGGCAATACCTTGTTAAGTTCGACAGTGGTTCGGAAGGCTTGTTTAGGCTTCCCAGGACTGTGTTCCCAGGAGAAGGGGACTCGGTCCGATGAGCTGCTGCGCAGGGAGCCTGCGCGGGATAAGTCTATAGGGGGGATGTTGGACCGTCGAGTTGATAACAGGGGTGCATCTAAATCTAGTCTTCTTGGACGTTTAGTTTCAATGTCTTTCATTTTTTTTTTTTTTGTGTGTGTGTGTGTGTGTGTGTGTGTGTGTTTATTGACTTGTGGAATCACTAGAATGCATGAGATGAATGAAATTTGAGGGTGAGGGGGGGTGTTTGGGGTGTTATTATGATCATGTAGTATATGCCTTTTTTGTGTGTGAGGTGGTTGGTTCAATTTATTGTAAAAGGAGGGTGAGATATGGTTTCTCGTGCAACAAATCTTTTTTTCTCTGTGTGTGTGTTGTGTGTTTGATTTGTTTGGCTTTTGGTAATAACTCACAAGTGGTTGGCTCAAATAGCAGTTGCTCAAAAACAACTGTCTTTGCACTTAAATTGTGGCTGATAACTAATTAGCACTATACTTTGGGGTGCAACAGCAAGTTTACAGGGAGATCTTGGTTATGCAAATTGCAACTCACCCTGCCTTCCCCTACTATTGCTTGCTTCTCTCTGTTTGTAAATCCGTTCAAGAATTGTAGGAAAGTTTGTCAAAAACTACCTAATAATATCGAGTTTTGAAAAGAAAAAAAAAAAAACTACCTAAGTTCAGGATTTTGGGTACACTACAAAGTACGACCAATTGATGGGGTACTGTTACAAAATTTGTAGTTGGTTCTACCTAAAAAAACCTTGGATTTCAACTTGGATTATTGGTGTCCGTTAATTGCCTAAATTGGTTGTGCTACTAGAAAAATCTGCATGTTTGGACATTGTTTAGTTGCCACAATTTCCTATGGGTAATAAGAATTTCCGCAACTCCCACATTTTAAGAGTTCCCATGGGAACCAAA